>JAVGWX010000003.1:84310450-85682116 GCA_036924085.1 Ariolimax columbianus
TATATATATAAATATATATATATATAAATATAATATATATTATAATATATAATACATATGTATACATTGAAGAATGTGTGTGTACACACACACACACACACACACGCACGCACGCACCTACACACACACACGCAGAATTCACTTCACTTCAATCCACTACACTTTAGCTTCCATAGCTGCAGCCGTCTGCCTTCACCAATTTCTATTTAGGGTTGCCGTCTTGAGCTCTGCGCGCCAGACTTCACTTGACCCGAGCCCCAGGATCTTCGCTATTTTGCATGTGTCGTTTTGTCACGTCATTTGTCCTTTCTTAAGTGGGTTCCACTCCAGAACATGTTATTTATATTATTAGGTTTAGCCTTCTATTATTTGCTTTCTCTCCTGTCGCTCTATGTTTATTTGCTTCTGTGGTCTTCTTGATCACAATGAAGGTTGTTTTAATATGTATAGCTCTACTACGAAGGATCATCGAAATGTTTTGCACGTTAGAATAAAGTAATCAATGCACTTGCCTGCAAATTGGTGCGAATATTAGTCTTTCGCTTGGCATTCACACTACAAGGTCATGTACATATTCTTCATAGCGGTAAATATGGCGCCCTACCGTCTGCGGGTCTATATTGTTATTATAATTTAATTCATTATGGATGCCGCCAGGCCATGGATTTGCCCGGAATTTACACTAGTCGAAGACTTACACTTGTGTTCACGGAAACGTGTCATTGTTTTCTATTTGGACTGGTTAATTCGTTGTTATTTCTTCCTTTTGATTATCCTGGCCTGGAGATCGGCTATGAATGAACACTACGCGTAAACCTGTGTCGTATTTGAACGATCTAGTTCACACAGCTTAACTAGAGATTGGCGCCCTTCACCCTAGCTGTGGACAGCGCCGATTTTGGTGTGACTGTAATTTAGACACCGTTATAGTAGACTAGAATATGGCCAATTAGAAACGGCCCTACGACCTCTTGCGATTATGAAAAAACTCGACACACAACGATAGATGTCATCCCCCGTTGTATTGCGGGATATTTGTTTACCGGAAAGCCCTCGGAAATAAACCCTGAGGAAAAATCTTCATCCTGTGCTATCTCCAGTCGTTTCGATAAAATCTTGCCCCTGGCCAAAGGTAGCTCAGGACCAGAGAGTGAGGTTGACAAAAGGCGCAGTTTCTTCCTCACTTTAATCCAAATAACAGGTCACCCATTTCAACGGACACAGCAAAATAAAAGACTGTCCACGCGGTTGATCACATCGAGGGGTCTTCATCACATCTGATGGAGCAACATAATATTCATCACGTTCCTGATGCCTTGATTGTATGACTCATCCGTCTGGAACCAGAACCACGTCCCCCGTTCACTAAACCAGTGCCGGTATGAAATCATGCCCCGTCCATCATACTCACATAATTTAGCACCTGGTGTCTTCTTTTTGTTCCCAAACATGTAGAATCCGATTAGTGCCCTTCGTTTTTCTGACTTCGAGGACATGTTTACTGAACAGTTGACTACTCAATAACTGAGACCAAGTTCAATGACGATTCCAACACATCATCCCCGGAAGCAATGTTTCAACTGTACTAACTTTATCTTCGCTTAAAAATAATTTTGTGTTTACTTAAAACAGATATGAATTATACAATTTGTAATTTCATTCGTATAAATAGCCGTTAGGTATCCGCCGACATTACGGGAAGTGTGTTTGTACAACAGATCAATGTCTTCATTCAAGCGTCCGTCCAAGCGTCTTCCTCGAAAGGTTGTTTAGACTGAACCAGTGACACCGATATATGGTGTACAAGTTGGCAAAATTGAGTGTCCCATAACCATTACAAATATCAAGGATACAAGAATCATGAGAGGGATGTCATGGACGCCACAAGCAGAGAGAGCGTTTGGTCAGGTAACCAGGGGAGACAGTAAACATAGGGGGCGTAATGACAGACTACCAACGGGTCATTGTCACTCTGGAGAGAGAATGCAGAGATTGGTGGAGTGGGAAAGTGGGCATCGTGGTTAAACAACTAATGAAAAAATCTCCAGGATTGTGATACTGTCACATATACCGATGAATCTGTGCTACGCGGTAATAAAGCCGGTTGGTGCTCATCTGTTAGAGTGAGAGGCCATTAAACAAAGATGGAAACATCCTCACAGGCAAACAAGCCGCTGATTTCTTTGCGAACTCTTTTGCAAAAGATAGCAACATTGAAGTAGACAGAGAGAAACAACAAAGTGTTCGTGAGGAACGACAAAATACAGAGCGAGATGGTGCCATGCCCGAAGTTATGGAGACACCAATCACATACAAAGAACTGGAGTTTGCAATATCTAAACTGAAAATGAGAAAGTCGCCAGGAACAGACGGAGTGTCCAATGAGATGATCAAGAACTTGGGAACAGCAGCAGAAACAAAGCTGCTTCAGATCTTCAACATTTGTTGGACATCAGGTACAGTCCCACAGACCTGGAGAGAAGCAATCATGATACCACTCTCAAAACCAGGGAAAGACAGTTCCATGGCATCCAGCTATAGACCAATCAGCCTCACAAGCTGCATATGTAAAACAATGGAACGTATCATCAACCTTAGGCTCCAGTGGTATCTTGAGAGCCAAAACCTTCTTGTGCCACAACAGGCAGGATTTAGGAAATGCAACTCCACTGAAGACCAGGCAACATACCTCTCACAAGAGATCGAGAACGCATTCCAGGACAAGAAATTACTATTAGCAGCATGGATAGACTTAAGGAAAGCTTTTGATAAGGTTTGGAAAGAAGGACTTTTAAAGAAGCTGAGAAATAATGGAGTGATGGGTAGGATGTACAAATGGATAAAAGCATACTTACATAACAGAAGAGCCAGAGTCCAACTAGATGGTCTCAAGAGTAAGAAAATTCTACTGCGTCATGGTGTGCCTCAGGGAGGAGTTCTTTCCCCTACACTTTTCATAGTCTTCATCAATGACTTGATTGCTGAGCTACCACAAGGAATAAAAGTTGCAATGTATGCAGATGACTTGGTAATATGGTGTACAAATGAGCAAGCAACAGTGGCCACCAGAATGCTGCAAAGAGCTATTGATGCCTTGACCTCATGGACAAACAGATGGTGTGTAAACATTAACACCGAAAAATGTAGCACTACGCTTTTCACGCTCTCCCCAAAACAAAAAGCTGGAGTTATCAAGATAAATGGAGAACACCTCAAAGAAGATAAACAACCCACCTATCTTGGAGTTACATTTGATGATAGGTTGACATGGAGGGAACACGTCAACAAGGCAGCCAAAAAAGCCAGAAGGAAGTTAGCCATCCTGAGAAAATTAAGTGGCACCACATGGGGTGCTAGTGGAAAAATGCTTAACAAAGTTTACCAACAAGGTATACGGCCACATCTGGAATATGGGTCAGCAGCGTGGTGCCCCGCAGCAAACACTACCCTAAAAGAGCTGGATAAGGTGCAAAATCAGGCACTTAGGGTCATTACAGGAGCAATGAAATCAACACCTATTGTGGAGATGGAGAAAATGGGAAGGATACAAGCACTAAGAGAGCGCAGAGACACAAAGGTATTAACACAGGCAGAAACGTTCCTCTGCATGCCGAGCCATCCAATGAAAGACAGATTTCAAAATTTAGCAATGGGAAGACTGAAAAGAAGTAGTTTTATGCATCAGGCGAAACGACTTCGCAGGCAAATTATGGATCTACCTGAAGTTGACATCCCCCTAAAGTCTCTGCCAGAACAAACCCCTTGGAGAGAGGAGCACGGACTATCAGTATGCATTCAAACAAAAGTGAAAGGAATATTAGACAAGGATGAACAGAACAGTGTGCAACGTAGGATAGTGATCCTCAATTTCCTGGATGAAGAATACCCACAAGACCTCTGGATCAGAGTATATACAGATGGGTCAGCACAGAATGCAGTAAAGAATGGTGGAGCGGGAGTGTACATAGAATACCCAAAACAAAATTAGGGATACAGTCAAAGTACCAACTGGGATATTCTGTCATATATATGATGCAGAAATACAGGCAATCAAGGTGGCAACTGAGAAACTGTTGAACACCAATGTCGGTCCACAACCTGTAGTATTTCTTACAGATGCACAATCAGCACTCCAAGCATTTACATTTGAGAAACTGCCAGATCTACAGGCTCTACTGTCTGAACTGAGCAACCAGCGCAAGATTGTCATGCAGTGGATACCTTCTCATTGTGAAATACCAGGAAACGAGAGAGCAGATCGACTGGCAAAAGAGGGTGCTGCAGACGAGCAACCAGATGTGCCAGTTACATACCAACAGAAGATAAGGATGATCAAATCAATCAGAAAGCCACCAACAGTAACACCAGACGATTACCATAACATGAACAGAGAAGAGCAAACTGTTGTGTTGTGCCTTAGAACAGGACACAACCGACTCCGCAGCCACATGTACACAAAAATAAAGATTGGCAACTCAGCCATGTGTACATGCGGACAGGCGCCCCAGACAGCAGAGCACATACTGCAAAACTGCCCCGAATATGATATACAGAGAAAATCTCACTGGCCCATAGAAACAACACTGGAAGAGAAACTTTATGGACCTGTGTGTGAACTACAAAAGACAGTGAAGTTTATACAAGAGACAACATTGCAGATGTAGACAATATTTTAAAGCGAACGAAAGAAGAAGAAGAAGAAGAGTGAGAGGCAGGTTCGTTGCTGAGAGAAGCGGTGCATACAATGGCTTGGACTCTGAGAGATCTGGGACCTCTTTAATGAGAACATCAATCGTCTCTGACGGTCAATCCTAGCTTTGGAAAGTGCAGAAGAGCTGCCTGGGGTATGAGTTGATAGAGGCATGAAGCTTCCGGGAACTGGTGTGCATCTACTGTTCTGGCTGTGCTGGGCTTAGCGGGAAAGATCTCATGGGCGCCAGCTGTGAGGACATCGACATTGAATAGATTTGATATTTTTAAGCTGTTCTGCGATCACCTTTTGTATGAAGACGCTGCAGTCGATGTACCAGCGATTGTGAATCATACACGGGTCCAGCAGAGAGGAATACTTAAAAGGACGGGACAGTAGTGTGTATAACCAGCGAGCTACAGTAACCATCAATATCTACGCTCTTCACCATTTGCTGAGAGATAAAGCACTTATGGATCTGCCAGGAGTGCAATGATGTCGATTCGCAGCATAACAGAAGCAATGTCAAAGTTTCAATACCTTGTAAGGTCTTGGTGGCAGGAGAAAATGTGTCGTCATTGTTAGGTCGGGGCGAATGGTTGAGAATAAGCTTTCTTCGTTCTGTTCGCTTATCCTGGTACGCCTTTCATCGTTTCAGGTTGTGAAGAGATCTATGGAACGAACCCGTCTGTTCGACTTATGTATGGTGGCATTCTCCGCCTAAGATATTTCTGTTAGTCACCTTTATCGTGGTTTGTCTTTGGCTTTAAATCCATTGTATCTAAATAATATTGCTTGTTGGGGGGTGCAGCGTGGTGGTAGACTTGTTACCTTAACTTAACTTAACGTCTTTATACTGGTTTAGAAGACCCTGCAGTCTGTATACAGCCAGTTTCATTTACATCACCTTGCTCTAAAAGCTATGCGCATCCAATTTATTCTTAAATGCATTAACTGTCCCTGCCTCCACTACCTCCTCTGGCAATGCATTCCAAGCATTCACCACTCTCTGACTAAAAAAATGTTTTCTAATATCTAACCGGGACCTCTCTTTAGTCAACTTGTAGCTATGCCCTCTTGTTATTGTGGGTGGCTGAATTTTAAAAAAACTTGTTATAGTCTAATTTATCCATTCCTCTGATCATCTTATAAACCTGTATTAAGTCACCACGAATTCTTCTCTTTTCTAGTTTTTCTGAGTCTTTCCTCAGGAATGTCCAAACCATTTTAGTTGCTATCTTTTGATATAGTCTAATACCGGTGTTTTTCCCACTAGTCTCCTGATATCATCGTTTCTGATCATGTCTCTCCTTGTTACGCCCAATATTTCTCGCTGGCATTTCATTTCTGTTTTTAGGATGTGCTGTTTTTCATTTGATGTTAGTATCCAGTTTTGATATTAATAGTAACGTGTTGGGTTGAAAATCTAGTTGTTTAAAGCTATTTTGGTAGTTGTGCTTTCAATAAAGTTTTGTAGTTAATTTTCCAATGATCTGATTTGCCTTATTGCATCTTTGCTTTATTTCCGCCGTAATTCGTACGTCTGCTGATAACGAATAAGCATTGGACTGAAGTATGTCGTGTAGCAGACGATCGGCATCTCTCGCTGATGATAATCCATCCGCGGACTCGCCTTGACGTCCGAGTGGTTCCTGAGAAAGAGAGAGAGGGGGGGGGGGGGAGGGGGGAATTAATTCCTTTCCTTTAGGTTGTGACCGACGACTAAAGAAAATGGCACGGTGCTGGCAACATCACTATGTAAACATTATTACCACTGAAACCGCACTTAAAACAAAGGATTTAGGATTATCTAAATAAAGCAGTCGTGTTTTTGTGGCAAAGGTGCGGGGTATGACCCTGCTCTCGGTACGCTCTAGCGGATCTAGCTGTAAATTGTAAACTGGCAAACGACTAGGGAAGTAAAAGGCAGCGAGGAAAGGAACTGGTTACTCTGTGTCACACAAACTACGTCTTAGTATACTGAAGTTTCTAACAACTTCCTTTCTCCAACTCAGGGGACCCCCCACTCGCAACCAGCCCCTGATTTTCCTTACACTTTTAAACCAATGAACAAAATTCAAGAAAATGTGACATGGACATGCGTTGGTGTATGAGGTTATAGCACATTGTGTGAGTGGTCGCAATTAGCATCGGCATGCCTGCATGTTACGGAAGGTTTTTACCAACACATCAAAGAGTTCCACTTGCTGTCGGCACCTCCTTCGTCGTTCGTTCTCAATCCCCCCCTACCAAGCCCTGTATAGGGCTTTGTAAGTAGCAGAATGTAGTTCGGAGAATAGATTGCGTTGTGTCACTAGTTTACAGCTTGACTGTGATATTTGAACCTTTGCATCCACCTTCGGCAGTGTCGGCCCCTGATTTTCCCTGATAACTTTCAAACCAATAAACGAGATTCAATAAAATTGGACATGGACAGACATACTGTCAACCAATATGTGAATCAATATGGTTGAAATTGTTTCCATCTTCCAGTATATTTTGCCTGAACCTGACTAACATGTCTGATTAGTATATTTTGCCTGAACCTGACTAACATGTCTGATTAGTATATTTTGCCTGAACCTGACTAACATGTCTGATTAGTATATTTTGCCTGAACCTGACTAACATGTCTGATTAGTATATTTTGCCTGAACCTGACTAACATGTCTGATTAGTATATTTTGCCTGAACCTGACTAACATGTCTGATTAGTATATTTTGCCTGAACCTGACTAACATGTCTGATTAGTATATTTTGCCTGAACCTGACTAACATGTCTGATTAGTATATTTTGCCTGAACCTGACTAACATGTCTGATTAGTATATTTTGCCTGAACCTGACTAACATGTCTGATTAGTATATTTTGCCTGAACCTGACTAACATGTCTGATTAGTATATTTTGCCTGAACCTGACTAACATGTCTGATTAGTATATTTTGCCTGAACCTGACTAACATGTCTGATTAGTATATTTTGCCTGAACCTGACTAACATGTCTGATTAGTATATTTTGCCTGAACCTGACTAACATGTCTGATTAGTATATTTTGCCTGAACCTGACTAACATGTCTGATTAGTATATTTTGCCTGAACCTGACTAACATGTCTGATTAGTATATTTTGCCTGAACCTGACTAACATGTCTGATTAGTATATTTTGCCTGAACCTGACTAACATGTCTGATTAGTATATTTCCTTTCCGATGATAGTGATGAGAGTAACAATCCGATTGAACATAATCTTTTTCAGGTGACATGGAGGAAACTGCCCAATTCCTCCCCCTTGACAATTGGTAACAAATCGTGGATCCGAGACTTTAGGGTGCATGCGGAACACGTGCCATACAGCTCCCACTGGAACCTGGTCATAGAACAAGTCCGCCTGGATGATGCCGGCGAGTACGAGTGTCACGTGAACAAGAGAAAGGCTCTGCTCAGGCATAAGGTCACGCTTGTGGTCAAAGGTAAGATCAGTGTAAGGGGAAACATTCTCATTGGCCAAGCAGCTGTGACACTTCAGGAGCATAGACGCAGGCCGGAGGTGAGGTCTTGATCAGTATGTTTCACTTGCCACTTATTACTAGAGAGAGGAAACTATCGTTAGGTCATCATGTAGCATGGGCAAAACGTCGCTTTCATTACAGCCATTCGATAGGAACATCGACCAGCAGTTTACCCGTCTGCTGCATGTTGATGTTTAGGGTGTCCTTGATGTCTTGTGTCCATCTACGGCTTGGTTGACCTCCTGCCTCGTCTTTCTGGAACAATGCCCTCCAAAACGGCTTTTTCCAGTCCGTCATTGCGTATGATGTGGTCGAGAAACCTCAGTTTCCGAGACATAGCGTGATTAAAACGCCAGTTCTCTTTCGACACTCAGATCTTGTCGAATGGCTTGATTTATTATTTTCTTTACCCAAGGTATTTTGAGTATTCTGTAGCATTTTTGTCTCGAAAGCCCATATAGTCTTTCTTACTAGTTGTGTATTAGTCCGTGTCTCGCATCCATACACTGCCATAAGCATGTTCTTTGGATCTTCCATTTTAATTTGTTGATTAGTATTGTACCATGCATTTTAAATACTACTCAGTTTCGTCATCGCTATGGATAATAGTCTCCTTATTTCCTCTGCACAGACCCCATGGTATGTTATCAAAGAGCAAAGGTATTCAAAGTAATCCACGTGTTCAATTTCTTCATCACCAATAGTGATATTAGGTTGGCGTCTGTGTATCCCAATGGGCATTATATATATGTGTGTGTGTGTGCGTGTGTGTGTGTGTGTGTATGTGTGTGTGTGTGAATTAATTTTCTTTCCACTTGTGCCGTTGAGCGTCGTGGGGAGATTAAGTAGTCTATCTTAAGTCGCACAATGATGTTATCTATCCATCTGCCTCACGCCGCCCCCCCCCCTTGCCCTGTAGCCAGATCTACCAGCATGGTAAGCCATCAGTGGAAGTTGATAAGGGTGCATTCTCATGAGATGATCGAACCTACTTATTGTCTGTCTGGAAATGTAGTTGACACAAGCCGTAGTGCCGACCATACTTCGAATGTCGTCGTTCTGCATTCTGTCTCTTCTGGTAACACCGATGACCTGCCTCAAACACTTCATTTCACAAGTCAAAATGCTGCTCCCTCGCGCCCTGGACAGAGGCCATGTTTGGCACTGGTAGCACAGATTCGGCATAAATAAACTGTTTACCAGCTGTTGCTTTGTTGTCAAACTAATGCTCGGGTGTCTAATCAGTGGGGACACCTGAAAAGTTACAGTAGATGCGTTCTGACACTTAGTCTCAATTTCCCTGTCGATCCTACCGTCTGCCCAAATACTTGAACTCATGGACCTGTTGAAGAGCAATATCATTTACACTTTTCTTTAGTGTTCCAGCGGACTCAAGTGTTCTATATATATATATATATATTCTCTATGATCTATCATTTGTGTAACCTCTTCCATGAATTCCAATACAGTTGTTAAGCACGATCTCCTTCAAGTAAACCTATACTGACTCTTTCTGGTTAGATTAAACTTGTCTAGATGCATTACAATGTTTTCTTTGATTATTGATTCTAACAATTTACAGACTACGCTCGTTAAACTCACCGGTCTATAATTTGCTGGATCTGATTTCTTTCCCTTTTTTAATAAGGGGATCACTCCTGCATCTTTCCAGTCTCTTGGCACAATTCCTTTTGCAAGTGATTGAGAACATACTATAGCCAATGGTTTTGCTAGTTGGTCTCTAGTTTTGAAAAGCAAAATTGGATGGATACCATCTTGATCTGGACATTTATCCACTTTTATACCTCCAATTTAAAAACAAAACCATTTCCTCCATAATACAGATTGATTTTAATCCCCCTATATTCATTTTAAATTTGGAACTCTATGCAGTCTCTTTTAGTAGATTTAGTAGATTAGATGCCTTCCCTTTTTCTCTTCTTATTTTACCTGTGCGAGGGCCTAGCTTGTCTTTCGTTCTTTGTTTATTTCTGATTTTTTTCCTGAAACATACTGATTAGACTAATGTTGGTCAGGGTCAGGTGAAACATACTGGTCAGACTATGTTAGTCAGGGTCAGGTGAAACTACTTATCAGACTATGTTAGGGTGAGGTGAAACATATTGATCAGACTATGTTAGTCAGGGTGAGGTGAAACATATTGATCAGACTATGTTACTCAGGGTCAGGTGAAACATACTTAACAAGATCACACCTCGCTTCAACGCAGGTGTTCATGGACAGAAGCATTTCAGAGCAGTCTTGCTAATGAGGTAGGGATCGGCAGTGTGATCCCTAATAGTGGTGAACTTACTGAGGACCCTCACATTGCACTAAAATCTCGGTCCACTTTCCCAAGTATGTCTTGGTACAGAAGCAAAGCCACTGTAGCCTTCAACTAAATAAAATCGTCATGATTAACTAACGGAAGTTCGAGTAACCATAGTAACAGTTCCAACGAAGGTACTTAATGTCATTGCCTTCTCATGTTATATATTGCATTGTACAAATCTGAACTTTTGCCGAATGTCCAGTTTTTATGTCTCTGTTCGGTGTATTCCCTAATTGTAAGTCAGGATAATATTGACAGTTGGGTAATCCGGAAGCACTCTGTGTGTTGATGTGGTACTTCGCTATGAGAAATAAACGCCATAACTAATTTCCTACTCGGGGATGTCTTCAAGGGCGAGTAAGGAGGGTTGTACGTGTAGTTGGCAGTGTTATGGTGTAGAAGAAAGTGGCATAGGAAATACTGAAGTAGAAGGATTACTGCCAGCAGTCGCTGGCTCTCTGCAAGGAGGGCATGTAGATGTAGGGTTGTTCTACCTATACTACTGTAGTAAGGGAAAGGGTATAGTGATGAAAAGGTATGCTGTAGTGGAGGGGTAGGGTAGAGTGTAATGATGGGAAGGTAGCTGCAGTGAGGTGGAGAGTCAAATGATGGGAACGGATTATGTAGTGAGGGGAGGAGTATGAAGATATAACGATGCGAAGGTATAATGTGGTGAGGAGAGAGGTATACCGATGGAAAGGTATGCTGTAGTGAGGAGAGGAGTATAAGGATGGGAAGGTATGCTGTAGTGAGTATAAGGACAGGAAGGTATGCTGTAATGAGTATAAGGATGGGAAGGTATGCTGTAATGAGTATAAGGATGGGAAGGTATGCTGTAGTGAGTATAAGGACAGGAAGGTATGCGGTAATGAGTATAAGGATGGGAAGGTATGCTGTAATGAGTATAAGGATGGGAAGGTATGCTGTAGTGAGTATAAGGACAGGAAGGTATGCGGTAATGAGTATAAGGATGGGAAGGTATGCTGTAGTGAGTATAAGGACAGGAAGGTATGCGGTAATGAGTATAAGGATGGGAAGGTATGCTGTAGTGAGTATAAGGACAGGAAGGTATGCGGTAATGAGTATAAGGATGGGAAGGTATGCTGTAGTGAGTATAAGGACAGGAAGGTATGCGGTAATGAGTATAAGGATGGGAAGGTATGCTGTAATGAGTATAAGGATGGGAAGGTATGCTGTAGTGAGGTGAGGAGTATAAGGATGGGAAGGTATGATGCAGTGTGACAGCAGGTGTCTATTTATGAATTTGGGATTGTGTGTATGTATGTGTGTGTGTGTATGTATGTTTTTGTGCGTGGATATGTATGTGTTTGTGCATGTATGTGTGCTGAAGTATACACTTGTAATCAGAGAGGCCTATGTGTATGTGTTGCTGCACTATTGTCCATTCAAAACCACGTGCCCTCAAAAGTGTAGATATTTTCTCTAGAATTCCGGAACGCATCAACATGGTTGCTTGCATGTGGTCAAGATATTTAGAGATGTTTATTTAAATTAAGGAGGCTGCTTGGCCTAAGGGTGAACCGTTCTGTTTCACAGTCTCAACGCACCTGGCTCGAATCACGCTCGTGTCCTGTTTGACAGACATGGGTTTTTATTCTCGCTCCACTACGTACGGAAAGTAATGGCAACCTACCGTACTGCACACTTACCAATAAACGTATAACAGACAAATAGGTTAACGGTTGTAAGAAGGCACGTTCTGAAAAGGACTTGTTACTGACTTTTTCATTGCAATTATGAAGGCACTATCAATATACCAGAAAGGTTGGTTTTTCTTTGATCTTTTTCGACAGGATAACTATTTCATTGCTCTAAAACATACTTTACTGTATTTATTCAAACAGCATTATCTTAAGCTTTTTCTTCTTCGCTCGTTCTCAAACTCCCGCTATCAAGCCACGAAAAGGCCTTTGAAAGTAGCAGGATGTAGTCCGGAGAAAGGCGCATTGTGTCATAGTTTACAGCTTGAATGTGATATTTGCACTTTTCGGCCCGAGACATCCGACTTCAGCAGGCATTTTTGAGTACCGGGTTAGCTTTCACTCTTCGATCCCTTCTCCTTCTTCAATCTATTCTGTTGGAGACCGTTATCCAGAATAAACGCGTTGAGGTGTAGATGGGTCTTGGCCGCTCTGGTTTGTTGGCCCTATCTCAAGCAGTCAGCTAGCTATAGGTCGCTGACCTCTGCATCTCATGCACTGCACATCATCTTGATCTATATCGTAATTTACACACCAGAGAAAGGTTAATATACGCTTCCGAATAATATGCAGACATATGTTAATGTCGTAGACAGTAACATTCTCACATAAAGAGTTTTGTGTAATCGGGATGATTAAGACACTAAGCAGTGCGGGAGCTGTCGCGGTCAGCAACTCAAAGTTGACTTCTAACGTCAATTAGACTAAAACAAGTTTTTTCTCAAAATACAACCACATACAAGAATAAGAGGGTATAGCTACAAATTAACCAAAGACAGGTCCAGATTAGATATTAGGAAATAGTTTTTTAGTCAGAGAATGGTGAATGTGTGGAATGCATTGCCACAGAAAGTAGTGGAGGCTGGGACAATGAATGCATTTAAGAATAGATTGGATGCGCATGGCTTTTAGAAGAAGGTAATGTAAATGAAACTGGTTGTATACAAACTCTGCAGAGTCTTCTAAACCAGTATACAAACTTTAAGTTAAGTTAAGTCAAGGCCAGCGACAAAGAGCTGCAAAAACACTTCTACACTTCCGCGCGACAATCCTGGATAACAGACTCCAACATGGCAGCCTGGTTAAGAAGAAGTGATCGAAGAGGGAAGGCTAACACGGTACCCAAAAATGCCGGATGTGTAGGACCGAACGGTGCAAATATTGCGGTCAACCTGTAAACTTCGACACAACCCACTCCTTTCTCCGGACTACCTCCTGCCTCTTGGAAAGCTCTTCTCATAGTTTTGTAGCGGGATTTAGAAGAAGAAGAAGAAGAAAGTGAAAAAGAAGAAGAAGAAAGTGAAAAAGAAGAAGAAGAAGAAAGTATAATCGTGACGCAGCGTTTTCTACTACTCCCCCCCCCCTCCCCCCGTAAGAACACGAGAAATATGTTTCTTATCGTCTTGCAATCAATAAAATGACAATTGAGTGATTGTAAAACTGTGAAAAGACTAATTAGCTGAAGTGATGTTTTTTGTTTTATTTTCTATTTATCGGAAATGAACTCAACTGAAAACAAGCCACGGGATGAGACTGAACATTGATTGTTTAATATTTTGTTCTGATGAAAACATATATATTTCCAGCAATTTCATTCGTGTGGTAGTTGAGTTAAGATTTAATTTAAAAGTGGCACATGTTTCTGAATGGACTATAACGCTAGTTCATTTTGGTGCATGTGACCTTGAACCAATGTGCGTTGGTTAATTGTGCCGGCATGATCAAGTACAGTTGCCTCACAATCGCGACAGACGGTTAGCATATTTCACTTGAAACCGTTTTCTCTGATCAGCGAAAGGTTTGACGTCACAGTACATTATAATCAATAATAAATTGTCTGGCAAGAATACACGAGGGCGATTTGAACAGTTTTGCCATTGAAGAGATAATTTTATTAATGTGCAAGATTTACATATGAGCTGCACAGTTTTTGAAATTTGTAATAAATAAGGAGGTGGGAAGTGAAAAGTGGAGTGCCACAAGGATCGGTTTTGGGAACAATTTTGTTCTTGATATATTTAAACGATTTGGACATTGATATGGAATACATGATTGCAATATTCGCTGATGACACAAAACTATGCAGTAGTGTCTCATCTAAAGCACAAGTGGATATATTGAGGTCGGATTTAGATAAAATTCCAGAGTAGTCTGTAACCTGGCAAATAGAGTTTAATCTAGGTAAATGTACACATTCACATGGGTAGATCCAATATGGAACATAATTACAGAATGGGCGAGAACAATATTAGAATTATTAAAAAAAGGAAACGGACCTAGGGGTTATAATAGATCGTACAGGAGAGGTGAGTGAGCAAGTCCAGGCAGCAGTGAAAAAGGCAAATACAATGTTAGGTATGATAAAAAGAAATATTAAACATGGGAGCAAGGAAGTGATAGTCAAACTGTATAAAGCATTAGTTAGACCTGGATTAGAATACTGTGTACAGGCACGGAGTCCTTATCATAGAGGGGACATAAACATTCTGGAAAGGATACAAAAGAGAACGATAAAGCTGATAGTGGGATTACAGTTATGAGGAAGCTCAGAAGAACCGGCCTACAGTGTCTAGAAAAGAGGTCTAATACAGGATTATAAGATGATCAGAGGAATGGATAAATTGGACTTTAACAAGTTTTTCAAAATACAAACACACACAAGAACAAGAGCGCGTAGCTACAAACTGAAGAGAGGTCAAGATTAGATATTAGGAAATATTTTTTTAGTCAGAGAGTGGTGAATGCTTGGAATGCATTGCCACAGGAGTTAGGGACAGTTAATGCATTAAAAAAAAAATTGGATGCGCATAGCTTTTAGAGCAATGTAATGTAAATGAAACTGGTTGCATACAGACTCTGCAGTGTCGTCTAAACCAGTATAAAGACGTTCAGTTAAGTTAAGTTGATGTCGTTTAGGTGATGTCGTTTAGGTGATGTCGTTTAGGGGATGTCGTTTAGGTGATGTTGTTAAGTGATGTCGTTTAGGTGATGTCGTTTAGGTGATGTCTTTTAGGTGATGCCGTTTAGGTGATGTCGTTTAGGTGATGTTGTTTAGGTGATGTCGTTTAGGTGATGTCGTTTAGGTGATGTCGTTTAGGTGATGTGTCATTATTTTTCAACACAGTCATCATGCCAATCCACTTACAAACGCCAACGTCCTGTCAGAAGCGTAACGGTTTTCTTTGAGTTGTTCCTTCACCTGCGGGAAGAAGAAGAAATTCAGATCGGTGTCAGATCGGGGCTGTGCTACTGGTGTCATAAAATGTGGTCAACTTGATACGCTCCAATGCAGTCATTGTTTGTCGACTCGCGCGTGGGCGAGCATTGTTGTGTTGAAGAATGTCGTGGGTCTGCATGCCAGGGGCCTATCTCGCACATGCTTTGCTATACTCAAACATAGCATGGATTATGTGAGGGACTGGCTGAATGAAAATAACAAGCAATAGTGGCGATATCTTTTTGCTTGACATCGTGATTGGCACGAATCAGTTTGCCCACGCCAGCTTGGTGTCATGCATCAACAGCTGTGATCAATCGTCCGCTGCGAGCCTTGTCATGTAGGTTTGTCGTCTTTTACAGTCAGTGTCCACCTTTGATAGTACTGAAACCAACACAGGCATCATCGGTTATCGAAGTCATTCGTTGATGCATGTTGATGGCCAAATTTTAAACAGCACGTTGCTTCAGCCGTTTTTCCATGTACGCCACCATTTTACTGTTTATTGTGCGCATGCATCACGCTCCAGGCGCATGTGGTCACTGCATGGCACTACATGCCCCTATAGTCACTTCATGCCACTACATGCCCCTATAGTCACTTCATGCCACCACATGCCCCTATAGTCACTTCATGCCGTAACATACCCTTCCATGCCCCTATAGCCACTGTATGCCCTTACATGCCCATGTAGCCACTACATGCCCCTATAGTCACTTCATGCCAATACATGCCCCTATAGTCACATCATGCCACTACATGCCCGTATAGTCACATCATGCTACTATATGCCCCTATAGTCACACCATGCTAATACATGACCCTATGTTTTTCACGAAAGGATAAATTCTTAAGAGAAAATATGCATTCATTATTAACTGTAAGTAGATTTTCTTTTCATAAGCACTAATCAGAATTGCAGTATTAATTGTAAATAGATTTAGCTTGAAGAATTAACGATCAGTATATCTTCTTCTTCTGCATACGTTCTCAATCTCCTTCTACTAAGCCCCGAACGGGGCTTTGCAAGTAGCAGGATGTAGTCTGGAGAACGGAATACGTTGTGTCACTAGTTTATAGCTTGACTGCAATTTTTTCCTTTTTTTTGGTCCGACACATCCGTCTTCGACAAGAATCAGTATTTAATTATTAACTGTAAGTAAATCTAGTTTGAAGAATTACTTATCAGTATTTAATTATTAACTGTAAGTAAATTTAGTTTGAGGAATTACTTATCAGTATTTAATTATCAACTGTAAGTAAATTTAGTTTGAAGAATTACTTATCAGTAATTAATTATTAACTGTAAGTAAATTTAGTTTGAAAAAAACACTTATTTGTATTTAATAACAGTAACAAATGTTATTTAATTTTGAGCTGATCCTTATGTTTAATCAGTTCACGAATACCTTATGTAAAATATTTAAACAATCTTGCAAGGCAAAAAACATTTTCCGGGGTCTTGTCTTGTCTCATGCACTTGTGCATTGAAGCGCCGTCGTTTTCTGTCAAATGCCAGACGCATCACTGAAGTAGTCGTCATCCCTTGACGATTTAGAATATCCTCAACATTTTCTATCCATCACCATCACGGTCTGCCATGGCTGTGAAAACCCAATCGCCGTGGGAGTTGGTCAGGTTGTATTACAAATAGGTGACCGAGCCACTTGATTTTCTCCTCATCAATATATTGAGTGCAGGGTCTTGCTTCTACGATGTTTTGCATATCTTGATTGCGCATTCTGTCCTTCTGTTCTGTTTCTCCTAGTTACAGTTTATGGTTTTTCGGAGGCAATTTATTTCACATGTCATGATCTTTCTCTCTATAGATTTTGTTTAAGTAAGTCCACGTTTATTAAGTGTTTTTTGTGTGTGGACATGTTAATTTTACGGTGTATCAAAATGGTGACAGCTGGTATATTCAATTGCATTTGCTTGTTGGAACCCGATGTCAAATTCTCTGCCTAGACATCCATCCTGTGTGAAAGCACTGTCTAAGTACTTGAATTCCTGCACTTGTTTAATATTGGTCTCGTTTGACTCATGTTTTCAGGTGATCTGCTTAACTGCTGGGTTTTTGTTGTGCATGTGTTAACTCTCGTACTGAATCTTTCACACACAAGAGTGGAGCGCAGTCAGATGTTGCTGCACATCATCTTCACTCTCGTAAAGTAGACATTGATCATCTGCAAAAAGTAGTTCATTTAACTGATCAACGTCTTTCCTTTCCTCTTCTCCATTTCTTGGTATATGCTCCAATTTGGCCTCCAGCGTATTCTGTCCATATGTGTTGATGTGTAGGGGCGACAACATACATCCTTGTATCAGCCCGGTTGTTATCTCCAATGTTTCGGTCAGACCATAAATAGTTCTTACTACACTATAGCACCTTTTGTAAAGTACTCTAATATTCTCTGATACATGGCCCTGGTCAGCGTTCTGTGCATTGTCAATATTCTGGGTAAAATGCGAAAATCAGCGTTTTAACAACATAACTTCAAAACAAAAGTTCAATTCTGAATTTTCTTTTGAATAACATGTGCGACGAAAGATGCTTTTATTAGAAAATGAGAGAAGAAACAGTTCTCATGTCGATGTTGGAGCACGTTCTGTAGAGATGTAAATAGAGTACAAGCTTGATTTGTAATCCCAACATTTTGATCTTGATGACTCGTTCCTCAGCGTAGCTGCGGGTCCAACCTTCGTCTCTTCAACCTATCTTGGGCCACGGAAGTCCAGTACGTGGTAAGTGCGCCTCTAGAGGCATCTCGGATGTTGCATCGTACAGCAATGGAGTCAGGACAACGCATTGGAAGTCTTTCCCGCGGTCTTGTCAGTTCAGGTTATTCTCTAATATACAGGGTTCCAAATCACGTCTTATCCAATTTGACTGGACATATCGGGGACTTTTTTCGGTATTTTCACTTCTCCACTTACAGAAAGAATTGGGAAAACTACTATACTACACAATTGTCATAGTGGAACACATTATAAACACATACACACACCCATCCATTAACTGACCAACACGTCCGGATATAACCTAAAATACTACTGATTCCAAGTGGGGGGTTGTGTCAAGGATGTTTGCTATTCTCTCTTTTCTTCATCAAGTATATGGATACAATCACCAGAATAGTTATTCATTGTGAGGAATCGCTCAACGAATTGATTTTAGTAAACGGCCAGATTCTCTTCTACAATAAACAAGAGGATTTACAACAACACCTCAGCTATCTCGACTCAACCTTCCTGGAATTTGACATGAGTATCAACTGTGATAATCCAGAAACGATGACGATTAAACATCCCAGCCACTGCAGTTTCCACACAGAGGCGGCACACCTTGAAGCAGGTACGCTGAAGCTTTCACTAGTAGAATCCAGAAAGGCAAACATTTAACTTCGTCTTTTCCATACTGAGAGGCGGGACGCGTAGATTTCTTGTTATCACCAAGTGGGAGGTTTGTGATGTCGTTAAGTGTAATGTCTTGTGAGTGTCAGAGACACTCTCGATTAATCGGCTTTGAAGTCTGCCATTTGATCGTGGACCGGAAACCTGTACATGATATACCTATGATGCCGACTGGTCGTAATGCTTTCTAACTGAATGACGAAATCCCTTGATTTTCTGTGCTTCATTGTAGTTACTAACTGGGGTTGTCCCCCCTATCTGCCTCAGTGTGGAGTTGCGAATTCGGTCACATCGTATCTCACAGCTCTGGATCTTTCTCGTATATGTTGCTAGTAAAGACCAAGATTGACATTGGTAACACAGCATAGGAATAACAATTGCATTTATCAACCTCCTCTTAGTTGAAACAAGCACTCTAGGATGTTTTGAAATCGGTACAATTTGATAGTGAACACTGTTCGCCTTCTTCGTTATACGTGCACTCTCTCTGTCCACTCAGCCGTCATCAGTAAATATACTACCTGTGTTTTTGAACTTCCGTACTTGCTTGATACCAATGTCACTGATGTGGAAACTTCTCTGCGGGTGTTCCTGCGATATCAAACATGGTCTCTGTCACAGCGTTGATCTTCTTGTCATATTCATTTGTTGGTGGTCTTCTCCATTTTGGTAAAAGATGACCTGATCATCAGCAAACAACAGTTCGTTTAATGACTGCTCATGATGGCTAGCCAAAAAAGGAACCGTTTACAAAATTGAAAAATCTCATGTCGAAACATCGATGTTTGAAGCAACTAAACATGCTTTTTGTCTAGCATAAGCAACTAAGATTTCACAATTCGATGAGATATACCAACATAACAGCCTACTAGTTTATGATGAAAAAGAAGATTATTAAGACTGTATGTTTTACTGTGATGTTATCTCTTCTCCCCCGCCCCCCCCCCCCCTCCTCAACACTAGCCCACGTGCGGTCTTCCGGGTTATATGAGTTTAAGAACTCGTGCTAAAGACGGATTGCTCTGTGTACAGGTCAGGCGTGAAATGTAGGATATATACTCTAAGCGTACACTTGCATGAATGTGCGCTAGTGTGCATGTGTGTGTTACCTGAGAAATATGCCATCGTGTGCGCGTGTGTGTATTTGTGTGTAGGTATTTACGGTTGCCGGAGGGGGTGGCGTAACGTAAATATGCGCTCGTATGCGAATATATTTGTGTGTGTGTTTTCGGGGAAAAATGGAGGGAGAGAGTGAGGTGGGTGGGGGTGTGGCGGGGGAGGAAGGGCTTGGCGGGGCACTGTAGTGTACCCCAGAGAGGTTTCTTTTCCGCCAAATACAAAGAATGCGCCAATACAACAGAATCAGGCTACCTCGACTAAGCCTCCTAGCGTCACCGAATGAAACCGAACTTAGATAAATATGAATATTTGAATTTAAGGAGCATCTTCTGAATGATGTGGGCTACGTCGTTAGCGAACACGAGAAGTGGAAGATGCTTACACTCTGACTCTTACTGGGGGTGGGGAGGGGGGGGGCTCTCCGTGGCGAAGTGATCAAACACCGTTTGTCTCGTGTTCAGACGGTCGTAGTTCGAATTCGATCAGCGGTGGTCGGTTCATGATGACAATTTTTGTTGTTGCCGGAGTTCACTGGGTTCATCGCTGAGCTACGGAGATCCCTGGGTTCATAGCTGGAGGTACGGAGATCCCTGGGTTCATCGGTTGAGGGATCCCTGGGTTCTTAACACCTAGTCAACACTGGGCCAGTTCTTTCCCGTTCTATTTAAGTAACTTGATCATTTCATTTTATTCTCTCAATTCGGCGCAAGCGTCCATTGATGAAAGATTAGACCTTTTTAGTTGTACTATTCTGTTTCCCCACATCCCATAGTCATACAGTATAACCGGTTAGCCATTGGAGTTGAATATCTGTATTTTTGTGTCGAACTCAATTCTTTTCGATTTCCACAAAATCCGTAAAGCCGTCTAAATTTTTGCATTCCTTATTTGATTTCTAAATCTATCCGTGTCTTTGGTCTCCTCTACACTATATATAAAATTGAATGTACCGCCTTCAATTCCGTATCTCTCAGTACAAACCTAATTTTCGTTAGGTGCTTTTGTTTGCATAATCTGTGTTTTTTTCTGCGTACTCTAAGACCTGATGTTTTGTCTTGTCTTGTCTTATCCTGTCCTGTCCAGTCCTGTCCTGATCTGTCCTGTCCTGTCCTGCCCAGTCCTGTCCTGTCCTGTCCTGTCCTGATCTGTCTTGTCTTGTCCTGTCCTGTCCTGTCCTGATCTGTCCTGTCTTGCCCACTCTATTTCAGCCCAGTCTTGTCGAGTCCAGTCCTATCTTGTCATGTCCTTAGTCTGCCATGTTTTCAGACAGGACAATGCCATTATCAGAACTGCTGAAATCTCCAAAAAATGCTCAGGTCCCCATCATACCAAAGAGTTTGTAGTTACTCTGAGAAGTAATGATCACTGACTGTCATGTCAGGTATCAGTAGAAAATTCAACAAGATGGAGATTTAACCATATAGCCTTAAAAACAATTAACGTTTTTGATAACTAGTGGATGTTCATCTGCATAACCAGTTATCGAACCTGTTTTTTTCGTTACGTGCAAATTTCGACTTATATCCAAACATAAACCCGGTCAACGTTTTTATTTCTATTTTATATTTCAGAAAAACCTGTGGCTTTGCTACCACGTGAGTACTGTCAAATTAATACAATGTTTCTGTGTGCCTTTTTAAAACTTGCAAGATTCAATTGTTTTTTGGAAAGACTATGTAGGACACATACTAAAATAAACTCTCTCCCACACATAGAGCCTGTGATAGGAGGCGACTAATTACCATCTAGAAAACAAAACATATAGATTTGTGAATCGTGCTATTCCCTCAGACCAATGTTTAATTTATTCCATCAGAGTGTGGGGAATCCATCTGATTTTTTAACAAATGTCTCGAAACATTGCTCAACATGATGGCAGACAGAAAGCATTGCATTTACTTGTATCCTTGAAATTAAAGAAAAAGAAAATATATATATATATGATTGTCCATCACAAGGGATGAAGACAACTGTCTTTGTTCAGCCATGTAGACACTTTTCTCTTGCCGTGTCCGCTGAAATAGATGACTTGCGCGGTAGTTTAGATTAAAGTGAGGAAGTAACTGCGCCTTTTGTCAACCTCATTCTCTGATCCTGAGTTACCATTGGCCAGTGGCAAGATATTTATCGAGAGGACCGAGTATAGCACAGTATGTAGATTTTTTCTCAGGGTTTTCTCCGGAAACCTTTCCTGTGAACAGGTATCCGCAAGGTAGCGGAAGGTGATGACATCTAACGTAGTGTGTCGTGCCGTCCCCATAATTATAAGAGCTTTCAGGGCCATAACTCAACGTTTGAGGAAGTTTGGCATCTCTCCCCCTGCCATGTTCAGTCCATTATAGTCGTGTCTAAGCTTCACACACCGAAATTGACACTGTTTGCAGCTACGGTTGAACGGCGCCAAGCTCATGAAGTTCAGCCGCGTGAAATAGACCGTCAAATACGACAGGTTTAAGCGTAGTGCTATTCATATAGCCGATGTCCAGACCAGGATAATCGGACGGAAGAATCCCTAAAAACAACAACGAACGAATCAACCAGACCAAATGAAAAACAACAACACGTTTCCGTGAACACAAGTGTAAGTCGATTAGTGTGAATTCCAGGCACATCCGTGGTCTGGCGACATACATAATGAACTAAAACTTCAGAGCAGCGTAGACCCGCAGTCGGTTACATCGCCATCTTATTGCTATTCAATTACACCTATGTACTTGCTGACACAATTTTTAACTACTATATATATATACAAATACGGGATATTTAAGAGAAACCACTTCATAGAAAAACAAAAGAACTTGCAAGAGCAGACCAAATCATAAGCCAGGCTGTGGTTAGAGATCTAAAACAAATATACCAAATTCCACCATGGAAAAATGCAAAATCCCCGAGATGGTAGAAGCCATAGAGGGAATAGGGAAGAATGGAACTCAAGCAGATTTAGAATATAAATTTATTACAGAAGAAGATCTTAGAAGCGTATACCCGCCAGAAACACGGATATACGTATACACAGATGGCTCCTCTAACAAAGGCACATACGATGGATATTACAGACTAAGGGACGGAGAAGACAAAATTCGAGTATTAACAGTGGGAACATACTTCAATAACTTCCGTGCAGAAGCAAAGGCACTGGAGTCTGCAGCCTAGCTTGTAATATAAGACTCTTTGAAAGTGTCTCTGAACAGTTTCAACATTGATGTCATCTTCTGTGAGATGCTTGCACAAAACTGTACCAGCCGGCACGCTAGTATCACTGAAGAAGATCAGATCACAGACATTAAAGAGGTTAAGCAAATGCGTGCTGCTGGACAAACATCGCACTTCGACTCCACAGCCACGTGTGTGTCCCGGAATGTGAAAGAGTATGCTGCTCCCGGATTGATCTTTCAGTTACGTTTCAGTTCATCCCGTAACCCATCAGGTCGTTGGGGCACACATGAAGACATGAAAATCCCACGCCAGCTCTTTCTGTCTGTCGCCGCCTGACGTATCTCACCGTGACGAAGGCCTGACCACTCAGCGATGTTGTCCACCCATCTCTTCCTTGGACGTCCTCGCCTTCTCTGTCCCGGTACGGATCCAAAGAGTATCGAGTTGGGAATTCCGTTAGACCTTGCGACATGCCCGCACCAGGCCATCTTTCGTCTTTTGATAGTTGTGAACAGATCTTCAAAAGGACCAATAGCGTCTTCAACTCTCTGACGGATGTCTACGTTCGTGACACGATCCTTATATGTAACATTTAGGAGTTTTCTATAGCACCGCATTTCCATTGCACGTATTCTGCCCTGGATATCTGCTCTAATAGTCCAGGTATACGGGCATATTGACAGCACCAAAAAGCGCAGTATTCTGACTTTTATGCCGAGGGCGAGGCGCTTGTCTCGCCAGATAGGTTGCAGCCTAGTCAGCGCCGCTGTTGTTTGTGCTATTCTTGCAATTACCTCTGGCTTCGAACCCTCTTCGCTGATCAACGATCCAAGATATTTGAAACGTTTCACCACCTCAAGTACCTGCCCATTTGCCTCTATGACAGATTGAAACCCTGCAATGTTATTGGTCATGAGCTTTGTTTTATCAGCATTTATTTCCATACCAAAACTCAGGGCCGTTCAATCCAATCTACCAATCAACTCCTGGAGTTCCCTCTCTGTGCCTGCCAATACATCAATATCATCAGCAAAGCGGAAGTTTGTAATAAGCCTGTCACCTATTTTAACCGTGCCAACATGTCCTTTTAAGGTCGTCTCCATTATTCTCTCCAAGAAGATATTGAAGAGTGTGGGGGAGAATTTACAACCCCGTCTCACACTCACCGTCGTACGGAACCACTCGCCTAGCGTTCCCTCTACCGAGACAGCGCTGGTCGCCTGCTGATAAAGGTTTGCAATTACCCTCACAATATCACTGTTGAACTTATAATACCTCATTGTTGACCATAGCGCCGCATGCCACACTCTGTCAAACGCATTTCAAAAGTCAATGAAGGCATGGTAGAGTGGTTGATGATACTCTGAGTACTTCTCATTCGGTAGACGAAGATTAAATATCTGCTCGATGGTACTCCTTCCCGCTCGAAAGCCCGCTTGTTCTTCGGCAATGATACTCTCCGCCTGAGGATTCAGTCTGTTAAGTAATATCCTCAAGAGAACTTTACTTGGATGACTTATCAGACTGATTGTTCGGTAGTTCTGACACACATTTAGGTTTCCCGATTTAGGCAGTGGTATAATGACTGATTTTGTCCAGCAGGTGGGCCACACTCCTGTCTGCCAAATTCTATTGCAGATGTAAGTCAGGCTAGTAATTGTCGCCTCACCTCCCACTTGCAGGAGCTCTGCTGGAATATTATCCACACCGACAGCCTTCCCTCTCTTCAGCATTTTTACGGCTTCATATACTTCTTCCCTTGTTTTCGTTGAAGTTGAAGTGCCCGGATGTAGTGGAGACCTTTGGAGCGGTGTTGGGGGGGGGGGGGGGCGGGGGGGGGGGACGTTTCGCTCCGCTCTTGGTTCTAAACGAGGAGGCAGATGTTGAGACGATGACTGAAGCCTTCAATTCGGCTTTACTCAACACGGCATCTGAGGTTCTAGGTAGGTGCAGGGTTAAAAAGAAAGCATGGATCACGAGTGAAATACTGGACTTATGTGACAAGAGACGACGATTGAAGGGAGCGAAGAATACACTAGATGGGATTCAGCGATATAGAGAGATAAATAGATCCATAAAGACCAAGATGAAACAGGCCAAGGTGGATTGGATAACGGCTCAGTGCGCAGTTATCGAATGAAATCTGGGACGAAATGATGCCAATGGAGCATATAAATTAGTCAAGGACTTAGTAAGACCTGTCCAAAGTCGAAATACGACGATTCAGGACAAGAGTGGGAAATGTCTCACAGAAGCTCAAGACATTCGTGAGCGCTGGACATAGTACTGTTCGGAGCTATATAAGCATGAAGATCGAGGTGACCCAAGAATGGCAATGTCTCCTGAAGTGAGTCTGATAGAGGAAAATTGGTCTTTACAGCCATAATAAAATACATTTCGCAGCAAAAGTCTGATGCTGTCACCATCTTCCCTTGCGATGAGCAAATTTTATGACTATTACATATACCGTACTCAATGTGTTGGGCATTGACCCCAACACTACACTTCGATGTACCTTATCCAGCTGATAAAGAATCCTGGAATAAATTATTTGTTTTGTGTTTTTATGGACAATGGCATTAGTGCAGTTGAGGTTGTCAGTCACCACTTCTTACTTTCCGTGTCCAACATCCATGTCATATATAGTTCATCCAGTATTCAGCGACTTGAAGTGGACTATCATTCACTTTCAGCTTGTCGCTTTCGTCACATGTATCATGCAGTTTGGGACAAATCATCAGATGACCTGCATCTTGTACCGCATCGCAGTCACGTGTATTGCCGTCTGAAAGACCCCATTTCATCATGTTTTTCCTTCATCGTGATACGCCAGTCCCGTATACTTTGTATATATATAGGGAGCTGATCCTAACATGTACAATCATGTGTATCCCTCCTTTTTATGACTTGCTTGATGGATACACACCCAAGTGTTGTGTCGCAAACTCTCAAAACCTTCTCACTGTGGCGTCATTCAGTACAGGTTGGGATTCCCTGGTCACAAGCAAGGGCGATAGTAATTTTTGATAATGTCAATGAGGATGGCATTGATGATTATTAAGATGAGAAAGACATCATCATCATGTAGCATGTCATTTGTAGAACATTGCTCCCATCACAGGCCATCAGAAAGAAACTTGCCATATCTCCAGCATCCGCCAAGCATTCCTGGATATCTTGATGTTTTCGTCCTCTTGGACTGACCCTGACTCATTTGCCCAGTACCAAACCTTCCATCACTATCCTCTGAAGACCGTTGTGTCTCTTGATGTGACCAAAATATTTAAATGTACTGGCCATGATGGAATTAATAAACCAGTTCTCCTCTATTTTCAACTCTTGCCGAATGTCTTGATTTGTCCATCTCTCAGTCCAGAGTATTCAGAGGATCTTTCTGTAACCTTTTGACTCGAAGGACTCGATTCACTTTCTAGATGTTTTGGTAGCAGTCCATACTTTGCAACCATATGCTGTCACAGGAAAACACAGGCTCTCAACTTTGTTGTTGTTGTTATGCTGGTGCTCTGCCATAATTTCGTCAGGTTGTTAAGCCTCTGCTGTGCCATGGCTAGTCTTCTTCAGATTTATTTTGAGCAGTCGTGATGTTTGCCAATTCTAGAGCCCCCATACTCAAAACACCTTTGCGGATCCTATTGAGAAGAATATAGAACAGATTTAAACCTAAAATTAATGAAGATGAGAAACACAATGGGGACAATAATCACAGTGATGACACATATGATGTTAATGATAATAATGGTAGTAGTAATAATAACTTGATAATGCTAATAGTTAGTCAGTTAGTTTTCTTTCCGCCTTGTGCCGTTGAGCGTCGTAGAGACCTTACGTCGTCAATCCTGCACCAAGTGCGTTACGTCGATAAAGTAAGCCCTTGTCGCTGCACAATCACTCTGATGTCACCTATCCACCTTCCTGGCGGCCGCCCACTTGCCGTATATCCAACTCTGCCACCGTTGTAAGCCATCATTGGAAGTTGATGAGGGTGCATATTCATGAGATGACCAAACCAACTTATTTTCCGCCTGGAAATGAATTCGACACAAGACGTAGTGTTGACCATACTTCGACTGTCATCGTTCGGCCTTCTGTCTCTTCTGCCTTAAACACTTCATTTCACACATCGAAATTCTACTCTCACGTGCCCTGGACCGAAGCCATGTTTGGCACTGGTAGCACAGAGTCGGCATACATATACGTTTTATTAGCTGTTGCTTTGCTGCCAAACTAATGTTCTGGTATTATATAATGATAACAATATTGGTAATTGTATTTATAATTGGTATGATGATACAAATAATAATAGTACTGCTAATAATGGAGACAGTAGTAATAATGGTATAATGTTAATGATTCTCTGGAAAATAATAACGATAATAATTACAATGACAGCAATAATTAGTATTGTTGTTGTTGTTGTTGTTGTTGTTGTTGTTGTTGTTGTTGTTGAATGCCCACAATATTTACTCTTTTGTGCGCCATGAAAATGAAGTGAAATAGCGGGTTGTCATAATTTCCTCACATCCCGAGCGTGCTGATGAAGGTGGACCCGGGTCCTCCAGGTTGTTGTGCCATGCTTGGCTTCATCTGTGTATTGCTCACTACTACGGAAATCCGGTCGAACCCCAACCTCTTTAGGCAGGCTGCCATAAAAACAGGCAGTTTCCAGGGAGGGCTACTAGGAAACCAAGGTGAGGTTCTTCGCTATTATATTTTGTCTGACCCTGACTAACATGTCTGATCAGTATATTTTATCTGACCCTGACTAACATGTCTGATCAGTATATTTTGTCTGACCCTGACTAACATGTCTGATCAGTATATTTTGCCTGACCAGACGTTAGTCTTCTTCCCCACAATAATTAATATAAAGATAATAATGATAATTATGATGATAATGATAACAATAGCAGTTATGATTAATGATTTTAGCGATACTAAATATAATGATATTAATAATAATAATAATAATAATAATAACAATAATGTTTTTTTAGAGGGGGGGGGGTGGGGGGGGGGGGGGGGGTAGCCTTATTTCTCTAATCCCCAAGGCAGTGTGAGTTGCACTGTGGTTTTTATTTTGCGCCTGTCGGCCAGTGCATCCGACTTCAGCATACATTTTAAATAAGGGTTTGCATCCTCCTGCATTTTTCTAAGGGTTTCTTCCCTGAGGTAACGGCCGGTGCTGTGATTGGGATCGAACCCAGAACCTTCGGGTTGTGAGCCGTGCCACTTAACCACTAAGCCCACGCCGTCCTCGTAACAATAATGTTGATAATTATGATTTTTCTGTTGACGATGGTAATGAAGAAAGCAAAGAAATATATGACATCGACTCAATTAACTGTACACACGCGACACAGACGATGACAGCTGGAGCTTGTGTTTTTGTATTGAGAATGTTAACATTTATTTATCAGGTATTGAAATAACTGGACAGAATGTTCTGAAGATTGGCAGCTTCCTTCAGCTTATTTGCACCGCCATTCTAGTGGATGTTTCAGTGGAGACTGTCAGCTGGACTAAAGGTAAGCTTGTTTCCCCACGTTTTCCGCGCCTTTCGCTTTCTTCTTCTTTATAAACTCCTTATGAAACAAAATAATAATATAATCTTGGTTATGTGCAATACAAGATTTTTGTGAAAAACTACAAGGGTGTAAATGGTAGGGCAAGATCACCAACGTGGGATTGATGGGGAAAAACGAACACATACCAATAGAGCATGACATACAGAGAAGGCGATGGTAATGGATAGGCCACACATTACGGAAACTTGTGGATAACATTACCAGACAAGCTCTGTTTTGGAATCTACAGAGCGAGGGAAGTAGAGGAAGACCAATACACTCATGAAAGAGAGAATTGAAAGCAAATGTAAAGGCAGCAAACAAGACGTGGAAAGAATTGACTCATATGGCTCATGATAGAAAGACTTGGCGAGTTTGTTGAGCAACTATGCTCAATAGAGAGCTCACAGCTTTTTGATTGATTGATTGTGGGAAACAGCGTCCATAGATCTCTGCGAAAAGGCTATTTGAGATGGATCAGACATGTTGTTCCCGTGCCTGATTAGCGCATACCCAAGCAGTTGTTATACAGTGAGCTCAGAACAAGCAGATGCTCAATAGGAGGATAGAAAAAAGACTCTGAAATGTCTCTAAAACAGTCGTCCTTGAAAGTGTCCCTGAAATGTCTCTGAAACAGCCTCATTAAAAGTGTCTCCCTGAAATTGTTTCTGAAATTTCTTTATAACAGTCTGCTTGAGTGTCTCTGAAATGACTCTAAAAGTGTCTATTTGAAAGTATCTCTGAAATGTCTCTAAAACAGTCTCCTTGAAAGTGTCTCTGAAGTGTCTCTAAAAGTGTTTCCTTGAGAGTGTCTCTGAAATGTCTCAACATTGATGTTACCTCCTGTGAGTTGCTTGCACAGAACCAGTTTACGCCTGGTGCTTTCGCTCCACGCGAGATGCCCAGATCGGAGAGCCTAACTCCAAGCAGAAAGATAACCAGACTGCTAGTTGACTGACCTAGCAAACAGACAACCAGTGTTCTATTACACTACGATAGCAACAAAAGAGCGTAAATGAACTGATTTCAACGAAAACATAAACTGAACACGTGAAAGAGCTTCGTATTAGACACATCACTAAATAAACTACATTAAATGTTAGTGGAATTGGTGAAATGGAGCCGAAGCTAATACATAAAAAATATAAAATACAAATTCTAGGGTTAGTATATAAAAGAGGAACAGAACATCAGGAGATTAATGGAAACTATCTACTAGTATGGAGCATTAAGAGTGTAGATTTTCTTTTACACCCAGAGAGAGCAAAGCTCATTGTAGAAGCAGGATACATGCGTGAAAAAGAAATACGCATATAAGTTACAAGCGCGAAAAACAACAACAACGAACAACAGTGGCAACAACAGTGATCGAAGCCCACGTATTTTTCAAACGCTATCAATAAGTTTAATCAGAAGAATTATCTGAAATGATGCACAGCGCCAAAAATCATCACATGAATATTGCTTAATAAGGTTCAATGACACTCCATTAAAGAGAAAGAGGAATCTATGCACTGAGCATGATCTAATAATAGCAACACCATCTTCCAACATGGGAATAGTTATATTAAAAAATCGCCCAGGAGGAAAAACTCAGATACAACGTTATTATTGATCAATTGATTACAGATCGATTATACAAAGATAAAAAGAATTATAACAGACTCCAGACTAATTGTCATGATCTGTATAGGTACTGATCAGCTGGAAATGTCTGGTATTAGGCGTACCAGGAAGCAAGGCTAGTCAGAGGCCAGAACAACGATCTGAAAGCAAAACTACTAAATGAAAAATTGCCAAAGAACCCAAGACCCAAACTTCAAGGAAGAGAATCGAGTCCTAATCGACATGTTATTGAAAGGTTTTCAGGGATCAAGATGTTGAGCAGCGTATGAGCTGCAGTGGTCAGCGACCTATAGCTGGCTGCTAGCGTCAGGACCAGCGAACCATAGCTGCCTAGACCCTTCTATACCTCCACGCGGTGATTCTGGATAACAGGCTGCAGCAGGGCAGACTGGCTAAGGAGAAGGGCTCGAAGAGAGAATTTTAACCCGGTACTCAAAAAATGCTTGCTGAAGTCGGATGTGTTGGACCGAAAGGTGTAAATATCGCAGCCAAACTGTAAACTATGACACAACGCATTCCGTTCTCTGGACTAAATTCTGCTACTTACCCTTTCAGGGTTTGGTAGTGGGAGATTGAGAACGAACGAACGAAGAAGAAGAAGAAGAAAGATCTTCAAAATACCATGGACCGAAAATAAGAAGAATACAGATTCGACAAGAGTTGGGCACAGAGGAGAACTGGTTCATAAATTCCATCATGAACAGAAAACTAAAATACGTTGGCAACATCAAAAGACACAACGATCTTGAGAGAACGGTAAGGGAATCTATGGTGCCTAGCAAGATATGCTAGAGCCAGACAAAGATTATGATGGCACCAAGATGTCAAGGAATGCGTGGGCATGACTCTAGAGCAGGCTGAAGATTTGGCAAGAGATTGTGTTTTTATCAATTGGGCTGTGATCAGTGCGACGTTCTGCAAAGGACATGCTACATGATGTTGATTGATCATCAACCATAAGTAATGACGCCTACAACAATGGGGGTAGCTGTAGTCAAGAGTTGAAGGCACTCGCATCTACAGTGATGAACGGAAACGGGGGGGGGGGGGGTGTGAGTTTCATGCGACCACTGGTCTCACGTGAGGTAAGACCTGAATGCTTGCATTCCGAGTTACCTCCAGTCGTCTTGACCAATAGTTTTGACACTGATCCAAGGTAACTCTGGATAAGAGTGAGATTGATGACCAGCGCAAATTCTATCTCACAATAATCCAAATCCAGCGCACATCACATTAATTAGACAAGACCGTCTGATGCTGTGGCAATAATCGCGAAGCGATGGGCACTAATATATAATATAATATAATATAATATAATATAATATAATATAATATAATATAATATAATATAATATAATATAATATAATATAATATAATATAATATAATATGAACAACAATGCAGAGGATACGTCATAAATGAGAAAAGCCAATAATCGTATGAAATTTTAAAAAAAACTTGAAGCGAAAGCTATTCAAAAAAGACTCATGCCACGAAACGACACATATATTTTGTTGACAGCAAATAAAGAATCTGAAGACATACACAGTCTTGAAAACAGTCATGACGGTTATACTGAATAAGAAATGTAGAACCCAAGGCAATTAGCGTAAGGCAAAAAAAGACAGCAAATAGCAGGGTGGAATGCATTAGAACCAATACATACTAAAAGACTTGACATGCGTAATATGAAAAACGTCCTAGACTCAAAAGAAATATTATCAAATAGCAAAGCATTGTATTTGAGGCCTTCCCAAAAAAAAGCCCAAAGCATCGCAATCTTTACAGACGCTTCTGCCCTTCAAGCTCTGGAAGATGTTAGTCGCTGTAAGCCTGAACTTACCCAAATATCCCCAGATGCCAACCAACTTATCACATCCCATGAAGTCAGATTAGTTGTGCATTTAATCCCTGGTCACTCAAATACACCTGGCAATGATAAAGCAGGCAGACTGGCTAAGAAGAGATGAAGTCAAGAACAACAATACACACCAACAGCCATACATACAGTCAAACAACAACTTCTGAAGACTGCGAGCAAAGAAGCTTGGCTGAATAGATGGGCAATGGGGAATGCTGGGAGAGAAATCTACAAACATATCGTGATCTTGATGATCCGCGGGCCTTGTCTTCGGCCACGGAAGCACAGTACGGGGTACTTCAATCCTCCATCGGCGTCTCGGATGTTGAAGCATACAGCAAGGGAGTCTGACCAACGCATGGATGTCTTCCCCGCAGTCTCTTTTACCTCGGGGTACCAGATTTCTGTCACAGTGCTCCATCGACCATCGTTTCGTCGAAACATGTGACCTACCCAGCTATGTTTTGTTTTGTCTTCATAGGCTACCGCATCATTCAACAAGAACAATCGTCGCAAATCAGAAATGGAATGATTTTGCATACGTTAGTACAGGAGAGTGATTCCGCCTAAGTTTCTCACATGAGATGCTTAAGTCACTCTCAATTTGTCCTCCAGTGATTTTGCTAGTGTCCATGTCTCAGCACCGTAGCAAATCGTAGCGAGCACAGTGGAATTGAAGGTGGAGGGTCGTAGGTTCTGATCTTTGCAACCGTCCAGGACCGTATTAATGGGCGAGAAGGCTTCCCAGCCTGCGCGTCGGCGGCTTGTCAGTTCAGGTTCCAAGTTATTCTCAATATTTAGAAGGCGCTCAAGATAGATGTACTCGTTGACATCCTCTAATCTCACCTCGCCAAGGAAGACGGGATCACAATTGACGAAAGGATTGCATAACACTTTGGTTTCAAGACACTTTTACCCAGCACCGTGTTCCTGCCGTCACCAGCGAGTATTGCATCACGTGATTAACTTCTGCTGTAGAGTCGGCGATCAGCACTTGTCATCAGCAAATCGAAGGTGATTCAGGCATCTGCCATCAATTTGGATGCCAAAGGTGTCTCAGTTGCATCGGCTAATGACTGATTCCTAACACTTTGAGAACAGATTCTGTGAGATATAATCCTCCTTGTGGACTCTCTTCTGAACTTGTACCACAATTAGACATTGGAAGGGACGACATGTTGTAGTGAATTTCGTACAAACATGAGTCGTCTCAAATTAGAAAAACAACATTCACCGCCTGAAAAGAAGAGATCGAAATAGCATTTCCCGTCTTCGGACTCAACACATACATCATATCAGTCACTTGAATATAATCCAACCAGAACATACTCTAGTGTGCCGGCTGTGCACACATCTCTATGAAACTGTTACTACCAAAGGTTCGTATACATGCACAGCGGGTATGTGCGATCTGCCAATGTTTCTTCGTCAATCTCCAATGTCACTAGACGCCGGTCTCACCTCCTTTGAGACTAGGAGAAGCTTGAGACTCGAAACCTCACCGTTTCGGGATTTTGTTTTATTGAGAATCAATCGTCTGTAAATGTCAGCTATAACGGCCGACTAGTAAAACGCAAGCGCTAAAACCTGGTGCATAAAGATAAAGCACAGGAAATTGGCTGACAGCAGCCAGCGACTCATAGATGGCTGCTTGCATTTGAGTCAGTGACTCATATTGGCTGCTTGCATTAGAGTCAGTGACTCATAACTTACGGATACTCTATTCTACCTCCAAATGGCAGCCCTGGAAACAGTCTGCAACCATGCATCCTGGCTAAGAGATTGGAGATCCAAGAGGGAAGGTAAACTTTGTTCCCAACATGCCGTGCTGAAATCAGATGTGGCAAGCCTAAAGGCGCAGATATCGCGGCCTCAATGCGAATGATCGTTTTATCTGAAGAAGTTGGCAAGTTAAATAGCACAACTGATGAATTTAGTGAATGATTATTTCAGTCTTCTCCAAACATCAATTTCAGACGGGTCAGCAGTTCTCCAAGGCAACGACGGCAGATACAGCGTTCATACTTCAATGACGCTGAGTGGTCATAATTCAGGTGTTGTCAGAAGTAGGCTGGAGGTCAAGGACACCCGCTCTGATGACTCCGGCCTTTATCTTTGTCGATCGTCAGAGCGAGCTCAGATGGCTGGGGTCAAGGTTGAGATTCTAGGTCAGTCTGTATGTTGTGTAAATGTATTATGCAATGTGCACGGGTTACTCGTAATATAATAATATCAATGTGAGATACGCTGTGTGATAAGTGCAGTCGAAAAGACAATCCGTGATGCAGATAGGGGGGACAAACCCAGTTAGTGCCTGCATTGACTCTCAACAAACCCAGTTAGTGCCTGCATTGACTCTCAACAAACCCAGTTAGTGCCTGCATTGATGCCCTGCAAATCAAGTGGTTTGGTAATTTAGTCCGAATGCATTATGATCAGTCTGTATCAAGAGCATATCATATGCAGGTCTCCGGTCCACGAGCAAGAGGCAGACTACGACGTCGGTGGATAGAGGGTGTCTCTGACACTCTCAGGAAGTTACACCTAACGACAGCACAAGCCTCTCACTTGTGGATAACAAGACATCTACGCATCCCACCTCTCTGCGACGCCGTATGGCAAGGGCAGTAGGACATCCCACCTCTCTGCGACGCCGTATGGCAAGGGCAGTAGGACATCCCACCTCTCTGCGACGCCGTATGGCAAGGGCAGTAGGACATCCCACCTCTCTGCGACGCCGTATGGCAAGGGCAGTAGGACATCCCACCTCTCTGCGACGCCGTATGGCAAGGGCAGTAGGACATCCCACCTCTCTGCGACGCCGTATGGCAAGGGCAGTAGGACATCCCACCTCTCTGCGACGCCGTATGGCAAGGGCAGTAGGACATCCCACCTCTCTGCGACGCCGTATGGCAAGGGCAGAAGGACATCCCACCTCTCTGCGACGCCGTATGGCAAGGGCAGTAGGACATCCCACCTCTCTGCGACGCCGTATGGCAAGAGCAACATGAAACTAGAAGATTCATAATATCTGCATTTTCTTTTCTGTTTATGTGTAAGTGTGTATATGTGTATGAGCGTATTTTCTTCATTGCGTGGACGTGCTACGGTGTATTTTTCCATACCAATCACCGTGTCGTGCGCATACAAACGCATAGGAATGTCTCGACCAGGATCCCAAGGCATCGCGTAGAACACATCAAAGGCACCTCCATTGCTGAGGAACACCGGAACTCCGAAGCACAGAAAAAACGTACTTTGCGTGTTGACAAAACAACTGACACTCACATGTGCAATTCTGACATTAAATGTTACGTATGTGGAAGGATTTCCCGAACCAGTAACAGCCACCTCCGAACTCCCCGGTGAGGTGCAGCACAACATGTCTGACTGCTGTTGTCATCATCACTTGCGATGGACAGCCATTATTATTACTAAGATAGGGAGGCTAGAGTCACTCGTAGGCAGAAGGTGACTCCTAATTAGATCATCTTCGCCTTCTTATGCGTTCATTCTCAAACTCCCGCTACCAACCCCCGAACAGGGCTTTGCAAGTAGTAGGATATAGTCCGGAGAATGGAATGCGTTGTGTCCCTAGTTTACAGCTTGACTACAATATTTGCACCTTTCTGTCTGACATATCCATCTTTGACAGTTATTTAGATCAAATATGAAGGTGTGACCTTGATGTAAAAATATAAATATAATAATAACAATAATAACAATAATACAAACATACATACACACAACAATTTCCAATTAAAGGAAAATATAATTTTCTTACCGTTAGACTTTATATTAAATTAACTCTATTGTGCTGGTGTTGGATTTGAATGTAAAATTAACAATTTATGCTGTCTGTTATACTTTTTACAAGGGTTAAAATAACGAATTTGCATCGAACCACGTCACTCAAGCGTCAACGGGCCGCCTCTCTGAGGATTGCGCCCTATGTGGCTGTCTAGTTCGCTTAATGAGAGCATCGGTTCAGCGAAGGGTTCCACGATGTGATAAAACATGTTACACAGCGTAGATAGGAAATTCCGCACTACCAAGGGACAAATTATCGTCATTGACAGTGCAGTGCTTGTAATAATATTGACATTTTCAGGCATCTGAAGCCTTTCCTCGACAATGTTATTGGGATTTGTAAATTATCAATTTACTGTACACACGACAACTAAATGAATAAACAAAAACTACAGGTTTTTTTTTAATGAGCTTTTATTGAAACTATTTGGGTGTATTATGTTCTTTTATTTTTTTGACCACGTGAATTATTACGCATCGCAGCTTTCGAAATGTGGGTGTATAGAAAATTGGGTCGATTTATTGAAAAATGAAGAAATTTTGATCCCGTCCAACGTTCGAGGAAAGCACATGTTGGCCATCACCAATATAATTCCTGGACACGCTCTATGGAAACACCAACAGCATCAGACAAACCAATGCTTTCTTTGGATAGATTCAAGTTGATATATGAAAGTGTACGAAGAATAAAAAGAAGAAGATGATGAAGAAGAAGAAGGGCCAAGTGTAATACCTTTAAAAATGTAATGATAAATGCTTGACTGTATAAAAGTTTAGAAGTAATAGAGTTGTTGTAGTTGATTGTATACAATGAGTAGGATTACTCTTTTGTGCACCCTGACAAGATCATTAAGTGGCGGGTTGGTGTAGCTTTTCTCACATCCTGGGTGTGATGATAAAAGTGGACCGGGGTCCTCCAGACGGCCGTGTTATGCTTGGATTCATATGTGTGTTGCTCACTACTACGGGAATCACGTCGATCCCTCACCTCATGGACCAAGCTGCTATGAAAACAGCCCCTTTCCAGAGAAGACTGTGGGGAAGTCTAGGTAGAGGACTTGATCAGTATATTTTGCCTGACCATGACTAACATGTTTGATCAGTATGTTTTTGCCTGACCCTGACTAACATGTCTGATCAGTGTGTTTTGCCTGATCCTGACTAACATGTCTGATCAGTGTGTTTTGCCTGATCCTGACTAACATGTCTGATCAGTGTCTTTTACCTGACCCTGACTAACATATCTGATCAGTGTGTTTTGCCTGACCCTGACTAACATGTCTGATCAGTGTGTTTTGCCTGACCCTGACTAGCATGTTTGATCAGTATGTTTTGCCTGACCCTGACTAACTTGTCTGATCAGTGTGTTTTGTCTGACCCTGACTAACATGTCTGATCAGTGTGTTTTGCTTGACACTGGCTAACATGTTTGATCAGTGTGTTTTGCCTGACCCTGACTAACATGTCTGATCCGCGTGTTTTGCCTGACACTGACTAACATGTCTGATCAGTGTGTTTTGCCTGATCCTGACTAACATGTCTGATCAGTGTGTTTTGCCTGACACTGACTAACATGTCTGATCAGTGTGTTTTGCCTGACACTAACATGTCTGATCAGTGTGTTTTGCCTGATCCTGACTAACATGTCTGATCAGTGTGTGTTGCCTGACACTGACTAACATGTCTGATCAGCGTGTTTTGTCCGATCCTGACTAACATGTCTGATCAGCGTGTTTTGCCTGACCCTGACTAACATGTCTGATCAGCGTGTTTTGCCCGATCCTGACTAACATGTCTGATCAGCGTGTTTTGCCTGACCCTGACTAACATGTCTGATCAGTGTGTTGTGCCTGACCCTGACTAACATGTCTGATCAGTGTGTTTTGCCTGACCCTGACTAACATGTCTGATCAGTGTGTTTTGCCCGACCCTGACTAACATGTCTGATCAGTGTGTTTTGCCTGACCCTGACTAACATGTCTGATCAGCATGTTTTGCCTGACCCTGACTAACATGTCTGATCAGTGTGTTTTGCCTGATCCTGACTAACATATCTGATCAGTGTGTTTTGCCTGACCCTAACTAACATGTCTGATCAGCATATTGTTCCTGTCCAGACGTTAGTCTTTCACCCCAAGTGATAGAGTATATCTCGTATTTAGAATGAGTTCAGAATTGAAATGAATTGATCTATATTCTGTAGTTGCAGATTGAGCAAAAGAAATGGTGGACAAATTGTAACTATTTTGGAATGTTCAGTTGGCCAACATCTCAAATATGTTGCTCATATGCAGGGCCTAAACTTAAAATAATACTTAAACTTTCGAAAGGTCGACATGAATATCAACACATCAAAAGCAAGGACAATGAATATATGTAAAAAGCACACCATACTTGATATCCATGTGAATGAAACAAAAATAAAGCAGCTACAAGAATTTATATATTTGGGAGCTGTTTTTACTGAGGATGAGCGACTCGATAGAGAGATAGAGACGAGAGGGCAGAGGGACTGAGGATGACAGACTCGATAGAGAGATAGAGACGAGAGGGCAAATGCTGTCACTTACTAGTTGTCTCCCCTACTAAGACACCTCAAGATTTTCCTCCAAGCAAAAAATCAGATGATAAATAGTATCCTCATCCCAACCCTGTGCTTCCAGTGCTAGACATGGACATTGTATAAGGTCCAGGAACGAAAGTTAGCCACCTGCGAAATGCGGTGCCTGCGAAAGGTCACTAACAACATCAGAAGAGACAGAATCACAAATACGAATATTCGGAAGAAAGTTGGAACAGTTCCCTGCCTACAGTACATCGAACAACAGAGAATTAATGAATTTGGCAGCCAGACCACATTATTCATGCAACCTTTTACAGGAGAACATCAGGAAGAAGTGCGAGAGGTAGACCTAGGAAAAGGTGGCTAGACAACGTAAATGAGACATGACGTTAAATGGAGAAAAATGTCACTCAGCCCACGAGAGAGGTGAAAGTCAAATACATAACACGACACTGGACTACAACCCGATAGAAGGTGAGACGACAAAAGAAGAAGAAGGTATGCAAGACTGTTATGTGGTTCTTGTCTTTGATTTAGTGTGCAATACCTTGATTGGTAGGAACATCACTTGTCTGTTCGGTAGTAGCGTATAGATTGTTTATAACGTATCTACACCAGGAAGTCGCATTTCATGAGTAACATATGTCGGACTGGTCACGACCTAGCACACCGTTAAATATCTCTCGTTCTCAGACAAGCTGGAATCGTTATATCCATATTTAATGGGCAGGTCATGATCTCAACAGGATAAGGCCACTCTTCATATGTCGATGCTAGCCTGGGAATGGCTGAGTTAGCACTTTTGGAACCGTCTCATCTATCTTTGAACAACTTTCAATGGTTTTCTCATTTCCCTGGCATCCTCCTCATTTTTAAAATTATTTTTCTACCTGTCTTTCTTTTTTTCTTTCTTTCGATTTTTCTTTCCTTATTTTGTTCTTTCTCTCTTAATTTCTTTCTTTTTTATTTATTTCTGTTTCTTTTTCTTCGTGATCATTTTCTTCTTCTTCTTTTTCTTTGTATTCTTCTTTTTCATCTTCTTCTCCTTCTTCTTCTTCTTCTTCTTCTTCTCCTGTTCCTCTTCTTCTTATTATTATTATAATTATAATTATTTGTATTAATTTTATTGTTCTTCTTCTTCTTCGTCGGCTTCTGGACTTTTCGTTAACGATCAATTCGATCTAAACGCTTTATCTAAAGTCAATTTAATGTAATCTCATTGTTTAAGATCAATTCAATTTCATCCCATTGGTTTAAGAATAATTTAATGTGCTCGCTTTGTTCGAAATTAATTTAAATCTAAACATTTTGTTAAGATCGTTGTGTTCTCATTCTGATGTTTATTAATCGAACAAATTGAACTCAACCTTCTGTTTCAAGTCATTCTGTTCTCAAACATTAGTTGAAGATCAATTTCTTCTCATCCTTGTGCTTTATTCTAGTTTGATCTCCGCCTTTTTCCAGAGATCATCATTGTTAAGTATTTTAATTTTGTTTTTAAGTAGTAAATAAACTTTCTACCTTTAACTTAGATTCAGTTTCTTATTCATATGGGAAATCATTGCCGGGAGACGTGGTGGATGAAATATCATACAATGACGAAATGCTTCTAAAGGGTGCGTCATACAATGACGAAATGCTTCTAAAGGGTGCGTCATACAATGAGGAAATGCTTCTAAAGGGTGCGTCATACAATGACGAAATGCTTCTAAAGGGTGCGTCATACAATGACGAAATGCTTCTTAAGGGTGGGTCATACAATGACGAAATGCTTCTAAAGGGTGCGTCATACAATGACGAAATGCTTCTAAAGGGTGCGTTATACAATGACGAAATGCTTCTAAAGGGTGCGTCATACACAGCCTTTGACAGCCAAGCAAGTTCAATCCCCAACCAACATGTGGAGCTACAATGAGCCCAAAGGAACCGTTAAAATAAACATGACGAAAGGGAATCACTGGCCCCGTAAAACCTGCTTTCATCAGGAAGTAGAGTTCGCAAATCTTGCATGGTAATCTGTCTAGGATAATGTAAACTCTGATTTCAATCATCCCTTGCCTTATGGAGATGCCCAACCACATGAACTGGCTTCGGCTGTAAGCCAGAGGAAGAATCAGGAGTCGAAGTCCCTAAGGCAGTCTAGTGCCGACCATCACTACTCTGGCAGCTCCTACGACCTAGCTGGCACCAAACTGTATCGACTACTATCGATCCTTTAAATCACCTGTCTATGCGGAGAAGGGAAATAAATCATGTTTTAATAACAAGTATAATATCGAAATAGATACGAAATTAGACATGTAAGATCAAGTACACCTGATAACGTTGAAGCAACATAGTTTTATATTTAAAATATGAAATCCATATACTAAAATAGAAAGTGTACTCATTTGGTTGTAAATTATGATTTTTTCTAACAATGACAGCATGCCTAGTATTTATTTATAAGACGTAAAAAAGTCGTTTACTAAGTTCTGTGAAAATGGATATACTCTACATTTATTTTACATATATACGAGGTGTGTTCAAAAAATATCTGACCTTTAAGCCTGAAAAATACAATTACTCACCTGGAGGTTTGAAACCCTAATCCCGTAACCTCCTTGGAACTCCACTCATTTCTCCCAGGGGTCTGGCTTTTGTTGGAAGCATTTCAGGAAGGCCTTTTCTGGAATGGCGTACAGCTGGGTCGTCGTATTCCACCTATTGTCTTCTAGTGACTCAAATCGCAAAAAGCCCTGTCGGGAAAATAAGGAGCCCGGAGAAACTGAGGAATTTTGTGTTTGGCCAAGAAAGTATGGCTCAGATGCGAAGAATGAGCGGGTGCTTTGTCATAACGGAGATGCCAAGTTCCCGTTGTCCACAAGTTATGACGGAGCTGCCAAGTTCCCGTTGTCCACAGGTCACGACGGAGCTGTCAAGTTCCCGTTGTCCACATGTCATGACGGAGCTGTCAAGTTCCCGTTGTCCACAGGTCATGACGGAGCTGCCAAGTTCCCGTTGTCCACAGGTCATGACGGAGCTGCCAAGTTCCCGTTGTCCACAGGTCATGACGAATCTGCCAAGTTCCAGTTGTCCACAGGTCATGACGGAGCTGCTAAGTTCCCGTTGTCCACAGGACATGACGGAGCTGTCAAGTTCCCGTTGTCCACAGGTCTTGACGGAGCTGCCAAGTTCCCGTTGTCCACAGGTCATGACGGAGCTGCCATGTTCCCGTTGTCCACAGGTCAAGACGGAGCTGCCAAGTTCCCGTTGTCCACAGGTCATGACGGAGCTGCCAAGTTCCCGTTGTCCACAGGTCATGACGGAGCTGCACAGTTCCCGTTGTCCACAGGTCCTGTCGTACGCGTCGAACATCATCACAGAGGCGACGGATGACCACCAGTTGTACTCTTCGATAATGTTTTGACCTTATGGTGCGTCCTCGTGATGCACAACCCCACAGGAGTAAAAGAAAACGGTCAACATGACTTTAACATCACCTCATTTCGTGGTGAATTGAAACCCGACTTCTGGTCACTACACTCACCACTGAAAGTCTGACTGCCAGCGACTGGCACAATCTAACGACGGCAAATAAATTGCGTATGACGGCCCACCATATCTCACTGACGAAGACCAACACCCATATTTCATTTATTTCTGCTAAAAAAATTAAGGTAGGATCCTTTCCAAACACACCGTGTATGTGTCCAAGCTTACGCCCTGGAGAGAATACCCCAGCTTGCGCCCTGGACAGAATACCCCCACTTACGCCTAGGAGAGAATACCCCAGCTTGGGCCCTGGAGAGAATACCGCCAGCTTGCCCCCTGGAGAGAATACCGCCAGCTTGCCCCCTGGAGAGAATACCAACAGCTTGCCCCTGGAAAGAATACCCCAGCTTGCCCCCTGGAGAGAATACGCCAGCTTACGGAAGATGAAGCTGTTGACCGCACAAAATGGAAAACGTTCCTGTGACTATACCGTAAATTAAGCGGAGAAAGACAATTACAACAATCAGGGTAGGAAATAGAAACGTGGAAAAGAACAAAAAAATATCACATCAACCCATAGCCAGTAACGGCTGAATAAGGTTGTCCATATCCAATAATCAATGAGGTTATTATAATGTTAAGACTAAACAAATGTGCTGAGTTGACAGACAGTCATTTGAGAGTTCCTCCTATATATATATATTGAACTACACAGAAGCTTTTGATGTTTCCCACAAACTGCATAACCCAGGCTCTTGCCGCTGCACTCTCATCTGCACACTCAACATGCAATCATAAACTCGTCTCCACGATCGGATTACGTTTTAACTTGTCGTTCTGTGCATTCACATATATGTGAAGATCACCTTCAATCAGATGATCTGCACATCCACATACAATCGGTTCACGTATGCTCAGGCGATCTGTGCATTCATATGTAATTAGATCACGTGACTTATAGTCGAATCACGTACTGACTTGTGGTCACATACTCAGTCGATGTGTGCATACACATAAACGTTCCGAAGGTGTCCTGCGCATACCCCGGACATTCAGATATAGTCCTTAGACAATCTGTACATTGACATACAATAAGATCACTTACAAATAGGCAATCTGTGCATTCACAATTACTTAGGATCACTTCACATATGCATACGAATCTGTACATTCATATGTAATTAGATCACGCATCGTTCACTAGGTGTCCTGCATGTTCGACACACATTCAGATCTCTCACTGTTCCCAGGGTGTTCAGCATAAACACCTATGCAGAGATTGCTCAAAACTTGAGGTGTATACTGGTTCAGTCACCCTACAAACTCACCAACAAACAAACTACTGATAGCCTATCAGATTTCTTCACAGTCTCTCACTCTCATAGTCAGTCTCTGGGAGTTCATCTTTTTAGAGAATTTGATAGTCTCAAGAAACAAAATGGCTGTCCATGTATCTTCTGTGGGTTGTCTGACTTAGCCATCACTCTAATTTGGAACTACCCTCAACTAATTGTGATTGGATGACTATACTCGAATCCTTGTCACTCTAAATGTCGTAGAAGGTCATGGCGGCATCTGTCTGTCACTCCCCCCCCCCCCCCCCCGCCCAACTACGCTAATTCAGAACTCCAGAGTGGTCAGCTTCGAAACCCCTCCTCAACTCCGAAACCCTTCCTATCTATTTTTGTGACGCCCTCACGCCACCCCTCTCTGTTAGCGGCAGATGTCTGTGCTTCCTCTGGTCGGAGATTGGTCCATCATTTTATGTTGTCTTCCCATCTCTTTTTGGAACACCTTGCACCTTTCCATGCATGATCGCATTTCCCGGTTTGATCTCGAATATGTGACCGTACCAAGCGAGTTTCTGTCTATTACCGTTGTCAAGACGTCTTCAAAAGGCCCTACTGCTGTGTTAATTCTTTCTCGAATTTCCTCATTTGTAACTCCGTCTTTGTATGTATCCTCCGCTGCAGGTCGACTGTAATTGTCTATGTCTCACAAGCATACATAAATATTGACACGACCAACGTACGCGTTAATCTGATATTCGTGCATAGGCTAATATATATATATATATTTAAAGTAATCCTTAGAATTACTGCCGTAGAGTTGTGAATTGTTAGGGATCTCACATTTCAAAGGCTCGGCTATATGAGGGCGGTAGCCATCTCCTCTACCTCGCCGCCTTTACTTCCCGGACTGAACCGGTACCCATTTAAAGCTGGGTCGACTCAGATGCGACGCCAACGCGCTAACCACTGCGCTACGCGGCTCCCGATATATATATATATATATATATATATATATATATATATATATATGCATGTATATGTATATGTATATGCACAAATATATATGTATATATATATATATATATATATTTTATATATATATATATATATATATATATATATATATATATATATATATATATATATATATATATATATATATATATATATATATATAACCGTTCAATTTAAAATAGGTGGCCTCAGTTTCAATAGAAGAAAATACAAGCTTCCGAATGACCTGTCCAGGATCTATCAAAATTTGAAATATTAACAGAAAGTAGAGGCTGTGTACACAATTTCAGAACTCTAACAACGGTAAATAAAAGCTTGTAACCTTAAATATTGTCGTTTAAGCATAGTTTGTCGGTAAAAGTTTTTTTTATACTAATCAAATTTTGTTGTTCCACAATTCGATGAATCGCCGATTTCCACTTTTACTTTTTCACTAATTTTGTTAAACTAAACTTTCACAATTTCAAAAACCTCACTGAAGAGGTCATCTGTCTATCACGAAATTAAAGGATTTGATCATTATTTTATACTTTCTTGGAATCCCGGTATTCAAAGAGGCATGTTAATGTCTGTTGCCAGGTAGCCGAAGGCTTCGGCTATGCGTTGCAGGTATTTAAAACTTCTTGCGGTTTACTAGGCCTGCAGGAAGGTATATAAAATTCGGGTAGATTGTTAACTTGAATTTTGAATTTTGTCAGGGCAGTGGCCTTTAAGCCTAATCTTTTCGATTTCTAACCGCCAATATATTTTTAACGTGCTCGACACTGAACACGGGAGTCCGGTCTCACTACCCAAAGATCAGGGGAACTTTTAACCAGAAGATCGCGGTGATTCGAACTCGAGACCTCCAACATCCGAGGCGGACACCTTACCTCGAGACCACTACATTATTTTGTAAACAAACCACATTTCTAAATGACATAGGTTTCTTTCGCTTTTACGAGCACCGTGGTGTTGCCAGGGCTTTGACAATCGTCTCTCACCGATGTGAATACGAATTCAATGGTAAACACCTGCCGTAAATAACCGGGAAATCATCGGGATTGAACAGAAACGTAGTCACTTGGATGAACACAGAAAATATATAGAAACTACGTTTTTCGGCAAAATCTTTAGAATGACATGTCATGACAAAATGATAAATTAACAGGTCGTAGAACAGGAGTATGTGTACATAATTTCAGTTCTTAGGGTTATCGAACAGCTAGTTTAAATTGGGAAACATAAGAACACGCATCAGGGTAGCGGTCAGATCATGTCGAATAAAATCTTTAAAAGAAGTTCCAGTAGATGTACTACAGAGTGACGGTTAAGGCTGGCGCATTAGTACGACTATAATAGTTTACTTGTTACGTTTAAGTGAATCTGTTTAATTGCATGCAATATTCCCGATAAACGGAACACTTTGCACATCAGGACCTGAGAACATTTTTAAGGGCCGATTAAACAGGCTGTAGCCCACAATTTGACAGATGGAAGATTCAAGTCCAATATAACGTCTCCTTGTGAGAAGACGTCATTCCAACAAGAATGTTTCCTAATTGGTCTTGTTTCCCAACGACCCACCTAGAACGAACAGCAAAAAGATGCCTAAAACATACATATTTCCCAGATTCATCAAACGTGTTTACATAAATACACACATACCCTCTTCACGCAAACAGCAGCAAAAAGCAACGAATAACATGCAAATTACATTTCATAAACCTCATCAAGTACAAAAAATTATATAAAAAAGGAGCAATTTATGTCTATTTTGAATGTCTCCTCTCACTCTCTTCATCTTTTTCGCATTTCCTATTCTTGCCTTCTTCTTGTTCTTGTTAATTTTATCTCTTTCCTCCATCTCCTTCTCCTCTTTTCCTTCCTCCTTCTCTTCTACTTCTTCTTCCTGCTCTTCCTCCTCCGTTCCCCTTCCTCCTTTCTGTGCCTACCTCTGCCTCTTCTTTCTTCTTCTCCTCTTCCTCTTGTTCCTCCTCTTCTTGATCTTCTTATTTTTCTGCATCTCACTTGTTTTCACAATTTGTTTTTCTTCTATTTCTTCTTCATATTTTTCAAATTCCATTTCTTCTTGGTCCTCTTTTCGCCTTCCTATTCCTTCTCTTCTTCTTCTTCTTCTTGTTCTTCTTTTTCTTCTTAATTTTCTTCTTTTTCTTCGTTTTCTTTTTCTTCTTCCCTTTTTCTCTTTTTCCTTTCTTCTTCTTCTTCTTTGTCTTTTTCTTCTTCTTTTCTTTTCCTTCTTTCTCTCTTTTTTCTTCTTCATCTTCTTGTTTCCCTTCTTTTTCTTCGTCCTTCTTATTCTTCTTCTTCTCATTTTTCCTTCCTGTTTTGTTCATTTCTGCCTTCTTCAACTTACGCCAGACGGCAGGTAGGTCCTCAGTTTTGAAAAGTTGTTTCCCTTTTATTTCACAGGTGCGCATAATTTGAAAAGAGGTCAGTATTGTTACATTTTATCCATGTGCTCTTTGTTGTCTTAGTCTTTATGATCTACTCATGCTGGCTGTTGTTTCCACATGTCGTTTGAAACTACTACCATCTCAGTACTTTAGTAATGACGTAAGCAGCAGGGGGGTTTATATGTGAGACTGTGTGTGTAAATAAGGACATAATACATACATATAACACAACTATAAGGTCATAAATAAGGAGTACTCTGAGTGGTGTGAATTGAAAAGTAGAGTGTCACAGGGCTCGGTTTTGGGATTAATTTTGTTCTTGATATATATAAACGATTTGGACATTGGTATGGGATCCATGATTGCAAAATTTGCTGATGACACAAAACTATGCAGTAGTGTCTCATCTAAAGTAGGAGTGGATATATTGAGGTCGGATTTAGATCAAATTCTAGTAAGCTGGCAAATGGAGTTTAATGTAGATAAATTTACAGTCATCCACATGGGTAAATCCAATATGGAACATAATTACAGAATGGGAAAGAACAATACTAGAAAGATAGATAAGGAAAGGGACCTAGGGGTTATAATAGATCATACAGGTAAGGTGAGTGAGCAAGTTCATGTAGCATGAAGGCAAATGCAATGTTAGGTATGATGAAAAGAAATATTAAACATTGGAGCAAGGAAGTGATCGTCAAGCTGTATAAAACATTACTTAGACCTAGATTAGAGTACTGTGTACAAATATGGAGTCCTTATCATTGAGGGTATATAAACATGCTGGAAAGAATACTGCATCAGCCATTGTTAAAGTACAGGTCGACTAAGCCTAAGACTAAGACTAAGATTTTAAACACGTCAGCAAAGAGCAACAAAGCTGATAGTGGGATTCCATAATTACATTTATGATCAAAGACTCAGAAAAACTGGTCTACAGTGTCTATAAGAGAGAAGAATTCGTGGTGGCAATACAGGTTTATACGATGATCAGAGGAATGGATAAATTAGACTATAAAACACTTTTTTTTTAAAAATACAGCCACCCACAAGAACAAGAGGGCATATCTACAAATTAACTAAAGATAGGTCCAGATTAGATATTAGGAAGTATGTTTTTAGTCAGAGAGTGCTGGATGCTTGGAATGCATTGCCACGAGAGGTAGTGGAGGCAGGGACAGTAATTGGATGCGCATAGCTTTTAGAGCAATACAATTTAAAAGAAACTGGTTGTATACAGACTCTGCAGAGTCCTCTAAACCAGTATAAAGATGTCCAGTTACGTAAACACATACACAGGTCTTGAAAAAAGCGCTCGTGTGCTCGTTTGTGACGAGTAAACATATTAGCTTGACGAGTTAAAAAACATCAGCATTTAATCGTTACTACATAACGACTCTCACACGATTATTAATGATATTACGGTAATATACGATGCGTGTTTAAATGAAACCGGATCTAACTGTATCAAGTGGGCATACGTACGATGCGCGTGATCCTTCAGCTGTTACAAAATGAATCACCGCTGGCTGATCATCTCTTGACGGATTCCGTATCACACCCGTCATGTTTTCAACGGTCTGCTGGAGAAACTATGAGCCAGAGGATAATGAAATTTTGCAAACTCGATGGTTGGTAATGTGCTATATACAGCAGAAGGGACGTCATCATGCGCATGGTACATATGTTTACTTGGTGCTGTTAGGTCCGGTTTTATTTGAACAGATCTCGTAGATTGTACATAAGCTATCTTATGATGGAGAATCTAAATGAACTTCCACTACCACAATTTAAACCTATTAATGTAATCGATAAATTGTACTTCAGTGCTAAAACTGCTAGGCATGGTCAAGGACGCAAACGCATGCCTCTGATAGTACTGCATTTTCTCTTAAGAAGAAATAGGCGCATACTGTATAATACAAAATACGTTGGTTTGTAACGCATTATTACGTAAAAATAAATGTGAATGAGTGTCTAATTTAAATTTGTTAACATAAATTGCATGACTGTAGTCCGACCATACTGACTGGTGAAATGTTTGACTGACTGGTGAGCCACCATAAAATGTGTCAAGCCATGCATATACACACAGTATAGACTAATCACTAGATCCTCCTCTTGTGGAGCACATTTCTTCAACACATATACGAGAAGTCTTCTGCCATATGTCATCCATTTCAGCTCTCTCCATGTCCCTCGTCCCTGATTCTGTTATGTCTCTATTGACCTATCTTCTACATGCCTGTTATACGATTCCTTGACGTCAATTTCCCTGGACATTCCGGAATAGAAACTGTTTTGTAATGCTCTCTGCTGGTTTATTTAATGTGTCGTACTCTCGCATCATTTTCCTGTGTTATCTGTCTAGTTCTTTTTCAAATTGTTCATCACATCATGTCAATGCTTCTACTCTTACCATTTAAGTTGGCCCCAGTACAGAAAACATATAAACATTTGCAATTAGAATTTGATAACAATAGTTTTTCGGGATGAGGCTGCTAGAGCTATACAAACCCGTCTTAAGTCGCCTTTTTACGACCGCCGCCCATTCTTTTGTACTCTGGTATCACTCGGTTGTTTTATATTTATACATATATTTAATTCGTATGTGTGTATGTGAGAGTGCGTGTGTGAGAAAGAGAGCATACTTGTGTGTGTGCGTGTGATAGAGAGCGCACGTGTGTGTGAAAGGGAGCGTACGTGTGTGAAAGAGAGCGTACGTGTGTGTTTGTGTGTGTGTGTGTGTGTGAAAGAGAGCGTGCGTGTGTGTGTGAAAGACAGCCTTCGTGTGTCTGTGTGTGGGAAAAAGAGCGTGCGTGTGCGTGAAAGAGAGCATACGTGTGTGGGAAAGAGAGCATACGTGTGTGTGAAAGTGAACGAGTATGTGTATGTGTGAAAGAGAGCATACGTGTGTGAAAGGGAACGTACGTGTGTGAAAGGCAGCGTACGCGCGCGCGTGTGTGTGTGTGTGAAAGAGAGCGCACGTGCGTGTGACAGAGAGCATACGTGTGTGAAAGGGAGCGTACGTGTGTGAAAGAGAGCGTACGCGTGTGTGTGTGTTTGAACGAGAGCGTACGTGTGTGTGAAATAAAGCGTGTGTGTGTGTCTATGTGTGAAAGAGAGTGTACGTGTGTGGGATAGAGAGCGTACGTGTGTGTGTATGTGAAAGAGAGCGTACGTGTGTCTGTGTGAAAGACAGCGTTCGTTTGAATGTGTGTGTGTGCGAAAGAGAGCGTACGTGTCTGTTTTAGAGAGTATTTGTGCATGGATGTGTATAAGATAGGGGCATGCGTGTGTGTGTGTGTGTTTGTGTGAAGAGAGTACGGATGTGTGTGTGAGTACATGTATTTGTGACAGAGTACTTGTGTTTGTGGTTTATTCGTGTATGTGTGAGAGTACAGGTGTGTGAATAAGATAGAGAGTACGTTTGCGTGTGTGAGAGTACCGGTGTATGACGAGTATGTGTATGCGTGGTGTAAGAAACTACGTGTGTTAGAGAGACAGTACGTGTGTGGGAAGGCATGTGTGTGTGTGTGTATGAGAGAGAGAGAGAGAGAGAGAGAGAGAGAGAGAGAGTACCGACAGACTAAATGAAAAAACAGACATACATTGGTGTACCACAGGATATGAAATTCAGAAATATTATCTTTGCAGCGGACGCAAACGAAGTGGACAAATCTAAGGTGGATTCTGCGCATGCCCAGTCTAGGCACAGCAAAGCCACGTCAATCCTACACCAAGGTCATCCTAATTTATTCTTCCATGTCTGTTTGGTTTTGACTATACACGGTTTATTTTATGGCGCTGTTGTTACATAAATGTCTACCACCTTTCCATTGATCTAAATCTGTTTATTTATTCCTTCAAATTTTAAATAGTTATTATGCTGGTCCTAGTGCTGTGCCATTTAAACCGGAAGATCAAGTTTGTTTAAAAATAGTCAGTGCACGGTACGAGCAAGTGCCGGTGAGTCGGAACGGTTTCTTGTCAAAACCGGAGTTAGACAGGGATGTATGCTTTCTCCTCTCCTCTGTTGTTTATCACCTACATGGACTAAATCAGCAAAGAAGCCCAATCTAACGATGCCAACAGCTGTAGCAAACTCCTCTTCCCCGACGACCAAGCACTCGTAGCAAACACCGAAGAACAGCTGCAACAACTCTTAAACAACCTTAACTTAACTGCAGAAGGACACAACATGAGAATCAACATGAGTAAAACTGAAACAATGACAATAGCAAGAACAGCAACAACCGCTAAGATCTACATAGAACAGCAACAACCGCTAAGATCTACATAGAACAGCAACAACTGATAAGATCTACATAGAACAGCAACAACCGCTAAGATCTACATAGAACAGCAACAACCGCTAAGATCTACATAGAACAGCAACAACTGATAAGATCTACATAGAACAGCAACAACCGCTAAGATCTACATAGAACAGCAACAACTGATAAGATCTACATAGAACAGCAACAACCGCTAAGATCTACATAGAACAGCAACAACTGATAAGATCTACATAGACCAGCAACAACCGCTAAGATCTACATAGAACAGCAACAACCGCTAAGATCTACATAGAACAGCAACAACTGATAAGATCTACATAGAACAGCAACAACCGCTAAGATCTACATAGAACAGCAACAACTGATAAGATCTACATATAACAGCAACAACCGCTAAGATCTACATAGAACAGCAACAACTGATAAGATCTACATAGAACAGCAACAACTGATAAGATCTACATATAACAGCAACAACCGCTAAGATCTACATAGAACAGCAACAACTGATAAGATCTACATAGAACAGCAACAACCGCTAAGATCTACATAGAACAGCAACAACTCAAGCAAGGGAAATATTTAGGAAGCATAGTATCATCTAATGGAAAAATGCAAGAAGAAATCGATCACAGATGCACCAAATAAACCAAATTATTGGCCAGATGTTAACAGTACTGAAGAACAAGCACGTAAAGATTGGCACAAAAAAAGAGCCCTGTTCAACACAATTTTCATGCCTACACTATGCTACCAGGATCAAACATGGACACTCATAGCAACAGAAAAGAGAAAAATAGAAACAACAGAAACGAAATGTCTGAGGCAAATGCTAAATGTGACAAGATGGGACAGAATTAGAAACGATGAGATCAGGAAACAGATGGGCACTAAGCGAGTGCTAGACTTCATTAGAAAATAGCAAAGTCAGTGGTTTGACCACATATCGCGACAGCAACACCAGCAGCGCCCCACGGATGGCTCTATCACTTAAACACAGCGGTACCAGAGCTAGAGGCCTACCCCGCAAAAGATGGATTGACGGAATATCCGAGACCTCATTATACGAAGCGCACACCAAGGCGCCGTCCAGATGTCACTTATACACCTGACGCCGAAAGGCAAACCAGGATCAAATATAGATAGATAGATAGATAGATAGATAGATAGATAGATAGATAGATAGATAGATAGATAGATATATAGATAGAGAGATAAGATAAGATAGAGATAAGATAGAGATAAGAAGAGATAATATAAGATAATATAGATTGATTGATTGATTATTGTGGTCGAATATTAGCATACTTCTGATTCACGAGAAAATAGAGTAACTCACTGAGTCATGATTAAAAATTTATTTAAAAAACAAATTTAGTCCTACAGTGGATTCCGGCCCATTGTGAGATCCTTGTAAACGAGAAGGCAGATGAGCTCGCAAAAGCTAGAAGTGGCGGCACTCAAGATTCGCCATCCACAAAGATATAAAGAAGCAAAGACACTCATGAAACGATCTATGAGAACACACTGAAGAGACCAGCACAAAGGTTACAAGACAAAAAATGACAGAGTAGACAATCTTGGCAGAGATGGACGGACAAAGATCGTCAGACACAGACCAAGAGATTGCAGACTCAAGGCCCACCTACTCAGAATTGGTCTTAGTGGCACTCAAACAAACACCAGAACATATCATGCAGGACTGCCCTACTTTACAGACCAAAGAGAGACAATCTGTCACGGGGAAGCGACCATACTAAAAAAAATTGGAGGTCGGGAAAAGACCTGAAACACAGTCTCCTTCATAAACCTCACTGGGCTTGAAGCATAACATCAGTTGATCGAAGAAGAAGAAGAAGAAGTAGAAAAATTAATGTATCACATTTGAGTTATTGTTTCTAAAACTGCTATCAAACCTATAAGGCTATTCCATACTCAGTTGGCTTTTGAGCTGTGTAAAGATTCACGTGTAACTAGTGAGGCAAACATCTAAGCAACAACAACGTGTAAGCCTCAGGGTGAGGCCCTTCCATTGTACTTTGGTTGGGCTAGCTTCTGAAGGCGCACAAACCTAGCATAGGTACATACAGATGCACACATGCATCCAATCACTGGTTTATGCGTCCTGATATCTCCCAGTGGACTACGGTCTGGGGTGGAATGGGCGCGCCTCCGCCAGTGGAAACTAATGAGTCAAAAATATAAGCAACAACAACAACAACGTGTAAGCCCATTAGCCGAAGTCTTCCACCTTGTAATAGCCAGACATCACTGCTAGTCGCGTCTCAGTGTGGAAGTGGACATATTCTCGTGTCTGGAGGTCCACTTGAGGCCCACAATACATCAGGAGAATTCAGGAGAGGAAGTTAAATTGGACAAACATTTAGCAATATAGCCAAACTTGGTTAGAACAGACTAGGAAGGACAAAGAAAAGTGGCACAAAACGCTTAGTCATTGAAATTTAGTGGGAAAATAACACGCATTCCATTATCAGTCATAAAACAGGCTGTTTCATGGCAGTCTGGCAAACCAGATGGTGATCGACACTGTGATCATTATAATACTGAGTATACTGAGGGACCTCGCATTTCACTACAGCCAGGAGGTCCACCTTGTCAAGTACGCATTGATACGCTAGGAGAACCACTGTAACCTGCCACCAAGAAAGTAGTCAAGAGTACCTAACTCAAGTTGTAGTGGCATTAGAAACAACGCCAACAATACTCATCTGTCTCTCTATCTTCAGTCCACTTATGTCGTTAGACGTCGTGGGGAGGTGTGACCTCCTTTGTTTCATATTTTGTTGGCAGTTGAAAATCCCCTGGTGACTTGCCAGGTCAATCCCAGCATCTGTTAGCCCCTGGAATATACGATCGCCTATTTTTGAGATTGATGGAGGTGGAAGGGGAATTTGAGCAAGGTAGGCCCGTAGCCTGTAAAAGGCGTCATTTAAGCCGCTCCGCTAACCACATAACCAAGATCTGAAGTTATAGCCACACCGTCCCCCTCTTTTTTTTTTCATTTTCTGGGTGGGGCGAATATCCCTAGAATAATTTGAGTAGATTTTGTTTGGATACTGTGTTTGCCTTACAACTGCGATCCCTATTCTTTTGTCTGACGACACTATTACAACCTGTTTCTAGGACCGCTGCTTGGGTGTTGGTCTTGGTCCGTTCTAGTTGCCTGACGATGATGCAAGCACCAAGCTATAATCCGCTGGCTGCTGTCAGCCCATTAACTGTGCAGCATTGTCAGCCCCATTTCCAGATGCTAGTATATAGGCTAGTCCAAGCTAGACAATCTAGTGCTTTAAAATAGTCAGCAAATCGTATATATGCAAGAATACGAACAGATCCATCAGAACGGAAAACATATAACATCTATTGGATCTTTCGACGTAGCTCTAAATGCCATCGTGCAAGCTACTAATATCCCTTGTATAATTAACTGCCTGACATCCTTCAAGCTAGCAATATCAGTAGGTCAATGATTTTTCGAGGATAGATAAACGGCTTATGCTGATCATGACACATGCACACTTACGCGGGCACGAACAAACATGAATATGTTAACTACATTAACAAATCTCATTTGACTTTTATTTTAAGTTTTTTCTCTGAAAATGTACAATTTTCCTACGAGAAACTTAATTAAATCCTACATTTTATTTAGGCAAGCCAATAGATTACGCCTCCAAACCGCTTGGACAACCAGAGAGCAAGATTGTTTTCTTTTTGACCCTCGTGGAAAGCTTTTTACCAAACGAAAACGTAACCTCGCTGTTGATTACAACGTAAGTCAGGTAAAGCTGGACAACATAAAAGGCTGACAATTACCAGGAGCTTGTAGAAACACTGCTACAGCTCTACGAAATGACAATCTCGTGTGGATGTATTCCTTACTAACTAACAGTGACGGGCATAGGGAAATATTTCATCAGGACATTATTGCCCTAGAAAAAAAGGTACTTAGGAAAATGCTAGTAGCCTATTGCTGAACTCTTGTCAAAGATGCTCCAGAAGTACATTCAAAGTGACAGACGAAAAGGCGCCGATGTGAATCATCCTCTAAAAACATTATTATTATATTGTACGTTTATGTAACATTTGTTTTATAGATATACCACAAAAACAAAAAAAGAGCTAATCTGATGTTTAAATGAACATATTCATTTTCAGCCTCCCAAAGAACAAAGGCCTAACTTGATTTAATCTCTGATATACATAAAAAGAATAAATTAGTTGTCCGGTGTAATTGAACTAAACAATTAGTCGTTCATTGTTTAAAGAGTACTACACTGTCCGTCTATAGTTTTCTCTTACGTAAAAATATCCACCACTTTTGAAGTATCCAACGTCTTTGTCACGTTCTGGTGGAAATAGACTTTGGGTTTACATGAAATGATCAACTGTTAATCATCCCGTGACAACGGTTCTCTGAAACTAGCTTGATCACTGGCATTTATTTTAGTAATCGCTGATCCAACAGTTTTCTCAATATCGCTTTCAGTAAAAGGTAAAGTAATTGAGATGTCTTCATTCTCATTGTTCGAATCTTCTTAGTTGGTGTCGACAAAGTGGTCAATGATGGTCATCCATGATGGCGTCTAAGGAGAGAAATAAACTCCCTCCACTTCATCCAGTCTGCAACCATCCTAAGTACAGTAACCCCAACTCTGATTCATAATTGTTATTTCGGCCTCTACGATTCTTCGCCAAGTTGTCTTAAATCGACCTCTGTTTCGCCTTCCCTCTGGGGTCCATACCAAGCCAGTTCTGATGACGGTCTCTGGTTCTTTTCTCAGGTCATGGTCTAGCCAATGCCAGTGTGGACCGGTTATGATGTTTCCCTGCCTTCTTGATTGCTACGGGCAAGCAGAACTCGGTTTGTGATGGTGTTGAACCAACAAATTATAGTAATCTTTCTTTTAAGCAATTTGTAGAGAAAGTCATAATCTATTGGAACTACACCTGTTGCTGTAGCCTCAGACGTGCTATCCTGATTGCCAATATCTATTTCCACCGCCGCAGCTTCACTGGTGAAACTTGACTTGGGTTTGGTCACAAAGACCTAAGTAGTCTTCAGTGCGCTATCTGCAGGCTTCAAAAATGCGGAAATTGTGACCATTTTGACGGCGGTCGATGTACGTTCTTGGTACGCTTTTCAAATAGCAGCGACACTTAAATAATACTTTAGACATGACTGCATCAAATCAGTCATTTAAATTATACAAAGTACTTGGACAATATAACAATTGAGTGCTTGCGTGTAGATTTGTGCGTGATTTAATAAGGTTCTGAAAATATAAAAATTGACTAAAAATTTCGATAAGGGATAAGATCCGAAACGACATCAAACTTTGTTTCGGGACGTTGTGCATGCAGCCATATCACACAAACATCGCTGGGTATAGATATGTAGTGCGCATGCCTGACAACAGATGAACACATAGAACGTTGTTTTGATGGCCATACGTATGTACACGTCCACGGGGCCGCCAACCTATTCGTTGGCGAGATGAACTGACCAAATACCTAGGCCAAAATTAGTACAGTCACTACAAAGGGTCGGGACGCTGCAGAATATTGTTGGCTTCATCGCATAAGTATATCTGGCCGATTGACGCCGAGGATAATGGGATGTAACTCTACTCACCGACATCCCCTTCCCTCCCTCCGCCACCGGGCTCTTGTGCCTTGCGCACTCTTGATCGCATTGCCTTCACAATAAGACAAGTCAAACAGAACGATTGACGATATTAAAGAAACAGAATGAATGCTTCGGATGAAAATCACAATATCCACGCTGATGACAAACGAAATAAGAGTGCACCTCTGCACGTCGCCTAAGGACATGCGTGGGCAGATGAAACAAGACCTTAAAAGACCGCATTGGAACATATTTGACTACTGTTCTATCTCATCCATCTTATTTTCCTTCAACATCTGTATCTTCCCAACATCATCGTCAGTACCATCATCATCATCATCACCAGGATGTATCATGCCTCTCCCATAAATATATTCCAAATAATAAATCTACGCGACACATGATACAATAGCCTCAAAGATCTACAATCCATAATTATGATCGTAGAAATACATTTGCCAATTTTCATGTTATGTCCCCTGGCTATGTTTCAGACAACCCGTATTATGCATTATTACGATGCCGTATGTCGACTGCTTTGTCTATAATAAACATAATATTTCTAATGCAATATAACTTGAGTCGTCTTCATTTTCTGAGTTTTGCGTAAACTGACTTTGTGTATGTGTATGTGCATATGTGAGCGTGTGTGTGTGCGCGCGTGTGTGTGTGTGATGCAACTGTATCTGTCGGTGAATATTTCACTTAAACATCACGGCTACTAGGTATTGCCGTCTGAAGTGATTAACCAGTAGTGTGAATCTGCTCTCACTGCCATGGTATAATTTACGACAAACAAAGAGATACTTTTCTGGATTAGAAACGGAGGCACTATAGTGAGGACATTAGCTCAATTAACATTCCTCAGAGCAATTATGCCATTATAATGGTCGGATCAGCAATTTGCAGACTGCACCAGTTTGGAATCAAACATAGATCCAGGATCAAGCTAATGAGCAGAACATGAGAAGTAGTGGTCAGCGAACCAAATCTGACTGGTAGCGTCAGGGCCAGCGATCAAGACACGTGGCGATCCTGGATAACAAGTTGTAACAGGGCATGATGGCTAAGGAGAAGGGGTCGAAGAGGGAGGGCTAACCCGGTACCCAAAAATGTAATGCTGAAGTCGGATGCGTTGGGCAGAAAGGTGCAAATATTGCAGTCAAGCTATAAACTACGACACAACGCATTCCGTTTTCCAGACTACATCCTGCTACTTTCAAAGTCCTTTTCATGGCTTGATAGCGGGAGCAAACGACGACAAAGAAGAAAACATAGACTGAACAGAGTGGAACGTCTCTGTAGAAAGATCAGCGGTGTGTATAACCAGCGAGCTACAGTAACTACCATAGTCCCTATCCTTCACCTTTGATTGGACACATGCTGGTGTAACCCAATCTATGTTCAGTTTGAACACAAATCATACAATTTAAACTAAACACAGTCCACACTGAACGATGGATTGCTATCGGAATATAGTATTTCGGAAGTAGAACGAGACCAGTTAAGATAGTATAAGATGCTTGCGTCTCAATTCACCCCAAACAGGGCTCCCTGGGTTTCCATCGTACGTAACGGGACATTCCATTTCTTGTTAAGGGGAGACCAGATCGATATAATTTTATTTTAATTAAATACGTAAAGGGTTAGATACAGATTGGAGTGTAGAACAAATGGGTATATTAATTTTTTCGTCGGGTTAGGGGTTAGGTTTATGGTTAGAATTAGGTTTTGGGTTAGGATTAGAGTTAGTGTCAGGCTTAGGGTTACGTTTAGGGCTATGGTTAAGTTCAGGGTTAGGATTATGGTTAATGTTAGATAACATGGTTATTATTACATTGTCTGACAGCATGGATAATGCCATGCTGCTGTAGAAACTGGATGCTTCTCTCCTAATCATAAACCAACGTTGACAGATTAAAAAAAGTATTTGCTAAGGCGGCAGGAAAAAGCGGGGGCATAAGCTGAAATTCTCGTCTATTCTCCCAGAATGACACCTTCAACAGTTAAAAAGTGGACTATTCTGTGACTTCACTTCTTCAAGTTCGGTGCTAAGAATATATATTTATTTTGTTTGGAGTGAATTTTGGTAGCAAATTTGATGCCGACACATAACTCCAGGGCGACCTAACACAACTTGACGCGAGGAACCGTAGAAGCAGAAATAGAAATCATGAATCAGAATTGGTGTACCGTATGGTGGGTGACTGTGGACCGAGTAAAGTGGTGAGAGTTTGTTGCTGCATCAGGTCAGATGGTTACCGACCGCTTTGAAAGTCATTGATCAAATTTCAAAGAAGCATGGCCAGGCCATTGCCACGTCCATGCTGTTACCATAGCATTGTGCAGCTATGGATACGTGTTTACCTCATGGTAGAGTATCCTTTTGTGTGCAATCTTCAAGTCTGTGAAAATGTTACATCCGGTTGATGCAACATTTATAGGTCACGCAACCTGTTATATTTTAATGTACATCATCTTCAATACTTCTAATAATTTGTTTCTCTTAAGTTGCAAAATGCGTTTGTTTTCGAAAATGTAGATTGTCTCTTTTATATAATGTCTTATATTCTTAATTCGAAGTGATGTTGACATCATCACACCTAGTGTGCACTTGGTCAAGAAAAATGTGAGCCTAACACCTTATTTCAAATATGCCAGACTGGCGTGTAAACGGTATCTTAATCTTTACTTTCTTATATGTGGAGAGATTACTAACGTCTGGTAGGTAAAACATACTGATCAGACATGTTATTCAGGTTCATGTAAAATAAACTGGTCAAGACCCCTTACCTCGATTCCACATATGTCTTCCTGGAAACTGACTATTTTCATGGCAGTCTGGCTAATGAGGTGGTGATCGACGTCGTCCCCGTAGTATTGAGCGGCACGCAGATGAAGCCACGCATAGCACAAACGCCAGCTCACTTCCATCAGCACGCTCGAGATGTGAGAAATACTGCAAACAACCCAAACTCATTCAATAGCAGCACCTTCCTTCCAGTAGCGAGGCAGTAGAGTAGACAGGCTGAGTTATCCCAAACAACAGATGGGAAATAAATTAGAAACTGTAATGGTTATTTTTTTGTTTAAGCGTAGTGATATGTTAGCAAATGCGTAAAGCGGCTGAACTGATTCACGGTCATCTTTATTAAAATCAGTTTATACTTCCGATATCATGCCATTTTAGACGCTCGTACTGTTAGACAGTGTTTGATCAGATTGAACAGGGTTTGTGACGTCAGCAGGCAAAATGGCGGTCAGCACGGAGGTCTTTAACCCTTTACATCCTAAGCCCTAAAACTGGAAATACAAAATCATAAGGGCATGGAGATACTTCTTTGCCTTATCCATATACTATTTGTTTACTTATGCGATGTAAATGCTATCCCGAACCAGAACAAGCAATGAACAGTTGCATTGAACATATTAGTAGTGTTTTCGATTTCCAAAGAACATACAATGGGCAGGTTAGGGTGTAAAGGGTTAATAAAGATGAGTGTGACTGATTGCGCCCAGCTTAACACGGCGTTGGAATCAGCACATATAGGCGCTATTGTTTCTCAATAATGCAGAATGGTCACAATTTAGGACGGCCTTACCTGACTAGATTTCCATTTTTAGAACAGGTGAACGATTCAAACTTTTTTCGGTGAGAAATTGAACTCTGCGTGATACATGTGACATGGTGCTATTTCTACTATATAATTATAGATATTTATATATCCATCATATTCAATATTAAAGCACTACACAATGAATTGGTAAATATTTACAGACCAGAAGAGAAAGCCAAACCTTGTAACGAATTATTAGGTTCCATTGTAGATAACGATCTCTAAACAGTGAATGAACAAACGGGCAAGTTGCTCAAACTGATTCTCAGTATTCAAGTAAGCTTGGCTACTGTAAAACGTTCTAAGAGTACTTTGAAAAGAATTGAAATAGATCTGAGTAATTCCATGACCAATAATAGATTATCAAATCTGGTTATTATTTCGATAGAAAAGGAACTTTTTTGTAAGTGCGCTCGAGACCATGAAACAAAGACGCTTTGAATTAATTTATAAGAAAACGTAAACAACTGTGCAGAAGTACGTCGACAGCGTGGGTTTCAACTACCCCATTCTGCACAAACACAAAGTACTTCTCAACACTTTTTCGACATCGTTAAGTGTGTCTCTTTATGTTCATGACTCAGCTTACCCTAAAGTTTTCATCACGCTTCGCTACAGCTTATTTATATTGTCTATAATCTCTTATCATGCACTTAAATGCTAATCATGTTGTAGGCCACAGAAAATATCTTCACTTGTGGTGTATGTATCGCCAATCTCCATTACTTCTTTCACGAGAACTGTATATCTGTTGAGTAGTTGACTGTCTTTAGTACCATACAATTAACACGCTCAGCATTTTTACAATGTGTCGTCCTGTTTCATTTTTCCAACAATTGAGTCCCGTTTTTGTTTAAGTGTTCGATTACGCAGAAGTCACAATACCAAGTACAGACTTTCAGGTCATGACAAACAGCCTGGAGCCATTAGAAGTCAGCTTCACGCTTAATCCTTCACATTTTCTGGGCGAAGGCCAAAATTTGAAATGTTGGCAGTGTCTGCCTGCGGCTGAAAACATTGTCAACGGCAATCACTTCAATCCAACCAAAGACTTCATTTACAGAGACAACAGATTTACTTCTGATGCACACAGTTACCCATACATTACTCGGATGATCGACCTTTGCGGTGTCATCCACGAACTCTCTGGATAGAGTCAAGACACAGCAGAAGACCTCCCACGAAACTGTGCTGTACCTCTATAAATCCTTTTTCCCTTCAATGATCTTGTACGACTGTGGAACCTTAACGCCTTTCATGGAAGATCAGAAGCGGCTCGAGGACAAGCAACAGCGTATCCTTGTAGTTCCCTGACAAGACCTAGTCACCAGCACTGAGGTCTCCTGACGGACACAACTCAAGAGCATATCCTCAAAGTTGGATCGGCGCCGACATTTTTCTTCTCTTCGGTCATGTCATCTCAGGATTACCGAACTCGATAGCTTCTAAACATGTCCCCGAAAATCAGGGACGGAGCAGATCTAATTCCTCATGGAGTGGTTTCTGTGACCATTCGCGCAACACCTGGCGGAGACATTTCGCCTCCACCCTTTTTGTCCTGTATACTATCCTGGGCTGTGCCACCAGCTGTATTTATGGGCTGTCAGCACGACCGGCCGTGTCTGGCTAGGCGGATCACTTGACTTTATCTTAATTGTTCAGTTGACAAAGTTAATTGTATGTCTTCTCTCATCACCATACAGTATATCCATTCATTATTATTTGAGTTGAAAAGGGACATGTTGTCCCCTTCTTCTCTCGTGGAGTCGCCGACAATTACAGAGCTATCAGTTTACAATTACATAGCTGCGCAGTTACAGAGATAACGCCCATTTATTTGAGGACAAATTTCCGTGTATTGGTACAATTGAAGTGCGCATGTGCAAACCGTTGTTTCCGATGTCTTCAAACAAAACAATGGGAGCTAAAGAAGATTGTACAAGGTTTTGCAAATTGTCTTTCAGGATTGTGAAGCACTGGTAACCTTTTGTTTTACGTTTTTTCGCAATCAATAATGGTTTCTTGTATGTTTAGTCATTATAAAACACAATAAGCGACTGTCTTGTGTTCCAAAGACGGCACAGTTTAGCAGTGCAGGCATTTAACTTCATTTATTCCACCGTTAACTACGCCGTACGGTCAACTGCTCAAAAACAAACAAAACAAATTCAGTTAAATTGTGTATGTCTCCATCAAGCACTCATCTCACTATATGTAAGTCTACCTTGCCGAGGCTGGAGAGCTTGCTAGTCTAAATGATCCCGGGAGCTATGTCAGGTCACCCAACTTTCCAAGCCGGGTAAATCCTTGGAGAGGGTCCAGGCCAGACCTGAGAGAGACTATGATACCCAGGTGCAGGTGGAGCCCTATACTATAGGTGCAGCAATAGGCCGGCTAAGGGTATATGCTTTGGGCTGCACCAATCCATCCAACTTCATGGGTAGAATGTATTTGTCATCTATCGGTTATCATCATGGATGGATTGCAGGCTAGCAGACATTACACCTCTGCCCCTTTGTGGCGATCATAGGTTGCGGCAAATGCACCGTGTAGTCTGGATTTGGCGCCTTCTGACTTCCATCTGTTCTGGCCAATGAAAGTTGGGCTGCGTGGACAACATTTTCCTAGCAATGATGTCATCATAGCAGCTGGGAAACAGTGGGTCACCTCCACTCTGCAGATTTTTACGAGTGGCGGCATGTATGCTCTTGTTCATCTTTTAGAGAAAATGTATAGCCAAGGGTGGTGACTGTTGAAAAAAAAAAAAGTTTTCTGAAGGCAAGACATTGTTCTATCAAATGGTGTTAATAATGCTTTTTATCTGTAATGGTTTTCTTGGAATAAAATTGGAGGCATTACTTTCGAAATGCCCTTTGTATATATATTTATATATTTATAGAGTTGTGTTTAAAAATTATCTGACCTTTGTACCAGAAAAATACAATTATTCACCTGGAGGTTTGAAACACTACTCCCCTTCAAAGTACTCTCCTTGGAACTCCACACACTTCTCCCAGCTGTCCCACCATTGTTGGAAGCATTTCAGGAAGGCCCATTTGGGAATGGAGTACAGCAGGGTCATCGCATTCCGCATAAAATCTTCTTGTGATTCAAATCGTAATTTTCTGCTTGGGAAGCAGCCAAGAATCGCAAGGAGCCATGTTGGGAGAATAGGAAGCCTGGCAAACCAGAAGAATCAGATGTGAAGAATGGGCGTGTGTGTTGTCATGATGGAGCTGCCAAGTTCCCGCCGTCCACGGGTCTGTTTGTTTGCGTCGAATGGTGCACAACCCTACGGAAGTCAAAGAAAATGGTCAACATGATAAAGACATTTCCGTGCACCTGTCTAACTTATTTTGGACTCACAGATGATGAGTGTCTTGATTGTGACGACTGCAGCTTGATTTCTGGCTCGTACCCATAAACCTATGACTCACCACCACTTGGAAATTGCCTAGCTTTTGGGAAAATTTGATGCAACATCGCTACTCAATTCTTTCCGTCATTTTGTGGGGAATGAAAACCTGATGGGTGCTCACTATACCCAACACTGAAAGGCTGACTGACGCAATCTGAGGACGGGAACAAATTCACGCCAGTGCATGACGGTCCCCTTTATGTCCCTGCCTAAGGACAACACTCATGCTTCATTTGTGTCCACGGAAAAAATTAAGGTTGGATAATTTGTTAGTACATCTTGTATATAAAGTTAAAATTATTGCCCATCTCAAGTGAGGAGAGCCACAACATCAGACGGTTTTGTCTGAATAATGTGATGTGCGCTATATTTGGATTATAGTGAGTGAAGGAATGCGCTGGTCATTAATCTCACTCTCTTGTCCCGAGTTATCTTGGATCAGTGGCAAGACTATTGGTTGAGACAACTGGAGGTAACTCAGCATGCAGGCACTCTGGTCTTTACCTCCCATGAGAAACCTGCGAGATTCAATCGTCCACTATTTCTGTACATCAATGTGAAAGACAAGTGCCTTAACCTCTTGACTACTGTGACCCCCCATCTTGTATATACACACATACATATATATATATATATATATATATATATATATATATATAAATATATATATATTCTTCTTCTTCATCGTACGCTGTTTACAGCGATATTTACGTTACACTGTTTTATTTTGTTAAGCCTGTGGCTCACTGCATCCGATTTCAACAGGCGTTTCTGTAGGGATGCCCTCCTTAGCCTTTGGCTGTCCCCAGCCTATCTGCAAGGCAGCAGTTGTTTTTGGTCAGAGTTGTCTCTCTTGGGAAGTTGTCTTGCAGGACTAACGAGTCTTCCCCACTCGTGTCTATAGGGTTTGGCAATGATATGATATGATGGACTATGTACTAGTTTGTACTATCCCGTAAGAGAGGCAGTCCAGTGTGACTGTGTCTCAGGATCGTTACGTCCTGCCAGAAACGTAGCAAATGCATGTGAGTGAGGAATCTCTTTGCTCCCTTTATTTTCTCGGCTCATCTGCAGTGATGGCACGCCTAGCATTCCCCGCCACCTGGGACGTTGTCACAATAGGGCAGAGGTGCAATGTCCGCTGGACTGCATCTCTTCTACGTCCATTGGGATGGCTAATAGCAGACAGAGGTAAAGAGCACAGACAGAGGTAAAGAGCGAGGCAGGAGTGCATTTGGCCTGGTGCATTTCTGTGGCCCCAGGTCCCAACCATATCGTGGCCTCCCATCACAGTGGTGCTGAGATTTAGATATATATATTCAATGTACAAGATACATCTTTGACAAAATATATTGAGCATATAAGGAGTAAATACTTTTTGTAGAAAAATCACATAGCTGTTGAATGTTGAAAACAAATGGGCAGAACAGTGGGAAGAAAACAGTATGTGAACATTAGTTACTCTCCTAGTGTTCTTCTTCTTTGATCAACTGATACTATGCTCCTAGCCTGGTGAGGTTCACGTAGGAGACTATGGTTCATGTCGTCACCGGTCCCCTACAGCTTTTCGAGCATGGTCACTTCCCTGGTCCAGACTGTCTCTCTTTGGTCTGCATAAGTGGGACAGTCCTGTAGGATATGTTCTGGTGTTTGTCTCGGTGCTCTGCACTCGCACATGGCAGTGTCTCTAAGACCCATTCTGTGGAGGTGGGCCTTGAGTCTGCAATTCCCCATTCTGAGTCAAAAGATGTTTTGTCTGCCCATGACTGACAAGTTTATCTATGCTGTCATTTTCTGGTTTGTATACTTTGTGCTGGTCTCTCTATTCGGTCCTCATGGATCGTTTTATGAATGTCTTTGCTTCTTTATAGCTCTGGATGTTGAGTCTGCATGCTGCCACCTCCAACTTTTGCAGGCTCATCTGCCTTCACATTTCCAAGGATCCCACAGTGGACTGGATCTGTCTTTTGGAAAAGCAACCTGAAGTTATATTTTATTTTATGTGAGAGTCTAGGGCTTGACATGGCTTGATGTATGCTCCTAGACTGTCCTGGAGTGATCACTGAGACAAGAGAAAAAATTATCTGAGATCCACCACAGCCAAAATTTGATGTGAGACATCTCTTTTTCTTCTTTGTTTGTTGCATTTTGACGTTTGTGATGAGCTCTTGATCTGACATACTAAATAATGTAATTTGTTATTGTTTCTATCCTCCTTTTGTAGGGGACCGTCTATTGTAGTGTATACTGTAGCTACAACAGTGGTTGGCCTATATTTCACTGACTGGAAAGTAACGAACACAATGATACCTTTCTATGGGAGAAAATTTGATGATGATGGAAATCTGTAGGTAAGGTGAACACTGTTAAACTAAACAAAAGAAATGCTAATATCAACATTCATACCATTGGCTTAAGCATAAAGATCAGTAATGAGAGTATCAGTTCAGTTCAGCCGAAGTGCCATCACCTTATTGAAGGTAGACTGCAATTGATTGCTACTGTACTCTATGTCGTGCTGTAATGGTGCAATCTGACAGGCTTTTTCCAGTCCATCTCCTGATGTTATCTGCCCACTTATAACGTTGACTGCCTTCCATCATTCCCTCTAGTTTGGTCATCAACAAGTCTTATTAAATGACCTAAATATCTTAGCTGTCCAACCTAGATTTTGGTCATTAATTCTCTTTTCACCCCCCAACTTTTTCAATATCTCCACATTTGTTTTCTTCTCTTTTCGTGAAATGAGCCAATCTTCTATATACCCACATTTAAAAGGCTTCGATTTCTCTTTTCCAACTTCTTATTCAGTGTCCAGAAAAGTATACAGTAAGACTATCATATGAAATTGTCCTTGTCATTATGTAGAAATATATCTCAATAAATATATCCAATATATCAGTTCTGTTACATGATAATAGAAAAGCACTGGATGGACTGGTGGCTACATCTGGTAGAACAAATTGCTTCAGAAACCACCAAAGGCAGCAAGCAGATATGCTAGCTACTGTAAACTTTGGATGTTCTGTTCTGTCGGCTTCACTGCACTCTGGGCCTGCCTATAGCTGCTCAGTCACTCTCAGCTATATATACATATTTATCAGGTGGTTAGCTTTGTTTGGCCTGTTTACGCTTGAAAGTTTCCTGAATGTTTACTTGGAATTAGAAAGTACGCCAGTAATTATATGGTCTATCTAAACGTAAAACAATAAACGATACCTACCAATAATAACTACGGAGAATCTTCGTCCTGTAGATATCTGGAAAAATTATGGTTTGAGTGTTGCACAACCGCTCACAACTCATCTCAAGCAGAAGCTACTCCCAGAGAGTCAATGTGGTTTTTGAGCTGGTCGTGGGATCTTAGACAAGATATTCGCGACCCAGATATCAGTCAAGAACGAGTGCTTCCAATCAGTAGACAACTTACTTACCTTGGCAGCACTATTTCCTGGAAAACTACTATTGACTCTGAGGTCAGCCAAAGAATCTCCAAGGCCAGTGCTGCTTTGGGAGGCTGCGCAACAGCGTGTGGGATTGGAGGGGTCTTAGCCTTGATTGAAATGAAACTTAAAGTCTACCAAGCCGTAGTGCTCACCACTCTAATTTATGCCAGTGAGACGTGGACAGTGTATATAATGCATGCTAGAAAAATAAACCACTTCTATACAAGCTGCCTCCGTAGATTCTTGAGAATACAGTGGCAGGATAGGGTACCAGACACCGAGATCCTCACAAAGGACAAAAGGCAGAGCATCCACACATTTCTGCAGAAGACCCAGATTAGGTGGGCCAACCATGTCATGCGCATGCCAGACAACCGCATCCCCAAACAACTAATGTATGGTGAGCTGAAAGAGGGCTTGCAACTTGTCGGTGGACAAAAGAAGCGCTTCAAAGACTCCATCAAAATATATGTCATGCTAAAACATCGATGTAAACTAATAGGAATGCATGGTACAGGACCATCAGGCATGGCGTAGAATCACCTTAAAGGACATCTCCATTGACAAGGAACACCGGGCCTCTGTGACACAGAGAAAACATACTATATGAAAAGACAAAACAGCTCACACTCATATGTCCAACTCTGACCTTAAATACTGCATTTCTGGAAGGGGTGTTTTTGCCAGAATTGGACTATACAGCCACCTCTAGACTCACCGGTGAGGTGCAACACAACATGTCTGACTGCTGTTTTCATCATTCCTCACAATGGACGGCTATTTTTATTTGCAGCTTGTCAAATCCAAGAATATCATTGTGATTTGTGCACGACTTTTGTTGACCTGTTTAAGGCCATTGACACTGTCAGTACAAGCTATGCAATACTTTCACTAAGTTCAGTCTGATTATTAATTCAAATATCTAAGAGTTCTGAGTTTAAATGTACAAGTTTTTGATAAGAGATTCTCTCGTCTTGTCTGTCCTTTATCGTAGGTGGTCATATGGACATCACATCTCAGTATATCATGAACTATCCGCCACCATCGTATTCTATCCATTGCTGCGGTTTCAAATAGTCTCATGCCCGTCCACCTGCAAATATTATCTAGTGCATCTAAGAGCGACCTCCCCTTTTCTTGCCAGGAATTGCCCCTCAGACAAACCATGAGAACATATCACATGGTTGGACCAGCATAACTGTCATGATTTAAAATAGATCGGGATATGGCCTAATAGACTATCGGACAGTATTGCATACGCTGACATTCGTGATCTTGATATATTCCAAGGATCTCTCCGAAACACATCAGCATGACTTGGATTTTCTGCTCCAATGCAGCATTTAATTTCCATGTTTGACAGGCAGATAATACGTGGGGCGTTCAAACCGGGACTTATTTGTTCTACCTGAATGGGTTATAGTGTGCTGGAACTACTGTAATAATGATAGGGGAACATGTATTCTATTACTGCTAGGTGGTCTACTTGCCACGGCCCAGATAAATAAAAATGGGGGACAACACTGCTAGTTCTTGCATGGACTAGCATGCTGTGATGAAGTTTCTTGTGAAAGAAGGCATGAAACCTGCGGAAATTTACAGACGATTGCAATTACAACAGAGTGATGAGACACTCAGCCGCTGTAAGATTTTTGAATGGTTAAACGTTTTAGAGAAGTCCATACATCCGTAAGTGATGATTCCGTCCTGCTTGCTCCTGCAAGATAACGCTCAAACCCATACTGCTCACGGCTGGGAGGTATTGCCACATCCACCTTACAGCTCATACCTCGTTCCAAGCGATTTCCACCTGGATGGACCCCTAAAACAAATTCCTGGAAGGTCAGCATTTCAGCACTGATGATGAAGTGAAACAGGCTGTCCTGGATTGGTTCAGACATACTGACAAATCTTTCTATGCTGAAGCTTTTCAAGCATTACTTAAACGCTGGAATAAGTGCATAAATGTTGCAGGAGATTATATTGAAAAATAAATATAATTTTGATGATTTGAAATTTATTTTTTCATTACAAAAAAATATCCTGGTTTGTCTTAAACGCAACTCGTAGATTGCGTACCACTAAATATGATAAGAGAACACAATAATCTTTTTGTATATTTGCCAAGCCCTGTATATAGCTGCAGTCTGTTCCCAGTACATGATTCACAGGTCCTTGCTATTGACATATTGCTTCATAACTAGGATAAATGTGACCACATAGTGTGCAGTTAACAGTGGCATTAGCCTTGGATTTCTCAATCTTATTTTCCAGATTTAGGACGATAAACTTCATTTCAATTGGCACAGTGAATCATCATGTCATGTCTGCATATGGAGCACATCACAATCAATGATTGAAATGACAGCTAACATGCATTTCTTTATTTCATTGACTGATAGGAAAAGATGACTGGCCACCCAAAATAATTCTGAGGATTAATCAAGATCTGATATTTGTATCACCTTTTCTTGGCAATAGAGAGAATGTATAATGGCTGCCATTTCAACCATCAAAGGTGATATACTACAACGGGTCTGGGATTAATTAGACTACAGGACAACATTTGTGTTATATGATACAAGGGGGCACATAATGTGTTATATGACACAAGGGGGGCACATAATGTGTTATATGATACAAGGGGGCACATAATGTGTTATATGATACAAGGGGGGCACATAATGTGTTATATGATACAAGGGGGCACATAATGTGTTAAATGATACAAGGGGGCACATAATGTGTTATATGATACAAGGGGGCACATAATGTGTTATATGACACAAGGGGGCACATAATGTGTTATATGATACAAGGGGGCACATAATGTGTTATATGATACAAGGGGGCACATAATGTGTTATATGACACAAGGGGGCACATGTGTTATATGATACAAGGGGGCACATAATGTGTTATATGATACAAGGGGGGCACATAATGTGTTATATGACACAAGGGGCCACATAATGTGTTATATGATACAAGGGGGGCAGATAATGTGTTTTATGACACAAGGGAGGCACACAATGTGTTATATGATACAAGGGGCACATAATGTGTTATGATACAATAGGCACATAATGTGTTATGATACAAGGGGGGCACATAATGTGTTATATGATACAAGGGGGGCACATAATGTGCTATTTACTACAAGGGGGGGGGGGCACATAATGTGTTATATGACACAAGGGTGGCACATAATGTGTTATATGATACAAGGGGGGCACATAATGTGTTATATGATACAAGGGGGGCACATAATGTGTTTTATGACACAAGGGAGAACATATTATTGTGTTATATAACAGAAGGACGAACATATTGTGTTATATGACATAAGGATGACCATATTGTGTTATATGACACAAGGGAGCATGTACTGATTTATCTGTTAAATTTGAGAAATAACTAATAGTTACACAACACATGACGTTTACAGTTATGGTTACTGAATGCAGTAAATAACAAAATATTATATATTGAAAGATCTTTACCTGACATCTTTTTTTTTAACGAGGAAACTGCATGTTGATTATAGATATATTGTGAAATACATTTGCATTCACTATAGTTTAGTTGATTTGAAGAATCAACATCATTGCACATGGTTTAACCCATAAGTTCTCCATATTTATTGGAGAATCTCAGCACAATCTGCGAACTTTCGTAGTATGGGCAAGGATCCTGTAATAGATTGGGTAGATTTCAAACATAATTTTGAATTTTACCCGAGCCGCGGCCATTAAGCTTACTCTTTTCTATTTCTAACTGCAGAGGAATTTTTAACGTGCGTGACACTGCACACGGGAATCCCAGTCTCCACTATAATTTGAACCCACGGCTTCTGGCACCCGACGTCTTACCTCGAGACCACTATGAATGATTATACTTTTATTGTGGAGACATGCTAAAAAGTGTAGCTTGAATATTTGAAATGCATTTCCTAACTCTCTTCAGCTCGGCAGTGCGTCGCCTTATTCACTGGACTGAAAATTGTAACATTGAGCTACTCCTTCGGAATTCGCTCATTTAACACTATCGTCGACAATTGTTGCATAGCAACAAACTCTCCTTGGTTAGGTAGATAAAGTTGTAACTGAAAATATTTGACTACCATTTTCTCAAAATGGTGTGTGATTTGAATATGCTTTCAATTTTTGATGAATTTTTCAGAAATTACTTTTAATGATAGGGATTGTTTCCTTCAGAAATGATTTAGTATTTGATCAGTTCAGTGAACATGCATTCAGATTACTCTTAGATATTCAACACACACCTGATTCAGACTTTGACAGGGACGCGTAATACAAAAGATAAGTGTACAAAAATTGACGGATACATCAACGAAATACACGATGTGGTGGGCACAAAAAAATTTGTTTCTCTCCAATTTCCATCTGCGCATTAATGTCATTTAATGCTTCATACTAATATATAATCTTTATTATGAAGGGCAGGTGTAGCGGTCTTGTGGTAAGATGTCACCCTCGAGTGCTGGAGGTCGCCTGTTCGAATCACGGTGTGACCGGGATTTGTTTTCACTCGGATCTTCTGCTAAAGAATTTACCTGATTTGTGGGTAGTGAGATCGGAATCCCGTGTTCAGTGTTGAGCACATTAAAAATTCCTTGGCAGTTGGAAATTGAAAAGAGTTGGCTTACTGGCCACTGCCCGGATACAATTCAAATTAAAAATCTACCCAAGTTATTTGTACCTTTTACCAGGTGATTTGTTAAGAGCATCTATAGATGGCGCATAACTGGCTGCGGGTCTACTTAGCTCTAGTGCTTGAGTCTATTAAGATGGACTTGCACATCTGTAAAAACTACCCTCCAAGAAACTGGTTTAACACAGACTCTGAAGTCTCCTAAACCAGTTTAAAGCTAAGTAAAAACGACAATATGGATATGTAGCACAAAACATGGCATCAATACAGCTGGAGATAAAGTTGAAAAGGACACATCCTGTCTGTTTATTAAAGTGTAACCCAATTCTGAAGAAGGTATGCATAGTATTTTTGGGTTATTGTTCAATGCCCACAATGAGTAAGTTTACTCTTTTGTGCACCCTGAAAAGGATGTTAAGTGGCGAGTTGTAGTAGCTTTCCTTATATCCTTAGCATGCTGATAAGGTGGACCGTGGCAGTTGTTCTATGCTTGGCTTCATCTGCGTGGCGCTCACTACTATGGGGATCACATTGATCCACATTTCGTCAGCTAGGCAGCCTTGAAAATAGCCTGTTTCTAGGGAAAGGTACATAGAAGAGAGATTATGGTCTTGGTTAGTGTAATGTGCCTGACCCTGACGTGATGCCCTGGTTAGTAGGTTGTGCCTGACTGGACTAGCGCCTCAGTTCCCGTATTATTTGGTTATATCAGGGTAAATGTGCCATCAGAATAGTTGGCATCAAATCTAAACTCTCGTACAGTGCTTCTTCTTTTGCGTTCGTTCTCAATCTCCCGCTACCAAGCCCTGAACAGGGCTTTGCAAGTAACAGGATGCAGTCTGGAAAACGGAATGCGTTGTGTCGCTAGTTTACAGCTTGACTGCAATATTTCACCTTTCGGTCTGACACATCCGTCTTCAGTAGGTCGCAGTGCTAAAATGGACTTTGTCCTGAAAAACTACTACACTCCAAGAAAGCAACGTCCCTGTTAAATTTAGGAATAAGTGACATTCTCAGGAAATCGAACACTATAACCAGACAATCGCTGGATTTGAACTCACAGGGTAAGAGCAGAGTGAACGGGCCAAAAAACACCTGGAGAATAACAGTAAAAGATGAGGCCAAAGAGACAGAGTTACGGTAAAGAAGGCAGCCCAAAATATGTGTCATGGAGAGTGACAGTTATAGCCCAATGCTCCAGGTGAAATTTCAAGGTATCTGTATCCATAAAATACCCATACAGAACGTTGAGTTTGTTGTATTTTCTGCAAATAAAGTCTTTAAACTAAAATAATTGTGAAATACAATTTAATGTGAACCCTACTACCAATTTGTAATAGCTTTTCTTGCCTAATTTCTTTTACAGGCTCAATGACATCAGAGGATATGAATATACACAAGAGATGACTGTAAGACCTAGAGTAATATACATTGTTTAACAGCTTCTGCTATAGTGCAGTTTGTCTTTAAAATGAATTTGAGATAGTTTGATAGAGTATACTTACTTTTGAAAGCCGCTATGAAACAATTAATTAATTTTTTTGAAAATACATTTACTGCATTGTTTTGTTTTATATACCAGTAGTTATAGCATGAAAGAAACCACTTATTTACAGTTAAGTGATTGTCCATCTGTGTGAATGTTTTAGTTTATTTGCAGTTTTTAGGATTTACTTAAAAACCGATTGCATACTTTTCAAAGTGTAGGTTTTGTCAAGTCCGATCTGAATTCTGTTGCCTTCACTAAAGGTCAGGAGAAAGGATTGCAGGTTTTGGCCTACATTGATGTAAAATGAATTTGCTAGTATGTCTAATTATGGAAGGTCTGGAGCCAATCAAGCAGTACAGTGCTGACATGAGGAGGTACTCCTGCTTCTTCTTCGGTGTTCGTTCTGAAAAGGATGTTGATGACATTGTGTCATAGTTTACAGCTAGGCTGCGATATCTGTGTCTTTCAGCCTGGCATTTTTGGAACTGGGTTCCCTAATCTCTTAGGCTTGCTGTCTGTTTTCAGGGCCACCACTTGGAGACAAAATTAGGTGAGTTAACCTTGATGCATGCAGCCAGCTATGGAGTCACAGCTGCATCTTGGGTCCCTGATGAGGTACTGAAACAGTAGTTGTCAAATTGTAATGTGTCACAAATAAACACATTATCTTTATGTTTTAAATTGACATCCTACACATTGTACATTTGAATTATTTTAGCCTCTATGGCAGAACTATTAGAGCTTGCTTTTCTCGGCAGAGAAACAGAGTTCGTAACACAATTGTTGTATGCTCCACACTACTCAGCTCTAACAATTAATACCGGGGTGCCCGAGTGGAGAATTTTGCACCCCATTTGATAGACAGTTAATGCTGTTTTGGTCATATAACAAGACATGTTGAAGACCATACTAGAGGGTAGGGCGAAAGGCAGTCGTTCAAGAGGCAGACGTTTCAAGTGGGTGTATAACATAAGTGATGGACTGGAAAAAGTCTGTCAGATTATTGCACCATGAGATAGAGTACATTGGAAGTCCATTGCAGATAATCTTTGGTGTGAAGATGGCACTGAACTGACGATAATGTACATTGAAGCCTTTGGCAGTTTCCGCTATGCTACTACCTTTACCTCTAGAAAAATGCTCACTGTCCTTTGATATCTAAACATCTTCTCTTTGATCTTCATTTAATGAAATCCTCCTGATCCCTTGTATGGGTGTATAAACTATTTGAACCTGTGAATTATTCATGTTTTAAGTTAATATGTTTGATTAAACTTTGTGAAAGGTAATTTTGTGTGAGTTTATTCTTTAACACTATTATGTTTGTTTCCATTTCTCTGAAATTATGAAAACTTCACAGTGTTACAGACATTGTTTTAAGTCTCAGCTTACATCTAGCACAATTGTTTTACTGAACACCGAGAAGATGTCCCCGTTTCTATTTATAGGAGGTGCATTTTTTGTTTCCTATAAGCCTATGTTGTCATTCATTAAATTTATTTTATACACCATCTACCGTTTTGTTTTTGATGCTTTTGCCTTATTTCTCTATTCCCCAAGATGGTGCGCGTAAGCACTATATTTTTATTTTGCGCCTGTCAGCCCAGTGCATCTGACTTCAGCATGCATTTTATGTAAAGGTCTGCTTTCTCCTGCATTTTTCTAAGGTTTTGCTTCCCTGGGTTAGTGACCAGTGCTGTGATGGGGAGTGAATCCAGCACCTTCACGTTGTGAGCCATGTCACTTAACCGCTAGCCCATGCCGTTCCACATTTATTTGATTCTGCTAGATATTTTCTTTTCTTAATTTACTTTTAATTCTTTTACAGTATCATACATTTAGTTGGTGTCTTTTCATTTGCTATGTATATTGTTGCTTTGAAAGACAAGCTGCACCAAGATGGTGCCCGCCTAACAGGCCATAGTCTAGTCTTATTCTCATCATTTTCACTTGAGATGTCTGCAAAAAACCCAGATTAGATGGACGGGACATGTTTGCTTATTCGATGAGCGCATCCCCAAACAGTTTTTATATCGTCAGTTCAGAAGAGGCAGACGTTCATTAGGAAGACAGAAGAAATGCTACAGACATTTTGAAAGTTTCTCTGAAAAGCTTCAACATTGATGTAACTACCTAGGAGTTGCTTGCACAGAATCGTTCCACCTGGCGCGATAGTACCACCACAGTTGCACAACGTAACACAGTCACAAAGCATGTGATTCGCCACATGGGTGACCCGGGTGCGGCAGTCTGCAGCGTCAGGATTTATCTATATAGCCAAACGAGAACACATCTTGCATCACAGGTTTGATGCTGTCACCATCTCTGCTATGATGGGCAATAATTTCTATTATATATATATATATATATACAATCGCCTTCAATCATAACCAGAACCCCTGCATGCCAGTTCGATCTTACAAACATTTTCCAAGCATGATTCTAACTAGCCGGTCCGTTTCAAAATTGACTGAGCTCTTTGTTTTTTTTAATTTCTTGTATAACACAGCTAATTAAAACTGTTCATTTGAATCTGTTATAGTGTTTATAATATTCACAATGGATCTCATGTGGTGATAAAACTACAAGAAATTGTAAGCCTCTCAGTTTAAAGAGAAATCATGAACTAAGTGACCATGGCATATTATAATAAATAATTTTCACTTAGGCGTCTGTGGCCTGTTGTGTTGGTCGGCCACAATAATGATCCACAGCTGGGGCATTGTTCCAGGGCGGAGGAGGAGGTTGCTACTTGCTGGAGCCATACTTTTCGGGGACAGCCTCTTCTGCGCCTCCAGCCAGTCGGGGGAAGACTTTTGGCGCTGAGTAAAATAGGTAGTAAGCTATGCATATACAAATGTACAGATGGTACAATTCTTATGGCAAATTGCTAGAGTAAAATAAAAATGCTATATAAATGCATACAAAAGAATTTTAAATACTTTACTCAAGACACCTAAATCCCATCCACTTATACATTCATCTTCCACTTTTACAAGAATCAAAATTATTTTCAGGTAAGATTTGGTTTATTTAGCTTTCCCAAACATTTTCAAATGATATATAGTGCATTTTTTCCCCCTTTTTCTGCAGCAAAAATGCATTTACAACGTTTAGAAACATCTTAATTTCGCTTTACAAAGGGATCTGCTTTACGAACATGCTCTAGTCCCTTATCTGTTAGTATAAGCAGGGTTCTACTGTATTCCACAACATCTGATATGTGCAATGCACAAAGATAACATGTCATAATTGAACAGCAATACTTATTTATAATTAAGAAACTAAATGATGAACTAACATTTCTATCAACATGTATCGAGACGAGAGACTTGATTATGATATAGTAGCAGCAGCCAGACCTAGACTAATCGTGGCACTTTTAGTTTCAATATGGAAATGGCAGAAACTATCTTTTAGCTCATTACATTCTAACATGCCCGAAATATTTCGTTAGGAAACCATAACTATTATTTTCTTCAATGTAATCTTTCATATTTATCTATCTATCTCTAACTTCAGTCCACTTGTGTCGTTAAACGTCCTGGCGTTAGGTTGCTTGCTCCTTGAATATACGATCGCTATTTTGGGACTGGTGGTGGAATCGTGCATTAGAGCAAGGTAGACCCGCAGCCTGTCATGCGCCATTTATGTCGCTCCGCTAATCACGTAACCAAGACCTGATGTTATAGCCACATAGTCCCCTTTTTTGGCAACATATTCTCTGTGGGGTGAGAATCCCTAGAATAATGTGACTGTTGACTTGCCAGCTCAATACCAGTATCTACCGTGATTTGAATCCGCAACCTCTAGCACCCGAGGCAAACACCTTACCTCGAGACCACTATATCATATAGAAATATCATTTCACTCTTATTTCCAAACAAATAGTATATAAATGAGTAAACAATGTACGAGGGAGCTCAAATGAAAACCTTTGAAGTGGGACAGAAATTAGAAAAATCATACCTTTATTTTGTAACTTGTTGATAAGGATGTCAAGAGTGACCTGCACGTGCAATCATGGTATAGACGAACATCACGTCATAATTACAGCCAAAATATGGCCGTCCTTCTATTGACATGCACCAAAGAGGAGCAGTGTTCTGTTATTCATTTTTTGAGCAGCGAAGGGGCGAAACCTATAGAAATTCATCAGTGAATGAAGACTCAGCACGGTGATGCATGCCTTTCACTCCAGCAAGCATACGAGTGAAGCAGGAAGTTCCAAAATGTGAGTTCTGTAACAGACTGTTCACGACCGGGTCAGGCACACCAAGTAGTGACCGCAGAGTTGATTGCAGCCTTGTAACGGAAAATTATCAATTGACTGTGAGTGAAAGGCATGCATCACCGTAGTGGACCTTCATTTGCTGTTGAATTTCTATAGGTTTTACCACTTCTCTGCTAAATAAAATTATAACTGAACGCTGCTCCTTTTTGATGTATGTCATTAGTGGGGCGGCCATATTTTATCTGCAATTATGATATCATGTTATCATCTGCACTGTGATGGCATGTGCACTCTTGACATCCTTAGCAATTAACAATTTACAATACAAAAGGCATGGTTTTCCTAATTACTATCCCACTTTTAAAGTTTTCATTTGAAGCCCCCTCGTATCTTGCTGCTGTTATGAATATATATTTTCTATTTTGAGGCATAGCATGTAGTAACAGGTTAAAAATAATCTCCAATCCTAGGCTGATTTGTAAATAAAATACAGAATACTGTCCATATACAGCTGTATGAAGCATGTTGTTGTCAATCATGTATTTGTACTGCCTGCCAAATCTTCAGCTTGTCTGAATAGCTTAGTTATTTGTTCTCATAAACTGGTCCGCTACCAGTCTCAAGACTATATTATTTTCTCCATGAAAAGTCTTAGTGCCACCAGGTAATGAATGCTTTTCCATTAACATCTGCATCCGAAGTCCAATTAGATAATCCATGTTTAATGACTGTACAGAATAAATGAAGATATTTAAAAATGGATTAACAATTGCAGTAAGACAAATAAAAATGGATTAACAATTGCACTAAGACAAAAATGGATTAACAATTGCACTAAGACAAATAAAAATGAATTAACAATTGCACTAAGACAAATAAAAATGGATTCACAATTGCACTAAGACAAATAAAAATGGATTCACAATTGCACTAAGACAAATAAAAATGGATTCACAATTGCACTAAGACAAATAAAAATGGATTCACAATTGCACTAAGACAAATAAAAATGAATTAACAATTGCACTAAGACAAATAAAAATGGATTCACAATTGCACTAAGACAAATAAAAATGGATTCACAATTGCACTAAGACAAATAAAAATGGATTCACAATTGCACTAAGACAAATAAAAATGAATTAACAATTGCACTAAGACAAATAAAAATGGATTAACAATTGCACTAAGACAAACTCGAGTGGTCTGTCGGAGTCTTTGTTCATAACAAGGACAAGAATAGCACCACTGCCCCACAGAGATCCATGTCTTAATAATAAACTAACTGCGACATGACATAACACCCAATACCGGCCATAGTTTGGTGGTTTGTTTAAAGTAGCATAGATGGCACCTAACAGGCAGAGGGTCTACTTTGCTTTGGTGTTTGAGTCTATTAAGATAGGCTTGCACATTGGTTAACCACCCTCCGCAGCACTCGTCCCAACGCAGCGGAGTAAAGTACAGGTAGATATAAGACAAATACTTGTTAAAAAATGCAAAGAAAAATGCTGACTATTTGTTTCCAAAACTGTGTAAACTGATGACACAGAAAGTAGGTTCTAACTGTAACGAGCATTACACAGGCTCTTCTTTTATTCTGTTACTTACTTTCCATGTCCGGCAACCTCACATATAATCAGGTATTCTAGATCCTAGACGGCCCCACATTCGCAATATTCATTGTCTGCAAATCCTCACTTTTTCAGGTTAGACCCACACCTGTTCTTACCCTATTCAAAGATCTCCACGCAGTATGTGACAAATCATGCCATAGTGCAGGCTCTTCTTTGATCTCCATCCAACCTGCATCATTCTTTTGGCACCACTTTTCTTTGCAGTTTCTTTGGGGGCCCACAGAAAACTTTTCCTTGATTTCAATCGTATTCTTTCTGCCGTATGTCCAAAAAGAGGGCGTCTCTGATAACAGGACTGCTTTTGTCTCTCAACTTCAGATGCGACATGTCTTCTAATGTCCGGAGGTGCGATACCAGCGATTGCATAAACGTTTTCTGTTACAATTCGGCATGTCTCATTTACTGCCACATCGACCTGTTTCATGTGTGTAGATGTATTCCATACTAGTGCCGCTGAAAGACATTAGTGCAAGGTCTGATGTACAGAGGACCGTTGGGGATGTTCCCCATGCAGTGTTTGCTAGCTTTTTATTCTGTTGATTTCGCTCTATGATTCCGTGCTCCTTCTTGTACTAGTTTTCCAGTGTTTTATGGTGAAGGTACCTGTAATTTCTACCATGGGTACACAGTTATTTCTAAAATTTTCTGTTCAATAAATGAACTTTGTCCTACTACAAGGTGTCCCACTTACTACCGGCCCTGGTTTTCCCTGATAACTTTTAAACTAATTAATGTAATTTAATCAAATTTGACATGGACATACTTTGGTGTGTGAGAAACATAATGAGCTCATAGGAAATGTTGCAAGTGATTGCCATTAGCAACTAGGCATGCCTGTACATGCTTCTCCATGTTATGAAAGATATTCACCAACGCACCAGGAGTGACAGACTCAATTTCCAGTCAAATGTTTTCTGACAGTTCCATGAGATTCCTTGGCATGTTATGATGAACGTTCTCTTTCAGCATTCCCCATAAAAAGAAATCAGGTTGGGTAAAAATCAGGTAACCTTGATGGCCCCTTAGTAATGGCACGATCTTCAAAGAAGGAAGCAATTTCAGCCATGCTGACATCTGAGGTGTGGCATGTGGCTTCATCCTGCTGAAAACAGACGTTTCTTGTCGTCCAACTTGTTCACAGTATATATATTGTTCACATACATATATATATATATATATATCTTTATCTCAAGGACAAAATTGGTCCTAAAACTGAGCCCTGTAGCACTTCTTTTTACCCAACACCACTCAGAGTACTCCTTATTTATGCCCTCTCTCTGCCTTCTTCCCGTTTACCAATTTTCAAATCATTTGTCAAGTTTGCCACCTATTCCACGTGATTTTAACTTCCTAAATAATCTTTGATGAGATACTCTATCAAAGGCCTTTGCAAAATCTATGTTAGGTATTCTGAAACTCCTGTACAAGCAGAAAGCCTGCTGTGCCAAGTTTATGGCACCATATTACTATCATCAACATCACCATGTAGCATGTCCTTTGCAGAATGTCGCTCCCATGACAGTTGATCTGTTAGTCCCTTCTGTCAGCTCATCCTCCTCTACCAACCCCAGAACCTCTGTAACATCCCTTGTCCTCAGTTTGCCTCTTTTGCCAGATACCACACCTCCCAGCATCATTCTTTTTTGTCCATTGTGACCTTTGATGTGGCCAAACTATGTTAATTATGTCTAGATGTAATGTTTACTAGCCAGTTTTGTTCTATATCAAGCTCCAATAAGATTTCTGTGTTATTCTTTTTAGCTATCCATGGTATTTTGAGCACACTTCTGTAGCATATGAGCTAAAAAGATTCAGTCTTCTTCAGTAAGGTTTGTGTGTTTAACCATCTATATGTGGTCAAGATGCGCCTGACATTTTCGCAGTCGATTTCCCTCTTGATAAAACGGTGTTTTTGTTTGTGTTTTCTATGATAACTCTCGGACTATTAACGTGATTCCTGGATATAAATGTGCCGACTTGTGAATTAAGCATACTAATGTGAAAGAAGTGATGCAACGAAGTATATAACAGTGTATTTTTAGTTGTGAAAGGTAGACTAATGTGTACAGTTTCGATGGGACAAAGCATGGCCGAAACTTGACCCGGTCAAAAGCTAGTGTCGCTCCGTGCTGTATCGTGACCCAGATAACGAAGCATGAACTCTGAAACGAAGGAGGTCATCCTGACCCCGTCAAACATACGGTACTTCAGAAAGGAGCTCATCGCGCTTCGATCAGCACATTACGTCCCTTCAAACTCAGATCTACATCTGTTTCGTGTGCTGAAAATACACTTAACCGAGGAGGCATCGGAACTCACAAGTATACAATAAAGGCAAAAGACCAGAGGAACGAGAGGTGGAAGAAGAATACACAAACAAATGTACTCAGAAACAAATACCTCAAAGCTCCACCCCAGCGATAAAAGAGAAGGGAAGGGCTACTGAGAAAATGAGGCACACGCTGACACCATACTGTCTGCATCCGAACCCTTCACTAGAAGTCTTGACAATGTCTTGCCTCTAGAACATGTTGAGTCCGGACGAGAGAGTGAGGAAGATCCTGCGTACATCTCCCTCACTATAAACACATTGCGCAACTCACGACATCACCCTACAGATCACACCCTAACTAGCAGCTCGCAACTGGCAGGGCCCCCAAACTGCAGCGGCGGAACAGGCAGAAAACGATCACGAAAACTACCCATCACGCTTGCAACATGGAATGTCCGCACGCTACTGGACAACACCAAAGCAAACAGACCCGAACGACGGACAGCACTGATCGCCAGGGAACTGGCTAGATACAACATCTGTATAGCTGCCCTGAGCGAGACACGACTGGCAGAGGAAGGGCAGATCACAGAAGAAGGCGCTGGTTATACTTTCTTCTTGAGCGGCCGCAGCAAAGAAGAACGCTGTGAAGCTGGAGTTGGCTTTGCCATCAAGACCAACATGGTCGACAAGCTCACAAGCATGCCCAGAGGAATTAATGACCGCCTGATTACACTGCGTCTCGCCCTAATAGGAGGGCGCCATGCAACACTTATCAGTGCATACGCACCCACAATGACAAATCCTCAGGAAACAAAAGATAAGTTTTATGAGGACCTTGAGGTGCTCATCACTGCAGTCCCCAAATCTGACAAACTGGTCATCCTCGGTGATTTTAACGCTAGGGTTGGCACAGACCATACAGCCTGCGGGGAGGGGGGCATTGGCAGACATGGTATCAGAAAATGCAATAGTAACGGACTGCTCCTTCTGAGGACATGTGCCGCAAATGAACTACTCATTACAAACACAGCTTTCCGACTTCCTGTCCGAAATAGAACCACATGGATGCACCCAAGGTCCCGCCACTGGCACCTCATTGACTACATTATCATCAGACGTAGGGATCGAGCGGATGCTATGGTAACGAAGAGCATGTGTGGTGCAGAATGTTGGATCGACCATCAACTTGTCATTGCCAAGCTAAACTTCAAGATCCAGCCCAAAATGCGCCCCCAGGGAAAGAAACCACCGAGGAGGCTAAATGTCTCTCAGCTGAAATACGAACCCACGAGAGGAGGCTTCCAGGAAGAGCTTGTGGGTAGACTATCTGAGCTTCGTTTTGAAAAGAACGACATCAAAGAGAACTGGGCATCACTGAGAAACACACTCTATGATACAGCTGTTAAACACATTGGCCCACTCACGCGCAAGCATAAGGACTGGTTTGATGAGAACGATCTGGAAATACAGGGCCTTCTCGATGCAAAACATGAAGCGCACATGGAATACCAGAGAGACACACCATCTCCGGCAGCAAAAGCTGCCTTCAATACTGCTCGCAAAGCTGTCCAGACCAGGCTAAGAGAGATGCAAGACTCCTGGCTCAGCAAAAGAGCTGACGAAATTGAGATGTTCGCCGAGCGTCATGACACCAAACGGTTTTACAAGGCACTGAAAGCTCTCTATGGCCCGCAGCCCTCTAGTAATACTCCAGTTCGCAGTGCGGATAGGGTACTGCTAACAGATAAGGTTCAGATTCTAAACAGATGGGCAGACCACTTCTGCAAAATACTAAACCACCCATCGTCCATAAATGAAGAGGCCATCCGGCGAATGCCGCAGATGGAACTGAACCTGGCGTTGGATGAAGTCATTACTGAGGAGGAAGTCGACAGGGCAATCAGTTCACTATCTATAGGAAAAGCTCCAGGAGCTGATGCAATACCAGCAGAGGTATATAAGACAGCTGGCCCATCCCTCACCAGAAGGATCACTGAACTCTTCTGTCACATGTGGGCTGAAGAAAAAGTTCCGCAGGAGCTAAAGGACGCCTCAATCGTTCACCTGTACAAAAGAAAAGGAAACCGTCAGGAATGCGACAATCATCGTGGAATATCGCTACTCTCCGTAGCAAGCAAGATCCTAGCTCGCTTACTGCTAAACAGGCTCAACAAACACCTCGAACAAAGCCACCACCTCCCAGAAAGCCAATGTGGATTCAGAGCCGGAAGAGGAACAGTGGACATGAGTTTTGCCGCTCGCCAAGTACAAGAGAAGTGTCGAGAACAAAATCAGGCCTTGTACACCACATTTATTGATTTGACAAAGGCATTTGATACAGTTAACAGAGGAGGGCTGTGGATGATAATGTCTAAGTTTGGCTGCCCTAACAAGTTCATAACAATGGCGAAACAGCTACACGAAGGCATGTGTGCTCGTGTACTGGACAGCGGTGCAATCGCTAAAACGCTTCTAGTATCAAACGGAGTAAAACAAGGATGTGTACTCGCCCCGACTTTGTTCAGCATAATGTTCGCGGCCACGATGACAGACGCCTTCAGATCATTGGAGTTTGGAATATCCATAAAGTACCGCACAGATGGCAAAGTACTCAATTCCAGAAAAATGAAGGCCAAAACCAAAGCGGCTGGCGACATAATCAGGGAACTTGTATTTGCTGACGACTGCGCTCTAATGAGCAGCTCAGAATTGAACATGCAGGTTGGAATAGACCAGTTCTCTGCCGCATGCAAAAATTTTGGCCTGACCATAAATGCCAAAAAAACAGAGGTCATGTACCAACCAGCACCAGGCATGCCGTACACAAAACCAGAGACTACAGTCAGCGGGCAGATGTTGAATGCCGTAGACAAATTCACATATCTGGGCAGCACGCTGTCGAGATCTGTCAGCCTAGACGATGAGGTGGCAAGCAGAATAGCAAAGGCCAGCACAGCCTTTGGTCGAATGCGCTCAATGGTCTGGGCACGTCGTGACATTAGCGTCAAGACCAAACTCAAAGTCTACCGTGCAACCATCATTCCAACCCTACTATATGCTTGCAAAAGCTGAACTGTATACTCTGGACATGCAAGGAGGTTAAACCACTTCCACACAGGTTGCCTGAGGCGAATATTCCACATCCGATGGCAAGATCGTGTCACTGACATCGAGGTTCTCTCGAGGGCTAACATGCCCAGCATCCATGCACTGCTAGAAAAAGCACGACTAGGATGGGCCGGACACCTCGTCCGTATGTCAGACGAGCGACTCCCAAAGAAGCTTCTCTACGGCGAGCTGAGAGAGGGATGGCGCAAGAGAGGGCGCCCAAAGAAACATTTTAAAGACAGTCTGAAGGACTCACTAAAAAGTTGCCAGATAGACATCGACACCTGGGAATGTCTTGCGCAAAACAGATCTGACTGGAGAAGCGCAGTCAAATCGGGTGTAGCTGCCGGTGAAGACGACCGTGTTGTGAAAGCCCAGAGCAGACCGAGACGTGGAAATCCCGAGCAGCAGGAACACCATCCCCTTCTACAAACCTCGTGTGCCCGATATGTAGCAGATGTTTTCGTGCTCGCATTGGCCTGTTCAGCCACATGCGCACCCACACCCAACAGGGAAATCTGTGACAAGGATGATGTCGGCGGTCCTCATCGACAACGATGGACAGCTATTATTATTTATGTGGTGGCAGCACTTCGAAGTTGACAAAATTCAGATCTAAAAGAGTTCTGGGGGGTACTCTCTAAACTATATTCTCGGTTCAGGAAAGTGATGATTCAGTGGATTCCTTCTCATTGCAACATACTTGCCAATCAGGAGGCTGGCTAACTGGCTAGAGAAAACAGAACGCTGTCTAAACCGAATATATGCATAACGTATGAAGAGGCCGGGAGGTTTATCAGGTGCAGATACAAGAATAAGTGGTTAGCGGAGCATCCAGGACGACAACAAAATGACGCTTACAATAAGCTCAACGGGACTGAACAGGTGGTGATTTTCAGACTCCGCACAGGCCACAACAGGTTACGATATCATCTATTCAACAAGTTCAAATTAGGACATACCAAAGTCTGCGGCACTGATGAAACAACTTCAGAACATTTGCTGCAAAATTCGTCCAACATACGAATTACAAGGAAAGCACATTTGGCCATCTCAATCCAAGCTCTATAGAGTTACTGATGACCTCATGCGGCCAACTGCTTTCTTTAAAGATATTCAAGTTGACGTCTGAAAGCATACGAAAAAGAAGAAGAAATGTACTGTGAGATTCTGGTGCTTCCAGACCTACTCAGAGTGCATGGTTATAATGCAAATGTAGAGAGCTTTTCTTCTTTAATAAAATGTTAGTGGACATCGAACATAAACAAGGTCAAGGCAGAATATATGAACGGAATTTTCCAACCACAAAAGAATTTTTGTTTTAAATGTGTACGTCCCATGACTTGTGGGGGGGGGGGGGGGGGGGGGGAACTCCGATCCATTTTTCAACAAAAGCATGTCAACTGAAAAACACAAACTCTTAGTGTACACAAAAATTATTTATGTAAGTAATTAATATAACTATGTGTTTAAAGTAAATATATTTACTTTTCTACTTTAAACCAATAGTCTAGATTGTTAGTTGCCCATTGCAAGCAATGATGGCGACATCATTAGATGTATTTGTCTTGATGTAACTTGCTCTACATTTGGATTATAGTAAGGAAGGAACTGAACTAGTCATCAACCAAACTCTGTGGTCCCGAGCTACCTTGGAACAGTGGCAAGACTAAGTCAAGACGACTGGAGGTAACTCAGGCACTCTGGTTCCACCTCCTTTGAGACTAAGGGTTGCTTGAAGCATGCAGGACTTGATCGCCCACCGTTTCCATTCATCGCTTAAGAGACGGAGAATGCCTTATTTCTCGACCACAGGAACCCCTCCAGTTTCCAGATGTCATGAAGACAATGCTACTTCACGTCTCCTGTGTCATACAAAGTGAAATTAGAAACCTACTTACAAAATACTAATTTCAAAATGTAGGTTTGATTTGTAAACTTAAATAGGATTTATCATTGACCACAAGTGATGAAACATATCCATAAATCAAGAGTTTAATTGTTTAAATTAGTGTGCTCTCCGTTTCTTACTAAAATATCAAAATTTGTTGTCAAAAAACAAATAAAGCTAAATTATTTAATTAAATTTTAAAACAATAAATATGGTTAACATGCAATACAAACTTTAACATTATATCAAACATACTTTGACTACACACTACATCATCACAAAGATAATCAAGGACATCTCAATTTCACTCAATATGCAGCATAGGGTCACCACTCCAGATGGCTAGTTAAATAACCCTGCATTAATGCACTCTGTCTGACCTTGTAGTGGTAGCTTCTTTGTTTTCAAATTCCTACTACCAAGCTCTCAAAAGGGCTTTGTAAGTAGCAGGATGTAGATCAGAGAACAGAATGCATTGTGTCATAGTTTACAGCTTGACTGTGATAGTTGCATCTTTTAGTCTGACACATCTGACTTCAGCAGGCATTTATGGGTACCGGGTTAGCAAGAATTCCTTCTCCTTAGCCAGTTTGCCCTGTTGCAGCTTGTTATCCAGGATCACCATGTGGAGAAGCGTCTTGGCAGCTCTGAGTCAATGGCCCTGACGCTAGAAGTCAACTTTGGGTTGCTGACCTCTACAGCTCATGCTCTGCATCTTCATCCCATGGTGGTAGCAATTTGTTGACTATAAAATGTATATATGACTAGCTAGCCACTATTTAGCAGCTGCTGTAAGTTGTAATTGTCTAACAAACTCAGACTAAATAAACTTTAAAAAAAGCCACTTTCACTATAGTATTTTAACACTACTGAGATCCACATTAGGATCTATAGGGTTGAGGTATAGAGACGCTTGTCCGAGCAGTTGCCACACATTAATCATTAATGTATTTTATCGAAAAGATTTTTATTTTAATGAGATATTTTAAATTAAAATAACACAGTATACTGAGTACAGTACAGTGAAACAAGTGAGTACACATTATCGTACTATCATAAGATCTTTCGTTCATTTGCCTTCCCTTAATTAAGTCTTTAGTCTTAATATGGAGGCTTTGAACGACGCATTAAATTGTCATTGATTATTATTCAATTGATAATATTATTATGATATTCATTTTCAAATATAAACAAACAACTAATCGTGTGTTTTATGTGTTCTTGCTTTTGATAAATGATTATCTAATCTCAAATTAATACCTTTCTCACCTTTCTGCTTTTTCGTTGTCCTCCAGAATTAGATTATCACTAGACAGGTACTACTAGTAAAGTAGTACTAAGGACTACTGTTTATTACTATATATTAGTATTACTGATTTCAGTGTATTCTGCTTCTGAGGGAGAAGTTTCAGTCACTTTATTTGTATTTATTAACGCCTCTTGATCCTGGCGCATCTGTATCACAATAGGCTTCCAAATGTAAACGCCACTCCCAACGCCAAATATGACTGTTATAATGTACAAGGATACTGGAATTTGACGTCTACCAAACACTCTCATTCTCAGATTTCAGAACTCTTGTATTTTCACCTTTGAAAACGAAAGCGGAAGCGGAAGCTTTTAATGCGGTCTATCCGGGAATGTCAAATGATGATTTTGAAAAGTTGTTAAACAATTATAAAATACTTAAATAGTTGCTATAAAAATGCTAATCCTGTTTAAATAATTGTTAATCTTCTTATTTATTTATAACGGTAACAGTCATAGGTAAATGGTGATAAGAATAACATAAGCAGACAACTAATAACTGTAATATTAATAGAAAGTAACTTGTCCTTTGCAGAACGTTCACTTCTTACAACTCATCATCATCATATCTACTATTCACTTGTCTCGCTAGACGGCCTGGGAAGGTGTAGTTTTCTGTCATGTGTCAACTTTGTTGTCAATGTTGTTGCCATTCCGTGTTTCTTCCCTATCTCGCGGACACCATCTATTCATCTTTTGTGTGGCCTGCCTCTTTCTATGTATTGTAGATACGAGTATAGCTGGTAGCTTTGGTTGCATTCTTGTCAGGTGTTAGAACTATTTTATTCTCTGCCTTTACTTTCCATGCACGGGGTTGGACCCACGGTCTGTCTGATTACTTCGTTTCGTACTCTGTCCAGCCTCGTGACCCCGACAACTGACATTCTCAATTCAATTCATGTTTTGTCTCCGCAACTAAGGTTGGCTGCAATGAACCACCAATATCTTATGCCTCTTCTCTTGACGTTACACTCTGTCAGACTGACATTAGTATCCTCTACGGAGCCGCAGGCACGAATTACGTCCCATCTCGGCCTACAAAAACGGTGTGCGGAAAATTTTGTTGTTGTTGAACGGAGCCACTCCCGACAGCCATTTTTTTAAATGTTGAATAGGTCACCATAAATATACACGGCATTTTGCCGGTTAAAGTATCGTATGTTCAATTACAAATGGCTTTTGAACAGTTTTAATTTTGTATACGCCGTTTGAAGCAAGCCGACTTTTTTGTGAAAGGTGAAGTAGGTTGTTGGGAACGATCTTTATCGAGTAGATCTGTTTATTTTGTTTGTTTAGATGAAAGAATTACGTTTAAATTGGAAACAAACAGTTGTGTCGATATTGGAAACACAGTATCGATACGTTGTTGGCCTAGCTGTCGAGTCCAAATTTTTTCCGAGATTTTCATAAATATTCAACTTCATCTTTTTGTATCTCAAAAACTAACTAACACACAACAAAAACAATAACACCAACATGTTCGTTATTCAATTGTGTCTCTACACACAAGAAAATAATATTTGTTTACAAACAAACAGAAAAGTTACAAATTTTTAAAGTCGACTACCATAGCGAGAAATTTAGTTAATTAATTAGGTCAAATTTTCTTAAGAAATTGTGTAGTTTGCAGAAGGTGTTAAAAAGTGATGTCGGCCTATTTTCAACCTTTCCCTCCAGTATTGTTTTCAATAATGTATCGTATTTTTTTATATGACCAAAATATTTGACTTGTCTAATTGTAATGTCTGTCAAAAGTTCCATACCCACGCCTACTCTCGTCATGACATTTTGTTTGTTTCTCTTTCCACGAAATGCGATACATTCTTTTGTATAACCCCATTTCCAGGACCTATATTTAGTTTTTCAACTGTTTGTTTTAGCCCATGTTTATGCACCCTATAAACATGTTGAATATATATTACACCTGATGAATCTTATTTTTAATATATAAGGTATTTGCCTGGATTAAAATTAAATACGCTTTTGGACAATCCTATTCTCTTCGTCACTCCACTCTCACATCTACAAATCTACAATCAATTGCAATTATCTGCCCCAGATACAACCAGCTGTCTACCTGTTCCAATATCACACCGTTCACTCAGATATTAGTTTTCGGCTGCACATTTGTTTTCCTGATCTATATGTATTTGGTTGTTTAATAAAGTTCCTTGGCAGGTAGGTTGCCATTACTTTCCGAACACGAGAGATCGCATCAAGAAAAATAACTCTGTTTTGCCACGTGGGCACGGTGGAATTCGAATCTCGTGCGTTGGGATTGTGACACGGACGTTTCACCGCTAGCCCACGTTGCCTCACACGTAATATTTATCATCATTATCAAGTGCCGTCTCCTCATCGGAGGATGATGGTAACGGATGTCCAGCTGTCTCTGCCCAGTGCCAGGTAGGCACACTCAGTCAGACTGTATCTCGACCTCGTCTTGATGTTGTCTGTCCATCTGTGCACTCAGTCAGACTGTGTCTCGACCACATCTTGATGGTGTCTGTTCATCTGTGCACTCAGTCAGACTGTATCTCGACCTCGTCTTGATGTTGTCTGTCCATCTGTGCACTCAGTCAGACTGTGTCTCGACCACATCTTGATGTTGTCTGTCCATCTGTACCTCTGGCTTTCCTCTCCTCCACTCTTTCCTCAAATATAACTTCAAGCAGACTGTCATGTTTCTTGACATGACAAAAATATTGTTTATTCTCAGCTTTTATTCCTCCCGGAACGCCTTCTCCAGATTGAGATTATTAAATTATTTCAGTAAACAAGTTCATCTTTTAAACAAATTATTATAGCTCAACATTAACGAGGTTTATTTATTTATTTCAATTATCGTCATCATCATCATCTGGTTGGTCAGTCCTGAGACTGGTTGTAAGGTAATTTGAGCAAGACTCTCCATTTGACCCTAACCTCTGGTTGGTCAGTCCTGAGACTGGTTGTAAGGTAATTTGAGCATGTCTCTCTATTTGACCCTAACCTCTGGTTGGTCAGTCCTGAGACTGGTTGTAAGGTAATTTGAGCATGTCTCTCTATTTGACCCTAACCTCTGGTTGGTCAGTCTTGAGACTGGTTGTAAGGTAATTTGAGCATGTCTCTCCATTTGACCCTAACCTCTGGTTGATCAGTCTTATGAACGGATGTAAGGTTGTCTAAGCATGTCTCTCCATATGACCATATCTTCTGCAGCTCTTACCTTTCAGCATAGGTTCGTACTTTAATGTCTCTGTGTGGCTGAAATGTAAAGGTGCGTCTTGGTCGCCCACTTCCACTTTTCTAATGAATCTTGCCCTCTAGTTTCTTCTGTAAAAAGACTTTCATGTTTCATATTTTGGCCCACCTATCTCAACCGTCTTTCCATTCTACGGTAACATCGCAATTTCAAACGCTTCCAAGCTATTTTTAAAATTATTTTCTAAAATTCACATTTTAGCCAAAACAGTGCAATGTGAAGTGAGTGAATATGATTTTTTCTTCAATTCTATCCTGATATTCTTTGAGGATAGCAATTTGTTTATCTCTAAAAGCCTTTTTTGTCAATGGAATTCTTGTCTAATTTATGTTTCACCGCGGGTATCTTCTGTTATGAGTATGTGCCTACAAAATGGTAAGAAGAACATCTGATAAAGCTAACCAAGAAAGGAGACCTGGTAACATGTCAGCAATTTTTGTCAGTGCCAGGCAAGATATTCAAAAGAATCATCTTGGATAGATTAGAAAAGGAAATAGGCGAAACGCTCTGAAAGGAACAGAGGATTTCGCCAGGGAAGATCGTGCACAGGTTATACAGTTACTTTTCGCAACATACCAGAACAAACTTTTGAATGGAAAACATCCCTATTCGCAAGTTGTATAGACTACGATAAAGCATTTGACAGTGTGGATTACAACACTCTTTTGCTACTGTTTAGCCACTATAGAATGCCAAAAAGATACATAACCCGCATGCATAGTATGTACACAGTATGTACAGTCAGTAGAGTGGTTTATGAAAGAGCACTGACTGACAGCTTCAAGGAGAAGTCAGGGATGTCTTCTCTCGCCCTTTCTGTTCTTGTAGATTGGATCACGTGGACGTCAAGCGATGGAAAAAGAACTGGTGTTCAGTGGGCACAATTGGAGGACCTGGACTACGCAGATGCTATTGGTACTTATGTCACACAATTATAATCAAATGCAATAGAAACTTGATAGGGTGAAAGTAGCCAAATTGGGATTGAGTATCAACATGAAGAAAAACAAGCTCCTTAAAATTAACCGATCAACAAAACAAATCCATCGTGCTGGATGGAGAGCATCTGGGAGAGGTGTATGCATTTACGTATTTGAACAGCACAATCGATACATCAGGTGGTACATATGTAGGAGTGAAGGCCAGATTTGGAAATTTAAGAGAGGCAATCATGCTTCTGAACGTCCTATGGAGACCCAGAAAGATCCAAATTCTTTCCAAAGTTTGAATATTCAAAGGCCACTGCGAAGTCGGGGGCTTTTGTATTTAACGGAAATCTGGGAAGAAAGACTAACGTCTGGTCAAACAAAATAAACTGATCAGACATGTTAGTCAGCGTCAGGCAAAACATACTGGTCAAGACCCTCATCTCGACTTCCCCTGCAGTCCTTCATGAAAACGGGCTGTTTTTCGGCGAGGGATCGACGGGATCCCCGTAGTAGTGTATGACACGCAGATGAAGCCAAGCATAGCACAACCGCCTGGAGGACTTCGATTCATCTTTATTAATACGCTCGGGGTGTGCAGAAAGCTGCAACAAATCACCACTAAACGTCATTTTCAGGAAGCACAAAAGAGTAAATCTACCTCTTATGAGCATTCCTTCAACAGCAACAACAAAAGAGGAAACATAGAAAACGACCAAAGCGAAACAACACTCCACTCCTTCTTGAACAAATAACTACGAGTAACAAATGATAATGGATAGGGCATGGTCAAGAATGAATGAAGACCTGTGCGAAAGGAGCCAACAACATCCACTGGAACAACAAATAAAAAAAATTAAAAAATAGGGTTGGATAGGACACGATGAGAAAGTCACCGTCTAATATAAATAGGCACAATGGACTCCGCAGGGCTAGAGAAAAAGATGCAGATCTAACAGTAAACAGATTGTGAGCGGTAACTACGATTAAATGGTTTTACCTGGAGAGATGCATAAAGAGTGTTACAGGATTGTGAATGTGGACAATGGCCCGTCCACCCAGAGGAGAGACGAGCTTTGATTAATTGACACACACACACACACACACGTACACACATACACCCACACATACACGTACGTACACACATACACGTACACACATACACGAACACACATACACATACACACACACACACACCTATATATATATCACCATCAAATGCATCTCCGCAACCGAGCTTGACGGTAATGGATCTGTCTCTGTCTCGCCCCAGGCTGGTACACTCAGTCAAACTGTGTCCCCACCACATCCTGATGTTGTCTGTCTATCTGTGCACTCAGTCAGACTGTGTCCCCACCACATCCTGATGTTGTCTGTCCATCTGTGCACTCAGTCAGATTGTGTCCCCACCACACCCTGATGTTGTCTGTCCATCTGTGCACTCAGTCAGACTGTGTCCCCACCACATCCTGATGTTGTCTGTCCATCTGTGCACTCAGTCAGACTGTGTCCCCACCACATCCTGATGTTGTCTGTCCATCTGTGCACTCAGTCAGACTGTGTCCCAACCACATCCTGATGTTGTCTGTCCATCTGTGCACTCAGTCAGACTGTGTCCCCACCACATCCTGATGTTGTCTGTCCGTCTGTGCACTCAGTCAGACGGTGTCCCCACCACACCCTGATGGTGTCTGTCCATCTGTGCATTCAGTCAGACTGTGTCCCCACCACATCCTGATATTGTCTGTCCGTCTGTGCACTCAGTTAGACTGTGTCCCCACCACATCCTGATGTTGTCTGTCCGTCTGTGCACTCAGTTAGACTGTGTCCCCACCACATCCTGATGTTGTCTGTCCATCTGTATCTCTGCCGCCCTGTGGCTTATTGCCCTCTAAAATAACCTGTAGCAGACCGCCATGACGCTTGACATGACCAAAATCTATTATTTTTCTTCTTTTTGTTTCCTACAGAAGTGTCTTGTCCACCTGGAGTTGTTCCAGAACATGGCCTGCTGTATTAGCACATAACATTTAATTATTCTAATATTTAACATCTGAGATCTGCTTTAGCGGAAGTGTATCTCTCATGCTGTTAAATGTATTTTTGGCCTTTGCAATTCTTTTAATGATCTCCCTTTCACATTTGCTAATAGCTGAAATGAATTGGCCAAGGTATACATAGCCAACTATGTATATTTTACACACACACACATATATATATATATATATATATATATATATATATATATATATATATATATATATATATATACATATATAAATATATATATATGTTAAAGGTACATACTAAAAGATATATACTTGTATTTACAATAAATAGCAAAATGTATTATAGAAGAAATAATATTATTTAAAGAATTAAGAAAGCAAATACGGTTTCCTTTCAGCTCTCACAGTTTTTAAAACGCAAACATATCCCAGTGGAGACAAAGAGGCAGTTGATAAATATCATTTTTATACCAACTATCAGCTACTAGTGCCAGACATGGATTCTCTCCCATGAGATTCAAGAAACACAAATTATGGTGGACCAAATGAGGTGTTTCAGAAAAGCTGTTGGTGTCACAAGGCTAGACACTGTACGAAACGAAGAAATCAGACAGAAGGTGGGTGCAACGCCTTGCATGAAGTACACTGAAAGGCAGAAAATTATGTCGTTTAGTAACCTGACAAGAAAAGAATCAAATCTACCAGCTATACGGATCTAAAACACCAGACAATAGGCTTACAGAGCAGCAGGAAGATTAAGAAAAATAAATAAATAAGACACTGACAAAATACGGAACCACAACAGCATTGGAGACACGTCTGGCATATGAAAGAAAACTACACCCCTCCCCCTCCCCTCCCCCCCCCCACCCGCGCCTGTAGCGACACAAGTGGATAGAAGAAAAAGTCAATTTTATTTTAAAGGACAGAAAACAAACACACCAGTAAGTAAATGTGTTACAAGCCCCATAAAAAATCATTAAAAAAATATTTAAAAATTAAATAATTAGAAAGTTATTGTCGCTGTGGAACAATTTTACAGATCATTTGTATTTTTATTTGTTTGATTACAGTCTGGTTCTAAATGTTGTTATAGCCGAGGGTGGGGTTGGGGATGGACTCATAATAATAATGTTCGCCTAGGCATCTGAGGCCCGTTGCGTCGGTCGGCACGCCACCATGACAAGTGGAAACGGCGCTCTGCCAGACCTCATCTATAGCAGATTGGGGGGGGGGGGAAGTGGCTATCTGTTGAAGCCACGTGTTTCGGGGACCGCCTCTCTTGTGCTTTCAGCCAGCTGGTTGAATACCCAGTCAGCATCTTGCCCAACCGGTCGCTTAGACAGACTGGGTCTACTATCAGATAAGTTGACCATTTTTTTTCTTATATGTTGATTTGTTAATTTAATATTGTTGTCCCTGATGAAGGCCTATTAGTTGTAACGTAGGTTTTGTTTGTGTTCTCGTCTCGGTGCGGTATCTGACCATACCCATTTTAAAATTTTGATTAAACTCTACCTTAATCAACTTTTACAAGTTTTTTTTCCCCATTGAATAGCCTTAGCACTTTGAACTGCCATGAGAAGGAACTAGTGAGCTGTCCAAACAGGAAAAGGCGACGACGGTCTAGGACTTCTGATACAGTTGGGAGGTTAGTCATAGTAGAGACCTCGACATTACATACGAGATCGAACCAACGAATTCCAAGAACACGCCGCTGATTGCCCATATGAAGGATTCGAGTCTTGAGATGTCCTTAACACGCCGCTGATTGCCCATATGAAAGGACTCGAGTCTTGATATGTCCTTAACACGCCGCTGATTGCCCATATGAAAGGACTCGAGTCTTGAGATGTCCTTAACACGCCGCTGATTGCCCATATGAAAGGACTCGAGTCTTGAGATGTCCTTTTTCAGCAGAGTCCTGGTTTCAGCTCCATACATTAACACTGACATCACACGCGACTAGTAAACACGCTGGTTTGAACTCTGGCATTATCCATGTTGTTCCACGCGCGGCGGAGGTCGTTCATCACCGAAGCAACGACGCCAATCCGTCTAGACATATCTGCGCTACTGCGTCGTCAGATGACGCGAACTGATATGTTCTGGGACCGTGTATCAGAGCCAAGATACTGAATTGTGGTCTTCGTCCATGAGATTGATAGTCACATATTTTGAGCTGTGCTATCCAGATACTCAAGAGACTGTTGCAGCGCTGTGCTGTCCGGACTTAGCAGGACTATGTCATCCGCGTAGACAAGGTCAGTGATGCACGATTGGTCAATAGTGATTCCATGGTGCTGAGAGTTGAGGTGGTCCAGGAGTCTGTCGACAGCTTGACAGAAGAGATCGGGAGCAAGGACACATCCCTGTCTGACCACCGTAGATGTTGGGAATCTTTCAGAGAGCGTGCCCCAGAGACGGATTCTGGCACCGGTATTCGTGTGCAACGCTTTAATCAAGTCTAGAAGCGGAGCAGGAGTTCCGATGCCTTGCATGGCTTTCCACAGCACCGATCTGTCCACCGAATCGAATGCTACCTTTCAGTCCACGTCCGCATTGCAAAGGGGTCGAGTAAATGCGAGGCGTAACTCTGCCAGGAGACGTAGCGCGAGGATGGCATCCACTGTTGATCGACCTGGCGGGAAACCCGACTGATGTGGGTGACGTTTTGAGACCAGCAGCGGTTTCAGTCAGGTCAACAGCACGTGAGCGAATATCTTGCCTGGAACTGAAAGCAGCGTTATTGACCTATAATTGCTGCAGTCCTTGCGGCTACCCTTTCCTTTGAAAAGGGCGACAACTATCCCATCATGCGAATCGGCTGGGACACCTCCTGTTCTCCAGACCTGAAGGTAGAGGTTGTGTAGAGCAGACCTGAAGGTAGAGGTGATGTAGAGCAGACCTGAAGGTAGAGGTGATGAAGAGCAGACCTGAAGGTAGAGGTTGTGTAGAGCAGACCTGAAGGTAGAGGTGATGTAGAGCAGACCTGAAGGTAGAGGTGATGTAGAGCAGACCTGAAGGTAGAGGTGATGTAGAGCAGACCTGAAGGTAGAGGTGATGTAGAGCAGACCTGAAGGTAGAGGTGATGTAGAGCAGACCTGAAGGTAGAGGTTGTGTAGAGCAGACCTGAAGGTAGAGGTGATGTAGAGCAGACCTGAAGGTAGAGGTGATGTAGAGCAGACCTGAAGGTAGAGGTTGTGTAGAGCAGACCTGAAGGTAGAGGTGATGTAGAGCAGACCTGAAGGTAGAGATTGTGTAGAGCAGACCTGAAGGTAGAGGTGATGTAGAGCAGACCTGAAGGTAGAGGTGATGTAGAGCAGACCTGAAGGTAGAGGTGATGTAGAGCAGACCTGAAGGTAGAGGTTGTGTAGAGCAGACCTGAAGGTAGAGGTTGTGTAGAGCAGACCTGAAGGTAGAGGTTGTGTAGAGCAGAACTGAAGGTAGAGGTTGTGTAGAGTAGACCTGAAGGTAGAAATGATGTAGAGTAGACCTATAGGTAGAGGTTGTGTAAAGCAGAACTGATGGGGTAAAATGCATATTTTAGCAGTTCCGGCGGGATGAGATCGGGGCCGTGGCACGTATGGCTGCCTGAACTTCTGCCAGAGTTGGAGGGTCAGTGCTAGTCTGTGGATCGGAAGGAGTTGCTACAGATTCATCATCCAAGTCAAGGCAGGCCGTGGCTGGTGGATGGTTCAAGGCAAGCGTGTAGTGCTCACTCCACCTAGCCACCACTTCCTCATGCGTTGCGCAGGGGGAGCCATCTGACTTGTTCACAAACTCGACACTGTCTTGAGCCTTCTTGTTACCTCCAGTACGGAGAAGCTGTATGGCCTGGTAGGCGGGCCTGAGGTCGTTAGATCGGCGACCAACTTCGACAGAATCAGCAATGTCACTGAATAAACGTTCCCTGTCGACTCACCTGGTCTCGCCTGGAGAGTTGATGGTAGGCATAATTTTCTAGGTGGCCAGGGTAGTCTTTTTTCCATTTTGCACTGTACGTTGCCCGGATGAATGCTTTTGTATCATTGTATGTGATTTCTGTATCACTCTGCTGCAGCATTCCTCCATCTCTGGCAAGTCTGTCTGCCTTCTCGTTGCCTGGAATGTTGCAGTGGGCTGTTATCCACTGGACTGTGCTTTTTTTGAAGCACTGGGACATCCGTTCGAGCGAATCTGCCAGAGCACCGAGCTCTTTTTTGTGCTGGTTCTTGAGCGCCATTAACACTGCGATGGTGTCTGTGAAAATGACCACTTCATTTTCTGCCTGCTCCTTATGGTCTATAAGGATTTCAGCTGCTTGTCTCAGGGCACTGGCTTCGACACTAAAGTTGCTGCAGCGTCTCCCAGTGACAAATGCTGCTGAGTAAACTTTGCTTTTTAGTTTTATAGTGATGCCTCCTCCCCCGTTTCCAATGCCATCTTTGGCTGAGCCATCCGTATAGGCGTGCGTCCAGGCTGTTGGCGGAAATGTTTGGTTGATGTAATTTGTAGCTTTTTGAAATATTATGTCGTAGGTGGTGTCAGAGAGCCATGGATGACGGTTTGGCTGTTGTGATCTCTTGATAAACTTGGCGGCATCGTATAAGGCATCTTTTATGGTAGACCATGCTGCCTCCGGGTCATCTATGAGGGGGTCCACAGCAGAGTGGTGATACCTGACATCATCGAGGTATTTCTCGGCAGTACTGGGGTCGAGTTTGAGGATCTGGAGATTAATCTTGTGAGGCTGCGCCGGTTTGAAAGAGGCAAGTGGGCTGATGGAGAACATCGCTGTCAACAGGCGGTGATCAGTGTTACCTGGGGCCTCCGCGCCTCGAAGGACACGGCATGAGGTCACCCGGTTGAGACTTCTCACCAGAATATGGTCGATTTCATTCCTGGTTTTTCGGTCGTTGGAAATCCACGTGTGTCGGTGGATATGAAATCCATGTGTGTCCGTGGACATTTAAACGACGGAACCACGATCCGGTGATCTTCAGGTTGAGGCGCAGAATGACATGAATCTTTCTGAGTTGTCATTCACGAATGGGCTCAGGACAGACTCGAAGCCACCGCCACTGGATCTTGAGACGTTGAAATTGTCCAGCAGGATTAGTTCATCATGAGCAGGAACTAGGGAAGTAGCATTGGTCATATCTTGATAAAAGTCGTCCTTAACTTGAGATAACGCCATCCCAGTGGGGCATAGGCAATCATTAGTGAAAAGTGGAGTGTTTATGCCTTAGACGCGTCAGGAGAACCCTATCGGTGATAGCTTGCCAAGATGTCATGCACAATCGTAGTGGGGGTCTTATAAATAAGGCCGTTTCTGTGCTGTTGGCCACCTGACAGTTGCAGGAACGTATCCTCGTCGTCACATTGACCTTGGCCCTTAAGTCTTGCTTCAGTGACGTCGGCTATTACAATCTTGAGTCGGTCTAGGGTTCTGACCAGGGCAGTGACGTAGCCAGTCCTGTTTAATGTCAAAACATTTCAAGTAGCTACTCTCTTTGGCCTGGGGGAGGAACCTACCTCCTACCAGGCGCGTCAGCAGGGTTGCGGATTGCTGAAAGGCCTCCTAATTTGGAGGTTATCTGCGAATAAATAAGCAGCCGTGGACAAAAACGGGTCGGCAGGCATGGAGGCTGTAAGGAGGCAGCCCCTCCACCATGCAAAGACACAATAGGCTAATCACCTGTTTGTCTTAAAATAAACAACTGATTACAAGTCAAAACATAGAGAAAACCGGACTGACCTCAACGGCGACGAACAGGCGAGAAAAAAGGACCACGATTTACGGAACATGGAATGTACGAAGTATAAACGAAAAGAAAATGAACTAATAGAGGAGATGAAGAGAGCAAAATTGACAGCCCTGGCACTTACAGAAACAAAGAAAAAGGGACAGGGCGTCCTGGACCATGACGGCAACATGCTATACTACAGCGGAGTTCCCATGAGTGAACGAGCCAGGGCAGGGGTTGGTTGTATGGTGAATAGTAACAACAACGCAAATATTAAAGGATGGAAAGTCATTTCAGAACGACTGATGGTTCTAAGTCTACAAGAGGAGGATAGTCAAATGGATGTCGTCACTGTGTATGCACCAAACGAAAATGAGAGCACTGACATAAAAGATGAATTTTATGAGCTCCTTCAAAGGACCATTGACGATTGCCATAATGAAATACTTCTCCTTGGAGACTTCAACGCAAGAGTTGGAAACAACTATTCTAGATAGGATGGAGTGATCGGTAGGTAGAGAAGATGTCTTAAATGACAATGGAAAACGACTGCTGAGATTCTGCAGAGAACAAAACCTTGTCCTTACAAATACAAGGTTTCCACACAAGCGTATCCATGCCTACACAAGATGCGAGCCGGAAAGAAATGAAAGATCTATAATTGACTATGCGATAGTGAGGAAAACTGATTTCAAGCATGTAAAGGATGCTAGGGTGTTCAGAGGACCAGAGATAGGAAGCGACCACTACCTAGTTAAAATAAAGAGAGAAATTGAAAAACACTATCCAGCCAGGCAACACCCACCAGCAAGCATGAAACATAATACACGTGGAGAAAATAAAATTAAGGCTTACAAACTACGAGAACCAGATGTTAAGAGGAGATACCAAGGTCTCATAACAACAGCAATAGAAAGGATAGAGGAATCTGAAGAAGATTTGGAATGCTCTGGGTAAAATTCAAAGACATCCTCAAAGAGGCTGCAGCAGAGGCATGCGGTCAAACCAAAGAAGGATGGAAGAGAAAGAGTACACCATGGTGGACAGAAGAAGTGAAAACAATAATACGAGAAAAGAAAAAGGCATGGAAGCAATACCTAGGGGCTAGGAATACAGAAGAACAAACAAAGAAATATAAAGAATATGTAAATTTTAGAACAGAAGCAAAGAAGACTGTGCTCAAGGCCAAACAGAAATCCTGGGAAGAATTTGGAGAGAAACTGGAAAATAATGCTGGAGAAAACCAGAAACTGTTCTACAGGACCTTAAAGAACATGAGGAAGGAAAAGGAATGCCCCCTGAAATTTGTTAAAGATAAACAAGGTGCGCTGTTGACTGCCCCAGAAGAGGTAATGAACAGATGGAAAGAATATTTCTCAGATCTCCTTGGAGTGGAGGAAAACCAAGCTCTGGAAGTAACAGTCCCAATTCAAGAAGAGGGAGCCATGGAGGGAAACGATAATATCACAATGGAAGAACGTAAGGCAGCATTGGAGAAAATTAAGATTGGTAAAGCAGCAAGACATGATGGTATAACACCAGAAATGGTTAAATACATGGGAGCGGCAGGAGAGATGCTATTCATGAAGATTCTCAAGGCAGCTTGGCGCCACAAGAAGATACCAAGAGACTGGGACATCAAATCAAAAGTCAGGAGAGTTCAAGACCTCTAGCGGAGTAAGACAGGGGGACATTCTATCACCGTACCTTTTCGTACTCCTCATGGATGAAATCATCAAAGCCTGTAGGGAACGGACAAAAAAGTATGAAGTAGGGTACTGGAAGATGAGACCAAGTTACATATCGGAACTAGCATTTGCAGACGATGTGGCCCTGATCACGAAAACCGAAGCACATCTCCAGATCAACTTGCAGGTCTGGGAAGAAGAGTTGAAGAAGAGAGGAATACACATCAGCAACTCCAAAACAAAAACCATGGTGATCGCCAGAGATGAAAAGAGACATCAGATAATCCTGGGAACACGAGCACTGGAGCAGGTCAGCAACTTTAAATATCTAGGAATGGTAATAGACAGCAGGGGAGGAATCAAAGAGGAGTTAACTGCACGAAGGGCAGCAGCAGGTAGACTGTTCCATGCAATAAACAGAGGTTTCCTCAATAGAAGAGAAATACGCTGGAAAACAAAGATGGATGTATACCGCTCGACCTATGTGCCTGTCCTGACATATGGATGTGAGTCATGGGCAATGACTACAGCCCAAGAAAGGCAATTACAAACTTTAGAAATGAGGTATCTAAGAAAGGCGGTTCAGGTGACGAAAAGAGACAAGATCCGTAACCAGAAAATACGTAGCAATCTTGAAGTTCAACCCCTGCGACACGAGTGGAGCAGTCCCAACTACAGTGGTTTGGCCATGTCTGTAGAATGGAAGAAGATCGGATACCAAAGCGGTCATGGGAGATGAAAAGTCAAGGACGCAGACCCAGAGGACGTCCCAAAGTACGTTGGGAAGACAACATACGACAGTCCCTAAGTGATAGAGGGCTGGACTGGAAAGAGGCTAGGAAAAAGACGGCGGATAGAGCAGGGTGGCGTTCTCTTTGGCAAACCTCTACACCTCACGGTAGAACAGGAGCGACTAAGTAAGTAAGTAACTCTCTTTGGGCCTCTCAAGTCAGGGGACGCCATTACAAGGCGAGAGCTATGCGAGTGAGTGCTGCTAGGGAGGGGGGGGGGCAACTGTCGGAAAGAGAGTTGCTGCGTGGCCATCACGACTGATGTGGGAAGGAGAGCTGGTGGTATGTCTCGATAGATGTGGGCAATCCCCAGTGGCAAGGACAGTGGAAGTGCTGCAGCGTCTCGACTGGGCAGTGGGGGTGTCGACCGCGTTCCGTGTGGGTTCCTAAGAGGGAGCTGGGTACTCCACTGTCTTGAGATGGGGACCGCGAGGAGGGAATGTTTGAGGAGCTCTTCTTCTCCTAAGTGTCGAACCGGTATCAGGGGCTGTCGTCTTCCGTTCTCGAACTCCACCTCAGCACCTTCTGAATGGTTTCCTCCTGCGAGGCGATTGTTTCTCCGTTTAGAATACATAATTTAGAGGATGCCTAGGGTGTCCGGTAGGGAGCGAGTGAGAATTGACACCAAGATATGAAGACGAGCTCTTGTATAGCGCATCTTTTCTGGGCCTGACACTGGGGAGCAGCCAAGCGGAACGAGTGTTGTCATGTAGGCCTCGATTTCCGCGTCTGGGAGCTGAGCGATGTTCGACCGAAGATGGCCATCTATACTAGACAATGCAAAGATCATGAACAAAATGCTTTGGAACTTGCTAAATACACCACCCAGATGAACAAAGACACTTTTACAGTAAAGCAGCTCTGCAGGGCAACGACCAGTGCAAATATTAATCCGTTCAAAAACTTGAGAACATCCGAAACAGTCACAAACACCGGAGCTATCGTCAACGCAGCTAATCAAGCGCAGCTCAAACTTGAACTCTCAATACCAACTAAATGCTCCCATGGCGTGCGTCTCATATAGCCTCTGACAACAAAGTCCATCTCCTGGCCTTTGCGTGACAGAACCGCTTTGACTAACAGGAGAAGGGGCGGAAGGTTAGCCACTGGCGTTTTAAAACCAGTAGTTTTGTGGAGGATGGGGCTCGAAAGCATAGGAAGGCAGCTCATCTAGGAGAAGAAAAACTCTGATTTAAACCATCTCCAGCCTTTCAGATAAGATACATTTGTATCTTGTCGGGTTTTGTCAGATATGGCTGTGGAACTTGTTTTCTGATAGTTCTGAGAGTTGGTCAGCGTCTACCAAACCTGACAACAGACGATCAGCGAAGGATTACACGCAAGAGGATACAATACCTTATCCTAGAGCAAGAACAAGTAACCTCAACTTAGTATTGTGGCAGGGCAGACCAGGCTGTTAGTCTTGGTTGGCGGCTGGTCTTGGAGTGAAGCCCGGACAGGAAAACAGTTTGAACATTGCTCCGCTGATTTGGCAGTTTCTGCAGCTTGTCTTGTTCCAAATGTATTGGTATCACCTTTCCCTTGGAGCAAACAAGGCAGAAAGAGAGAGGGACCAAACCGCATGGGCAACACATGGTCTCTATATTTCTTCCCGGGCTTTGTGCTAAATACACAATTACTATCGTCAGACAAGACGAAACGAGCCAATGATGATTACAGGCTGGTATTTATCTCTTGTCCTAGGTAAATTTGCGAGTTGAAATTCTCCATTGTTTCCTCTCCTACTCTCCTAGCTTGATGTCCTGTCTTTAACAAAATCGACCAAGAAATCTCTAGATGACGAAAAACAGTTTGATACTCCTGTAACTCCATTAAGCCAATACTCCAAGAGATGAAAGACACCACGGTAAGAGTACAAACTTTCAATTACATTATCATTCCATCAATGATCTACGGATGCGACGTTTGGAACTTGAGCAAAACAGATGCTGAGCAGCTCAGAGTCACTCAGAGTGCAATGGAACAGCGCGTATTAAAAACTTAAAATGCAGATACAAGATAAGATCCGAAATGAAGAAATTCGACACCAAACTTTGGTTTCGGGACATTGTGGAAGCAGCGATATCCCGCAAACATAGCTAGGCTGGACAAGTAGTACACATGTCTGACAACAGATGGACGCATAGAACAACGTTTTGGTGACCATATGCCTGTACACGTCCATGGGGTCACCCACCTATACGATGGCGAGATGGACTGACCAAACACCGAGGCCCGCATTGGTACAGCGTTTCCAAAGATCGGGACGCATATATAATATTGATGGCACATCTACCGGACTGACGCTGGGGATAATATGATTAAAGGTTTGCTTTTCTGAATTCTATTAGCAAAGACACGCCTTTTTCACCACAGACAGTAGTCGTTTAAGGGATACCAGGAAGCACTGGCCAGTGTAGCGATGTGTGTGTATCTTTTCGTAATTTGTTTCACTATTACAATTTTACAATGCTGTAGATTTGCCAATCTTTTATGTACGTGGAGAAATGACCCTTCCGAGACAAATTCTCGACATGCCCAAAAACTGGACACGAAGTGTTTTCAAACCGGGAATGTTGGTATTGCAAAAGATCATCTGTAAAGAACATATGTAACGATTCTTTCGTGCATATCGCATCAACCGTATGTCACGATTTTGTAATATTTATGTCATTATTTCTGTTTTGATTGCAATGACTCGTTAAAGGAAAAGATGGTCATTACATGAAATAGTAAAGTTTTCTAAGTAACCATACAAGATTTTGTCAAAAGACAAGTATTTGATGGTATAAACTCAGTTACTTCTCTTTGACATTCAGAAATGGTAGATAATAAGATTGGTGTGAAAGACATTAAGCGATTCAACCAACACTTGTTGAGTACACAAGTACACGACTTGTAAGTTTAACAAGGGTACAAGAGAAGACTGTGCGCAGAAGAAACTGTAACCTGTCAATCAAGCACCAGTTATTCCCGTTCGCAAGCAAAAACAAGTTGGCCACAAGACGTCATATTTCCAATGTATTGTGCCACAGGGCACAAATAAATTGAGCCGCACCTATTAATCGTGTTGGTTCAACAAAATCATTGGAACGTGTCAAATATTTATTTGTTATTGCTATGAAGAATTGAGAAAACTGCACTTCAGGCGGACGTTGTTTGCGAATGCCCACAATAAGTAGGTTACCTTTTTGTGCGCCCTGAAAAGGACGTTAAGTGTTGATGAAGGTGGAGCAGGGTCCTCCAGGCGGTTGTGCTAAGAATGGCCTCATCTGTGTGTTACTCACTACTATGGGGATTACGCCGATCCCTCACCCTGTTAGCTAGGCTGCCATAAAAACAGCCCGTTACCAGATAGGGCTATTAGGAAGCCAAGTGAGGGTCTTGGCCAATATGTTTTACCTGACTGACTAATATGTCTGATGGAGTATATTTTGCCTGATCAAACGTTAGTCTTCCTCCCCTTCAGGCAGACGTATAGGTACATGATCGCTTGTAACCCTCGGAGAGGGTATGGATATTGATCGTCTAGTGGGTTGTACACGTTGTATCTATTTGCTCGACCCACGACTGGTTACACAATTATGCAGCATGTTGATTACTTTTTAATTGGTTGTAGTGTCTTGATCTAACAATTTGTCATTGATTGATTTCCGTATGTTCTCTCTACCTATCCACGAGCAGAAACAATGTAGCTTACCTCTGAGTTATCAAGAACATGTCCCGTCATGCTGTAAACAAGGATCGGGAGCATTATTACATTACAATAGCAAATTACACAAAGGACAGGTTGAGACACAACAAATTGTAGCCAGCTTATCATGCAATAACGACCCTAAGTGTAGATGTCGTATCTCAAAACAATGGCATTCCGCAGCAGATAAATAAATCAGATGCCCAATCCAAGAGATAACAAGCAGATGGACCGTTCACTGTAGCAATTCCATCAGCTGCACAGGAGCTGTACCATCGCAAGAGTAAACGAACGACCCAATTTGACAAATTCATGTTAACGACCTGGATACCCCCACAGTAGCAGACGTACGCCTCACCTTACAGACGTTGAAAGACGGCCGAGCCGCAGGACACAGGTTGTACTACACCTGAACTGTTGAAATATTCACGTGACCTCATGAGAGCTATCTTGCACCAACTGTTCACAACAGTGTGGTTTATCGGACAAGTTCCTGCTACAAGGAAGAACGGAATAATCATCTCTATATCCAAAGAAAAATGACCTCGCTCTGAATGCTGCAGCTGCAAGTCCATCACATTATCGTGTGTCCCCGGAAATGTCTGTACCAACATACTTCTCGCTAGCATCTAACCTCTGCTGTAGAGGTGTACATTTCCCCAACTGTGTGGCATCATTAGCTGCCCTTCCACCATCGATGTCATTCTTGCTCTTCGTCTATTCCTGGTGATACACCGGAAATTCAACCGACCTCTTCGTTTTGTTTACGTCGACCTCAAGGCTGTCTTTGACTCCATGGACAGATCTGCCATGTGGAATGCCTTAAAACAAATGAGCGTTACAAGCACACTGCAACGGCGAATCGATTATCTATACTGCAACAGTGGAGCAAACGTCCGCCTGGGCCACCATCTCTTGGACAGGCTATCAACACCAGTCGATGTCCGACATCATCATCACCATCATCATCCCCATTTCAGTCTCTGTAGACCATGCGCGTTGCGCCCTGTCAGTTTTGCCCAGCTCTGTCTCCTGTACTTCGACTTTGACTTTGACTTTGTCTGCTATGACTGTAAAGGCCGATCAGAGAATGACAGTTCCTGCCACAGATCGTACAACCATTCTGAGGATGATTGCTTGCCCGGATATTCTCCGATCTCTTCAGTTTTTCTCTTTTCTTTGCAGCCAGAAGAAGACCTCTACGAGCGTCGGCAGTCACTATGCCCCCTCCAACTGTTCTCAAACAGCTCGATCCTGAGCAGTCGTTTCCCAGCTTTCTGTTAGGATATCACAGGACGTCATGTCCCTCATGTATACCCCCTTGACTCACAGTGTGGGAGGGCGGTTATTTTAGCTCCAATAGCCAGCTGTTGACAGAGGATATCCTTTGGCAGTCTCACATCTTTAATCCGGTAAACATGCCCTAACCCCCGACAGCGTCGTTGGTTCAACAGAGAGTACATGCTGAGAGTGTTTGCTCGCTGTAAAATCACATTATTTGGCACTCTCTTTTGCCACCAATCATCCATATACGCCGTAGACATCTAATGTGAAAGTCTATGTGCTTCAAGTCTCGCTTCTTTACATTATGATGCAAAGAACACATGTCTGATAGACCATGACCTTGGTGTAGCGAGAATAGATATTATTCTTCCATGCCTATTGTTTATCTCCTTCTCGAGCGAGAGAGTGTTGCTGATGGCAGACTCCAGATAAGTGAAACTGTTGACGACCTCCACAATAGCGCCATCAATCTTTACAGAGGGAGGGGGGGGGGATGTTAATACCCAGTGCGAAGATTGTGGTCTTTTCCTGGCTTACGGTGAGCCCAAACTGCGTGTATCCATCGATGATTCTGTCTCCCATATATGTGTGTGCGTTTGTGTATATAAAAGAGAGAAGGACACATCTAGATGACATGATCCACCATGTCAACAAAGCAAGGTGACAACAGGCGATGCACCACGTTTGGCTCAACCAATGGGAACTCACCTTCCTCGACCACTGAGGCTAAATAACTCCTGAAAAGTAAACGTTATTAAGAATGCAACACGATATTAGTGTTCCAAGTTCACGTGCCACTTCTTTCTTTTGCTTTGTCGTCAACCCTCAAATACAAATCCTAGTTTTTCCTACAAAGGACACCATTGTACGGGAAGCTGTTTGACCTCCGTACAGCTGTAGTCTCGCATCTGTCTCCCGAGACCAGTATTGAATAATTCTGCGTGAGCGTGCAGCTTATTAGGACGTGTTCCACGCACATGGTATGCTCCCCACAAGGACACTTGTCATCTGTTCCACGCACATGGTATGCTTCCCACAAGGACACTTGTCATCTGTTCCACGCACATGGTATGCTTCCCACATGGACACTTGTCATCTGTTCCACGCACATGGTATGCTTCCCACAAGGACACTTGTCATCTGTTCCACGCACATGGTATGCTCCCCACAAGGACATCTGTCATCTGTCCCACGGTCATGGTATGCTTCCCACAAGGACACATGTCATCTGTCCCAATTCTCATTTTGTTATAAAGATGTCTCTTGAGTCTATTATGCCCAGTTATCAGTCTGAGGATGACGGATCGCTCTTCCCTAGATAAAGTAAAATAGATGTCTTTCTTTCGGAAGTTGAGGTGTCGGTCTTCCTGTTTTAACCGGAAGTTGAGGTGTTAGTCTTCCTGTTTAAACCGGAAGTTGAGGTGTTAGTATTCCTGTTTTAACCGGAAGTTGAGGTGTTAGTCTTCCTGTTTTAACCGGAAGTTGAGGTGTTAGTCTTCCTGTTTTAACCGGAAGTTGAGGTGTTAGTCTTCCTGTTTTAACCGGAAGTTGAGGTGTTAGTCTTCCTGTTTTAACCGGAAGTTGAGGTGTCGGTCTTCCTGTTTTAACCGGAAGTTGAGGTGTTAGTCTTCCTGTTTTAACCGGAAGTTGAGGTGTTAGTCTTCCTGTTTTAACCGGAAGTTGAGGTGTTAGTCTTCCTGTCTTAACCGGAAGTTGAGGTGTTGGTCTTCCTGTTTTAACCGGAAGTTGAGGTGTTAGTCTTCCTGTTTTAACCGGAAGTTGAGGTGTTAGTCTTCCTGTTTTAACCTGAAGTTGAGGTGTTGGTCTTCCTGTTTTAACCGGAAGTTGAGGTGTTATTCTTCCTGTTTTAACCTGAAGTTGAGGTGTTAGTCTTCCTGTTTTAACCTGAAGTTGAGGTGTTAGTCTTCCTGTTTTAACCTGAAGTTGAGGTGTTAGTCTTCCTGTTGTAACCGGAAGTTGAGGTGTTAGTCTTCCTGTTTTAACCGGAAGTTGAGGTGTTAGTCTTCCTGTTTTAACCGGAAGTTGAGGTGTTAGTCTTCCTGTTTTAACCGGAAGTTGAGGTGTTAGTCTTCCTGTTCTAACCTGAAGTTGAGGTGTTAGTCTTCCTGTTTTAACCTGAAGTTATCATTAACTATGGCGTTTGCTTATTTATACGTGATGGTCAAGTCTATCTGTGGGGAACCTTCTCCGTTTATTTGTCTGTAATAGACCCATCCATCTATATATTTGTGTGATGAATCATCTGTGTTACGTCACATGAGACAGAGACCACACCATCACATTTATGAACCGAGCTAGCAGAGCAACCACGGAACTTCAAAGTGGACAAAGATGAAAACCTTTAGTCCATCACAACACGAGATGCTATTTGTTCATGCACTGATCTTTATACGAGTAACAACAGAACAATGATAAGTCATATTGGCCAAGTATGAGAACGTTTATCCGTCAAGGCAGACGATGTTTTAAATATCTCATTCACGTCGTGAGCTAGGTACAAGCTTGACATATAAAAGTGGTCTATATGGACACGTATAAGTGGCTTCCGGTGAGTTTTGTAAAATGGGACTGGGTTCGAGGACACCTTTCCTTATTGAGCTAAACAGGAATACTCTCCATATAATGTATAATATGTAGCGTACCAATGACACTTTTACCCGCCACAGATCACGTAGTTTAGCTCACTTCAACCGATGCTCAATATTTAGAAATGAAATAAACAAATAAATTCTATATACATTTTCAAAATTCAAGTCTGGTTTTCTTGAAAGTTTTAAATTTAGTTATTGCGGATAAGTCTTTTCGTTGAACATCTTGGCTTTGTGAAAATTACTGATATCACAACAGCTATTTCACACTCCCTGATCTATTTCGAACAGCACAGGAGGGCAACAATATAGCCTGTTACTTGATTTGCATGCAGTTAGCCGTCTTCGTCTTCTTCTTTTTCTCCTTCTTCTTCTTCTTCGTCGTCTTCTTCTTCTTTCTTTTCTTCGATCAACTGATGCAATGCTTCTAGTCCGGTGAGGTTCACGAAAGAGATTGTGCCCTTTAGGTCTTCGCCGTTCCTCCACAGCTTTTCGAGCATGATTGCTCCCCCGGACCAGACTGCCTCTTTTTTGTTTGTATAATTAGGGCAGTCATGTAAGGTATGGTCTGGTGTTTGCTTGGGTGCTCCACAACCGCACGTGGTGGTATCTCTGAGGCCCATTTTGTGGAGGTGGGCCTTGAGTCTGTAACGTCTCGTTCTGAGTCTGAAGATTGTTGTCTGCCCATCTCTGCTAAGTTTGTCTATGCTGTCATTTTGTCTTGTATTCTTTTGTGTTGGTTTTTTCATTCCGTCCTCGTGGATGGTTTGATGAGTCTTTGCCTTTTTTGATAGCTCTATGGATGGCGAGTCTGCGTGCAACCACTTCCGGCCATTGCGAGCTCATCAGCCTTCTCGTTTCCAAGGATTCCACCCTGAGCCGGAATTCACTGTAGTAAAAGATCAGTTTTTTGGGACAGCTATCCGATGTTGTATTTTATTTCGTGGGAGAGTCTATCTTGTTTGGGGCTTGAGATGGCTTGGAGTGCGCTCCTAGACTTTGTTAGAATGGTCGTTGTCCTTGTTTTTATGAAGTGGAAAATACTAATCTGAGTTGCTGCATGAACAGCTGTTGCTGAGCTCTGAAATGAGTACAGTTCTTCCCTGCTGGTATGAGCTCTGAAATGAGTACAGTTCTTCCCTGCTGGTATGAGCTCTGAAATGAGTACAGTTCTTCCCTGCTGGTATGAGCTCTGAAATGAGTACAGTTCTTCCCTGCTGGTATGAGCTCTGAAATGAGTACAGTTCTTCCCTGCTGGTATGAGCTCTGAAATGAGTACAGTTCTTCCCTGCTGGTATGAGCTCTGAAATGAGTACAGTTCTTCCCTGCTGGTATGAGCTCTGAAATGAGTACAGTTCTCCCCTGCTGGTATGGGGTGATTTTCCGTGTCACTGTTGAAGTGTGCAATGTAGATGCCATTGCCACCCCCCCACCCTTTTCTGTTCGTTCACCGAGACAGACTCATCTGTGTCCCGTAGTTACTAGAGTACTGTCCATTGAGCTCTATCAGAAGATAACTTTTCTGTAAGGTAACTTTTGTTCTGCGTTCTACTGCTGACTGCTCGCTTTTTGATTTCCCTAGAGCCTCAAAAATTATTTTCGGTCGTTCCTGATTCTATATCCTCGGTTCTGTAATAAGTGCTTTTCGCTATTTGATTTCAGCTTCAAGGATGTCAGCATGTTTTCTGTGGATGTCCCTGGCCAGATGGTTTCCTTAGTAGTCTGTTTTAGTTCTCTCTTGCAACTTCTGGTATAGAGGCTGACAAGGTAGCATCTTTAGTTTTTCTAACTGAGTAAGGCATTTATATTTCATGCAATTAACCACTTTGAAGAAGTGTATTACTCTGTTTTGAAATGACGTGTATAGTCTTTTAATTTTGTTTTAACAGAAATGTCTGATAATGGCCTATCTTTCGTTATTACTTGCTGTTTTTGTTCAAAACTCGTGACTCCAAACGAAATTATGAATCGAGAATACAGTATTGTGACACGTGATTATGCTACGTACCACTGATCTACTCAGACTATAGTCCGTCTTTTAATTCATGAACAAGATCAGAAGCAATTTTCTACAAAACTGCATGTCATTTCCAAATGATTTTTTGCATGGTGCGTTGTAATATCCATGACGCTAAAACAATGATGTTATTTAGTCCATAGATGTTAATAATTCCTTCGATAGTTTAGGACCATTGCAAAGAAATGGAATTAAATTGACGATTTTACAGTACACAGCGTAATTTCTCGTCGTATTTTGCTTACAGACGTACATCCTTAATGGCTTGATAGTTTAATTGATTGTTTATGTTGTCCATTATGTACAATCGTAAAAATGGCACCAATATGCAATAGTTAGTACAGCCCTTCGGTCACAATTAGACCCCATCGTTGTATCAACTGCGCAGCAAAATTTATGTTACTTAAAGAAATTGAATATTCAAATGTCTTTGTTGTCATTGTATGTACACTTAATTGTTTTGATAAACAAACGCTTATTCATCAAAGGCTGCTAATCAGTATGTCCACAAAAGATTAAATTAATCATTCTGAATCTGTCGATTCAAAGAGGTTGATAATTGTTACTGGCTGGACAAATTGTAATATATCTCGCTCCAGTACTGTTTTTCTGTCCGGAGCACATGTTCAACACACTTCTTCCAGAACTGAATGTCTATTTTTGACAGGTCAGCACTTAAATTAGACACATTTGAAATGTCCTGTTCTGTTCAGCAACTTGTCCTTTGACTTTAGCCCACCCAACCTCGATATGGTTCAGATGCGCGTGATATGCAGGAAGTCGCAGAGAAGTGTGACCGTACTTGTCAAAGTTCACTTTTTCCTTAGCAAGCCATGTTATAATTTGAGCTTTTATATTTGATGCAGTTGGTACTCTGTCTTCCACTGATACTGCATTGTGATAGGATGCATTATCCATAAATAGGCATGACGGTCTATCCAGTATTGGAAATAGATCATTTGTCATCCAGTGCCTGAAAATGTGCCTATTCATTACAGTGTGGTAGTTTTTTTTATTGGAAAATAAGTTCAGCGTCATAGAAATAGCTTCTGCCCTTTACTGCTTGGAATTTGTCTTTTGTGTTCACCGTCAACTGATTGCCATTCTTTACCATAGGTGTGTTTGTAAGCATTGACCCAGGATTCATCCAAGTATACAATACCATAGGTGTGGTGGTAAGCATTGACCCAGGATTCATCCAGGTATACCCTAGCCTTGCCTACGCTGTTCACTTATCTGTCTCATGTATTTCCTTCTGGCAGCAATCAAGTGCGGCTTTTAACAAATAATTTTCCTGCCGCCTAAAGTTGTCCTGAATGTAAAGCCGGCGGCTCTTACAATTTTCAAAAGAGTGCTTTTGGAAATTTCATACTGCAGTCGGATTGAAATGTTAATTTTAGTTTCCGGAGAGCAACAAGTTGATTTTTCGTCAACAATTTCAAAATCTCTCGTTTTATGACATCTTTGTTGAAATCATCAAATTTCCTTTTCCTAACTTTCTTTATATATATTTTTGTTTGCGCTCGCCTTGTTTCTCTATTCCACAAGGCGGTGTACTTTGCACTATGTTTTTATTTTTGCGCCTGTCAGCTCAGTACATCCGACTTCGATATACATTTTATGTAAGGGTCTGCTTCCTCCTGCATTTCTAAGTGTTTGCTTCATCGGGGTAACAGTGAACCCAGCACCTTCGGGTTGGGAGTCACTTAACCACTAGCCCACGACGTCTCCTTAAACCTTGCTTGATATGAGTGCACTGAGTCCTGTCCAATCCAACGGTAAAAGGATGATCAATCCAGACTGAGCGCCAATTGCGTTCGTTTCTCTGGGTCGTGAATATCGTAATATAAATGAGCCATCTTAGATTCCTTGCGGAAAAACTTGTATAGTAGAACGGTAACCTCATTAACCACTTTAAACTCATTTTGAAATTGATAACAATGTAAGTTTTGTAAAAGCAACTATATGTCACAATAACAACCCCCCAAACTATAACATCGGGATACACCTATAACTGAGCGACAGTTTCGCATGAATGACCTTGGTTGTTTTACGCTCTCGTCAAAGTATCTAATTTGTGCAGGAGATAATCAGGAGTTTGTTTTTAACTCAGTTTGTTTGAATGTCAAAATATTTATTTTTTAAAACAGCACGACTGCGTACCGTAAATATATTAAAATGATATCAAATTCAGTGAGGTTGCTTTTAATATAGCCTAGGGAATAACATTTTCAAATTACATCATATTTCTTAGAGAAAAAAAATTTTACTTACTTTTACCAACGCCATGGATATTCAAAGGCTGCATGAGAAAAATCATTTGGAAAAATTAAAAGACGGACTATAACCCTGCTACTTATCTCTGGCATGGTTTTTTTGTGAGGGAACAGTTTCCCAATCCGAGTCCCCTTTCATATATCCCCATTTGAAACACTGTCAAACTATATTGAGAATCAAACACTCGAACACTTCACACAAGAGCTTTTTCATTAATGGAAACAATTGCATGAGCTTACAAGATTACCTCTCATAAAAAAGAAACGAAAATTATATTTACTTATGACAGAACGCCGAGCATTAGCAGCCATCTTATTGCGCAGAAGGAATAGGATTGGTTCATCTGGTCCTCTACCCCAAGATAGCTAATAACACTCTAGCACTTCCGATGCCACAGCGCTGTCATTTGGGGGCATATAAAGCTGGAATATCGTTGGTTACTGTGCACATGTGACGCAAATTGAGACTCAAAGATGAGGAATAAATTATTTGTGTATTTTACTTTTATATCCCGTGGAAATTTAACTCAAAATAGCTGAGCTAAAATGTGTCGGGGACAACCTAGTCCTACTAGTCCGTTGACAGCACCCCACTGACACATATTCGTGCACTGACAAAAAAGTACAACTACGGAAAGCCGAAGCTGTCATTTAAGTTTATTTGTTAATTTCGGACATAATACAAGATGATCGCGTTAAGTACTTAAATATGTATTTTAAAAAAGCTAACTTTATGGATAGAAAGAAAATGCAAGCTTAACCAGATTAGGAAGCTGATGATTAATTAGCCTTCGCGTTCCAAATGAAGAATAGGGTCACTTCTGTTGGCTCAATACAGGATGCACGCAATCAAGCATTTGAAATGGTAAGGGCTGTTTTCATATATTAATAGATATATATACATGCATGCCTGCATTCTGCGATGAATGTCAACTGGTCGACCTCCTTTAGCTGTTAAAAACCGAATCACCGTTCGCTGATCGCCTCTGAACGGATTCCGTTTCACACCCGCCATGTTTTCAACGGTCTGCTGAGGAAACTATGTGTCGGAGGATAATGAAATGTTTCAAACTTGGCGGATGGTATGTGCTGTTTACATCACAAAGGATGTCATCATAAGCACTGTACGTATGTTCACAATTAGCCGTATTAGAGGATCGATTGTACATTCACGGAGAAAAGTAGAATCTTTCTTTGCTGTGATAATTCTGCAGAGTTCCATGTTTGCTTTGATGCTATTTTGTACACATGCACACAATTTTTTTTCAATTTTGATACTTATAACATGCTACAAAACGAAATGTTCGTTTTACTTCTTCTTCTCTTTCTCTTCCTCTTCTTTTTCTCCCCCTCTTCTTCTTTGTTTTCTTCTTCTTGTTCTCCCTTTTCTTCTTCTTTTTCGTCTTCGTCTTCTTCTTCTTCTTTCTAATAACATGTAATGTGATTGGTACAGCATGTCTCACAGATTTATGAACTTGTTTCCACCACTGAATCTTCATCATCAGTTTTGGTGCTGCCGTCTCAAAGTTTCTTTCGACCATTTATGAATGTTATTTGTCTGTCGCACCCTTGGACTTTCTATTTCATTTTTGCTTCTTGTTAATCTGAGTGTACTTGCATGGGCAAGCCTGCGCGCGCGTGTATGTGTGTGTGTGTGTGTGCGTGCGCGTTCTCATGTGTGTATCTTGATCTTGACACATGTCCCATCCTTTGAAGTCTGCGTGTTGCTACATTAAGTCCTTACATTGTCAGATATACTTCTTCTTTTTCTTTTTCTTCTTCTTCTTCTTCTTCGTCTTCTTCTTCTTCTACTACTTCTTCTTCTACTGTGTTCATTCCCAATCTTTCGCTACCAAGCCCTGAACAGGGCTTTAAAGTACCAAGATGTAGTCCGAAGAATGGAATGAGTTTTGTTGCTAGTTCACAGAATTGACTGCGATGTTTGCACCTTTTGGTCCGACACATCCGTCTTCGACAGTAGGAATTATTTTAGCACCGGGTTAGCCTTCCCTCTTCGATCCCTTCTCCTTAGCCAGTCTGCTTTGTTGCAGCCTGTTATCCAGGATCACCGCGCCGAGGTGTGGAAGAGTCTTGTCAGCTCTGGTTTGCTGGCCCTGACGCTAGCAGTCAGTTATGTGTCACTGACCACTGCAGCTCATGCACAACTCGTCATCTCGATCCCGTCCCACAAACTGTATTTCACACGTTACAATTTCATGTACAATCATGGAATTAACATGTAAGGATATATACCGGAAGCATCTCATCTCAGTTGTTTGGTCTTTGTGGGTACTAGTTCAATATTTCATGTTCGTGTTTCACACACATTAAAGTTTACAAACATAACCAATGCGGACATGAATTTGTTTTCAGTTTATATTGAATTGCTCTCTTCTCACAATAGCTTTATCATCTGGTTGATCAGTCCGAGACTGGTTGTAAGGTCGTCTGAGCATGTTTCTCCATTTGGCTCTGTTCTCTGCAGTTCTCTGCCTTGCAGCATACGTCTTAGTCTTAGTCTACCTGTACTTCTACAGGGGGGGTGGATACCCTGTGCAGGTCCCAGCTCTGGCGTAAGCTGGATGTATCCCGGACGAGAAATTCCTGCTCGGTGGGCTAGTCTTGAAAAGCTTATTACTCCGTTGCGTTGGGATAAGTGCTGCAAAGGGTGTTTAACCGATGTGCGAGTCCATCTTAATACTCAAACACTAGAGCAAAGTAGACCCGCAGCCTGTTAGGTGCCATCTATTCTGCTCTAAACAAACCACCTAACCATGGCCGCTGTTATGTCATGTCACACAGTTAGCCCTCTCTTACTAGATGCTCTCGGCGGGGCAGTGGTGCTATTATTGTCTGTGTAATACACACAGACCATGGCAGACCGCTCGAGAGTGTGGCAGCATACATGCGTACTTTAATGTCCCTGCATGTCTGCGATGTAAAGGTGATTCTTTGTCGCCAGGGTACTCTCTTCCCTTGAATCATGCCCTGTAGTATCTTCCGTAGAAGACTTTCATGTCTCAAATTGTGACCCAGCCAACTCAACCGACGTTTTTGTTTCATATGCATTATGTGTATTTATGCGTCCACATCAGTGAGTACATTGATATTGGATCTTCTTTCTGCCAAACTCACTCTTTACATTCTACGGTAGCACCACATTTCAAACGCTACCAAACTTTTTTTATCCTTCTTCACTAATGTCCACTTCTCAGCGCCATACAGTGCAATCGGCCATTTTTGAGTGGCGATTATTTTTTCCTCAGTTCTATCCATCCTGATATTCTCTGAGGTCAACTGAAACCCTTTCTTGCCAATGTAATCTTATTTGTTTTGTCTCACTGTAGGCGCCTTCTATTATGGTACACCAAATATGTAAACTTCTGTACTTGTTCCATTGTTTCTCCATTTGTGGATATTTTTGTGTGCATGTATTGCTGGGATATTACCAAAGTCTTTGTCTTTGTCTTCGATGTGTCTATTTTCATGCCAAACTCTGATTGTTAGTTTTACTGTTGTAATAATTGTTGCTGCTTGTGCGATACGTGTTCCTATTTTTGCTTTTCTTAATTCTTCGGCAATTATCCATTCGATATTTTAATATTGTGTTACTATTTCCAATCTTTATTAATTTGCAGGGATCGTTTCCCTTGATTTACACTTGTTTATCATTAGCTGAATCATTTCTCTGTTCATTTCTGCGCAGTATTTTCTAGAGATAGTATCATCTCCAGATGTTAGGGCTTGTCACACTGCTTCATTTTCAGCCAGTACATAAATGTCATCTGCAAAGCGTAAAGGAACAACAAATGAAAGATGTTGATTATAACGAAGGTAATGTACCTATCTACGAGGAATATATAGCAGCAATTTTATTATAAAGTGCATGGAAGAGTATGTACAACGGAAAATATTATTTCATGACATAAAATGTTTATTTAGCAAGAGTCCATGTAGGGGTTGCGACGATCGAGGAGTACGCACATGTGCAATATAGCTTTCAACATGGCCGCCCCGTGGAAAACAGTTAGACGTTATTTGTTTTTTTTAGGGTCAGAGGATGTGGAACCTTCTGAATCCCAAAGGAGAATGAAGGTTAAGTATGGCGACAGTTATTTGAGTTAGCGGAGATTGTATGAATGGATAGAAGGATTTCAAAATGGAAAACAAAATGTCATTGATGAACCGCGTCGTGGAAGACATTAAGCTTGGCTACTGACACAGGGAAACAGCAGATAGACCAGTTAGTCCGTGGCAACAGGCGAGTCACTATTGATGAAATAGACTTAGATTCCAACACGAGTCACGGCGCTGCCTACATAATTGCCCATGATGATCATGGCTATAGTATAGTGATGAGTCCCAAAGTAGCTGACAACGGGGTAATGGACTAGCGGTCGAGAGGTAAGGCACTCGACTCTCAAAGCGATGAATAGAAACGGTGGGCGATCGAATTCCGCACGTTTCAAGCGACCTCTGGTCTCAAGGGAGGCTGGCACCAGAGCGCCTGCTTCCTGAGTTACCTTCAGTCGTCCTGACTTATGTATCGCCACTGATCCTAGGTAGCTCGGGACCAGAGATTGAGGTTGATGACCAGCGTAGTTCTTCCTCACTAAAAATAAAAAATACAGCGCAAGTTACATCATCAAGACAATACCGTTTGATGATGTCGGTATCATTTCTTGCAATTGGAAACTTACTTGTTTTTAATGGTGGCAGTGCAAAATTGGTGAAAGGTCACACGAAAATAATTTTTCTAAGGACATTCACTAGCTAGTGGACAGGTGGACAAAGTGTGTTCCCAGGAATAGGGACTTTGTCAAAAAATAAGAAACAAGAAATGTCTCGTTCAAACTCTTGTAAAAATGTCATTAATACAATGTCTATTACTTAATGACTGCCCATCGTACAATGACATTTATTTCCTTTATTCTTCTTCTTAATAAGTGACTTGCAATTAATGAGTATAGAAAAAGCAAGGGATTTACAGGTAGCAAAAATATACCAACACGAAACGAAGATATACCTCACGAATCACTTATAAATAAAATAAATGCATGCTAAACACGCAACATGTATGAAGTCTTGGGTGCCTCATTGTGTTAGGTTATTGCTCTTCATAATGAAGAGTGATGGGTTCCCTTCATCGCTAGTTTCTCTTTCTTCAATCAGAGCAATCCCCTTTTCTCACTTTTCCAGCAGTTAAACCTGAGGGGATTTGACAATGTCACGATAGGGCCCCGTGACCCTAGAAACCTATGATCGAACCTATGCCAGTCGTTAGCAATGTTGTTAATAAAATTACACAAGCTTACAAAACTTGATATCGGCGAATATGTATTTCTTCCTTTTGAAGAATCGTTTAATTCTTTTGTTATATCCACTCTATGACAAGCGCTTCACACCTAAACACTGTACTCCAATGTAGGTCTCACCAATGCTTTATTTAGTTTCGCAGATTTTTCATGCCTACCTTTTTCTTGAGCTCTACCATTGAGACTCCAGTAGTTTTATCTTTCTCTTTAATTCTTAGTAGTTCTTTGACCAGCAAGCTGTTTTCCTGCCATCTTCTGTGTGGTGTTTGTGTTTCTTACTAGTGTGTCTTCTATCCTTGTCAACTTAATAGGTGTTTGCCACAAATCTCTGTTGATTATCCAAGCATTCAATACCAATTAAAGTAAGTAATGGAGATATATTCAAATCAAACCAGGACTTCGTTTTGTAAGGAGCTTTTTTCAAGTAGTCAAATTGCCATTTATTTTTCGATATAATTTCCTGCAACGTTTATCCGTTTATCCAAGCGTTGAAGTAATGTTTTAAAATCTTCAGCGTAGAAAGATTTTTCAGTATGTTTGAACCAATCCAGGACAGTCTGATTCACTTCGTCATAAATGCTGAAATGGTGGAAATTGCTTGGAGCGAGATTTGGGCTTGAAGGTGGATGTGGCAATGCATCCCAGGCGAGTTGCTGCAGTTGATACATAGTGCGATGAGCCGTATAAGGTCGAGCGTTATCTTGTAGGAGCAAGACGCCCTTTGTGATCAAATCAGACCGTTTTTTTCTGCCGGAAAAAGCATTGCCTCGTGTGAAATTTCGAGACAGATTATGCGTCTATTTTCCAGGATAAAGCGGGCCACAATCTGGATGTTCACAGGAATGACTGGTGGGTTGAGAGTCCCCACGGCCGGGATCCTAACTCACGGATGTACGGCCTCTAAAACGTTTACACCATTTACATATCTTATCCCTCCTGAGTCTCAGTACAGTATTGTGATTGCAGTATTCTGTAAATTTCCGCAGGTTTCACGCCTTCTTTCACAAGAAACTGTATCACAACACGCTGTGCCACTCAAGCATTAGCAGTGTTGTCTGCCATTTGTATTTATCTGTCACATTTCGTTCCCATGGCAAGTGGGCCACCTTGCAGTCATATGCCACAAGTTCCCATAACTAATAATATTAGTTCCTGTACAATATAACACATTCAGGTGGAACTAGAACGAACAGTCCCGGTTTGATTTGAACGCCCCTCGTATGTTGGTGAAGACTTGCAGACAGGATGTGATGCTCATAATGAAGTGTTCTATTTCTGAGACATACAGTAATGCAAAGTCTATACTATTGTATAACTTTAACAATATATTAACTATTTTGTGAAACATCCCTTGTTCGAGCTATTGACCTCATTGCACTATCGAAGGCAATCAAGCTGCAGACAAACTAACAACATCTGGACGATCTTCACAACAAACAGACTTGAGTGTCACTTACAATCAGATAAAGACAATAGTTAAAGCCCACTTCAGGGGAAAATGGACTGATCAGCACTACAATTTACGAAAAGAAGACAACTATTTTGCTTAAACTAGAGAGGCGTCATCTTTATAGTGAGAACTGGACATAATAGACTCAAGAGCTATCTTTACAATAAGATGAGGATTTGGACAGAAGACTATGTGGGGATCATAACATGACCATGCAACATATCCTGCATAGCTGCAGGCTTACAGAGGAAGATATATAATAATACAGATAAGAGACTAAAGCTGTACAGATATGGCTTGGCTTCGTTCGATCTCAATATCCCGCTACCAAACCCTGAAAGGGCTTAAGTAGCAGAATGTAGACCAGGTAACGGAATGCGTTGTGTTGTAGTTTACAGATTGACTGCGATATTTACACCTTTCGGTCCAATACTTCCGACTTCAGCAATCATTTTTTTAGTACCGGGCTAGCATTCCCTCTTCGATCTCTTCTCCTTAACCAGTCTGCCCTGCTGCAGTCAGTTATCCAGGATCACCGCGTGGAGGTGTAGAAGGGTCTTGGCAGCTCTGGTTCGCTGCCTCTGACGCTTGCAGTCAGCTGACCACTGCATCACATATAAAACATTTATATTCAACGGTCTCCTTTGTAAGAGAAACCTTGATCTGAGGATGAACGAGACAAAAGGAAGAAGAAGAAGAATTGCTGGAGTGTAACTATCTTTTAGCTCATCTCATAGTCACGTCTCTTCTATCCATGCGAGTGTAGGGTTCTTTTTTACGAAAGATATATATTTGTAATCTAGTGTTCAGACAAACAGGCGATTGGCCCATTGTGTAATTTGTCTGATGGAGGGCTGTCTTTTTTTTTCATTTTTGGCATCCATGCAGGTCACTATTGGGTAGGACTTACGTTATCTCTAAAATGATTTCCCGAACCTCAGTTAACAGTCTGGTCTTTTTAATTTTCTACTGCCAAGATTTCTTTTATCATCCGTCTCCAACAGGACTAATTGCATGTCGCATCTTCACTGAGACCAGTTGACGTTTGAAAATTGGAGGGTTTATAAACTCAACCGTCCTTTCCGTTTGTTCGTTCGCGTCTTGTGAGACGATATTCTTGGCTTCGAGTGACGGCTTCCCATAGTCTTTTTAAATATCTTATTTTTATTTTACGTGCGGTTCGCCTTTTGTTACAAGGCGGTGTGTATTTTGCGGACGATGACCCAGATTATGCGACTTGAGTCTGCATTAAAAGATGTTCTTCCATGCCATTAAGCAAAGACTTTGCTTTTCCGAGAATCCGAAGTCAAGTTTGAGTCACTGACCATTTCACCACGCCTTCTCCTTCACTTCTCCAGAATGTTTGTCTGACTCGCAAGAATAACATTATTTCTGAAGCGAAACACCAATATAATAATACGGTATATTTGTTTAAAGCCTCTAATCATGTTTCTAGATTGACAAGTAGTAACAATAATTGCCACGGAGTTCAAAACACTAGCAAGGGGCAGGCAGTCCCGCTGACAACATTATGTCACACATACTTCATATTGCAGTGGAAAAGGCGGATGTATACGTCTCTGATACAGGTCCACCATTGGTGGAGACCATTGAATACTGTTCGCGCCTTTGTCTCCCGGATACCACGCTGCTACAGATCTGCAGCCTCCCTTTAACCGTGGCAAGAAATATAACTTCTTTTCGAAAATGTTTGCCAGTAAAGTAATAAATGAAAAAATAACATGCATAATGAGATACACAGATAACTTCAATTGGTTTTCGGACGTTCAGAAATGTGAATAAATTTGACCAGGTTTTGTCGTTGCGGATTTCGTCATCCCACATGTGTGGGTCTCCATTTGGGAAAGCTTGCTGTAAACAGGCGAGGATAGTAGCGCTCAGCTGTGTTACGATGAGATAGAAGGACACAGCAAGCAGTGTGACAGTTGACGCTGTGTTGTTTCCGCTTCTGTTCTGCTGACGTTTTGTTAAGTCATTTCTTGAGATTTTAAAAATCTCCTTCAGAACCAGGATGTTAAAAATGAGAACAACGAGAGGAACGACACCGAATGCAAAGTTTTCCGTTATCCATGTCCATATGCTCCAGAAGCTTCCATCTCCGTTTGTTCCTGCAACAGGACGTAGGTTACAGGTACGACCTGAGACGTCGAATGTCCATATGTATATTTGAGCTGAAGACAGCGCAATGGAGAATAATGACAGAAGCAGAACAACTACGACAGCTCTTTTGACTGTGCACAGCTTCTCTTTAAGGAAAGGATGGCACACGGCCACATAGCGCTCGGCTGTGAATCCTAGGACAAGAAGTGTAGAGAGGTACTGTGGCACGTAGTACAGGAAGTGGAATATCTCACAGGTAACGTGGTCATTGTAGATATCATAACCCCAGGCGATGTGCAGAGTCAGAAGTAGGTGGAGAAACAAAAACAGCAAGTCGGAGATGGATAGCGCTCCTAGGTAAACTGCTGATGAGTTGTTGCGGCGCATGCGCTGTCCCAGCCAAACCACTGCGGAAATGGGGTTTCCGATGAATCCAATGACGTACCAGAAAGGTGGGACGATACGCTCAAACATGGGCCCCACAGGCGCGAATTCTTCCAAGAACTTTGTTCTGGAAGCGTACCTCAACCAGATGTCAGGTCGATCAAAAGTAGTGTTGTTCATGGCTTATCTGAAAGCAGTACAGAAATAAACATTAAATATTCATTGAAATTTTTATGTACATCTATTGCATTGTGAGAAAACATGTTTTTCACTTTCCTTATAATAATAAATAATAATGAATATCCGTTCAGGAGCTCAGTGAAGCTCAGAACCCTTCCTGAACTTTAAGAAAACTAAGATAATGTCCGCTGGCAAAACAGGACTGCAAACCCAGATTGCTATTAATAATGAAGAAATCCAAAATGTCACACATTTTGAATACCTTGTCGTTATCCAAAGACGGAAACTGTTTAAAAGAAATTATAAGACGTTTGGCGATGGCGATGCAGAAACTAAATATGCACAATTTTTAGAATAATACTAACAAGCAGCTAAAGCAGGAGACCATGAGAACATGCATATTCCCTGTAGCAATGTACGGGGGCAAGACATGGACAATGACGCAGGTAGCAAGGAAGAAAATTACAGCGTTGGAAATTAAATGTTACAGAAGAATCCAACAAAATTTCTTGGATAAAGAAAGTGACAAATAAAACCATCATAGAAGACCTGAATGTTGAAGAAAACTGGCTCATAAACAATGTTATGTTTCGGAAATTGATTTTTTTCAACAAGTCAGACGGACTGGAAACAACGGTCATGAAGGGCATGGTACCTGGAAGGCAATGCAGGGGTCGACCAAGGTGAAGGTGGATACAATATATCAAGGATACTCTATACATGAACATGGAGCAGTCGGGAAGATTGACTGCAGACCAAGATTTCTATCGGCTGGCTGTGATGAGAGCAACGTTCTACAAAGGACATGCTACACGATGATGAATAATGATCTTAAACGACCAAGGCCCGTCGCGTCGATCGACTGTGACCACGATTGACATCCGAGGTCTACGAGGCATTTTGTTCTGATGAGGATCTTACAATTTGTTCCAGTCAGAAGTCGCTTCCATCCTGGACAACGTCTTTTTCCACCTTTGATTTCGACAGCCAGGTGCAGGATCTGGCGGTATGGGACATTCTGTGGTGGCTGGCCAGATGACCGAAGATAGAGAGGCTGCGACGGTCCATCACAGAAACGATACTCTGGAGATGTGCTTGTCGGATGACCTGAATGTTGGTAACCCGGTCACATCAGTGGATTCCAAGGATGCGCATCCGAGTGTGCGTATGGAAGTCTTAAAGACTCTTCTGATCTCTTTGTAAGACATTCTTTGCCATGAAACAGTTGCGTCTTTTGTTAACCTAGCAGAATTTAGCGCTATGGTCGTGACACTATTATTATAAATAACCAGAACCAGGTCACCCAATAGGGCTCAGTCTGTTTCAAATGAAGTCCATTGTTACGTACACTGGTGATCTCTGCAGCGTTTTTGTTGGTATAAACTCTTTGTAGCTTGTTTGTTGTATAAAATCTCTGTAGCTTGTTTGTTGGTATAAACTCTTTGTAGCTTGTTTGTTGCATAAACCCTCTATAGCTTGTTTGCTGGTATAAACTCTTTGAAGCTTTTTTGTTGTATAAACTGTCTGTAGCTTGTTTGTTGTATAAACTCTCTGTAGCTTGTTTGTTAGTATAAACTTTCTGTAGCTTGTTTGTTGGTATAACTCTCTGTACCTTGTTTGTTAGTATAAACATTCTGTAGCTTGTTTGTTAGTATAAACATTCTGTAGCTTGTTTGTTGTATAAACTCTCTGTAGCTTGTTTGTTAGTATACACTTTCTGTAGCTTGTTTGTTAGTATAAACATTCTGTAGCTTGGTTTTTAATATAAACTTTCTGTAGCTTGTTTGTTAGTATAAACTTTCTGTAGCTTGTTTGTTGGTATAAACTTTCTGTTGCTTGTTTGTTAGTATAAACTCTCTGTAGCTTGTTTGTTAGTATAAACTTTGTGTAGCATGTTTGTTGGTATAAACTCTTTGTAGCTTGTTTGTTGCATAAACCCTCTATAGCTTGTTTGTTGGTATAAACTCTTTGTAGCTTGTTTGTTGTATAAACTGTCTGTAGCTTGTTTGTTGTATAAACTCTCTGTAGCTTGTTTGTTAGTATAAACTTTCTGTAGCTTGTTTGTTGGAATAACTCTCTGTAGCTTGTTTGTTAGTATAAACTACCTGTAGCTTGTTTGTTAGTAGAAACTCTCTGTAGCTTGTTTGTTATTATAAGCTCTCTGTAGCTTGTTTGTTGGTATACGCTCTCTGTATCTTGTTTGTTGTATAAACTCGATATAGCTTGTTTGTTGGTATAAACTCGATGTAGCTTGTTTGTTGTATAAACTCGATGTATCTTGTTTGTTGTATAAACTCGATGTAGCTTGTTTGTTGTATAAACTCTCTGTATCTTGTTTGTTGTATAAACTCTCTGTATCTTGTTTGTTGTATAAACTTGATGTATCTTGTTTGTTGTATAAACTCGATGTAGCTTGTTTGTTGTATAAACTCTCTGTATCTTGTTTGTTGGTATAAACTCTATCTAGCTTGCTTGTTGTATACATTCTCTGTATCTTGTTTGATGTATAAACTCTCTGTATCTTGTTTGATGTATAAACTCTCTGTTTCTTGTTTGTTGTATAAACTCTCTGTATCTTGTTTGTTGTATAAACTCTCTGTATCTTGCTTGTTGTATAAACTCGATGTAGCTTGTTTGTTGTATAAACTCTCTGTATCTTGTTTGTTGTATAAACTCGATGTAGCTTGTTTGTTGGTATAAGCTCTCTGTATCTTGTTTGTTGTATAAACTCGATATAGCTTGTTTGTTGGTATAAACTCTTTGTAGCTTGTTTGTTGTATAAACTGTCTGTAGCTTGTTTGTTGTATAAACTCTCTGTAGCTTATTTGTTAGTATAAACTTTCTGTAGCTTGTTTGTTGGTATAACTCTCTGTAGCTTGTTTGTTAGTATAAACTTTCTGTAGCTTGTTTGTTAGTATAAACTTCCTGTAGCTTGTTTGTTAGTAGAAACTCTCTGTAGCTTGTTTGTTATTATAAGCTCTCTGTAGCTTGTTTGTTGGTATACGCTCTCTGTATCTTGTTTGTTGTATAAACTCGATATAGCTTGTTTGTTGGTATAAACTCGATGTAGCTTGTTTGTTGTATAAACTCGATGTATCTTGTTTGTTGTATAAACTCGATGTAGCTTGTTTGTTGTATAAACTCTCTGTATCTTGTTTGTTGTATAAACTCTCTGTATCTTGTTTGTTGTATAAACTCGATGTATCTTGTTTGTTGTATAAACTCGATGTAGCTTGTTTGTTGTATAAACTCTCTGTATCTTGTTTGTTGGTATAAACTCTATGTAGCTTGCTTGTTGTATACATTCTCTGTATCTTGTTTGATGTATAAACTCTCTGTATCTTGTTTGATGTATAAACTCTCTGTTTCTTGTTTGTTGTATAAACTCTCTGTATCTTGTTTGTTGTATAAACTTTCTGTATCTTGCTTGTTGTATAAACTCGATGTAGCTTGTTTGTTGTATAAACTCTCTGTATCTTGTTTGTTGTATAAACTCGATGTAGCTTGTTTGTTGGTATAAGCTCTCTGTATCTTGTTTGTTGTATAAACTCGATATAGCTTGTTTGTTAGTATAAACTCTATGTAGCTTGCTTGTTGTATACATTCTCTGTATCTTGTTTGATGTATAAACTCTCTGTATCTTGTTTGATGTATAAACTCTCTGTTTCTTGTTTGTTGTATAAACTCTCTGTTTCTTGTTTGATGTAAAAACTCTCTGTTTCTTGTTTGTTGTATAAACTCTCTGTTTCTTGTTTGTTGTATAAACTCTATGTAGCTTGCTTGTTGTATACATTCTCTGTATCTTGTTTGTTGTATAAACTCTCTGTTTCTTGTTTGTTGTATAAACTCGATGTATCTTGTTTGTTGGATAAACTCAAAATCCGTTTTCACAAGTTCCCTCTCGCACCATACTAGTTCTCCTTGTAGTGTCAGTATTGCCGATTTATTGATCGCATTTGTCGTTATCAGTCAGCATTTAGCATAAGCCAATTTTTAAGTGATATCAGTATGCACCACTGCTTGAAACAATTTCAAAGGGTTATCGAATTCTTTCTTCACAGAAGACAGCTACTAGACACTGTGGAGAGTGTTAGCGTAATCGACTGTGAGCTGCCTTGCTAAGACTTTCGACTTGTGAAATGAAGTGTTTGAGGAAAGCCATCCGTGTTACCAGAAGAGACAGAATGTGGAACGCCGACATTCGATGTATGGTCGGCACTACGTCTTGTGCCGAATGCAATTCCAGGCAGAAAATGAGTTTGTTTGGTCATCTCACCCGAATGCACCCTCATCATCCTCCACTGATGGCGTACAATACTGGTAGATCTGTACAGGGCAAGGGGGCGGCCGCGAGGAAGGTGGATGGATGCCATTAGAGTGATTGTGCAGCGACACGGGCTCACATTGACCGACGCAACGTACTTGGCGCAGGATAGACGACTTAAGTTCCCCACGACGCTATACGGCACAAGTGGAAAGAAAACTAACTAAATATATATATATATATATATAGTTACATAACTATACAACTACATTTTGTATTTTCGACTACCAATGTGTGAGGAAGTTTTTTCATTCTGTGATCAAAATTAAACAAACAGAATGGATTTCAATGCAGCGCCTCGTCTGTCAAATACAATGGTGTAGCCACGGTTATCAAATATTTCAATAAAATAAGCAGCAACATATTTCGTACTTCATTTGAATGAGATATTGCTTTCTCAAAACGTTCTTTCATTAGCATTTGTATTTACTGCTTGGTTTCTGGTTATTTTAATTATCTATGCACGTTTCATTTGATAATATTAGATTTTACAACTTTTACACAAAATACTATATACATTACGCTTTTTATTTCTGTCTGAACTATGCGCGAAACATCTTTCACATTTTCACTGATCGCGAAATGTTTTTAATATTTTCACTGATTGTGAAATGTTTTTCATATTTTCATCGACCGTGAAATGTTTTCCCACCTGTCCGCAGATGTAGAACCACTGGGAAACACTGTTCCAGATTACATCAGCAGTGAAAAATGAGAGCAAGAAAAGCACACACTTATACACCTATTTCGTAACAGTTATGACCTGATCCAATTCAATTAAAATTTCTAACATATTTATTTTATTTTATTTTATTTCATTTTTGATACTGACATCTGGAATATTAAATCGCATGTCCAAACATATGAGGACACATTACAGTTCTTGGTAAAGCAACTAGACAACGGCCGATATAGGATTACCCGATATTAAACCATTTGAAAATATGGCAACAAAACATGACGATCCAGTCATGAATTGCTGTTTAATATTTACAATAGACTTCAGAAATCTCTCAAACGATTTTGATAACTTGAGTTTCATAATATGTCATCTAATGACAATCCACAAATTCAGTTCTTTTCAGTATTTAGCAGTTTACCTCCACTGCCTCCTGTAAGTTTCAGGAAGGCCGGATTATTCATAGTGCGTCGGTCCCTATGTGAGGGGATTTGAATTTCACTCTGAGGCAACGCTTTGTGAACATCTGAAACATTATTTTGTACTTTCCTGTTTCCTGTGCCATTTATTATGAACATGGAGATTTAATTCTGGTCAACTTACATTTTCAACCTATTGGATGTCACACCCCGGCTGCCTTGCGAGATATCTGTTCACGGAAAAGGTTATGGAAGTAAACCCTGTGGAAAAGTCTTCCTCCTGTGCTAACTCTAGTAGTCTTGATAATGTCTTGCCACTGGCAAAAGATAGCCCAGATGAGAGAGCGAGGTAGGCAAATTGCGCAAACTTTACTCTCTTTAATACAAATCACAGCGCAAGTCACCCATTTCAGCGGACAGAGCAAAATGAAAAGATTGTCCAAACGGCTGAGCAGGGAGAGTGATCTTCATCACACGTGATGGGCACGTGATGCGAATGTCACTATTCAGTATTGATACGATGCGATCAGTGCACATTATGAAGGTCTATCGGGAGGATTGATATGGCTATTTTTATTGGAAAACTCATGAGCAGGCGAAAATAATCGATCATGTCCATGTTTAACGACTTTGCTTGCCTAACCCTGATTTCTGTTTAATATTGACATTTTACTATTATTTTGTTTATTTGCAAGCCCGCTCTCCTAAACTCGCAATTTCAATGTATATTATTCATTTATGGACACTGAACCAGATTTAGGATTTTCCCAACTCGGTTGTATTGAAACATTCTAACATTATTTAAGTTTACTTATATCATACGGAGAACCCAGTGGTCTCGTGGGAAGGTGTTTGCATGGGGTGCTTTTTGGCGGGTCGCGGGTTCAAATCCCGGTGGAGTAAAACGTTAAGTAACCCATAGCATTTCTGCCGTAGGGGTGTGAGATGTTAGCAATCTCACATTTCAAAGGCTCGGCTATATGAGGGCGGTAGCCATCTCCTCTACGTCACCGTTTTTACTTCCCGGACTGAACCGGTACCCATTAAAGGCTGGGTCGACCCGGGAGTAACTCAGATGCGAAGTCAGCTCGCTAACCACTGTGCTATGCGGCTACCCCCGGTGGAGACACCGGGATTTTTTCACGTGGATCATCAGGTAAATATTTCCCTCGAGTGATATCAGACACCCGTGTGTAGTGGCGTGCACGTTAAAAATACGTTAGCAGTTGGAAATCGAAAAGAGCAGGCCTAACGGCCGATGCTCCGGCAAAATTCAAGTTCAAAATCTGCTCAAATTATTCCAGGGATTCTCGGCCCACAGAAAATATGTCGCGAAAAGGAGACTGTGTGGCTATAACAACAAGTCTTGGTTATGTGGTTAGCGGAGCGGCTTAGGTGGCGCCTGACAGGCTGACGGTCTACCTTGCTCTAATTTACACTTCCACCTCCATCAGTCTCAAAAATAGGCAATCGTATATTCCAGGGGCTAACAGATGCTGGGATTGACCTAGCAAATCACGAGTGGATTTTCACCTGCTAAAAAATATGAAACAAAGGATGTTGCACCTCCCCACGACGTCTAACGACATAAGTGGACTGAAGATAGATAGATAGATAGACTTATTTCATTCAAGTACGTGCACTTGCCATGACTGCTACAATGATCTTCTTTGTACGATTTCAGACTTCAAATTGAATATATCTAAATAAATAATTGGCCATTCTACGATTATTTGCGTCCCCAGTAATGAAATGTCCACGAGTGCTAGCTAGTTGCCCATGGCAAATGATGATGGCGACATCAACAGAATGTTTTATCTTGATGATGTAACTTGGGCTGTGTTTGGATTATAATGAGGAAGAAACTGCGCTTGTCATCGTCTCACTCTTTGTACCTGAGCTACCTTGGACCAGTGGGAATGCATAAGTAAAGACAGCTGGAGGCAACTCACGATGCAGGCACTCTGGTCCCACCTCCCGTAAGACCAGGGGTTACTTTAGCACTTGTGAGATTCTTCTTCTTCTTCCTTGTTTGTTCTCAATCTCCCACTACCAAACCCTGAAAGGGCTTAAGTAGCAGAATGTAGTCCAGAGAACGGAATGCGTTGTGTCGTAGTTTACAGCTTGACTGCGATATTTGCACCTTTCGGTCCAACACATCCGACTTCAGCAAGCATTTTTTGAGTACCGGGTTAGCATTCCCTCTTCGATCCCTTCTCCTTAGCCAGTCTGCCCTGTTGCAGCCTGTTATCCAGGATCACCGCGTGGAGGTGTAGAAGGGTCTTGGCAGCTATGGTTCGCTGGCCCTGACGCTAGCAGTCAGCTATGGGTCGCTGACCACTGCAGCTCATGCGCTGCTCAGCATCTTGATTCCACTTGTGAGATTCGATAGTCCATGGTTTCTGTTCATCGCTTTTGGAGGCGAGTGCCTGACCTCTCTGTACACACTGACCACATTGACCTCCAGAAGACTATGCAGATTCTGTAGACAACCAATGCTACATTCCAATCGTGCAGTTTCGTCACCAACTGACCACCTGACGATTCAGATGTTCATGATCCCTGAAGTCACCCCAGCGCAGTCATGTTGGCGCTGTAGAGGTCTGGGCTGTTGGATCTGGGGTTGTCATTGACCATCGTTTTCTAGATCAGAGGTTCAGTACTGATCAGGAACGATAGTTTCACTAGTTCCGCTCCACTGCATACCACCTCCGTCTGCCTCCACCCTATGTTGTTTACTTGGAAATTCGCTGCCCCTTGAGATGTGTGTTATTGAGGATGCTGAAGATTTTCATAGAATTCCCTCATGATACCTGCATAAGAACGGGTTGTGTAGAGAAAATCTCAGTAACAGTGGTATTCATTATGGTCCCGTGTACAAGGACGTCTTAATAGCACTGTACTTGCTATTCATTGTAAATGTTCTGGGTTCGTTTCACGATAACGGCACACTGCAGTCTATGCAGATGTAATTAGACGAATGTTTTACTGGCAGGGAAGACAAGACGGTATAATACAACCAAGTCATGACCTCACTTTACACACACACGAACACACAAACACACGGACAAACTGAGATCTGATACAATTAATCATGGATTTTGAGATCTAGCAAAAGTATTAACTGTAAACTATACTTCTCGCCATCATGTTACTACTAATTCTACTACTACTACTACTATTACTGTTACTACTACTACTAATACTACTGCTACTACTACTACTACTACTATTACTATTACTACTGCTGCTACTACTATTACTACTACTACTACTACTATTACTACTACTACTACTACTACTATTACTACTACCACTACTACTACTACTACTACTACTATTACTACTACTACTAAATGTGTTTATGGGACGACTTGAATGTTGGTTATCCAGTAAATACCAGTGGAATCCAAGGATACGCCTCTGACTGCGGATATAGAAGTCTTCAAGATTCGTCTGTTCTAATCTTTCTGTAAGACTGTCTCGCTGTGAAACAGTTGTATCTGATGCTAACCAAGTACAATTTATGAACGCTATATCATTATAGGCGTCTCAATTTCTATAGACCATGCGCGTGGCGCACTGTGAGTTTTGTCCAGCTCTGTTTCCTGTACTTCGACACTGTCTGCAATGACTAAAACAATCCGCGAGTGACAGTACCTGCCACAAGCCGTACAACCATGCTAAGGAGGCTCTTTGCTAAGGTGTTCCTAGATATCTTCAGTCGTTCTTTTTTATCCGCAGCCTGAAGACCTCTACGAGCGTCGGCAGCCACTATGCCCCCTCCTACTGATTGTCTCCAAACAGATCGATCGTGAGCAATTGATTTCCAGACCTCGGATGTCGCATGACTTCATATCCCTCTTGCATACGTCCTTGCATCACAGTGTGGGACGTCCGATTCTTTTAACTTGAATGGTCAGATAGAGGAGATCCTCTGGCAGCCTCTCATCTTCCATGCGGTAAACATGTCCCAACCATCGAAGACGCCGCTGGCTCAACATCGAGTATATGCTGTGAGTGTTTGCTCGCTGAATTATGTGGTACCCAATATACATCGTACACATCTCATGCGAAAGTTGCCGTTCCTAATTAGTGTAAGTGCTCCAAGTCTCGCTTCCATACATAAGAGTGCCAAGAACGCAGGTCGGATAAACCCGGTCCTTGGTCTAGTGAGACAGCAGCAGTGTTCTCTCAGGTTGTCTTTCCCTCGGCGGACGTGACGGTATTCGTCATGCCAAGACTACTGTCTTGTTGTTACTAAATTACCAAATTAGTTATGAAATATGCTATATTCCACATGACAGTGATCAATGTTCAAATGTTAAAGGCGTGGGCTTGACTTCATTGCCGCAGATTTCCCTATCTGGCTCCGTCTCTCTCCTCCGAACAGTACCCTGCCTGCCGATAGCATCGCACAAAGCACAAGCTCTAGCTCCAGCGAAGAACCCAGGGTTCTCCAGCGATGAACCCAGGGATCTCTAGCGATGAACCCAGGGATCTCCAGCGATGAACCCAGGGATCTCCAGCGATGAACCCAGGGATCTCCAGCGATGAACCCAGGGATCTCCAGTGATGAACCCAGGGACCTCCAGCGATGAACCCAGGGATCTCCAGTGATGAACCCAGGGATCTCCGGAAAAATTGCCATCATGAACCGACCGTCGCAGCTCGAATTCAAACCCAGATCGTCTGAACACGAAGGAAACGGCTTGACCACTTCGCCACGGAGACCCCAATTGTTTGTCATTGTTAATAATAATCATAAGGCTGTTTTAATTGTCAACAAAATGCTGTTATTTCGTTCATATTGTACAGGTGTTGTACGGGTGTTCTACATGGGTCAGCTAGTAACGTATGAAAATGTCAAGAACTTCATGATAAGTAACACACGAGGAAAAGGCGATCAAAGCCACACACACACACACACACAATTTATATTTCCAACTTAACTTGTGGTTACCTTCACACTTCGCACATGTGACATCAAATTGATAGACCGTCTGGACAATATATGACATTAATTCTGTTGACATAATGTGCATAAACTCTCACTGATTTCCATACCAACCGTGTGCGTTTCATCGAACCCCTGGATGAAGTGGTGGGCGGGGCCAACAGATTGACAGTTACAGCAATACTTACTCCCATCTGTTTAAACTATTAATACTGTTTCCATAAACATGATCACATCTGGAAATGACAGTGTAAAAGTTATTGTTTATTTGATATCAGCGGTTCTCAGATTGTCTTGGGTGACTGAGTGGTCTCGAAGAAAGACGTCGGCCTCGGGTGCTGGAGGTCTCGAGTTCAAATCACAGTGGAGACAGACATTTTTTTCACGTGGACTTTCTGGTAATTCCCCGGATCTCTGGGTAGTAGAGATCGGACGCCCGTGTGCAGTGTCGCATGCACCTTCTGGTATTTCCCCGGATCTCTGGTGGTGTGGGTTCCACTCCGGACTCCGCCGTCTTTTTCATGGGTGCTTGATGCGGAGTCCTCTGCATCTCGTAGTCGCCCCCTAGTCGCCTTGTCATTGACTTGCCACTGGGGTCGGGCGGCACGAGATGAGAGAGTGAGGATAAAAAGTAGCGCAGTTAATCCTTACAAAAAATATCGCTAGCAAAATTAATTATACCATCATTGTCTACGATGGACGGCGGCCTTTGCCTTTTGTTTATATAATATATATATATATATATATATATATATATATATATATACATATATATACTATAGATTATAGCCGTGATGTGTTTTTCTTGATAACACTAGAAACATATAATTGCTGGACTGTAGTCGAAGTGGGAGTATTTTCTTCTTCTTCTGCGTTCGTTCTCAATCTTCCACCCCCAATCCCTGAAATGGGCTTTGCAAGTAGCAGAATCTAGTCAGGAGAACGGAATGCGTTGTGTTGCTAGTTTACAGATTGACTGCAATATTTGCACCTTTCGGTCCGACTCATCCGTCTTCAGCAGCTAGTGGGAGTTTGAGAACAAACGAAAAAGAAGAAGAAGAAAATACATCCAACATGTTTTCAAGTGCCTTTGTTATTTGCTAACTTTTACAGCCATTGGCAGGTACTGCGATGACGTTAAATCTAATTAAATTTGATGTGGTCAGAGATTTCCATTTTCAAATATTCGTTAATTCATTGAAGGCAGTATTTATCAATGTGATTCGGGTGATCATTTAATTTGCAGTATCCCCATTTTGTATAATTTTACTACCTAAATAAGTGAAATTTTAAGCTTTCTGCATATTTTGACAATGTATCTGAACATCGGTACCTGTGTGTGTGAGATTCATGGTTTTAGATTTCGAGACATATGTCTGCCATAATTGTTTCGCTAGATGGCCGAGTTAGTCTATATTCTCCTGCGCTTAGAATTCAGGAGTTGCAAGTCATCCGAGAAATCTAGGTTCTTTTGCAGATTATGATCTGACACCTAGTGTCGAACTGTGTGTTGCCTAGGTTCGCATAACCCGGTCTATGATTACGCGGAAAAGCCAGGGGACATAACACATCCTTATAGCTACACCTGTTTCAATATTGAACCATTCAGTTTTATCGGCACTAGTCTGTTCACTGTGAAGTACTATATCATGATTCTATGACTTTTAAAAGCTTGGTTGGAAAGTTATACTTGACAAGAATCTTCCAAAGTGATGGTCGTTACAGACTATCGATGAACCAGCGATGCACGGCTTGCACTATCGTGAAATTATACGTGGATCCAGCAGCTAAGGGGCGCCTGAAAGGACGGAAACAGGAGCTACAGAAATCATCAGTATCTACACGCTTCGCTATTTACCGAGAGGGGCTGAGTGTTTACAAGTCTGCCCGGGGTGTACTGGGGTCGATTCTTAACGGAACAGAAACGGACCATCTATGATTACTGATCTGGTCCGATCTAATTCGATAGAAACATTTATTTGTGTCTGCTCAATTCTGCTTCTGCTTATGTGTTAGACAGACAATTGAACTGGTTTAATCTCTACTGGTGTATTAGTTTAGTTTAGTCGAAGAATCAACGTCATTGCACACGGTTTAACCCATAAGTGCTTTGTTCTCCATATTTCTTGGAGAATCTCTGCCACAATGCACGAGCTCCGTAGTACCGGCGAGGATCCCGTAATATATTGGCTAGTTTTTGATCATAATTTTGAATGTTGCTCGGGCAGCGGGCGGCATACTCTTTTAAATCTCAAACTGCCGAGAAATTTTTAACGTGAGTGGACACTGAACACGGGCGTCTGATCTCTACTACCCAGAGATCCCGAGAAATACCAGAAAGATCACGTGAAAAAAATCCCAGGTGAACACACGACCTCCAGCACGCGAGGCCGACGTCTTACCGCGAGACCTATCTGTCCCCGACTGATCTAATCTTTACTTCAAAAGTTACATGCGAACCTAATGGAGATCAAATATGATACATGTGTAACGCAGGATAGTTTTCGGTTGTAATTGCAGTCTGACATGTTCACAGGCAAGAAAGACACACATCAATGGCATCTCTTTTCTCATCTAACCTAACAATCTGCTTCATTTTACTCTGTCCAACAATCACACCCAATTACACAACTTGCACACGCGCCCTCAGCGCGAGACCCTTCCATTGTTCACCGAGATCGCCAAAATCTAGCATACAGACGCACACACGCATCCAAGCACTCGTTAATACGCCCTGATATCACCTGAAAGACTGCGGCCCGAGGTGGAAATGGCGTGCCTCCGCTGGTAGAATACAGTGAGGTAAAGACTTTTACCCCCCCCCCCCTTCCCCCCCCAAAAAACAAGGAATACACGAGACGATATGTTTTATCCTATCCCCGTGTTTCCCAATCTCGGTCCCCGGCCCAGTGCCGGCTATAGCAATTTTCTGCTGGTACTGGAAACAGTTATGGTTCAACCCCTTAACTGTGGAGGTCGCGTTGTGGTGATCTAAGCTCTGAATTCATTCATTCTTTAGTCCCGTAACCTAGAAGGTCGTTGAGGCACCGTTATTGCAGTTTGTCGAACCAGTTCCCGCCAAACGTCTAGATTTTCGCCAGGGTATTAGTTTCAGCTATAGACATTCCCGTCCACTCTTTTATATTGTCCTCCCATCTCTTTTTTGGTCTCCCATTCCCACGCTTCCCAGATTAAGCTCAACCTTAATCAACTTTTACTAGTTTTTTTTCATGTTTTTTTCCCACGCTTCCCAGGCACAGTGCCTTGCTGAACCGTCTTTGTCAGCCCCACCGATCGCGATATATGTCCATACCATGTCAGTATCCGTGTTTTTACTATATTCATTAGGTTTTTATATTGACCTAACTCCTTCCTAAGAATTTCAAGAACTCTCGTTTGTAACGCGATCCAAATATGAAATGCAAAGAATTCGTCGCAAGCATCTCATTTCCATTGCGCAAATTTTACGTTTTAGAGCAGCCGTCAGAGTCCAAGTCTCACACGCGTAGAAGTATACCGAGGTGATCATTGTGTACATTAAAGTCAGCTTCCATTTAAAGAGAGAGATGGGTTCCGTCAGGTGTGTAGCGGCCCAAAACACACACCAAGCTCTGAATGGCTAACTTTAAAACTCAAATGATATCAGCTACACAAGTATCTATATATCTCGGACACAAAAACTCATCTGTATTTTCCGTGTTTGCTTATCAAAGTATGTGAGTTGGTTTTTGTCTGTAAACAGATGCTTAAACAAATATTTAGAAACGTAAATTAAGTCAATCCTAGATTAATATTCTAGTCACAGAAGTTAGTTTTCTGCTAAAACTGTGTTGATAGAATTTAGGAAGGCAAGTTATTTCTTCTTTTTGTGATGTAAAACTTGAATCCTTACAAAATGGAGATGAAAAAGCAAAACAGCAAAACCTTTTAATCTTCTTTAGTAGAGCCGAGGACAATGTTCAGGCGAAAAGTAGTGATGGTACAGAAATAATCTCAAGTACTAGTGCTTCAAGTGTAGACATAAAACACACACACACAAAGAAATATAATGATACTTCGGAATGTGCAACGCAAACCCCCTAAAAAATATTACAAAGTGAGCATTATGTTAGGCGTTATGACAAGAAACATTTAAAACTTGGTTTCATTATAAGCCCTGGCAATGAACTATCACCACAGCCTTTGTGTGTAGTGTGTTCCGAAATTCTGTCAAATGACGCTATGAAACCTTCCAAACTTGTTCGCCATTTAAATTTGAAACATTATTTTATCAACAATCAATTGAACTTTTATCAAAGATGACATGACCAGATGAAAAGTCTGCAAAGTTAAACGAAAATGATCAGGACTAGTGACAGGTCGCTGATTCGATATTTAGTTGCCCTTCAAGAAGATAAGATGAAAAAAACAAAAACTGTTTGCTGTTGGTGCAGTTAGTAATGTCTTGCATCTTAGATGTCGTAGAAGAAATTATTGGGTGCTCGTCATTAAACATCTGGAGGCTGCATCGCTTTCGGACACCACCATTCAGAGGAGAATTGTCGACATGGCTACTGATATTGAAAAGCAAGTTGTAGAGGGAATAAAGAAATGGAGATGTTTAGCTATGCAACGATGAATCAGCTGTCGGTGAGCAACCATGCTATCCGATTTTGCTTCGTGAGGTATAGCGAAGATGGAGACTCAAGGGGAGAACGTTTTTGTTGTCTTGACTTATCTGGACGGACTACTAATTCAGAGATATTTAATGATCTTGATGGTTATTTTCAGGCACAGGGCTTAGACTATAGAATATGTATCGGAGTGTGTACGGACGGTGCTAGGAGCATGACTAATGTATCGGAGTGTGTACGGACGGTGCTAGGAGCATGACTAATGTATCGGAGTGTGTACGGACGGTGCTAGGAGCATGACTAATGGCCGCTCGAAAGTAGTTGCAAGAATAAAGTAAGTCGCGCACCCAGAAGTTTTGTCCATGCACTGTATGATCCACCGGGAGCACCTAGTTGCAAATAAGCTTGTGACTGAGCTAAAGAATGTCATGAACGACGCGGGGAAGATCATCAATGAAATTCCAAGTCGAGCTTAGAACTCCAGGCTGTTCACGACACTGTGTCATAGTGTTGACTCAGTCCACCAACATTTTCTTCTCCGTGCAGAAGGGAGGTGGTTATCGAGAAGAAAAGTTTGTGCACGTCTTTTCGAACTGAGGGAAGAAGTAGAGACGTTTCTGCGAGACCAAAGCTCTTACCTAGCAGAATCTTTCTTGAATGAGGAATGGATGACTAAGCTTGCGTATATGGCGGACATGCGTTCAAACTGTGCAATATTTTCACTCTTTGCTTCCCTCCTGTCTCTCATGCCAGAGATTGTGCCCGTTGTCATCGTGTGGTCCAACCCGCTTGTCTCATGACATGCACGAAAGAGGATGACTGCCGTGTCATCATTTTTGCCATTATCAGTCTACGTGTTTGTGCCTCCTCAAGAAACACAATGATGGAACATAAAATGTTGTCTCGGCTCTTCCTCGCATGTGGGCATGTCAGATCTTAATACCTTTTTGCTACATATTCTATGTGGACCGAGAATCCCTTGAATAATTTGAGTAGTTTTTTAACTCAAATTTTGCTCAAGATTCGGCCGTTATGCTTACTCTTTTCAATTTCCAACTGCAGAAGGATTTTTAACATGCACGCCACTGCACACGGGTGTCTGATTTCACTACTCAGAGATCAGGGGAAATTTTTTCTAGATGATCCACGTGAAAAAATCCCGGTCTCCACCGTGACTTAAACCCACGACCTTAAACATCCGAAGCGAACACCTTATCTCGAGACCACACACATATGTCCCATAATGATTTTAATACACATCGATCCACTAAAATTATTCAATTTAACCAGATCAGTTCAATTATGTAATTAAGACCACAGTCTTGAAAAAATCGCAAATAAAAGGGCACACATTCCAAGAAATCTGCTGACTCCATCAGATCTAAAAAAAATGACATTTTCCCTGCGCAGCCGAGAACTACAGCTTGTTCTAAGTAAATAAATAGCGCATCCAGTTTACCGATAAACAACAGGAATAAAACAGCAAGAAAGCTCTTTTGATTTTAACGTGTGGTATAAATATGTGCAGCGGCAAGCTTATTGTAACGGAGTACTTCGTGTCTATCTATTAAGAAAGTCACGCTCGATACCATAAACACACTCTCTATATCCATCACAGCGACGGCAGGAAAAATATTGATCGCTCATCTAAATGGAATCACAAGTGGTTCTATAGCCAGGCTTTTGTTTTTGTGCTGTCTCTAATGTATACAGTGGTCAATCATTATAATATATATCAATGGTACAGCGCTGTCGTTTACTTAATGCAATAATTTTAGTCTCATTTTAGGTAGAGCAATAGTGACACCGTTAACTGATCCATATTATGGGCCGTCTTCTTGAGCTCCGTTCATGAAATCTTGTTGTTCTGATCATCTCCATCATCCTTTTTTTCAATTGGGCAATGCTTCAAACATATTCTTCACTACTTTTCCATTAGTCTTCTTCTCCTTCTTCTTCTTCTTCTTCTTCTTCTTGTTCCTCTTCTTCTTCTTCCTCATCTTCTTCTTCTTCTTTTTCTTTTTCTTCTTCTTTTTCACTTAATTTAACTACGTCTTTATACTGGGTTAGATGACTCTAAAAAGTCTGTATACAATCAGTTTCTTAGAGAGAGGTTTTTGCTGATGTTACGGGTACGAGCATCTTATTATGACTCAAACACTTGTGCAAAGTAGACCCGCAGCCAGTTAGGCGCCATCTATAGCTTCTCTTAACAAACCACCCGGAGAAAGGTACACATAACTTTGGTAGATTTTTAATTATAATTTTGTCCGGGCAGCGGCCGTTAAGCCAACTCTTTTCGATTTCCAACTGCCAAGGGATTTTTAACGTGCTCAACACTGAACACGGGAGTACGATCTCACTACCCCGAGAGAAGGTGAATTTTTACCAGAATATCCTCGTGAAAAAATCTCGGTTTCCACCGAGATCCGGCACCCGAGGCGGACTAATACCCCCAGACCACTGAGTCACCCCTCCCCTTTTTCCTCTGCTTCTTCTACATTTTCTTCTTCTTCTTCTTCTTCATCTTCTTCCTCGTCGTCTTCTGCGTTCAGGCCTTTCAGTCCTGCTTGATCTGTAGTCCCGTCGATAGGACGAAGTTTACAGGCCTCTTCAGGTCCGGGTGGCGAGCTCCCAGGTTCTGCATCAGCTCTGCTCCCTCTGGCCAGCTATGGTCTCTGTAAGCTGGGCAATCATATCGGTTGTGTTCGGGGATCTGAACTCGAACTCCACATGGGCAGTCACTTGTGTGTGATATCTTGAGCCGGTATAGGCAGCCCAATAGTCTGTAATAGCCTGTTCTCGGACACAAGATGTTGGTTTGTCTGTGCAGCTGGTTATGACTGTTCTTGTTTTTCTATAAGACATTGATGGGACACATTGTTCCCTACAGTCACCTGATTTGTACAGGGTATCGGCTCTCTCTCTCTCTCTCTCTCTCTTTCTCTCTCTCTCTCTCTCTCTCTCCCTGTGATTATATTGGTTTAGAAGACTGCGCAGATTATGTATAGAACCAGTTTCTTGGAGGATAGTTAACCGATGTGCGAGTCCATCGTAATAGATTCAAACACTATATCAAAGTAGACCAGCAGCTTTTAGGCGCCATCTATGCCGCTCTTAACAAACCATCTAACCATGACCGGTGTTAAGCCATGTCCCACATTTAGTCGCCTATTACGATATGCTCCCTGTGAGGCAGGGGTGTTATTCTTGTCTTTGTCATACACAAAGCCCCCGGCGGACCACTCGGAACTTGTCTGAGCGAATCTATTTCATCTCACCTCATCTCATTACTTTATTCTCAGCAACTAACTCTGATCTCATTTCATCTATTTCATCTCATCTATTCTATCTAATGTCACCTCATTTCATAAAAACTCATTTATTCAATCTCATCTTATCTCATCTCATGGGGACGAAGACTAATGTTTGGCCAGGCACAACATACTGATCAGTCATGTTAGTCAGCGTCAAAATTTACTGGCCAAGATACTCACCTCGACTTCCTCGTAGACCTCCCATCGCAGCCTGACTAACGGGGTGAAGGATCGACGTGATCCCCGTAGTAGTGAGCGACACGCAGATGAAGCCAAGCATAACACAACCGCCTGGAGGACCCCGGTCCACCTTCATTAGCACGCTCGGGATGTGAGGAAAGCTACTGCAACCCGCCACTTAACTTCTTTTTTAGGACGTACAAATGAGTAAACGTACTCATTGTGGGCATTAAACAACAACATCTCATTTTATCTATCCCAGTAGACGCTGGGGCAGGTAAGTCAACTTTCAATATGTGCCTCTGAAGTGTTTTGCAAGAGATCAGAGTGCAGTTTTTTGAATGCAGTCGACCGAAAACCACCTTTTCACTCAGATTCAGAAAATGCAGACAAACACCATTTCGCTTTTACTTATTAAATGCGCAACACAGTGACGCTTGTAATAACCATCTGAAAGTAACATGTTTTTAAAAATCTCATCTAATCTGTTTCCTTTTATATCATTGCATATCAACTCTAATAATTTAGTCTAATATCATGTAATATATAATAGAGTAGATAGACATCATCTATGGAAAATATGGAGTAACTGATCAACTAATTAACTTGTGCAAAAGTCTATACATTAATAGCCGGTGCTCTGTTCGAACAATAACCAGGGTCTCAGCAAGATTTCGTACAGCAAGATTTCGTATACAATCAGGAGTACCACAAGGACGTGTGCTATCCACTTTGTTGCTCATTACATATGTAGTCCACATTTGTAAAACAGCCATCCCAAATGAAGGTAGCAACAATTTGTGAACTCTAAAACGAACTTGTTATTGCTGAAGATCAAGCAGTCATATCAACTTCATAGCCACAACTGCAGCAACACATTGATAAACTAAATACAACATGTAAAGAAGACAGCATGAAAATCAATGTAGAATAAAAACTGAGGTCATGAAAATATATAGAAAAGCCGGAGAAATCGTAGTGTTTGTAGTGTGTGTAGTGTGTGTGCTGTGTGAAGTGTATGTGCTGTGTGAAGTGTGTGTAGTGGTCTCACGGAGTATCCTATTCAGAACGCAGAACTTCACCAACAGAATTCTCTATTACACATTTCTTGTAAGATTGTCAGATGTGACATGAAACACAAATATGTGGCAGAGATATTGAAAACCACCAGTAGAGCTGTAGACGAGAGAGAGACAGAGAGAGAGAGAGAGAATGTGAGAGAGAGAGACAGAGAGAGAGAGTGTGAGAGAGACAGAGAGAGAACGAAAGAGAGAGGGAGAGAGAAGTGAATATAATAAACCCTTATCAAGAAACAAAACATTATAACTAGAAATTGCTTTGGATCGAGTGAAAACTTGGAAAAAAAGGACTGAAAAAAAAACAAAAAACACTGATGGCACTAGCTACGACTTTGAAAAGAAGATTTTTGTTTGGTCACCTGAAGCACTAATTATTATTTGTTTCTTTTCAAATTTCATCAAAATAAAAATTAAACTAAACTTTTAAAGTAGTCTATGCTACTTATTAAGCATGTATTAAGCGTAGTAAACATTCAAAAGTCGTAAGCGACCCGTTCTTCGACATTGTAGTTAATCTTGTTCGGGTTCCAGCCCTGTCTCCAGTCGTGTAATCTTGTCACGAAGTAATGGCACGATGTAATGGAGTGGACGATTGGATTGTTCATGCCCACGGAAGCCTCCCCCATGTGGTCATGCTCATTTATATATAATCTGATTTAATAGGAGGAACTAAGACGCTAGTCCGGTCAGGCACAACACACTGACCAGGACGTCGCGTCAGGGTCAGACACAATATACTGACCAAGACCACTATCTCTGTTCCATGTATAGTTCCCAGGAAACAGTCTGTTTTCAAGACAGTCTGGCTGGCGAGACGTGGATCGACGTGATCACCGTAATAGTGAGCGTCACACAGATAGAGCCAAGTATAGTACAACCGTCTGTAGGACCTAGGTCAACCTTCATCCGCACCATTAGGATGTGAGGAAAGCTATTACAAACCGCCACTTAACGTCTTTTTCAAGACACACACAAGAGCACAGTTACTCATTGTGGGCATTCAACAACAACAATTTGATTTTATAAATACGTTTATTTAACAAAATGTTGGCAGACGCCTGTGATTATTCTTATATAAATGTTGCTATTTCACTGTTTTAAAGATCATTTAAGGTACACAATTTTATAGCATTCCTCAATAGAATTTGAAATCCTAAATTCACAGTTACTTAATTACTCGTACAACGAAGTGAAATCGATCTTCGATTAACTTAACGTAACTTAACTTAACTTCTTTATACTGGTTTAGAAGACTCTGCAGAGTCTGTATACAACCAGTTTCATTTACATTACCTTCAACTAAAAGATATGCGTATCCAATTTATTCTTAAATGCATTAACTGTCCCTGTCTCACTACCTCCCGTGGCAATGCATTCAAAGCATTCAGCACTCTCTAACTAAAAACATATTTCCTGATATCTAATCTGGACGTCTCTTTAGTAAATTTGTAGCTATGCCCTCTTGTTCTTGTGGATGGCTGTATTTAAAAAAAACAACTTGTTATAGTCTAATTTATCCATTCCTCTGAACATCTTATAAACCTGTATTAAGTCACCACGAATTCTTCCCTCTTCTAGGCACTGTAGGCCGATTTTTCTGAGTCTTTCCTCGTAACTGTAATTCTGGAATCCCACTTTCAGCTTTGTCGCTCTTTGCTGACGGGTATATAATCTTAGTCTTAGTCTTAGTCAACCTGTACTTGAACAAGGGCAAATGCCCTTGTGCAGGTCCCATCTCTGGCATGAGCTGGATGTAGCCGGGAGGAGGATTTCCTGCTTAGCGGGCTAGGCTCGAGCAGCTTATTACACCGCTGCCTTGGAACAAGTGCCGCGGAGGGTGGTTAACCGATGAGCGAGTCCGTTTTAATAGACTGCAACACTAGAGCAAAGTAGACCCGCAGCCTGTTAGGCACAATTTATGCCGCTTTTAACAAAGAACATAACCATGACCGGTGGTATACAGTTATTCACCACTTATGACATGCTCTCTGTGTGGCAGTGCTGCTATTCTTGTTCTTGTGCGACATACAAAGACCCTGACGGAACACTCGGTTATTATGGATAAGTTAGTGTATATTTTAGTTTAAGGAAACAGTACACTCGGAAATTAACACATTAAAATAAATATAATAACAGTATTTATTCATATTTTGTTTTAACGAAACAGTTACATTCTACATGTCTGAAAGGACATTGGTGTACATACTTATACTGAGCTGAAGAGATCTGCTAGGAACAGAGGACAGTAGCACGACATGATCAGATGACTTCAATACAAGTCTCCGAACTGAATAACCTGGCGATAATGATGATGATTATGTTATAACCTAAACCTTTAAAGGGCTCTCTCTTGTGAGTTTACACGCAGTGTGTAGGGTAGATTTTGATTTTACTCCATTAAGAACAAAACATGAGTTTAACTAAATCGAACCCGTGTCATTTTGACCAAGAGACTAGCCCCCAAACGGCTGCTAAAAGATATTATAATCACGCTATCGAAGAAAAGGATTGATTCATCAGTCTAAGAGTCTGTAAACAACGTATAAGATATTACCAGGTGCACACACGTCAGGCTGTCAATTTAAAATTGGTGGGGCAGATTTGCACGTGACGTTGCCAAGGACGCTCCCTCGTCTGGGTCAGTTTAACCAGTAATAAACAATTCGAGTATTCCCTGATCTAGGCCAGTATATCAGCCACTGTGACATACAAATCTGTTTATCCAATGAGATATGTGGGCACGTTGTGACACAAATAAACGTTATAAGAGCATTTACTTATGCACAATACCTCTGTTGAGAAAGTGAGTTATATCAGTGGTTTCCCGTCCTGGGCCTTGCAATGTGCACTGTGAAGAGATTCGAAATATTAGAAAAATATTTTCATTATGGTTATTATCATCATTCTCTGGTTGATCAGTCCTAAGACTTGTTGTAAGATTGTCTGAGAATGACTCTCCATTTGACCATATTCTCTGGTTGATCAGTCCTAAGACTTGATGTAAGATTGTCTGAGCATGACTCTCCATTTGACCATATTCTCTGGTTCATCAGTCCTAAGACTTGTAAGATTGTCTGAGCATGACTCTCCATTTGACCATATTCTCTGGTTCATCAGTCCTAAGACTTGTTGTAAGATTGTCTGAGCATGACTCTCCATTTGACCATTTCCTCTGCAACTCTCTTAATTTCAGCAGAGGTTTATACTTTAATGTCTTTGCGTGTCTAAGATGTAAAAGTGAGTATTAGTCATCCCTACCTCTTTTCCTCTGGATCTTGCCCTCTAGTATGTTCTGTAAAAACCTTTATTTTGTCTTAACCTTCAGATTCTTTGTTTCTGCATTATTTTCAATAATTGTATTTGTACGCGTACCTCAGTGAGGAAAATGTCATTGGATCTAATTTCTGTACACTTCATTCGTTCCATTAAACGATATCACCATATTTCAAACGCTCCTAAGAAATGTTTTAAACAATATTTAAACAGAACATAGCAATTGTTTTAAAAGATAGACGATTATGATATGAATGTGACATTGCATGAAAAAAAAACAACACATTTCTCCTCTACAAAGAACGATTAAGAAGGATCCTAATTGGCCATTGCAACAAAAGACAAAGCGTAATAGACCGCTTTCACTAAGAAAATATGTCAAGGCTGAGATACGTCGGCTGTAGTTACGGCCCCATTTCCCAGTTGATCTGACAAATCAGGCCAATAGCAATGATAGTGTTATGTAGTAAATTCCAAAACGTTTATTGAGAATGTAAAACGGGAAGTCCCATAGCAAGGCCCTGCATTTCGGTCTAAAGTGATATATCAACTATGTTCGTGAGTCCTTGCTGTTTGTGAGACTGGGTTGTCGTTTCTTTCCTCGCTTCCGTGCATGTTCTAACTTCTTCTTCTGCCTCGTTTGTCTTCAGACCTCAACTTCAATGACTCTAACAAAGGCAGCAGTCTACTCAAGGCTCTGTACACTTCCGTACAGCTTCCCGTGGAAGGACGCTGACTGTCGCCAAATGCTACTTCTTTTGCCGGTATACAGTGGACATGACTGCAACATATGTTCTGCCTTCATGGGGGCTGTCCCGCAGGCACAAAATCTGTAGTGCCAATCTTGAACTTGTTGTACAGATGACATGTAAGTCTGTTGTGATCTGTGCGTAGCCGAAGAATGATCACCTGGTCTCGCCTGAACAGTTGATGGTAGGCATCGTTTTCTATGTGACCATGGTGGTCTTTTTTGCCATTTTATGCTGTACGTTTCCTTGATTAATGCTTTAGTCTCATTATATGGGATTGAAAGGAAGTTAGACACTCAGTGGGGCAGAGATTAACGTCTGAGTCAGACAAAACATACTGATTAGACTATGTTAGTCAGGGTCAGAAAAAATATACTGATTAGACTATGTTAGTCAGGGTCAGACAAAATATACTGATTAGACTATGTTAGTCAGGGTCAGACAAAATATACTGATTAGACTGTGTTAGTCAGGGTCAGACAAAATATACTGAATAGACTATGTTAGTCAGGGTCAGACAAAATATACTGATTAGACTATGTTAGTCAGGGTCAGACAAAATATACTGATTAGACTATGTTAGTCAGGGTCAGACAAAATATACTGATTCGACTATGTTAGTCAGGGTCAGACAAAACATACTGATTAGACTGTGTTAGTCAGGGTCAGACAAAACATACTGATTAGACTGTGTTAGTCAGGGTCAGACAAAACATACTGATTAGACTGTGTTAGTCAGGGTCAGACAAAACATACTGATTAGACTGTGTTAGTCAGGGTCAGGTGAAACATACTGATTAGACTGTGTTAGTCAGGGTCAGGTGAAACATATTGATTAAACTGTGTTAGTCAGGGTCAGACAAAACATACTGATTAGACTATGTTAGTCAGGGTCAGACAAAATATACTGATTAGACTATGTTAGTCAGGGTCAGACAAAATATACTGATTAGACTATGTTAGTCAGGGTCAGACAAAATATACTGATTAGACTATGTTAATCAGGGTCAGACAAAATAAACTGATTAGACTATGTTAGTCAGGGTGAGACAAAACATACTGATTAGACTGTGTTAGTCAGGGTCAGACAGAACATACTGATTAGACTGTGTTAGTCAGGGTCAGGTGAAACATATTGATTAGACTGTGTTAGTCAGGGTCAGACAAAATATACTGATTAGACTATGTTAGTCAGGGTCAGACAAAATATACTGATTAGACTATGTTAGTCAGGGTCAGACCAAACATACTGATTAGACTGTGTTAGTCAGGGTAAGACAAAACATACTGATTAGACTATGTTAGTTAGGGTCAGGTGAACCATAATGATTAGACTGTGTTAGTCAGGGTCAGACAAAATATACTGATCATACTGTGTTAGTCAGGGCCAGGTTACACACACTGATTAGACTATGTTAGTCAGGGTTAGGCATAATATACTGATCAGACTATGTTAGTTGGAGAAAAACATGCATTAGACTATGCTTTTCCGATTCAGGTGGACATATTGACCAAGACCCAACCTCACATCCATGCACTTATTGACCAAGACCCAACTTCACTTCCATGCACTTATTGACCAAGACCCAACCTCACATCCATGCACTTATTGACCAAGACCCAACCTCACTTCCATGCACTTATTGACCAAGACCCAACCTCACATCCATGCACTTATTGACCAAGACCCAACCTCACATCCATGCACTTATTGACCAAGACCCAACCTTACATCCATGCACTTATTGACCAAGACCCAACCTCACATCCATGCACTTATTGACCACGACCCAACCTCACATCCATGTACTTATTAACCAAAACCCAACCTCACATCCATGCACTTATTGACCAAGACCCAACCTCACATCCATGTACTTATTGACCAAGAACCAACCTCACTTCCATGCACTTATTGACCAAGACCAAACCTCACATCCATGCACTTATTGACCAAGACCCAACCTCACATCCATGCACTTATTGACCAAGACCCAACCTCACATCCATGCACTTATTGACCACGACCCAACCTCCCATCCATGTACTTATTGACCAAGACCCAACCTCACATCCATGCACTTATTGACCAAGACCCAACCTTACATCCATGCACTTATTGACCAAGACCCAACCTCACATCCATGCACTTATTGACCAAGACCCAACCTCACATCCATGCACTTATTGACCACGACCCAACCTCACATCCATGCACTTATTAACCAAAACCCAACCTCACATCCATGCACTTATTGACCAAGACCCAACCTCACATCCAAGCACTTATTGACCAAGACCCAACCTCACATCCATGCACTTATTGACCAAGACCCAACCTCACATCCATGCACTTATTGACCACGACCCAACCTCACATCCATGCACTTATTGACCACGACCCAACCTCACATCCATGCACTTATTGACCAAGACCCAACCTCACATCCATGCACTTATTGACCAAGACCCAACCTCACATCCATGCACTTATTGACCACGACCTAACCTCACATCCATGCACTTATTAACCAAAACCCAACCTCACATCCATGCACTTATTGACCAAGACCCAACCTCACATCCATGCACTTATTGACCAAGACCCAACCTCACATCCATGCACTTATTGACCAAGACCCAACCTCACATCCATGCACTTATTCCTGGAAACTGTTTAAAAATGAAGTGGATATCGACGCAATTCATGAGGCAGTGAGGGACACGTAGATAAAGCCAAGCAAGCGTAGCACAACAGCCTGGAAAACTTCGTTTACCTTCATAAGCACGCTCTTCTGGATGTGATGAAAGGTACTGCAACTCACCAGATAACGCCTTTTTCAATGCCCACAGAAGGGTAAACAAACTTATCTTAGGCATTCAACAACAACAACAACAACAATATTAACAGCCACGACAACGACATCTGGGTAGATTGGAGTGTGTTTCAACGCTCACTGCTTGACAGCGCGGTTAGAGTGCGTTAAGGACAAGAGAAGACGATGAAGGTGTTGCAGATAATGAATAGCAATATCCACATTTACTATCCATAAACACATGCAAACACTAATAGTAAGGTATATAGATAAACACATGCATAAACACTAATAGTAAGGTATATAGATAAACACATGCATAAACACTAATAGTAAGGTATATAGATAAACACATGCAAACACTAATAGTAAGGTATATAGATAAACACATGCATAAACACTAATAGTAAGGTATATAGATAAACACATGCATAAACACTAATAGTAAGGTATATAGATAAACACATGCATAAACACTAATAGTAAGGTATATAGATAAACACATGCATAAACACTAATAGTAAGGTATATAGATAAACACATGCATAAACACTAATAGTAAGGTATATAGATAAACACATGCATAAACACTAATAGTAAGGTATATAGATAAACACATGCATAAACACTAATAGTAAGGTATATAGATAAACACATGCATAAACACTAATAGTAAGGTATATAGATAAACACATGCATAAACACTAATAGTAAGGTATATAGATAAACACATGCATAAAAACTAACTATAAGGAATATAGATAAAGACATGGCTAAACACTAATAGTAAGGTATATAGATAACACATATGTAAACACTAATAGTAACGCGAGCCAGATACACAGGGACGACGTGTGCTAGTGATTAGATCACACTGCTCACAACCGGAAGGTGATGGGCTCGCTCCCCAATCATATCACCGGTCGTTACCCCGGGTAAGCTTACACTTAGAAAATGCAGGAGGAAGCAAACCCTTACATAAAATGTATGCCGAAGTCGGATGCACTGGGCCGACAGGTGCAAAATGAAAACATAGTGCAACGCACACCGCACTGGGCAATAGATAAATAAGACAAAATGAAAAAAAACAAACACACACACACACATTAACACTAATAGTTAGGAACATCCACATTGGCATACGCAAACACTAATAGTAATAAACATCCGTATTTACTATTTCTAAACACATACAAGTACATCTATATACGTGTATAGTAAAATGCATTCAAGTCAAAGGGCTTGTAATCAAAATCAGACTAAATTCGACGCTGGACTTAATTTGAATTCGGACTTAATTCGTCGCTGGACTTAACTTGAAGTATAACTCAATTCGATGTTTGAACTGAATTTGAAGTCGAATTTATTAGGGAAGATTTACCTCTCAGAATTAGCTTTGTGTGGCTCCTCGTTAAGTACAGCTGGCATATCGCTCTGTCCCTGTACCACACATCCACAACATACTGAATGTCATTTCGGATGGCGTCAATTCTGTCCTTATAGTGGCCAGATATGTGCGAGCAACTTCATTCAGCCAATACTTTGAGGGATCGATGAGGCGAACTGTTTCATATTTCTTCCTGGCATATTATCTGTTGCAGTTATTATAGTGATAAAGAAGACAATGACTAGATAAATGAAGCGTTTATCAGACAGACTAACACAACAACAATGAAGCGTTTATCAGACACGCTAACACAACAACAATGAAGCGTTTATCAGACACGCTAACACAACAACAATGAAGCGTTTATCAGACAGGCTAACACAACAACAATGAAGCGTTTATCAGACACGCTAACACAACAACAATGAAGCGTTTATCAGACAGGCTAACACAACAACAATGAAGCGTTTATCAGACAGGCTAACACAACAACAATGAAGCGTTTATCAGACACGCTAACACAAAAACAATGAAGCGTTTATCAGACAGGCTAACACAAAAACAATGAAGCGTTTATCAGACAGGCTAACACAAAAACAATGCAGCTTTTACTGTTGTTGCTATTTATGTCTGTCATATCATCCATCAACTATCGTTTCTAACTTTCTAGCTTAACGTCTTTATACTAGTTTAAAAGACTCTGCAGAGTCTGTATACAACCAGTTTCATTTACATCACCTAGCTCTAAAAGCTATGCGCATCCAATTTATTCTTAAATGCATTAACTGTCCCTGCCTCCACTACCTCCTGTAGCAGTGCATTCCAAGCATTCACCACTCTGACTAAAATATTTTTTTCCTAATATCTAATCTGGACTTCTCTTTAGTTAATTTCTGGTTATGCCCTCTTGTTCTTGTAGATGACTATTAAAAAAAACCAACTTGTTATAGTCTAATTTATATATTCCACTGATCATTTTACAAACCTGTATTAAGTCACCATGAATTCTTCTCTCTTCTAGACACTGTAGGCCGATTTTTCTGAGTCTTTCCTCATAATTATAATTCTGGAATTTCACTTTCAGCTTTGTCGCTCTTTTTTGTTCATGTTTATATCCATGTTTATATCCCCTCTATGATAAGGACTCCACACCTGTACACAGTACTCCACACCTGTACACAGTACTCCACACCTGTACCCAGCACTCCACACCTGTACACAGTACTCCACACCTGTACACAGTACTACACACTTGTACACAGTACTACAATCCAGGTCTAACTAAAGCTTTATACAGTTTGACTATCACTTCCTTGCTCCTATGTTTAATATCTCTTTTTATCATACCTAACATTGCATTTGCCTTTTTCACTGCTACCTGAACTTGCTCACTCACCCTATCTGTAATAATAATAGCTGTCCATCGTTGTCGTTGAGGACCGCCGACATCATCCTTGTCACAGATTTCCCTGTTGGGTGTGGGTGCGCATGTGGCTGAACAGGCCAATGCGGGCACGAAAACATCTGCTACATATCGGGCACACGAGGATTGTAGAAGGTGATGGTGTTCCCGCTGCTCGGGATTTCCGCGTCTCGCGTCTGCCCTGGTTTTTCACATCACGGTCGTCTTCACCGAGACGACCCTACCTGTATTATCTATTATAATCCCTAGGTCCCTTTCCTTATCTATCTTTCTAATATTGTTTTCTTCCATTCTGTAATTATGGTCCATATGGACCATCCACCCATATGGATGACTGTACATTTATCTACATTAAACTCCATTTGCCAGCTTACAGACCATTCTCGAATTTTATCTAAAGCCGACGTCAATATATCTTTAGCTTTAGATGAGACACTACTGCATAGTTTTGTGTCATCAGCAAATTTTGCAATCATGGATCCCACATCAATGTCCAAATTGTTTATATATATCAAGAACAAAATTGGTCCCAAAACCGAGCACTGTGGCAATCCATCATCATGTATCACTTGAGACTTCGATCTGCAGATGTTGATTACAATGTATTTCTATTTCGGCCCGATTAATTAAGTATTTGCGAGCTAACTTAAAAACAATTTGAAGTTTTTTTGCATCACGTATAATTCACACGCTGTTGTTTTATTAGAACTTAACATTGGGGTCTATGTTGATGCATACGTGCGTGTTAATTGCGGTTTGTGGGCTCGCGAATAGAGAGTCAAAGTAGATTGTAAGTAAAATAGTAATCGGGCGTTCATGGATTATAAAACAATCCTCCTGCTGATTTCAATCAACATTGAGACTCAATACAAGACCCAAACTACCTGATGATCGGCCTTACACGACCCAAACTACCGGATGATCGGCCTTACAAGACCCAAACTACCTGATGATCGGCCTTACACGACCCAAACCACCTGATGATCGGCCTTACAAGACCCAAACTACCTGATGATCGGCCTTACAAGACTTAAATTACCTGGTGATTGGCCTTACACGATCCAAACTACGTGATGATCGGCCTTAATCTTTAGGAAACATGCGATATGGATAAGATGTTTAGGTGAAAATAAAAGTCAAACCTTTGACCGAACATTGGATGCGGGATGTCCGACGTGTTGCCCAGGACAGGGGAAGTAACTAAGTAACTGAGGTTTACAGATGTAAAGAGGACTTTTAAGACCTAAGCAAAACTCGCGGCTGTTTATTATTTTAGTCTATCCGGATTAATGAGATGAAAACTTTTTTGGTGAACTTCTTGTTTGCTCTATGAAAAACTGAACTCTTGACAAGTAACTTGTATCACAGCAAGTAACTTGTATCACAGCTAGTAACTTGTATCACAGCAAGTAACTTATATCACAGCTAGTAACTTGTATCACAGCTAGTAACTTGTATCACAGCAAGTAACTTGTATCACAGCTAGTAACTTGTATCACAGCAAGTAACTTGTATCACAGCTAGTAACTTGTATCACAGCAAGTAACTTGTATCACAGCTAGTAACTTGTATCACAGCAATAATATGCATTCTTGAAATGATAAGTTCTCTAGCAATTCATTTTAAACGATGAGGTCGCTTGATCCAAATACAACACTCTTTATTTGCCTTTTATAATTGAAAGGTTACAATGCTCCTATCCGCTCCTCGACGAGAGCACCACTAGGCTGTTTTGTTCTTTTAGTATATCATTAAGGTAATAAGGGAAAGATTAGAAGTTTTTTTTTATTCATCTCAACAAGCAGTAACATCATACGTGACATCACTGTTTTGGATGCATAAGAATTCAAAGTATAATGAGATCAACAACACTTGGGAGCCTTTATAGAACAGCACAAAGACAAAGTTTCGAAGATACACAATGTGTTTACTTTCTATTTTTCTGTTCGATTCACAGTACTGGAGAAATGCTGAAAAATAAAATGTTGAAATTGTCATATTTGCACAGCTCATGGCTAAGAGAGATTCGTCGAGTTTTGTTGTGGGAAAAGAACCTCACCAACCTACAATTGTTTACTCGGAGCAACCATTAAGACATGCACATTATGACCAACTGAATAAACACATGTACAGGCTTCTTCTGCCTGCTTCCCCGCTGTGTACATGTGGGACATGCGAACAAACTGCCGATAATTTTTTGCAGGACTGTTCTCTGTATGGTCAGATAATGAGGATACACTGGTCAGATGATTCGACACTACAATCAAAGCTGTATGGTCAGTTAAAGAGCAACTACAGTCAACGGTCGAGTTCATGGCGGAAACTCGCCGGATGATGTAAACCTCTGTGATGCGATCACAAGAAGAAGAAGAAGAATTACCAACCAAGAATTGCTTAATCGGGGCAGCTATGAAAATATGCACAATGCCATCAGTCAAGAATTGCTTACTCGGGGCAGCTATGAAAATATGCACAATGCCATCAGTCAAGAATTGCTAACTCGGGGCAGCTATGAAAATATGCACAATGCCATCAGTCAAGAATTGCTAACTCGGGGCAGCTATGAAAATATGCACAATGCCATCAGTCAAGAATTGCTTACTCGGGGCAGCTATGAAAATATGCACAATGCCATCAGTCAAGAATTGCTTACTCGGGGCAGCTATGAAAATATGCACAATGCCATCAGTCAAGAATTGCTTACTCGGGGCAGCTATAAAAATATGCACAATGCCATCAGTCAAGAATTGCTTACTCGGGGCAGCTATGAAAATATGCACAATGCCATCAGTCAAGAATTGCTTACTCGGAGCAGCTATGAAAATATGCACAATGCCATCAGTCAAGAATTGCTTACTCGGAGCAGCTATGAAAATATGCACAATGCCATCAGTCAAGAATTGCTTACTCGGAGCAGCTATGAAAATATGCACAATGCCATCAGTCAAGAATTGCTTACTCGGGGCAGCTATGAAAATATGCACAATGCCATCAGTCAAGAATTGCTTACTCGGGGCAGCTATAAAAATATGCACAATGCCATCAGTCAAGAATTGCTTACTCGGGGCAGCTATGAAAATATGCACAATGCCATCAGTCAAGAATTGCTTACTCGGGGCAGCTATGAAAATATGCACAATGCCATCAGTCAAGAATTGCTTACTCGGGGCAGCTATGAAAATATGCACAATACCACCAACCAAGAATTGCTTACTCGGGGCAGCTATGAAAATATGCACAATGCCATCAGTCAAGAATTGCTTAATCGGAGCAGCTATGAAAATATGCACAATGCCATCAGTCAAGAATTGCTTAATCGGAGCAGCTATGAAAATATGCACAATGCCATCAGTCAAGAATTGTTTAATCGGAGCAGCTATGAAAATATGCACAATGCCATCAGTCAAGAATTGCTTACTCAGGGCAGCTATGAAAATATGCACAATGCCATCAGTCAAGAATTGCTTACTCGGGGCAGCTATGAAAATATGCACAATGCCATCAGTCAAGAATTGCTTACTCGGGGCAGCTATGAAAATATGCACAATGCCATCAGTCAAGAATTGCTTACTCGGAGCAGCTATGAAAATATGCACAATGCCATCAGTCAAGAATTGCTTACTCGTAGCAGCTATGAAAATATGCACAATGCCATCAGTCAAGAATTGCTTACTCGGAGCAGCTATAAAAATATGCACAATGCCATCAGTCAAGAATTGCTTACTCGGGGCAGCTATGAAAATATGCACAATGCCATCAGTCAAGAATTGCTTACTCGGGGCAGCTATAAAAATATGCACAATGCCATCAGTCAAGAATTGCTTACTCGGGGCAGCTATGAAAATATGCACAATGCCATCAGTCAAGAATTGCTTACTCGGGGCAGCTATGAAAATATGCACAATGCCATCAGTCAAGAATTGCTTACTCGGGGCAGCTATGAAAATATGCACAATACCACCAACCAAGAATTGCTTACTCGGGGCAGCTATGAAAATATGCACAATACCACCAACCAAGAATTGCTTACTCGGGGCAGCTATGAAAATATGCACAATACCACCAACCAAGAATTGCTTACTCGGGGCAGCTATGAAAATATGCACAATGCCATCAGTCAAGAATTGCTTACTCGGGGCAGCTATGAAAATATGCACAATGCCATCAGTCAAGAATTGCTTACTCGGGGCAGCTATGAAAATATGCACAATACTACCAACCAAGAATTGCTTACTCGGGGCAGCTATGAAAATATGCACAATACCACCAACCAAGAATTGCTTACTCGGGGCAGCTATGAAAATATGCACAATACCACCAACCAAGAATTGCTTACTCAGTGGCAACCATGATGATATGTACATTGTCATAACTGGATGGAGTTTGATTTGATTGATCATGTCCGAAAAAGAGACACTGATGTCACTATCAGATCTGCCATGGTATTGGTCCCAGAAGAAACGCAACCGTGAGGTCTACCAAAGACACCTTGGCGAATAACTGTGCAATCCAAAATCAAAATCATGAATCAGATCTTGAGTAGTTTGCGATGGATGATCACAGACAGGTGAAGTGGTTGGAGTTTGTTGCTACCATTAAAGCCGTCATCACGCTGGAATGTAAGTGACTGATCTACAAGTCATTGATAAATAACGTGCGGATTAGACTGCAAGATTGCAACGGATACCTTGAAAAGTTACCTCTGATGGGCCGTATCATCCCATTAACTTAACAATTTTAGAAAGATAGAATAGGAAAGAGACCTAGGGATTTTAATGGATCATACAGGTAAGGTGAGTGAGTGAGTGAGCAAGTCTGGGTAGCATTTTAGAAGACAAATGGAATGCTAGGTATGATAACAAGAAATATTAAATATAGGAGCAAGAAAGTGATTGTCAAACTGTATAACGCATTAGTTAGACCTAGAATAAGGTACTGTGTACAGGTGTGAAGTCTTTATCGTAGAGGAGATATAAACATGCTGGAAAAGATACAAATTAAAGCGACAAAGATGTTAGTACGATTCCAGAATTACAGTGATGAGGAAAGACTTAAAAAAAACAACCCATGTCCGACAATGTCTTGAAAAGAGAATAATTCGAGGTGACAATGCAGGTTTATAAGATGTTCAAAGGAGGGTAAAAATTAAATTATAACAAGTTTTTTTTCTTCAAAATACAACCCCCTACAACAACAAGAGGGGAAAGTTACAAGTTAACTAAAGAAAGGTCCAGATTAGATATAAGGAAATATTATTTTAGTTAGAGAGAGGTTAATGTTTGGAATGCATTGCGACAGGAAGTAGTGGAGGCAGGGAAAATTAATGCATTCAATAAATAGATTAGATGCTCATAGTATTTAGAGCAAGGAAAGGTATTTGAAATAAAACTGGTTGTATACAGACTCTGCAGAGTCTTCTAAACCAGTATAAAGACGTTAAGTTAAGTTTTCTGTACTTCCTCTTCTACTTGTTCATCATCATGTATTCTTAGACCATCTCACTCACCTCTTCCTCTGTGGCTCACAGTCTAGCACGCTTCTGGCTATTTTGTTGGCTTTCATGTTGGCCATGTGACCTATCCGTCTCACATTTCTCTCCTTAATCTCCAGAATTATAATCTTTCTCTTGCTCTAATAATTGCAATAATTATGAGATAATTTATTCAGTACATATCCCCACGTTGTCAGAGCCATTTGAAATGACACAAATCGATGACACCACAGTTATTTTTAGGGAACCTCAGACATCGTGATGTCTGCTTTATCACATCAAGTATTTTCCATTCTCATCATTAAAAAAACATGATATGTATTATATAAGCTGTGCTACGTTGTATGGTTTATCATGATAACAAACGATGGTGACCGTACAAGGGAAATAAGGAAACGATTTATCCATAGCGATACAGAAACGGAATAGTATGCAACATATGTGTCACAATACTAACAAAGAATTACAATATCTTCAGAACATGGGTATTCCCCGTGTCAATGTACGGATGTGAGACGGACCATCACATACATATTAAAAAAAAGGATCGGGGCTTTAGATGCAAAATGCTACACAAGAATCTTCAAAATACCTTTGATAAAGAAAATAACAAATAAAGCCATCCTACAAGATCTGAGTGTTGAAGAGAACTGGCTTATAACCACGTTATGTCTCGGAAACTGAGGTTTTTCGGCCTCATCAAGCGCCATGACGGACTGGAAAAAGTAGTTCATGCAGGGCATTGTTCCAGGAAAATGAGGAAGAGGCCGACCAAGATGTAGATTGACACAAGACATCAAGGGCACCCTAAACTTGAACATGGAGCAGGCGAGTAGACTGACTGCTGATCGAGATTCCTATCGAATGGAATTGATGAGAGGGTAAACCAGAAGTCTTCTCTCTGCGACGCTGCAAGGCAAGAGCATTATGACAAAAGAAGAAGCAGAAGAAGAAGATACAAAACAACAATTTTATTATAGAATATCCTTGACTTGCTAATGCGACTCTAGCAGTCTTAAAGCGTCCGGTGTTTACCATCATTTGATATTCATTACTTCTGAATTAGTTTTGTCTTTACACATCACCTTTTTGTATGTGAATTATTAACTGTAAATGACGGTTGCTCTAGTCAAGAGGTTAAGGCACTCGTCTCTCACAGTAAATGAACGGAAACGGTTCTTAGGTTCTTAGTCGACCTGTACTTCTACAGGGCCAAATGCCCCTGTGCAGGTCTCAGCTCTGGTATGAGCTGGATGTAGCAGGGCAAAGGATTTCCTGCTTAGCGGGCTAAGCTCGAGCAGCTTAATACTTTATTGCGTTGGGACAATCGCCTACAGATGGTGGTTAACCGATGTAAGAGCTCATCTCAATAGACTCAAATACTAGAGCAAAGTAGACCCGCAGTCTGTTCGGCGCCATCTATGTTGTTCTAAACAAACCACCTAACCATGGCCAATTTTATGCCATGTTACACAGTTAGTTGCCTCCTACGACATGGTCTATATGAGACAGTGGTGCTATTCTTGTCCTTGTCATACACAAAGACACTGGCAGACTACTCGGGTTATACTCTAAAACGGTGGACGATCGAATCTCGTAAGTTTCAAGTGACCCCTGGTTTCGCGGGAGGTAAGACCAGAGTGTCTGAATCCCGAGGTACCTCTAGTTGTCTCGACCAACAGTCCTGCCACTGATCTAAGGTAACTCAGGAATAGAGAGTGAGATCGATGACCAGCGGAGCTTCTTTCTCATTATAATCTCAATTTAGCGCACATCACATTATTAAGACAAACCCGTCTGATGTTGGGACAATTATCGCTTGCGATTGGCAATAACAACAACATCACAACTAATAGAGAACTCAGACTGCTAGGCTGTTCCAAAACAATTCAAATATTTATTTTGTTTTAATTTTAACCCCCACCCGCTACCTTACTTGCTCCCCCCCCCCCCCCCCCCCGCACCGCCTACCTTTTGTCCTAAAAGCGACAAATATATTTGCATGTCGTTCACACTTGACATTTTAATTTGTCGGGAGATAAACAAACAGTCTCATACCTGCGCGCGCTTTCTGATTAGAAGATCGCTAGAATATCTTTAGCTGCATGTTGGAACCACAAGACGTCAGAAAGAGCGATCGAAAGACAATATAATTTCAATTCCCTGGCTAAACATTGGTTACGTTTAACTCTACCTGACAAGGTGACGTCTGAAAGAGGATGATGCCTTACCGAAACCAAGGGCTGCTGCAGATCTGAATGTCAAATGCCACTATTGATAGAAACATGTAGGTAGACATTTTACATGTGCTCAGAAAATAAAAACGACAGCGAACGTTTTTAGCCACTTGGCATTTATCAGAGAATAAGGACACTCCTTATCTTGTGATGGCATGGATGATTATGGAGAGAACAAAGAAATCATGCTTAGCGTGAAGGGGATTGCGCATGGGGCTAGCATTCTCATAATGTAAAACAAATACTTCCGTGATTATCTTTATTAGTCTTGCTTCAGAGGTCATAACTAGGTACGATCAGATGGGCCACAAGAAGAAGAGGAAGAGAAGGACAGCAAGAAAACACATTTGGAGGAGAAGGAACACATTAAGAAAACACCTTCAGTAGTACACAATCCAGATTAAAATAGCTTCAAAAACACTAAGACTACGAGAAGACACTTTGATGGTACAATAACCACTGGAAGACACTTTGATGGTACAATAACCACTGGAAGACACTTTGATGGTACAATGACCACAGGAAGACACTTTGATGGTACAATGACCACTGGAAGACACTTTGATGGTACAATAACCACTGGAAGACACGTTGATGACACAATAACCACTGGAAGACACTTTGATGGTACAATAACCACTGGAAGACACTTTGATGGTACAATAACCACTGGAAGACACTTTGATGACACAATAACCACTGGAAGACACGTTGATGACACAATAACCACTGGAAGACACGTTGATGACACAATAACCACTGGAAGACACTTTGATGGTACAATAACCACTGGAAGACACTTTGATGACACAATAACCACTGGAAGACACTTTGATGGTACAATAACCACTGGAAGACACTTTGATGACACAATAACCACTGGAAGACACGTTGATGACACAATAACCACTGGAAGACACTTTGATGACACAATAACCACTGGAAGACACGTTGATGGTACAATAACCACTGGAAGACACTTTGATGGTACAATGACCACTGGAAGACACTTTGATGGTACAATAACTACTGGAAGACACTTTGATGGTACAATGACCACTGGAAGACACTTTGATGGTACAATAACCACTGGAAGACACGTTGATGGTACAATAACCACTGGAAGACACTTTGATGGTACAATAACCACTGGAAGACACTTTGATGGTACAATAACCACTGGAAGACACTTTGATGGTACAATGACCACTGGAAGACACTTTGATGGTACAATGACCACTGGAAGACACTTTGATGGTACAATGACCACTGGAAGACACTTTGATGGTACACTGACCACTGGAAGACACTTTGATGGTACAATGACCACAGGAAGACAATTTCGGAGCCACAAACCCAAACAAGATCACTTCATTGATACAATGTTTGCGAGAAAATAACTTCGATCCCGTTAGTTTGACCACAAGATACTTTGATTACACAAGTACTACAAGAAAACACTTTGATGACACAAGGACCATGAAAAGACATTTTAATTGTGCAATTACCACACCAAGACGACTCTGGAGCAGCAGAACCCAACAAGACAACTTCAGTGACAAAATGTTCACAAGAGACAACAACTTAGATGAAACTAAGCCACAAGACACTTTGATTACACAATGGTAAAAGCAAGGTTCTTTTTTATGACTCAATGACCACCAGAAGACACTTTGATCGTCCACTGACCACAGGAAGGCACTTTGATGGCTCACTGACCACAGGAAGACACTTTGATGTCCCACTGACCATAGGAAAGCACTTTGATGGCCCACTACTACAAGAAGACACTTTGATGGCTAACTGACCACAAGAAGACACTTTGATGGCTCACCGAACACAAGAATATACTTTGACGGCCCACTGACCACAAGAAGACACTTTGATGGCTCACTGACCACAAAAAACACGTTGATGACACAAAGTTTACAATAAGACACGTTGATAGTACAACGACCACCAGCAAATCCATACGATCTTGTAACTTTGACGATACAAGGACAATAAAATGCCACTTTTATGACACAATTACCACAAGATGCCCCTTTAATGACACAATTACCACAAGATGCCACTTCTATGACACAATTAATACAAGATGACACTTCTATGACACAGTTACCACAAGATGCCACTTCTATGACACAATTATCACAAGATGACACATTTATAACACAATAACAGGTTGGAGACACTTTGATAATGCAAGGACAACAGATAGACACTTTGACGACACAATGACCACAACAAGACACTTTAATGACAAAGGACCGCAAGAAGACACTTTAACATTACACCGACAGTACGATCAACAAATTATTTAAGACCTTGACAAACACATTTTGTTCGAAGTGCTAAGTTTTCTTGCTATTTTGCCTTAATGATGTAACGAGCTGTATTTGAATTATAGTAAAGAAGAAACTGCGTTTGTCATCACCTCACTCTCTGGTCCCGAGCTACCTTGGCCCAGTCGCAAGACATTAATCAAAAGGAATGGAGGCAACTCAGGATGCAGGCACTCTGGTATCACCTCCCGTGAGATCAGGGGTCACTTTAAAACGTATGGGATTTGATAGTCCACCGTTTCTATTCATCGCTTTGGAAGGAGCGTGCCTGACCTCTCGACAACCAGTGTTACATTCCAGTCGTGTAGTTTCGTTACAAAGTGACCAGCGGACGATTGTGGATGTTCATGCCATCCGAAATCATCCAATACGCAGTTATGCATACAGTAATATCACACATACAGTAAGAACGAATACATAACACGGGGTTAGATTTAGAATTGGTGAATTATGTGTTCGGATGTTCCAAGTTGATGATAACGTGTTTAGCCATTTCGGTTTTATTCTTCATTTCTGTTGTTCATCTTTCACCTACAATATTATATTTCCAAGATCAGAGAAGCTATTTGCTAGTGCTAGTATCTTATCGTTTATTGTTTTCCGTAGAGCTGATGGCAACTCTACAAGAGATTAGATAACTCCTCATATCCACCATCCGGTTTGGCTGCTATGAGTACAACCGTTTCCGTTTTCTGACATGATGGCACAGCGTGACAATATCCGGTCAATCTGTTTATGTTTTCTTTTTACTGTTTACAAAACAGTAAAGGTAGTCTTCAAACAGACATTGCTGTCGGTGATGATGTGGTATATATTCACTGTACAATGCCTCAGCATTTTTGTGTGGTGGAGGTGATCAACACCCTGTGTTGCTGTCTTGTCTTTCATATCCATGTCAGGTACCCATTCAAATCCGGGTATACTTAACCGTCACCTGAGTGGTACTTCGGTTGAAAAGAATATGCTTATTGTAACCTTCCGAGCATACAGTTATTGTTGTTGGTTGCCCACAATGAGAAGGATTACTTTTTTGAGCGCCATGAAAACGGCGTTAAGTTGCGGGTTGTAGTAGCATTCCTCTTATCCGAGCGATACAAGCAAAACGAGTGAGAGCCTGCAAGAGCAGATTTTTGACGTGCAAAATGAAGTGTTTGAGGAAGGTCATCGGTGCTACCAGGAAAGACATAAGGCGAAACGAAGACATTCGAAGTAAGGTCGGCACAACGTCTTGTGTAGAGTTCATTTCCAGGCATATGTTACGTTGGTTTCGTCATCTCATGAGAACACTCCTCATCAACTTCCACTGATGGCTTACAACGTTGGAAGATCTGGATACAACGCAAGAGGGCGGCCGCGAGATAGGTTGATAGATGACAAAGTGATTGTGTAGCGACACGAGCTCATATTGACCGGCGCAACGCACTTGGCGCAAGGCAGACGATTTAAGCTACCAACGGCGCCAACAGTCTAATGTGTAAATAAAACGAATTAACTAACTAACTAGTTACCTAACTAAAGAAGCAGCGAGTGACTTTAATAGGGCCAATACTGCTAGTATATTCAAAAAAATAATTGCCATCACATAAATTGTAACAAAATAAAGCACCCAACTTGATGTCGGCTCGGGGACAGCTCGATAACTGCAAGTCACATATAGAAGTTAAATGACTTATTTAATTGACTTTTATGTTTAACCAACCTAAATTAAGACTGACAAATTTATATTAACTCATTCCCTCCAGAATATTTTGAACTTCTGGGCACAAATATTTTCGAAATGTAAAACACACTGCAGAATATTAACGTACTTTTATACATTTGAGAAAAGTTGCTACCGAGAATCTTGTAAATTAAATTATGGAAACAGTTCATGTTAATGAATTGGCCCTGAAGCATTATTATTAAGTTAACAAACCGGCATATCGACTCTGCGGAGTGAATAAGTTAAGTGAAATGCACGTCTTTTTAACCCACATTTAGACATTGCGTGTTTAATATTGGAATCCATAAGCCGAGAGAATAAAGGGACCGTATATTGGGGCGCCCAGGTGCATTAAAGTCGTTTTGTGAAGAATTCAGCATTAAAATCAATGTAGAAAAAAAAAACAGGTCATGACAATATCTAGAATAGCCGGAGACATCAATATCGTCATTAAAAAACAGAAAATCAAACAGGTGAAAGATTCCACATACTTAGGTAGCACGTTATCGGCAAACAGAAGAATTACAGAGGAAATCATACAGGTGAAAGATTCCACATACTTAGGGAGCACGTTATCGGCAAACAGAAGAATTACAGTGGAAATCATACAGGTGAAAGATTCCACATACTTAGGGAGCACGTTATCGGCAAACAGAAGAATTACAACAGAAATCATACGGCATCATTGGACAAATACTTAATTGCAAGCACGTGGCAATAACTACCCAAATAGCTTTGTACAACACGATTTCTGTTCCGATATTATGCTATCAATGTCACAACTGGACACTAACATCAAATTTAAAACGCTACATCGTAACAAAAGAAATAAAATGCCTGCGAACAACAGTGGGAGTAGCAAGGAGAGACATGATCAGAAACGATATCAAGAGACTGGTGGGAACAACACCAGTATTAGACTACATTAAAAAACAGCAACTAAAAAGGTTTGGTAACGTAACAAGCCTACCACAACATAGCACCCCACAATAAGCAATGCTATTTAGATACAACATATTTGAAGCCAAATGCATACCATGAAAAATGGTGACTTACAGAAATATCTGAGGCAGAAATGCCACTGTGCATGAGGCACACAAACGGACTCGTTCTAGAGATCTCTTTATAACTTGACACTGAAAGGCATAACATGATAAGCGAAAAGAAAGAAAAACGAAAGAATATGCTGAGTTGTAGCAGTCAGCGACCCAAAGATGACTGCTAGTGTAGGGTCAGCGACCCAAAGATGACTGCTAGTGTAGGGTCAGCGACCCAAAGCTGACTGCTAGTGTAGGGTCAGCGACCCAAAGATGACTGCTAGTGTAGGGTCAGCGACCCAAAGCTGACTGCTAGTGTAGGGTCAGCGACCCAAAGCTGACTGCTAGTGTAGGGTCAGCGACCCAAAGATGACTGCTAGTGTAGGGTCAGCGACCCAAAGATGACTGCTAGTGTAGGGTCAGCAGCCCAGAGCTTCCAAGTCCCTTCTCTGCCTCACAGTTGTGATTCTGCAACAGGGTAGACTGACTAAGACGAAGGGATTCAAGAGAGAAGGCTTACCACGGTACCCAAAAATGCCTGCTGAAGTCGGATGTGTCGGACAGAAAGGTGCAAATATCGCAGGCAAATTTTAAACTACAACACGACACATCCCGTTCTCCGGACTATGTCCTGCTACTTGCAAAGCTTTTTTCAGGGCTTGGCCATGGGAGTTTGAGAGCGAAGAAGAAGAAATGGAATGTTTGATATTAATGAACGTTTATGTCTCTACAACCCACATTTTGATTGTGACAGATGATATTAATTAAAATGCATGTCTTATTATGTATGTTATTATGTATGTTATTATGTATGTTATTATGTATGTTATTATGTATTTGGTCTATTTGATTTCTCACCGGAATATGTTTCATTCTAAATTAATTTTCTCGTGTGTTTGTTGCTGTTCTTCTATGCCGAGCCCTTGTCGTCCGATTGAGAGAATGGTTAAAACGTCTTTCTTTGACAGCCAAGGCACTGGGTTTGTGCCAGTGTTGCGGCATGCCCCAGTCTACTCATACATACAATGGAAACTGGCTGCAGTGAGAAACGAACATAAAAAGATCTTCACTGGCAACAGACAACAACCGTTGCTGTACTCATTTTTTAAATCTTGAGCATTTCTTGATTGTTTTAATAATCTTGAGCATTTCTTGATTGTTTTAATAATCTTGAGCATTTCTTGATTGTTTTAATAATCTTGAGCATTTCTTGATTGTTTTAATAATCTTGAGCATTTCTTGATTGTTTTAATAATCTTGAGCATTTCTTGATTGTTTTTTTTCCTGCAATTATTGCTGTTTACAATAAAAACCACTAACAATTCCCATAAAGAAGAAAACAGTTGCTGTCGTCTGGGATAGAGTGTTATAAATTTGACTGCGAGATGTGTTATCTTTTTCTGACGCGGTCATGAGCAGTTCCCTTCCTCGCAACGTACCCAGCCTTAACTGCAAGCCATACACCAATTTACAGCTTGGTATACTGAAGAGTTTCGAGACCAGCAATTGAATCCAGCACCATCTTCATGAGAAACAATCGCTCTAACCACTGCTGTTCAGATGCTGCATCATCATCATCATCATCAGGTCGTTGAGGCACCATTATTGCATGCAGGTTGACGAACCAGTTCCCGCTATCCGTCTCGATTTCTTCATAATAAAACAAGTAAATAATGATTTTTAAAAATCTTTGTTTCCTATACAAGCGTTTATTGACACCAAGACATATTTGTAAACAAAGGTTGACAATCGGAAATGCCAAAACCACAAAGGTATTTCTCATCTTAGTGTGTTTGCTAACAACTGAGATGGACAGTTATTGCATCACGCCACTGGACGATGGTGGTACTCCAGGGGAAAGGACAGATACGGATTCAAGCAGCTTTTGGCTACCTAGCATCAGGCCACTTTGTCTGATCAGGATTAAATATAATATTTTCAATAAAAGTGTTCCTGGAAAAGTAATTTTTATTTAATGTGGACGGTTTTATTGTGAATATTGGGGGCCCAAGTATCGCAGTTGCTAGTGTATTGGCGTTCCAACCGAGAGATCGGGGTTAGGTATCCAGTTGGTGCGGAAAAAGTGTCCTGGGGGCGACCAAACGTCCCCCTCCCCCCCCCCACCCTAGTGCGGTTCGTCAAAAAACGATGGGCCTCACACCACTTTTCCAATGTGCCTCACTCTCGTGGTAAAGGGATTTTGTTTTCCTTTTTTTTCATTTTTGGTAAGTTTCCTTTTTTTTCGTTTATTGAGTGATTATTGAAATAATCACCGTCAAAATGCGATAGATTAACAGGTCACGCTAGCAGAGACTAACAAAATGTCAGATTTCTAGATTAAAGGGATGTTGGTTAAAATATGAGAAATATAAATCCATGTGATCAACGGCTAAGACCAGTTTGATGAAAGCTTGTAAAACGTTATTACGGCCATGTCAAGTTTTAAATTAAAGTTTGTGAAAAGTTATCACGGCCATGTCAGGTTAAATAAAAGCTTGCAAAAAGTTACAAAGTCCTTTTGAGGTTAAAAAAAAACTAACAAAAAGTTACCACGGCCTTGTGAGGTTAAATGAAAACTTTCCCAAAGGTACCACGGCCTTGTGAGATTAAATAAAAGCTTTCAAAAAGTTACCATAGCCAAGTAAGGTTAAATAAAAGCTTGCAAAAATTTACAAAAGCCTTTTGAGGTTAACAAATCTTGCAAAAGGTTACCACGGCTTGCTGAGGTTAAATTAAAGCTTGCAAAAAGTTACCACGTCTTATGAGGTTTAATAAAAGCTTGCAAAAAATTACAAAGGCATTGTGAGGTTAAATAAAATCTTTTAAAAATGTACCGACGCATTGTGGCTTGTAAAATGTTATCACGTCAAGTCGAGCTTATTAACCGCTTGTAAATAGTTATCACTGCCAAGTCAAGTTAATTAAAAGATTGTCAAAAGTTATCATACCTGGGGTTAATTGCAAGAGCTCAACCAGCCACAGCAAGACTAGGAACGTTGAACCGAAACACAACTTCCCATCAGTTCTACTAGATCGCCCGTTCTCCTGTCTGAGCTCCTCTCTATGTTGAGCGAAGCGAATAATCACATTCAAATCCCACTATTACCATACTTTGGTAACAAATGGTGTATCCGTGTACCATACCCATTAGAACGCCATAGAAGCAGTTGATGTGGCTTGCACATAGCAAAAATAACGAGATCTGCAGTCCTTCGCGTTGCTCATCGCATCAGTGAAGTACGCATGGCCGTGCGGGTGATGTTTAAATTCTGTAGCAACCTGTAATGCGTGGCTCGTCCATAAATCTCTGAGATAATCAATTATTAAGTAGTACGCAGTGGAAAACACGGGCCCTGTGACAACTAGCCAAGAGCGCTATTATTAGCCAGTTATGTAGTTGTGAGCATATGAGAGAAAGAATGGAAGCACCATCTTGTCCATGAAGCTAACATATTTTGGCTACATCAAACGCTACTGGAAGGTATGGTGCCTGGAAAGCAGAACGAGAAGAAAACGAAGAAGCAGAGGAAGAAGAAGAAGAAGAAGAAGAAGAAGAAGAAGAACGAGAACACATCATCAGGGAGGTCGGGAGAAGGACAGCGACAGAAGTGGGAGTTCTAGCCAGAGATCGAGAGAGTTTCACTGATCGCTTACTGTTAGAGCGACGTTCTGCAAAGGACATTCTACATAATCCACTGAGATCGCAGGAATAAAAATGGAAAATTGTCAGGCTATCCACCTAAAAACTCTAGCTCAGGTGATTATTCAAAGAAGATACAGCCCAAAGGAATGGACACACGTATACAAAGATGGATTCGCATAGGGCACAGTTAAGGATGGTAGAGGAGGCATCTCTGTAAGATACAACAATGGGAAATTAACCCATAAGACTAAGATATTTTCTACTGGGAAGATTTCTTCTAGCCTAAGCGCAGAGTATATGGCGCTCATCATCATCATCAGTCCCATAACCTAGAATGTCGTTGAGGCACCGTTATTGCAGTTTGTCGTACCAATTCAACCATACCACAACGGTGTATCTTGGGCCTCTACACACCTGACGGAGCCCATCTCTCTCCAGGTGACAGCTCATTATAGTTGTGTCTAAATTTCATACAACAAAGCTGACCCTGTCTTCAGCTAGGGTGAAGGGCGCCAATCTCGTGAAGTTCAGTCTGGTGAACTAGACCGCGAAATGTGACACATGTTTAAGCGTAGTGCTACTCATATGTAGCGGATGTTCATTCCAGGTTAATCCGACGGAAGAAAACACACAGAACGAACGAATTAACTAGTCTAGATGGGAAACAACAACACGTTTCTATAAAAACAAGTGTAAATAGTCGACTAGTGTGAATTCCCAGCAAATCCATTATCTGGCAGCCTCTATAAGGAACTAAATCAGCAGAGCAATGTAAACCCATAGCCAGTTACGGCGCCATCTTTGCTATCTACGACGCTCCTACAGGCACTACACATGTTCACCAGATCGGACGAACACCCGCCAACACAGATTCAATTCCTTACAGATTGCAGATCCCTGCTAGATGCAATGCAAAACACTAGAGGTGAACGAATGCTGCGGGAAAACCGTTCAGAGCTCAACAAAATCTATAAACCTCTACAGTTGCTCTTCAGTGGCTAACCTCCCATTGTGGTAATCACTGGGAATAATAAGAGAGCTGATGCTCTGTCCAAAGCATTTGGCAAAATAGAGTAACTTGTCCACGAAGTGTCTTATCGAGAGATAAAAACGATCATGTACAATCAGCATAACTCAAAATGGTGGAAAAACATAGACGTAAGCAGTAATAGACCTGACCAAATTCACTAGCTGCACGGACACCAACAAACTCCCATCTTTCGCACGAGAACAAGCCACTGCAGACTATTGGTCACCTACATCGGCTCACACACAAGTGACTGCCCATGTGGAGCTAGAGTTCAGACACCTGAACAAATCCTACAGGACTACACAGTATATAGAGACCTACGATGTCAAACCTGACCAGAGGAAGCCGAGATGACGCAGTTGCTGTGAGGCTGACACCCGGGCCTGGAGAGGACTGTGGACTTCGTCTTAGCGACGGAACTACAGATCTAGCATGACCAAAAAACCTAAACACAGAAGAAAAAGAAGAAGAAGTAGTAGTACTTGTGGAAACTTACCATCATTTCAAAGCAAAGGACAGTCTGTGCTTAAATTAAGCCTACTGGAAGAGTTTGTCCGTGAAACAGTTTAGTCTAGCCCAATGAAGTTGTACAAAATATGGTTGTTGTTGTTTCGAATGTCCACAATGAGTAGGTTACTCTTGTGTGCGTCCGTAAAAGGGCGATAAGTGATGGGTTGCAGTAGCTTTCCTCACATCACCAGCGTACGGATGAAGGTGGACCGAGGTCCTCCAGGCGGTTGTGCTATGTTTGGCTTCATCTGTGTGTCGCTCACTACTACGGAGATCACGTCGAACTTCACCTTATTAGCCAGACTGTCGTCCTCGACAACAGCCCGTTTCCAGGACAACCAACGAGGAGGTCAGGTGAGGTTCTTGGCCAGTATATTTCTCCTGACCCTGGATAACATTCTCTGATCACATCACAGGCTCACCCTGGGGGCCACTCTTCCCCTTCTCTCTTCTCTTACCTCCCTCTGTTTCATTTGACTCTATCCTACAGTCACACTCTTGCACAACTTTCACATCCGCCCTCATGGTGAGGCCCTTCCATTGCACTTTGGTTGGGCTAGCTTCTGAGGGCGTACAAACCTAGCATAGGTACATACAGATGCACACATGCATCCAAGCACTGGTTTATGCGTCCTGATATCGCCCAATGGACTACGGTCTGGGGTGGTAAATGGCGCGCCTCCGCCAGTAGAAACTAGTGAGGCAAACATCTAAGCAAAAAAAAATAAAAAAATTCTCTGATCAGTGTGTTTTGCCTGACCAGACGTTAACCTCATCGTCCCAAAACATACACTAAACCACATTGAACGATCACTAGGGATCAAGATGCTGCAGTGGTCAGCGACCCATAGCTGACTGCTAGCGTCAGGGCCAGCGAGCGATAGCTGCCAAGACCCTTCTACACCTCCACGTGGTGATCCTGGATAACAGGTTGCAGCAGGGCAGACTGGCTAAGGAGAAGGGATCGAAGAGGGAATGCTAACCCGGTACTCAAAAATGTCTGCTGAAGTCGGATATGTTGGACCGAAAGGTGCAAATATCGCAGTCAAGCTGTAAACTACGACACAACGCATTCCGTTGTCTAGACTACATTCTGCTACTTAAGCCCTTTCAGGGTTTGGTAGCGGGAGATTGAGAACGAACGAAGAACAAGAAGAAGAAGAACGATCACTATTATTCCCCGAACTCATCCAGAGTGTGCGGGTGTGATAGTATTGCCTGTTCGAATCATGTAATGATCAAATCACGATTCTCGCCTATTGTGCGAAAATGTAAATGGTTCAAATCTCTGACAAGCCGTATTAATGTTACCATTTAATTTGTTTTAAAATCTGATAAATACAGATGTTGGATGTTTTTGGTGATCAGATTTTCATTTCTGTTTCTAAGAGGACGTCAATGCACTCCTGGCATACTGACAGTTCTCTCTCAGATAATGGTGAAAGGTCTTGATGCTGATGGTCCTTGTAGCTCGCTGGTTGTACACTCACCTGCTCCGTTCTCTCATTCGCTCCACCTCTCTCGAATCTCATTTGATGTGGACATTTTTCAGTCTGTGGATTACTGATTCATCTTTTTGGGGGTCCTCATCCAACAGCCGGTCGTTGAATGATTTCAAAATGTCACTCCTACCCATCACTAACGTGCCCATGATGGGAGCTTGTGAAGCGAAGATGTCAGCTCTTTCGTTGCCCTGAAGCCCAGCATACCGAGGGCAGTAGATCGATGTCAACTCTTCGAAGTTTGAGGCCTCAACAGCTATCCACTCGTACCTCGGTCATCGTTTCTGAAGTACGGTTTTCGCGCTAGTCACGATTATTGCCCTTGTTAAAGGAGTTTCATATTGTCTGTTTACAATCTGACTTACATTTCGGTAGATTTTTGGATAGCACCAGCAACAAAAACAACAACAAAAGAGATACAAACTAGAAAATTGATAAAACATACAATGGACTCTTCTAGTGGAAAATGGAGAGAAAGGTTGGTGGGGGAGAAATGAAGTGCGGGGAAATGTGGCAGGGAAAAAGTGCTTTAGTAATGGGGATGACGCGCTTTACATCTTAATCTGCTGTTGTTTCTTTCAAATTATGCAATTTGGTTGGCAGGCAGAAGTTCTGTCCCACGTCTTCTAGCACACGTTGACAGAAAATACATTGTCCATTGTCATTGATGGAAACAGTCTACCTCATCCTATGCCATACTGCATCCTTGAGTCTATGGGAGCGCGTGTGACTGATCAAGTCAATGCAAGCTCTGAAAGTTCTATGACACGACTGGCAAACATAATCTGCTACTATCACTGGTATTCGCTCTCTTAGATTGTCTGATTGCGTGGCTATCCTGGGCTTTCTGTATACGGTGGGCTTCGCCGATTGCAACGCCCTTATTAATCGCACCTTTCCAAATTGAATGATTGTAAGGCAGGTTTTGGGGAGAAAGACTCACGTCTGGTCAGGCACAAGACACTGATCAGATATGTTATTCAGGGTCAGGCCAAATACACTGGCCAAGACCCTGAACTAGGCTTCCATGCAGCTCTCCCTGGAAACGGACTGTTTTCATGGCAAACGAGGGGAGAGATCTACGTAATTTTCGTAGTAGTGAGCATGACACAGATGAAGCCAAGCATAGAACAACCACCTGGAGGATCTCTTCCCCTCGGTCCGCCTTCATCAGCACGCTCAGGATGTAAGGACAGCTACTGCAACCTGCTACTTAACGTCCTTTTCAGAACGAACAAAAGAGTAAACCTACTCATTGTGGGGATTCGAAACAGCAACAAAAAGGCAGGTTTTCCAAGGTGTCAATGTCTGTTTGACAGCACTTAAGAGTCCTATTCAGACTGTCATTGAGACACACTATTGGACGTCTTGTCGTCTTTCATCACCCAGTTGTCTACACATAAGCTTTATTGTGAGCCTATCATTTGACATTCGAGAAAGGTGGCCAACCAATCTCAGTCGGACTTTCTGCAAACGGGCATGAATTCCAGGCACGCTCATTATTTTTGACATGGTCCTGCCAGGAGGGAATACGCAGGAAGCGGTTGTTGGTTTTCGGAACTGGAGGTAATGATTAACAGGGACAAACGGGGGCATTCGTATTGCGGCGTTAGAGGTGAAATTATTGGATCGCCGCAAGACGAGCTACTGCAGAAGCATTTGTCAAGAATGTTTTCATTAATCAAGAACGAAAGTCAGAGGCGCGAAGACGATCAGATACCGTCGTAGTTCTGACCATACACGATGCCGACTAACGATCCGCAGGAGTTGCTTCGATGACTCTGCGGGCAGCTTCCGGGAAACCAAAGTGTTTGGGTTCCGGGGGAAGTATGGTTGCAAAGCTGAAACTTAAAGGAATTGACGGAAGGGCACCACCAGTAGGGGAGCCTGCGGCTTAATTTGACTCAACACGGCCAAACACTGACATGATTGACATGCCGAGAGCACTGTCGTTGGGTCTATTATGGAACGGGTGCTGGAATTAGACCCTCGAAAATCTGGGGCGACCCTCTAAGTAACTTGATTGTCTCGCTAAAGGAATTGACGGAAGGGCACCTCCAGGAGTGGAACCTGCGGCTTAATTTGACTGAACACGCCAATTCTGTAGAACGACTGTCAAATCGAGAGCACTACCGTTGGGTGTAAAAATGAACGTACGCTGGTATTAGACTCACGGAAGACAAGTCAGCTCTCTAACACTCTAATGAAAGAACGCTACGGAAATCGTGTTTAACCCCGCAGAAACCGCAGATTTCAAATACCTGGTCCTTGACAAACAAAAGCCCTCAATAAATTCGTCTGGCCAAATAGTGAACGGGTGCTGGAAATAGACCATCTGAAGACAGGTCAGTTTTACCCTACTAATGACAGGGCATTGCTACGGAAAACCAGCTCATATCGAGAGGAGCCGCAGACACTTTGGTTCACGTACCAGGCTGATAAGCCAATGGCGCGAGGTTACCATGTGGGGGATTACGGCCGAACCCCAGTAAGCCGCAATTCCGCCCAAAATCTCAGCACCACTGCAATGGGAGGCTCCTACATGTTCGGGACCTGGGGCTCGCGCCCCAGCCCTATCCGGTAGACCGCAGAAAGAGGTCTCTGCCGTCCGCCGATCAAAGCGGGCGGACAGCTGATTGATACTCACCTAATACGGCGATGGGGTGCGAAACCACCAACATAAGACTTAGTTCCTGGTCGAGGTGTCGAAAACAGTAGAGCAGCCACCTCACTGTGAACTGTCGAGACTCAACCAATGACCATGAGATCTGTCCGCACACTAGGCGAACAACATCTCTGTGACATTACCAGGCTTGTCCCCTGGTTAAATGCACTTCTGCTTCGATACCTACCTCTGTACGCTACCAGCCATATAGCTAGCTTGCTGGACGCAGAAGAGATGCAGACCAGCGGACATTGCACACCTGCCCCACTGTGTCAACATCCCAGGTGGCGGGGAATGCTAGGCGTACCATCCCTGCATAGAAGCCAAGAAATTAAAGGGAGAAAGAGATACCCCACTCACATGCAAATGCTACGTTTCTGGCAGGACGTGACGATCCTGGGGTACAGACACACTGGACTGCCTCTCTTCCGGGTAAACCAGTCCATATCATATATCTCATATATCATCTCACATATCATGATCGCACCCTATAGACACGAGTAGTGAAGACTCGATAGTCTGGTAAGACAACTTCCATAAGAGAGACAACTCTGAACATAAACAACTGCTGCCTCGCAGATAGGCTGGGGACAGCCAAAGGCTAAGGAGGGCATCCCTACAGAAACGCCTGTTGAAATCGGATGCACGGGGCCGCAAGCCTAACAAAACAGTGCAACGTAAATCGCAGCATGATGACAGTACAACCGATCAGAAAAACGCATGGCGCTCATCCTGCGGAGTCCCGTCAGGCAGCGATAGTGCCGGACCTCACGCATCGAATGGGCCCACCTTTGACTACTGGTGGTCACCCACCCATGTGTCGTGGAGTCAAGGCAAATGGCTATGGGGTAACTTTTATTGACCAAAAACTCAACACCCTCAAAATACTACAGTGGAATGCGGAGGGAGTCTTTAACAAAAAACTTTCCCTAACACATCACCTGCATCTAGGTAAGATTGACGTGGCATGTATCCAGGAAACGCACCTCAACAATAATCATGAATTCTCAATCAGAGGATATAAGACCTTCCGTCTCGATAGAGAAGGCCACAAAGGAGGGGTCCTGATACTGACCAGAAACTGCATACCGAGTAGCGCGGTACCTGTCAGTCACACCGGACAAGCAAAAATTGTAGGAGTTGACATAATGGCTCAAGAGACGAAGTTCCGCATTTTCAATCTGTGCGGACCACTAAATAGAGACCTATCGCTTTCGAGTATGGAGGTCAGAGACTCCAACTGCATAGTAGTTGAAGATTTCAACAGCCACTCGGAGAGATGGGGATACTCAGACACAAACAGCAGAGGTGACGAAGTGGAAGATTGGGAGATAGATACAAATCTCTCCCTAATCAATAGGCTGGAGGATAGCCCTAGCTTCTATTCAAGAACATGGCATACCACCTCGACTCCAGATTTGGCCTTCTCCACACAGGACATACACCATAAAATAGACCGCCAAGTGCTAAACCAACTGGCAGGTAGCGACCACAGGCCGATCAGGCTAGACATCGATATGGAAATAGGCCCACAGGAAACAAAACCGCTCCCACGTTGGAATTACAAACGAGCCGACTGGGACAGATTTGCAATCCTGACAGACGGGCTGTGTGAAACCATCAACACACGAAACAACAAAATGAAGCCCATGGTGGAAAGCCTAAGCAAGGCAATAGTGCAAGCCGCCACTGAAACCATCCCAAGAGGAGCTAGGAAAAACTATAAGCCCTACTGGAATGATGAGTTGCAGAAAGATGCAGTAACAAAAGCTAGGAACATGGCAGAGCGAGAACAATCTATGGAGGCAAACATCGCCCTCAAAGCCGCCACGGCGAAATACGAATACACTCTCAAGCAAACAGCAAGAGAAAGCTGGAAAACCAAAACGGAAAGCCTAAACCTGGACAAAGACGGGAACAAGCTATGGAAGCTAGTCAGAGCCATGAACGACGAAACCCCGTCAAACAAACAAATTACCATCAAGCAGGGCGAAAACTTGCTCACAGGTAAGAAAGCCGCAAACGCCTTTGTCGATCACTATGCCAGAGCAAACCACATCGAAGTCCCTGCAGATAGGCATACAGACATTAGCGAAGAGCTAAAGGGGCACGACAACATGAATACGGCACCTGAAGAGCACATGATGGCCAAATTAACAATGAGCGAAATGGAAGAGGCTATGAGAACATTAAAGAAAAGGAAATCTCCCGGAAAAGACGGGATAACAAACGAAATGCTGATGGGGCTGGGCCAAACAGCGAAGAGGAAACTGCTATCGGTCCTGAACCAAAGCTGGAAAAGGGCAATTGTACCCCAGGCATGGAAAGACGCAATACTGGTACCAGTACCAAAAACAGGAAAGGACAAAACAGATCCAAATGGATACAGGCCCATCAGCCTACTGAGCTGTGTCGGCAAGCTGATGGAACGTATGATAAACACCAGACTGATGTGGCATCTGGAAGAAAAACGAATACTAATTCCACAACAAGCCGGCTTTAGACAGCACAGATCCACTGAGGACCAGGTCATCCTCATAGTCCAGGAAATAGAAGATGCCTACCAGGCACAGAAACACACAGTTGCTGTTCGGGTGGATTTGGAAAAGGCATTTGACAAAGTCTGGAAAGACGGACTTAGAGTCAAGCTAAGAAGAAGTGATGTCTGTGGGAAGATGTACAAGTGGATCAACCACTACCTCAAACAAAGAACGGCCAGAGTGCAAGTACAAGGGCAGATGAGCAAAAAGGTGAAACTCGAGCAGGGAGTACCCCAAGGGGGAGTACTGTCACCCACACTCTTCCTGGTATATATAAACGACATTACAGAGAATATACCAAGGAGAGTCCATAGCTCAATGTTTGCAGACGATCTGGCTATGTGGACCTCTGAAAAGAATCTCACCATATAAAAGAAATCAGATGCAGCAGGCCCTGACATCGCTGGAAAAGTGGGCGAACTCATGGCTGGTCAAAATAAACGAGGAGAAAACCACATGCACAATATTCTCGCTCTCAATCAAACCCCAAAATACCAAATTAAGTCTAAATGGCAAATTCCTGCAGCCAAACGACAACCCAACCTATCTGGGAGTCACATTTGATCGGCGCATGATATGGAAAAGTCAGATTGAGAGAAACCGAATGAGAGCCAGAGAAAGAATGGCAATCATGAGGAAACTTGCTGGCACAAGCTGGGGAGCAGACGAAGGCATACTAAAGAAACTGTACACTGGAAGAGTGAGACCAGTTCTCGAGTATGGCATTTCGGCATGGACAACAGCAGGAAAGGCGAACTTCGATAAAGTTAGCAAACTTCAAAACCAAGCCATGAGAGTTATAACAGGAGGCAACGCCAATTGTAGAACTTGAAAAGATTACAAAACTGCAATCCATGACCGATAGAAGAGACTGCAGAGACCAGCTGCAGTCAGAGAAACTCCGAAGACTGACTTACCATCCAATGCACCAGAGACTAAACAATTTCGGAAATGGGAAACTAAAGCGGAGAAACTTTGCAGAAATAGCCAAAGCAAAGATGCACGAAGATCCCATAAACGCACTAACACCAAAACCCATTACTACTGTACGAAAACCTACCTGGAGGCAGGTTATATTTCCAGAGGTGGTAGAAAATATACCAGGTATTGGAAACAAAAACTGCCAGACTGAAAAAGAAAGGAGAGATACTACCCTAAGCTTCATATCGAAAAGCTACCAACGCATGGACTGGACCCATGCATACACCGACGGTTCTGTAACAAACACTACACAGAACGGAGGGGCAGGAGCATTCCTGAACCTACCAAATGGAAGACAAATAACACTGTCATTCGCTACTGGTAAGTACACAAGCAATTTCAGAGCGGAGGCAGAGGCACTGAGGGCGGCAGTGGAAGAAATGGTGACACACAATGAAAATGAAAGCCATATAGTCCTGCTAACAGATGCTCTCGCCGAAGTCACAGCGCTAAAAAGCCAGAAAAACACTGCGCTTAATGACTTAAGAGCAGCACTCTGCAAACTGTGCCAGCAGTCCGCACCAAAAAGGGTAGTGGTACAGTGGGTCCCATCACACTGCAACATCCAAGGCAACGAGGAGGCAGACAGACTGGCAAAAGAAGGTGCAAGACTACCACAACCAGATACTAGTATGACGTACGAAGAGTCAAAACGGCTTATCAAAGCCAGATACATGACCAAATGGGAAACCGAACATACTGTTTACACCAAAAACGATGCCTATTACCAGTTGAACCAAAGAGAGCAGGTCGTTGTCTTCAGACTTCGCACTGGCCACAATAGACTGAGGTACCACCTATTCAACAAATTGAAGATAGGTGGTACCGACGAATGCCCGTGCGGTACTGGTAAAATGACCGCTGAACATCTGCTGCAGAACTGCCCGACATACGAGGATCAGAGAGAGCAGATGTGGCCATCACCAGTGGAACTGCAAGACAAGCTCTATGGCAGTGGCGACAGCCTCAGGATGACCGCCGCTTTTTTCGAAAAAATAATGGTTACTGTCTGACTGCGTACGAAGAAGAAGAAGAAGATTGACTAGTCCATGTAGCAGTTCCAAGGTTTACACTAGGGTTTTCTAGCAGTTCCCAGGTTTACACTAGGGTATTCTAGCAGTTCCCAGGTTTACACTAGGGTATTCTAGCAGTTCCAAGGTTTCCACTAGGGTTTTCTAGCAGTTCCCAGGTTTACACTAGGGTATTCTAGCAGTTCCCAGGTTTACTCTAGGGTATTCTAGCAATTCCCAGGTTTACTCTAGGGTATTCTAGCAGTTCCCAGGTTTACACTAGGGTATTCTAGCAGTTCCCAGGTTTACTCTAGAGTATTCTAGCAATTCCCAGGTTTACTCTAGGGTATTCTAACTAAAACGTTATCACACTCAACCACACCATTCATAACCTCACACAGCAAATGACATAGCACACAGCAGGTGGCAAATTTATTATATCATAATCTTACAACACTATTAAAGAGAGTGCTTCAACACAATACAATATCAATCATCTTAACTAAATATTCATATGTATATATGTTAATATAAATATTAACTTAAGCGGACATTTTAAGCAGTAGCTATTGATGGAATTCCCAACTATCAAAACCCAGTTCTATTGCCGTACACACATCACACACCCCTCTCAGATCTGCACCCACAACACACTCTCAAAAACTCTTCCTCACTCAAATCCCCTCAGGCGGGCGATCTGGACATAATACATTCAATATATTCCACGTATACTCACATATGATCTCTCAACTCAGTCGATCTGTGTATAAAAACGCTCTGAAACATACATCGTTCCCTCGGTGTTTACACACGCACATCCACATCTCGATCTCTCCTAGACACAGCTGTACACTCAAAACATACCTCGTTGCAAAGGCGTCCTGCGTACAACACACTTTCAGATTATCTCTAGACACAGGACGCCCAAACCTTATTGAAGGGCTTCCCCAGACTCAAGGCATATGCTGATTGAGTGACCTGTTCTATCACACATTCATAAAAACAGCCTAAAAATCACTCGGCTACTCAGTCGGTGAGCTAAACAGACTCCTAGCTGAACTCTCTCTCATTCCCTCTCCATGGCCAGCCTGCTTGAGCTAAACTTTGTCTAGTATTTTATAGTCTCAGGCAGTATCAGAGCTGACCAATGAATGTCGGGGGAATGGCTCCAATCAGTCGTTATTGGAACGAATTACTCTGAACACCTGTCACTCAAATATCGCAGCAAGTTTCATTGCCCTCTTGTCTATCTCTTGTCTATCACTCATCCACCACTACCCAAATCGGAACGCAGAGGTCAGCGTCTACCTGTGCACATTGTTTCCCCCAACTCCGTTTTCCTTTGTTGAGACGGTGAGTGACCTTGGCGTAGTGTCCAGACGGAGAGTGACCTTGGCACGCATTCATGTACCTTTATTCTCAGAGTCGCCAACCACATCACCGCTGCCCTAAACGCTCATGCTCGGGCTGGAACTGTTAAATCCAATCAGAGACGGAAAATAAACTCGGAACCCCCATGTGCATGTTGTGCACGAAAAAGAACCTTTCGGTATTTGAAAATCAATAAAAGCAAATAGTTAACATCTGTCCGTGCAACAACAAAAAATGTAAAGATAATACAATTTCTGCCCAGGAGTGACCTACATGAGTTACCAAAGTAGGCGGCGCTTCAGTGATGTGGAGCAACACCAGGCCGATCAACTCTTTTCCGGCAAACTGTTCACCCCAAATGAGTAGAAGAAGGACTAGACACAATTATAGAGAAAGAGAGAGAGAGGGAGAGAGAGAGAGGAAGTAAGAGAGAGAGAGAGAGAGGAAGTAAGAGAGAGAGAGAGAGAGGATAAAACCAATAACTCATAAACCAACAATGATGTAAAAGGATGAATTGAAGCTATATTACGGACAGAAAGGGTAAGTGCTCTTGGAGTGACAATTATGCAAGAATATATAAATTAAGTTGGATTGAGGAAATCGATAGCAAGAGAATTCATTTAAAACCATCAGTGAAACCATAGCTGAATGTCCCAATTGGCGGACGATAAAACACTCAGTGGAGAGTTGATGCGGTCGAAGGTCGTACATCTGGAATTAAACGGAGAAGATAAACTCAAGCGTCAGTAGGCAAATTTCTGCATCTAGTAAACACAATGTCAGTGGTTTATAGATTTGATGTTAAACACTCAAACACAGTCGGATGGGGAACATGTTCGATGGGGTGAACAAATATTAGTGTAGTGGGAGGGGAACATGTTCGATGGGGTGAACAAATAATAATGTACCGGAGGGGGAACATGTTCGATGGGGTGAACAAATAATAGTGTACCGGAGGGGGAACATGTTAGATGGGGGTGACAAAATAATAGTGTAGCGGAAGTATTTTTGGCGGTCATACAACTACAAACACCCGCCAGCGAGATGAACCATCATAGCACCCAAGGGCAAAGTACATACACGAATCGACACGGATTCTTGCAGCTTTTGGCTACCTGGCATCAGGAAAATTTGCATAATTGAATACCATGATTCAAGTCTTATTCTTGCTCGACCTATACTTCTACATGGTCGGATGCCCTAATGCAGGACCCAGCTCTGGCGTTGGCTAGATGTATCCGAGAAGGTTTCCTGCTAAGTCCGTTAGGCTTGAGGATTCAAGAATTCAAGTATATTTGGAGTAATGTTTCATTATAGACTTCATAGAAATCTGCACCGAACTAAGAACGCTGTAAATATGTGTTAATGACGCGGTATTATATGGCATGAGTTGGAGTGTTTTCTACTGTAGAGGGATTAGAGCAAAAGGTCTGGTGCCTGTGACAAAAGTATCATTGAGAGAGAGCAAACCTGTTGGTGTGTCTCTGACTCATTATCTCAGTACGGCAGCAGACCTGTTTGTATGTCTCTGATGACCTCATCTCGGTACAACAACAGACCTGTTTGTATGTGTCTGATGACCTCATCTTGGTACGACCGAAGACCTGTTCGTGTGTCTCTGACTCATTATCTCAGTACGGCAGCAGACCTGTTTGTATGTGTCTGATGACCTCATATCAGTACAACAGCAGACCTGTTTGTATGTGTCTGTTGACCTCATATCGGTACGACAGCAGACCTGTTTGTATGTGTCTGATGACCTCATCTCGGTACAACAGCAGACCTGCCTGTTTGTATGTTGCTGATGACCTCATCTCGGTACAACAGCAGACCTGTTTGTATGTGTCTGATGACCTCATCTCGGTACAACAGCAGACCTGTTTGTATGTGTCTGATGACCTCATCTCGGTACAACAGCAGACCTGTTTGTATGTTTCTGATGACCTCATCTCTGTACGACAGCAGACCTGTTTGTATGTGTCGGTCGACCTCATCTCTGTACGGCAGCCGACCTGTTTGTATGTGTCTGATGACCTCATCTATGTACGGCAGCAGACCTGTTTGTATATGTCGGATGACCTCATCTCGGTACGACAGCAGACCTGTTTGTATATGTCGGATGACCTCATCTATGTACGGCAGCAGACCTGTTTGTATATGTCGGATGACCTCATCTCGGTACGACAGCAGACCTGTTTGTATATGTCGGATGACCTCATCTCTGTACGGCAGCAGACCTGTTTGTAAATGTCGGATGACCTCATCTCTGTACGGCAGCAGACCTGTTTGTATATGTCGGATGACCTCATCTCGGTATGACAGCAGACCTGTTTGTATATGTCGGATGACCTCATCTCTGTACGGCAGCAGACCTGTTGGTGTGTCTTTGACTCATTATCTCTGTACGACAGCAGACCTGTGTGTCTGATGACTTCATCTCTGTACGACAGCAGACCAGTTGGTGTGTCTTTGACTCATTATCTCTGTACGACAGCAGACCTGTTTGTATGTGTCTGATGACATTATCTCAGTACGACAGCAAACCTGTTCGTGCGTCTCTGACGACCTCTTCTCAATGTGACACTAGCCCTTTTCTTGTGTCTGTCACAGAGTTACCCCCCCACCCCCCCCCCCAAAAAAAAAACAACAACAACAACAACCCACTGAAGCATTGCATTATTTAAACAAATTCATTACACTGCGAAAGGTCAAGAGTTTAGCGCCGCTATATCCAGAACATATACACGAATATCAGTATTGAGAAATCACATCAATGACGCAGGACTTGACTCACCTAAAAGGCACGCCCAAAGCCACCGAGCTATTAATGGCTTACAATAATTGTAGGAAAGGCAGCAGAAAAGGCAGCAAGTTATAGCAGAGCACAATGCAGTCTCTAACACTCGACCTGTAGTGCTTGCTATTGCTTTAACTTCACCTTGACTGAGTAATCTCCCTCATAGTATTTATAGATTCTCTCCCCTTACAAATTGTCCACCTCTTATTATCTTCTGTTACATAGAAACACATATTGTCCTTCTTCTTTGTCTTCTTCTTCTTCTCTTTCTTCTTCTTCGTCTTCTTTTTCTTCTTCTTCTTATATTTTTTCATTCTTCTTCTTCTTTGTCGTTGTTTGTCTGTATGACGTTATGAGCTTGTGTCGCAGTTTACTACTTAGTTCCCATAGCTGTGCCTGTCTGCCCTACACATCCGATCTCACCTGGCTTTTTTGGGAAGCGAGTTTGCTTTTCCCCTGCGATCCTTATTCTCTTAGACTATACTTGTTTCCAATGCTACCTCTTGGAAGCGAAACATAGCCTCTCTAAGCTCTGGTTCGATATGAGTCTCTGGCTGCTGTCAGCTCATTCTTTGTGTTGCGTCTTAGGCTCTTAACGAATATATGTAATTTCGCACGCTTTTAATTATGCGAACGTAAGCTTCGGCGATGGTCCACGCTAAATTGCTGCCTAAATTTTGGCGATGGCATCTTCTGACGAAACAATATGTGCCTGACCTGATCTCGGAAGATCTTTCGTTAACTCGTGTCTTTCTTTAAACATCGTTGTCCAGTTCTTTACTGTTGTCACCGGCACTATTATTTAACCATACACTGCCTGCATTCTGCGATGAATGTGAACTGATCGACATCCTTCAGCGGTTAGAAACCGAATCACCGCTTGCTGATCAACTCTGGACGGATTCCGTGTCATACCAGTCATGTTTTCAACGGTCTGCTGAGGAAACTATGAGTCGGGGGATAATGAAATTTTGCAAACTTGACTGTTGTGCTATTTACATCAGAAGTTACGTGATCATGCGCATCGTTGGTATGTTCACTTGTTGCAGTTAGGTGCGGTTTAATTTGAACACGCCTCGTAAAAACCAAAAGGCGGTTGCGATGCAAACTTCTGAATATATCTCTCTTCCTAAATCGTTCACTCACTCACTCACTCACTCCCTCTTTCATTTCTACATTATCTATCAAATGACGACCACCTTTAATCTTTTCCTTGATGACGATCCCATTCATTCACCTCCTTCCTATCAGGCTGACCCCCATTCACCTCCTCCCCATCAAGATGACCCCCATTCACCTCCTCCCGATCAAAATGACCCCCATTCACCTCCTGCCCATCAAGATGATCCCCATTCACCATCTCCCCATCAAGATGATCCCCATTCACCATCTCCCCATCAAGATGACCCCCAGTCACCTCCTCCCCATCAAGATGACCCAAATTCACCTCCTCCCCATCAAGATGACCCCGATTCACTTCCTCCCCATCAAGATGATCCCCATTCACCTCCCCCCCATCAAGATGACGCCCATTCACCTCCTCCCCATCAAGATGACCCCCATTCACCTACTCCCTGTCAAGATGACCCCCATTCACATCCTCCCTGTCAAGATGACCCCCATTCACCTCCTCTCTATCAAGATGACCCCAATTCACCTCCTCCCCATCAAGATGACACCCATTCACATCCTCACCATCAATATGACCCCCATTCACCCCCGCCCCATCAAGATGACCCGCATTCACCTCCTCCCCATCAAGATGACCCGCATTCACCTCCTCCCCATCAAGATGACCCCTTTTCACATCCTCCCGGTTAAAATGATATCCTTTCACATCCTCCCCGTCAAGATGACCCCCATTCACCTTCTCCCCATCAAGATGAACCCCATTCACTTCCTCCCCATAAAGATGACCCCAATTCACCTCCTCCCCATCAAGATGAGCCCCATTCACCTCCTCCCCATTAAGACGACCTCCATTCACCTCCTCCCCATCAAGATGACGCTCATTCACCTCCTCCCCATTAATATGACCCCAATTCACCTCCTCCCCATCAAGATGACCCCCATTCACCTCCTCCCCAACACGCCTACTTTTATAAATATCCAGCTTTCAAGAGATTTTTAACGTGCGCGACACTGTACACGGGCATCCGATCTCTAAGGCCCATATATACATCAGGAGTGGGAACAGAAAGCAAGCTACTCGAGCCGTCGGTTTGTACAGCATTTGTGAAACCGAACACCTGGGAGTCTAGCCAGAATGCCGCGATATCTGCTTTTTTTTATAAGAGAACAGACAGCTCTGAAAACAAAAGTTCGATTAATTGCCCCATCGTTGAATGACGTCCTGGTTTGACCTCCAGGTAACGGGGCGTCTTACTCACACACATACTCACACACAGACACACACACAACTCAATGCACGTGCAATTTATTTCTTGATCCCACGTTACGGTTTACCCAGGTGTCGATCGTTTGCACGTCAAGTCTTGAAGAGTACGCAATGTAAATAAATATTGTGGCCAATGGTTTTTTTTAATCGAGCGAGATTTGTTTCTTGTTCGGTGGTTCGTCAGCTTTATTTGGTAATGTGTTGTTTGTTAGGGCATTCGCGACCTTCATGTGCGAGTAGCGAAAGGTAAGATAGGAGTCACTGATGTGGAAGGGATGGGAAGGAGATGAATGCGGGCGTCGGGATGGGGAGGAGATGCACGGGGGCGTCGTGATGGGGAGGAGATGAATGGGGACGTCGGGATAGGGAGGAGATGAATAGGGCCATCGGGATTGGGGGGGGGGGAGATAAATGGGGGCGTCGGGATGGGATGGAGATGAATGGCGGCGTCGTGATGGGGGGAGATGAACGGGGGCGTCCTGATGGGGAGGAGATGAATGGGGGCGTCGGGATGGGAAGAGATGAATTTGGGCGTCGTGATGGGGAGGAGATGAATGGCGGCGTCGAAATGGTGGGGAGATGAATGGGGTCGTGGGGATGGGGGGAGATGAATGGGGGCGTCGGGATGGGGGGAGATGAATGGGGGCGTCGGGATGGGGGGAGATGAATGGGGGCGTCGGGATGGGTGAGATGAATGGGGGCGTCGTGATGGGGAGGAGATGAATGGCGGCGTCGTGATAGGGAGGAGATGAATACGGGTGTCGGGATGGAGAGGACATGAATTGCGCCATCGTTATGGGGTCTGGTCGTTTCGAGGTAAGACGTCGGCCTCAGGTGCTGGAGTTCGTGGGTTCAAATCTAGGTGGAGACCGGAATTTCTTACGTAAACTTTTTTGTTTTTCCCGGTCCTCTGGTTAATAGAGATCGGACGCTCGTGTGCAGTGTCGTGTACGTTATAAATCTCTTGGCAGTTGGAAATTGAAAAGAATTAGACTTAACAGCCGCTGCCAGGGAAAAATTCAAAAACTATGTTACAAATCTATCCAATCTATTTCGAGTTCCTATCTGCCGTTGTCGCGAAGTTTGTACAGTATGCCAAGATTTTCAAAAAATATGGAGAATAACAGAACACATGAATTAAGCCGTGCGCAATAATGGCGATTCTTCAAGGAAACTAAACTCCTGCTCTTGTTCCTTCCTTCCGTGTTATCCTCAATTCTTGATTCATGTCTACCCTGTTTAAATATCTGCAGTCCCTGTTTTTTATGAACGTATCGACGACAGTGCATACTGTAGCAGGTGACAACTACTTGGTTTCCATACTTGCCCTCGTCCCTACTTATTTATATCTCATACCTATTTCACTGCATAAATCGTCATCATATCCGTGAAAATATATCCACACACGCCACTTTGTCTTGTCCCTCATGTAATAACCATTCCCGCAGTAATTTCTGAAGCAAGCATAGAGTGTCAGACAACATGATTGCCCGGCTTAATGTCTCATCAAAAAGTTATCTAAGGATTGAAACCACTGCCTCAATCCTCTAGCTCTTAGTTATCAAGACATGTACTTAAAGATAAGAGCTACAGACTGGTGTAGCTAAGCCACTGAAAGAAGAGTCTTTGAACATATGCTACACAAAGAGATCAGCATATGAGGAGCAAAGTGAACATGTCAATCCTGGACATACTCAGCGGAGATGTGAATAAACTCAAGACTAGACGCTGTTTTTTAATAAACATTTTCAAATTAATAATATAATACATGATGTGGCATTGTATACTAAAGTCTCTAACTAAAGTCTCTAACAACTTCAATGCCAGACGGTACTCTATCTACTTTTGGACAAACCTTTACTTTGACATTTTTCGCAGCATAATTTCGATATCCGATTCAAAAGATGTATTGAGCTGTTGCTCTGCAAACAAACAAAAGAACCCCACGATTTTCAGCAATTATTAATAATGTTACGTCTGGTGAACACTCACATGTAACTATTGTTACGAGGGACAGTCATTAAGTAACAGCAATTTTATTCAGAACATTTTGATAAGAGTGCGAACCAGACATTTTTTGGCTAATCTTTCGACATAGTCCTCGTACCTGGCAACACACTTTGTCCACCTGTCCACTAGCATGATCATGCCCTGTAGAAAAACGATTTTTAGTGTGACCTTTAGCCAATTTTACACAGCCTCCAGTACGTCTTTGTCCGATACCTTGAGACTCATCTCCTACACACTTTCCTATAACTGCGGTCATCATGGGCAATTGTGTGCGCAGAGCCGTGACTCGTGTTGAAATCTACGGCGTTTTCATCAAGAGTGTCAAGTCTGTTGATTGGTACTAGCTGGCGATCTGCTGTTTCCCTGGTTTAGGTGCCACGCTTGCTGGTCTCACGGTTCGTCAATAAAGTTTTGTTTTCCGTTTTGAAATCTGTTTACGCATTCATACACTCTCCTCTGACTCAGACTAAACCTTCATTTTCTGTAGTGGGGGATTAATGACAGACAGACGCCAGCAGAGCGTGATGAGACATTTTGAGTGACAGGAATTAGTGATTCGTGCCAATAACAGCTAAATGGAGACAGATTACAACTAGAAAATGGTTGGGTTAAGACAGCCATCAGTGTAGTCTGACCACCACAACAAAAATTTGACAAAAATCGACTTCGACTCCTTCTTTTACGGTGCAAGTCGACAGTGGAGCGGCCATGTTGTAAGCTATATTACACATATGCTTACTGCTCGATCGTCACAATACCTACGTGTAGATTTAACAAAGAGCCATTTTGTGTCCTAAAATGAGTTTTCGTTGTATATACTCGTCCACACACATTATAATTACATTTCTTAATGATTGTCTCTCCTAGCTTGCAGTATATACGAGGCATGTTCAAATAAAGCCGGATCTTACTGCAACAAATAAACATACGCGCGATGCACATTATGATGTCACTTCTGTTGTGAACAACACATACCAACCGTCGAGATTGCAAAATTTAATTATCCTCCGACTTTTAGTTTCCTCAACAGACCGTTGAAAACATGGCACGTATGATACGGAATCCACCCAGAGTTGATCAGCAAACAGTGATTCGGTTTCTAACAGCTGAAGGATGTCGACCAGGTGACATTCATCGCAGAATTCAGGCACAATGTATGGGGATAAAAGTGTGTTGAAAACAACAGCCAAGAACTGAACAACGATGTTTAAAGAAGGACGTGAGTTAACAAAAGTACTAGAGAGACCAGGTCAGGCACATATTGTTACGTTAACTCACGTCAGAGACCAGGTCAGGCACATATTGTTACGTTAACTCACGTCAGAGACCAGGTCAGGCACATATTGTTACGTTAACTCACGTCCTTCTTTAAACATCGTTGTTCAGTTCTTGGCTGTTGTTTTCAACACACTTTTATCACCATACATTGTGCCTGCATTCTGCGATTGCGTATCGCACCCGCCATGTGTTCAACGGCCTGCTGAGGAATATATGAATGGGTCAAAGCATAATGACATTTTGCAAATTGACGGTCGGTATGTGCTGTATACACTAGAAGGATGTCATCCTGCGTATCGTACGTATGTTCACTTGTTGCAGTTGAATTCGATTTCATTTCAAAACGCCTGGAATTAAAATTCCGTGTAGAATAATTCCACAGTGGATTCAAAATTATCTGATGTATCTACCTTTAGTTAAGTCTATTAGTGTTGATGAATGCATGTTGTTCTGTTACAAGTTAAAGTACTTCAGCGTCTGTGTAATACTAGTAGTAGCTCCTTCTCAGTCATGTCTGACTATAAGTTGATGCAACATAGAAGTAGCTGTAACAGTTGCAGCCCGAGCATGAGCGTTTAGGGCATGGGTGATCTGGTCGGCGACTCTGAGAACAAAGGTACCTGAATGTGTGCCAAGGTCACTCTCCGTCTCGATACTAAGTCAACAAAGGAAAACAGGGGGTTGGTGGCAAGAATGTGTCTAGTACAGGTAGAGGCTAGGTGCTGACCACTGACGTTCTGATTTGGATAGTGGGGGATTAGTGGCCGACAGACGCCATCAGAGCTTGATGCGACATTTTGAGTGACAGGAATTAGGAGTGATTCGTGCCAATAACAACTAAATGGAGGCAGATCCTAACTAGAAAATGTCTGGGTAAAGACAGCTCACAGAGGGCCATTGAACAGCTGTAATACTGCTTGAGACTATATAATACTAGACAAAGATTACCTCAAGTAGACTGGCCATGGAGAGATAGAGACAGAGAGAGAGAGAGAGACATAATTTAGCTAGGAGTCTGTTTAGCTCACCGACTTAATAGAAGAGTGATTGATAGGCTGTTTTACGAATGTTAGTGAGATGGAATATATGGTTGCAGAACCAGCACATGCCTTTGAGTCTTGACCAGTCGCTCTCTAAGGTGTGTGTTGGACGCCCTGTGTCTAGAAGAGATCTGCACGTGTGTTGTACGTACAGGAAACCTTGTGAAGGATGTATGTTTTGAAGAGTTGCGCGGGTGTACAGATCGACTAGGAGAGATTTGGATATGTATGTGGTGTGTAGACACCGAGGGAACGATGTATGTTCTAGAGCGTGTGTATGCGCAGGTCGATTGAGTGTATGATTCTATGCGAGTATACGTAGAATATATTGAATGTATAATGTCCAGATCACCAGCCTGATGGGAACTGAGTGTGAGTGAATGTACAGAATATAAACGTGAGGACGAGTTTTTGAGAGTGTGTTGAGGGTGCAGATAAGGGGAGGGAAGTGTGCGGCATGTGTATGTGTTAAAATATTTAACTTATTTACTTCAACAGACTCGGCCTCTCAACATACCCCTTCCACTCAACATACTCCACAACTCAACATAACCCACCACTCAACATACCCCTTCCACTCAACATACCCTACCACTTAACAAACCCCATAACTCAACATACCCCACCCCTCAACATACCCCTCAACACAACATATGCCACCACTCAACATACCCCACCACTAAACATACCCCACAACTCAACATACCCCTCCACTCAACATATTCCACATTCAACATACCCCACCACTCAACATACCCCACAGCTCAACATTCCCCTTCCACTCAACATACCCCACAACACAACATATGCCACCACTCAACATACCCCACCACTCAACATACCCCACAACTCAAAATACCCCTCCACTCAACATACCCCACAACTCAACATACCCCGAAACTCAACATACCCCACAACTCAACATACCCCACTACTCAACATACCCCACCATTCAACATACCCAACCACTCAATATACCTAACCACTCAACATACCCCATCACTCAACATACTCCACCACTCAACATACCCCACCACTCAACATACCCCACTACTCAACATACCCCACCACTCAACATACCCCACCACTCAACATACCCAACAACTCAACATACCCCACCATTCAACATACCATACAACTCAACATACCCCACAACTCAACATACCCCACCAAATAACATACCCCATATCTCAACATGCCCTACAACTCAACATACCCTACAACTCAACATACCCCACAGCTCAACATTCCCCTTCCACTCAACATACCCCACCACTCAACATATCCATCACTCAACATACCCCATTACTCAACATACTCCACCACTCAACATACCCCTTCCACTTAACATACCCCACCACTCAACATACCCCACCACTCAACATACCCCATCACTCAACATACTCCACCACTCAACATACCCCTTCCACTCAACATACCCCACCACTCAACATACCCCGATACTCAACATACCCAACCACTCAACATACTCCACCACTCAACATACACTATCTCTCAACATACCCCTCCACTCAACATACCCCAATACTCAACATACCCAACCACTCAACATACCCCTTCTATCCAACATACCCCACCACTCAACATACCCCAATACTCAACATACCACTTCCACTCAACATACCACTTCCACTCAACATACTCCAATACTCAACATACTCCAATACTCAACATACCCAACCACTCAATATACTCCACCACTCAACATACCCCAATACTCAACATACCACTTCCACTCAACATACCACTTCCACTCAACATACCAAACCACTCAACATACCCCAATACTCAATATACCCCACCAATCAATATACCCTACCACTCAACATACCCCTCTACTAAACTTACCCAACACTCAACATAGCCCACATCTCATCACACCCTACCATTCAACATACCCATCATTCATCATACCCATCACTCGACACACCCTACCACTCAATATGCCACATCACTTGGCATACCACACACTCAACAAACCGCACAACTCAATATACCACACAACTCATCATACCCTATAACTCAACATACCTCTTCCCCGAACAATACCCCTCCCATTCAACATACCTCACATCTCAACATATCCCGCCACTCAACATACCACTCCAACTCAACATACCCTAAGACCCAGCCACTCAACATACCACTCCCATTCTTCTTCTTTTTCTTCATCGTTCGCAGTCAGACAGTAACCATTATTTTTTCGAAAAAGGCAGCGGTCATCCTGAGGCTGTCGACACTGCCATAAAGCTTGTCGAGTGTTGCCACTGGTGATGGCCACATCTGCTCTCTTTGATCCTCGTATGTCGGGCAGTTTTGCAGCAAATGCTCAGCGGTCATTTTCCCGGTACCACATGGGCATTCGTCGGTGCCACCTATCTTCAATTTGTTGAATAAGTGGTACCTCAGTCTATTGTGGCCAGTGCGAAGTCTGAAGACCACGACCTGCTCTCTTCTGTTCAACTGGTAATAGGCATCGTTTTTGGTGTAGCCAGTATGTTCGGTTTCCCATTTGGTCAAGTATCTAGCTCTAATAAGCCGTTTTGACTCTTCGTATGTCATACTAGTATCTGGTTGTGGTAGTTTTGCACCTTCTTTTGCCAGTCTGTCTGCCTCCTCGTTGCCTTGGATGTTGAAGTGAGATGGAAACCACTGCACCACTACCCTTTTTGGTGCAGACTGCTGGCATAGTTGACAGAGTACTGTTCTTTAATCATTAAGTTCAGTATTTTTCTGGCTTTTTAGTGCTGTGACTACGGCCAGAGCATCTGTGAGCAGGACTATGTGGCTTTCATTCCTTTTACTTCCACTGCCGCCCTCAGAGCCTCTGCCTCCACTCTGAAATTGCTTGTGTATTTTCCAGTAGCGAATGACAGTGTTATTTTTCTGCCATTTGGTAGGTTCAGAAATGCTCCTGCCCCTCCATTCTGTGTTGTATTTATTACGGAACCGTCGGTGTATGCATGGATACAGTCCATGCTTGGATAGTTTTTCGTTATGTAACTCAGTGTAGTATCTCTTCTTTCTTTTTCAGACTGGCAGTTTTTGTTTCCAATACCTGGTATATTTTCTACCACCTCTGGAAATATATGCTGCCTTCAGGTAGGTTTTCGTACAGTAGGGATGGGCTTTGGTGCTGTTAGTGCGTTCATTGGGTCTTCGTGCATCTTAGCTTTGGCTATTTCTGCAAAGTTTATTCGCTTTAGTTTCCCATTTCCGAAATTGTTCAGTCTCTTGTGCATTGGATGGTCAGTCAGTCTTCTGAGTTTCTCTGATTGCTGCTGGGCTCTGCAGTCTCTTCTGTCGGTCATGGATTGCAGTTTTGTAATCTTTTCAAGTTCTACAATTGGCGTTGACTTGATGCCTCCTGTTATAACTCTCATGGCTTGGTTTTGGAGTTTGCTAAATTTATCGAAGTTCGCCTTTGCTGCTGTTGTCCATGCCGCAATGCCATACTCGAGAACTGGTCTCACTCTTCCAGTGTATAGTTTCTTTAGTATACTTTCGTCTGCTCCCCAGCTTGTGCCAGCAAGTTTCCTCATGATTGCCATTCTTTCTCTGGCTCTCATTCGGTTTCTCTCGATCTGACTTTTCCATGTCATACGCCGATCAAATGTGACTCCCAGGTAGTTTGGGTTGTCGTTTGGCTGCAGGTATTTGCCGTTTAGACTTAATTTGGTGTTTTTGGGTTTGATTGATAGCGAGAATATTGTACATGTCGTTTTTTCCTCGTTAATTTTGATCAGCCATGAGTTCGCCCACTCTTCCAGCGATGTTAGGGCCTGCTGCATCTGATTTCTTGCTATAGTGAGATTCTTTTCAGAGGTCCACATAGCCAGATCGTCTGCAAACATTGAGCTATGGACTCTTCTTGGTATATTCTCTGTAATGTCGTTTATATACACCAGGAAGAGTGTGGGTGACAGTACTCCCCCTTGGGGTACTCCCTCCTCGAGTGTCACCTTTTTGCTCATCTGCCCTTGTACTTGCACTCTGGCCGTTCTGTTTTTAAGGTAGTGACTGATCCATTTGTACATTTTCCCACAAACTTCACTTCTTAGTAGCTTGACTCTAAGTCCCTCTTGCTAGACTCTGTCTAATGCCTTTTCCAGGTCCACCCAAAACTGCTACTGTGTGCTTTTACTCCTGGTAGGCATCTTCTATTTCCTAGGCTATGAGGATGACCTGGTACTCAGTGGATCTGTGCTGTCTAAAGCCTGCTTGCTGTGGAATTAGTATGCGTTTTTATTCCAGATGTCACATCAGTCTGGTGTTTATCATACGTTCCATCAGTTTGCCGACACAGCTCAGTAGGCTGATAGGCCTGTATATATTTGGATCTGTTTTGTCTTTTCCTTTCTTTGGTACTGGTACAAGTACTGCGTCTTTCCATGCCTGGGGTACACTATCCCTTTTCCAGCTTTGGTTTAGGACTGATAGCAGTTTCCTCTTTGCTGTTTGGCCCAGTCCCATCAGCATTTCGTTTGTTATCCCGTCTTTTCCTTTTCTTTAATGTTCGCATGGCCTCTTCCATTTCGTTCATTGTTAATTCTGCCATCATATACTCTTCTGGTGCCATATTGATGTTGTCGTGCCCTTTTTGCTCTTCAATAATGTCTGTATGCCTATCTGCAGGGACATCTATGTGGTTCGATCTGGCATAGTGTTCAACTTAGGCGTTTGCGGCTCCAGTGAGCATGTTTTCGCCCTGCTTGATGGTAATTTGTTTGTTTGATGGAGTTTCGTCATTCATGGCTCTGACTAGCTTCCATAGTTTGTTCCCTTCTATGTCTAAGTTGAGGCTTTCTGTTTTGTTTTTCCAGCTTTCTCTTGCTGTTTGTTTTAGAGTGTATTTGTATTTCGCCGTGGCGGCTTTGAGGGCGATATTTGCCTCCATAGATTGTTCTCGCTCTGCCATGTTCCTAGCATTTGTGACTGCGTCTTCCGCTTTCTGCAACTCATCATTCCAATAGGGCTTTTATTTTTCATTGCCCCTCTTGGGATGGTTTCAGTAGCAGCTTGCATTATTGCTTTGCTTAGGCTTTCCACCATGGGCTTCATTTTGTTGTTCCGTGTGTTGATGGTTTCACACAGCCATCTGTCAGGCTTGCAAATCTGTCCCAGTCGGCTCGTTTGTAATTCCAACGTGGGAGCGGTTTTGTTTCCTGTGGGCCTACTTCCATATCAATTTCTGGCCTAATTGGCCTGTGGTCGCTACCTGCCAATTGGTTTAGCACATGGCGGTCTATTTTAAGGTGAATGTCCACTGTGGAGAAGGCCAGATCTGGAGTAGAGGTGGTATGCCATGTTCTAGAATAGAAGCTAGGGCTATCCTCCGGCCTATTGATTAGATATAGATTTGTGTCTATCTCCCAATCTTCCACTTCGTCACCTCTGCTGTCTGTGTCCGAGTATCCCCATCTCTCCGAGTGGCTGTTGAAGTCTCCAACTACTATGCAGTTGGAGTCTTTGACTTCCATACTCGAGAGCGATATGTCTTTATTTGTTGGTCAGTACAGGTTGAAGATGCGGATCTTCGTCTCTTGAACCATTATGTCAACTCCTACAATTTCTGCTTGTCCGGTGTGATTGAAACTCGGTATGTAGTTACGGGTCAGTATCAGAACCCCTCCTTTGTGACCTTCTCTATCCAGGCGGAAGGCCTGGTATCCTCTGATTGAGAATTTATGGTTGCTGTTGAAGTGCGTTTCTTGGATACATGCCACGTCAGTCTTACCTTCATGCAAGTGATCTGTTAGGGAAAGCTTTTTGTTAATGATTTCCTCCGCATTCCACTGTAGTATTTTGAGGGTCTTGAGTTTTTGGTCAATAGAAACTGCCCCATAGCCATGTGCCTTGACTCCACAACACATGGGTGGGTGACCACTAGTAATCAAGGGTGGGCCCCTTCAAGACGTGAGGCCCGGCACTCTCGCTGCCTGGCGGGACTCAGCAGGATGAGCAACATACTTTTTTCTGAACGGTTGTACCGTCATCATACTGCGATTTACGTTGCACTGTTTCGTTAAGCCTGTGGCCCAGTGCATCCGATTTCAACAGGCATTTCTGTAGAAATGCCCTCCTCAGCCTTTGGCTGTCCCCAGCCCATCCGCAAGGCAGCAGTTGTTTGTGATCAGAGTTGTCTCTCTTATGGAAGTTGTCTTACAGGACTAACGAGTCTTCACTACTCGTGTCTATAGGGTGCGGTGATGATATATGAGATATGATATATGATATGGACTATGTACTGGTTTGTACTAACCCGGAAGAGAGGCAGTCCAGTGTGTCTGTATCCCAGGATCGTCACTTCCTGCCAGAAACGTAGCATTTGCATGTGAGTGGGGTATCACTTTGCTCTCTTTATTTTCTAGGCTTCTCTGCAGTGATGGTACGCCTAGCATTCCCCGCCACCTTTGAGGTTGACACAATAGGGCAGATGTGCAATGTCCGCTAGTCAGCATCTCTTCTGCGTCCATTGGTATGGCTGATAGCATACAGAGGTAGAGATCGAGGCAGAAGTGCATTGAACCAGGGGACAAGCCTGGTAATGTCACGGAGATGTTGTTCGCCTGGTGTGCGGACATATCTCATGGTCATGGGTTGAGTCTCGACAGTTCACAGTGAGGTGGCTGCTCTACTGTTTTCGACAATCCGACCAAGAACTAAGTCTTATGTTTGTGGTTTCACACCCCATCGCCGTATAGGGTGAATATCGAGCAGCTATCCGCCCGCTTTGATTGGCGGACGGCAGAGACCTCTTTCTGCGGCTCGACCGGGTAGGGCTGAGGCGCGAGCCCCAGGTCCCGACCATATCGAAGCCTCCCAATCTGGGGTAGTTGTCTCGCTGCGGCGACTCAATTTCAACCAGTGTTCGTAAAGCGATCTCAGTCCCGCCAGGCGGAGCGATAGCGCGGGCTTGCGGAAAACGCTCGCCTGCCTTTCCCCGTAGTGCGAATTGGGTGCGGTTTGTGGTAGTGGCTCCTCCACCGAGGTGCGCTAGTCTGGTCCGTATCAGGAAACGTGGTCCGTCCGTGGTGATTTATCTAAGGCTTATAGCAGAGCTCGACAGTACGTCTCGCTGGTGGTCCGACTCTCGCAAAGAGCTTGTGACCGGCAAATGGAAAGCAGGAATCGTTGCCTCGAGGCCCTGCATTCTCCCTACGGAGAAGAAGGGCCGGCAGGCCAAATTGTGTCTCTAGTCCCAGTGAAATTCGTCGCCGAGGTCGTTGGGATCCGTTCTGCACAGAGCGCTGCCATCCCTCCTCGAGCGAGCCCGGTCGGTCGGTCGTCTGGTGCGTGTGGGAGGCCCCTGTCAGGCGGTCCTAGGTCGACGGAGTGAGGGACGGGTGGAACAACCGTCCGTCCGTCCCGTCAGTCGGTCCCTGCGGCCGTCCCAGTGAGGCTTTTTACACACCCTTCCTCCGCCGACCGGTGTGCGCAGTACGTACGTCTCCGACAGATATCTGGTTGATCCTGCCAGTAGTCATATGCTTGTCTCAAAGATTAAGCCATGCATGTCTAAGTTCACACTGTCTCACGGTGAAACCGCGAATGGCTCATTAAATCAGTCGAGGTTCCTTAGATGACACGATCCTACTTGGATAACTGTGGCAATTCTAGAGCTAATACATGCTTACCAAGCTCCGACCCTCGCGGAAAGAGCGCTTTTATTAGTTCAAAACCAATCGTCGTTTCCCCTCGCGGGGTTGCGGCGTCCCCACTGGTGACTCTGGATAACTTTGTGCTGATCGTATGGCCTCATGTGCCGGCGACGCATCTTTCAAATGTCTGCCCTATCAAATGTCGATGGTACGTGACATGCCTACCATGTTTGTAACGGGTAACGGGGAATCAGGGTTCGATTCCGGAGAGGGAGCATGAGAAACGGCTACCACATCCAAGGAAGGCAGCAGGCGCGCAACTTACCCACTCCCGGCACGGGGAGGTAGTGACGAAAAATAACAATACGGGACTCTTTCGAGGCCCCGTAATTGGAATGAGTACACTTTAAACCCTTTAACGAGGATCTATTGGAGGGCAAGTCTGGTGCCAGCAGCCGCGGTAATTCCAGCTCCAATAGCGTATATTAAAGTTGTTGCAGTTAAAAAGCTCGTAGTTGGATCTCAGGCGCAGGCGGGCGGTCCAGCTCGCGCCGGTTCACTGCCCGTTGTCTCCTGCCCTACCGTCTGCCGGCTCTCTCCCACGGGTGCTCTTCGCTGAGCGTCCTGGGTGGCCGGCGCGTTTACTTTGAAAAATTAGAGTGTTCAAAGCAGGCCTCGGCTGCCTGAATAATGGTGCATGGAATAATGGAATAGGACCTCGGTTCTATTTTGTTGGTTTTCGGAACTGGAGGTAATGATTAACAGGGACAAACGGGGGCATTCGTATTGCGGCGTTAGAGGTGAAATTCTTGGATCGCCGCAAGACGAGCTACTGCGAAAGCATTTGTCAAGAATGTTTTCATTAATCAAGAACGAAAGTCAGAGGCGCGAAGACGATCAGATACCGTCGTAGTTCTGACCATAAACGATGCCGACTAGCGATCCGCAGGAGTTGCTTCGATGACTCTGCGGGCAGCTTCCGGGAAACCAAAGTGTTTGGGTTCCGGGGGAAGTATGGTTGCAAAGCTGAAACTTAAAGGAATTGACGGAAGGGCACCACCAGGAGTGGAGCCTGCGGCTTAATTTGACTCAACACGGCCAACACTGAAATGATTGACATGCCGAGACCACTCTTCTGGAGTCTAATATGGAACTGGTGCTGGACTTAGACCCCCAGAAATCTGGGGTTATGTCCCCTGTGGCTCGGTTTTGTCTGCATCCAGTGTTTGATAAAGGAATTGACGGAAGAGCACTATCAGGAGTGGAGCCTGAGACCTAAGTTAACTTACCACGCCAATACTGCAGAATGACTATCAAAAAGTACACCTTAGTGGGGTCTAATAGAGAACATGTGCTGGAATTAGACCCTCGAAAATCTTTGGGGCTACCCTTTAAGAAACTTGACTATCTCGCTAAGGGAATTGACGAAAGGGCACCACCAGGTGTGGAACCTGCGGCTTAATTTGACTGAACACGCCAATGCTGTAGAACAACTGACAAATTGAGAGCGCTGCCGTTTGGGTCTAATAATGAACGTACGCTGGTATTAGACTCACGGACGACAAGTCAGCTCAAATGAAAGAACGCTACGGAAATCGTGTTTAACTCCGCAGATTTCAAATACCTGGTCATTGACAAACAAAAGCCCTCAATAAATTCGTCTGACCAAATAGTGAACGGGTGCTGGAAATAGATCTGAAGACAGGTCAGTTTTACCCTACAAATGACAGGGCGTTGCTACGGAAAACCAGCTCAAATCGAGAGGAGCCGCAGACACTTTGGTTCACGTACCAGGCTGATAAGCCAAGGGCGCGAGGCTACCATGTGGGGGATTACGGCCGAACCCCTGAAAGCCGCAATCCCGCCCAAAATCTCAGCACCACTGCAATGGGAGGCTCCTACATGCTCGGGACCTGGGGCTTGCGCCCCAGCCCTATCAGGTAGAGCCACAGTAAGAGGTTCTTGCCGCCCGCAAATCAAAGCGGGCGGAAAACTGCTTGATACTCACCCTATACGGCGATGGGGTGCGAAAAACACCAACCAAAGACTTAGAACCTGGTCGGGGTGTCGAAAACAGTAGAGCAGCCACCACACTGTGAACTGTCAAGACTCAACCACTGACCATGAGAGTTGTCCGCACACCAGGCGATCAACATCTCTGTGACATTACCAGGCTTGTCCTCTGGCTAAATGCACTCCGGTTACGATATCTACCTCTGTACGTTATCAGCCATAACTATCATGCTGGACGCAGAAGAGATGCAGACCAGCGGACATTGCACACCTGCCCCACTGTGTCAACACCCCAGGTGGCGGGGAATGCTAGGCGTACCATCCCTGCATAGAAGCCAAGAAAATAAAGGGAAAAAGAGATACCCCACTCACATGCAAATGCTACGTTTCTGGCAGGACGTGACGATCCTGGGATACAGACACACTGGACTGCCTCTCTTCCGGGTAAACCAGTCCATCTCATATATCACATACCATCATTGCACCCTATAGACACGAGTAGTGAAGACTCGATAGTCTGGAAAGACAACTTCCATAGGAGAGAAAACTCTGATCGTAAACAACTGCTGCCTTGCAGATAGGCTGGGGACAGCCAAAGGCTAAGGAGGGCATCCCTACAGAAACGCCTGTTGAAATCGGATGCACGGGGCCGCAAGCCTAACAAAACAGTGCAACGTAAATCACAGTATGATGGCAGCACAACCTATTCGAAAAACGTATGGCGCTCATCCTGAGGAGACCCGCCAGGCAGCGATAGCGCCGGGCCTCACGCCTCGAAGGGGCCCACCCTTGACTACTGGTGGTCACCCACCCATGTGTCGTGGAGTCAAGGCACATGGCTATGGTGTAACGTCTATTGGCCAAAACTTCAAGACCCTCAGAATACTACAGTGGAATGCGGAGGGAGTCATTAACAAAAAACTTTCCCTAACACACCACCTGCATGAAGGTAAGATTGACGTGGCATGTATCCAGGAAACGCACCTCAACAATAACCATAAATTCTCAATCAGAGGATACCAGACCTTCCGTCTAGATAGAGAAGGTCACAAAGGAGGGGTCCTGATACTGACCAGAAACAGCATACCGAGTAGCGCGGTACCTGTCAATCACACCGGACAAGCAGAAATTGTAGGAGTTGACATAATGGCTCTAGAGACGAAACTCCGCATTTTCAATCTGTACGGACCACCAAACAGAGACCTATCGCTCTCGAGTATGGAGGTCAGAGACTCCAACTGCATAGTAGTTGGAGATTTCAACAGCCACTCGGAGAGATGGGGATACTCTGACACAGACAGTAGAGGTGACGAAGTGGAAGATTGGGAGATAGATGCAAATCTCTCCCTAATCAATAGGCCGGAGGATAGCCCTAGCTTCTATTCAAGAACATGGCATACCACCTCGACTCCAGATTTGGCCTTCTCCACACAGGACATACACTATAAAATAGACCGCCAGGTGCTAAACCAACTGGCAGGTAGCGACCACAGGCCGATCAGGCTAACCATTGACATGGAAGTAGGCCCACAGGAAACAAAACCGCTCCCACGTTGGAATTACAAACGAGCCGACTGGGACAGATTTGCAATCCTGACAGATGGGCTGTGTGAAACCATCAACACACGAAACACCAAAATGAAGCCCATGGTAGAGAGCCTAAGCAAGGCAATAATGCAAGCCGCCACTGAAACCATCCCAAGAGGAGCTAGGAAAAACTATAAGCCCTACTGGAATGATGAGTTACAGAAAGTGGAAGATGCAGTAACAAATGCGAGGAACATGGCAGAACGAGAAAAATCCGTGGAGGCAAACATCGCCCTCAAAGCCGCCGCGGCGAAGTACAAACACACTCTCAAGCAAACAGCAAGAGAAAGTTGGAAAAATAAAACGGAAAGTTTAAACCTGGACAAAGAAGGGAACAAGCTATGGAAGCTAGTCAGAGCCATGAACGACGAAACCCCGTCAAATAAACAAATTACTATCAAGCAAGGCGAGAACTTGATCACAGGTAAGAAAGCCGCAAACGCCTTTGTCGATCACTATGCCAGAGCAAACCACATCGAGGTCCCTGCAGATAAGCATACAGACATTAGCGAAGAGCTAAAGGGGCACGAAAACATAAATACGGCTCCTGAAGAGCACATGATGGCCAAACTAACAATGCGCGAAATGGAAGAGGCTATGAGAACACTAAAGAGAAGGAAATCTACCGGAAAAGACGGGATAACAAACGAAATGCTGATGGGGCTGGGCCAAACAGCGAAGGAAAAACTACTATCAGTCCTGAACCAAAGCTGGAAAAGGGGTATTGTACCCCAGGCATGGAAAGATGCAATACTGGTACCAGTACCAAAAACAGGAAAGGACAAAACAGATCCGAATGGATACAGGCCCATAAGCCTACTGAGCTGTGTCGGCAAGCTGATGGAACGGATGATAAACACCAGACTGATGTGGCATCTGGAAGAAAAACGAATACTAATTCCACAGCAAGCCGGCTTTAGACAGCACAGATCCACTGAGGACCAGGTCATCCTCATAGCCCAGGAGATAGAAGATGCCTACCAGGCACAGAAACACACAGTAGCTGTTTGGGTGGATCTGGAAAAGGCATTTGACAAAGTCTGGAAGGATGGACTTAGAGTCAAGCTAAGAAGAAGTGATGTTTGTGGGAAGATGTACAAGTGGATCAACCACTACCTCAAACAAAGAACGGCCAGAGTCCAAGTACAAGGGCAGATGAGCAAAAAGGTGACACTCGAGCAGGGAGTACCCCAAGGGGGAGTACTGTCACCCACACTCTTCCTGGTATATATAAACGATATTACAGAGAATATACCAAGAAGAGTCCATAGCTCAATGTTTGCAGACGATCTGGCTATGTGGACCTCTGAAAAGAATCTCACCATAGCAAGAAATCGGATGCAAACGGCCCTAACATCGCTGGAAGAGTGGGCGAACTCATGGCTGGTCAAAATAAACGAGGAGAAAACCACGTGCACAATATTCTCGCTCTCATTAAAACCCCAAAGTACCAAATTAAGCCTAAATGGCAAAATCCTGCAGCCAAACGACAACCCAACCTATCTGGGAGTCACATTTGATCGGCGCATGACATGGAAAAGTCAGATTGAGAGAAACCGAATGAAAGCCAGAGAAAGAATGGCGATCATGAGGAAACTTGCTGGCACAAGCTGGGGAGCAGACGAAGGCATACTAAAGAAACTGTACACTGGAAGAGTGAGACCAGTTCTCGAGTATGGCATCGCGGCATGGACAACAGCAGCGAAGGCGAACTTCGATAAAGTTAACAAACTTCAAAACCAAGCCATGAGAATCATAACTGGTGGCATGAAGTCAACGCCAATTGTAGAACTTGAAAAGATTACAAAACTGCAATCCATGACCGACAGAAGAGACTGCAGAGCCCAGCTGCAGTCAGAGAAACTCCGAAGACTGACGGACCATCCAATGTACCAGAGGCTAAACAATTTGGGAACTGGGAAACTAAAGCGGAGAAACTTTGCAGAAATAGCCAAAGCAAAGATGCACGAAGATCCCATAAACGCACTAACAACACCAAAACCCATCACTACTGTACGAAAACCTACTTGGAGGCAGGATATATTTCCAGAGGTGGTAGAAAATATACCAGGTATTGCAAACAAAAACTGCCAGACCGAAAAAGAAAGGAGAGACACTACCTTAAGCTTCATAACGAAAAGCTACCCAAGCATGGACTGGACCCATGCATACACCGACGGTTCTGTAACAAACACTACACAGAACGGAGGGGCAGGAGCATTCCTGAACCTACCAAATGGCAGAAAAATAACACTGTCATTCGCTACTGGTAAGTACACGAGCAATTTCAGAGCAGAGGCAGAGGCACTGAGGGCGGCAGTGGAAGAAATGGTAACACACAGTGAAAATGAGAGCCATATAGTCCTGCTGACAGATGCTCTCGAAGTAGTCACAGCGCTAAAAAGCCAGAAAAACACTGAGCTTAATGACTTAAGAGCAGCACTCTGCAAACTGTGCCAACAGTCCGCACCAAAAAGGGTAGTGGTACAGTGGGTTCCGTCACACTGCAACATCCAAGGCAACGAGGAGGCAGACAGACTGGCAAAAGAAGATGCAAGGCTACCACAAATAGATACCAGTATGACGTACGAAGAGTCAAAACGGCTTATCAAAGCCAGGTACATGTCCAAATGGGAAACCGAACATACTGGTTACACCAAAAACGATGCCTATTACCAGTTGAACCGAAGAGAGCAGGTCGTTGTCTTCAGACTTCGCACTGGCCACAACAGACTGAGGTACCACCTCTTCAACAAATTGAAGATAGGGTGTACCGACGAATGCCCGTGCGGTACTGGTAAAATGACCACTGAACATCTGCTGCAGAACTGCCCGACATACGAGGATCAGAGAGAGCAGATGTGGCCATTGCCAGTGGAACTGCAAGACAAGCTCTATGGTAGTGGCGAGAGTCTCAGGATGACCGCCGCTTTTTTCGAGAAAATAATGGTTACTGTCTGACTGTGTACGCAGAAGAAGAAGAAGAAGAAGCCTCCCATTGCAGTGGTGCTGAGATTTTGGGCGGGATTCCGACTTATAGACGTTCGGCCGTAATCCCTCACATGGTAGCCACGCGCCATTGGCTTATCAGTCTGGTACGTGAATCAAAATGTCTGCGGCTCCTCTCGAATTGAGCAGGATTACCGTAGCAACGCCCTGTCATTAGTAGGGTAAAACTGACCTGTCTTCCGAGGGTCTATTACCAGCACGCGTTCACTATTAGACCGGACGAATTAATAGAGGCCTTTTTTGTTTGTCAATGACCAGGTATGTGAAACCTGCGGTTTCTGCGGGGTTAAACACGATTTCCGCAGCGTTCTTTCATTAGAAGGTTAAAGAGATGACATGTCTTCCGTGGGTCTAATACCAGCACACGCTCACTATTAGACCCAACGAAAGTGCTCTCGATTTGTCATTCGTTCTACAGTATTGGCGTGTTGAGTCAAATTAAGCCGCAGACTCCACTTCTGGTGGTGCCCTTCCGTCAATTCCACTCCCATTCAAGATACCTCACAACTCAACATACCCCAACACCCCACCACTCAACATACCCCTCCCACTCCAAATACCCCACTCAACATACCCCACAACTCAACATATACCTCCAACTCAACATACCAAACAACTCAAGAAATATTTCACACTCAGCACACCCAACCAATTTAGATATTCCTTCCACTCAACGTACTCCACCACTCAACATACTCTAGCACTCAACCTACCCCACCACTCAGAATACACCACCCCTCAGAATACCCCACCACTCAGAACACCCCACCACGCAACATACCACAGATTTCAACATACCCCACCACACAATATATCCCACCACACAATATATCCCACCACTCAGAATACGCCACCAGTCAACGTACTCCAGAACTCAGAATATCCCAATACCCTACCACTCAACTTATCTCACCCCTCAACCTTACCTTCCCCACCCCAGCCACCCCCACCCCTCACTCAACATACCCCAACCTACTCATCTTAAAGCGGACTAATAAATGAATATTTTGATGTCCGGAACACCACCTGACACATATTCGATGTCACATTTCAGGTGTATTGAAAATTAACATTAATGATTCAACTGAATAAAAACAGCCACGTGTCATACCAGGATATTATTCAACAACGAATTATGTTACAAATTGACATGACGTAATAACATTAACGATGAATAATCTTAGGCCCCTACAAAATGTTTTTCAATGGTAAAGCTATAATGTGTTCTCTGACTGTATATAACCGTTGGGTTTAGCATTGCCGACAGAGAAATCATGTCACTTTATCTTAATTATTATAGATGACTCAAAGCGTTCATGAAATCTAATGCGCAACATATTGTAGAGACAAGCCCATAGTATATACGCCCTCTGTTTTGTTTTTCATACTATCTATTTATACAAGGCTTCATTGTTGTCGAGTTTTTTATCTCGCGAATTGCTACCACGTGACAAAATATTATTTATATAACGATTTGATGGAATTTCTTTTGTTGTTGTTGTTGTTTTGCGTTCGCCTTATTTGTCTAATCCACAAAGTGGTGTACCAAGGTCAACAGATCGCTACTTACAATTTCAGTGTATTGCGAACTGTGGAAAATAAACATAAATAGACATAAAACCATATACATCATCTTCTCCCACAGTCAAAAAGAAGCAAAGAGATCCATTAACATCAAAATGAGTGGGGAATTACTAGTAAAAGAAGAAGCCTCAGTTTATCAGGAATTAACGCTGGACAGACAGTTGAAATTTGGCGGACACATCTGTAATGTTAGAAGTAAAGCAACCAAGTGTTTAAACGATCAAAAGACTTGCTAGTACAAATTGGAGAGCTGACAAACTCTTCGGCAAGTACACCTTGGTGATGGACTACAGCCTTACCATACAGATAACTGTGAGTACAAGTACTATTGCATCTAGTGACCGGGTCCAGAATCAAGCTCTCAGACTAATTTGTGAGGGGATGAGATCCAGACTTACAGCGGCGTGCGAGATGGGGGCCAACATTGAACCGCTAAATATCAGGAGAAAGGGAGCACTGAGTGAAGCGGTAGAGACGTACAAGAAACTAGAAAATGACCGCCAAAATAGGGTACAAATAGACAAATTTGAAGCAAAAAAGAAGACTGAAGCAATTGTCCCTACTGGATGTAGCAGAAGAGGAAAGCCATATTCCCCATCTACCAGAAGAGAAAGACAAGGAAAATAGGTTTTTTGGACCATCTCTTGGTAAAATCATTGCCTGCTAGTCATACAAACACACCTGACAGAAAAGGGCAGCCACCAAGGAGACCACACCCAATATCATGAGGAAATGTGCCTTGGAGACAGTCTCTAGCTACCCAAAATCGGCAGTCCTGCCACCAAGGAGACCATACCTAATATCATGAAGAAATGTGCCTTGAAGACTGCAATAATTTGTTTCTTATATCTTCATCATCAATTCCCTAATCTCATGAGTATACCACCATGCCCTGCTAGCGTCCCTTACTTATTTATGTGCTCATATTTATTTAATGTATTTATCCCTTCCTCTATGACTTGACAGCTTTTATTTTTGTTGTTTAATGTACCTAACAAAGTCTGTTTGGTCGTAAGGGAGGTTTCCTTTGTGTTTTTTGTTTGCGAACGCTATTTGACCTTGCCTATAACTGTGTTTTTTATTTAAACTCACGTATACAAACAAGCAATGCATCGGGATTAGAATCTACTAGAACTAAGAGAACGAATATTGTTGATTTCCGAGTGCTCTTCAGCATTCCGATTTTTTCTTCTTCCGTGTGAGTTGTAATCTGGACATGTCTGTTTATACTTGTCTGTCGCTTTTGGCGGCACGTCAATCAGTCTTCATTGTCGTTCCAGTTGGAATGGATTCCATGTGGCCTCGATCTTCTTCGTCAGTTTATGATTGTTATCACGTCTTGGCCATCTGGGACAAACGTTTAGGCGCAGCCATTTCAACGATATTGCTCGCACGTAATTCTCCTGCTGATGGAGGCCAATTCGGAATGGAAGCTTTTTAAACACGGAACAATTGGGGGGGGGGGGGGGTTACATGAGAAGCGAAGGGTTACATCACACAATAACAGGAAGCATAATTGCTGGATAGAGAGAAGCCAGTAGTTGCACCGTAAAGTGAGAACATGCAATATTGTTAGTAAGAGAGAAAAGTGAATGGTTACATCACAAAGTGACACCAGGCAATATTGTTGGTAAGAAAAAAGCCAAAAGTTGCATTTAAAAATGAGAACAGGCAATATTGTTGTATAGTAGAAAGGCCTATGCAAATATAAATAGATAAATAAATACATAAATCGATTCAAACAATAGATAGACAGGTGAAGAGAGATACGTTTATTGAATAGGTTGATACAACAATAGACTGATAGAAAGATACCTATATAGAAATAAATATAGATATATTGATAAAAACATATGTTGATAGAAAGAAAGACATAAATATTTAGATCGACCATATATATATATGAGTTTCTTTCAGACGGGATGTGATGGGAGTGATGTTCTACAAGAGACATGCAGCTGGATGATGTTAGACAAACTGTAATTGAGCTATGGAATTTCAACACTCCTTAAAAACTAAAATATCAACTTGATTAAAAAGCAACCACTGATACCAGTATATGTATTTCAACTCTTTGCTTTAAATGACATTTTTATTATGCAATGCACGGGATCTGAAAATTACAAAATACAAAATGAAATGTTTGAGAAAAACCATTAATGTTAACATGAAATATACCATGACAAATGATGACATTATAAATATTGAGAGACCGATTGGCTGTGTTGAATACATAGCTAGTCAGAAAATAATATAGTTCTGTCATCTCATGAGAACACGACCTGACCAGCTGACACTGAACTTATAAATCACAATATGATCTGGTTACAATGTACAAGGCATATCGAGTGACAGATCGATAGCTGATGTTATAGATTTCCTACAACATCAGTGGCTTACAACAACTGACGAAAAGAACTTAGTCATAGAAAGACGGTTTCTGATACTAATGTTGCTTAATTAACGAGGCAAGTTGGTGGGGACATTTAGTCAGTAAAACAGGCACTAGGTAGTGATAGAGAATGTCAGCAGAAGCAGGGATTATGGTTTGGACGCAAATTGTGACTTAACTTAACGTCTTTATACTGGTTTAAGACACTCTAACGTAACTTAACGTCTTTATACTGGTTTTGGAAACTCTAACGTAACCTAACGTCTTTATACTGGTTTAGGAAACTCTAACGTAACCTAATGTCTTTATACTGGTTTAGGAAACTCTAAAGTAACTTAACGTCTTTATACTGGTTCAGGAAACTCTAACGTAACTTAACGTCTTTAGACTGGTTTAAGACACTCTAACGTAACTTAACGTCTTTATACTGGTTTAGAAAAGTCTAACGTAACTTGACGTCTTTATGCTGGTTTAGGAAACTCTAACTTAACTTAGCGTCTTTATATTGGTTTAGAAGACTCTTATTTTAACTTAACGTAACTGAACGTCTCTATACTGGTTAAGAAGACTCTGCAGAGTCTGTGTACAACCAGTTTCATTTGCATTACCCTGCCTTAAAAATGTGTCGCATACAATCTATTCTTAAATGCATTGATTGTCCTTGCCTCCACTACTTCCTGTGATAATGCATTCGAAGCATTCACCTCTCTCTGACTAAAAAAAATATTTCCTAATATCTAATCTGGACCTTCTTCATGTAATTTGTAGCTATGCCCTCTTGTTCTTGTAAGTGGTTGTATTTTGAAAAAAAACTTGTTATAGTCTAATTTATCCTTTTCTTTGATTATTAAATAAACCTGTATTAAGTCACCTTGAATTCTTCTTTTTTCTAGACACTGTAGAGCGGTTTTTCTGAGTCTTTGCTCATAACTGTAGTTCTTGAATCCTACTATCAGCTTCGTCGCTATATTTTATATCCTTTCCATCATGTTTATATCTCATCTACGATAATTACTCCACACCTGTACACAATACTCCAATTTAGGTCTAATGTTTTATCCAGTTTGATTATCACTTCCTAGCCTTTATGTTTAATAATTCTTGTTATCATACTTAACATTGCATTTGCTTTTTTCACTGCTACCTGGACTTGCTCACTCACTTTACCTGTATGATCTATTATAACCCCTAGGTCCCTTTCCTTTTCTTTCATTCTAATACTGTTCTCGCCCATTCTGTAAATATATTCCATATTGGATCTACCAATGTGGATGACTGTACATGTATCTATATTAAACTCCATATGCCAGCTCACAGACCATTCTGGAATATTATCTAAATACGACCTCAATATATCCACTTTTACTTTAGATGAGACAAGCCATAGGCAAACAAAAACTATGATAATTAACAAAACAAATATGAAACCCACAGAGAACACCACAGTCAACAGAGAGCTGCTGGAACAGGCAATTAGTGTGTCGTACTTTGGACAGATCATAACAGATGATGGTAGTTGTGAGATGAAGACGAACAAAGGAACAGGAATGGTCAAAACCACGTTTAACAACTTGAAACAAGTATTGACATCTAGACAAGTACGAAATGCACTGAATATCAGAGTCGTCCGGTGTTATATACGAGTGGGATTCCAAAGAAAAACGTAAATACGTTTATTGCTAAATTTATTCTGAAAAAAGTGAAACACCTTTTTTTCATTTTTCGACGTAGTCCCCACTGCGTTCGATACAAGTGAACCAGTGACTATGAAGTGCATGGATTCCTGTAGACAAAATTATTTTGGTTGCACGACCTAACCAGTCTTTCCTCCAAACACCTCTTTTAGTCGTCCAAAGACGTAGAAATCACTTGGGAGTAGGTCTGGTACGGCAGATGTGTTGACACTGAAAGTGAAAGTCCTGGATGGTTGTACGAGCAGTATGGAGTCGAGCATTGTCCTGTTGCAAAACTACATCTTTACACATAAATCCACGTCGTTTAATTTTGATTGCGTTTTGAAGATGATTTCTGGGAAGTTCTGTATACGTTGGAATGGTGACACTTTTCACCCTCCCTTGGGCATGTAGTGATCTATAGCATGATGCCTCGTTCATCCCAAAAGACAGTCAGCATAACCTTCCAAGCAGATTGCTGCGTATGAAACTTTTTCAGTAAGGAGGGATGGCGCTATCTTTGCTCGCTTTCTTTATGTCAGGCTCGTAGTTGTGGTAGCAGGTTTCATCTCCAGTAACAATTCTTACTAGGAAACCATTACCTTCTGCTTCAAACAGCCGCAATAGTGAGTGAACAGGCTGTCACAGAAGTCACGTCGTTTTGGAACTCTCTACTCCAATGATACACTTTCTGGAGTGAGAGGCATGTATAACCGGACTGAACCTTTATTCACCGATGAATTTCTACAGGTTTCAAGGTTTTGCTGCTAACAAGACGGTCAACAGGAAGCTAATTCTCATTCGGGCATGTCAATAGAGGGCGGCCATTTTTCTACTGCAGTTATCACGTCATGTTGTTCATCTGCACCGTAATGGCACGTGCAAGACACTCTTGACATTCGTAGCAGCTGTATTAACAAGTTGGGGATGTATGGGGTTTCAGGGAGGGGTAGTACCTCTAGTGGCAGGCATGTCGTGCCCTATCTTGGGCAGTTTGTCTATTATTGGTCCTCTCCTGGCACTCAACTCTCACTTGTGGCTCCACGTAGCTGTCAGCATACGACAGCGGCCATACCCCGGACAGCGGTCTCGAGATGACCGACTAAACTAAGTGAGGGAAGCCAATGGGTTTAATAAGCCCAGGGTGATATAGGGCGTGTCTCACTAAGAATGTGAAGATTGAATTCGGCGGACTGTGCGGAAGAACGACTAGCTGGTCAACGGGCATTAAGGAGATTACCAGCAACTGGCTGTGGAGAGTTTGGAGCAAAGCAGGACACAGAAGATTCCATTGGTACTCCACTGCATGCGGATTACTTCTCCAGTCGTCTTGATCCTATCTTGCCACTGGGTCAAATGAAATCAGGACGAGAGAGTGAGGCTGACGGTGCACAACTTGCCTCACTTAAATCTAATTCACGCGCAAGTTATATTGCCATCTCATCACATCATCTATTCAAGTCCTGCGGCGATGGGTTAATAGCAAAGCGGCAGGTTTCGGAATAACTGGCAGTGGTAGCTGTTAACCCGCACGTAAGCGGCACGGGTTATATGGTCGTCCTCCACTGAACCCGAAGCACAGTGGATCTCGACCTGGGCGACAAGGCAGCCCTCTTTAGGATTCGCACTCCATGGCCCGAGGAAGTGACTAAAGAAGGTGCCCTAGAAATTTCCAGCTTCAACTATCCTGGCCAGCAGCCCGCGGCTGGAGGGAATCTCTATTCATACCGTTGAAATAATAATAATAGTATATATACAATTCTAAAACGAATATCATTTGAATTGTTCAAATATATAAACAACGTAATATTGTCATTTAATGCCCCCAATGAGTAAGTTTACCCTTTTGTGCACCATAAAAAGGACGTTAAGTGGCGGGTTGTAGTAGCTTTCCTCACATCCGGAGCGTGCTGATGAAGGTGGATCGCGGTTCTCCAGGCGGCTGTATAAACAACTTGAACATATCGAAACATTAAACACAAATGTAAACAATAAACAACGTGACCAGGCCCAAACTTTCATGTAACTTGGACGTCATTTTACAGAAGATGGAAGGCTTGATTTCAGTATAATCAACAAATAATCTCACAGATAATCTGTATTTTCAGTAAGTTAAATAATGTGCAGCACTAAGTCCTATAGAGCATCATGGGAGATATAGGATTCTGACGGAACCTAATCAAAACATGTCATCAGAAGTAAGAAGCAACAATCAGGGGCATCATTGGAGGAGGTAGAGAGCGTCAACTAGGCAACACCCGTCTATTGAACCAATGGCGACACAAATTTCCCGGGGCATGTTCTCTGTATACTCACCGGTGTATTGCTTGTATTAACACCGGTTTTGCTATAGTAACTACTGGATCGAGAACGAGTCCACTTCCAACCGTCACGATAACAATCCAATGGCTGTTTTGTATGTAAGACTTTTAAAGCAATTTTTTTCTGTTTCACATGGAGTTTGAAGGTTATCTCATTATTGAGGATGATAAAGTTAAGTTGTTGCAATAGACTTTACTGAGACCGGTTGTTTATGTAGATGTTATAAACACGTGTGTATAGAAAACTTTACAGATATGCTGATCTGGTTATGAACACCACCAGTGCTTTGTGGCAATTTCATGGACTTACAAGACAACTGGTATACCAAAAATATAGATAAGTCTAAACGTGTGTGACGTATTTTTAAAGAAATGTGGAAACAGGAAGGACAAATAGGACAGAGAGTGTAGACGAGGATGTAAAATCCAGGACATAAAAGGCCTTTCTCGTGTTAAAAAAACATATTAGACTCTAAAACGATCAGAAAGCTTAACAGACTAAGGATTTTCAATTCCAATGTCAAGTCAGTTCTTTTATATGGAGCAGAAACATGGGGAATGACTTTACTCAAATTTAAGAGATTTCAAGGTTCTGTTAATAAATTTTTGAGAAAATTCTGGGCCTGCGATGGTTTCACAAATGGAAGAGAGGAGAGCAAACGTAGGTTGAACAGGGAGTCTTGGGAGGAAGAGGATGCTGGATATGTCACACATTGCGAAAGCCCAAGTCAGTATCCCCAGCCAGTCCGTGTCATGAACCCACAGGGAAAGAGAAGCAAATGAAGACCACATAACACACGGAGAAGAGACCTAGAAACTGATTCAAAGAGAAAAGGGAGAAGCTGGAATTAGAGAAAATAGCATAGGACAGGTCTGCATAAAAAGAATTGCAACCCAAAAGGATAAGGATAAAAAAGATCTTCTTTTTCTTTTTCATCATCTTCAACAAGCAGCAATCGCTAGCGAAACATCAGACTGATTTAAATTACATTCAGACAAGTATGCATACTCTCACTGATTAATTAATCATCGATCAGAAATCAGAATGATACTAGTTGGACTCTCTTACCAGCGGTGGAAACTAAATCCAAGAACTTAGAAATGCAAGCAACACGGTTGTTTTCTCAAAGAGGGCAGAGGGGAATAGACATGATGATCATGCCTGATAATAAAACAAAACGAAGAACACGATTCCTACATGAATATCAGTAAAACCAAGTAAACGTCAGCAGACAAAAGAAACCAAAAAAAATGACCACAGACTTGAAGTAACTCGAGAGAATGAAGAAATCGAAAACGTTACGTTTCGAATATCACGGCTCCTTATTAGCGACATTGAAAACTGTCAAAATGAAATCAGGAGATGATTGTTTATGGCAAACAAAAAATGTATGTCAGAACAGAACACACACACTCTGAGAACGTAACAGCCTCATGTGCCAGGGACATTGTATGCGTAATGACATGGGTGGAGCATAGGAGTTGTGATTTACAGCTTAGACTCTAGACTCGGAGAGCGGAAATGAGATGGGACAATAATAGGATATTTCAGCACAGGTGGGGAGTGTTCAATCTAAGGTCACCCACGTCGAGCATTCATTAACAAGGCCAGGTTTTAATTAGCAACTCGAGCAGGGGTGAGAAATTTTCACTATAGTAAGTTGGAGACTGTTGTCAAAGATGTGAACGGTACTGGACTAGCTGATTTGCAATGATAGCTAGAGACACAAACAAGGGGTAGGGGGATGTGTACGATTTAGAAAGTTCGGGACAGGCTGTCACTGTCGGATTGATAAGGGTGATGGGATAACCTGTGAGTGAAAAGGATTTCATAGAGGATGGACTTGGTAGACTGGTAAGTGTTGCAGGCCCAATAGTGATTCATATGACTTGCTGGGCCACGGGGTAGGGCCAAAAGTACCTCACGATAAGCGACCATGTTGTTTAGGGTGGCGCCTGTCTAAACGGCTAATAGCAGAAGGTACATGATTCATTTCAGGCAGAGCGACCAGAAGGCTATCCCACTATGTTCGGTTGACAATCGCACCAGTGCCAATTGGTAAGATGGAATATATAGATAATATAAGACGTGTAGCATAGACGTCAGAACTGAGTGATAGATCTAGGGGTCCAGCTCATGCTCACAACCCCTGAATTAGATTTCGTTAAAGTCAATTTAGTTTAATAAAGTTGTAAATGACCAGATTTGTGATATATGAATTATCTTGTTTTTAACGATTCACATAAGTCTTAGTGTTTTCTATGTTGCTATTGTGAAAGAAATATAACTAGAAATTGTGAGATTTGTCACAGAAAAAAAATGAAGTGTAATTGTAAGGGGGTGGGGAGGGGGGGGGGGGGGGGAGGCGCGTTAGCTCAATTCGTAGCGAGCAATTCACTATTTCCTGTGGTAGCAGTGTGTCTCGGTTCGAAACGCGCCAGGAGACTAAAACAAATCCGAGTCGTGATTTTAATCGGAGACCGCTTCTCCAGTCAATCCAGCTTTAAATGGGTTCCTGACGCATGAGTTAGGGAAAATAAAAACAGTAAGGAAGGGCACTAACCACCCCGTCTCTGCCAGGCTGCGGCTTAGTACAATGGAGTCTTCAAAAACTCAATTTCCAGCCAGCGGTTAATTCTGCAAAATTTTCACTTGACTTTCTAAGAGTATGGAAGAGGTATTTGGGAGACTATTACACGTCTTTCCTGTGGAAACGTACAAATGCATTTGTCGACCATCACACAAACACAGACAAACACAATTGAATCTGTCGGTGCTAAATGCTTCAGGAAAGTTCTAAAAATACCTCTGACAGCGGAAAATAAAAACACAGACGTCCAAGAAAAGCTGGGTTGAGACCCAAATTAGCTGACAATCAACCATTGCGTTCAGGAAACTAAAATACTTTCGCAACATCAAAATCCACAGAGCTATGGAGAAAACCAAATTGTGTTGGAAAGTATAGTACCTTGAAAACAAGGAAGAGACAGACCAAGAAGAAAATAATGAATAATTACAACCGAGTTGTTCTGAGTGGGACGTTGAAGAAAGTGGCTGAAATAGATAAAAGACGAAAGTGTTACAGAGCGGCTGTGAGCGCGTGACTTTCTGGAAAGGGCACGTTTCATAATGATGAAAGAACTTTATTCTAACAATGAATCTGTGTTTAGTAGCTATAAACAATTTTAATCTCAAAATTAGTCTTTTTTTAGTAACTATATACCACTTTAATCTCACGATTAATATATTTGTGTTTAGTACCTATAAATAACCTTAATCTCACAATTAATTTGTGTTTATAAACAACCTAAACCTCACAAATCTTTAAACTTCATACGCGTCTCAGTCTTTGTAGACCATACGCGTGCCGCGCTGTGAGTAGCCTCTCCTGGCGCAAGTCTGGGCGCTGAATATGGAGATCCAAGGCTGCCCAAACTGCAGGACCCCCCCCCCCCCCCTCTTGACCTCACTGGTGTAATCCAAAGGAATGTAAAACATGACAATTTGGCACCTGCTCGGCTGCAGGAACTGCCGGAATGAATTTGCAATTTTTAGCACTACCATCTCCCGAGGTTTCCACAAGGCAGTGAAGTAGTTGTCCGTAGATGCTAGTAACTCGAGACATCCTATGATAATCTCATCGTCCCAAGACTAGCCGGCACTCTCTGGGGCGTGTGAGTTTAAAAACAGAGTTCCTCCTCTCTTAGGCGAACTGCCTGAACAGGTAAACGAGATTCGTCTACCCGGGCTTAGAGTCAGACTTTACCTACTCTTAGATAGGCCACCAACCCAGGCTAATGAGCCCAATCTGCCCATACAGTAAGGCCGCCGGATACTCGGTCGCGCCCCGGAGCAGGCTCTGTAAGAAACAGAGAGCCCCTCTTGAAGGTGCTGCTGGTGACACAATAATGTAAGAGAGGCCACTGGCATGGAAACTCCTAAACGGCAAGCTGAACAGTGAATCCAGCAGCATCTCTACACATCAAAAGGACAGGCTATATCAGACGCTTCATTTTCCTTTAACAAGCGGGACGTCCAGCCCAGACCTCGCTACCATCTCAAAATTACTCTGCATTTATAAAAAGCCTTAACCTCACAAGTCTCAGTCTTAGTCATAGTCGACCTTCACTTCTAAAGGGGTAGATCCCAGCTCTGGTATGAGCTTGATGTAGTCGGGAGAAGGGTGTCCTGCTTAGAGGGCTAAGCTCGATCAGCTTAATACTCCACTGCGTTGGGACAAGAGCTTACGGGGAGTGGTTAACCAATGTGCAAGTCCATCTTAATAGACTCAAACACTAGAACACATTAGACCCACAGCCTATTAGGCGTCATCAATGTTGCTCTAAACAAACCACCTAACCATGGCCGGTATTATGTTATGTCACACAGTTAGTCGCCTCTTACGACACGCTGTCTGTAAGGCAGTGGCTCTATTCTTGTCCTTGTCAAACACAACGACCCCGGCAGACAACTCGGGACCTCACAATTACTATGCGTTAATAAACAGCCTTAACCCATGGTCATCTATAGATGGCGATGCTTAACTTTCCACGAACTATGTGTTTATAAATAACCGTAATCTCACAATTGATTAGATCCCGCTATAACACGCCAATGTGGCAAATTGGGAATATAGTATTTTACCCCTTTTTCCTTAACCAACAGCACACCAAGTTAACATTACTCTGGCCACCTTTAATTTCTGAGATTAATCTGATTCCCATTAATCGTTTTAGGCTGGGTCGACCCTAGGAGCCATTTTGTAGTCGGAAAAATCAGCTCCAACTGGAGACCGAACCGCTCTTAATTGGATCGAAAATCAGTGCACTAATCACCGATTGTTCTCGGCTCCCGTTTAGAAATTGTAAACAACCATCATCATCATCATCATCATCATAGGCGTCTTAGTCTATGTAGACAATTTGCGTGGCACCATGTGAGTTTTGTCCAGCTCTGTCTCCTGTATTTCGACACTATCTGCTATGACTGTAAAGATCGATTCGCGAGTGACAGTCCCTGCCACAGATCGTACAACCATACTAATGAGGCTGGCTTGCCTGGCTGTTAATTGATCTCTTCAGTCTTTCTCTGATCTCTGCAGCCAGAAGGCCCCCTCCAATTAACTGTCTCCAAACAACTCGATCCTGAGGAATTGTTTTCCCTGCCCTGGGATGGGATGTCGTAGGACTTCATGTCCCTCTTGCATACGTCATCGAATCGCAGTGTGGGACGGCTGATTCTTCAAACTGCAATGTGGCCAACTGTCTATATAGGATATCCTTTGGCAGTCTTTCATCTTCCTTTCGATAAACATGCCCCAATCATCGAAGCGTTTTTGGCTCAACAGCGATTACATGATGTGAGTGTTTGCTTGCTGTAAAAGACAACATTATGTGAGACTCTCTCTTGCCACCCAATCCCTAATATTCGCCCAAGACGTATGTGCTCTAAGTCTGTCTTCTATATATGAGAATTCCAAGAAGACAGGTCTGATAGTCCCGGACCTTAGTGTATTGAGACAGCGCATTGTTCTCCCAGACTCTCTTCTTCAGGCGGACCATGACGGTACTCGCCCTGTCAAGCCTACTGTCTATCTCCGTCTCAATCGAGAGAGTGTTGCTGATGGCAGACCCCAGATAAGTCAAGCTGTTAACTACCTCCAAAATGACCATAGTCCGATAATGAATGTGAAGTCACTGTTCTTGTCTGTGTTTCTCTATTGATCCATACTTAATGTTTTCCATTTATCTTTACTGCTTCTCGCCTCATTTATTAGATTTCCTGCCGAAGTTGGATGTGTTGGACCGAAAGAGGAAAAATCGAAGTCAAGCTGTAAACTACAACACAACGCATCCCGTTCTCTGGACTACATTCTGCTACTTGCAAATCACTTTTCAGGGCTTGGTAGCAGGAGATTTAGAACGAACGAAGAATACGATGACGATTTATTATATTCAGCATTGTAGTTCCCCATTTAACGCTGGTCACAGAATACCGATTGGAAAGCCGGAAATGTGTGTGATGCCCACAACTGACCAGGGGACGTAAATCACGTGTGCACTGGCTAAAGTTTAAAACGACAAATTGAAAAGAATATTCTCATATCAGTTGGCCGGGGCACTTCAACACTTCTAGTTATAAATAAGTGCTCACACATTAGCAACATGGAAGCTTCATACACGTTCATTCCTAAACAAAACTTCTTGTACCCTTTGCCATATTCTTCAGATCGTCAGATGGTCATAGAGACTAAAGCACAAATTTCCTCTGGCAATTTATAAAACCGTTTACGGATATCAAACTTACAGTTAGGAAAGGTAGGACAGCAATGGAGAGAACTAGTTAGCATAAACCACAACAACAACAATTATTAATTTGTAATACTTCACCCCAAACGTCATTGTTTGCCATGGCACTATTGCGACTTTTGTACCTCTTCACTTATTGGCATAGCTGGCACCACCAGTTTGACAATTGAACTGTGAGAGAAGAGTAATGTCTGGTCATGCAAAACATACTGGTCGGACAGTATTTGTCAGGGTCAGATGAAATATACTGACCAAGAAACCTCCACCCCACTCAGACGCAGTTCTCTCTGGAATATTTCACGTCAGTCTGGCTAACGAAGTGGTGATCTACGTGATCTCCGTAGTTGTTGTTATCGTTGCTAAATGCCCACAATGAATAGGATTACTCTTTTGGGCGCCCTGAAAAAGGACGTGAAGTGGCTGGTTGTTGTAGCAGCTTTCGAGAGCTGATGAAGGTGGACCGGGGTCCTTCAGGCGGTTGTTTAGCGCCATCTGCGTGTGTGTCACTACTACGGGGATCACGTTGATCCCTCACCTCTTTAGCCAGGATGTCATGAAAACAGTCGGCATCCAAGAAGGTCTACGGGAAAGCCAAGGTGAGGGTCTTGTTCAGTATATTTTGCATGACCCTGACTAACATGTCCGATCAGTATGTTTTGCCTGCCCAGACGTTAGCCTTTCTCTCCACTTTCGTAGTAGTGAACGACACGCAGATGAAGTCAAGCAAAGCACAACTCAAAAAAAGCATCCCAGACCACCTTTACCAGCACGCTCGCGATGTGAAGAAAGCTACTGCTACCAGCCACGTAATGTCTTTTTCAGAGCGCACAAAAAGTAAACTTGCTTGTTGTGGGCATTTAACAACAACAAACAACAACAGCAATAGCAGCAGCAACAACAACAACAAACAACAACAGCAACAGCAGCAGCAACAACAACAACAAACAACATCAACAGCAGCAGCAACAAAACAACAATAACAAAAGAGCTGCAGAAAATGTAAATGGCATAACGTCAAAGCAAGTCTAGACAGCTGCATACCTAAGGTCAGTCCTCTCTTAACGTCATACAAGAAATGCAATCCACAGGAAACACCAGTTTAAAGCAGATTTTCATAAAGGCAATGCCGTAATATGTACAAGGGGACTTCAAAGGAAAACCTTAACAATGTTTTTTAAATAAATGTAGTCTGGGAAAGTGAAACACAACTGTATAAATTTTCGACGTAGTCACCATTGTGTTCGAAACAAGTTCCCCAGCACCTTTATAGTGCATGGATTCCTGTAGAAAAAACTAGTGTTATCGAGTTTGTAACCAATTTCGCACCACCTGATGAGTCTCTCCACCAGGCCTGAAAGTCTCGCCTCCCAATGTCTCTTTTAGTAGTCCAATGTAGAATAGGTTTCACCCTGGGGGCAACTCCTCTCTCCTCTTACCTCACTCTGTTTCATTTGACTCTGTCCTACAGTCACACTCTTGCACAACTTTCACACGCGCCCTCATGGTGAGACCCTTCCATTGCACTTTGGTTGGGCTAGCTTCTGAGGGCGCACAAACCTAGCATAGGTACATACAGACGCACACATGCATCCAAGCACTGGTTTATGCGTCCTGATATCGCCCAATGGACTACGGTCTGGGGTCGAAAATGGCGCGCCTCCGCCAGTAGAAACTAGTGAGGCAAACATCTAAGCAACAACAACATTAGTAGTCCAAAGACGGGGAAATCACGTGTCTGGTGAGTACGACGGATGTACGAGGCGTGTTCAAATGAAACAGGACCAGACTGCAACAAATGAACATATGTACTATGCGCATGATGATGTAAACAGCACATACCAACCGTCAAGTTTGCAAAATTGCATAATCCTCCGACTCATAGCTTCCTCGGCAGACCGTTGAAAACATGGCGGGTGTGATACAGAATCCGTCCAGAGTTTATCAGCGAGTGGTCATTCGGTTTCTAACAGTTGAAGGATATCGACCAGTTGACATTCATCGCAGAATGCAGGCAGTGTATGGGGACACAAGTGTGTCTAAGACAACAATGAAGAACTGGTCAACGATGTTTAAATAAGGGACGTGAGTTAACGCAACAAAATGCGCCGGACCTGGTCTCGGAAGATCTTTTGTTGAATCACGCTCTTCTTCATCCTAAACATGAACATGGAGCAGTCGGGTAGACTGACTGCTGATCAAGATTTCCATGGAATGGCTGTAATGAGAGCGACGTTTTATCAAGAACATGCTACATGATGATGGTGATGTTTCTTTAGTATATGTTTTACATAATGAAGTTAACCGAATGCACAACATTCTATAGTCGCTTTTTTTGACATGAACGTATGACTTATTGCTTTCTTCCTGGCTGTCACTCAGGTATCAAAGCTAATCATGACTAAACATGTTTGCAAGGTCACAATATATTGCTCTCAAAGACAAAAAAAGGTTTGGAAATATATGATCACTTGTGACGACAGCGTCAGACATGTTTATTCAAATGTGACCTGCATATGACTGAATATGACTGGATGCATATATTCACAGTCCGATCTGAGCGTAACCACTCCAACACAAGTGAACAGCGTTATTAATTGGGCCGTCTTGCGTCTGTTCTTTCGTGTAGCTCGCTTTTCCTGCGCCTAAGTAATGGTTCTCTGCTCATCGATGCAGGCACTGCCATGCGATTACATTGTGCTAGGCTGAGCGGTTCGGAGCAAGCAGTTCCCAGTCAGCGACATCGATGGCGAAAATATTAAAAGAAACTTTTAGAGTGTCTTTGTATCGTTTTTTTCTGTCCTGCCAACCGATCATGAACACTCTGTGGAGACAGTTTACATGGAAATGATTAAGTTTCATGACACGCCGGCTATAGACTGTCCATGTTTTGCTCACGAACAGGAGAGAACACGATACACACATATCTTGGTGAGAACACTGCTCCCTTGCCGATCGCAAACATTTGCTCGCATTCTTCCAAATGCAGCTCTTGCCTTGGAAATCCTGTTGTGGACCTCATAGTCTATATTTCCTTCTCTGGTGAGGGTAGGTAAAGCTATTACCTGCTTGTAGGCTATGTCCATGTACAGTGACATTTGGTTCATGGTTGGATTTCCTGTAAGCAGGTTGAAACATTACCTCCGTTGTCTTGGTGTTGACCGTAAGTTACTTTGTACTGTCGATAAGAATGGAACAATACAACAGAAGCAGCTCAGAAAGAAATAGAAGCACTAAGCGGGATTATTAAAAACAGGCATTAATCAATCAATGCCTTTCGCTCCATTCCGAAATAATAAGTTGGTTCTGGATTAAAACAGAGGAGCTCTACAATCAGAGCATCAGAAAGGTGAATAATAGATGGGGAGAAGTGTATCGCTTTGCAGGATGAATACATAGATAAAGACTAAAGTTCACGCCAATTTCCAGGTAGTTCACTTGACTTCTTCATAATGAAGTGCAGAAAGTTTTGGCCGGGAAGGAAGACTAACGTCTGGTCAGCCATGTTAGCCTGGTTCAGGCAAAACATACTGGCCAAGGCCCTCACCTTGGGTTCCTCGTAGTCCACCCTGGAAACGGGCTGTTTTCACGGCAGCCTGGCAAACAAAGTTAGGGATAGACGTGATCCCCGTAGTAGCGAGCGACACGCAGATGAAGCACAATCATAGCACAACCTACTGGACGACCCCGGTCCACCTTCATCAGCACGCTCGGGATGTGAGGAAAACTATGACAAACCGCCACTGAACGTCCTTTTTAGGGCGCACAATAGAGTAATTGGAATCATTGTGGGCATTTAAAAACAACAGCAACCTTCCCATGTATGTGCCAACATGAAAAAGAACAGTGGATAAAATCATAATGGAAGGAAATAGACTACATGGGAAAGGAGCATAGTAGGATAGATGCCCACGAGGAAATATCACAATAAGGTGAATCAAGGAGGAGAGTACATTAAGGACAAGGAGACATCTTACTAGATGAGAAAGATATATCAAGAAGATAGGCAAAAGCAAGTACAAGAACTTCTTCATCTTCTTCTTTTTCTTTTTCTTCCACTTCTTCTTTTTTGTCTTTCGAATAAAAAAGACACTTTGATGTTGTGCCATAGTTGACAGCAAGATTGCAATGTTTGCACCTTTCGGACCGACACAACCAATTTCAGCCGGCTTTTTTGGGTACCGGGTTTGCACTGTTCGACGACACTAGAGGTGATAAACCATGAACATTTAATAATGGCTGCTCCAGCATTCACAGATGTAGCGGAAATCAATAACTTCATGAGCAAGGTGAAAGCAGCAGACACAATACAAAGAGAATGGTTGATGTTCTAGAAGAATTCGGTGTAGATAACAACGATGATATGTGTCAAGACATTTACAATACACGAGCTTGGCGGAACCGACTGATTACAACTGTCCTCAGAAAAGAAAGAAGATAGCATAAATAGGAGAAATTAAAGATCACAAAGAGAATTGATAGCACAATCAAGAATCCGGCATTTATGATATTTTGTCCTCATCAAAAGATGTAACATCTAGCTGAAAACAATACTGGAAAGAAAATTGGATGACAGACATGCCAGAGATAAACACAGCTATAAGTGGGAAGATAACATTAAAATATGGATCGGAAAAAGCATGACAGATTATACTTCAAGGCAAGAAAAAGCGGACATTGGGGGTCTATTACAGTCGACCTTCTTTGTGGAGATGGCACTTGGACGGAACATTATGTACTTACAAAGATGCACAACAAGTGCGGTTAGGGATTTTGACAGCTATCAAAATGGAAGGGAGGTGGTGGAGAGATCAGTTGCCTACTCCATTACCACATCGGGTATAAGGATGGAGATTGAGGAGGTAACAGCGGCCCTGACTTGGTTGGTGACGCAACCGGTGACATACGCAGTGAGACTGTCAAACTCGCAGGGAATGCTCCGTAAGATAAAAAGGTGCATGCTAAGAAGGAGGTGGACCTATCTCCTGAGCAACTCTGGTGTACATAGTGTCACATGGATCTACTGCCTAGGACATGCAGACGTCTGGAGCAACGAAAGAGCTGATGCAGTGGCGGGACGACCTGTGATGAACGACGCGGTGATGACGAGAGACAGGGTTGGGTTGATAAGGGCAGTTATGAGAGTTGTGGTCGGAAAAATGTATATTTGCGGAGAATGATAGATTTGGGAGTGACCAAGGAAGAAAGGAGAAAGTGTGTTCTATCTGGAAAAATCCGAAGACTGTATATACGCTTGGCTGGCTGCTTAAACTGAGAACGGAGCACTTATGGGAATGTCCTCTGTGGGATGATGTTGGTTCATAGAATTAAGAATGATATACTTACAAACCCTTAGTATATTTATGTATGCAAAGTATAAATTATGTTTGATAAAATTAGTTGTCATTCCGCCGTGTATAACCTGGGTCTATGGATTGTGATCGATTCTGATTCGTGGTCGAAACATATGTTCGACTGCAATTTGTTTTAGACGTAGCCAATTCTATACAGAGAGTTGTTACAACAGTATGTAACTTAACTTAACTTAACTTAACGTCTTTATACTGGTTTAGTAGGCTCTGCAGAGTCTGCATACAACCAGTTTCATTTACATTGCCTTGCTCTGAAGGCTATACGCATCAAATCTATTCTTAAATGCATTAATTGTCCCTGCCTCCACTACTTCCTATGGCAATGCCTTCACCACTCGCAGACTAAAAAAATATTTCCTAATATCTAATCTGGACCTATCGTTAGTTAATTTGTAGCTATGCCGTTTTGTTATTGTAGGTGGTTGTATTTTTAAGAAAAAAATTGTAATAGTCTAATTTTCCGTTTCTCTGATCATCTTATAAACCTGAATTAAGTCACCTCGAATTCTTCTCTTTTCTATACACTGTAGGCAGGTTTTTCTGAGTCTCTTCTCGAAACTGTCATTTGGTAATCCCATAATTTGGTAATCCCATAATTTGGTAATCCCATAATTTGGTAATCCCAGAATTTGGTAATCCCATAATTTGGTAATCCCATAATTTGGTAATCCCATAATTTGGTAATCCCAGAATTTGGTAATCCCATAATTTGGTAATCCCATAATCTGGTAATCCCATATTTTTGGTAATCCCAGAATTGTAATCTGACGACGATAACTGGTGCCGTGTTCAACCTGTTGTTTTGGTCGCTTCATATTCCCGGCCTGGAGGTTTTTGACAGTTTAAATGGATTAACGTCTTCATATACTGAACAAAGAGAATATTAACGGCGATAACATAGACGAACAAGAGGACATCTCTGTCTGTGTCTGATTCTGCTTTCGGGGATACGTTGTTAAAGACTTCCTTTCATATGATTTGAGCTTTTTTAAAAATAAGATTAGATCATTAGTTCTCATACTCAGTGTCGTGTAATACTGTGTGCCTTGTGTCGTCAAGTCTTGTGCACTGCACCTGGTGTCCAAACATAGGGTGTCTTGTGTCGTCCAGTCTTGTGCACTGCACCTGGTGTCCAAACAAAGGGTGTCTTTTGTCGTCCAGTCTTGTGCACTGCACCTGGTGTCCAAACATAGGGTATCTTGTGTTTATTAGTCTTGTGCACTGTACCTGGTTCCAAAACATAGGATGTCCTGTGTCGTTCATTCTTATGCACTGCACCTGGTGTCCAATCTAATTGTAATACTGGTTCTTATTTACAGTCGGGTAGACTAGAACAGTTAACGAGAAAGGTGATATTTATGTATTAGCAGAAATCCTTGGTCGATCCAATCCGTGCCACTTCGCTGACGAAGTTTCTACTAGATTAGTGCCTTGTATCAATATTGACACCTTTCTCAATCGGATGCAGTACCTGCTCCCTAGTGTACTAATCTGTACTAATATTTGATGTTCGTCCATCACATGTGATGAAAACCACTCTCTTTGTTCAGCCGTGTGGACAGTCCTTTTCTCTTGTTCTATCCGTTGAAATGGGCAACTTGCGAGGTGATTTGGATTAAAGTGTAGAAGAAACTTTCCCATTTGTCAACCTCACTCTCTCGTCCTGAGCTACCTTTGGCCAGTGGATAAAGATTTTTCCTCAGGGTTTACTCTCAAAGCCTTTCCCGTAAACAGGTATCCCACTAGGGGGTGACATCAATCGTTGTGTGTCGTGCCTTTCCCATAACCGCAAGAGGTCGTAAGGACATCACTCAGCATGTAACTAATGTGCTGGGCATCTCTCTCAGACCGTGTTCTAGTTCATTATTATAGTCACGTGTCTATATTTTATAGTCACGCCAAATTCGACCAGCTATAAGGCGAATGGCGCAAATCTCGTGAAGTTCAGCTGTGTGCATTAGACCGTAATAATACGACACGGATTTAAGCGTAGTGCTAATTCATGCAGCAGATGTTCAGGTCAGGATAATCGAAGAAAAGAAAACACAAACAAACGAACGAATTAACTAGTCCAAATTGAAAACAACAACACGTTTCCCTGAACACAAGTGTAAGTTGTCGACTACTGTGAATTCCTGGCAAATGCGTGAACTGGCTGCATCCACAATGAACTAAAACACCAGAGAAATGTAGACCCGCAGTCGGTACAGCGCCATCTTTTCTGCGCTTTCATTTACCAATATTTACACCTCCGTCAACCACAAAAGTCTTTCTCAATCTAAAAAAATAAGATCTTCAAATAACAATCACTGCCGTAGTAGATGCAGTGTTGGATACTTCATTATACTGTGTTTCATCTTTTTCAGAGGTGCAGTAATCCGTATTTTTCCTAGCCACATTACTTTCTCTTCTTGTAAATTATTCACCTATACCGGATTCTCCAAAAGCTGCGTCAATTACGAATTACGTCAAAGGGAGCGAATTGAGGCAAGGTCACACGTTTAAATACCTGGGCACATTCATGGAAGATGCAATTAGGAAATAGAGTGTAGAATTGCCCAAGTAAAATCGGTCTTCCAGACTATTGCAGGAATATTCTGCAACAAAACCTTGTCGCTTGAACTGAAAAAGAGAGTCCTTGGATGTTACTTGGAACCAGTATTGACATTTGGTAATGAATCATGGATAATCAGCAAGCAAGTTCATATAGCTTTGGAAGCAACGGAGATGTGGCTGTACAGAAGTATGCTGCTCATCCCATGTACCCCAAAGAAGACTAATGATACATTACTGAAGGAGGCACAAGCACAAAGACAAATCATTGCAAAGATCAGAACAAGACAATCATCCCTTTTCAAGCATGTTATGAGAATAGGCTGTTTGGAACACCTTGTAACAACGGGAAAGATAGCGGTAAAAAAATACAGAGGAAGGCCGAGGGAGAGGATGTTGGACGGCCAGAGGGAATGGCATGGGCGACGATCATCAACAGAGTTGGTAAGGGATGGATGGAGGAACAACGCTAACGCCAACCGGCATAGCACTTGATGATGATGATATACAGTTGGGTATAATGAAACGTGTCTAGACCAGTAAAGGAAACTAAGCACTATGTCAGAGTCATGCACTCTAATTGCTTTGCTCGTAAGCTGCTCTTTTGTTTCTTGTAGGGGCTTTAGGCACCAACACGTGATCGACCTGTGCTCTTGAACATCCTACACAGACAGGCTAATCCTTGCAAACAAGAATCACTCCCTGCTAAGATGGAATGTAGAGGTGTTAGTCAGTACTGGTTTCTTGTGTGTACAGTGTTTTTGCGTTTATCTAAGCTGATATGAAGTGTACACCCTTTTGTAACGAATGTTTATCTCAAACGTTTTATTACAAATTGTTTAATTGAAATGTTTTTGTGTCTTCAAATCCAAATGCACTGGATGGTATGTTTACACCAATGTGATCTGTGTAGCCTAGTTGACAGGGAACTGGCTGGCTAGATTAGACTAGGATTTATAGTTAAACAGGGTTTTAATTAATGGACAGACAGAAAAAAAACATCGTGCCTGAACGACAACTTCTTCAGTCGATCCCGCTGTACCACCCGATGTATGAGTTGGGGAAGGTAAAAACAGCAAGGAAGGGAACTGGTCAGCGCACTTCACAAAGGCTGTGGCTTAGTACACGGAAAGCTATCTTTATCCCTGACGGCAATCGTTGCCTTGGGACTGACCTTCAGATCCCCTCAAACAATCAATCAAATTTAGGGACTATGGACGGCCTTCACCCGGTGTCCAAACATAAGGTGTCTTGTGTCGTCCAGTCTTGTGCACTGCACCTAGTGTCAAAACATAGTGTCCTATGTCGTTCAGTCTTGTGCACTGCACCTGGTGTCCAAACAGAGGATTCCTGAGCTTGTTCCTGTTTTTCTCTTTCAATTTCTGATGCGACACTTCTTTGTGCCTCGTACAGGTTATGGGGTATTTTTTCAGTTGGAGTAAGTTTTAGACACCATGCGACTATCAGATGAGTCTCAATCATGGCTGTATCAATAAATATTAAAATATTATTGCCGCGAGAAAGTGATCAGTTAAGATACTTGACCCAAACAAAAAAGTGTCACAACTGACCAAGGCTTTCATCATTCAACACTTGGAATATAGGCCGAGTACGTTCTTGACGTATTTATAGATTGAATTACTTCTGAACTTTCCAACAATTAAGTATGTCATGCATACCTTGATCAGAGTTTACAACTTATTTGGAGTGAACCTTAACCCATCTCTTTCTTGTGTTACCTAGAGGTCTAGTGTTCGAATTCCGGGCTGCCTATTGCTTCCCTTTCTTTTCTGTTAAACGTCGTATGTCTTTGCCGAACGCAGATAAATAATTGGTTGTCATGAACAAACATTCTTTTTTTTTACAACTGTATGCCTTGGAGTTTCTACATGCACCCTTTCCGGTTGCATAAAAAAAAGGAACAAAAACAAAAAAACCACATTTACACGTCTGCACTTTAATGTATAGTGCCGCCCCGAACCTCCCAAATTCTGATATCCCAATATTGGCCTGGTGTACGTGTTTTCATCTGGCACAAGGTGACGTGTGCGGTAATGGAATCTGACAGTAGGATAACTCGTACACAGGGTTGTTACTGCAGAGTAATCTCCACTTTCCGCGGGGACAGTCCCAAGGACGTTGTGTTTAGCTATGGGGACAATTGATCTTCATCGCTACTCATCCGGACATGCTGTCAGTTTAGCTTTTCATACGGCTACGAGAGCGTCAATTAGCTGGATATTACGTGTATATGTGGTTCGGGAATTTTGGATTAACAGATGCTGCACCTGACAAGCACGGCTCCTATGTCCTTACAGTTTCCTTTTCAAGTTTTTTTCGATCTTCCTCTTCCTTGTTGTTGGACTTGTGTTTTTTAAGCACACATTTGGAGGAAATTTGACATTTTCTTATCGTTCTTCTTTATATCCTTCTTCTTCTACTTCTTCTTCTTCCTCTTCTCCTTTTTTTTTCTTCATCTTCTTTTTTTCTTTCAAACAGTAACGAATAATGTACTAGCAAATCATAGAAGTAGGGTAAAATATATAAATGGAGGATATAAATACATAAATGTACACAAATGGTATTTGGCTGAAGAGTGAGTAATCGTCACAAACAATTGTTGATATCCGGCCTGGACAAGCGAGAAACCATGTAATAATTTCTTGTTATCAGCTAAATGCCGTATCAAATAAACTTCTTTTCGCTGATGACCAAGCAATAATAGCAGCATCACGAATACAACTGCAGGAACATATCAACAATCTTAATGAGCTATGTGCAGATTACAATATGAAAATCAACACAGAGAAGACTAAAGCTAGAACAATTGCAAGAAAAGAAATAGAAACAACAACTAATAAGTAAAACACTTGACAAATGTCACGTACCAGAGCAATATAATCTCAGAGCATGGAGAAGGCGACACCGAATCGAAAAACAGATGTAATAAAGAAAGTCAAATCATTTGGGCATATGTTCCCGATATTACTATGTAAACATGTGCCCTGTACTACACAATGTTCCTACTCACATTGTGATTATCAGTGCCAGAATTGAACATTAACAAACAAAGATAAAAGACAAATAATAACAACAGAGATGAAATGTCTGCACCGAATCCTTGGAGAAATAAGATTGGATAGAATCAGAAACGAAGATATCAGGAGACAAGTAAGTAAAACACCAGTGCTAGACCTCATCAATAGACAGCAAATCAAATGGTTCGACTACTTGACAATTAAAACACAAGATAGTATCCGTCAGAAAGTAATGTCGAACAGATACAATGAAAACAAAGCCAAGAGCCGACCACGCAAAAGATGAATAGCAGAAATGACAGAAGCAGGACAGATCCGCATGTACGAAGCACATACTAGGGCCTAGTCACAAAACGGTTACATAACCTGACGATGACAGGCACAAGTAGGGCAAAAAGTCAAAATAGAAAAAGATCTTCCATTTATGAATTCAATGATAACCCCAGATCCATCAGCCCAGACGACTCCAGCACCAGCATAACTGCTCGGGGCTGACCTCGGGGAACATGAATATTCAAAACGTTCGCTGGTCACTTTGTGACGAAACTATACGACGTGAATGAGAAACTGGTTGTCTACAGGCTCTATCAAATCTTCTGGGGGTAGCCGTGGTATTCACTCACCTCTCAAAGCGCTGAATGAAAACAGTGGGCGATCGAAACCAGCAAGTTTTTCAAGTGACCCAATGTGTCAAGGAAGGTTAGACCAGAATGCCTGCATTCTGAGTTTAACCCAGTCGTCTTGACTTATGTCTTGCCACTGGACCAAGGTAGCCCGGAGACCAGAGAGTGAGGTTGATGATCAGCGCAGCTTCTTGCTCACTATAATCCACATACAGCGCATTTTACATGATCAAGGCAATCCCGTCTCATGATGTGGACATCATCCCTAGTAATAATAATGGCATTACAGTCTCAAGGGTCATCTTTACAACAAAATGAGGATTGGAACAGATGACAAGTGTCCGTGTGGGGAGCAGCATATCAACGTGGAACACGTCCTGCAAAGCTGCACACTCACGCAGGAAAAGAGAGACCAATACTGGCCTCGCGAGACAGATATGAGACAAAAGCTGTATGGAGATAAAACAGCCTTACAAACACCAGTGTCCTTTGAAGAAGAAGAAGAAGAAGATAATGATTCGCTAGTTCAATATTCTTGTTTGTTGTATTTAATCTTAATGAAGACCTATTGGTCATAACATACGTTTTCTTTGTGTCTCCGTCTTAGCCTGGTATCTGCTGATATTTTTATGTTTCCTTACACTTTAATTCAAAGCAATGTACGCCAATATTCTCCGTCCTTATTCTTCGGTATTCTTCCCAACATAAGTATAAGGCCACTATGGTAGTTGATCGACCACCTCGCAGGAAGTCTGCGGTGCTCATTTCATTGTCTTGTAGAATATGTATCACTCCGTCATTCATAATGATATTACTACACCTAATCACCACCCTCCTTAGTAGTTGTTTACAATATGTAAATAATAGTAATAGTTAAAGGTAGCCCTGGAGTAGACATTGTTTTCGAGGATGGGACCTTCTTGCACTTGTTATAAAAGCATCGTATGAGGAATGGTAACCAATTCCCTTCCTCGGTGCATTTCCTTTCCGAACGGTCTGCCGGTCTTTGTCTATGACACAGACAAGAAGAGCCCCACTGATCCACAGAGAGCACGTAGTAAGAGGCGACTAATTGTGTGACATGACCTATCATAAGCCATGGCCAGGTTGTTTGTTAAAAGCAACATATGTGTCGTCTAACAGGCTGCGGGTCTACTTTGATCTAGTGTTTGAATCTGTTAAGATGAACACGCACATCGGCTAACCACTTTCTGCGGCACTTTCGCAACGCAGCGGAGTAATACGCTGCTCGAGCCTAGCCCGCTAAGCAGGAAATCCTCCTCCTGGCTACATCCAGCAAACGCATCGGCTGGGAACTGCAAAGGGGTATCCGCCCCTGTAGAAGTACATCTAACTAAGATTAAGACAGAAAATCAGGCAATCATTAAAAACTGGATATAGTGGATCGTGTCGGAATCTTAACTTTGAGAAGTCAAAGCGTTAACCACCCTGTCCCCCAGATGCTTTTTAATCATGGTTTATTAACCATACCCTTTCTCTTTCGTCCTCAGATGTCACGCTGCACTTAAGAAAGAACTTTAGATGAACTAATAAAGGATGGACAGAATCTGACTCTTCAAATTAACATGTTTGTATCATTTCCCTACACATGTCCTCATTATTCTAAACTATACGGTCATTCCACAAATACATTGCGACTAGTCAGGTTTCCCCTCGTAAAAATGGCATTAAAAAATGGAGAGTCCAGGTTTGACTGAGAGCTCAACATGGATTATTTGCTCTTGTCCTGTCGGCAAACAAGAACGACATTTGTTTATAACGGTACCGATTTGAGTAGTTCAATTGTGACAAAGAACAAATTTACAAGAAAGCAAACAAAATCGATGACAAAATCAACAATCATTAGCATTATAAAATGTGTTCCTTGTTATATGATGGAGTGACAGGATCGTTAGAGCGTTCGACCTCAGCACAATTGCTGAAACGTAACTTAGTCAGGTCATGATCATTCCAACCCAGATGTAAATTGTATCTGACCCAGTTAGAGTTAGGGACCACCTTACTCTAACTTAAAGGTATCAATCGCAAACCAACTACACGGTTACATAAAGCCAAGTTTCATGATTCGAAAAGACTCCTCTCAGTAAAACCTTCCAAATTTTACAAATAAAGAAATCCTGATTTGAGGATGTGCATATTTGTTAATTGTTTATTATGCATTCTTTTTAAGTGTTTATTGTACTTGAAGCTCTTCGGCTGCTGTAATTTCTTTCCTTTTACCTTATTCCCACACGAAATCTGTGCTTTCATCTATGTTTTGACTATTTTGGCTCCGCCTATGTAATAGTAAAAGTAGCTCATTTAAGCCATTACTGACTATAGAAGGATGTGACATTGGAATGGTAACTCTCATCACGAATTTTGGATTTTCTTTTTCGTCCTGACGTTGTTTCTTCGCATCTTTTGCAAAAGCTTCTTTTTACCTAGAATGAGATGGCTCTTTAGGGCTCCACTGATGTAACCGTCATTAGTTTGCCGATAAGCGCCAGTGAAATTACAATTATAAACATTATTGAAATCCAAGCCAGAAAATGACATAATAGACGAACTTGGTAGAGATGGGCAGACAAAGATCTTCACACTCAGAACAGTACATTGCAGACAAAAGACCCAAATTCACAGAACGGGGTTTAGAGACACAACCACGTGCGATGTGGAGCACCCAAGCAAACACCAGAACATATCTTACAGGACTTCCACACTTATTCAGACTAAAGCGAGGCACTGTGGTCCTGGGAAGCAACCATGCTCGAAAATATATTGGGGACCGGCGCAGTCTCCTTTGTGAATTTCAGCGGGCTAGAGTAGCATCAGATGCTCGAAAAAGAAAAAGAAGAAGAATACATACAAGTTGCACAGAGAGAACGCAGTTTGATAATGCAGAAGGATACTACTTGTTTCCAAGAAGAGACCAAGTGACAAAATGGAGACAATGAAGATGCTATTGATGACGGCAAACTTATCTGTTCAATTAATACAAAATCGGTCCTGCAAACATTGGTTCATGTGGCGGAGAACAAACAAACATTAGAATATATTCTCTGTGTATGTCTGCGTTGCGAGAGGAATACAATAGCACTACTGCTCTTCCAAAGCCCAAGTAATGGATAAACTGAATGGCGACGAGAGAAGCCCCAGACGGACGATCAAGTTTATGAAGGAAGTAAAGGCGATCATTTAAGAGCCAACGACGAAGAAGAAGAACTCTGAAGATCATAATAACATTGCCATGGACAGGGATTGGAATTAATTAAATACAAATTACAGGTAACATAGCCATTCGCACTTGTCTTAGTTTCAAACTGCAAGTGTCAATTGCTAGGAGAATAACATTGTGGACAGAGCATGAGCAATAATAGGGGACATTACAAACAGTTCGTATTGCCAACGTCAGATCAGTAATAACAGTGAAATGGTTCACAGAACCGACTTCATTGCACCTACCCTTCCATTCCCTAGTGATGAGCAAAGTACAAGCTCCGTAGCTACTAGGGTAGCTCCGAAAATGTATAATTACAGCTGGATCGACTGGAGGACAAAGCTATACCATGAACAATCCCATGACATGCCCGATCTGTCCAACTGAGCACGGCACTACTGAAATCAGGTACGTTAGATCACAACCTGCAGGGGCCATGTTCGAGTCAGGTACGTTAGATCACAACCCCCAGGCCACATTCGAGTCGGGTACGTTAGATCACAACCCCCAGGCCACATTCGATTCAGGTACGTTAGATCACAACCCCCAGGCCACATTCGAGTCAGGTACGTTAGATCACAACCCCCAGGGGCCACGTTTGAGACAAGTACGTTAGATCACAAACCCCAGGCCACATTCGAGTCAGGTACGTTAGATTACAATCCCCAGGCCACATTCGAGTCAGGTACGTTAGATCAAAACCCCCAGGGGCCACGTTCGAGTCAGGTACGTTAGATCACAACCCTCAGGGCCACGTTCGAGCCAGGTACGTTAGATCACAACCCCCAGGCCACATTCGAGTCAGGTACGTTAGATCACAACCCACAGGCCACATTCGAGTCAGGTACGTTAGATCACAACCCCCAGGCCACATTCGAGTCAGGTACGTTAGATCACAACCCCCAGGCCACATTCGAGTCAGGTACGTTATATCACAATCCCCAGGTGCCACGTTCGAGTCAGGTACGTTAGATCCCAACCCCCAGGCCACATTCGAGTCAGGTACGTTAGATCACAACCCCCAGGCCACGTTCGAGTCAGGTACGTTAGATCACAACCCCCAGGCCACATTCGAGTCAGGTACGTTAGATCACAACCCCCAGGCCACGTTCGAGTCAGGTACGTTAGATCACAACCCCCAGGACACATTCGAGTCAGGTACGTTAGATCACAACCCCGAGGGGCCACGTTCGAGTCAGGTACGTTAGATCACAACACCCAGGGCCACTTTCGAATCGGGAATAATGACAATATGTAAGTAAACTTTATAACGCTTGGAATATAAACTCAAGGACACGATTATGTCAGACAAAGAGAAGAACTCAGCTCTATTTAATTTGATTTGACACTTTGTAGTTTCAGAGATAACTTACACGGAGTATCTTCGTCATATTGAGTGAATTTATCAGCTAATTTTGGCTGATATAGACGGGGAACTAGACAGAGAAGGGTAGACAGCACTGATAGACAGAGAGTGGGAGAGATCACTGATAGAAAGAAAATGGTAGATAGCACTGACATACAGAAAATGGTAGAGATCACTGATAGAGAGTGGTAGAGAGGACTGATAGACAGAGAGTGGTAGAGAGCACTAAAAGACAGAGAGTGGTAGAGTGCACCGATAGACAGAGAGTGGTAGAGTGCAGTGATAGACAGAGAGTGGTAGAGAGCACTGATAGACAGAGAGTGGTAGAGAGCACTGATAGAAAGAGAACGGTAGAGAGCACTGATAGTCAGCAAGACACGAGTTTCTTGTCTAAGGAAACCGATTCTCTCATTAATACAAGCACTGATAAACCGAAAGCCAATAAAGGTTGTCCACTCAGACAGATCCTCTCCATAATACACGCACTGACAGATTCTCTTATTAATACAAGCACTGGCAGATTCTCTCCATAATACAATCACTGATAAAACGAAAAACTATAATAGTCGCCTACGGATACATTTTTTTCCATAACAGGCACATAAAGATAGATAGAAAGATAACAAAACACTTTCTGATAATATTTTCACACCAAAAGAAAGCACCTCGTTGTTTTATTTCACAGAATCGGTAATCAAAATACAAAAATTACTATTTAAGAACATTTATTCGCTATTAGCTGATTTTTTGTTTTTAAATGGTTTGTAAAATTAATTTAACAATTTAAAAGTAAATCAGTAATGTAAGTATAGCCTTGAAACAAATTAGTCAAGTAAATGACATTCTGGTAGTGTCGGTGAGCATACTCAGTGAATCGATAAAAGCACATGTATGGGATGGATAGAAGAGCAGGATGGCACATCTACTAATTAATTAAAGAAAGGTCCAGATTAGATATTAGGAAACATTTTTTTTAAAGTCAGAAAGCAGTGAGTGTTTGGAAAGCATTTCCCCCGGAAATAGTGGGGCCAGGGTCAATTAATGCATTTAAGAATAGATTGGATAGTTTTTAGATCAAGGAAATGCAAATTAAACTGGCTGTAAACAGACTCTGCAGAGTCTTCTATACCAGTATAAAGATGATAAGTTAAGTATCATTTTGTTTTTGTTCTTGTGCTGTCACTGGTGCATTATTACCTTCATGTGCTTTTATTTACTTTTAACCTTCAAAATACGGAAGGGAAACTAACGTCTGTTCAGGATAAATATACTGATCAGGCAAAACATACTGGATAAGACGGTCACCTTGGCTTCCTCGTAGCCCTTCCTAGAAACGGGCTGTTGTCATTGCAGCTATGCTAACAAGGTTATCGGCGTGATCCCCGTAGTAGTGAGCGACACGCTTATGAAACCAGGCATAGCACAACCGCCTGGAGTACCCCGGTCCACCTTCATCAGCACGCTCGGAAGTAAGGAAAGCTATGGCAACCTGCCTCTTAATGTCCTTTTTATGGCGCACAAAAGAGTAATCCTACTCATTGTGGGCATTCATCATCAACAACAACAACAACAACAGCAGCAGCAGCAACTTTCAGAATCGCTGCAACTTCGATCCATTAACTTATTTACTTTCGTAGGGGTTCAAGGTTCTTTTTTTTAGGCCTCGAGTTATTTATTTTTCCATATTCTGTGGATCCATAAAGGAGGGCTCTTATTGCACAACAGCCGGTCTGATATTCCTTCTTTCATGTTTCCTTACCAACAGCTGTCTGCGATTGATAACATTTACATTTTGCACATTTTTATCTGGTATATGTGTCTACATAAATATACAGCAAAAGGATTTTTTTAAAAGAGCTCAGCAATTTTTCATAATTAAGCAATCTAAATGCTGCAGAAAAGTGCTCGCTGGAAGAGTTAAGAGCATTCTGTGGACAACGGGTTGATCGTGTTTAAACAACCCGCCTACATGCAGTTAATCGCAGACAAGTGGAACACGTGAACATCGCAGACAAGTGGAACACGTGAACATTGCAGACAAGTGGAACACGTGAACATCGCAGACAAGTGGAACACGTGAACATCGCAGACAAGTGGAACACGTGAACATCGCAGACAAGTGGAACACGTGAACATCGCAGACATCCAAGGATAAAAGAAAGCAGAGAACGGTTGGTCGAGTTACCGCAGTAGAATAAAAAAAGGGAAGATGAATTCAGACTTTGAATAAAATGACAGACTGCAACCGGGGTATTATCATTGTCGGTAGAGAATGTAGAAACTGGTGCAATGAGAAAGCGGACCATGAGGTTAAACAACTAATAAGTAAAATGTACAGGATGCTGTCACTTATATGCAGCTGCACTACACGGTATGAAAGCATTTTGCTGAAAGAAGCGATGCATATTTGACACTACAGTCCAGTTTCATAGATGCAATTACGAAAAAAAATGCAGAATAGCCCAAGCAAAATTAGTCTTTCAGACCATGAAAGGAATATTGTGCAGCTAAACTTTGTCGCTGGAACTGAGAAAGAGTCCTTGGATGCTATGTGGAACTTGTACTAACATATGACAGTGAATCATTGACAATTAGCAAGCAAGCGCTCAGATCTTTGGAAGCAAGGGACATGTGGTTTTAAAGAAGAATGCCGTGGACCCCATGTACCGCAAAGAAGACTAATGATGCAGAACTCAAAAAGTCACAAAAACAAAGACAACGTATTGCAAGGATCAGTTCAAATCAGCCATCCCTTATTTTTGGCGCATTATGAGCAGAGGCGGCTTGGGGCACGTTGTGATAACAGGAAAGGTTGCAGGAAAGAGAGACAACGGGATGCCAAGAGATAAGATGTTGAACAGTCTGAGAGAATGGCAAAGGCGACAATCAACAACAGAGTTGGTAAACGATACACGGGATAGAAATGAATGGAGGTCAATGATCGCCAACGCCAACCAGCAGAGCACCTGATGATGATCGTAATGTAGATCGAGTCATGTACTTCGGCTCTGATGTGGCTTTCTAGGACCTCTTTAACGAGGGCTTTAAAGCTTAAGCATTGACTTACTAAATTCTTGCTTCGAGAGGTGCAAAAGAGTTGATTGAGGCATGAGTGGAAAGTGAACAGAGGCCTCTAACCTCCGAGAACATGCGTAGATCCACTGTCCTTATCATGCTGAGGTCTGCAGTAATTTAAAAAATGACATCCTGGCCTCTGGGGCACATGCGGTAGGGATATTGGCAATCGATAGAGGTGACATTTTGAAGTTGATCAACGCCGTTTGGACGAAAGAGACTACAGTTAAATAATCAGCAATGCACAGATTGTACGGCTTTGAATCCATACCCTCGGTTCAGCAGGTAGGGGCACATAAGAGAACGGAACAGAAGTGTGTACAGCCAGTGAGCTTCAGGAACAATGAGTATCCACTTTCTTTACAATTTAGTTTAGTTTAGTCGAAGAATCAACGTCATTGCATACGGCTTAACCATGGCGTACTTTAGATCTACAATAAGCTGTGGTTAGTGCTTTGTTCTTCTTCATATTTTAGGAGAATCTCAGCACAACGCACCGACTCCGTATCACCGGCGTGGGTCTCGTGTTAGAATGGCTAGATTTTAAACACAATTTTGAATTTTGCCCTGGCAGCGGCCGTTAAGTCTACTCTTTCTTCGATTTCAAACTGCCAAAGGATTTATAACGTGCGTGACACTGTAAACAGGCTTTCGATCTCTACTACCCAGAGATCATGGAGAATACTAGAACGACCACATGAAAAAATCCCGGTTTCCCCCGTGATTTGAACCCGCAACCTCCAGCAACCGAGGCAGACGTCTGAGAAGATTCTGAGCACCTATGGGTCTGCCCGGAGAGCAATGACGTCGTTCTCAATAGAACAGAACAGAACAAAGAGCGCGCTACACTAAACAAGTCAGGTCATGTTTAATGAGAAAGTATTTGCAAAACGCCTTCAATCTTTCAATTTACAATGTAGCTGCAAAGATTGACTGGAATGTTTAAATAAGTATTAAAGAAGGCCTTGGATTTTTCTATGCGATTTTAAAACGTACTTTCATTTCAGTGGATTGAAGATGTCCGTCGGGTATCAACTATGACTGAGAAATTAATGTCTACGGCCAATGTGGTCGTCATGTAGTGTATAGGTTATGTTTTTAAGTTATCCCATTATTAAAACAACCGCAAACCTTACCAGGGTTCCAACACCTGTCCTCCCGAGGGAAGATCAGTTTTATAACTATTTACCAGGCAGAAATAACACATTTATATTAAAAGACAATTAACAAATTAGAATAGAAGAAATAAGTCATATTTAGAGAATAACCAAATTAGAATAGAAGAATAAAGTAATGTTTAGAGAAGGAACAAATTAGTGTAGAAGAATAAAATAATGTTTAGAGGACAATCCAAAATGGACAGACTGAGCAGGCATGTGTCATGGTGTTTTCTATGGAGCGGTATAGTTAAACAACAAACACAGAAGACAGCAGGTAAGAATCAAGGAGGCTCGAAGAATCTGATCTATCAGGTAATGTTTATCTCGAACAATGGTGGCAGCAAGTCCACAAGCAGAACTTGTTTTTCTAGGCACATCCACTGTCACTGTTGAAGGTACAGAACAACATTCTGTGGTGGACGTGTTCTAGTTTATTCACTGATTTCTTCTTCTTCATTGTCGCCTAGTAGATTGATATGATGAATCACGTGTGAATATATATATAGTGAATTGTGTGTTTTCACAACTTTCTGTCTGTCGCCAGTATCTTTGCATGTATCTAGTATTTCTTCTATTGTAAATACTGTCTGTCAAGCCAGCTATCTTAGAACTTTTGCATTTTTATGCAATGCTATGAAGATGAAAGATTTAGGAGTGACTAGAGAAGAGGGGAGAAAGTGTGTTCTGTCTGGAAAGATCCGAAGAACACAAAGTCAACACCGGACTTGGACTCTGAGTATATATACCCTTTGCTGGCTGCTTGAACAGAGAACGGAGCAATTATAAAAACTTATGTGTGATGATGTTGGTTCCAAGAATCAAGAATAAATAAAGCAAGGAAACACCAAACACTTCTGAATGTTTATGAGCTCTTTAAAAACAAAACAAATAAAAATATCGAGAAACAGATAGATAGTCAATAAAAGACAGAGAGAAACACACATATCGGTTGACATATAATATTGTATATACTTAAATATGTTGTTTGTGAAAACGCACAATAAGTAGGTTACTCGTTTGTGCGCCCTGAAAGGGACATTAAGTGGTGGGTTGCAGTAGTTTTTCTCACATAACGCGATAGATAGAAAGATAGACCGATAGATAGATATATGGATAAATAGATAGATAGATAGAAAGATAGATAGATAGATAGATAGATAGTTAGATAGATAGATAGATAGATAGATAGATAGATAGATAGATAGATAGATAGATAGATAGATAGATAGATAGATAGATAGATAGATAGATAGATATAAAGATACATAGATAATATATATTTAGAAAGACAGACAGGCAGACAGGTAGACAGAGAGACAGACAGACAATCAGACAGACAATCAGACAGACAGACAGACAGACAGACAGGCAGGCAGGCAGGCAGGCAGGCAGGCAGGCAGGCAGGCAGGCAGGCAGGCAGACAGACAGACAGACAGACAGCCAGCCAGCCAGCCAGCCAGCCAGCCAGACAGACAGACAGACAGACAGACAGACAGACAGACAGACAGATAGATAGATAGATAGATAGATAGATAGATAGATAGATAGATAGATAGATAGATAGGCAATGCGACTAATTGTCTAGTCTGTTAATGTAAAGTCATTTACTTGTTCAAATATATATTTTTAAAAACAAGGTGTTCGTGAATGTATATCTGGATCATACAAGTACTGGAATCGAGGTTTGAATTTCAGACATCGTGTTATTTTGTAATAGTATAATTCTGTGATTTGCTGGAGTTGATCTATTATTGGCCTCCCGGTGTTTTGGATTGTTGGCGCCTCTATCGCAAGCACGTGTCTAAACGAAAGCAAACTTGCCGCAGAGCATTACACCAGGGCAAATTCTTATCTACAGAAGCCATCCGCTAGTTAAACAATGGGCCTTGTCCGTTCAACTGATCAACATTCGAAGTGGGGACTGAGGTATAGGGTTCATCTTTCGCAAGTGTATTTCATCTGTTATTGTTGTTTCTGTATGTGGTCTACAGAGATATGGGATTGAATTATTACGTTCTGGTCGACACACCTGTGTTTTCTTCAGTTAGCTAGTTAAAGGTGATGATAAACTACTACTTTAGATGTAAAAGTGGTCCAAATCAGACGTCACCGTTGGTGATGAAGTGTTAGAGCCTGCGTTGTACTTAACCGTATGAAGTAGGGTGCTAATTCCCTTCCATGCTGTTGTTTAATTTCTTAGTCCTCGGCCAGCTACCCAAATGCAGCTGGATAGACTAGAGGTGCCTGTAGCGGGAGTTGAACCAGTGCTTTAGCCGTGAAAAGCGAGTGCTCTACCATTACGCTAAACAGTCGCTCACTTTAGATGTTAACCATACCCAACGTTGCATTGTTCAATATCGAAGGAGGTGAGGAGACTGATAACTGTCAGGGAAAACATTCTGATCAAGCAATGTTACTCAGGGTCAAACAAAACATACTGATCAGGCAATGTTACTCAGGGTCAAGCAAAACATACTGATCAGGCAATGTTACTCAGGGTCAAGCAAAACATACTGATCAGGCAATAAAACTCAGGGTCAAACAAAACATACTGATCAAACAATGTTACTCAGGGTCAAGCAAAACATACTGATCAGGCAATGTTACTCAGGGTCAAGCAAAACATACTGATCAGGCAATGTTACTCAGGGTCAAGCAAAACATACTGATCAAGCAATGTTACTCAGGGTCAAGCAAAACATACTGATCAGGAAATGTTACTCAGGGTCAAACAAAACATACTGATCAAGCAATGTTACTCAGGGTCAAACAAAACATACTGATCAAGCAATGTTACTCAGGGTCAAGCAAAACATACTGATCAGGCAATGTTACTCAGGGTCAAACAAAACATTCTGATCAAGCAATGTTACTCAGGGTCAAACAAAACATACTGATCAAGCAATGTTACTCAGGGTCAAGCAAAACATACTGATCAGGCAATGTTACTCAGGGTCAAACAAAACATATTGATCAAGCAATGTTACTCAGGGTCAAGCAAAACATACTGATCAGGCAATGTTACTCAGGGTCAAACAAAACATACTGATCAGGCAATGTTTCTCAGGGTCAAGCAAAACATACTGATCAAGCAATGTTACTCAGGGTCAAACAAAACATACTGATCAGGCAATGTTACTCAGGGTCTAACAAAACATACTGATCAGGCAATGTTACTCAGGGTCAAGCAAAACATACTGATCAGACAATGTTACTCAGGGTCAAACAAAACATACTGATCAAGCAATGTTACTCAGGGTCAAACAAAACATACTGATCAGGCAATGTTACTCAGGGTCAAACAAAACATACTGATCAGGCAATGTTACTCAGGGTCAAGCAAAACATACTGATCAGGCAATGTTACTCAGGGTCAAACAAAACATACTGATCAGGCAATGTTACTCAGGGTCAAGCAAAACATACTGATCAGGCAATGTTACTCAGGGTCAAACAAAACATACTGATCAGGCAATGTTACTCAGGGTCAAGCAAAACATACTGATCAGGCAATGTTACTCAGGGTCAAACAAAACATACTGATCAGGCAATGTTACTCAGGGTCAAGCAAAACATACTGATCAGGCAATGTTACTCAGGGTCAAACAAAACATACTGATCAAGCAATGTTACTCAGGGTCAAACAAAACATACTGATCAGGCAATGTTACTCAGGGTCAAACAAAACATACTGATCAAGCAATGTTACTCAGGGTCAAACAAAACATACTGATCAGGCAATGTTACTCAGGGTCAAACAAAACATACTGATCAGGTAATGTTACTCAGGGTCAAGCAAAACATACTGATCAGGCAATGTTACTCAGGGTCAAACAAAACATACTGATCAAGCAATGTTACTCAGGGTCAAACAAAACATACTGATCAAGCAATGTTACTCAGGGTCAAACAAAACATACTGATCAAGCAATGTTACTCAGGGTCAAACAAAACATACTGATCAAGCAATGTTACTCCGGGTCAAACAAAACATACTGATCATTCAATGTTACTCAGGGTCAAACAAAACATACTGATCAAGCAATGTTACTCAGGGTCAAACAAAACATAGTGATCAAGCAATGTTACTCAGGGTCAAACAAAACATACTGATCAAGCAATGTTACTCAGGGTCAAACAAAACATACTGATCAAGCAATGTTACTCAGGGTCAAACAAAACATACTGATCAAGCAATGTTACTCAGGTTCAAACAAAACATACTGATCAAGCAATGTTACTCAGGGTCAAACAAAACATACTGATCAAGCAATGTTACTCAGGGTCAAACAAAACATACTGATCAAGCAATGTTACTCAGGGTCAAACAAAACATACTGATCAAGCAATGTTACTCAGGGTCAAACAAAACATACTGATCAAGCAATGTTACTCAGGGTCAAACAAAACATACTGATCAAGCAATGTTACTCAGGGTCAAACAAAACATACTGATCAAGCAATGTTACTCAGGGTCAAACAAAACATACTGATCAGGCAATGTTACTCAGGGTCAAACAAAACATACTGATCAAGCAATGTTACTCAGGGTCAAGCAAAACATACTGATCAGGCAATGTTAGTCAGGGTCAAGCAAAACATGCTGATCAGGCAATCTTAGTCAGGGTCAGGCAATCTATACTGATCAGGCTATGTTAGTCAGGGTCAGGCAATATATATTAGTCAAAACCACTACCACAACTTCCCCGTAGTTCTCCCTGTAAACGTGCTATTTTCATAGAAGCCTTGCTCACGAAGTGGGGCCATTGACGTGATCCCCGTAGTTGTGAGCGAACACACATAAAGCACAACCGCCACTGAACAGCCTTTATAGGGCCCAAAAAGAGTAATCATGTTTATTGTGGGAATTTAACATCATCATCATCAGCATCATCATCATCGCCATCCAAGATTTTGCTGTCTGATGAAGTTCTTTTATTGTCCTTGTTCTTGACCTTCCTTTCAGTTCAAATTATTGAAGTAAACATGGAAACGGGTCATAGGGTAGCAGCGATGGAAACGGGTCATAGGGTAGCAGCGATGGAAGCGGGTCATAGGGTAGCAGCGATGGAAACGGGTCATAGGGTAGCAGCGATGGAAACGGGTCATAGGGTAGCAGCGATGGAAACGGGTCATAGTGTAGCAGCGATGGAAACGGGTCATAGGGTAGCAGCGATGGAAACGGGTCATAGGGTAGCAGCGATGAAAGCGGATGCCGGTAATATGGTAACCAGGATAGAAGAGTATGGTGTTTAAACGGTAACCAAGATAAAAGTAAAGTAAAGTAACCCCTAGCATTACTGCCGTAGGGGAGTGAAGTGTTAGCGATCTTACATTTCAAAGGCATTTCTAAATGAGGGCGGTAGCCATCTCCTCTTCCTCGCCGCTTTTACTTTCCCGGACTGAACCGGTACCCATTTAAGGCTGGGTCAACCAGGGAGCCGTTTTGGTCTGAAAAGAAACTTAAAGCCTCAACTGGGGAATGAACCCAGGATCACTCAGATGCGAAGCTAGCGAGCTAACCACTGCGCTATGTGGCTCCCTAACCAAGGTAGAATCGGATAAAGTTCATAAAGTAGACTTGATAGAAACAGGTGAGGTTAGTGATGTAGCCACCATATAAGCGGATGACATTCATAATATAGACATAAAAGAGACCGTTGACGTTAATAAGGTAGCCATGTTAGAGGCAGTTGACGTTGAATAGGTGGATACCCCATAAGCAGTTGACGTTATTAAGGTAGCCATGTTAGAAGCAGTTGACGTTGAATAGGTAGATACCCCATAAGCAGTTGACGTTATTAAGGTAGCCATGTTAGAAGCAGTTGACGTTAATAAGGTAGACACCATATAATAAGTTGACGTTAATAAGGTAGCCACGATAGAAACAATTGCGGTTCATTAGGTAGCCATACTGGAAGACGTTCAAGTTGATAAGGTAGCCACCATACAAGCAGCTGACCTTAACCAGGTAACCACGTCAGAAGAAACTGACGTGAATAGTGTAGCCTCCGTAGAGGAAGATGAAAATGTAACGCAATGTACAGTAGTAATTGTCAAGAGTTCAGAAAGACTATCTTTCAATGCAATTTCCTCGATAAAAACATCACGTATACAATAGAGCAAAGGGATGATAATCATTGGCCTTTTGTAAAGAAATGTTGAAGTCGAATGCGAAAACATGCATGTCAGTAGAGGTTAATATTTATAAGATATTTTTGTGTGTTTATCCAAATCAGCTGGCTTAGAATCTGTCAAGCGTCTGCCGGGCTCTCAAGTTTCATCTGAGAAATAGATTAGCATTAGAGATACGGGTGGAGAGGTGAATCAGACAACAGTAACCTCCCAAATCTGTCAGCTTTACGAGCACAGGAACAGTGACAGAACTGTTATCTGCAGCTTATGCAAGGGATAGCCATCAAAGCAACGTCAGAAGTGAGGGACAGAATACCAATTCATATGCGGGATAGATGTACTTTCTTGAGAGAAAATGAAGAGAAGAAAACGAACAAGAAGTACAAAAAGAGGATGGAGAAATATGGACTAACCATGTATGATGGAAATTTCAGTTTGAAATGATATTCTATTTATCTATCTTCAGTCCACTTGTGTCGTTAGACGTCGTGCGGAAGTGTGACCTCCTTTGTTTCATATTTTTATGGCAGGCGAACATCTGCTGGTGACTTGCCAGGTCAATCCCAGTATATGTTACCAACCGTTAGGTTGGTAGCCTCTGGAATACGATCGCCTATTTTGGGGACTGGTGCTGGTGGAAAAGTAAATTAGAGCAATGTAAACCCGCAGGCTGTCAGGCGCCATCTATGCCGCTGCTCTAACTAGATAACCAAGACCTGATGTTATAGCCACACAGTCCCCTTTTGCGACATATTTTCTGTGGAGCGGGAATCTCTAGAATAAATTGAGTAGATTTTTTTAAAACTTTAATTTTGCCAGGGCGCGGCCGTTAAGCATACTCGTTTAGATTTCCAACTGCCAATGAATTTTTAACGTGCGCGCCACTGAGACGGGTGTCTGATCTCACTAATCAGAGATCAGTGGAAATATTGTACTGGATGATGCACGTCAACAAATTTCGGTCACCTCCATGATTTGAACCCGTGACCTCCAGCACCGGAGGCGATCACCTTACCTCGAGACCACTGGATCACTATGGAATCATAGATTTAAAGCAGTAAAGACATTGTCTTTCAATTGGAAATTCGGTGTGCATACATCAAAGTGTGTGCGAAAGGGAAAGAGAGAAAAGCCTCAATGTCCTTTATCATTAAACGAGGACCTACTGCTGTGGCAAGTCTAATGATGTCTCGTTGATAAAACTCTCAAGGAAGTGTAAAAATGTCACCAATCCCGACTTTTTTTAAATCAGAAAGGGATTTCTATTCATGAAACATTTGGCAAGGACAACCCAAAACTGAGCCGCTGAAGGTCATCTTAACCGTCCTGTCCCTGGTGGCCACAAACACGTTTCTCGTGTAATTAACCTGGATTTTCCACAACAGCCAAATACGATCACATTGTTAATCTCAGAGGCGTAGCGGCCGCTTAAAGAATTTTACTTGCATTTTCGTTCACTTGTGCCGTTAAGCATTTAAGCATTTTGTGGAACGGACATATTCTATATTGAATCAATTGTGTTCATTGAGGATTCCGTGGGGAAGTGGTTTAGCCGTCGGCCTCGTGATCAGGTGGTGTGGGTTCGACTCCGGAATCCGCCGTCTTTTTCACGGGTGCATGATGCAGAGTCCCAAGCATCTCGTAGTCGCCCCCTAGTCGCCTTGTTCTTGCCACTGGGGTCGGGCGGCTCGAGACGAGAGAGTGAGGATAAAAAGTAGCGCAGTTAATCCTTACTTAAAATAGCGCTAGCAAAATAAATTATGGCATCATCGTCTACGATGGACGGCGGCCTTTGCCTTTGCCATTTTGTTCTTCAACCCCGTGTTGTTTTCATTCTTTTGTCATAGCTGCTATCCATCAAGCACGTGTCTTGTAACCAGATCTTCTTATGTTATTTGCGCACAGTAGTAGCTGATCGAAACACTGTATCAGGAGCACCATGTCCGAATAGATTTTAAAATATCGGAATGGTTTGACGTGTAAAGAAAAGTAAGACAAGAATGCATATGTCACCCTTGCTATTTAAACATCCATGCTGGGAACGTCATAAATAAAAGGTACAATTTACAAAGTATGACAAGTTTGACCCGTTTCCAATAGGCGAGAATGAAATATCAAAACTACGATGTGCGAATGATACGCTTGTCCTTTCGATGTACGTTGTGGGATTGGAACAGATATTGGCACAACAAAGAACAAAATCTACATTAAACATCAGCAAAACAAGATCATGAGCACTGACAAGGAAAAAGGGAGACAAAGGTATTATATAGAATAAAGGAGAGTAAACGTCAAACGTTTTTAATATCTCGGCTCAATTATAATCAACAATGGGGGTTGAATAAAGAAGTGAGTAAAAGAATAGCCATGACATTGCATGAAATTAGAAACTTACGGCGAAACACTAAAACTATAACAACAATAAAAATCCTGAGCACCTACATCGTCCCAGTGAGAACGTACGGAAGCCAAACATGGACCATAACGAACAAAAGCTAAGGAAGAAGATTCAATAACAGCCTACTGGCGATATAGGCCTTCTGTCTTACTCACGAAGGAATCCCTTTGAAACGTCATATTCCAAGACTGACTAAATAACGAAACTTGCATGCGTCAACTGTCATTGCAACTACAATAGTGTGTTCAGGAAACAAACATGGGTATGCAGTTGGTTTCAGGAAAGGGTTATGTGAAAGGATCACTTTCAGCAGTGATTTGTTGTGTTTTGTGCCGTGGTTATGTTTGATGTCTCTGAGTGGAGCAAGAATTGATTAATAACCTTGGCATAATATAAGTTTCGTTATTTAGTCGGGGGTAGAATGTGACGTTACAAAGGGATTTTTCGGTGAATCAGACCGCCTTTCTAAAGTAGGCCATAATTAAATATTTAAAGCTAAAATGAAGCAGAAAAATTAGAAAAATATTGATGGCAAGAAAAAAAAAGAAAACAAAGAAATTGTCTGTTAAATAGTATCCTGTCTTCAAAACTAAAATACTTTGACGACTTCAAACGGCACAATGGGCTATAACAAAACAATACTAGATAGTATGTTACCTGAAAAACGAGGCAAAGGGAGAGCCAGGAAAAAATTGACAGGACAGTAAAAAGGCTCTGATGATGGTATTTATAGAAGTCAGAGAGCTGTTATGAAAGCGACGTTCTGCAAAGGACATGTTGCATGATGATGATGAGTATTATAGCAGGTCGTATTCCTTAAATCCGTCTTATTTTCTGTCCTTCTCTGTATTTTCTGTCCAGCTCTGTATTTTATGTGGTGTTATGTATTTTCTGTCCTGTTCTGTATTTTCTGTCCTGCTCTGTATTTTCTGTCGTGTTATGTATTTTCTGTCTTGCTCTGTATTTTCTGTCGTGTTATGTATTTCTGTCCTGCTCTGTATTTTCTGTCTTGCTCTGTATTTTCTGTCCTGCTATGTATTTTCTGTCCTGCTCTGTATTTTCTGTCCTGCTCTGTATTTTCTGTCGCTATGATTGAGAGGTAAAGGCCCTCGCTTCTTAAAATGATGAACGAAGAATGTATACAATCAACTCTAGCAAGTTTCAAGCGACCCCTTGTTTCAAAGGAGGTAAGACCAGAGTGCTAGTGCATCCAGTCGTATTGACTTATGTCTTGCCACTGGTCCAAGACATCTCGTGACCAGTGAGTGAAGTTGATAACCAGCGCAATGCCTTCCTACTTTTAATGTAAATACAGCACATGTTACACCATGAAGACAAAACCGTCTGATAATGTTGCCATCATTGCTTGTGATTGGCAACTACGTACTTTTTCTGCGCATACTGCTCGATGGTCACACTCTCTATATGAATGTTTGCTAAGTAGTCATTTTGTGTCCTGAAATAAGATTTTCCGTTGTACATACTCTTCCATGTACTTTATCATAAAATGCTCGCTACGTAATGACTTTCCCTCGTGTGCATACATACATAATAATAATTCGTCCATCGTCGTTGATGAGGAACACCAAAATCATCACGTGTTATAATGGAACCTTGAGTATGTGTGCGCGCTCATGACTGATCAAGCCAATTCTAGCCTGGAAAGGTTTGTGACACGACTGACAAACGTAGTCAGCAGCGAACTCATATTTTCTCTGCTCTTGACTTCCTGATTGCATGTCTATCCTAGGTTGCCTGGATACGGAGACTCTCGCTGAGTTCAATGCCGTCTGTGATCGTGCTCTTCCACGTTGAACGATTTCGAGCCAGGTTCTCCCAGATGTTATTATCTATTTGACAGCACTTAAGGGACTCCTTCAGACTGTCTTTGATACGCCTTTTTGGACGTCCTTGTGATCGTTTTCTTTCATCCATTTCGATGTACATGAGCCTCTTTAGAAGCCTTTCGTTTGACATTCGGGCAAGGTGACCAGCCCATCTCATATAGGATTTTTCCACATATTTCCGCATCTGTGATATGGTCCTGCCAGCTTATAGCCAGTATACGCCTCAGACAGTTCATGTGAAAATGATTTAGCCTCCTGGCGTCATATATATTACCCGTGTTCAATACAATATGGCAGCTAAATAATATTGCAAGACATTTTGTCAGTCAATATATCGGCTCTGCGGAGCAAATGAGTTAAGTAGTAGTGAGAGTTGATTTGTCCCGACATATGATTTCTGACATCTAATTTCAGTTTGTCTATCAAGCTCTTTCTTCTTGTTTTACATGTTTAATGCACATGCACGCATAATCATTTTGTGTAGCCTAGAACCAAATTACTTCGTTACATTAATGTTGCTTTTTTGTTATTTGTCATAGCTATAGATTGGGATCTAAAAACTATGCCACAGACAAACATGTAGAAGTGAAATATACAGCTGATCAAACTCTAAAGCAGTGTTTCCGAACCTTTTTACACTCGCGGACCGGTGAGAATATGACAACATCTTAGCGGACCGGTGAGAATAGGAAAACATGTTAGCGGACCGGTAAGAATAGGAAAACATGTTAGCGGACCGGTGAGAATAGGAAAACATGTTAGCGGACCGGTAAGAATAGGAAAACATGTTAGCGGACCGGTGAGAATATGAAAACATGTTAGCGGACCGGTGAGAATAGGAAAACATCTTAGCGGACTGGTGAGAATAGGAAAACATGTTACCGGACCTGATAAAATAGGAAAAAACGTACTCGGACATGAGAGAAAATAGAAAAAATTGTTCTCAGACATGAGAAAATAGGAAAAATTGTTCTCGGACTTGAGAAAATAGGAAACAAAAATGTTCTTGGACATGAGAAAATAGGAAAATATGTTCGCGGACCAGTCTGACATGAAAAGCACAACAAAACAAACGAGTTATTTCCATATTATGTTGTGTATTAGTTGCTAAATCTAATATTATGAAATGAAAATTTTATAGCTATTTAAAATAATCAATATTCTAGCAGTACATAGATTAAGGGTTCAGTAATTTCTTTTCTCGCGAACTAGCAAAGGTCCGTGGACTGGCCGTTGGGGAACACTGATATTCTTCTTCTTCTTCTTCGTACGCAGTCAGACAGTACCCATTATTTTTTCGAAAAAAGCGGCGGTCATCCTGAGGCTGTCGCCACTGCCATAGAGCTTGTCTTGCAGTTCCACTGGTGATGGCCACATCTGCTCTCTCTGATCCTCGTATGTCGGGCAGTTCTGCAGCAGATGTTCAGCGGTCATTTTACCAGGACCGGACGGGCATTCGTCGGTACACCCTATCTTCAATTTGTTGAATAGGTGGTACCTCAGTCTATTGTGGCCAGTGCGAAGTCTGAAGACAACGACCTGCTCTCTTCGGTTCAACTGGTAATAGGCATCGTTTTTGGTGTAACCAGTATGTTCGGTTTCCCATTTGGTCATGTATCTGGCTTTGATAAGCCGTTTTGACTCTTCGTACGTCATACTAGTATCTGTTTGTGGTAGTCTTGCACCTTCTTTTGCCAGTCTGTCTGCCTCCTCGTTGCCTTGGATGTTGCAGTGTGATGGGACCCACTGTACCACTACCCTTTTTGGTGCGGACTGCTGGCACAGTTTGCAGAGTGCTGCTCTTAAGTCATTAAGCTCAGTATTTTTCTGGCTTTTTAGCGCTGTGACTACGGCGAGAGCATCTGTAAGCAGGACTATATGGCTTTCATTTTCACTGTGTGTCACCATTTCTTCCACTGCCGCCCTCAGTGCCTCTGCCTCCGCTCTGAAATTGCTTGTGTACTTACCAGTAGCGAATGACAGTGTTATTTGTCTGCCATTTGGTAGGTTCAGGAATGCTCCTGCCCCTCCGTTCTGTGTAGTGTTTGTTACAGAACCGTCGGTGTATGCATGGGTCCAGTCCATGCTTGGGTAGCTTTTCGTTATGAAGCTTAGGGTAGTATCTCTCCTTTCTTTTTCAGTCTGGCAGTTTTTGTTTGCAATACCTGGTATATTTTCTACCACCTCTGGAAATATATCCTGCCTCCAGGTAGGTTTTCGTACAGTAGTGATGGGTTTTGGTGTTGTTAGTGCGTTTATGGGATCTTCGTGCATCTTTGCTTTGGCTAATTCTGCAAAGTTTCTCCGCTTTAGTTTCCCATTTCCCAAATTGTTTAGTCTCTGGTGCATTGGATGGTCGGTCAGTCTTCGGAGTTTCTCTGACTGCAGCTGGGCTCTGCAGTCTCTTCTATCGGTCATGGATTGCAGTTTTGTAATCTTTTCAAGTTCTACAATTGGCGTTGACTTCATGCCACCTGTTATAATTCTCATGGCTTGGTTTTGAAGTTTGCTAGATTTATCGAAGTTCGCCTTCGCTGCTGTTGCCATACTCGAGAACTGGTCTCACTATTCCAGTGTACAGTTTCTTTAGTATGCCTTCGTCTGCTCCCCAGCTTGTGCCAGCAAGTTTCCTCATGATTGCCATTCTTTCTCTGGCTTTCATTCGGTTTCTCTCAATCTGACTTTTCCATGTCATGCGCCGATCAAATGTGACTCCCAGATAGGTTGGGTTGTCGTTTGGCTGCAGGAATTTGCCATTTAGAGTTAATTTGGTATTTTGGGGTTTTAATGAAAGCGAGAATATTGTGCATGTGGTTTTATCATCGTTTATTTTGACCAGCCATGAGTTTGCCCACTCTTCCAGCGATGTTAGGGCCGTCTGCATCCGATTTCTTGCTATGGTGAGATTCTTTTCAGAGGTCCACATAGCCAGATCGTCTGCAAACATTGAGCTATGGACTTTTCTTGGTATATTCTCTGTAATATCGTTTATATATACCAGGAAGAGTATGGGTGACAGTACTCCCCTTTGGGGTACTCCCTGCTCGAGTGTCACCGTTTTGCTCATCTGCCCTTGTACTTGGACTCTGGCCGTTCTTTGTTTGAGGTAGTGATTGATCCATTTGTACATTTTCCCACAAACATCACTTCTTCTTAGCTTGACTCTAAGTCCGTCTTTCCAGACTTTGTCAAATGCCTTTTCCAGATCCACCCAAACAGCTGCTGTGTGTTTCTGTGCCTGGTAGGCATCTTCTATCTCCTGGGCTATGAGGATGACCTGGTCCTCAGTGGAAATGTGCTGTCTAAAGCCGGCTTGCTGTGGAATTAGTATTCGTTTTTCTTCCAGATGCCACATCAGTCTGGTGTTTATCATCCATTCCATCAGCTTGCAGACACAGCTCAGTAGGCTTATGGGCCTGTATCCATTTGGATCTGTTTTATCCTTTCCTGTTTTTGGTACTGGTACCAGTATTGCGTCTTTCCATGCCTGGGGTACAATTCCCCTTTTCCAGCTTTGGTTCAGGACCGATAGCAGTTTCCTCTTCGCTGTTTGGCCCAGCCTCATCAGCATTTCGTTTGTTATCCCGTCTTTTCCGGGAGATTTCCTTTTCTTTAATGTTTTCATAGCCTCTTCCATTTCGCGCATTGTTAATTTGGCCATCATGTGCTCTTCAGGGGCCGTATTCATGTTGTCGTGCCCCTTTAGCTCTTCGCTAATGTCTGTATCCTTATCTGCAGGGACCTCGATGTGGTTTGCTCTGGCATAGTGATCGACAAAGGCGTTTGCGGCTTTCTTACCTGTGATCAAGTTCTCGCCCTGCTTGATGGTAATTTGTTTATTTGACGGGGTTTCGTCGTTCATGGCTCTGACTAGCTCCCATAGCTTGTTCCCGTCTTTGTCCAGGTTTAGGCTTTCCGTTTTATTTTTCCAGCTTTCTCTTGCTGTTTGCTTAAGAGTGTGTTTGTATTTTGCCGTGGCGGCTTTGAGGGCGATGGTTGCCTCCATGGATTTTTCTCGCTCTGCCGTGTTCCTAGCATTTGTTACTGCATCTTCCGCTTTCTGCAACTCATCATTCCAGTAGGGCTTATAGTTTTTCCTAGCTCCTCTTGGGATGGTTTCAGTGGCGGCTTGCATTATTGCCTTGCTTAGGCTTTCCACCATGGGCTTCATGAACACTGATCTAAATGATCTAGATTTCGCAGACGCACAGGTTCTACTGAGTTAAACTTTTGAGGACACACAGGAAAATATGGATCTATTACGCCAGATATCAGAACATATAGGACTCCAAGTAAATGACTGAAAGACAGAAGTTATGGAAGTTACAAACAGAGCTACTGATAGCAAGTGAATGAAGAACTATTACAGAAGTATTACAGTTTCACCTATTTGAGAAGTAAAGTGACACAAGATGAAAGCACAACACAAGAAACGTTCACTCTTCTTCTTCTTCATCGTACGCAGTCAGACATCAACCATTATTTTTTCGAAAAAAGCAGCGGTCATCCTGAGGCTGTCGAGACTGCCATAGAGCTTGTCTAGTGTTGACACTGGTGATGGCCACATCTGCTCTCTCTGATCCTCGTATGTCGGGCAGTTTTGCAGCAAATGCTCAGCGGTCATTTTCCCGGTACCACACGGGCATTCGTCAGTGCCACCTATCTTCAATTTGTTGAATAGGTGGTACCTCAGTCTATTTGGCCAGTGCGAAGTCTGAAGACCACGACCTGCTCTCTTCTGTTCAACTGGCAGTAGGCATCGTTTTTTATGTAGCCAGTATGTTCTGTTTCACTCGAAATGAGTTGATGTGTTTTTAAGCAGCTAACAAACAATCATAATTAATGAACAAATACACAAAGCTCATGCTCTTTAACTCCAAAGAAATATCAATGCTGACATATGGATGCGAAAGCTGGAAAACGGCACTAGAAAATAATGAATGCTTTTGAAAATAAATGTATCATTTTGTTTCTTTTTCTAGGAATCGACGTCACTGCACTCCGGGCATACAAATAGGGGCGCAGTCTCTCTCAACAAATGGCTAAGGGAATGGATGCTGATGGTCCCTGTAGCTCACTAGATGTGCATTCACTTGCTCCATCCTATTATGCGCCATACTCCGCTCGAACCTCGTTTAATGTCGAAACTTTGCAGTCTGTGGATTGCTGCTTCATTTATTGCAGTGTCCTCATCTAACAGGCGGTCATTGATTGATTTCAAAATGTCACTTCTATCCATCACTAATGTGCCCATGATGGGAGCTTATAAAACCATGATATCAGCTCTTTCAATGCCCTGAATCCCAGCATGAGCAGAACAGTAGATCCATGCCCACCCCTGGAGGTTTGAGGCCTTAACAGCTGCTATCCACTCGTACCTAAGCCATCCTTTCTGTACCTTCTGAAGTACAGCTTCCGCGTCTGTCACAATGACTGACTGTTATAGAAGTCTCAGATGTCCATTTCAGTGCTGAGATCACTGCTTCTGTCGCTATCCTCAAACTGGAGGTTGTTAATGTATTACAAAACTATTGAACATCGGTTGGGAAGAATTCAAGACCAACAAGCTAATAAGATAAAACATCAGCCAGCAATATGTTTCTATCATCATAAGGAACAGTCGGTCCACAAACATCAGGCATGTGCTTACAATGAACAGCAACATATTCCCGTTACAGGCAGTTCTGTGGACTCCAGATGGCAACAGAAAGAGACTCTAAACATAACGATCATCAAAGAAGGCTCAACTATTGGTCTAAACGACATTCAAGAACTCAGAAAAACAGCGTCACGCCGTTTAAATTGGAGAGCACTTGTTTCTGCCGTACGTGCCATGTTTCGTGTTCAAAGACCATAGATAAAATAATGTTGGTAATAATGTCATGATAGATTGTTGTTGTTGTTGAATGTCCACAATGAGTTGGATTACTATTTTGCGCCCCCTGAAAAGGACGTTAAGTGGCAGGTTGTTGTAGCTTTCCTCACATTCCGAGCGTTTTGAAGAAGGTGGACTAGGGTCCTCGAAGCGGTTGTACTATGCTTGGCTTCATCTGCGTATCGCTCATTACTACCCTGATCACGTCGATCCCTCACCTTCATAACCAGGTTGTCATGAAAACAGCCCGTTTCCAGGAACGGCTAGGGGAAGACGAGGTGATGGTCTTGGTCAGTATGTTTTTCCTGACCCTTACACATGTCTGATCAGTATGTTTTTCCTGACCCTTACACATGTCTGGTCAGTATGTTTTTCCAGACCCTTACACATGTCTGATCAGTATGTTTTTCCTGACCCTTACACATGTCTGATCAGTATGTTTTTCCTGACCCTTACACATGTCTGGTCAGTATGTTTTTCCTGACCCTTACACATGTCTGGTCAGTATGTTTTTCCTGACCCTACACATGTCTGGTCAGTATGTTTTTCCTGACCCTTACACATGTCTGGTCAGTATGTTTTTCCTGACCCTTACACATGTCTGATCAGTATGTTTTTCCTGACCCTTACACATGTCTGGTCAGTATGTTTTTCCTGATCCTTACTAACATGTCTGATCAGTATGTTTTTTCCTGACCAGACGCTAGTCCTCCGTCGCGCTGTTAGAGATAGGTGTGGCCCTTTGTTTTCTTCCATAAATAGTTATATAGTTCTTCCATAGTAATAGTTTGTGTTATTTGTAAGCGCATATTTGAGACTAGGTAAAATGATTACGTTAATCCAGCGGCTCAGAATGCCGTCACTGATGACGTGTTAGAATCTTCACTGTTTCAGGTCTCAGCACTTAATGCAGTGTGATGACGAGTTCCCTTTACCGTTGTCTTGTCTTCACTAACAGTATATCAATTCCCCGTTTACAGCTAGATAGACTGTAGCTTGTCACATCCTACCGAACGAAACCGGTAATTTTTCCAAGGACACAATCGCTGTAACTACTCTGCCGACCCTGTTCAATACCGAATACCTAAGAAGGACAGATTCATCCAATCACGTCGAAGAGGATGCTGCTCGCACTCCATCTAAAATATGTTAGAAGAGTTTATATAATGTCATTTCCACTCAAACTTTTTCCACAACGTCTTTTTCTGCTTGTGAGACAACGCCTTTATTCTAAATCCAAACCTTAAACACATTAAATAAATATTTATCTCTTTACTCACTCGGGAGTCCAAACATGTTTCTATCGGCGTCATTGACTCTACCTGTTTTAAGCTTTATTTATTATTCTCAACATGGCGACGCATTTGCCCTCTCGTTTACGTTACCTTTTTTAAAGCCAAGGACAGACAACGAATAGCTGTTTGTTCTGCAACTCCGTATAGACCGCTATTGTGTATTCAGTGTTGTTTACATGGACCAGAAATCCGATTTCGCCCGTCTGTTTACGTCTAGGCTAGTATTGGTTCCGACATCGATTCTGCCTGTTACTGAGTCTGCGTTAACTTCCGTGAATCATGTAAGAGATGTGAGAACAAGGGACTTAATTGTCTCCTGTTCCTTTGGAAGGCCCCTCGAACTTTACTAAGTTGTGTACTTGTAAAAGTTGAAGTTGTTGTTGTTGCTAAATGCTCACAATGAGTAAGTTTACTCTGTTTTTCCCCTGAAAAGGTTGTTATGTGAGGGGTTGTTGTAGCTTTCTTCCCATCCTGAGCGTTCTGATGAAGGGGGACCCCGGTCATCCAGGCAGTTCTGCTATGCATGGCTTCATGTGCGTGATGCTCACTACTACGGGGATTATGTCGATCTATATGTCGTACATGGGAGCCGTGTAGCGTAGTGGTTAGCGAGCTGGCTCCGCATCTAAGTGGTCCTGGGCTCATTCCCCAGTTGAGGTGGATATGTTTTTTGCAGACCGCAACGGCTCCCGGGTCGACCCGGGTATATGTGCTTAAAATGGGTACTGGTTCAGTCCAGGAAGTAAAAGCGGCGAGGGATAGGAGATGGCTACCGCCTCATATAGCCGAGCATTAGAAATGTGAGATCGCTAACACCTCTACGGCAGTAATGCTATAGGTTACTTTCTACATTCCGTCAGCGAGACTTGTCTTGAACAAATCTTGTTTACAGATAACGCTGCACAGAACAGAGATAGTGCTTTTGGTCAGTGTATTGCACCCGACCCTGACGCTACGTCTTGGCCAGTGTATTGTGCCTGACCCAGGCGCGACGTCATGGTCAGTATGGTGTGCCTGACCCGGATGCGACGTCATGGTCAGTATGTTGTGCCTGACCCGGATGCGACGTCATGGTCAGTATGTTGTGCCTGACCCGGATGGGATGTCATGGTCAGTATGTTGTGCCTGACCCTGCCACAACGTCCTGTCAGTATGTTGTGCCTGACCCTGCCGCGACGTCCTGGTCAGTATGTTGTGCGTGACCCTACGCGACGTCATGGTCAGTTTGTTGTACGTGAATTGACGCGACGTCCTGATCAGTATGGTGAGTCTGAGCCAGAGGCGACGTCCTGGTCAGTATGTTGTGCCTGACCCTTTGCCGACGTCGTGGTCAGTATCTTATGTGTGATCCTCACTCAACGTCCTGGCCAATATGTTGTGCCTGACCGGAATAGCGCCTCAGATCCTCTCGAAAAAGTATTGTCCAGCGGTATTTATCCTTTTGTACTGCATTTCCATTAACATTTAATAGAAACCTTTATGAGATAAAGGTAAAAGTATTTCCACAGCTTACACTGTCGTCGGGGATGAAGTGTGAGAGCTTCGATTGTTATAAGCCACAGCTTTGTGAAGTGTGATCCCTGTTCCTTTCTTCGATGTCTTCTTTTCCTCTCCCTACCATCAGGCAGGTATCCGTTTACAGCTGTGTCAGCTAGACTTGAACACTATACCTCTACCATGAAGTGCTCTACCACTTCGCTAATAAGCCACTCATACAACATTAGGACCTAGAAATTTATAAACTTCCAGATTCATCGTTTTCGCTTCCGTCGTCTATTATTTCATACCAATTGTTCCTATTCCGTATTCGCGATTCTCAAACCTGTCGCACAGTGTCTCAAACATCGTATTCACAAGACTGGAATAAGACGCACACTGTCGGGCACTGTAGGGGATTTTGTTACAATTGTAAAGACCATTCAATCATGGCCTACTTTAGATATGCTGTCTGACTCCCCGGAAAACCCCTTTAAACGGCACATTCCAACACCAACTAAATGACGGAATACATTGTGTCAAGGAAATAAAAAACAGAGAAATAAAACAAATTCACAGTACAAATCACAACAAATCACCGTTGAGAGTGATCCTTTAACAGAATCTTGCGCTGATCCATTTCCGAACACGCTATTATAGTTGCACTGATAGTTCACACATGCAAGTTCAGTTAGGGAGTCAGCCGTGAAATATGACGTTTCAAAGGGATTTCTCCGTGAGCCAGAAGGCCTGTATCTACAGTAGGCTGTGATCCAGTGCTGTATGACGTGTATCGATATTATGTCTTGAATCTAAACACCAGACGGAGGCAAAGTTTCAATTTGATTACGTTTAATTTTTGACTGCAGTTAACTATTCATAAAAGTCACCTTCTATTGGTTCATTTATCTGCATTTACGTCACGTTAATTAAGCTCTCTCTATTATGTTTCTGTGCTATAGACGGCGCTTACAGCAGGACTCAGAATTCCCCAGTTCCATCTGTCAGTCGCCACGCTCTGTAGTTCTTGCAAGTTCCCTAGCAAATTATTTCACCATCCCTAGTGATTGTTCTGTATAGAGTCTCGCTTCCTCTTGCCACTAGGTTTCTATATAATCGCCTGTTGCGTGAGCCTATCATTGTTCTTCCGAAACACGTGCCTGGCTTGGTCTAACATTTCTTCCTGACGACATTAGAAATAATTGAGGTTGGCCTGTAATTGTATTTGCTCATTAGTTATCAAATCTTTACAACCAATGCCTAATAGATGTCTAAGGCATTTATTTTCAAATGTTTTCAATCTATTTTCAAACATCTTCATTATTTTCCAGCTTTCACAACCATATGTGAGCACTGAGAAGACGTTAGAGTTAAGTATCCCGATATTGATGTATTCACTCAGGTTATAGATTTCCAAATATTCGTTAATTGGTTGAAAGCATTGGAGGTCACTGTGATTCGGGTGAGAATCTCTTTTGTTGCATCCCCATTTTGCGCCGTCCTACTGCCAACAAATGACATTCTAAACTTTCTTGACTACGACCATTGAGCTGTATTCAAGACGCTGTCAGTGTGAGATTCATGGTTTTAGTTTCGGAGGCATTTATCTCAAGCCTTATCTGTTCGGCTATGTGACGGAGTTGTTCTATCTTCTCCTGTTCTTCTTCTACACTAGAATTCAGGAACGCTAGATCATCCCAGGCCATCTAGGGGTTTGTCATGTCGACCTACTGCCGAAATGTCTGTTTCCCTGTTCATTAATAGTTATAAAGAAAAGTACAGATGCATATGAACTTTAATCCCATTGATTATTGCACTTTCATTGTCCTCTATTTTTCAACATAATTTCAAACAACATTAATGCACTTATCACATCGCTTTATCAGTGCAAGGACAGGTCCATCAGGTTCATTTTATGTTCGTCAGTCAGTTGTCTTCGTACCCACCGTGAGCAAACATAACGGATATTCAATCGGCCATGGATTATGCCCCATGCAAACACCCCATTGCAGTTGTATATCTTTACTTGTTTGTCATCTCCCCTACAGGTGGGGTCAGGTAAGGTCATCCCGTAACTAGTGAGATCGTTGAGGCACACATGAAGACATCCTCACAATCCCACGTCATACATCTCTGTCAGCGGTCGCTGTCTGTGCCTCTTCTGGTCGGAGATTGGTTCATTCTTTTATGTTGTCCTCCAACCTCTTTTTAGGACGGCCTCTTCGTCGTCTGCATAGTACCTTTAAGGGAGCTAAGTAGCGCGGGGGTTAGCGATCTGGCTTCACATCTGAGTGGTCCTGAGTTCATTCACCAGTTGAGGCGGAAATGTTTTTTGCAGAACGCAACGGCTTCTGGGTCGACCCAGCATTAAATGGGTACCGGTTCAGTACGGGAAGTAAAAGCGGCGAGGGAGAGGAGATGGCTACCGCCCTCATATAGCCGCGCCCTTGAAATGTGAGATCGCTAACATCTCACTCCCTTACGATAGTAATAATATGGCTTACCTTACTTGCACCTTTCCGTGCAAGATCGTATTTGCAAGACTATTTGATCTCGATATGTGACCGTACCAAGCGAGTTGATCTCGATATGTGACCGTACCAAGCGAGTTTCCTTCTTTTGACAGTTGCCAGGAGGTCCTCAAAATGCCGTAATGCTGTTGTAATTCTATCTCGTATTTCCTCATTTATAATTCAATCTTTGTAAGTTGAAAACATCTCATCTCCAAGGCATGTATCATCCACTACAGGTCACCTGTTATTGTCCATGTCTCACCAACATGAGGAATATTCACAGGACCAATGTACGCATTAAACTGATTTTCGTGAATAGTGCTAACCGTTTATCTTCCCATATTTTGTTAAGCCGTGCAAGCGCCGCGATTGTCTGTGCTATTCTGGCCAACACCTCACGTTTTGATTCTTCATCACTGACACTCGAACCCAGATATTTAAAACGGTCAACCACTTCGAGTTTCTGGCCATTAGCTTGAATTCTACTGTTAAAGCCCTACATGTCATACATATTCTTCTGTTGCATTCTAAACAGGACGACCAGGTCGTGCTTCGAAAGTCATTTTGTAGCGTCCTTGAGAAAATGTGTCAATTCAGTTATACACAGCTTTACGCAACAAACACTTCTCCACGTAATCAGGTAGAATTTCTGTATGAATATCTTTTGCAGAAAGTCATTTTGCGTCCACTAAAGAACGCTCTTTTATTTGATTGTACACTCGGTGAGGACCGATGCCATTTTGTTTGTCAACTGCGCACGTGTATGCGACCTCTAGCATCTGCTACAAACATTAATAACAAAACTGCATGCTGCTGGCACCAAAAGACACATTTAAAAACTACCAACTATATTTTACGGGTGTCCTTGCTGACTTCCGTTCATGCATGTGCATTGTGTGTTTATATATATATATATATATATACACACACACTAGCGAACAATGGCATCACAAAGTATTTAAAAACAGCGCCATGATTATGTTGATTTCGAAAATGTTCTACGCAGAGACAAATTAAAACTTTTCTTACAGTCAGTTTTGAAGAGTTTATTAGCTGATATTGATAGCTATATTATGGCTATTTATATCGTTGTTTAAAACAGAGCAAGCACTTTGAAATCATATTGTGGCGGAAAAGCAAGTTAAGTTGTGCATCCAAACGAAGATGGTGACTTCAAAAAATAGAAAGCATTTCCTCGAGTGACTGTTATTCAAGAACTGGCATTGAATTTTGAGGAAACATTAAAACAAAGTTGCTAGCATATAAACTCTAGCACGGATTTAACTGTTACAGCTCAGTTGGCGACTTTCATTTGTTGGATGATCGACGAATTTAGATATCGAAGAATTGTTGGCGTTTTGTCCCCTGAAAGAAGCGACGGAAGGAATGGACATTGTGGGGGCTACGAATGCAACCGTTTCTAGACAGTACTTTAATTTTTTTTTAACTTTGCTACCCTTTACGGTGGATGGAGTTCTTGCAATGGCTGTAGGAAATGTGGATTACCAACACTTTTAAGTAAGAACAAGAAATATATGATAGTTTGTTAATCACAGAAAATCTGTGAAAATCCAAGAAAATTTGTTTTGGAAATCTTATGAATGTACAGTCATCCTTATTAGTAGATCCAATATGAAACACAATTACAGAATGAGAGAGAACAGTATTAGAAAGATGGAAAGGAAAATGACCTATGTGTTATAATAGACCATACAGGTAAGGTGAGTGAGCAAGTCCAGGTAGCAGTGAAAAAAGGCTAATGCAATGTTAGGTATGATAATACGAAATATTAAACATAGGAAGGTGGTAGTGATTGTTAAACTGTGTAAAGTAAAATTTAGACCTAGACTAGAGTACTGTGTTCAGGTGTGGGGCTTTTATCGTAAAGTGAATATAAACATGCTGGAAAGGATACAGAGAAGAGCAACAAAACTGATAGCGTGATTCTGGAATTACAGTTATGAGAAAGACATTCAGAAAAAAAAAATGGTCTACTGTGTAAATAAAAGAGAATATTTCGAGGTGAATTAATAAAGACATATACGATAATTAACGGAAAGGATAAATTAGACTTAAACAAGTTTTTAAAAAAACAAAATATAGCCGCCTACAAGAGCACGAGGCTACACCCACAAATTAATTAAAGAAAGGTCCAGATTAGATACTAGAAAATATTTGTTTAGACAGAGATTGGTGAATTTGTGTAATGCACTGCCGCAAGAAATAGTGAAGGCAGGGTCAATTAATGCATTAATCAAGAACGAAAGTCAGAGGCGCGAAGACGATCAGATACCGTCGTAGTTCTGACCATAAACAATGCCGACTAGTGATCCGCAGGAGTTGCTTCGATGACTCTGCGGGCAGCTTCCGGGAAACCAAAGTGTTTGGGTTCCGGGGGAAGTATGGTTGCAAAGCTGAAACTTAAAGGAATTGACGGAAGGGCACCACCAGGAGTGGAGCCTGCGGCTTAATTTGACTCAACACGGCCAACACTGAAATGACTGACATGCCGAGACCACTTTTCTGGGGTCTAATATCGAACTGGTGCTGGATTTAGACCCTCAGAAATCTGGGGTTATGCCCTCTGAGGCTCGGTTGGTCTGCATCCAGTGTTTGATAAAGGAATTGACGGAAGAGCACTATCATAAGTGGAGCCTGAGGCTAAAATTGACTAAACACGCCAATAGTGTAGAATGACTGTCAAAAGAGAGCACCTTCGGGGGGTCTAATAGTGAACATGTGCTGGAATTAGACCCTCGAAAATCTGGGGCCACCCTCTAAGTAACTTGATTGTCTCGCTAAAGGAATTGACGGAAGGGCACCACCAGGAGTGGAACCTGCGGCTTTATTTGACTGAACACGCCAATACTGTAAAACGACTGACAAATCGAGAGCACTACCGTTTGGGTCTAAAAATGAACGTACGCTGGTATTAGACTCACGGAAGACAAGTCAGCTCTCAAACACTCTAATGAAAGAACGCCACGGAAATCGTGTTTAACCCCGCAGAAACCGCAGATTTCAAATACCTGGTCATTGACAAATAAAAGCCCTCAATAAATTCGTCTGACCAAATAGTGAACGGGTGCTGGAAATAGACCATCTGAAGACAGGTCAGTTTTACCCTACTAATGACAGGGCGTTGCTACGGAAAACCAGCTCATATCGAGAGGAGCCGCAGACACTTTGGTTCACGTACCAGGCTGATAAGCCAATGGCGCGAGGCTACCATGTGGGGGATTACGGCCGAACCCTTGTAAGCCGCAATCCCGCTCAAAATCTCAGCACCACTGCAATGGGAGGCTCCTACATGCTCGGGACCTGGGGCTTGCACCCCAGCCATATCTGGTAGAGCCGCAGCAAGAGGTCCTTGCCGTCCGCCGATCAAAGCGGGCGGACAACTGCTTGATACTCACCTTATACGGCGATGGGGTGCGAAACCACCAACTAAAGACTTAGTACCTGGTCGGGGTGTCGAAAACAGTAGAGCAGCCACCTCACTGTGAAATGTCGAGACTCAACCAATGACCATGAGAGCTGTCCACACACCAGGCGAACAACATCTCTGTGACATTACCAGGCTTGTCCTCTAGCTAAATGCACGTCGGCTACGATATCTACCTCTGTACGTTATCAGCCATATAACTATCATGCTGGACGCAGAAGAGATGCAGACCAGCGGACATTGCACACCTGCCCCACTGTGTCAATACCTCAGGTGGCGGGGAATGCTAGGCGTACCGTCCCTGCATAGAAGCCAAGAAAATAAAGGGAAAAAGAGATACCCCACTCACATGCAAATTCTACGTTTCTGGCAGGACGTGACGATCCTGGGATACAGACACACTGGACTGCCTCTCTTCCGGGTAAACCAGTCCATCTCATATATCATCTCACATATCATCATTGCACCCTATAAACACGAGTAGTGAAGACTCGATAGTCTGGTAAGACAACTTCCATAAGAGAGACAACTCTGATCATAAACAACTGCTGCCTTGCAGATAGGCTGGGGACAGCCAAAGGCTAAGGAGGGCATCCCTACAGAAACGCCTGTTGAAATCGGATGCACGGGGCCGCAAGCCTAACAAAACAGTGCAACGTAAATCGCAGCATGATGGCAGTACAACCTACTAGAAAAACGCATGGCGCTCATCCTGCGGAGTCCCGCCAGGCAGCGATAGTGCCGGGCCTCACGCCTCGAAGGGGCCCACCCTTGACTACTGGTGGTCACCCACCCATGTGTCGTGGAGTCAAGGCACACGGCTATGGGGCAACTTCTATTGGCCAAAACCTCAAGACCCTCAAAATACTACAGTGGAATGCGGAGGGAGTCATTAACAAAAAACTTTCCCTAACACACCACCTGCATGAAGGTAAGATTGACGTGGCATGTATCCAGGAAACGCACCTCAACAATAACCATAAATTCTCAATCAGAGGATACCAGACCTTCTGTCTAGATAGAGAAGGCCACAAAGGAGGGGTCCTGATACTGACCAGAAACTGTATACCGAGTAGCGCGGTATCTGTCAATCACACCGGACAAGCAGAAATTGTAGGAGTTAACATAATGGCTCAAGAGACGAAGCTCCGCATTTTCAATCTGTACGGACCACCAAATAGAGACCTATCGCTCTCGAGTATGGAGGTCAGAGACTCCAACTGCATAGTAGTTGGAGATTTCAACAGCCACTCGGAGAGATGGGGATACTCTGACACAAACAGCAGAGGTGACGAAGTGGAAGATTGGGAGATAGATGCAAATCTCTCCCTAATCAATAGGCCGGAGGATAGCCCTAGCTTCTATTCAAGAACATGGCATACCACCTCGACTCCAGATTTGGCCTTCTCCACACAGGACATACACCATAAAATAGACCGCCAGGTGCTAAACCAACTGGCAGGTAGCGACCACAGGCCAATCAGGCTAACCATTGACATGGAAGTAGGCCCACAGGAAACAAAACCGCTCCCACGTTGGAATTACAAACGAGCCGACTGGGACAGATTTGCAATCCTGACAGATGGGCTGTGTGAATCCATCAACACACGAAACACCAAAATGAAGCCCATGGTGGAAAGCCTAAGCAAGGCAATAATGCAAGCCGCCACTGAAACCATCCCAAAAGGAGCTAGGAAAAACTATAAGCCCTACTGGAATGATGAGTTGCAGAAAGTGGAAGATGCAGTAACAAATGCTAGGAACATGGCAGAGCGAGAAAAATCCATGGAGGCAAACATCGCCCTAAAAGCCGCCACGGCGAAATACAAACACACTCTCAAGCAAACAGGAAGAGAAAGCTGGAAAAATAAAACGGAAAGTCTAAACCTGGACAAAGACGGGAACAAGCTATGGAAGCTAGTCAGAGCCATGAACGACGAAACCCCGTCAAATAAACAAATTACTATCAAGCAGGGCGAGAACTTGATCACAGGTAAGAAAGCCACAAACGCCTTTGTCGATCACTATGCCAGAGCAAACCACATCGAGGTCCCTGCAGATAAGCATACAGACATTAGCGAAGAGCTAAAGGGACACGAAAACATGAATACGGCTCCTGAAGAGCACATGATGGCCAAACAAACGAAATGCTGATGGGGCTGGGCCAATCAGCGAAGAAGAAACTGCTATCGGTCCTGAACCAAAGCTGGAAAAGGGTAATTGTACCACAGGCATGGAAAGATGCAATACTGGTACCAGTACCAAAAACTGGAAAGGGCAGAACAGATCTAAATGGATACAGGCCCATAAGCCTACTGAGCTGTGTCGGCAAGCTGATGGAACGGATGATAAACACCAGACTGATGTGGCATCTGGAAGAAAAACGAATACTAATTCCACAGCAAGCCGGCTTTAGACAGCACAGATCCACTGAGGACCAGGTCATCCTCATAGCCCAGGAGATAAAAGATGCCTACCAGGCACAGAAACACACAGTAGCTGTTTGGGTGGATCTGGAAAAGGCATTTGACAAAGTCTGGAAAGATGGACTTAGAGTCAAGCTAAGAAGAAGTGATGTCTGTGGGAAGATGTACAAGTGGATCAACCACTACCTCAAACAAAGAACGGCCAGAGTCCAAGTACAAGGGCAGATGAGCAAAAAGGTGACACTCGAGCAGGGAGTACCCCAAAGGGGAGTATTGTCACCCACACTCTTCCTGGTATATATAAACGATATTACAGAGAATATACCAAGAAGAGTCCATTGCTCAATGTTTGCAGACGATCTGGCTATGTGGACCTCTGAAAAGAATCTCACCATAGCAAGAAATCGGATGCAGACGGCCCTAACATCGCTGGAAGAGTGGGCGAACTCATGGCTGGTCAAAATAAGTACCAAATTAAGTCTAAATGGCAAAATCCTGCAGCCAAACGACAACCTAACCTATCTGGGAGTCACATTTGATCGGCGCATGACATGGAAAAGTCAGATTGAGAGAAACCGAATGAAAGCCAGAGAAAGAATGGCAATCATGAGGAAACTTGCTGGCACAAGCTGGGGAGCAGACGAAGGCATACTAAAGAAACTGTATACTGGAAGAGTGAGACCAGTTCTCGAGTATGGCATTGCGGCATGGACAACAGCAGCGAAGGCGAACTTCGATAAAGTTAACAAACTTCAAAACCAAGCCATGAGAATTATAACAGGTGGCATGAAGTCAACGCCAATTGTAGAACTTGAAAAGATTACAAAACTGCAATCCATGACCGATAGAAGAGACTGCAGAGCCCAGCTGCAGTCAGAGAAACTCCGAAGACTGACCGACCATCCAATGCACCAGAGACTAAACAATTTGGGAAATGGGAAACTAAAGCGGAGAAACTTTGCAGAAATAGCCAAAGCAAAGATGCACGAAGATCCCATAAACGCACTAACAACACCAAAACCCATCACTACTGTACGAAAACCTACCTGGAGGCAGGATATATTTCCAGAGGTGGTAGAAAATATACCAGGTATTGCAAACAAAAACTGCCAGACTGAAAAAGAAAAGAGAGATACTACCCTAAGCTTCATAACGAAAAGCTACCCAAGCGTGGACTGGACCCATGCATACACCGACGGTTCTGTAACAAACACTACACAGAACGGAGGGGCAGGAGCATTCCTGAACCTACCAAATGGCAGAAAAATAACACTGTCATTCGCTACTGGTAAGTACACAAGCAATTTCAGAGCGGAGGCAGAGGCACTGAGGGCGGCAGTGGAAGAAATGGTGATACACAGTGAAAATGAGAGCCATATAGTCCTGCTGACAGATGCTCTCGCCGTAGTCACAGCGCTAAAAAGCCAGAAAAATACTGAGCTTAATGACTTAAGAGCAGCACTCTGCAAACTGTGCCAGCAGTCCGCACCAAAAAGGGTAGTGGTACAGTGGGTTCCGTCACACTGCAACATCCAAGGCAACGAGGAGGCAGACAGACTGGCAAAAGAAGGTGCAAGACTACCACAAACAGATACCAGTATGACGTACGAAGAGTCAAAACGGCTTATCAAAGCCAGATACATGACCAAATGGGAAACCGTACATACTGGTTACACCAAAAACGATGCCTATTACCAGTTGAACCGAAGAGAGCAGGTCGTTGTCTTCAGACTTCGCACTGGCCACAACAGACTGAGGTACCACCTATTCAACAAATTGAAGATAGGGTGTACCGACGAATGCCCGTGCGGTACCGGTAAAATGACCGCTGAACATCTGCTGCAGAACTGCCCGACATACGAGGATCAGAGAGAGCAGATGTGGCCATTACCAGTGGAACTGCAAGACAAGCTCTATGGCAGTGGCGACAGCCTCAGGATGACCGCCGCTTTTTTCGAAAAAATAATGGTTACTGTCTGACTGCGTACGCAGAAGAAGAAGAAGAAGATACTAGAAAATATTTGTTTAGACAGAGATTGGTGAATTTGTGTAATGCACTGCCGCAAGAAATAGTGAAGGCAGGGTCAATTAATGCATTCAAGGATACATTTAATGCATATAGTTATTTTTATATCAAGTAAATGTAAAAGACAAAAGACATGAATTGTATACATTCTCTGCAGTATGATGACTTGAGTTAAATTTAGTTGTCTTTGACATTAAGGAATTCGTCGTAGCTAGGGGATAGAATTTCGACAGTTTAACAATTTTCTAAATTCAGAAGAAATATGTCATTAAAGAGTTCATGACAGCTAAAGGCAAAATATGACCAGAGATCGACGAGCCGAAGTGGATGAGTCACTTTCCGTTCCTTACTGACATGCCTTCTCATTTGAAGATTCAATCAAAATATCATCTGGCGCATGCCCTGTTTATTGGCACCATTGTTTATCTGATTAAATAAAAACTCTTTCAGGGCCAATTTCATGACCAGAATTTCACTCATATTTCGAATATTGTTAAATTACAGTTTGCTGAATACGCACCTCAATACTTGGCTGCAATATCTCCGCTCCAGACCGAGTCCCAAGAGAAATTCAAAGATTTCCGTGCTCAAGAAATGTCCTTGAACGTGGTAAATAATCTCTTCTCAGGAAATGTAACGGAGACTCCAGGGGACCTTCATATGAAAATAATTGACATTCAATGTGACTTAGGCCTCAAAATGAAGTTTGATGAGGTGTTTCTCCTGGAGTGATGCCAAGAGTATGTAGAAAAGTAGAGGAGAAAATTGGTTCATTTCAAAATGTAAGCGTCAAGAATCTTCTTCTTCATTTTAATCACGTTCGTAGAAAAAGATAAGATTACGTTACATCATCTAACCTCAGCTCAATTATACTCAGACCGGCTTAAGAAGGAACAAGCTGTCATCATCATGTAGCATGTCCTTCGTAGAACGTCGCTCCCATCACAGTCTGTCTGAAAGAAACTCGTTCCCTTGCCAAAACACCAGTTTCCGCCACTGTCATACTCAGGCTCTCCTGGATATCTTGGTGCAATCGTCTTCTTGGTCTACCCCTTCCTCTTTTGACTGGCACCATACCTTCCATCACCGTCCTCTCAAGACCGTTGTGTCTCTTGATGTGACCAAAGTATTTGCATTTTCTAGCCAAAATGGAATTGATAAACAAGTTCTCCTCTATGCTCAGCTCTTGCCCAATGTCTACATTTGTTCTTTTCTCTGTCCAGGGTATTCTGAGGATCTTTCTGTTACATTTTGACTCGAAGGATTCGATTCTTTGTCTAGAAGTTTTGGTAATCGTCCATGCTTCACAGCCATAAGCTGCCACAGGAAAAACACAGGCTCTCAAAACTTTTACTTTTATCGTTTTGTTGGTGCCCTGCCAAAATTTCTTCAGGCTGTTCAGTCTCTGCATTGCCATAGCTAGTCTTCTTCTGATTTCTTTCGAGCAGTCACCATTTTTGTCAATTCTGGAGCCCAGATATTCAAAATGTGTAACCTGATCTATTTCCTCACCACCCACTGTAAATTTATGCTGACATTGTGTTTTATCGGTGGTCATTATCTTTGTTTTGTTTATGTTATGAACAAATTTTGATCTTTACTATGTCCGTTAACGGATTAAAGTAGCTGCTCTAGTCCTTCCGCACTTCTTAATAGTATCACTGTGTCATCTGCGTATCGTAACTCTGGAATCTCGTACCCCCCCCCCCCCCCCCCCCCAATCGTAAATGGGTCGAAACTTTCAATGTTCTCATCTTCTCGTACATTTCTCATTATACATTTCGCATATATGTTGTACAGATAAGATGAGAGGATACATCCCTGTCGGACTACCTTTTCTATTGCAAACCAATCTGATGTTTGCCCTGATACTCGGACAGCGGCTTGTTGATCTTGGTATAATGTTTCAATGAGATGGACTATATGCAAAGAAAACCCCATTTCCTTCATGATTCTCCATAGATTTTGATGTTTGATGTCGAAGGCCTTAGTGTAATCAATGAAACATGTGTACAGGTCTACATTAAACTCTCTACATTTTTCATAGATATTCCTTAAATGGAATATGTGGTCCCGGGTCCCTCTGTCTTTCCTAAAACCTGCCTGGACTACGTGAATTTATGATTCAAACCTTTTCTCTATCCTTCTTAATAGGATTCGCAAGAGTATCTTGCTAGCATGGTTGATCAGTGCGATAGTTCGGTAATTCGTGCACAGCTTCAGGTTGCCTTTTTTGGGGAGGGGAATATAAATTGATTTCTTCCATGATTCTGGCCACTCTGCACTGGGCCATATCTGTTTACACAGCTTGTGATAGACTCGAGCACATGCCTCTCCTCCTGCTTGTATTAGCTCTGCTGGGATATCATCACATCCTGGGGACTTTCCCTTTTTCAGACTTTTAATTGCAGAGCGTACTTCTTCCAATGTTGGTTCAGGTTCTTTCTCATCCTTTGGTAGGATTGTAACTGAGCGCTTTAGAAGGCCGGCTTTAGAAGGAACAAGCTATAGGAATGTAATTTTTACTCTCAGACAATTGGTGGAGAATACAATTGAATACGATCTGGAACTGTATGTTGAGTTTGTAGATCAAGAAAAAGGTTTTGACTTGGTAGATAGACAATTAGTGGCTGGAGTGGTCCGCCTGGGTCTTTGTGTATGACAAGGAAAGAATAGCACCACTGCCCCGCAGAGAGCATATCGTAAGAGGCGACTAACTTTGTGACATGGCGTAACACGGGCATGGTTCGGTGGTTTATTTAGGGCAGCATAGATGGCGCCTAACAGGCTGCGGGTATACTTTGTAGTGTACTACTAGTGTTTGAGACTATTAAGATGGATTCGCACATCAGTTAATCACCCTCCCTGGGACTTGTCCCAACGCAGCGGAGTAATAAACTGCTCGAGCCTAGCCACCTAAGCAAGAAATCCTTCTCACGACTACGTCCAGGTCATACCAAAGCTGGGACATGTACAGGGGCATATGCCCCTGTAGAAGTACAGGTCGACTAAGAAATAAGAAGATAGACAATATCTATGAAAATATTGGCACACTATGGAATGAATGATCACCTAATTAACATATGCAAACGTCTTTACATTGATAGCCAGTGCTCTGTTAAAACAATAACCGGGCTATAAGAAAAAATCAATTAAAAATGTATAGTACAAAAAGAATGTGTGCTATCCCATTTGTTGTTCATTACATATGTAGATCACATTTGTAAAACAGACAACTTAAATGAAGGTAGCAACATGTTTTTGAACTCTCAGTTAAACTTCATTTCGCTGTCATAGAAACTTCAGAAACACAATTGCAACAACATAGGCTACATACAGCATGTAAAAATGCAGCATGAAAATCAAAGTAGAAATAACTTAGGTAATTAAAATATATAGAATAGCCAAAGACATCAATTTTTTCCTTGTAAGGCAAATCAAACAAGTGAAAGATTTCACATACTTACGGAGCACGTTATCAGCAGACGAAAGAATCACAACAGAAATCCAACAAAGGTGCAATAAAGTTAATCAGGTCATTGCAAGTACGTGACAATAACTACCAAAAGAGCTTTATACAACACTATTTTCGTACTGTCACTTTTCTACCAATGTCGAAACTGGACACTATCATTAAATGAAAAAACAACACATTAAAATAGGAGAAATGAAATGCCTGCACAAATTTGTTGGTATAACAAGGAGAGACATGATCAGATCGATGACATCAGGAGACTCAAGGGAACAACACCAGTATTAGACTACATCAAAATACAGCAAATTAAAATGGTTTTTCCGCGTAACAAAGACTACCACCACGGCACATCAAAACAAGCAAAGCTATTTAGATACAACAGATTCAAGGCAAATGGTTGTCCACGAAAAAGGTGACATTAAAAAATATCTGAAGCGGTGAATGCCACTGTGCTTGAGGGACACAGACAGGCTCGTTCTAGAGATCTCTTCATAACCTGACTGAAAGGCATAAAAGGATAGGCCAACAAAGGATTAAGATGGTGTACAGAATAAAGCACATCAAGTCAAAACTGAGGGCATCAATTATTGATTTTTACAGAATAAAACTCACCAACTCAAAACTGAGGACATCAAATTATTGATTGTTACAGAATAAAACTCACGAAGTCAAAACTGAGGACATCAAATTATTGATTGCTACAGAATGAAACACTTCATGTCAAAACTGAGGACATTGGTTATTGATTGTTAACTGGTGCTCCAACGCCAAATCAGATATCTCATAAATAATTACTGGTATTAAATTATTAGTAAAACAACAATACATTGGTAGTTGGATTATGTATTGGTAGAACACCTTATTTCCATGACAAAAAAAGGGTTAAAGTCCCGCAGTCGTCATGTCCCTGTCGACCCAGCTGTAAATGTGTTTCTGACTTACGGTATAAGAAAGAAAAGGCAGCCGGGATGCTATCTGGCCAACCCCACCTCACAGAAGCTGTACCTTAATATACTGAAGTCTCTAATACTTCATTTCCTGTCAGAGGATACGTCTGCCGCAGGACATTCATTTCCTTTTAGTTTTCTAATGAACTGAATCTGCTATTCCTGACGTTGGTATTGCATTGTTGAACCAGGAAACATATATCAACAGAAATATTTTCAAGTCGAGAAATTGAAAGAATCAAATTATAGTCAAGTGCGCAGAAGGAAGCTATTATCGTTTAGTTAATTAGTTTTCTTTCCACATGCCGTTGAGCTTAGTCGGGGAGGTAGGGGAGGATATTTCTGTTCTACGCCAAGTGCGTTGCATTGGTCTAATACCAACTATCCACCTACCTCGCAGTCGTTCTCTTGCACTTTAATAAGACTTACAGCATTGTAAGCCATCAGTGGAAGTTGATGAGGATACATTTTCATTAGATGGCGAACCGGCTAAATTCTTGATGAAAATGTTCTCTGCACAAAAAGCAGTGTCGATCATACTTCGAATTCATTCGTTTCGCTTTCTGTCTTTCGTGGCAGCAGCGATGACTTTCCTCAAACACTTCATTTCACGAATATAAATTCTGTTCTCAATAAGCCATGTTTGGCACTGGCACCCTATAGTCTGCATAAATACACTGTTAATTAGCTGTTGCTTAGCTGCAAACTAAATCTGGGGTGCCTAAGCAGTGATGACAGCTAATAAATCACAGATGCTTGCTGACACACTAGTCTAGACTTCGCTGTCGAACCAACATTTTGTCGAAAAAAAATACATCCCAAAATATCTGAACTCATCGGCCTGTTGAAAAGCAACATCTTGTTTTCAAATAATATAATTGTATTAAAATAATATAATTGTTTAAAAATATAATTATTAATAATTGTAATATAATACAAGCCATCTCAATCCCCAGACAAGACAGAACCCCACATGAAATCAAATATAATATCGGGTTGCTGTCATCCCCAACAGAACAGATATAGGCCTAATTAGAAGAGTGACAGTATATCAGTCACATGGCGAGAAATTGTCATTTGAACAATTGAAAGAGCGACAAAGTTACCAATTGTATCGGTAATTCTTGTATTAATAACATGTGCGACAGCCTTTGTTGGAAACAGACAATGTAACCAAACATGGGCTGAACTAGACCTCATTAAGAAAGAAAAGTGTATAAGAGATTCATGAATAAAGCAATTGCATTTAGGAGGATCGAAAACGTACCCACACAAAGAATTTAATCAATATTGAATGTGGGAACCTCGTGATTCTAATCTACAATGTAGCAGCGCAAATGAAGTGATCTGCAGAGATTTACCCCATTCCCCCTCCACCCCCCTACCCACCTATGAAAGAGAAGATCACAAAGAACACACGCAAAGAATAATGGAAGAAGAAATATGACAGCTAAAATCCCACTGTGTCGCTTCAGAAACAATCACCGTCCAAGTAATGCAGATAGTTGACCAAATAAGAGAAGAAACAACTAACACTGTCTTAATTGAGGAGAGCAAGTGATTCTGTTCCACATGAGAACATGATATAACAAATTGGATGACCACTAACTCAGGTTAAAATTGATCCTATCAGCCTATTTATGTACGAGCAAGCAGCCTAGACAACCAAATATATTCTGCAAGACAGCTAAATCTGTTTGGAAACTTTGAAGAACTCTCTACTACTGTGCAAATCGCAGCTTAGAATGACTGGTCATGTTATCCGCATGTCAGATGAGCGGCTTCCAAAGATAATATTATGTGACGAGCTTTAGTCAGGCAAGCTCGCTCGCGGTGACCTAATAAAACGTTACAAAGACACTCTGAAAGTCTCACTTAAGAACTGCGAGATTGAAGCTGATGGTTGGGAGAAAATTGCCGCTGATCGCTCTGTACTAAAATATACTCTGACACGGTACATATGGAGCAGACAAGAATCAAGAAAGCTGCATGGAAACGAGCGACACGGAAACGAGCGACACGAAACGAGCGACACGGAATACAAGAAAAGAGGTGCTTCAACCCGACGGTCAGACAGTGTTTCTCTGTCCTCGGTGTGATAGACGTTTTCGGGTTCGGTTTGGTTTGATTAGCCATCTACGAACTCAATCTAGGATTTTACAGATGTCAATGTACTCCTCTTTGGAAACGATGCACAAACAACAACAGCAACCTGTATCCAGAAAACTGGACAACGTAGATACATCATTTTAAAAACTTGGAGGACTGCTAGCGTCAGGGCCAGCGAAACAGAGCTGCCAAGAGCCTTTTACACCTCCACGCGGTGATCCTGGATAACAGGCTGCAGCAGGGCAGACTGGCTAAAGAGAAGGGATTGAAGAGGGAATGCTAACCCGGTACTCAAAAAAAGACTTGCTGAAGTCGGATGTGTTGGACCGATAGGTGCAAATATCGCAGTCAAGCAAGTCCGTTCTCTGGACTACATTCTGCTACTTAAGCCCTTTCAGGGTTTGGTAGTGGGAGATTGAGAACGAACGAAGCTAAGCCAAGCCAAGCCCAAAACTTGAACGAGAAGAAGAGGACAGATAAGAAGGAGAAAATGGTGAAGAAAAAGAAGAAGATGTCGCAAGTTCAGAAATGGTAGGGTGACTCGAGGCTGGATTAGAAAATATAACGAAGGTTGTGGACAACAAATGACACCTGATGATACCAAGCACAATCAAGTCAACGTGGATGAAGCTAAAGAAGACGACCCAAAGATAATCGGCGGGAAATTTCTGTTCTAGCACAATCGGCGCAGACAATCACGATCGTAACAGTCAATGTGTCAAAAGCCCAGTGACAAAAATCAAGTGACAATAGTCAAGTGAAAAGTCAAGTTACAGAAATTACAAAATGAATTACATGTGATTTGGCAGTCACTTCCAGGGGTATTTTCATTCAAATTGTGAAACAAAAAATCTTTACTCAGTTAAAGCACAACTCACCGAAAATGGAAACTTGTTCCACACAGCTCGCTCGTCTTTGTCCTGTAGCTTCCTTCTCTCGGTTTGTCCAATTTATCAATAGAACCTCTCGGAGACCGATGCACTGGTATGGAGATAAAATAAGAAAATATTTATTTGATGTTCTCATATTTCTAGCTTGTAACAAATTCAGGTTAAAATAACAAAACAACGAACAAATGTACAACACTAGTCTCAGTAGGAATAGACACACCAAGCGTGCGTCCAGTTTTACAGGTACAGCCACCTGTACATGCTGTTATCATACTGGGTAAAGGTGTGTGACCTATCGCAAACTGGATGGCGATATTCAACTGCAGATCAGTGTTTCTCCCTGCGCGTTTTAAACAGATAGCGGAAACAATCCCAGTTAGTGCCTACATTTGATACCCAAAACATGAACTAGTTTGGTTATTGAGTCAGAATGCATTAAGGCCAGTTTGCAGCGAGAGCATATCATTTGCGGGTCTCTGGTCCACGTGCAAGTAACCGACTTCGTGGTTGGTGATTCGAGGATGTCTCTTACAAACTCAGGAAGTTACACTTATTGACAGCACAAGCCTCCTAAGTGAGGATAACAAGGAATCTACGCATCCCTCCTCTATGTGACGCCTCATGGCGCGAGCAGTTGGACAAAAGAAGTAGAGGAAAAAATTATACTTGTAAAACACAATACAAACAATACTAGTAAATGTATGTGTATTGATAAGAACACAATTTAAGATGTTAAATAGTGTATGCATATCTGCCGAAGATGGATGTGTCAGGCCAGAAGGAGCAAATATCGCAGCCAAACTGTAAACTAGTGACACAACGTATTCCGTTCTCCGGACTACATCCTTCTATTTGCAAATCCCTGTTCAGGGCTTTGTAGCGGGAGATTGCAAACGAACACAGATGAAGAAGAAGTATCCATATTAGTTTGAAGGAATGCACAATTTCAGTCCGAGAATGTTGCAAAAGAGGGAACGAGATTCCGAAAGATGATGAAAATGATGCAAGAGGCAAGAAAAGGATGCAAGGCAAGAAAAGGATGAAGACTCCTGCTGCAAAGAAAACAAACCTACCCCCTATTGGAGATTTGAACCCGTGTCCACTTGGCTAAAATAACGGTGTTAAAACAATTCGGCAACCCGTTACTAGTACACATTATTTCTTCTCGAAGATCGGGTCCTGCATGAAACAAGAATTAATGTGTCTTCATTATGGATTTTCCAGTATCAGGATGACAATGAAATCACGTAATCCTTTAACCTTACATTGATTGATGTATCTGTCCTGCCTGCCGCCTTAACATAAACGTCTTACAAAACGTTCGTTAATTGTCGTTATTAAATTAAATATTTCTGCATTACAAATAATTCTTGAATAGAATATGGACCTAAAAAAGATACAGATATTATATCAGTTGTTATCGTATCGATTATAAACATTTTTAAGGCTAATATAAAAACACAGATCAGCTGCATATATGATGTTACATAACGGCAGAACAGGTTAACTGAACATATTAAGATAGATAGGACAAATTAGTTGTGTGTGTGTATGTGCGTTACATATATATATATATATAAATATCATCATTATCATTGGCTCATTTCGTCTTGTCAAACAATAATAATTATGCTTTTAGCACAATGCCCGGGCAGAAATATAGAGACCATGTGTTGCCCAAGCAGTATTGTCCCTATCTCGGTCTGCCTTGTTTGCTCCAAGGGAAAGGTGATACCAATACATTTGGAACGAGGCAAACTGCAAAAGCTGCCGTATCAGAAGAGCAATGCTCTATCTGTTCGCTTGTCGAGACTGCACTGCTAGACCAGCCCCAACCAAGGCTAAGGGCCTGGTCTGCCCTACCACAACATTCAACTGAGGTTGCGTTTCCTCGCTCTATGATAAGGAACTGTATCCTCTTGCGTGTGCTCCTTCGCACTTCGTCCATTGTCAGGTTTGGTAGAGGCTGACCAACTTTCAGAATTATCAGAAAACAGGTTGCACAGCCGCATTTGACAAAACCTGTTAAGATACGCCAGCATCATATCTGCAAGGTTTCAGATAGTTTGAAAGCAGAATATTTACTTTTCCAATATGAGCTACCTTCCTAGGCTTTCGAGCCCCATCTGCCTGAAACTACTGGTTTTAAGACACTCCAGAGGCTCGCCTTCCGCCCCTTCTCCTGTTAGTAAAAACAATTCTGTCAAGCGAAGGTCAGGAGATGAACTTTGTCGTCAGAGGCTATTTGTTACGCGCCATGGGAACATTTTGTTGTTGTTGAGAGTTCATTCTCAACCCCACCCCCGGCTATGACAACATTTAGTTATTGTTGAGAGGTCATTCTCAATCCCACCCCCGGCTATAACAACATTTAGAACTAATATATAAGGTTGTCAAGAGTGTCTTGCAGGTGCCAGCACGGTTTAGACAAACAAGACGGCGTCATAATTGCAGTTAAAAGATGGCCTTCTCACGATTGAACATGCACCAAATGGGAGCAGCCTTTTGTGAAGATGTGAAACCTATAAAAATTCATCAGCATTGCATTGCCTTTCACTCTAGCAAGTGTCTGAGTGGGGTTTAATAGCTGTCCTTCGTTGTCGATGAGGACCACCGACATCATCCTTGACACAGTTTTCCATGGTGAGTGTGGGTGCGCATGTGGCTGAACAGGCCAATACGGGCACGAAAACATCTGCTACATATCGGGCACACGAGATTTGTAGAAGGGGATGGTGTTCCCGCTGTTCGGGATTTCCGGGTCTCGCGTCTGCTCTGGTCTTTCACAACACGGTTGTCTTCGCCAGTAGCTATATCCGATTTGACTGCGCTTCTCCGGTCAGATTTGTCAGATCAAGCCATTCCCAGGTGTCGATGGAAACTTTTCAGTGAGTCCTTCAGACCGTCTTTAAAACGTTTATTTGGGTGCCCTCTCTCGCGTCATCCCTCTCTCAGCTCGCCGTATAGAAGCTTCTTTGTGAGCCGCTCGTCTGACATACGGGCGAGGTGTCCGGCCCACCCTAGTCGTGCTGTTTCTAACAGTACATGGATGCTGGGCATATTAGCCCTCGAGAGAAACTCGATGTCAGTGACACGAGTGGGGTAGGATATTCCAAAACGGCGTGAGCTCTGTGCCAGACTGTTCTCAATATTTCTGAGCCGGTCATCGTGTTAAATGTCACTCCTTAGGCAGACGGACATCGGGTACAGTGCGGAAGTGAAGGTGAGAGTGGGGGCAGGAAAGGACGCCTTTTTATAGATTAACACTTACATAACTAATCTGGTCAATGCTCAGCACTACAGCTTTTCTCAATTAATTATTTTTCTTGTGCAGATAACGTCCTACTGAAATTTAGTCATAATGCCATGACAGTCGGGCAATTATTCAGTGCGCATTTATATATATATATATATATATAGAAAGAAAGAAGGAGAGAGACAGACAGACAGACAGACAGACAGACAGACAGACAGGCAGGCAGGCAGGCAGACAGACAGACAGACAGACAGACAGGCAGGCAGGCAGACAGACAGACAGACAGACAGACAGACAGACAGACAGACAGACAGACAGATAGATAGATAGATAGATAGATTTATAGATAGATAGATAGATAAATAGATAGATAGATAGATAGATAGATATATAGATAGATAGATAGATAGATAGATAGATAGATAGATAGATAGATAGATAGATAGATAGATAGATAGATATATAGATAGATAGATAGATAGATAGATAGATAGATAGATAGATAGATAGATATATGGTTTAGATTAGATAGGCTGAAGATTTCGATTAGATACCAGGAAATATATTTTTACTCATAGAGTGGTGAATGCTTAGAATGCATTGCCCCATGAAATAGTTCAGGCGTGGTCAATTAATGCATTCAAGAACATATTTTATATCAAGTGAATGTATACGAAACTGGTCATGTACATTTTTTGCAGAATCTTCTTAACCAGTATAAGTTAAATTTAATATATTGACCGGAGAAATTGTCATACATAAACTGTACATCTTTCCCTATACCATGTGTTCTTAAATTTATAATTGTACCTGCATTTGTAATTAGTAATTTACAAATTGAGAATAAATGTCTCGAGAGCTCCAAAATATTTTAGAGAGAAAGAGTTAAGAATCGACGTCATTTTGGTCTAGGCAGGCCCATAGGTGTTCAGTTCATATCAGCAAAGGGAGAAGAGTGTAGATACTGATGGTTCTTGTAGCTCGCAGATTGTACAATCTCCCGTTCCGACCCCTCAGACCCCCATCTCTGCCAGATCCATGTAGAATTTCAAAATTCTGTAATCTGTGCACACATAGTTCATCGACTGCAGTGTCTTCATTTAAAACACCGCCGCTGATCACATTCCAAATGCCATCTCTTTCCACTGTCAATGTCCCCACAGCGTGTACTTCTGAGTCCATAATTTCAGCTCTTTCATAATCTCAAATCTCATGATGGCGATGACAGTAGGTCCCACAGACGTACCAGAGCTTCGATGCCTTTATGTCCATTGCCGCATTCAGGCCTTCAGAAGCAAGGATTGAAATTCGGATGCGATGTAATTTGCTACAAACTGAACGACATCAAGAGCTGCCTCAACTCAAAACGGGTAGTTTCGAATAATATCAGCTATATAGACTTGACCTTCATCGCTGCCGTCGAGTGCTAACTGAACTAATCAAAAGTAGTTTCGAACAAAACCAGTTTTATAGACTAAAGCTAAACCGTCGTCGTCAAAGGCTAATTCAACTTAGAATGGGTAGCTTTGAACAAAACCAGCGTTAAAGACTTCAGCTTAACCGCCGCGGCCTAGAGATAACTTTACTCAGCACGAGTAGTTTCGAACAAAACCAGCTATACAGAATTCAGTTTAACCGCCACCATTAAAAGCTAACTCAACTTAGCATGGGTAGTTTAGATTTTTTTTAAAAACAAGACGTAGTCATTTAAATTCCAGTATATATAAGTTATTCTCATCTCATTCTCTTTCGTGTCTTAATTTCTTTTCTGATTGTTTTATGTTCTTTTATATCTTTCTTTTCTTTCTTCCTTCATTCTTTCAAATCCTCAAATGTTTGTATACTCATTACACTTCTTTTATTTAATGTATTTATTCAATTCTTCACCACTTTGTAAGTGTGTATTTTTGTATCCATCGATTTGAATTCCACCTTAATGTCTTTAGTTCTTTCTCCCTGCAGTTCAAGCTAACGTTCATTGTTATGTATTTATTTTCTGTATATTTCTTTATTTCGTTTTTCCTTTATTTCTTCCTGTTTTCGTCCCTTTTTATTTGTTTATCTTTATGTTCTTTCATTCGTTCTTGCTGTCTTCCTTCTTTTGTTCTGTAATTACTTTCTTACTTTCTTGTGTGCTACTTGTCTTCAAATATTCTGTTTCTTTTCTCATTTTGTTATTACTCCATTTATATTTCTCCGTAGTTCGTTCCTTGCCCCTATTGTCACGCCACCGTACGAGACAAGCCACAGTACGAGACAAGCCACAGTACGAGACAAGCCACAGTACGAGACAAGCCACAGTACGAGACAAGCCACAGTACGAGACAAGCCACAGTACGAGACAAGCCACAGTACGAGACAAGCCACAGTACGAGACAAGCCACAGTACGAGACAAGCCACAGTACGAGACAAGCCACAGTACGAGACAAGCCACAGTACGAGACAAGCCACAGTACGAGACAAGCCACCGTACGAGACAAGCCACAGTACGAGACAAGCCACAGTACGAGACAAGCCACAGTACGAGACAAGCCACCGTACGAGACAAGCCACAGTACGAGACAAGCCACAGTACGAGACAAGCCACAGTACGAGACAAGCCACAGTACGAGACAAGCCACCGTACGAGACAAGCCACAGTACGAGACAAGCCACAGTACGAGACAAGCCACAGTACGAGACAAGCCACAGTACGAGACAAGCCACAGTGGTGCTTTAATTTGGTCACTAAAATCGATTCCCTCATTCCAGGCTGATTACTCACAAAGTTATTTTTTTTGTTTTGATGCGCATCGATACATTTACAAAGCAAATATTGAACATTTAGTATTCATGATTCCTCGCACGATCGCCATTTTATTAACAACAGAGGCGGAACTGGGTGATGGTGGTAGAAAGGGGAACCTCCCGGTATAGTAAGTCCCAAATAATGAACATGTTTCGCTACTTGGGTGGGAAATGACCGGGATAGAAGGTGGTTACTCGAGATTGGTTTCTTGCTAAAGCCACGATGGTCTGGCCAATTTCAATCCCATTAGTCCACTTTTCTAATGGGGGTCACAGACCGAGGAGATTAACAGGCTGGGACAAATCGTAGTCTTTCTTTCGGGATTTACGTCACATTCTGACCTCGCCTTGTGTTAGAGGTGTCATCATTGTTTTCGTTAGGTTTCTCTTTTTTTTCAGAATGATGTGTTGTGTGTGTGTGTGTGTGTGTGTGCGCGTGCACATTACTTTTCATCTTTCTATTGTTTATTTCATCTCTTATTTTCTTGCCTTCTTTCTGTTTTTCTATTGTTTATTTCATCTCTTATTTTCTTGCCTTCTTTCTGTCTCTCTATTGTTTATTTCATCTCTTATTTTCTTGCCTTCTTTCTGTCTTTCTATTGTTTATTTCATCTCTTATTTTCTTGCCTTCTTTCTGTCTCTATTGTTTATTTCATCTCTTATTTTCTTGCCATCTTTCTGTCTTTCTATGTTTATTTCATCTCTTATTTTCTTGCCTTCTTTCTGTCTTTCTATTGTTTATTTCATCTCTTATTTTCTTACCTTCTTTCTGTCTTTCTATTGTTTATTTCATCTCTTATTTTCTTGCCTTTTTTCTGTTTTTCTATTGTTTATTTCATCTCTTATTTTCTTGCCTTCTTTCTGTCTTTCTATTGTTTATTTCATCTCTTATTTTCTTGCCTTCTTTCTGTTTTTCTATTGTTTATTTCATCTCTTATTTTCTTGCCTTCTTTCTGTCTTTCTATTGTTTATTTCATCTCTTATTTTCTTGCCTTCTTTCTGTCTTTCTATTGTTTATTTCATCTCTTATTTTCTTGCCTTCTTTCTGTCTCTATTGTTTATTTCATCTCTTATTTTCTTGCCTTCTTTCTGTCTTTCTATTGTTTATTTCATCTCTTATTTTCTTGTATTCTTTCTGTTTTTCTATTGTTTATTTCATCTCTTATTTTCTTGCCTTCTTTCTGTTTTTCTATTGTTTATTTCATCTCTTATTTTCTTGCCTTCTTTCTGTCTCTCTATTGTTTATTTCATCTCTTATTTTCTTGCCTTCTTTCTGTTTTTCTATTGTTTATTTCATCTCTTATTTTCTTGCCTGCTTTCTGTCTTTGTATTGTTTATTTCATCTCTTATTTTCTTGCCTTCTTTCTGTCTCTATTGTTTATTTCATCTCTTATTTTCTTGCCTTCTTTCTGTCTTTCTATTGTTTATTTCATCTCTTATTTTCTTGTATTCTTTCTGTTTTTCTATTGTTTATTTCATCTCTTATTTTCTTGCCTTCTTTCTGTTTTTCTATTGTTTATTTCATCTCTTATTTTCTTGCTTTCTTTCTGTCTCTCTATTGTTTATTTCATCTCTTATTTTCTTGCCTTCTTTCTGTTTTTCTATTGTTTATTTCATCTCTTATTTTCTTGCCTTCTTTCTGTTTTTCTATTGTTTATTTCATCTCTTATTTTCTTGCCTTCTTTCTGTCTTTGTATTGTTTATTTCATCTCTTATTTTCTTGCCTTCTTTCTGTCTTTCTATTGTTTATTTCATCTCTTATTTTCTTGCCTTCTTTCTGTCTTTCTATTGTTTATTTCATCTCTTATTTTCTTGTATTCTTTCTGTTTTTCTATTGTTTATTTCATCTCTTATTTTCTTGCCTTCTTTCTGTTTTTCTATTGTTTATTTCATCTCTTATTTTCTTGCTTTCTTTCTGTCTCTCTATTGTTTATTTCATCTCTTATTTTCTTGCCTTCTTTCTGTTTTTCTATTGTTTATTTCATCTCTTATTTTCTTGCCTTCTTTCTGTTTTTCTATTGTTTATTTCATCTCTTATTTTCTTGCCTTCTTTCTGTCTTTGTATTGTTTATTTCATCTCTTATTTTCTTGCCTTCTTTCTGTCTTTCTATTGTTTATTTCATCTCTTATTTTCTTGCCTTCTTTCTGTCTCTATTGTTTATTTCATCTCTTATTTTCTTGCCTTTTTTCTGTCTTTCTATCCAATTTCCCTGCTTTTATTCATTAATTTTGTTCGCATCTCAAACATTCATTTGTTCCTTATTTCTTCCCAGCTTTCGTCTCTTCTTTACTTCTTAATGTTTATATTTACCCCTGTTTTTCTGCTTTTTGATTTATTTGTTTTCAGCTATCAACTCATTCGCTATTGCATCTTTGGCTCCATATTTCTTTGTGTCTTTCTTAATTTGTTCTTATATTTTTCTGTTGGTTATTATTTCTGAAATTCTTCATAACTTTAATATTTCTATCATTCTCACTTTTCGTTCTGTCTCTCTCTCTCTGTCTGCGCGTCTATTTTTTTCATCTAATTTTTTTAATTCTTTTTTTCATTACATCTTCCTGTTTTGCCCTGTTTTTTTTTGTTTTCTTCTTTCTATGTCACTATCTCTTCTTTATGTCTACGACTTTTTCATGTTACCATCAGCTATTTTACTAAGTTAAAGAAGTTGTTGTTGTTGAATCCCCACAATGAGTAGGACCACTCCTTTGTGCGCTCTCAAAAAAGCGTTAAGTGGCAGGTTGGCGTAGCTTTACTCACATCTCGAGCCTGATAAAGAAAGTAAAACTGGGTCCTCCAGGCGGTTATGCTATGCTTAGCTTTATCTGCGTGTTGCTCATTACTACGGGCATCACGTCGATCCCTCATCTCGTTAGGCAGGTTGTCGTGAAAACAGCCCGTTTCCAGGAAGGGCTGCGTGCAAGCCGAGGTAAGGGTCTTGGCCAGCATATTTTGCCTGAAAAAACGTTAGTCTTCCTTCCCTAAAGAACTTGTAATTGCCTTTGACAAATCCTGAATAGTCTTACATTTCTCAATGTAAGTCACCTACTAGGCATTTTCCTCAATGTCGTGTAGTTATACCCCGTGCTATTTAACAGTACGAGGGGTGTTTAAATGAAACCGGACCTAACTGCATCAAGTGAACAAACTTACGATGCGCATGGTGACGTCACATCTAATGTAAACAGCACATACCAACCGCCAAGTTTTCAAAATTTCATTATCCTCCGACTCATAGTTTCCTCATCTTTCTGTTGCAAACATGGAGGGCGCGATAGGGAATCCGGCCAGAGTTGATCAGCGAGCGGTGATTCGGTTTCTAGCAGCTGAAGGATGTCGACCAGTTGATATTCATCGCAGAATGCAGATAGGACACGTGGGACATGGATACTGTAACGGATTCTGAAGAGACACTTGCGACGGGCAAAGAGAAACGGGTGATGAAAGAACACGTGGACAGGGATAGTCAGATGCGATGATAAGGGCACATGAGACATGGATAGTCAGATGCGATGATAAGGGCACATGAGACATGGATAGTCACAAGCGATGTTAAGGGCACCTGAGACATGGATAGTCACAAGCGATGTTAAGGGCACCTGAGACATGGATAGTCACAAGCGATGTTAAGGGCACCTGAGACATGGATAGTCAGATGCGATGTTAAGGGCACCTGAGACATGGATATAGTTACCGATTTACAAGGATAATTGGTACAGTAGCAGCTGATAGAATTACATTTCTGACGTGGAAAACTTATGTACATACGACGTGGGTATTGCAGGCATAGAGATCCGAGAAAGGACATTTGGGACATGGACTTTTAACAGTTCACAATTAAGACATTTAGAACTTTGGCAACGTTACGAAATAAGACAATGTCATTTGGTGCACTAATAATAAAATGATCAATGACTAGGGCATTTGAAACATCATTAACTTAACACGTCACTATCAAGACACTTGAGACATCAGTAACTTAGTGAGAACTATGACTGAGGCATTTGAGACATCCGTAACTTAGTGAGAACTATGAATAAGGCATTTGCCACATCAGTAACTTAGTGAGAACTGACTAAGACATTTGAGACATCAGTAACTTAGTGAGAACTATGAATAAGGCATTTGCCACATCAGTAACTTAGTGAGAACTGACTAAGAATTTGAGACATCAGTAACTTAGTGAGAACTATTACTAAGGCATTTGAGACATCAGTAACTTAGTGAGAACTATTACTAAGGCATTTGAGACATCAGAAACTTAGTGAGAGCTATGAATAAGGCATTTGAGATCAGTAACTTAGAGAGAACTATGACTAATGCATTTTAGACATCAGTAACAGTGATAACTATGACTAAGGCATTTGAGACATCAGTAACTTAGTGAGAACTATTACTAAGGCATTTGAAACATCAGTAACTTAACACGACACTATCATGACACTTGATACACCAATAACTTAGTGAGAACTATGACTAAGGTATTTGAGACATCACTAACTGAGTGAGAACTATGACTAAGCCATTTGAGACATGACTAACTTAGTGAGAACTATGACTAAGGTATTTGAGACATCACTAACTTAGTGAGAACTATCACTAAGGCATTTGAGACATGACTAACTTAGTGAGAACTATCACTAAGGCATTTGAGAAATCACTAACTTAGTGAGAACTATGACTAAGACATTTGAGACATTAGTAACTTAACAGGTACGTGATTGAGACACTGAAGACATCAGTAACTTAGTGAGAGTTATGACTGAGGCTTTTGAGACATCAGTAACCAAACAGAGTTATGACTAGGGCATTTGAGACATCAGTAACTTAAATGTGGTTATGACTTAGACATTTGAGACATCAGTAACTTAACTAACGTTATGACTAGGGCATTTGTTTGAGACATCAGTAACCTAACTGAGGTTATGACTAGGGCATTTGTTTGAGACATCAGTAACTTAACTGAAGTTATGACTAGTGCATTCAGACATCAGTAACCTAACAGGCAGGACATTCTATCTTCTGGCGATTTAAACACATTCCGCTAAAACTCACTAAAATCTCTGACTGCCCTATCCTTTCTAGAAGAAAGAGACTATTTGAAGTCAGAGCGTACCTTCACCTAAACGAATTGCTTTTCCATATTAACGATTCTCATCTGCCGGGGATGCCTTTGGTTTCTTCCGACAATTTGTGATGAATCAGTATCGCATCTGCGAGGCAGAAGGCAGTTTGAAATGTAATTGTCCATTTCCTAGAATAGTTACCCTCCTGGCTGACGTATCACACTTATCCGAAGTATCTATCAGGATTTACGGAAACCATATGCTCCACCGTTGCTTTTTCTCCTGTTAGTTTTACATATCTATTTGAGCTATTACAGCATGCCATAGTTCGAAACCACGGACGGACAGAACAAAATCCGAGACGTTGTTCGTGCCTGGTACGACCGCTTTTCCAGTCGATGCAGCAGTAAATGGGTACACGACGTATGGGTTGTGGAAGGTAAAAACAGCAAAAGAAAGGGAACTGACCACCCCACCTTACAAAGACAGTGGCTTAGCACATGAAGAGTTATCTTCATCCCCGACGGCACTTGTTGCCATGGGACTGACGTTCACCTTTACTGAGAGACCACCAGAAATTTGCATTTCTTGAATATGATAAGCTTTTCGTAGGAGTACTTTAGAATTGAGTTGTCTACCCTAGGGGTCTCAAACCTATTCCTACCTTAGAGCACCGTTAGTCAGGGTCAGGCAAAACATACTGATCAGACAAGTTAGTCAGGGTCAGGCAAAACGTACTGATCAGACAAGTTAGTCAGGGTCAAGCAAAATATACTGATCAGACAAGTTAGTCAGGGTCAAGCAACATATACTGGCTAAGTCCCTCACCTCGGCTTCCCCGTAGCCCCTCCTGGAAACGTGCTGTTTTTAATGGCAGCCTGGCTAACAAGGTGAGGGATCGACGTGACCTCCGTAGTAGTGAGTGACACGCAGATAAAGCCAAGCATAGCACAACAGCCTGAAGGACACCGGTCCACCTTCATCAGCACGCTCGAGATGTGAAGACAGCAACAACAACCCGCCACTTAACGTCCTTTTCAGGACGCAGAAAAGAGTAATCTTACTCACTGTGGGCATTCAGCAACAATACCATAGAGCACTTTCAATACTACCGGCAGTCCAGTGGGAACCCGTTACTTGTTCAAAGCTATTGTATTAAAAAAGTAAACTGTCCTATGGCTTTTTCCCTTTTCTGGGGTGGTCATGGGGGTTTTAGGCTGAGAATTACAGGCCGCTTCGCCACAGCAGTCGCCACCCCGTGTGATAGTTATGTTTATTTTTCTTTTGATTGTATGTAACTGGTGCTTTAACATATAACAGTTATTATTTATAATTGAAGTATAATATTGTAAATTGGGTAAAACTCAATTAATCAGTTTAATGACGAATAAGAGAACTCATTCGTGTCTTGGCCTTGCAGTTCCCTTAATTGAGCTTGTGTCCATAATGAGCCAGCCATGTCTTTGATTAATTCTTAATGAGCCTGACTGTGACGTTTATTAACCTTTAATAGTCATGTCTTTGTTTTGTGTTTCTACATAGCGGCCCTTTCTTTGTCTTATATTTTAACTTAATGATCCTAATTTTGTCTTATATTTTACCTTAATGATACTATCTGTCTTATATTTTACCTTAATGATCCTATCTTTGTCTTATATCTTACTTTAATGATCCTATCTGTGTCTTACATTTTACCTTAATGATCCAATCTTTGTCTTGTATTTTACCTTACTGATCATTTCTTTGTCTTACATTTTACCTTAATGATTCAATCTTTGTCTTGTATTTTATCTTTATGATCATATCTTTGTCTTACATTTTACCTTAATGACCCAGTCTTTGTTTGTATTTTACCGTAATGATCCTATCTTTGTTACCTTAATGATCGTATTTTTGTCATACATTTTATCTTAATGATATTATCTTTGTCTTATATTTCAATGATTGTACCTTAGTCTTGTATTTTACCTTAATGATCATATATTTTTCTTGTATCTCCTTAAACAAACTTGAATTTGACTTGTATTTCTCTTTAACAAGTTTGTCTCTGTTCTTTTATTTTTTCAAAGTACTTTTGGTTTCCTTGGCGCTGATTAATTTTCACATGCGATCCTATTGCCTCTTTTAGAACAGGACATAATATAACCAATTCGCCCTTATACACTTTGCAAGAGACAAATACAGAGGATTGTACATTGGACTAACAACCTTACCATATAAAACACACTGATTCAGAAACGAAGATCCCCAAACGGTACATTACTTTAATTGTGGGTTTCTTAATGAAGACATCTACGAGTAAAACAGGCCTTCAATGTCTAGAAAAGAGAAAAATTCGAAGGGACTTAATACAGGTTTTCAAGATAATCAAGGACAGAATAAACTAGACTATAACAAGTTTTTGTTCAAAATGCAATCACCTACAAGAACAAGAGGGCATAGCTACAAATGAACTAAAGAAAGGTCCAGATTAGATATTAAGAAAATATTTTGTTAGTCAGAGAGGGGTGAATGCTTGAAATGCACTGCCACATGATGTAATGTGAGCAAGGACAGTTAATGCATTTAAGAATATATTTGATGCGCATAGCTTTTAGAGCTAGGTAATGCAAATTAAACCGGTTGTATAGACTCTGCAGAGTGCAGATGAATGAATGAGGTTCGTCTATCAATTGTGATGAAGACCACCCTCTCTCTCTCTCTCTCTCTCCCTCTCTCTCTCTCTCTCTCTCTCCCTCTCTCTCTCTCTCTCATTGTTCAGTCGTGTGGACAGTCTTTTCTATTTAATCTGTTCGCTGAAATGGATGACTTGCTTGGTGATTTAGATGAAAGTGAAGACGACTTGCGCAATCTATCAACCTCACTCTCTGGTCCTGAGCTACCTTTGGCCAGTGGCAAGACATTCTCAAGACGACTAGAGATAGCACATGATGCAGATTGTTCCTCAGGGTTTACTCCTGAAGCCTTTCCCATAAACAGGTATCCCCCAAGGCAGAAGGATGTGACCTCGAAGAGGTTAGGAATGTAGGATAACCAGGAGTAAATCTATTAGTTTATAAAGATTTGCACAGGAAACTGTAAGTACCAAATAATGTTCCAGAAGCAGTGCAGACACACCTATAGTGATCGACAGTTCACGTAAACAATGGTTGAAGCAGAAGATTCCACACTAAATTCAATATTTATGTAAGCACTTCGCAAGTAAATCATAGCGTTCCACTATTCGCACAGAGAACACAGCAAAGGGACATCATTTCGCCACACATTAATGGCCTCTGGGTGACATGCGGTTCCGAAAATTGCTTCCCCGTCTAGACTTGACATCACAGAAAACTTTTGTTAAACGCGCTTTGTTGTTATCGTCTTTCGGGAAAAAAAGGACAGAATATCAGTGTAAAATGACGTTTTTCATTGTAATCTGGTTTCAGATTTCATGTCTTTGTGTTGTTTTCTAATTGAACAAGGGGAGGAATGGAGCCGTTGGGGTGGAACTGGGTTTCACAGCCTGAGGGGTGTGTTCTTTGGCCACTTTTAGTTCATAATTTATCATGAATAAAATGACTCAGCTAACCCTTATGAGGAGTACCTCAACGAATTGTTGTTTGCTGATGATCAGATCATCTTTTTCCAAAATCAAGAAGACCTACACCAACACCTGAACTATCTCCGTTTTCCTTGTAACGAATATAACATAAAGATCACCACAGGTAAGACAGAGAAAATGTTGATTTCACGTCAGCAATTGCAGAAAAGTTTCTACATCAGTAACATTTGTATCGAGAAAATTTGGGAGTTCAAATACCTAGATAGTATGTGCACTGATGACGGGTGAGTGGACATGAGTGAATTCAGAAGGCAAAACAGTATCCACTATCAAATTGCACCGATTTTGAGACACCCAAGAGTACTTCTTTCACTATGAGGAGGCTGACAAACATTGTTCTATAAATGTCAATCTCGGTCCTTACTAGCAACCCATGAGAGTACGATCTGGGGATGTGAGATGCGCTGTGTGAGGAGTGCAGCCGGAAAGAGAATGCGTGACTGAATCCGCCCCACCACGCTGAGGCAGATAGTGGGGACAAACCCATTTGCAACAAATCAATTGGTTTGGTCATTTTGTCAGAATGCATTATGATAAGCCTGCATCAAGAGAATATCATATGGGGATCTCCGAACCACGAGCAAGAGGCAGACTACGAAGACGATGGATCGAGGGTATCTCTGACATCCTCAAGAAGTTACACCTAACGTCAGCAAAAGACTCCGACTTAGCGATAACATCAAATCTACGCATCCCACCTCTCTGCGACAACCTATGGCAAGAGCAGTAGGACAAAATAATAATAAGAAAAAGAAGAAGAAGAACGGTCTGGGTTTTCGAACTCCGCCGTGTAAAGTTTGGTAGACATGATATTTTCATGGTACGATCGCTTCTCCACGTACAGAAAGTGATGGCAATCAGCCGTACTGCATATCTGCAAAGTAAATTATAACAACCAAATAGGTTGGCAGTTGTAAGAGCGACGTCCTACAAAGGGCATGGGCTTGCGTACTTTCTGGCTTTTAATAGTATTATTCGATACGAGGGGCGTGAAGGTCAGCATACGAGTCATGTGTAAAGTCTTGAGCAAGACTTAAATCAACCATGTACACATGAAAAGATAAAGTGTTACAGCCCCTGGCAACCGAGTGGGAATCAACGCAATTCTACCCGTAGGGGTCAGTCATCTGCTGCAGAATCACACATTGCACTACAGCCAGTTTGACGCATACCTATTTCCAGGTGTATCGCTTGCAGGCGAGATGTTGCCTTGATGAGAATTGCTATTTCTTCTACTCCTGCGATCATTGCTCATGTGGACCGGGGGCATTCTTCAATAAAGTCCCACAGTCAAAGCCAAATGGAAACTGGAAAGACTGGATCATACCTCTCAACAAGATGGTTTGAAGATAACAATAATAAGTGCCAATGCAGCCAACACAGAATCAATCAGACTGAGAGGAACGCCACTGGAAGAGGTATCCACATACCTAGGAAGTATCATCAACAAGGAAGGAGGGACAGACAAAGATATTAAAAACAAGGATACAAAACGTAAGAGTTGCATTCGAATTGTTGAACCCCATATGGAACTCCAAGGAAATAAGAAGGAAGACTAAAATAAGGATTTTCAATTCAAATGTGAAGCCAGTCCTGCATATGGAGCGGAAACCTGGAGGATGACCAAAGGCAATGACAGGAGACTGCAGGGTTTTGTCAACAGATGCCTGAGAAAGATTTTTGGTATAAATTGGTTTGCCAAAGTTACAAACGACAGACTGTGGGAGAGAGTGGGACAAAGTAAATTAGAACAGGAAATCTTAGGAAGAAAGTGAAGACGGATGGGACATACATTTCGAAAGCCCCAGGAGGCCAGTATCACGAGGCAATCTCCGTTATCGAACCCACAGAGAAGGCGAGGCGTAGGCAGACCAAGGAATACATGGAGACGAAATCTGGAAGCGAAGGTAAGGAAAGCAGGAAAAAGCTGCAAGGAAGTTTAAAAGATAGCACAGGACAGAGGTGCTTGGCGAGGGTTGGTTGATGGCCTATGCATGCACCTATGGGACATAGAAGGCGAATGGGAGAGATAGAGTGAGAGAGTGAGAGAGAGAGAGAGAGATAGTATTGTTGAATATACATAACAATTGATCCTTCTTTTTGTTTTAAATGTGGTATTTGCTTAGATTTAATTAAGTGTCATGTTGTTAAATGTGTTTTTGGCAATTTATATCCTGTTCTTCACTTCCCTTTCACATCAATCATTCCACGTTATTGTCTGTCCTAGTTACAAGTAACTTCTTAGTTGTTTCAGCATCTCCCCGCCTCACGATGACATTTACTGTGGACTTTAAAGTTTGCTAGTTACAATAGTATCTATTTCCTTGTGTAACGTCCAATGAATATTCATTACTTCTGTTGTTGAATGTCTGCAGCAGTTCCTGCAACTGCAGCTCATTTTCAGCCCAAAATACTGTGCTGTCAACATATCTCGTATTTGTTATTATTCTTCCAATGACGCTTAGAACTGGCATTACTTCAATCCGTCTGAAATGTGTCTATGTGTAAATATGAAGCAGACAAGATAAAACACACAACCCCAGTCTCCCAACTTTCACAGAAAAAGTTTCCATAAAAAAGTAGGTGACGTTTATGTGCACACATTTGAACATTTTTCGTAGTCCCTGTAAACATGTCTGGTTTATCGACAAAGCTTTAGAAATCTTTCGATTGAGATGACCAACAGATAATATTTATTTACTTAATACCGTAAATCGTAGCCAGATGGTTATATTAATATCACGGTCCAATTCTGCAGAACAAAAGATAACATTAATTTCAGTTGTTATTTAGCAATCAGTTGCTGCCGTGGAGGATAACGTGTTAAATGTCACATTGTACGTGATCGCAGCTATGTGGGAGATGGAAATCAGGTCCCTCCCTCGATGACTTGTTTATCTAAACTCTAGCGAACCTAGATTTTATGACAATTGGGTAGACTGTATCGCATGAATACAACGATGTTTTAATATTGAAGTAATGTTAAAGTAGTTATACAATCGAGTCTTATTCTAACATTGTGTGTTTAAAATGTTTCTCTACTTCGATCGTTCTTTGTTTCCCTGCCATATTGTCTTCCAATCCACGTTAAATCTTTGTTATTCTTAGCTTCATTTACCCTCCGGTTTTAAAATGTTTGCAAAATTTTAATTTTGAGTTCCTTGCATTTCTTGCATATTTTTTTGTCGGATCTTCATTGGGTTGTTCTTTGTTTCTTTTTTGTGGAAAGGGTGGGGTGGGGTAGGAGGAGGGGGCGGGAGGGTCGAGGTAGCCCAGTAGTTAGTGAACTGGCTTCTCAGCCGAGCAATCTCGGTTCGGTCCCCAGTTGGTACGAAAATTCTTCGATCGCAAACGGCGCTGGGGTCGACACACTCTCAAACATTGGGTACCAGAATAACCTGGGAAAGTAAATCTACCTGCGCAATGTTGATCACATCACCCCTAATGTGCCGCTGGTCAACAAAAATATAGGCTTTACCACCATATTCCCAATTGGCCACACTCGGGCGTTAACGTGATATTAATTTTTTAATTGTTTTTTTCCAATTTGTATCTTTAAGCCATCTTCAGATTACTAATGCATGCACTTCTTCATCAATTTGAGGGATCAAGATGCTGAGCAGCGCATGAGTTGCAGTGGTCAGCGACCCATAGCTGACTGCTAGCGTTAGGGCCAGCGAACCAGAGCTGCCAAGACCCTTCTACACTTCCACGCGGTGATCCTGGATAACAGGCGGCAGCAGGGCAGACTGGCTAAGGAAAAGGGATCGAAGAGGGAATGCTAACCCGGTACTCAAAAAATTCTTGCTGAAGTCGGATGTGTTGCACCGAAAGATGCAAAAATCACAGTCAAACTGTAAACTACGACACAACGCATTCCGTTCTATGGACTACGCTCTGCTACTTAAGCTCATTCAAGGATTGGTGGCCGGAGATTGAGAACGAACGAAGCCAAGCCAAGCCAAGCCAAATTGAGTGAGAGATTCATTGAGTTTCTTGTGCATGAGCTTCTTACCACTTCCTGAATAACGACAAGAATTCACCATTTGAACTACATGCCCTAGATATTATCACTCTGAAAGTCGGTCCCACATATTCTTCACTCTATTTCTGCTCCTAATATGTCTGGAATCTCTCTCAACATTCACTCTACGCCGCCCCTTATAAAAACAATGTCTCCTGTGTAAAAAAAGAACTTCTCTGATAGAGTTGTCTCCCTGTTACGTACACAATCATTTACCTGTCTATGCGCGTTTCATGCCTTATACCACACCTGGTAATGGATACACTGCTAAAGTTAGCTCTGTCAGATATAAATACCCCACATCGGGGTAGTGCTGTGAAAGTGAAGTGACATCAAAGAATTTTCCTTTTAAAATACATGAAGCTCAACTGATTGGATCTAAGAAGTTTTAAACACATCTGAAATATTCTGTTCATTTATTGGAATACACCCATACACCTCTTTTGCCTTCCAATTTCTCTCTCTGCCTCTCTCTCTCTCTCTCTCTCTCTCCTGAAATCTTCTTACTTGAATTTGGGAGCTAAGTCATATATCTCCTAAGATAGTCTGGTCAGGCACAACATACTGACCAGGATCTCGCACTAGTGTTTGATCACAGCCTACCGTAGATACAGGCCTTCTGACTCACGGAGAAATCCTTTTGAAACGTCTCATTCCAAGGCTGACTAAATAAATATGACTCATGTGTCAAATAAAGATGTATATGGAGTTGGTATCAGAGCAGGATTCTGTGAAATAATCACTCTCAACAGTGATTTGTTGTGTTTTGTACTGTGAAAATGTTTTGGTGTTCTGTGTGAATCATGGACTGATTATGAACCTTTGCACAATATGAGTTCTATTATTTAATCGGCTTTGGAATGTGACGTATCAAAGGGATTTCCCTGTAAATCAAAAAGCCAGTACTTACAGTAGGCTGTCGTGTCGTCTGGCACAATACAATAACCAAGCCATGACTACTATCTCTCTTCCAAGTAGCGTTTCGTGGAAAATCGCTTCTTTTCAAGACAGTTTGGCTAACGAGATGTGGATCGACGTGATCCCCGTAGTAAAAGACATCGCGCAAATACAACCAAGCATAGCATAACAGTCTGCAGGACCACGGTCCTCCTTCTTCACGCTCAGGATGTGAGGAAAGGTACTACACCCTGCAACTTGACGCACATCTTCAGAGCGCACAATAAAGCGTATTCTTACTCATTGTAAGCATTAACAGTCGCCCCATTTCAGTCATGTCTGATTTAGGTTGATGCGACCTTGGATTGTAGCAACTTTCTTCTGTGTTTTTGGTTTTCTTTTCCTTTCGGCATTGTCTCTTTACTTTCCTTTATTGCATGAGCGTATTTTCGTCCAACCTGAGGTGGCTCTTCAGGTTACATCTTCATTTGGATTGGTCTGCAGCTATGTCTTCCCATGATGTTAGATCCACATCCAGAGCTTTCAGGTCCCGCTTACATGCGTCTTTGAACCGCAGCTGTGGTTGGTCAGCTGTTATTTTATCACACGCCAGCTGTCCGTAGAGAATATCTTTTGGGATACGACCGTCTTTTAAGTAACGAAAATGACCAAACTATCACAGTCTTCGTTGGCAAAGGAGGGTGTACATACTTGGAAGACCGGAGCGAGACTGCACTTCGGCATTTGTCACCTTGTCCCTTCATGAGATGCCAAGGATGGATCGCATACGTTGTTGGTGAAAGGTGTTGATCCTATGCTCTTGCTTGCATATGCTGTCCACGTTTCGCTGCCATATAGAAACGTACTGACGACACATACATAGTAGAACATGGCCCTGGTCTTGGCTGTAAGTTTGGGGATTTCTAGAAACGTGTTGTAAGACGAGAACATATGGCAGTAGCTCTACCAATGCGATTGCCCAAATCAGAGTCTAAGGAGAGATCATCATTGATTAGAGACCCCAGGTAGGTGAACTGGTCCTCAGTTGCCAGTTGATATGCTCCTACATTGTGTGCGAGCATTAAACAACAACAATAACAATAATATATCCTAGTAGTGTTTGGTTGTAAATGACCTGGTGTCAATTTCTGGTCGCCGGCACGCTCCAATCTACCCATCTGTAAATGGGTACATGGTTGACATATATGAATGTTAGGTGGCATGAATGAAGCAGATCTCCTCCACGACAACTTATAACAATGCTGAGACCTCGTATATACGGAATGGGTTTCTAGCGATAAACCCATTGTGATGTAACTACGTTTGCACATTTAATTATGGACAAAATAATTCTTGCTTGCTTGTGGGTTTCGCGATATGGGCCTCGCGATGTGGCTGTTGCGATATGGGCCTCGCGATATCGGTCTCGCGATGTGGGTCTCGCGATATCGGTCTCGCGATGCGGGCCTCTCAATGTGGGCCTCCCGATGTGGGCCTAGCGATGTCGTTCCCGCGAGCGTTAAGTTTATATCATTTATTGCCCTTATTCAATTTTGTCATTTTTATCAATGGCCAAGCGCCTGAAACAGCTACTCATTTCAAATATGTGAGGGACAGTCATTGGTAATCAATGTACCAAATAGGAACTACCAACGAAGACTCAGACTGTAACAATCCTTACCCCACAAAAACCGATATAGAGATATAAGAACACATCTCTTATTAGCTCTTAGAGTTCTTAGTCGACGTGTACTTCTACAGGGGCAAATGTCCCTGTGCAGGTCCCAGCTCTGGTTTGAGCTGGATATCGCCGGGAAAAGGATTTCCTGCTTAGTGGGCTAGGCTCGAGCAGCTGAATACTCCGCTGCGTTAGGTGGTTAGCCGATGTGCGAGTTCATCTTAATAGACTGAAACACTAGAGCAAAGTAGACACGCAGCCTGTAAGGCGTCATCTATGCTGCTCTAAACAAACCACCTAACCATGTCCGGTGTTATGCCATGTCACACAGTTAGTCGCCTCTTACGACTCGCTCTCTGTGAGGCAGTGGTGCTATTCTTGTCTTTGTCAGATATAAAAACCACGGCAGACCATATATCTTTTCACTAAAATAATTGAAATGCGGACATTGCTCCTCTCGTTGTACATGTATACTTGCGAAACATGGACATTAAATGTTGCACTGGGACGGACTATCCGGTCCATGGAAATTAAAGTAAAGTCAAGGTTTGTCCCATAGTGGTTAGACTACTGTCGGGGAAAGAAGTTGTTAGAGACTGCAGTATACTAAGTCAAGGTTTGTCCCATAGTGGTTAGACTACTGTCGGGCAAAGAAGTTGTTAGAGACTGCAGTATACTAAGTCAAGGTTTGTCCCATAGTGGTTAGACTACTGTCGGGGAAAGAAGTTGTTAGAGACTGCAGTATACTAAGTCAAGGTTTGTCCCATAGTGGTTAGACTACTGTCGGGGAAAGACGTTGTTAGAGACTGCAGTATACTAAGTCAAGGTTTGTCCCATAGTGGTTAGACTACTGTCAGGGAAAGAAGTTGTTAGAGACTGCAGTATACTAAGTCAAGGTTTGTCCCATAGTGGTTAGACTACTGTCGGGGAAAGAAGTTGTTAGAGACTGCAGTATACTAAGTCAAGGTTTGTCCCATAGTGGTTAGACTACTGTCGGGGAAAGAAGTTGTTAGAGACTGCAGTATACTAAGTCAAGGTTTGTCCCATAGTGGTTAGACTACTGTCGGGGAAAGAAGTTGTTAGAGACTGCAGTATACTAAGTCAAGGTTTGTCCCATAGTGGTTAGACTACTGTCGGGGAAAGAAGTTGTTAGAGACTGCAGTATACTAAGTCAAGGCATGTCCCATAGTGGTTAGACTACTGTCGGGGAAAGAAGTTGTTAGAGACTGCAGTATACTAAGTCAAGGTTTGTCCCATAGTGGTTAGACTACTGTCGGGGAAAGAAGTTGTTAGAGACTGCAGTATACTAAGTCAAGGTTTGTCCCATAGTGGTTAGACTACTGTCGGGGAAAGAAGTTGTTAGAGACTGCAGTATACTAAGTCAAGGTTTGTCCCATAGTGGTTAGACTACTGTCGGGGAAAGAAGTTGTTAGAGACTGCAGTATACTAAGTCAAGGTATGTCCCATAGTGGTTAGACTACTGTCGGGGAAAGAAGTTGTTAGAGACTGAAGTATACTAAGTCAAGGTTTGTCCCATAGTGGTTAGACTACTGTCGGGGAAAGAAGTTATTAGAGACTGCAGTATACTAAGTCAAGGTTTGTCCCATAGTGGTTAGACTACTGTCGGGGAAAGAAGTTATTAGAGACTGCAGTATACTAAGTCAAGGTTTGTCCCATAGTGGTTAGACTACTGTCGGGGAAAGAAGTTGTTAGAGACTGCAGTATACTAAGTCAAGGTTTGTCCCATAGTGGTTAGACTACTGTCGGGCAAAGAAGTTGTTAGAGACTGCAGTATACTAAGTCAAGGTTTGTCCCATAGTGGTTAGACTACTGTCGGGGAAAGAAGTTGTTAGAGACTGCAGTATACTAAGTCAAGGTTTGTCCCATAGTGGTTAGACTACTGTCGGGGAAAGACGTTGTTAGAGACTGCAGTATACTAAGTCAAGGTTTGTCCCATAGTGGTTAGACTACTGTCAGGGAAAGAAGTTGTTAGAGACTGCAGTATACTAAGTCAAGGTTTGTCCCATAGTGGTTAGACTACTGTCGGGGAAAGAAGTTGTTAGAGACTGCAGTATACTAAGTCAAGGTTTGTCCCATAGTGGTTAGACTACTGTCGGGGAAAGAAGTTGTTAGAGACTGCAGTATACTAAGTCAAGGTTTGTCCCATAGTGGTTAGACTACTGTCGGGGAAAGAAGTTGTTAGAGACTGCAGTATACTAAGTCAAGGCATGTCCCATAGTGGTTAGACTACTGTCGGGGAAAGAAGTTGTTAGAGACTGCAGTATACTAAGTCAAGGTTTGTCCCATAGTGGTTAGACTACTGTCGGGGAAAGAAGTTGTTAGAGACTGCAGTATACTAAGTCAAGGTTTGTCCCATAGTGGTTAGACTACTGTCGGGGAAAGAAGTTGTTAGAGACTGCAGTATACTAAGTCAAGGTTTGTCCCATAGTGGTTAGACTACTGTCGGGGAAAGAAGTTGTTAGAGACTGCAGTATACTAAGTCAAGGTATGTCCCATAGTGGTTAGACTACTGTCGGGGAAAGAAGTTGTTAGAGACTGAAGTATACTAAGTCAAGGTTTGTCCCATAGTGGTTAGACTACTGTCGGGGAAAGAAGTTATTAGAGACTGCAGTATACTAAGTCAAGGTTTGTCCCATAGTAGTTAGACTACTGTCGGGGAAAGAAGTTATTAGAGACGGCAGTATACTAAGTCAAGGTTTGTCCCATAGTGGTTAGACTACTGTCGGGGAAAGAAGTTGTTAGAGACTGCAGTATACTAAGTCAAGGTTTGTCCCATAGTGGTTAGACTACTGTCGGGGAAAGAAGTTGTTAGAGACTGCAGTATACTAAGTCAAGGTTTGTCCCATAGTTGTTAGACTACTGTCTAGGAAAGAAGTTGTTAGAGACTGCAGTATACTAAGTCAAGGTTTGTCCCATAGTGGTTAGACTACTGTCGGGGAAAGAAGTTGTTAGAGACTGCAGTATACTAAGTCAAGGTTTGTCCCATAGTGGTTAGACTACTGTCGGGGAAAGAAGTTGTTAGAGACTGCAGTATACTAAGTCAAGGTTTGTCCCATAGTGGTTAGACTACTGTCGGGGAAAGAAGTTGTTTGAGACTGCAGTATACTAAGTCAAGGTTTGTCCCATAGTGGTTAGACTACTGTCGGGGAAAGAAGTTGTTAGAGACTGCAGTATACTAAGTCAAGGTTTGTCCCATAGTGGTTAGACTACTGTCGGGGAAAGAAGTTGTTAGAGACTGCAGTATACTAAGTCAAGGTTTGTCCCATAGTGGTTAGACTACTGTCGGGGAAAGAAGTTGTTTGAGACTGCAGTATACTAAGTCAAGGTTTGTCCCATAGTGGTTAGACTACTGTCGGGGAAAGAAGTTGTTAGAGACTGCAGTATACTAAGTCAAGGTTTGTCCCATAGTGGTTAGACTACTGTCGGGGAAAGAAGTTGTTAGAGACTGCAGTATACTAAGTCAAGGTTTGTCCCATAGTGGTTAGACTACTGTTGGGGAAAGAAGTTGTTAGAGACTGCAGTATACTAAGTCAAGGTTTGTCCCATAGTGGTTAGACTACTGTCGGGGAAATAAGTTGTTAGAGACTGCAGTATACTAAGTCAAGGTTTGTCCCATAGTGGTTAGACTACTGTCGGGGAAAGAAGTTGTTAGAGACTGCAGTATACTAAGTCAAGGTTTATCCCATAGTGGTTAGACTACTGTCGGGGAAAGAAGTTGTTAGAGACTGCAGTATACTAAGTCAAGGTTTGTCCCATAGTGGTTAGACTACTGTCGGGGAAAGAAGTTGTTAGAGACTGCAGTATACTAAGTCAAGGTTTGTCCCATAGTGGTTAGACTACTGTAGGGGAAAGAAGTTGTTAGAGACTGCAGTATACTAAGTCAAGGTTTGTCCCATAGTGGTTAGACTACTGTCGGGGAAAGAAGTTGTTAGAGACTGCAGTATACTAAGTCAAGGTTTGTCCCATAGTTGTTAGACTACTGTCGGGGAAAGAAGTTGTTAGAGACTGCAGTATACTAAGTCAAGGTTTGTCCCATAGTTGTTAGACTACTGTCGGGAAAGAAGTTAGAGATTTCAGTATACTAAGTCAAGGTTTGTCCCATAGTGGTTAGACTACTGTCGGGGAAAGAAGTTGTTAGAGACTGCAGTATACTAAGTCAAGGTTTGTCCCATAGTTGTTAGACTACTGTCGGGAAAGAAGTTAGAAATTTCAGTATACTAAGTCAAGGTTTGTCCCATAGTGGTTAGACTACTGTCGGGGAAAGAAGTTGTTAGAGACTGCAGTATACTAAGTCAAGGTTTGTCCCATAGTGGTTAGACTACTGTCGGGGAAAGAAGTTATTAGAGACTGCAGTATACTAAGTCAAGGTTTGTCCCATAGTGGTTAGACTACTGTCGGGGAAAGAAGTTGTTAGAGACTGCAGTATACTAAGTCAAGGTTTGTCCCATAGTGGTTAGACTACTGTCGGGCAAAGAAGTTGTTAGAGACTGCAGTATACTAAGTCAAGGTTTGTCCCATAGTGGTTAGACTACTGTCGGGGAAAGAAGTTGTTAGAGACTGCAGTATACTAAGTCAAGGTTTGTCCCATAGTGGTTAGACTACTGTCGGGGAAAGACGTTGTTAGAGACTGCAGTATACTAAGTCAAGGTTTGTCCCATAGTGGTTAGACTACTGTCAGGGAAAGAAGTTGTTAGAGACTGCAGTATACTAAGTCAAGGTTTGTCCCATAGTGGTTAGACTACTGTCGGGGAAAGAAGTTGTTAGAGACTGCAGTATACTAAGTCAAGGTTTGTCCCATAGTGGTTAGACTACTGTCGGGGAAAGAAGTTGTTAGAGACTGCAGTATACTAAGTCAAGGTTTGTCCCATAGTGGTTAGACTACTGTCGGGGAAAGAAGTTGTTAGAGACTGCAGTATACTAAGTCAAGGCATGTCCCATAGTGGTTAGACTACTGTCGGGGAAAGAAGTTGTTAGAGACTGCAGTATACTAAGTCAAGGTTTGTCCCATAGTGGTTAGACTACTGTCGGGGAAAGAAGTTGTTAGAGACTGCAGTATACTAAGTCAAGGTTTGTCCCATAGTGGTTAGACTACTGTCGGGGAAAGAAGTTGTTAGAGACTGCAGTATACTAAGTCAAGGTTTGTCCCATAGTGGTTAGACTACTGTCGGGGAAAGAAGTTGTTAGAGACTGCAGTATACTAAGTCAAGGTATGTCCCATAGTGGTTAGACTACTGTCGGGGAAAGAAGTTGTTAGAGACTGAAGTATACTAAGTCAAGGTTTGTCCCATAGTGGTTAGACTACTGTCGGGGAAAGAAGTTATTAGAGACTGCAGTATACTAAGTCAAGGTTTGTCCCATAGTAGTTAGACTACTGTCGGGGAAAGAAGTTATTAGAGACGGCAGTATACTAAGTCAAGGTTTGTCCCATAGTGGTTAGACTACTGTCGGGGAAAGAAGTTGTTAGAGACTGCAGTATACTAAGTCAAGGTTTGTCCCATAGTGGTTAGACTACTGTCGGGGAAAGAAGTTGTTAGAGACTGCAGTATACTAAGTCAAGGTTTGTCCCATAGTTGTTAGACTACTGTCTAGGAAAGAAGTTGTTAGAGACTGCAGTATACTAAGTCAAGGTTTGTCCCATAGTGGTTAGACTACTGTCGGGGAAAGAAGTTGTTAGAGACTGCAGTATACTAAGTCAAGGTTTGTCCCATAGTGGTTAGACTACTGTCGGGGAAAGAAGTTGTTAGAGACTGCAGTATACTAAGTCAAGGTTTGTCCCATAGTGGTTAGACTACTGTCGGGGAAAGAAGTTGTTTGAGACTGCAGTATACTAAGTCAAGGTTTGTCCCATAGTGGTTAGACTACTGTCGGGGAAAGAAGTTGTTAGAGACTGCAGTATACTAAGTCAAGGTTTGTCCCATAGTGGTTAGACTACTGTCGGGGAAAGAAGTTGTTAGAGACTGCAGTATACTAAGTCAAGGTTTGTCCCATAGTGGTTAGACTACTGTCGGGGAAAGAAGTTGTTTGAGACTGCAGTATACTAAGTCAAGGTTTGTCCCATAGTGGTTAGACTACTGTCGGGGAAAGAAGTTGTTAGAGACTGCAGTATACTAAGTCAAGGTTTGTCCCATAGTGGTTAGACTACTGTCGGGGAAAGAAGTTGTTAGAGACTGCAGTATACTAAGTCAAGGTTTGTCCCATAGTGGTTAGACTACTGTTGGGGAAAGAAGTTGTTAGAGACTGCAGTATACTAAGTCAAGGTTTGTCCCATAGTGGTTAGACTACTGTCGGGGAAATAAGTTGTTAGAGACTGCAGTATACTAAGTCAAGGTTTGTCCCATAGTGGTTAGACTACTGTCGGGGAAAGAAGTTGTTAGAGACTGCAGTATACTAAGTCAAGGTTTATCCCATAGTGGTTAGACTACTGTCGGGGAAAGAAGTTGTTAGAGACTGCAGTATACTAAGTCAAGGTTTGTCCCATAGTGGTTAGACTACTGTCGGGGAAAGAAGTTGTTAGAGACTGCAGTATACTAAGTCAAGGTTTGTCCCATAGTGGTTAGACTACTGTAGGGGAAAGAAGTTGTTAGAGACTGCAGTATACTAAGTCAAGGTTTGTCCCATAGTGGTTAGACTACTGTCGGGGAAAGAAGTTGTTAGAGACTGCAGTATACTAAGTCAAGGTTTGTCCCATAGTTGTTAGACTACTGTCGGGGAAAGAAGTTGTTAGAGACTGCAGTATACTAAGTCAAGGTTTGTCCCATAGTTGTTAGACTACTGTCGGGAAAGAAGTTAGAGATTTCAGTATACTAAGTCAAGGTTTGTCCCATAGTGGTTAGACTACTGTCGGGGAAAGAAGTTGTTAGAGACTGCAGTATACTAAGTCAAGGTTTGTCCCATAGTTGTTAGACTACTGTCGGGAAAGAAGTTAGAAATTTCAGTATACTAAGTCAAGGTTTGTCCCATAGTGGTTAGACTACTGTCGGGGAAAGAAGTTGTTAGAGACTGCAGTATACTAAGTCAAGGTTTGTCCCATAGTGGTTAGACTACTGTCGGGGAAAGAAGTTGTTAGAGACTGCAGTATACTAAGTCAAGGTTTGTCCCATAGTTGTTAGACTACTGTCTAGGAAAGAAGTTGTTAGAGACTGCAGTATACTAAGTCAAGGTTTGTCCCATAGTGGTTAGACTACTGTCGGGGAAAGAAGTTGTTAGAGACTGCAGTATACTAAGTCAAGGTTTGTCCCATAGTGGTTAGACTACTGTCGGGGAAAGAAGTTGTTAGAGACTGCAGTATACTAAGTCAAGGTTTGTCCCATAGTGGTTAGACTACTGTCGGGGAAAGAAGTTGTTAGAGACTGCAGTATACTAAGTCAAGGTTTGTCCCATAGTGGTTAGACTACTGTCGGGGAAAGAAGTTGTTAGAGACTGCAGTATACTAAGTCAAGGTTTGTCCCATAGTGGTTAGACTACTGTCGGGGAAAGACGTTGTTAGAGACTGCAGTATACTAAGTCAAGGTTTGTCCCATAGTGGTTAGACTACTGTCAGGGAAAGAAGTTGTTAGAGACTGCAGTATACTAAGTCAAGGTTTGTCCCATAGTGGTTAGACTACTGTCGGGGAAAGAAGTTGTTAGAGACTGCAGTATACTAAGTCAAGGTTTGTCCCATAGTGGTTAGACTACTGTCGGGGAAAGAAGTTGTTAGAGACTGCAGTATACTAAGTCAAGGTTTGTCCCATAGTGGTTAGACTACTGTCGGGGAAAGAAGTTGTTAGAGACTGCAGTATACTAAGTCAAGGTTTGTCCCATAGTGGTTAGACTACTGTCGGGGAAAGAAGTTGTTAGAGACTGCAGTATACTAAGTCAAGGCATGTCCCATAGTGGTTAGACTACTGTCGGGGAAAGAAGTTGTTAGAGACTGCAGTATACTAAGTCAAGGTTTGTCCCATAGTGGTTAGACTACTGTCGGGGAAAGAAGTTGTTAGAGACTGCAGTATACTAAGTCAAGGTTTGTCCCATAGTGGTTAGACTACTGTCGGGGAAAGAAGTTGTTAGAGACTGCAGTATACTAAGTCAAGGTTTGTCCCATAGTGGTTAGACTACTGTCGGGGAAAGAAGTTGTTAGAGACTGCAGTATACTAAGTCAAGGTATGTCCCATAGTGGTTAGACTACTGTCGGGGAAAGAAGTTGTTAGAGACTGAAGTATACTAAGTCAAGGTTTGTCCCATAGTGGTTAGACTACTGTCGGGGAAAGAAGTTATTAGAGACTGCAGTATACTAAGTCAAGGTTTGTCCCATAGTAGTTAGACTACTGTCGGGGAAAGAAGTTATTAGAGACTGCAGTATACTAAGTCAAGGTTTGTCCCATAGTGGTTAGACTACTGTCGGGGAAAGAAGTTGTTAGAGACTGCAGTATACTAAGTCAAGGTTTGTCCCATAGTGGTTAGACTACTGTCGGGGAAAGAAGTTGTTAGAGACTGCAGTATACTAAGTCAAGGTTTGTCCCATAGTTGTTAGACTACTGTCTAGGAAAGAAGTTGTTAGAGACTGCAGTATACTAAGTCAAGGTTTGTCCCATAGTGGTTAGACTACTGTCGGGGAAAGAAGTTGTTAGAGACTGCAGTATACTAAGTCAAGGTTTGTCCCATAGTGGTTAGACTACTGTCGGGGAAAGAAGTTGTTAGAGACTGCAGTATACTAAGTCAAGGTTTGTCCCATAGTGGTTAGACTACTGTCGGGGAAAGAAGTTGTTTGAGACTGCAGTATACTAAGTCAAGGTTTGTCCCATAGTGGTTAGACTACTGTCGGGGAAAGAAGTTGTTAGAGACTGCAGTATACTAAGTCAAGGTTTGTCCCATAGTGGTTAGACTACTGTCGGGGAAAGAAGTTGTTAGAGACTGCAGTATACTAAGTCAAGGTTTGTCCCATAGTGGTTAGACTACTGTCGGGGAAAGAAGTTGTTTGAGACTGCAGTATACTAAGTCAAGGTTTGTCCCATAGTGGTTAGACTACTGTCGGGGAAAGAAGTTGTTAGAGACTGCAGTATACTAAGTCAAGGTTTGTCCCATAGTGGTTAGACTACTGTCGGGCAAAGAAGTTGTTAGAGACTGCAGTATACTAAGTCAAGGTTTGTCCCATAGTGGTTAGACTACTGTCGGGGAAAGAAGTTGTTAGAGACTGCAGTATACTAAGTCAAGGTTTGTCCCATAGTGGTTAGACTACTGTCGGGGAAAGACGTTGTTAGAGACTGCAGTATACTAAGTCAAGGTTTGTCCCATAGTGGTTAGACTACTGTCAGGGAAAGAAGTTGTTAGAGACTGCAGTATACTAAGTCAAGGTTTGTCCCATAGTGGTTAGACTACTGTCGGGGAAAGAAGTTGTTAGAGACTGCAGTATACTAAGTCAAGGTTTGTCCCATAGTGGTTAGACTACTGTCGGGGAAAGAAGTTGTTAGAGACTGCAGTATACTAAGTCAAGGTATGTCCCATAGTGGTTAGACTACTGTCGGGGAAAGAAGTTGTTAGAGACTGAAGTATACTAAGTCAAGGTTTGTCCCATAGTGGTTAGACTACTGTCGGGGAAAGAAGTTATTAGAGACTGCAGTATACTAAGTCAAGGTTTGTCCCATAGTAGTTAGACTACTGTCGGGGAAAGAAGTTATTAGAGACTGCAGTATACTAAGTCAAGGTTTGTCCCATAGTGGTTAGACTACTGTCGGGGAAAGAAGTTGTTAGAGACTGCAGTATACTAAGTCAAGGTTTGTCCCATAGTGGTTAGACTACTGTCGGGGAAAGAAGTTGTTAGAGACTGCAGTATACTAAGTCAAGGTTTGTCCCATAGTGGTTAGACTACTGTCGGGGAAAGAAGTTGTTTGAGACTGCAGTATACTAAGTCAAGGTTTGTCCCATAGTGGTTAGACTACTGTCGGGGAAAGAAGTTGTTAGAGACTGCAGTATACTAAGTCAAGGTTTGTCCCATAGTGGTTAGACTACTGTCGGGGAAAGAAGTTGTTTGAGACTGCAGTATACTAAGTCAAGGTTTGTCCCATAGTGGTTAGACTACTGTCGGGGAAAGAAGTTGTTAGAGACTGCAGTATACTAAGTCAAGGTTTGTCCCATAGTGGTTAGACTACTGTCGGGGAAAGAAGTTGTTAGAGACTGCAGTATACTAAGTCAAGGTTTGTCCCATAGTGGTTAGACTACTGTCGGGGAAAGAAGTTGTTAGAGACTGCAGTATACTAAGTCAAGGTTTGTCCCATAGTGGTTAGACTACTGTTGGGGAAATAAGTTGTTAGAGACTGCAGTATACTAAGTCAAGGTTTGTCCCATAGTGGTTAGACTACTGTCGGGGAAAGAAGTTGTTAGAGACTGCAGTATACTAAGTCAAGGTTTATCCCATAGTGGTTAGACTACTGTCGGGGAAAGAAGTTGTTAGAGACTGCAGTATACTAAGTCAAGGTTTGTCCCATAGTGGTTAGACTACTGTCGGGGAAAGAAGTTGTTAGAGACTGCAGTATACTAAGTCAAGGTTTGTCCCATAGTGGTTAGACTACTGTCGGGGAAAGAAGTTGTTAGAGACTGCAGTATACTAAGTCAAGGTTTGTCCCATAGTGGTTAGACTACTGTCGGGGAAAGAAGTTGTTAGAGACTGCAGTATACTAAGTCAAGGTTTGTCCCATAGTTGTTAGACTACTGTCGGGGAAAGAAGTTGTTAGAGACTGCAGTATACTAAGTCAAGGTTTGTCCCATAGTGGTTAGACTACTGTCGGGGAAAGAAGTTGTTAGAGACTGCAGTATACTAAGTCAAGGTTTGTCCCATAGTTGTTAGACTACTGTCGGGAAAGAAGTTAGAAATTTCAGTATACTAAGTCAAGGTTTGTCCCATAGTGGTTAGACTACTGTCGGGGAAAGAAGTTGTTAGAGACTGCAGTATACTAAGTCAAGGTTTGTCCCATAGTGGTTAGACTACTGTCGGGGAAAGAAGTTGTTAGAGACTGCAGTATACTAAGTCAAGGTTTGTCCCATAGTTGTTAGACTACTGTCTAGGAAAGAAGTTGTTAGAGACTGCAGTATACTAAGTCAAGGTTTGTCCCATAGTGGTTAGACTACTGTCGGGGAAAGAAGTTGTTAGAGACTGCAGTATACTAAGTCAAGGTTTGTCCCATAGTGGTTAGACTACTGTCGGGGAAAGAAGTTGTTAGAGACTGCAGTATACTAAGTCAAGGTTTGTCCCATAGTGGTTAGACTACTGTCGGGGAAAGAAGTTGTTTGAGACTGCAGTATACTAAGTCAAGGTTTGTCCCATAGTGGTTAGACTACTGTCGGGGAAAGAAGTTGTTAGAGACTGCAGTATACTAAGTCAAGGTTTGTCCCATAGTGGTTAGACTACTGTCGGGGAAAGAAGTTGTTAGAGACTGCAGTATACTAAGTCAAGGTTTGTCCCATAGTGGTTAGACTACTGTCGGGGAAAGAAGTTGTTTGAGACTGCAGTATACTAAGTCAAGGTTTGTCCCATAGTGGTTAGACTACTGTCGGGGAAAGAAGTTGTTAGAGACTGCAGTATACTAAGTCAAGGTTTGTCCCATAGTGGTTAGACTACTGTCGGGGAAAGAAGTTGTTAGAGACTGCAGTATACTAAGTCAAGGTTTGTCCCATAGTGGTTAGACTACTGTCGGGGAAAGAAGTTGTTAGAGACTGCAGTATACTAAGTCAAGGTTTGTCCCATAGTGGTTAGACTACTGTCGGGGAAATAAGTTCTTAGAGACTGCAGTATACTAAGTCAAGGTTTGTCCCATAGTGGTTAGACTACTGTCGGGGAAAGAAGTTGTTAGAGACTGCAGTATACTAAGTCAAGGTTTATCCCATAGTGGTTAGACTACTGTCGGGGAAAGAAGTTGTTAGAGACTGCAGTATACTAAGTCAAGGTTTGTCCCATAGTGGTTAGACTACTGTCGGGGAAAGAAGTTGTTAGAGACTGCAGTATACTAAGTCAAGGTTTGTCCCATAGTGGTTAGACTACTGTCGGGGAAAGAAGTTGTTAGAGACTGCAGTATACTAAGTCAAGGTTTGTCCCATAGTTGTTAGACTACTGTCGGGAAAGAAGTTAGAGATTTCAGTATACTAAGTCAAGGTTTGTCCCATAGTGGTTAGACTACTGTCGGGGAAAGAAGTTGTTAGAGACTGCAGTATACTAAGTCAAGGTTTGTCCCATAGTTGTTAGACTACTGTCGGGAAAGAAGTTAGAGATTTCAGTATACTAAGTCAAGGTTTGTCCCATAGTGGTTAGACTACTGTCGGGGAAAGAAGTTGTTAGAGACTGCAGTATACTAAGTCAAGGTTTGTCCCATAGTGGTTAGACTACTGTCGGGGAAAGAAGTTGTTAGAGACTGCAGTATACTAAGTCAAGGTTTGTCCCATAGTTGTTAGACTACTGTCGGGGAAAGAAGTTGTAAGAGACTGCAGTACACTAAGTCAAGGTTTGTCCCATAGTGGTTAGACTACTGTCGGGGAAAGAAGTTGTTAGAGACTGCAGTATACTAAGTCAAGGTTTGTCCCATAGTTGTTAGACTACTGTCGGGGAAAGAAGTTGTTAGAGATTTCAGTATACTAAGTCAAGGTTTGTCCCATAGTGGTTAGACTACTGTCGGGGAAAGAAGTTGTTAGAGACTGCAGTATACTAAGTCAAGGTTTGTCCCATAGTTGTTAGACTACTGTCGGGAAAGAAGTTAGAGATTTCAGTATACTAAGTCAAGGTTTGTCCCATAGTGGTTAGACTACTGTCGGGGAAAGAAGTTGTTAGAGACTTCAGTACACTAAACCACAGCTTGTATGAGGCAGGGTGGCCTGTTCCTTTCCTAGCCGTATGCCAGACACCCGTTCACCGCTGGGTTGACAGAAACGTGGCGGTTGTAGGAGTTGAGCCCCGTATCTTAGTGATTAAAAAGCGAGTTCTCTACTACTGCGTTAATTAAACACACGGAGATTAGGTGTTTCGGAAAGACCCGTGGAATAGGATATAGAGAACCGGGACGGCGTGGCCTAGTGGTTAAGTGACACGGCTCACAAACCGAAGGTGCTGGGTTCGTTCTCCATCACAGCACCGGCCGTTACCCATGGGAAGCAAACCCTAAGAAAATGCAGGAGGAAGCAGACCGTTACATAAAACGAATGCCGAAGTCGGATGCACTAGGCCGACAGGCGCAAAATAGAAATCGTAGTGCAACGTACACCACCTTGGGGAATAGAGAAATAAAGGCGAACGCAAAAGAAAAAAAATATATATATATAGATCATGTTACGAATATTAGAGTACGGAATACTATCCGACAATCAGACTGTATCAGGACCTACTTGCAATTGTCAAATCATGAAGAGTGCTGAAATAACCATGTGATACGTTCTCATGTAATATGCTCTCGTGATATGCTCGCATGTGATATGCTCTCATGTGATACGTTCTCATGCGATACGCTCTCATGTGATATGCTCTCATGTGATATGCTCTCGAGTGATATGCTCTCGTGTGATATGCTCGCATGTGATATGCTCTCATGTGATACGTTCTCATGTGATACGTTCTCATGTGATATGCTCTCATATGATATGCTCTCATGTGATATGCTCTCATCTGATACGCTCTCATGTGATATGCTCTCATGTGATACGTTCTCATGTGATACGCTCTAATGTGATACGCTCTCATTTGATACGATCTCATGTGATACTCCGAGGGCTTTGCTCGACATAACTTTCATCCTGACACTATGCTACCAGTGTCAAAACTGGACACTAACATCAATTGAAACACAACATATCGTAACCAACCAAAAAATGAAATGCCTGCGAAAAATATTATGTGTAACAAGAAAGAGACAGGATGAGAAACGATGACATCAGGATACTGTTGGAAACAACACTAGTTTTAGACTGCATCAAAATACCATACGAAAATGGCATGGCCAGGTAACAAGTCTGCCAGTAAACAGACCCCCCCCCCCTTTCCTCCTCCCTTCCTCCTCTCCACCTCCCCCCCCCCCCACACACACACACACACAACCAGCAATGTTATTGAGATACAACGGATTCAGGATGAAAGACGTATAAAGAAAATGGTGTATTACATATATATCTTTGGCGGTGAATGCCACTGTACATGAGACACACAGACGGGCTCGTTCTAGATATCTCTTCAGAACCTGACGCTGAATAGCAACAACAACAAACAAAAAAAGATCAGCGAAAAAGAAGATACTCCGAGACGCAGTTCCTGGCAAGAGTGAGAGATCGCCCTAAGACGCTCTCGACAGAATGATATTGGAAAGTGAACGGACATAACATTAATGGCAACCGCAGCTCTCGAAACGACGACGTACGATGACCAGGGACTGCTCGTGATGTGCCGACATGTGATACTCCTACGATCACCTAAGTTACGAGACAGACGAGACGAGACAAAACCAGAGTTAAATATCCCATCATCATCATCTTACTTCTGTCACTCAATAAGAAGTTAACCTCCTTGAAGAATACTTGCAGCAAAGCATCTAATTGTATTTATTTGATATTCTCTTTCATCATTACGGAAAATAAAGAGCTGGTGACCCTGCTACTTGCTTGCTGCTCCTATACAGATTTTGCTAAAATTATGCCAGATAGTTCAATGCTCAATGAAAAGTTGTCGTATTTACATAATGTCTTCTAATTCGAATGTGTACATCAACACCAATAACGACAATTCTTATCTAAAGAACCTTAGATTTGTCTCACCAATATTGAACTGTACAATAATGACAAGAAAATGTCTTTGAAGTTTTTGCCACTTGGAGGCTTTACTTTGGAACCAGCTAGGGGGGGGGGGGGGCGTTGACCACCAGCAGAGAGATAATGCTGCTCAAAAGTATGGGTAGTTACTGAGTGGGCTTTGTTCAACATCTCCTAGAAATGTTTACAGAAAAATTCGCTATCTCCAGTCCTTACACAGTTGTCAATGACAAAGAGGGGCAACCATTCTATGAGCCTGAAAAGTTAAGAGAAAAGATGAGAGGTCTATTTCACAGACTTACTTGTCTGAAATGCACAATCAGATGTCGGTATAGCATCTGTACAATACAATTCATTGTTACAAACCTAAAAATATATTGCGCATACCGACAGAGCGATACTCGAGCAAGATGTCAGAGAGGTAATCAGAAGAAGCCTTACATGCAAGGCCCTAGATGTAAACAACATATCGGCAGATAAATGTATGTCAGGATGTAGGGGTAAGATGACTCACAGAGATCTTATATCATACTGGGGTTGAACAGAATGTACCTAAGGATTGGCAAAGAGCGGTAGTGGTACTTTTTGGAAAAACAAGGGCGGTAAGAAAGATTGCGGTTCGTATAAGGGCACATAACTTCTTAACAACGATAGAAAAATTTCGCAGGTGTCCTTGAGTTGCGAGTACAAGCTGTTGTGGAGCCATTGCTCAATCCTTCACAGTCTGACTTTAAGAAAAGCTTGGGATATCTTCTTTCTTCTTCTTTTGTCCCACTGCTCTTACCTTGCGGCGTCGCAGAGAGGAGGTATGCGTAGATTTCTGTTTTGCGCTAGGAGGGAGGCTTGTGTGGTTGTCATATTGAACTTTTGCATTTCAAAATGTGGCCACTCTTCCCCTTCCCTCTCTTCTTACCTCACTCTCTTTCATTTGACTCTATCTAGCATAGGTTCATACAGATGCACACATGCATCCAAGCACTGGATTATGCGTCCTGATATCGCCCAATTGACTACGGTCTGAGGTGGAAAATGGCGCGCCTCCGCCAGTAGAAACTAGTGAGGAAAACATCTAAGCAACAAAACAAAAATTGACCCCTTCTATCCAACGACGTCGTGGTCGCCCTTTTGCTCGAGGACCATCCAGCTTCAAGAAATATGATTTCGCTGCTGGTTGTTTATAATGCATTCTAGTAAGATGCCCGAACCACTTTACCCTCTGTGCTTCAATATAGTGGTATACTGGTGTAGTCCCCCCTATTTTTCTAAGTGCGTCGTTACTGATTCTGTCCCAAATCGTCTTTCCTGCAGCATTTCTGATCCCTCGCATCTCACAAGTCTCAATCTTACGCTATGCCTGTCTAGTAGTGTCCATGTTTGACACTGATAACACAGCGTAGGGATGATCAAGGTGTTGATTAACTTCTGTTTTGTGGCCATGGCGACATTTCGGTGTTTCAGTATCGGTGCCAATTGGTACTGCATCTTATTTGCTTTTTGGATTCTAGTTTCTACCTCTCTGTCAAACCTGCGTCGTCAGTGGGATATGTGGATGCTATATTGACGCTCAGATAGTCAAGTGAAAAAAGCATAAAATTCAATAAGAAACTTAGCGGTGCCTTCATTAATCAGGATAAGACATTTGACCGGGCAAACCGATGTAGACTATGGGAGGTAATGGAGAAATATGGTGTGGAGGGTCAATTATAGATAGATGGTGTTCGTGCTATGTACGTAAACAGTGAAGGTGCAGTACAAACAAAAACCGGTATAACAAATTGGTTTCTAATGCTGAGTGGTGTACGTGGTTTCCAGTGATGGGTTGTTTTCGTGGTTTCCAGTGCTGAGTGGTGTACGTGGTTTCCAGTGCTGAGTGGTGTACGTGGTTTCCAGTGCTGAGTGGTGTACGTGGTTTCCAGTGCTGAGTGGTGTATGTGGTTTCCAGTGCTGAGTGGTATACGTGGTTTCCAGTGATGGGTTGTGTTCGTGGTTTCCAGTGATGGATTGTGTTCGTAGTTTCCAGTGATGGGTTGTGTTCGTAGTTTCCATTGCTGACTGGTGTACATAGTTTCCAGTGATGGGTTGTGTTCGTGGTTTCCAGTGCTGAGTGGTGTACGTGGTTTCCAATGCTGAGTGGTATACGTGGTTTCCAGTGATGGGTTGTGTTCGTGGTTTCCATTGCTGACTGGTGTACATAGTTTCCAGTGATGGGTTGTGTTCGTAGTTTCCATTGCTGACTGGTGTACATAGTTTCCAGTGCTGAGTGGTGAACGACAGGGGTGTGTTCTTTCTAAACTTTTGTTCATAATTTACATGGATACAATCACACAGTTGGCTAACTTCGATGAGGAGATGAACTGTTGTATACTGATGGCCAGGTAATCGTTTATCAAAATTAAGAAGACCTACAAAACCACCTAAACTTTCTCCATTTCGCTTGTAACGAATGTGACATGAAGATCAACAGAGACAAGACCGAGATTGTGTTGATTTCGCGTGAAAACGTGCAGAGATGAGATGTGTCCACAGCAGTGACAAAAGTATCAAGCAAGTTAGGGAGTTCAAATACCTAGATAGTATGTTCACTGATGACGGTAAAGTGCACAGAGATCACACATAGAAATCAGAAGGCGAACACTGTCCACTATCAAATTGCACCGTTTGTGAAACACATTAGAGTGCTTCTTTCAACTAAGAAGAGGCTGATACGTGCACTATTTATCCCTATATTGTGTTACCAATGTCAGCCTTGGTTCTTACTAACAATCCAGAAGAGTACGACCTAGAGCTGTGAGATGCGCTGTGTGAGAAGTGCAGCCAGAAAGACAATCCGTGACCGAATTCGCAACACCACGCTGAGGCAGTCAGTGGGAACAAACCCAGTTAGAGCCTACATATTGACACCAAACAAATCAAGGGGTTTGGTCATTTAGCCAGAGTGCATTATTACCAGCCTGCATCAAGAGCATATCATATCCAGGTCTATTGTGCATGAGCAAGGGACATAACTCGGCGTCGTTGAAACGAGATTATCTGACACCAAACGACAGCACAAGTCTCACTTGGCGGCGACAAGAAATTTACGCATCATGACAAGAACAGTTGGACAAAAGAAGAAGTCACGCCGGGGTCTGCGTGTATGGCAAGAACAAGAATAGCACCACTGCCTCACAGAGAGCATGTAGTAAGAGGCGACTAACTGTGTGACATGGTATACCACTGGCCATAGTTAGGTGGTTTGTTAAGAGCAGCATAGATGGCGGCTAACAGTTTGCAGGTCTACTTTGCTCAAGTGTTTTAGTCTATTAAGATAGAAATGCACATCGCTTAACCAACCTCCGCAGCACTTGTCCCAACGCAGTGGAGTAATAAGCTGCTCGAACCTAGCCAGCTAATCAGGAAATCCTCCTCCCGGCTACAATCAGCTCACACCAGAGCTGGAACCTGCACAGGCGCATCTGCCCTTGTAGAAGAACAGGTCGACTAAGACTAAGATTATACACATATGTTGTTGCTGACCAGCAGTCCTGCCTGCTTGTAGCCAGAATATTATAATACGCTTAACTTAATTGATTATTTTTAGTTGTGTTGCTTTTCTTCTTTTTGTAATAAACAAAAGGAAAAAAGAAAATTGAAGGACAAATACACAAAACAGCAATCACATTGGAGGAGCACTTGCTGTTATTGCCTGCTTGCCGTGAATTAAGACATGCATATATTATCATTTGCACGGCAAGGACATGTCTACGCGAGAAAACAAAATCCCTGATGATTTCTTCCACGATGTCTCCCGTAAACATGTCTAGTCTTCAGGAAATGGCTTTAAGTATTCCAATGCACTTTACATAGCTTACGCAACCCCAGGATGTGAATTAGGGTCGAAGCCTTTAAGAATGACTGCCTAACATGTTCTGGCAGCTAATCCGAGTGCCCTCGATTCTTTAAAGAACAGCTTGTTATGTTAAACTTTGGAGGTCGTGACACGAGTTTATGATCAGCACTGTCGGGTTACGCGATTCAGTTCACGCGAGCCAATGTTGACGTACTGCAGCAGGACGTTAAAGACAAGGAGTTAATTAGCACGACAATGGTTGTGAAACATGAAAGGTTGTTCCAAAGCAGACGCTGCTGTCGGAGATAACGTGTTAAGATTATGATGTACTAAATACAAAAAAGTAAAGTAATATTACTGCTGAAGGGGTGTTAGGTGTTAGCGATCTCACATTTCAAAGGTACGGCTATATGAGGGTGATAGGCATCTCCTCTCCCTCGCCGCTTTTACTTCCCGGACTGAACCGGTATCCATTTAAGGCTGGGTCGACCCGGGAGCAACTGCCGTCTGAAAAAATATTACCGCTTTAACTGGGAAATGAACCCAGGACCACTCATATACGAAGCCAGCTTGCTAACCACTGCGCTACGCGGCTCCCTATTGTTGTACTACTAGCAGACATATTCAGATTATCTGCCCGTTAATCAAACTGTACCAAAAAGAAATAAACAAAAGCAGTTTAACAATGAAAGATTATCCAACTTTCTACAGCCCCCGCCCCTCCCACACTAATCTCCCTCCACCCCTCAACCCCTTTTTCAAACCGCCTATTCCATCAAATCGCCGACCATACCCTGTCCATCTCTCCCTTTTCAAATCGATCGCCCAGCAACCCCCCCCCCCCTTTCCACCCGACCCAATCACATATCGTGCATATTTGTTTCTAATTTAGAACTGTGTTAACAACTTTCATATTTATCCCCTGCAGCGGTTAATATTGTAGCGTCAAGGGTTGAGTTGAACGCAATTTAGATCACATCACATCTTTTTACACCCACGCTCTATCAGACAATGTCTCCTTCCGATCCCCAGTTTTCAACCTATCTACGCTTCTTTCAAATTCAGAATTGTCACATTTCATTGTCCAGTAACATCGTTTCATAATTATTCATTTTTCGTGATGAAGTGCCTCATGTCAATTTACCTACCATGATGATATCACATGATTCGATCAGCCAATCAGATCCCCCGACAAGTACCGGAAATACAGATAGACAATTGATAATTAATATAGATAGATGCCTCATGTATTTCAGTTAGGATGGAAAGTTACCCTATCACCTTCTTTGTCAGGTACTTATTTACAGCGGGTAGACTGAAACGTGTTGCTATAGAGAAGCAGGAATTCCGTGAGAATTATCACATTCTTTAGCCAATATGTTGCTGCTTCTTTTCCTGTGTGGATCACGAAAATGTTACTAGTTAATGAAGGAATGCGCACACAAACCACACCAAATATACGTGTCGTGGAAGGGAACTTAAGTCTAGGCTATGGTTATACTTGGAGCTAGTCAGTGCATTTTGTGTTAAACAAATAACTACATAAACTCCCACATTATCAACTCATTTATCAAGCACTTTATCATAGACGTCGTGTCAGGGGGTAAACATTAAGTGATGGCCTCATTCTTTGGTCAATCAATCAATCAATCAATCAATCAAGCCCGTCGCTCTTCTTATGGCATAGACAACATGCCACCACCATACACGGCCCTGAGCTGCTCATTATGCCTGTCTCCATGTAAAATAATTTAATATTAGCATCTTCTCACATTCACATCCATTTATGGGTGGGTCTCCTCTCTCTCTCCCCCTCCCCTCTCTCTTTTCTTAAGGATTCCATGTAAGAGCCTGTCTGGCTATGTTGATCGATGCCTTTTGTAGAGTATGTCTTGTCCAGTCCCATTTTCTTTGCTTAATATATTGTTCGAGTGGCTGTTATTGGCTACTTTTCCATAGGTTTTCCTTCCTCACCATGTCCTGCAAATTCATGCCCATAATCGTTCGTAGTCATCCGTTAACGTCTGTGCTGTACGGCCTTGGCATTTTTCATGTCTCTGCTCAATATAACTGCACTGACGACATTGACGTCGCATATTCGAACTTTTGTGTAAATACTGATTTCTGTGAATCTCCATATTTTTTTAGTGTCTACAATGCCCCTCTTGCCTTCTCAATTCTGGTCCTTACGTCTGCATTTGGTTCCTCCTGAAGTGTCAATTATGCTGCCAAAATAAATACAGGTAGCCACGTCTTCCAACTGCTTGATTCCAACTGCTTCATCATCCAATCTATAGCCGACAAGAACAGGAAAGATGAGATCAGGCATCTTTGTCTCACCACTGCAGTGCACCCCGAAAACGTCAAGTCAGTGCTTTACTCATTTCTGTATGATGACCTTCTGTGGTATCCCATAGTGTCTCAACAATTGTCCTAGCCTTCTTCAATCCACACTGTCAAACGCCTTTTCATAGTCTGTAGTTTATATCCCTTGCCTTTGCTTTGGTAAGGGACATAAATGGGTCGAGAATAATGATTGTCTTACCCTGTTGGCACATTCTAAGATAATGGTAATGCTATACCTGGCACTGCCGTCGCGTCCAGAAGGAAGGAGATGTGACAGCAAAAATGTTGTGAGAACTGTGTTTTTGTGTCGTCTCGAGATTGGCTTCTTTAAAAATATGTCAACATAGTAAGCAGCTAGAGAATCAAAATGCTCAAATTAATGGCACAATAATCAAACACTGGAGGAACTGCTGGCGGTGTGGGTTGGATGTTAGTCGCATGACCAGGCGGACGTGAGATCAAAAATTAGTAATTCAGAAGTTTTTTTGTTTTTTCTTCTAATCGGAAGTAACTTAGTAACAGTGTCTGTACAGTAGGTGGCGACTGCAGGCGGCAAACAGCCCTTATGTCTTAGCCATATAACTTCTCAAAGCGGAACCCAGCACTAGGAATAAACGAAGTAGTGAGATTTAGTTTTAAATTAATTACAAATAAAACATGATCACGTAGATGTATAAGTTTGACCGTAATATAATTGAATCATCATCGTCAGGTGTCGTGCCGATTGGCGTTGGTGACCTACATCCATTTCTATCACGTGTGTCGTTTACCAACTCTGCTGTTGATTGTCGCCCATGCCATTCTCTCAGGCTGTCCAAGCATCTTCTGTTTCTGCATTCCTCTGTCTTTCTTTCCTGCTATCTTTCCCGTTGTCATAACAAGTTCCAAACCTCCTCTTCACATAACTTGCCCGAAAAGGATGTCTGCCTTGTAATGATCTTTGCAATGAGTTGTCTTTGCCCCACTTCCAGTACTGTATCATTAGTCTCCCTTGCAGTCCATGGGATCCGCAGCAATTGAATACAATCGGTCAATAGTAGATTTAAAGCTAGGGGCCGACCAAATAGATCATTGGTAGCAGAAATAACAGTAGCTGTGAAGCTCCTCTATACGAATCACCTTATTGGGCCCTGTCAAGAAAGATCTTAATAACCTGCCTATGGAAGGCATAAGTAGGACAAAAAGCGAAAATAAAGAATGATAAATAAACAATGTGGCTTTTATAAAACCAAACAAGGGATCAAGATGATGAGGAGCCTATGAGCTGCAGTGATCAGCGACCCATAGCTGACTGCTAGCGTGAAGGCCAGCGACCCATAGCTGACTGCTAGCGTGAAGGCCAGCGACCCATAGCTGACTGCTAGCGTGAAGGCCAGCGACCCATAGCTGACTGCTAGCGTGAAGGCCAGCGACCCATAGCTGACTGCTAGCGTGAAGGCCAGCAAACCAGAGCTGCCAAGATCCTTCTGCATTTCCACGCGGTGATCTTGGATAACAGGCTGCAGCAGATTAGACTGGCTAGAAGAATGATCGAAGAGGGAATGCTAGCCCGGTACTCATTAAGTGCTTGCTGAAGTCGGATGTGTTAGACCCAAAGGTGCAAGTGTCGCAGCCAAGCTGTAAACTGTGACACAACGCATTTCGTTCTCTGGACTACATTCTGCTAGTAAAGCACTTTCATGGTTTGGTAGTGGCAGATTGAGAACGAACGAAGCCAAGCCATAAAACCAAACCATGTAATACTTAATTCGGTGACCAACTACTATGTTATACAGTATGCATTCAGCGACATTAATTACCTTGTCCTTTTAGTACCATGCAATACTGGGACTGATAGGAAAGCAAATAATTGTAACACTATAATAGGACTGGTATGACGTCAGAGGCTTTTACTTAGTGTTGAGCGTCGACCGTGCTACCCCATTCATCCTGAAGAAACTATAAGTCACAAAAACTTCAACATATACGGAGAGATCAACTTCAAGTAAAATACTTCTCGACCACTCAATACTGAAGAAGGTACTGTGTTAGGAGAGCTAAATCCGCTGTTCGGGTACAACCGTAAGGATTTGGCGTCACTGACTCACATCAAAGATAAAAGTACGATTAGGAAGACTTGAAGACTTTATACACATTTGCTGTCAACGAGTCTTTCACGTCTTTCTTTGATTTACCCGGTAATTGAGGGACTTGAGTGGTTTCTAGGAAAGACGTCGGCCTCGAGTGCGGGAGGTCGTGGTGGAGACCGGACTTTTTCACCTGGACTTTCTGGATTTCCACAGATTTCTGGGTAGTAAAGATCAAATGCCCGCGTGCACGATAAAAATCCCTCGTCAGTTGGAAGACGAAGAGAGTATGCTGAACGGCCACTGAACGGGTAAAATTCAAAATTATGTAAAAAATCTACCCAATCTATTACTGGATCCTCGCCGATGCTACGGAGTTCGTCCATTGTGGCTGAGATTCTCCAAAAAGATGGAGAAGAACTGAGCACTTATGGGTTAAACCTTGTGCAATGACGTTGATTCTTCCACTAAACTGAAATAAAAGGATGTAAAATTGTCCTGCAAAATTCTCTGACTTATCTGCCATCAACCGATCAATATGGTACACATTTTGAATCTATATTGGTAAAGGAAAAAAGACTGCTTGCCTTTACAATCACCGATGAGAGTTGATGGCTTCCCTCCACAATCGGTGATCCTCTTCTACTCCGGGGTTTAGAGGTTACAAGTATGATGCAGTCTTTCTTTTGATATGGTTCCAGTTCAGTCCGCGGCCCTTCAAAGACTGTCGGATGTTCTCCTCTAAGAGAACCCTAGCTCGTCCTGGGGGGTGGGGGACTGTGTTCTTTGCTTTCTACGCTTGCAGCGGTAGCCGGTCCTCTACCATTCTGCAGACGTTGGCAACCCATCGCAATAGAGACTGTTCCACTCGGGTTTGCAGGGATGGGTTTCAAGATCTTGGCGTATTGTCTGGTTGGATGCAAGGCTTTTATTTTACCAGTGCAAAAAAAGGCCGTATTTTCAATGGGGACCAAACCTGCGTCTTCAGGTTAGGAGATCAGAGGTCTTCCCGCTCGACCATGCGCTCGTAATTATGTGTGGAAAACTACAGTCAAACGTTATCCTTAATTCTTAGTTCTTAATCGACCTGTACTTCGGCAGATCTAGCGGGCTAGATTCCAGCAGCCTATTACACGGTTGCTTTGGGACAAGTGCCGTGGAGGGTGGTTAACTGATGTGAGGGTCCATCTTAATAGACTCAAACACTAGAGCGAAGTAGACCGGCGGTCTTTTAGGCGCCATCTATATTGCGCTAAACAAACCACATTACCATGGCCAGTGTAATGCAATGCCACACAGTTAGTCGCCTCTTACGACATGCTCTCTGTGGGGCTGTGGTGCTATTCTTGTCCTCGCCATACACAAAGACCCCGGTAGATCACTCGGGTATCCTATGAAAAACTTCCGACATTGCCCATTCAGAGCACGATGAGATTCGAACCTCGTAGATTGGGATTGTGAGTCTAGCTTACATCTCATAGGCCACCAGATATGTTTCCACATTCTTTTAAGCTCTTAATAACATTACATAGTTATTGCCAAAATAAGCGAAACGATTGAGGTGTGGCTAACCGGCGAACTTTCAAAGTTTAATCCTCGGTAATGCAAAGGTTTATTATTTAACAGAGGCAAAATAAAAACGTAACATGAAACCGACGTGGTGACTGCTTGTGCAAGAGGCCTTACTTCATACGCAGGTCAATTTATGCCAGCAGATTCCAGTAATTAGAGCAAACGCTGTAATGATAACACTTTACACATCTGACAACAAATTTGGGCTTTTTCTGAGGTTTAATCAAGTTACTTTTATGTTGTTTTGGGCTGCTGAAAATGAATATGGTCATTAAAACACCAGATTAGCTCTAGTTTGTAAAAAATATCTATAAAACATGTTTAACACAATTTTATACGATAATAATGCTCATAGAGGAAATGATTCATAACAACGCGTTTTTGCCTATCGCTTGTAATGCGTTCCTGGATCTCGCTTGTGTCCAAGAATAGTCAGCTAGTATTGCTTCATTCTATTTCCCTTGGTACCTTTTTTCGAGGGTAGTAATATCCTGATGAAATCGTTAGCAATGATCGTTACTAACAACACCGTAGTGAGCAGGGAAGAAATCCATACGGGAGTTTAAAAAGTGTTGTTTAAAGGGCAGGTTGAACCCTAGTCTTTCGTAGTTCTGCAACAGTGTTTCTACAAGATCCTGGTAATCGCCAGCCTTTTTGTTTTCTAGAAAGTTTGTGGCCACTTACTGGAAAGTATTCCAAGCTAACTTTTCATCACCTGTAAGGATATCATCAAATCGCTGATCTCAAAATGGTCTGTGGACAGACAAATATTCGTACATCTTTCTTGATTGTTTCCTAACCAAATCTTGGAAATTTTATCACGAAGGTAAAACAATTCTACCCCGTTTCAATCCATGGAGTTTACAAAATTCTTCATTAGTCCAAGGACGATGAGGCTAACGTCTGGTCAGGGAAAACACACTGATCAGACAATGTTAGCCAGGATCAGGAGAAATATACTGGCTAAGACCCACACCTGACCTCCTCGTTGGTCGTCCTGGAATCGGAATGTTGTCGAAGACAGCAGTCTGACTAAGATTGTGAGATTCGAGGTTATCCCTGTAGTAGTGAGTGACACGCAGATGAAGCCAAGCATAACACAACCGCTTAGAGGACCCCAGCCCACCTTGATCAGCACGCTCGGGAAGTGACGAAAGTTACTGCAACCCGCCACTTAGCGTCCTTTTCAGGGCGCAAAAAAGAGTAACCTACTCGTTGTGGGCAATCACAAACAACATTAGTCCAAGTTTGATGTGGAGACAAGAGAACACGATCTTGATGTGGAGACAAGAGAACAAGATCTTGATGTGGAGACAAGAGAACACGATCTTGATGTGGAGACAAGAGAACAAGATCTTGATGTGGAGACAAGAGAACAAGATCTTGATGTGGAGACAAGAGAACACGATCTTGATGTGGAGACAAGAGAACAAGATCTTGATGTGGAGACAAGAGAACAAGATCTTGATGTGGAGACAAGAGAACAAGATCTTGATGTGGAGACAAGAGAACAAGATCTTGATGTGGAGACAAGAGAACAAGATCTTGTAGGATTCTACAAACGGTTCGTTAAGTACATCATTTTTCCCCCCCGGTTCCAGTGATTGTCTTTCAGGTCAATCCTTTTTCATGCAGTTGGAAGTCTTGACAAGGTTGTCCCACAGACAGAGGAAACAGCAACACTGTGTAACCCTGCTGTAGCCCCATCAAGATGGCAATGACCTTCAGGTCACTACAAATATGTACCTTTTACTTGTCATAGTTGATGGTCTGTAACACTTGTTTCATGTTGATGTGCGTTTCTTTCACCTGGAGCATGTACCAATTTGAAACAGTTGGTGAACCGTTAGTAGGAGGGGCATTCAAGTCAAACTTAGACTTTTTTGGTAAAGAAAAACATCATAATACTTTTTAAAGTAGCCAAAGTGCCATTTAAAAAAATATAATCGCCTGCAACGTTTATGCACTTATCCCAGCTTTTGGAGTCTGCGTAACAATGTCTGGAATCGCAGTGGTCTTAGGTTTGATACGAAACCCAAAGTCTACAGAGCTGTTGTGCTCCCCATCCCCCTGTATGCCAGTGAGGCGTGGACTGTGTACAGCAGGCACGCTAAGAAAATAAACCACTTCCATACAAGGTGCCTAAGCAGGTTGTTCAAAATAAAGTGACCAGACACCGAGACCTCATGAAGGCAAAAATGCCGAGCATCCACACACTGTTGCAGAAACCCAGGTGAGGTTTGCTGGTCTCGTCGTGTGCATGTCAGACAACCGTATCCCAAAAAAACTAATGTATGGTGAGCTGAAAGATGGACTGCGTAAGGCAGGCGGCCAAAACAAGCTAGAGCATCGGTGAAAACACATGGGAATTTCTCGCACAGGCCCCCAAGGCACGGAGTAGAACCACCAATAGAGGCTCCTCCATTGCTGAGGAGCGCCGGACCTCTGAAGCACAGAAAAAACGCACTTTGCGAAAAGGCAAAACAACTGACATTCGCATGTTCCAATTCTGACATTAAATGCTACGTATGTGGAAGGATTTTCCGTGCCAGAATTGGATTATACAGCTACCTCCGAACTCCCCGGTGAGGTGCAGCACAACATGTCTGACTTCTGTTGTCATACAGCCACCTCCGAACTCACCGGTGAGGTGCAGCACAACATGTCTGACTGCTGTTGTCATCATCGCTTGCGATGGACATCTAATTTGATTATTTTTATTATCTCAGCGTTTAGGTAATCCTTGAAAAGCTTCAGCGTAGAAAGATTTGTCAGTATGTCTGAAGCAATCCAGGACACCCTGTTTCACTTCGTCATCAGTGCTGAAATGCTGACCTCCCAGTAGACCCGCAGCCTGTTAGGCGCCATCTATGCTACTCTAGTCAAACCACTTAACAATGGTCGGTGTTATGCCATGTCACACAGTTAGTCGCCTCTTACGACATGATCTCTGTGGGGCAGTGGTGCTATTATTGTCCTTGTCATTCATAAAGACCCCGGCTAACCATTCGGGAAATTAAGTATTTGTTTAATTTGTATCGAATTAAGTATTTGTTTGATAATGTAGTCAATGAGGTGTCAATGAAGAGCATGTGTGGTGCAGAATGTTGGACCGACCATCGATTTGTCATTGCCAAGCTAAACTTCAAGATCCAGCCCAAAATGCGCCCCCGGGGAAAGAAACCACCGAGAGCTTCAGGGCAGACTATCTGAGCTTCGTTTTAAAAAGAACGACATAGAAGGGAACTGGGCATCATTGAGAAACACACTCTACGATACAGCTGTTATTACCGTTTTTTCGTGCCCGCATTGGACTGTCCAGCCACATGCGCACCCACACCCAACAAGAGAATCTGTGACAAGGATGATGTCGGTGGTCCTCATCGACAACGATGGGCAGCTATTATAAATATTTGTTTAACTTGTATCGAATTAAGTACTTGTATACCAAATGGGAAGCACAGATTTCACATTACAAAATTATATTTTATTATCTAAATTGGCTTCAAAAATGACATTACCTTGACACATATGACAATTGACCTTGATTTATCTTATGTCCTTTCAATGTTGTCAATAAGCGATCCTGTTATTGCAGAATATATTTTCTGTTTTCGTACTTTTTATATGGGGTTATATACGATATTGGTTATTTATGTGTATTTTGTGTGTGTGTTTGCAGGCATGCGGTTAATTTGAGGTTTCCTCATTTTAATTTTTATTTCGTAGTGTCAATAAGAAAAGAGCTGAAATTATTTTTTTTGTTTAACTGGCAATCAGAAAAAAAATTAATGAAATTTTCCTTACGAACTTTAACTTTATAAAAGAGAAATAAATATATTCATAATAATATATAATAATGCTTTTGTAAAGGTTCATTAAACATGAATATTATTTCAACGGTTCCTCAGGGGTAAAAAGGTTGAGAAACGCTGGTGTAGAGAACATATTTTATATTAATGACGTCAGAAGAAAGAAAGAACAACACGGTATGCGAACGTCATTGAACTTAAATTGGCAGGGCCGACATGGGCAAAAATCCGTTAAGAAAATACTTAAGAAGTGCTTCCGATCACAGTATGTATCTATGCTTCGGCAAGATAAAGGAAGTACGCCAGGCGACTTAAAACAGAAAGGGTCGGCTATGTTCAATAAGAACAATATCATACAAATCGTCGAAAATACATCACATGTGCTATCGGCAGGACTTGAACAAGAAGGACTTCAATGAGACAGAGTGTATGTGTTTGTGTGTGTGTGTGTACACGTGCGCGCGTACACATGTTCACACACACACATATTCTAGTAAATAAGTATATATATATATATATATATATATTTATATATTTATACGAAGCGTGTTCACATGAAACAGGACCTAACTGCACCAAGTGAACATATGTACGATGCGCATGATGACATCACTTCAGGTGTAAACAGCACATATCAAACATCAGGTGTGCAAAATTGTGTAATTCTCCGACTGAAGTAACTGAAGTATCGAAAGGTGTTCACAATGGGTACCGATACTTGAGTTTCTTGCTAACCACCATTTGAACTGGTCCTAATCACAAATTCCATTACTAGCGAACGTATGCTCTGACGCCGGTCCAACCAATTGCTGCATCAATTTTGGTTATGGTATCTTCTGGCGCAACAATATGCGCCTGACCTGGTCTCGGTAGATCATTCGTTAGCTAACGGCCTTCTTTAAACATAGTTGCCCAGTTCTTCACTGTTGTCTTCGACACACTTTTGTCACCATACACTGAATGCATTCTGCGATGAATGTTAAACTTGTCGACATCCTTCTGTTAGAAACTGAATCACTGTTCGCTGATCAACTCTGGACGAATTCCGTTTTCAACGGTCTGCTGAGCAGACTATGTGTCGGAGGATAATGACATTTTGCAAACTTGACGATTGGTATGTGCTGTTTACACATGAAGTGACGTCATCATGCGTATCATACGTATGTTCACTTGGGACAGTTATGTCCGGTTTCATTTGAACACGCCTCGTATATGTGTATGTATGATCATCATCATGTAGAGCATGTTCTTGGCAGAACGTCGCTATCATCACAGCCATAGGATATGAATCTCGAAGAGTCTACTTGGCATCTCCATCTGCCTTTTTAGGGTGTCCTTGAGATCTTGTGTCCATCTACGCCTTGGTCTACCTCTGCTGCGTCTTCTTGAAACAATACCCTCCCGAACAGCTTTTTTCAGTCCTCAGCTTCTGAGACATGACGTGGTTTATAAGCCAGTTCTCTTCGACACCAAGATCTTCCAGTATGGTTTTATTTGTTATTTTCTTTACCCAAGGTATTTTGAGAATGCTTATGCGGTATTTTGTCTAGAAAGTCTAGATTCTCTTTATTAATATTTGTGTGATGGTCAATGTCTCGCATTCGTACATTGTCAACACGTAATACGCATGTTCTCAGGATCTTCAATTGTAATTCTTTGCTAGCATTGTGCCACACATTTTGCATACTATTCACTTTCTGGATCGCTTTGGACAATCGTCTCCTTGTTTCCCTTGCTCAATTCCCATCGTTTGTTATCAAAGAGTCAAGGTTTTCAAAGTAATTCATGTGTTCAATTTCTTCATTACCAATAGTGATCTTATGTTGGAGTATTTGTGTACCAATGGACCTTATCTGTGTTTTGTTTTTATATTCAAGAAAAGATTCTGATCTTCACTGTGTTTTTGAACGAACGTAAGAAGTTGTACCAGGTCCTAAACCCTGTTTGAGAGCGTAACTGTGTCATCTTCTTATCTTAGGTCTGGAACCTGCTTTCCTCCAATTGAGAATGGATCGAAATTAGCATAGACTTCATCTATGTCTACCTCGGCGTATACGATGAACAAGTATAAGGAGAGGATGCAGCCTTGCCTCACATCTTTCTTACATGAAAGTACGCAAAGGAAATCAATATCCGTATTAACTTGAACTTAGTTTGGCAATATGTTCTTCCATTTTTGTCCTTCAATATCGGCATTAGTGTTCTGATAGATCTGGTTGTTTGTCTGGTCCTTGATCTTATTTCAGTTTGTTTCACCTTCTCCAAATTAACATCCCCGCTACTGTACAGCTTCTGTCAAGTTAGAATTATTTCTTACTTTATTCGGACTTTTATTTTTATTAGTTGGGTCGTTGCTGTGTTGATTCTCATACGATATCTTCTAGATGTAATACCTGATCTGGTTTTTAGCGCTTGTAGCTCGCTTTCTTTTCCATCAAGTGGATCACGTCATTCACGAAGCACAGATTTGGGATCACGCAATCTCAAATTATTATAGTGCCGTTACAGCAATCCAAAGTTTCCGTTCATCATTATTACCAAAAATAAATTCAACAGCGTGTTTGATGACAAAAATTCCTGTCTCATTCAGCAATGGTATTAAATCAATCCCCTATTATTCCGTTTTTGAGAGCCGCACTTTTGGAAATGAAATATAACAGTTGACAATTACAAACGAACATTGCACCATCATCAGATATGTACTGCGAAGTTGTCTTCTCATTTGACTATAAAGACCAATGCTAAAACTGGAGATTTAGCGCCACCAGGAACACTCAAAGTACGGTGCTTCTGTTGAGTTCTTCTGAGTTTTTCCAGACGACACGATTACTCTGAGTTTACAAGATGGAGTTTCGCTCTGCGATCTGAGCATCTTTGGTGATGCTAACACACCAGGTAGAACGGTTTTGTGTAAGCAATTCCCAGAATGTGAATTTAAAATTGAAACTTTTCAGACACTTTCAAGAATGTAACGTTTATTCTGACCCACTAATGAGAGTATGCCCGTTCTGAAGACACCAAACAACAGCTTCTTGGTGACCAATAGAATGCAGACGTGTAATGATTGCAGTGAAATGGTCTTCTAGCTTGTAGTGCCGCAAGTACTCAGTAGAGCATATTACCAATCTTTGTTGAATGTCTTTGTGAAATCCACAAATAGGTTGTTGCAGTTTTTGTTCATGTTCAAGCATTTTATTACACGGTAATCTGAGGTAATTTATTTGTTCCGTATAATTTAACAAGAACGAAATCCGCGGCGCAGTGGCTAGCGAGCTGGCTTCGCATCTGAGTGGTAGTGGGTTCATTTACCAGTTGAGGCGAAAATGTTTTTGTTCTCCCGGGTCGACCCAGCCTTACATGGGTACCGGTGCAGTCCTGGATGTAAAAGCGGCGAGGGAGAGGAGATGGCTACAGCCCTCATATAGCCGAGTCTTTGAAACGTAAGATCGCTAATATCTCACACCCCTACGGACGGCAGCAATGTATGGGTTACTTTACTTTTCCCTTTCAAGATAATCCCTGAGTTCAAACCAGCGTGTTCGCCAGTCCTGTGTGATTTCAGTGTTAATGTATGGAGTCGAAACTAGGACTCTGCTGAAAAAGGACAACTCAAGACTCGAGTCCTTTCATATGGGCAATCAGCGGCGTGTTAAGGACATCTCAAGACTCGAGTCCTTTCATTTGGGCAATCAGCGGCGTGTTAAGGACATCTCAAGACTCGAGTCCTTTCATATGGGCAATCAGCGGCGTGTTAAGGACATCTCAAGACTCGAGTCCTTTCATATGGGCAATCAGCGGCGTGTTAAGGACATCTCAAGACTCGAATCCTTTCATATGGGCAATCAGCGGCGTGTTCTTGGAATTCGTTGGTACAATCTCGTTTGTAATGTCGAAGTCTGTACTATGACTAACCTCCCAACTGTATCACAAGTTCTGGACCGTCGCCACCTTTCCCTGTTTGGACATGGTCTCCGACTGGATCAGGAAGTTCCAGCTCACCAGATCCTTCTCAAGGCAGTTCAAAGCGCTAAGGGTATCCAACTTGCTGGCTTGAAGCGTGGGAGGGACGGAACCCGCGAAACATGTGGCTTCAACAGTTAGCCACTTCCCCCCCCCCCCCCCCCATCTGCTATAGACGAGGTCTGGCAGAGCGCCGTTTTGAATGGTCATGGTGGCGTTCGGCCGACGCAAGGGGCCTTAGATGTCTAGGCGAACATTATTATTATGAGAATCTCAACGTGTAGTTGTCCCCTACAACCATTGGATGGCGGTTTATGTGTCCTTCAGATTATATTTCCTGAGCCTGTTTCGTAAATGATATTGGTCTGCAATATGTAATTAACACTTCAGTCATCTTCTTCTTCTTCCTCTTCGTCTTCTTCTTCTCCTTTCTCTTCTTCGATCAACTGATGTTATGCTTATAGCCCGGTGAGATTCCTGAACGAAAATGTGCGTTTCAGGTGTTCGATGGTCCTCCAACAGCTGTTCGAGTATGGTGGCTCCCTAATGTCATGATGCCCCTCATAAGTAGGGCAGTCCTGCGTGATCTGTTCTGGCGTTTGATTGGGGGATCCACAATCGTACATGTCAGTGTCTTTAAGACCCATTCTGTGGAGGTAGGCCTTTGAGTCTACAATGTCCCGTTCTGAGTTTGAAGATCTTTATCTGCCCATTTCTGCCTAGTTTGGCAATGCTGTCGTTTTCTGGCTTATATCCTACGTGCTGGTCTCTCTACTCCGTCCTCATTGATGAGTGTCTATGCTTCATTATAGCTTTGTGTATCGCAATCTATAAATTTTGTAGTCTTCTGACTTCTGTTTCTAATGTCGCCAACCTCCATCATGGCCACATGAATATTTGTTTATGAAGTTTGGCCATCTTTAAGACAATTTTACGCCGCTTTCAGTCACTTTCCTTTTGGTTATATCATCACTCGGTGGTCAAGATGTTAGCTAGTTACCCATCGCAAGCGAAGATGGTAACAGAATCAGATGTGACCGAATATGATTCTAGAGTCCGATTGAGCGTAGCAAACTCTACTACACGTAGGGTCCATGTGTACAGCGTTAGTAACTGGGCAGAAATACATTCTATCCATACGTACTGCTCAGCTCGATTTTTCTGTGCGTCCATAACGGTTCCAGCGACTCATTGCTGGCTGCCCGCATCAGGGTCAGCGAACCATAGCTGATCCTTGCTGCATTCTGTCTCTCCATGACGGCACTGGAAGCAGGCTGCACTAGTATAGTCTGACTAAGGGATATGGATCGCCATTAAAATATAAAAACAAATCCAGTTAAAATCGGATGTGTCGCAGAAATCGCAGCCTCCTTGTAAGCTGTGACACACAGTCACGGCGTCCTTTTCTAATACAAGCGACGAAGATGAGGAAGAAGAAGAAGAAAATATCATTGATCTATGTACACTATTCTTCTTGTTCTTTTTCTTTTTCGTCGCTCGTTCTCAAACTCCTGCTACCAGGCACTGAAAAGTACTGTCCAAGGAGCATAATTTAGTCCAGAAAAAGGAATGCGTTGGGTCGTAGTTTACAGCTTGACTGTGATATTTGCATCGTTCAGTGCGTCACTTCCGACTTCAGAATGACATATTTCGGTATTGTTTAGCCTTCCTTCTTCGATACCTTCTCCTTAGCAAAACTACTCTGTTGCAGTCTGTTAAACGGGATCACCAAGTGGAGGTGTATAAGGGTCTTGGCAACCCTGGGTCACTGGCCGCTATATCTCATGCACCGATCGGAGTCTTGTTTCGTGTATTCAGAATATTCAAGGTATGATTTCGAGAGCCAGGCTGGAAAGCAATTAAAATGTTTTTAAGCAAAATACCGATCAACACCTAAGATTGACGGATAATAACGTACAATCTCTGTACGATACTCAGCACTTGTGTCTGCTCGGATACAAGGATATCGCTGTTGTTGTATACCACATCACCACCATATGTTGGGTCAATGGTCATATGTCCAAAGAAAAAAAGCACTTCTTATTGTGATTGCCGTTGCTGAAATCTGCCTCTGATCGGAATTCATACCATTATATATGCATGAAGACGCCATAATACGTGAACGGAAAGGCACACCAAACGGAACATTCTATGACAGGTTTGTATATCAGTCTAACGTATGTCACGTCTCTATGACAAGGCTTTTGCGAATTGTGGGAAAAAAGATTATGTATATAGTTTACCGACAAATACAACAATAGTGAGCTCATGGCCCAATTTGATTAGCCAACTGACCATTTGACATTTAAATCACGCTGTTCAATTATACTGTACTGACACTATGGGAATATGAGCGGTTGGTCGAGTGGTTTCGATGTCTGCCGCTGACAAGAAAAGCAGAAACTCGAATCCCCTGTCGTTTGACTTTTTTGTAAATTGGCTAAACCATTTGAATTGATTACCAAACCACGTTTTTATATTTTGTAAACGTTATTTCACGGGAAATAACAATTTTCAGATCAGATGAAGCTAGCGGAATTCTTTGAAAGAAAACATTTTTTCTATCCTGGACGGTTAATATAAAGTAGAAATGAGCCGTATGTTGACCTCCATCAACAGCAGAGAAGAAAGCAAGCAACAAAAGCGCACAAGTAAATGTAACCATATTTCCCAGACTTGCAGTCACTGTGGTAAAGTGTTTCTGTCTGAACTGTGCAAGTTTAGAGCTGAGAAGTGCTGCCAAATGAGACTTTTACCCGTTTAAAACATTCTGTGAAGAAGAGAAGAGTCATTTAGGAGAAGATATATAGAGACGGTTAATAAGTTCGTGCTTTAAGGGAACGTTGTTTGTCCATCATTTCCGAAGAAGGTCACATTCTCATCTGTCAATCCTGGAGTGAGTTCGTAGATGTCTGATCAAACCAATCGAAGAACGCCACATTCTCATCTGTCAATCCTGGAGTGAGTTCGTAGATGTCTGATCAAACCAATCGAAGAAGACCACATTCTCATCTGTCAATCCTGGAGTGAGTTCGTAGATGTCTGATCAAACCAATCGAAGAAGGCCACATTCTCATCTGTCAATCCTGGAGTCAGTTCGTGGATGTCTGATCAAACCAATCGAAGAAGGCCACATTCTCATCTGTCAATCCTGGAGTGAGTTCGTAGATGTCTGATCAAACCAATCGAAGAAGGCCACATTCTCATCTGTCAATCCTGGAGTGAGTTCGTAGACGTCTGATCAAACCAATCCGATACCAAAAGCGTTTGTCACACTGAGGGCAGAGAAACAATATCTAACCGTCAGGCGAAGGCAAATCGTTTCCCTGCCTTTCGTGTCGCTCGTCTCCAGGCAGCTTTCTTGATTCTTGTCTGTTCCATTTGCGCCGTGCTAGCAGAGACTTTGTTACACCATTCAGAGCGATCAGCAGCAATGTTCTCACAAATATCAGGGTCAATGTCACAGTTCTTCAGTGCGGCTTGTCTTTGAACATTTTTATTTGGGCTCCGCGAGCTGACTTGCTTGACTTAAGCTAGCCTTAGAATATTTTCCTTGCAAGCGGCTCATCTGAAACGCGAACAACATATCTAGTCTATCTAAGCTGCGATAGTTGTGTGGAAGCTTGTCATGCCAGCCCTGGAAAGAACTTCTATATCTATGATTATATCTTGCCGTTTTATGTTGAACAGTTTCCCTAGGTAACCCAAATGGAGGCTATCAAGCTTCTTCGCATGCGACTGTGATACAGTCCAGGTTTCCCAGGCGCATAGAAGAGGCACGGACACCAAAGACAGCCTACGGAAAAAAATCTTCACTAGACAGTCATCTGTTTTCCGGCATGTCATAATATGAAGCGGTTCAGAAAACGGGGAGACAACGTGCAGAATCGGAGGGAGGAGGGACAGAGGGAGGTAGACAGAGAACATAATGGTTATCATGGGAGATAAAGGCGACAAAGCTGATAAACGATACAAGTGACAAGAAGAGTTGGTCAATATTCGGTAGGGCACACGATGATGAGGATAATGGGATCTGCAGATGAAAGGGGTTTAGGGTCTGTGCGTGTGTGTGTGTTGGAGAGGGGAAGAAAATTGTGTAACTGAGGCAACAATCATGGAAGTAGCACTCTAGCGACAAAATGTTTATTTCCATCCAATCTTAAAATGTTGTTATTTCCTGTGCAAAGCTTGTCACTACAGCTAGTATTTATATAGAACGTTAACTATAAGGAAGAAGCTAAAATTACAAACAAAATTGTATTACTCCGCGCAGACTATTTTCTTCTCGTGGCGTATTTAAACAGACATTAGCAATCTCTGTCCAGATTTGGCAGCTATTTCACATTGTCTCACTTTCCAGACAGTCCTTGAATTTGGCGACGAGATTGAAAAGTGGACAGCATTTATGAAGGCACATCGCTAAACATTATCATTAACTGGGTGGATAATGTGAGACGCTCCAGAGACTAACATAGGCCTAACACACCGTTGGAATTGCGGGACAAGTCTGAAGAACCACGGAAGTAATATTGCCCTGGGTTGTTATAGTTCCATATGAGACACTGTTTTCATGGATGAATTGTTAGTCTTTATTGTACTACGCCTGTTTTTTTTTTTAACGGAAATGCCAGCTTGCTGAAAAAGAGGAGAAAGCAAATCGAATCCTCGATAAGGCATATGTTGTTTTTCTGTTAGAGGTGAAATAATCGAATATAGACAGCACACGACAAGGCGACGGCAGTTGCGAAGCGACTTGTAGTCCTCAACCTAAAAAAAATGGAATAAAGTCGTTTGACAGTTAATTGATGTTTTATTGGAGTGATGGCGTTCTTAATTTTTTTAAATATTGTTATTTTGATTATTTTGTGGCAAAACTTGTTGTTTGCGAATGCCCACAACTAGTAGGTTACTTTTGTGTGCACCCTGAAAAGGGCGTTAAATGGCAGGTTGCAGTAGCTGTCCTCACATCTCAAGCGTGCTGATGAAGGTGGACCTGCGTCCTCCAGGCGGATGTGCTATGTTTGGCTTCATCTGCGTGTCGCTCACTACTACGGGGATCACGGCGAACCTCACCTTATTAGCCAGACTGTTGTCCTAAACAACAGCCCGTTTCCAGGACGACCAACGAGGAGGTCAGGTGAGGATCTCGGTCAGTATATTTCTCATGATGCTGACTTTGTCTGATCAGTAAGTTTTGTCTGACCAGATCGGCCTCATCGCTCCGGTGGCAAACCTTAAATGTTAGAGATTTGGGGGCGTATAAATTAATTTTGAGTGTATAGTAATTGTTGAGTGTATAGTAATTGTTGAGTGTATAGTAATTGTTGAGTGTATAGTAATTGTTGAGTGTATAGTAATTGTTGAGTGTATAGAGTAATTTTGAAAAGTAAATGGAGAAGAGATAATGAAATGAATAGAGTATTTTAAATGCACAATTGAATATGTAAAATATGGAAACTGACGTAATCGCTGCATTTCCTCTAGTTATTTCTTATAGTATTTAATGTTCCCAGATCTGAAAATTGGAGAATTCGCTTAGGGTTCAATCGAAACTCAATGGTCTCTAAGTAAGGTGCCCGTCTCGGATGCCGGAGGTCGTGTTTTTTTCCATTCAAGGTGGAGACCGTAATTTGTTTTACCTGGATCTTCTGGTAAAAATTCCCCTGATCTCTGGGTAGTGAGATCGGACTCCTGTGTTCAGTGTCGAGCACGTTAAAAATTCCTTCGTGATTGGAAATTGAAAAGAGTAGGCTTAAAGGCCGCTGCCCGGACATAGATCGAAGTAAAAAATATACCCAAGTTATATGAAGTTTTACCCAGTTGGCTTAGTAAGAGCAGCTATAGATGGCGCCTAAACTGGCTGCGGGTCTACCTAGCTTTAGAGTTTGAGTCTACTAAGATGGACTCGCACATAGTTTAAAACCACCCCCCAAGAAACTGGTTGTTTACAGACTGTAGAGTCTTCTAAAAGAGTAAAGACGTTACGTTAAGTAAGAAACGATGTGATTTGCTTGATATAAAGATTCTCGCGACAAATGACGCAAATGTATCATTGAAGTTTGCTTATGGCGGATAGTTCTGAACACAAAGGACGTCATTAGTCTTTGCGACTGAACAAACACAATTTAAAGTTTAACGTTTTCCGATAACAGTTTATGAATGATCTGTCCAGATTTAACAAATAAACTTATCGCGATAATAGAATCCGAGTTCAACATTTTCGACTCTTTGGGTTATGGCGCTGTTTGCTAAAATTGAAGAAACAGAGGTCCATATGTACAACCATAAGGGCAAGTTAAAGAAAACTTATAAAAAAGATGGATTGACAGTGTTGATGAAACACAATATAGGAATTGGTTAAAGAAAACAAAATATAGTTAGAAATGGCACTTAAAAGAAGATTGGACTTTCTGTGGACGTGAATCAACATAAGTGGACATTGCTTGAGCATAAGTGGACATTGAGTGGATGGCACAGATTCAGATTTATGTCATTTCACATGCCAGTATTGCCTGCAAACAGGGATGTAAAACAATGTTATTTAACCCATCCAGGCGATGCGTGTTCACGCATATCAACGGTCTGATATTGTCATTGTTTTTGACAGAAAGCTTAAGAAATGTACATCCATGATGAAAGAATTAAGAATTAATTACGCATTTTCCCTGAATTAAAAATAGAAGAAGACATTCTTTTTAACTTGAATGACAATATACGTGTTTGTTGTTGTGTTTGTTGCTGTGTTTGTTGCTGTGTTTGTTGTTGTGTCTGTTGCTGTGTTTGTTATAGCTCAGACAGCAAGACACCTTGGTGAACCTTCGCTGACAGAGATGGCGATAAGATGTTCTTAAAGAAGACCTGTCATATTGAATTACCAAGGCAAGACAGATCAGTGGACATTAATGTCCGCTAACTATTGATGTGGATATGGCAACTGATCTCTCATCTTTATGATGTAGTTACGTCGATGCTTACAACTCCCAACCTGTACGGTTGTTACAAGTTTCTTGGTAGGTGTGCAGTACGATAGGTCTCATTATTTTCTTTACGTGGAGGAGCGATAATACCAAGAAATAAAAACAGTGTCTGATAAAATAGACACTGTAGGATTCGAACCCGATACTTTGGAATTGTGTAACGGAAGTTTGACTCGTTGGTCGCGCTGCCTTACATCTTTGAGAAAGCGATACGTTTTTTCATTAACCATCATCATCAAGAGCCATCATCGCAGCGGAGGCTGACGTCATTGCTACGTGCCAGGTCGGTACACTCAATCAAATTGTGTCCCAACCCCAACTTCATGTTTTCTGTCGATCTGTACCTCTGCCGCCCTTTGGCTCCCTTGCCCCCCAATATAAACTTTAGCAGACTGTTATGTCTCTTGACATAACCAAAATAAATTGTTTTTCTGCTTTATATTACCTTCAGAAGCGTCATCTCAATCTTGACTTGTTACAGAACGTCACTATGTGTTTTTTTTTTTTTTTCCAAAAAGAAACTCGTCCAAGTCTTCGTAAGACGCACAATTCAAAGGTTTCAATTTCTTCTCCATTTTCCAAGTGTCTACTTCATACACTTTTAGTATTGCATTTAGTGATTCTCATTCTTAGTTTTTGGACAGAAATGTATGTCTATTGATTTTAAGTCTTATCTTTCCTTTGTAATTCTCTAAATGATCTCCCTTTCATATGTGTCTTCCGCCGTGTTTAGAGGCTAAGAAACACAAGGGAAGGAAGCCTAACGTCTGGTCAGGCAAAATATGCTGATCAGACACGCAAAGTCGGGCAAAATATGCTGATCAGACACGCAAGGTCGGGCAAAATATGCTGATCAGACATTTTAGGGCCAGGCAAAATATGCTGATCAGACATTTTAGGGCCAGGCAAAATATGCTGATCAGACACGCAAGGTCAGGCAAAATATGCTGACCAGACATGTTAGGGCCAGGCAAAATAGGCTGATCAGACATTTTAGGGTCAGGCAAAATATGCTGATCAGACATTTTAGGGTCAGGCAAAATATGCTGATCAGACAATTTAGGGCCAGGCAAAATATGCTGATCAGACACGCAAGCTCAGGCAAAATATACTGATCGGACATGTTAGTGTCAGGTAAAATATACCTAGCAGTCACGTTATGATTAAGCGAAATATACTGATCAGACATGTTATGGTCAGGCAAAATATACTGATCAGACATGTTAGGGTCAGAAAAACTTTACTGAACAGATATGTTAGTGTCAGGCTAAAAATACTGGCCTAGGCCCTCACTTTGACTACCTCGTAGTTCTTTCTGGAAACGAGCTGTTTTTACGGCAGCATTGTTAAGAGGTGAGATACACCCAGATGAAGTCAAGCATATCACAACAGACTGGAGAACTCTAGTCCATCTTAATCAGCATGCTCGGAATGTAAGGAAAGATACACCAAACGGCCACTGAACGTCCTTTCTAGGGCGCATAAAAAGGTAAATTTACCAATTGTGGGCATTCCAATAACAACACGAAACACCTGACGGGAATCGGACGAGAAGGATGTCATTAGATAGAGACTTCAGAGGGTAACTCAAGGTAACTTTACATAATAGGAACATACGAAGAGCAGTTGTTGCGACCATATGCTCCAATGGGAACCAGCCGGATAAATGATATTATTTTCAAAGCTGGCAGACCTGCGATTTAATAAATTAATTTAATAAATCGGAAGATCTTACGAAGAATAACAAAGGGCTGGATCAGCTTCAACTGTTTTAAACCAATACTGCAACAGATGAGAAACGTCAACGTTAGGGCTCACACCTTAAATAGTGTGGTTATTCCAGCAATGGTAAATGGCTGCGAGGTGTGGAACATACGGAAAGCTGATGCAGATAGACTACGCGTTGTCTAACGAGCGATGGAGCGAATAACATTGAAAATTTACATTCGAGACCAAATCCCCAACGCAGAGATCAGACGTCGAACTTCCTTCTCTGACATAATTTATGTCGCGCTGTTATGGAAATACAGAAGGGCCGGCCATGTGGTGGGCATGTCAGATAACAGATGGACACGTAGAGTGGCATTGTTGTGACCATACAACTTGAACCGCTCTAGCGGGCGACCAAGGATGAGGTTAAGAGATGACATAATGGAGGCCGTGTGCCCAACATGGTACATTAAGTCAATAGAGGGAAATGATTTTACTCAACATCTGGCTACCTGACAGCAGATACAACGTGCATACCAGGATTTTGAGATTTAGTACGCCTGCGAGGTGAACTCTCATACAAACCAGACGCTTCTAGCTCAAACCAACGAAGGATCAAACTACCGATATCTAACGTTCTGTGCAAATAGTGTATTGTTCGATCAACTCAAGAACGTTGCAGAAAAGATTATCGTCTCATTTTACCTGGCCCCTGCCTAATTCATCAATGCCAGACCTTCGGTGGCAATCAATCAGACAGAACAGGTAAGACAGTGATGGATAATGCGGAAATTTAAGCAACGAGAATTCGTGGATATGGTATCCCGTTTCCGTTACGAGAGCTATGAGAATCGACATTTTGAGCAGTTTCGAATATTGTAACTTTGAAGATGACCTCTAATAATTGACGTTCCGGCTGGTTTCTAGTAATCGACTCCCCGGGTGATTAGTATCTAAAAAATTGTAGCTGACCTCCAATATTCTCAGTTTTGAGTCCAAGGGGCTAACAGATACTGACATTGGCCTGGCAAGTCAGAAGCGGATTTTCGCCTGCCAACAAATATGAAACGAAGAATGAAACACCGCCCCACGACATTTAACGACACAAGTGGATTAACGATACTTAGAAAGAAAAGCAATAGTCTGGCCCATACAGACTCCCACGAGCTTTCTCCATAAAAACTCACATTTTCATCTGGTCTCTAATAATAGCCATTTGAAGCAAAACTATACTGATCTAAATTTGGAGTGAGAAAGTAGAACCTGAAGAACTATAAATAGAACAGGAATGTGGCCTCGGTCATGTAGATCGTTACTTCATCTGTCCTGTTGTTTCTATAGCAACTCAGAGCAGCAGTACTCAGTTTCCACTCGAAACTAATTTCAGCTGTCTTTTCCAGAATCAACCAATAAAGTCAAGTTGCACAGTCGTCTTCTTCTAATCGTGCTGGGCATGGGTTCTTTAATCTACCCAATCTACTATTACCTTGTTTGCTCCAATCTAGCGCATGTAGTTATTTTGTTTGGTGTCTGTATAGGTATGCATTTTGTACGTATTTACTTTTTTCCGGAATATTCAGCTGTGTTCGAGTATAAGTGGTCGTTGGCGATTGCCCTGTATCTACGAGCGTATTATAACAACACATCCTCTGATTGGAAGTGTGCAACCATATGTTTGTTGTTGAAGTATGTTGTCTGGAAGTAGTACTCTTAGTTACGATGTATATTGTTTACGTTGTCTGCGTGTGGATCTGCCATGTCTTCGAGCCATATAGTAAGACTCTTGTTGAACACTCTCATCTAATGTTCATTTCATGTAGATTTGGCCTCTGGTAACATGTCTTTTCTAACAATTAAACACTCAGATTTCACTGGTATTCTTCTAAAATTAACTATCAATCAGGCTTAAGCAAGTAACACAAGCACTGCAAATGGAACGGGACAGATAATGTGCTTTTATGTAACTCCCTAATGAGTTATTGATTTTGAATTCAATCATTTTCTTTCAATTTTCTGTTTGTAAAAGTCACATGCCAAGCATGCACGAAGTTAGGGTGCACGAATAAGGAAAATAACAAGCAATTGCCGTCCAAACGATCTGCCGTCAATTGTGCAATGAGAAAGAAAGGTCAGTAGTTTATCAATTAGAGAATCTCTCCATTTCTGCACCTCTCGCGTGTGGCACATATCTGGCAAGCCCTTCCCTTCCACACCAGCCCCCCCCACCCCCCCCCCGGCTCTCTCAAGCCATGCCTGTATTGTTATGTCTAAATTTTTTTGAAGATACATTCAAACACTTATGTTAAAGATACACTCAAAAACGTATGTTAAAGATACATTCCAACACGTCTGTTAAAGATACACTCAAAAACGTATGTTAAAGATACACTCAAACACTTATGTTCAAGATACACTCAAACGTTTGAAGATACATTCAAACGCTTAAGTTAAAGAGACACTCAAACACTTACGTTAAAGATACAATCAAACTCGTACGTTAAAGATATATCTAAACACGTACGTTAAAGATACAATCAAACACTTACGTTAAAGATACAGCCAAGCGTTTCTTTACGTTAAAGATACAATCAATCAAACACGTACGTTAAAGATACAATCAAACACTTACGTTAAAGATACAACGTACGTTAAATTGGGGATGGCGTGGGCTAATGGTTAAGTGATACGGCTCACAGCTTGAAGGTGCTGGGCTCGATCCCTATCACAGCACCGGCCGTTACCCCGGGGAAGAAAACCCTTTAAAAATGCAGGAGGAAGCAGACCCTTACATAAAATGGATACTGAATTCGGATGCATTATGCCGACAGGCGCAAAATAAAAAACCACAGTGCAACGCACAGCGTCTTCTGGAAAAGAGAAATAAGGCGAAGGTAAAATGACAAAAACAAATGGGGGGGGGGGGGGGGGGTTATCATAGCTTTCCTCACATCCCTAGCGTGCTGATAGGTTCTCCGGGCGGTTGTGCTATGCTTGGCCTTATCTGCGTGTCGCTCAACACTACAGGGATCGCGTCGATACTTCCCCCCGTTAGCCAGGCTGCCATGAAAACAACTCGTTTCTAGGGAGGGCTGCGAGGAAGCCGAGGTGAGGGCCTTGGCCAGTATATTTTGCCTGAAACTGACTAACTTGTCTGATCAGTGTGTCTTGTCTGACGAGATGTTAGTCTTCCTCCTCGCCAGTAGTAATGAATATGATCAGTGTGCACGCTTTGTCCAAGATTAGTTGAGATATATGTGGTCACTAACACAACGATTCAATGTCACATGCACTCATGTCACAAGAGCTGGTAAAATATCCATGGAACAAGAGCTGGTAAAATATCCATGGAACAAGAGCTGTTAAAGTATCCTTGGAACAAGAACTGTTAAAGTATCCTTAAAACAAGAGCTGTTGAAGTATCCATGGAACAAGAGCTGTTAAAGTAACCATGGAACAAGAGCTGTTAAAGTATCCATGGAACAAGAGCAGTTAGAGTATTAATGGATCAAAAGCTGTTAAAGTATCCACGGAACAAGAGCAGTTAAAGTATTCATGGAACAAGTGCTGTTAAAGTATCCATGGAAAAAGAACTGTTAAAGTATCTATGGAACAAGAGCAGTTAACGTATCCACGGAACGAGAGCAGTTAAAGTAACCATGGAACAAGAGCTGTTAAAGTATCCATGAAACAAGAGCAGTTAAAGTAACCATGGAACAAGAGCTGTAAAGTATCCATAGAACAAGAGCTGTTAAAGTATCCACAGAACAAGAGCTGTTAAAGTATCCATGGAACAAGAGCAGTTAAAGTATTCATGGAACAAGAGCTGTTAAAGTATTCATGGAACAAGAGCTGTTAAAATATCCATGGAACAAGAGCAGGTAAAGTATCCATGGAACAAGAGCTGTTAAAGTATCCATGGAAAAAGAGCAGTTAAAGTAACCATGGAACAAGAGCAGTTAAAGTATTCATGGAACAAGAGCTGTTAAAGTAACCATGGAACAAGAGCTGTTAAAGTATCCTTGGAACTAGAGCTGTTAAAGTATCCTTAAAACAAGAGCTGTTGAAGTATCCATGGAACAAGAGCAGTTAAAGTATTCATGGATCAAAAGCTGTCAAAGTATCCACGGAACAAGAGCAGTTAAAGTAACCATGGAACAAGAGCTGTTAAAGTATCCATGGAACAAGAACTGTTAAAGTAACCATGGAACAAGAGCTGTAAAGTATCCATGGAACAAGAGCTGTTAAAGTATCCATGGAACAAGAGCAGTTAAAGTATTCATGGAACAAGAGCTGTTAAAGTATCCATGGAACAAGAGCAGGTAAAGTAACCATGGAACAAGAGCGGTTAAAGTATCCACAGAACAAGAGCTGTTAAAGTATCCATGGAACAAGAGCTGTTAAAGTATCCATGGAACAAGAGCTGCTAAAGTATCAATGGAACAAGAGCTGTTAAAGTATCCATGGAACAAGAGCTGTTACATTATCCACGAAACAAGGACTGTTAAAGTATCCATGGAACAAGAATTGATTTGAATTAAGTCTCGCTGTACCCCGTTTCTGTTTTTGTGTACCAACCAAGTAGGACAGAGATGATCACATATGATCAAACATAACGGAGAAGTATAGATAATGGTTTATATCCTCTGTGACCTGAAATGAATCACATGGTACATAGCAAAACAGTTCGATTGACCTGCCGATCAATATACTGAAAAACAATAAACTAAGGTAAAGGTCAGTTCCATGGCAACAACTGCCGTCGGTGATGAAGATAACACTTCGTGTACTAAGCCCTTGCTTTTGTGAGCTGGTGGTAGCCAGTTCCCTTACTTGCTGTTTCTACCTTTCCCAACTCATAAGTCAGGTATCCATTTACAGCTGTGTCGACTGAAGGAGCGGTCGTACCAGGAACGAACAACAGCAAGAATTTGTATGCACACCATGATTTCGAACCCCGACACGCTGTAATCCCAGTCTTAGCAAACAAGCTCACTGTAGACTAATGCTTCACGCTCCAAATACTAACACGATTCTAAAATAATCCCCAAAACCTATCATATTTACTCCTAATTGAACAAAGATAGGAAACAGAATTCAAAAGGCTAACAAGGTACATTACCAGCTGGCACCGATATTGAAACAATCATGTGTTACTATGCCCACTAAACAGACTCTAATAAACACGCTGATCATCCCTGCGTTGTTATTAGTGCCAAACTTGAGACCTATTAGATAGACACAAACGTCAGATTGAGACCTTTCAGATGCGCTGTGTAGGAAGGGCAGAAGGAATGAAGGTCCTATACACAATTCGCAACAGCATGTTGAGGAGTATAATGAGAACTACATCCGTTCATTACTTTATTGAAGCCAAAACATAACTACAATGATACGGTCATTGTATCAGACTCCAGAAGTGTACTCCAAGCCACAACAAGATAGACTCTCACATGAAATAAAATACAACATAGGATTGCTGTCTAAAAAAAACCAGATTTAGTCTTACAATAGATTTCGACCGTGAAATCCTTGGGAAGGAGAAATCCCCATCTACAGAGATATAAAGAAGCATAGACACCCGTCAAACGATCTATGGGGACAGAATGGACAGACCAGCACAAAGAATACAAACCAGAAAAGGAAAGCATAGACCAACTTGGCACAAATGGGCATACAAAGATCTTCAGACTCAAAACGGGACATTGTAGACTCAAGTCCCACCTCCACAGAATGGGTCAATGAGAAACTGCCACGTGCGATAGTGGAGCTCCCAAGCAAACACCAGAACATATTCTGCATGAATGTCCCCCTTATGCAGACCAAAGAGAGGCAGTCTGGCCTGTGCGACCATGCTCGAAAAGCTTTCGGAGGACCGGCGAAGACCTGAAACGCATAGTCTCCTGTGTGACACTCACCGGGCTAGAAGCACAGCATCAGTTGATCGATGTAGAAAAAGAAGAAGAAAGACATTTGATGCAGTATGGTCAACCTTCAGCGAGGTCATACTACATGGCGGTGTCAGAGTCACGAGCAAAAGGTCGACCACGACGACAATGATTAGAGGTGATTAAAGAAACACTACATTAGTTCAACATGTCAACTTCCCACCTAGCGCACATCAGAAACCTACGCATACCTCCTCTCTGCGACACCGCAAGTCAAGGGCAGTAGGACAAAGGAAGAAGAGAATTGAACAACTCAGTAGAATATATCAGTACGGTTATAGTAAACATGTTAAAGTTGGTTAGCCCACGTGTGCTGTCTGTGGTCAAAGAGAGAAAACTTCTAGTTCTTATAAGTGTGTACAATAAATGAACAGTTATTTATGCCTATTGGACCGCAATGTGTGCTTTCCCTATTTAAACAGATTTCAATCAACGTTTCAGCCAGCCAAACAGTGGCAGTGTTTCAGGTCTTGAAGCAAAAATAGTTTGTCGCGTAATTTAGCATTGCACGCATTAACCTACACAGCATTTAAATGGGTATCTGACTCTGTAAGAGATATTAAAGGAATAAAGCTAACAATAATTTAAACAATGTGTCAAATGTTATCTTCTACTTCTTCTTGGTCTTCTTATTGTGCCGCCGTTCTCAATCTCCCGTTACCAAGCCCTGAACAGGGCTTTGCAAGTAGCAGAATGTAGTTCAGAGAACAGAATGCGTTGTGCTAGTTCACAGCTTGACTGCGATATTTCGACCTTTCGGTCCGACACATCCGTCTTCGGCAGTAGTCATTTTTCTAGTGCCGAATAAGACTTTCTCTGTTCGATCCCTTCTCAATAGCCAGTCTGCTCTGTTGTATCATGTTATACAGGATCTCCACGTGGAGGTATAGAAGAGTCTTGGCAGCTCTGGTTCGTTGGCCCTCAATTAGCAATGGGCAAATTTAGCAAAAGTAGCAAAACTGGCTATGGGTCACTGACCGCTGCAGCTCATACGCTGTTCAGCATCTTGGTCACAAATTAAATCTGTAAGTCCATCTTCGTTCTTTGAGCGACCATCACGGTCCGTAAAAAAGAATCAATTGCTCTGCATTTGAAACGATGTGATGCTACTTGTCTAAGTTTGCGTATGTTTTTTAGACCCATGTTTAACACTCTCTGACGATTGTCCTGCGAAGAGTATTATATTGGCTATCTCTCCTTCTGCTGTTATCTAGAGCCCACATAACTGTCTGTAATTATAGTCTATTGCTGGTCATTCTAAGCATATGTCTGTTGCACGTCTGCCATTTTTTCTTAAGATGGTAGAAACATGTTGCTGACATTGGGATAGAAAAAGCAATACATTATACAACACGTTTTCCATAGATAAAAAAAGAAGACGAAGAAGGCGATGGATAGAACTGGACATCCTCAACTGATATGAGCTGTATCTCGAAGAGAGATTTCTCCGCTACTGAAAGTATCTGCTATGAAAGACATCTTTGAATTTACCTTCCCACGACATGCGCAATTCAGAATTTATCAATATAGATCAATATGTTCATCATTCAAGATTTTATTGATTTTCTCAATGAACAAAATACACCCATTCACTAATCGGTTATTTTAATTAATCAATAATTTCATTATTTCATGATTTTGTCGATTATCCCATTTAACAATTTACTGAGTCCTAAATGTATTTATTCATGCATATTTGTTCATTTGTTAAAGGCTGAGGACTACAGGCCGCTTTGCCAGTGCTGTCGCCACGTCGTGTGCTGGTTATGTCATTAAAGCATTCCTTCATCTATATTTGTTATTCATTTACTCTATTTTTTTTTTAACTTACGTAGTCACTCTTATTTTAGACTTAGAGTCTAAATGTTAGCTGATTTAGACATTGTTTTAATCATATCCATGTTTGATTCATTCATTCATTCATTTCATTCATTCACTTTTCCTCTGCATATTCGTTCATTTAATCATTTATTCATTCAATCACCTATCTATCATTTATCCATTCAATTCTTTCTTTTCATATTCGTTCATTTAATAATGTATTTATTCAATGACTTATCTATCATTCATTCATTCGTTCAATCACGTATCTATCATTCATTCATTCATTCAATTGTATATTAAAAAAATACAATGAAAATAAAACAACGCCGTTTTTCCATTCCTGGGTTAGTCGAGGGTTTTAAAGGCTGAGTACTAAAGGTCGATTCGCTACTTCAGTCTCCACATCGTGTGCTGGCTGTTTGTTTATTCATGCCTTTCCTCTATTGTAAAAACGCACTAGCCTGCTCTATTATCATGTCATGTGTTTTCACTGTAATCATGAGTCATGCGCCTGCTCTGTTTTCATAAGTCATAAGTTATGAATCTCCCCCGTTATCATGTCAGGAGTCTCTTCTGTTATCATAAATCACGTGTCTCTTCTATTATGAGTCGTGAGTCTCTTCTGTTATCATACGTTACGAGTCTCCTCTGTTAAGATAAGCTATGAATCTTGTCGGCTGCTATAACCCGCTAGTCTGCACTGTTATCAATAGTCGTGAGAATCCTTTGTTACCATCCGTCACGAGTCTCCTCTGTTATCATAAGTCGTTCGCCTCCTGTGTTTTCGTAAGTCAAAAGTCGTCGATGTTATTATAAGCCATCTGTCTCCTCTGTTATGAGTCATGAATCTCTTCTGTTATCATGTCATGTGTCTCTTGTGATATGGGCCATAAGTCTCTTCTGTTATCATAAGGCAAATGTTCCCCCTCGTATCATAAATCAATAGCATGCTCTACTATCCTAACTCGCTAGGCCGCTCTCTTGTCATCTCACTAGCCTGCTCTGTTATAAACCTACTAGCCTGCCCTTCTATCTTAACTCAATAGCCTGCTCTGTTATTCTAACTCACTAGCCTGCTCTGTTATTCTAACTACTAGCCTGCTCTGTTATAAACTCACTGGCCTACTCTGTTATCCTAACTCACTAGCCTGCTCTACTATCTTAACTCACTAGCCTGCTCTACTATCTTAACTCACTAGCCTGCTCTACTATCTTAACTCACTAGCCTGCTCTGTTATCTTAACTCACTAGCCTGCTCTACTATCTTAACTCACTAGCCTGCTCTACTATCTTAACTCACTAGCCTGCGCTACTATCCTAACTCACTAGCCTGCTCTACTATCCTAACTCACTAGCCTGCTCTACTATCTTAACTCACTAGCCTGCTCTACTATCCTAACTCACTAGCCTGCTCTACTATCTTAACTCACTAGCCTGCTCTACTATCCTAACTCACTAGCCTGCTCTACTATCTTAACTCACTAGCCTGCCCTACTATCCTAACTCACTAGCCTGCTCTGTTATCCTAACTCACTAGCCTGCTCTGTTATCATAACTTACTAGCCTGCTCTGTTATCATAACACATTATTTTCATTTACTATAATAATTTATTCGCCTTAACTTAACTTAACTTAACATCTTTATACTGGTTTAGAAGACCCTGCAGAGTCTGTATACAACCAGTTACATTTACATCACCTTGCTCTAAAATCTATGCGCATCCAGTTTATTCTTAAATGCATTAACTGTCCCTGCCTCCACTACCTCCCCTGGCAATGCATTCCAAGCAGACACCACTCTCTGACTAAAAAAATATTTCCTAATATCTAACCTGGACCTCTCTTTAATCAGCTTGTAGCTATGCCCTCGTGTTATTGTAGGTGGCTGTATTTTAAAAAACTTGTAATAGTCTAATTTATCGATTCCTCTGATCATCTTATAAACCTGTATTAAGTCACCACGAATTCTTCTCTCTTCGAGACACTGTAGGCCGGTTTTTCTGAGTCGTTCCTCATAACTGTAATTCTGGAATCCCACTATCATCTTTGTCGCTCTTTTTTGTATTCTTTCTAGCATGTTTATGTCTCCTCTATGATAAGGACTCCACACCTGTACACAGTACTCAAATCTAGGTCTAACTAAAGCTTTATACAGTTTGACGATCACTTCCTTGCTCCTATGTTTAATATTTCTTTTTATCATACCTAACATTGCATTTGCCTTTTTCACTGCTACCTTAACTTGCTCACTCACCTTTCCTGTATGATCTATTATAACCCCTAGGTCCCTTTCCTTATCTATCTTTCTAATATTGTTTTCTCCCATTCTGTAATTATGTTCCATATTGGATCTACCATGTGGATGACTGTACATTTATCTACATTAAACTCCATTTGCCAGCTTACAGACCTTCTCTGATGTTACCACTAACTATTCTTCTACTTAATCATTAACCCTTATTACTGCTATCGTTACTAAATAGTATTTTGTTCATTACCCACTAACCAACTCTATTTGCGTTATATCGATAGCACTCATTTGTTGGCTGTACCCGATTAATAACCTTTATAAAGCCACCAATGACAATGTATAATCCTCTTTGTATAAAATAAATCACGTGACTTTGCTAACGACTCGCGAAAGCTTCCAAATTAAGAAAGAAAGAACCGCCTTGGCTTTTGACTTGAAATGTAAACAGCCAGAATGACTATTTGACACTGATGATCTTTTTGAAGGACTGTGGAATTAACTGGTAAGCCGGGTATCATCTGTCGTGATGGAGAGAACAGTTTGAAATCATTGACAGAACAGATGAGAGAATGTCTAGGAATCCCCCGAGGTTCTCTGCTCTTATGGATGCTGCTCAACATTTACGTAATCAATGTGGTCAACGTGCTACCAACAGGGTCACGGCAATTATTACAACTTTCTAACGAAATCTTGACACACAGGACACACTCAGGTTGGTAGGAGATGTTTAGAGACTTCCGGGAGAGCTTGCAGGCAATCTCAGAATAGAATCAGGATCCTAACTTCTAGATCATTCCTAAGAAGGCCTGCGTGATGCAGCATTCCTTGAACAACTCAATAGTGATCTGATCTACCGGGCATTACCTTTGATGGAGATGTCATCTGAGTAACATTTTAATTACAGGATGCCATATACGAGGCGTGTTCAAATTAAACCGGACCTAACTTCACCAAGTGAACATACGTACGATGCGCATGATGACGTCAATTATGGTGTAAACAGCACATACGAACATCAAGTTTGGAAAATGTCATTATCCTCCGACTCATAGTTTCCTCAGCAGCCAGTTGAAAACTTGAAAAACATAGCGGGTGTGATACGGAATCCGTCTTGAGTTGATTAGCGAGCGGTGATACGGTTTCTAACAGATGAAGATTGTCGACCAGTTGACATTCATCGCAAAATGCAAGCAGTGTATGGTAACAAACGTGTGTCGAAGACAACAATGAAGAACTGGACAACGAAATTTAAAGAAGGACGTGAGTTAACGAAAGATCTTCCGAGACCAGGTCAGTCGCTTATTGTTGTGTCAGAAGCTGAGATCGCCCAAATTGATGCAACAATTCGGGTCACCATACACTGCCTGCATTTTGCGATGAATGTCAACTGGTCGACCAAAAAATTACACGTCAGAGTCACTCAAGTGTGAAGATCTAGTGTTGGTTGTCTTTCTTTTAAAATTGGAGTGGCACCGTTTGTCATGAGTTTGTTTCACGCGGTCAGAAAGAGTATGTCATTGAAGGTTACGTGGTGTTTAAAAAAGGCAGTACGAAGAGAGAGGCCTGAAGCATGGACAAACAAAACCTCGATACTGTACCCTGACAGGCATTTTCAAACACGTTACTGCTTATTCGTGACTTTTGGACAAAGCTTGATACGACTCTTATCCCACTACCGCCATGTTCTCCGGATTTGGCAGCATGAGATATTTAAAAAAAAAGAATTTGTAATCTACTCTTAAAAGTCGGCGATTTCGGACCTTACAAGAGATCAGAGGAAATTTGCTACTAGACAAATACTTTATTCCAGAACACCACCTTAAGAGCGCCTGTAAAAATAGGGAATTTATCAACAGGGGAGGGAACTATTCCGAAGGCGACAAGCTTTAATAATTGCATTTAATGAACAACAATGTCTCTCGAAGTTCCGTTTCTTTTTTAGTTTCACTGGCACACATATATGTACACACACATACATACACTCACATACTCAATTGTAAGTGAATAGATACAGTAGTGCAACTACCTCCTGGTCATCTGGAAATCATTTTGTTGTACTCACTAATAGGGAAGAGGCAACTAGACTGGGAGAGCAGAGAGGTGTGAAATGGGAGAACATAGGGGTGTACAATGGGAGAGCAGAGAGGTGTGAAATGGGAGAACTGAGGTGTACAATGGCATAGCAGAGAGGTGTGACATGGGAGAACTGAGAGGTGTACAATGGGAGAACTGAGAGGTGTACAATGGGAGAACTGAGAGGTGTACAATGTGAGAACTGAGAAGTGTACAATGGCATAGCAGATTGGTGTGAAATAGGAGAACTGAGAGGTGTACAATGGGAGAACTGAGATGTGTACAATGTGAGAACTGAGAGGTGTACAATGTGAGAACTGAGAGGTGTACAATGGGAGAGCAGAGTTTGAGGTTAATCAGCTGATAGCTTATAACGACACAGATGTATGCAATGGACATGCTGGAGAAGAACAACCCGCATTAAAATGGAGATCAAGGCCGTGACCTCAGCTCTGAGATGGCAATTTGCGTCATTACTTTCGGTGTCCAGTGCACCACGTCAGACATCACATTTGCGCTCTTCAGTCACTTGTCATTTCCTTTCAATACGTCATCCATATTGCACGCCCTCAGAAGTCCATGGCAGATCATCAGGTGGTCTAGACATTGTATTGCTCCACAACTGCATGGTCATCTTTGACCTCTTTAACAGTAGCAAACCATTGTATCAGACTCCTAATCCGTGCATCGGTAGGCACAAAATAACTGCTAAAAATACGAGTTTGATAGCAGTTGACAGACCTCAAACCTCCAGACACTGGTTCGGATCTACTGTCCTGGCTATGAGAGGGTTCCATGCAACGAAATAGCGAACATCCTGGTTAGGTAAATACCCATTATAGGCACATTGGAAAAGCATATGCATAACACGCTGAAATGTGTCAATGGCCACCTGTTGGATGGCGACACTGCAATAGTTGAATCAGCAATTCACGGACTGCCCAGCTTTTAAATCAAATGAAGGTCCACCGGAGTGGGTCGCACAAAAACATGGAGCAAAAATGTGTACAACCAACAAGCTTCCGGAACAATTAGTACGAACACCCTTCAACATTTCTTAATAGAGACTGAAACCTATTAGTACGCCTGGAGTGCAGTGAAGTCGATATTTTAGAATAGAACAGAACAGTACAGATTACCAAATCAAACAAATAAAATGGCGAAAAACTTCTACCCTGATCATTAAAATAATTACGTTGGGGAAATGTGCATTGTGTCGTGCCTGCCATTCCTCGTTTGGTCAAACTAAATAAATACACTGCATATCGGTCCGAAAAAAAGAGCCGTCATTATATCAGTCTGAGATGAAGCAAAAAAGTGTGTTTTCCAATGGTATCATGTTTCACTGTGCCGTCTGTATACCTGACCAATAGATCTGGCCGTATGGATCATTTTAGGGGAGATAACCGAAATTCATGGGAGCCAAATCACTGACTTACTTGTATAGCTAGTGCTAGGAGGGAAATATAATTAGGAGGCAATTCTATATTTTAAAGAAAGTGAGGCGTTTTGTTTATTCTGGAAAACTATATGACTGTTAGTTATTATTAGCTTGCGTGGCGTGAATCTGAACTTAAATATACCAATAGCTTGCACGACGTCATCTATATTAACGAAATCTAATCTAGTCCATCTCCTTGAGATGAATCAAACTAGAATTGTTGGATTGCTAAGATTTTGCTGACTTTTTGAAGTACTGAATTGACGGTGGTAGAACATATTTTATGTTCTAACCTTCTAGTTTCCACATTTTTTTTATTACGTCACATACATTTAGACTTACCCATTTGTGGGTACACGAGCTGTCTTGTAAATTCATGAAATTGCCACAAAGCGCTGATAGTGTTTCTAACCAGATTGGCATTTATGATAGTTTCCACTATAAACGTATTTATATCCTCTACATAAACAAATTAAACATGAGAAACATCCGTTGGAACAACTTAACATAATCACAATCAATAATGGAACCATTTTCCAAATCCATGTGAAACAAAGAAATAATCGTTTTCAAATTGGTTAAAGTCACTCAGTCAGCTTGTTGTTTTCAAGACGGAAGGAAGTTGATCGTTTTCGATTCAGTTTTTTTTCTAAAGCAGAAACTAGTGTTAACACAATGAACACATCGGTGAGTATACAAAGACAATACTCCAGGCGAATTTATTCGCCAATGTTTCTGTAAAAGATCATTTACTCGCCTATAAGTACCCCAACACACTTATACGAACGGAAAGGAACAAGTGCTTGATCATAAAATTATTTTGTTTCCAAATGAAAATTCGATCTTTTTACTTAGCTTACAAATATATTTTGGAGCAGAAAAAATAATTTACGAAGAATTTATATTTCAAAAATATACGCGGAAGAAAAAAATTTATAATTAAATGAACAAATATTTTTAAAATACGATTTTACTCGTATTTCAAGATGCATAACAGGTATAAAATAATGGGTTTTTTATTAAATTAGCTTTACTTTTAGTCTTTTTTTTCAGCAATTTGGTTATCGCGCTTTCAAATAACTTTAGCTTGCATTGGTGTAGCGATTTTAATTTCCTCTATCAATTTGTCTTTACCCTTAATAGTTATACCAACTTTGGATTTTGATAAACTTTTTCCCTCATACCCAATCGTTGGGCAGTAAGTTAGTTGATGCTTCTCTTTAAATCTCATAAAGCTTCCGGTTAATTCTAGCTGTATCAGCATGACATCCCCTTCTGTGTCCAAGTGTTTGCCAGACATACGCACCCATGCATGTTCTTAGTTCTTAGTCAACCTGTACTTCTACAGGGGCAGATGCCCTGTGCAGGTCCCATCTCTGGTATAGGCTGGATATAGCCGGGAGAAGAATTTCCTGCTTAGCGGGCTAGGCTTGAGCAGCTTAATACTCCGCTGCGTTAGGTGGTTAATCGATTTGGGAGTTCATCTTAATAGACTTAAACACTAAAGCAAAGTAGACCCGCCATCTATGATGCTCCAAACAAACCACCTAACCATGGCCGGTGGTATGCCATGTCACACAGTTAGTCGCCTCTTACGACATGCTCTCTGTGAGGCACTGGTGCTATTCTTGTCCTTGTCATACACAAAGACCCCGACAGACCATGCAAGTAGAAGATTTATTTTAGCTTTAATTATTCAGTTCAGTTCAAGTGCCATCTCCGAATCGAAGGTCGATTGCAATGGATTTCTAGTTTACTTTTATCTCTTGTCGTAATGGTGCAATCTGACAGGCTTTTTCCAGTTCATATCCTGATGTTTTCCACCCACATAAAACGTCTACCTCTTGAACGATTGCCTTCCACTCTGCCCTCTAGTATGGTCTTCAACAAGGAGGTATGTCTTGTTATATGGTCAAAATATCGTAACTGTCTGGCCTTGAATTCGGTCATAATTCTCTTTTCACCAGCAACATTTTCAATACCGCCTCATTTGTGCACTTCTCTTTCCAAGAAAAGGTGAACCAATATTCAACATGCCAACGTATCGAAGGCTTCAACAGTATTTGCAACTTATTATTCAGTGTATATGTTTCTGCACCATAAAGCAGTGACAAGTATACATATCACATGATAACTCTCATTTTCAATGTATCGTTTATCAATTTGGATGTCAGTATGTGTTGCATTTTGCTGAATACCATTTTGGACATACAAGATACCCATTCTCTTTTTTGATTTCGTTTTCACAGCTGCCTTCTTCTTTTATTATATATACTACATGGGGATCAAGATGCTGAGCAGCGCATGAGCTGCAGTGGTCAGCAATCTATAGCTGACTGCTAGCGGCAGGGCCAGTGAACCAGAGCTGCCAAGACTCTTCTACACCTCCGCGCGGTGATCCTGGATAACGGGCTGCAACAGGGCAGACTGGCTAAGGAGAAGAGATCGAAGAGGGAATGCTAACCCGGTACTAAAAAAATGCTTGCTGAAGTCGGATGTGTTGGACCGAAAAGTGCAAATATCGCAGTGAAGCTGTAAACTACGACACAACGCATTCCGTTCTCTTGTCTACATTCTGCTACTTAAGCCCTTTTCAGGGTTTGGTAGCGAGAGATTGAGAACGAAAAAAGCCCAAAAGCCAAAAGCCATATATACTAAATATGAGAAACTCTTTACCTGTTCCAGTAGTTTAAGTATTACCGTATGTATATATATATATACTCGGCATTGTTAAACATTTCTGACATTGTGACTGAGAATGAATATGTCATGAGCAAACATTAGGATGTTGAGCATTTCTCCGTCCATGTTGATACATATCTTCCCAATTTAGTTTTTTAAAGACTTCCCCGAGAGGATCTTGAAAGAGTTTCGGGAAATTGTATCGCTCTGATCAACGTGGCGTTATTATTTTATGTTGATTGGCTGGTAGAAAACTGTCATCTTTGTTAAGCAGTGCTCAATTTATCTTTTCCATCTACTGAAAATACTATTCTTCAATGCCTTAATTTCTCAGTGTCTTCATTGACTACCGCAGTTATTTCATTGCTGTCTAAGACTTTTTTTTTAGTTTACAACACAATACACAAAGGCGTATGTACTTTCCATGCCCTTATCATTACCTGGTCTATTGTGTGGAGGTTTTGTTGTTGTAATTGTTTTTGTTTAATTTCCACAATGAGTAAGATTACTCATTTGTGCGCGCCCCCCCCCCCCCCCCAAATGAAAAGGTTGTTAAATGGCTTTTTCCCATTTCAAGTTTGCTGATCAAGGTGGACCTGGACCCTCCAGGTGGTTGTGCTGTGCTTGGCTTCATCTGCTTGTCGCTCGATGCGGAGATCACATCTATTCCCCACCTAGTTAGCCAGGTTGTCATCAAAACAGCTGGCTTTCAGAGAAACCTTTATGGATTTGAAGTGGGGGTTGACCAGTACATTTTACCCGACTCTGACTAACATGTCCGACCAGTATGTATTGTCTGACCCTGACTAACATATCCGATCAGTATGTATTGTCTGACCCTGACTAACATGTTCGATTAGTATATTTTGCCTGACCCTAACATGTCCGATCAGTATATTTTGTCTGACCCTGACTAACTTGTCCTATCAGAATGTATCGTTTCGCCGAACGTTAGTCTCATATCCCCGTGTGCAGGCATTATAATGACTAGAAAGAAAACCCAATACATACTCAACACTTATTGTCCAAGTGTAGAGCTGTGGTTAGGAAACTACCTTGCTGAAAACGTGAACCCGCACATTTACCTGGACCAAGAAATGGCAAACTTCCTCCACAGATATCACGAGATACTTCTTAAGATATCAGCATGATGATTTAACTTCAATCATGTCAAACCCATTCTTGGATGGGAAACAACAAGGCAAGAGCACGCACCTTTAACAGCATAGTTATTTCACCTATGGCATATGACTGCGACTGATACAGAGAAGATCCGAGTCGCTTAAAGAACAATGGACCGAAACACATTGACAGTCTCGCTAAGAGACCGAATGCGCAACACATAAATCAGCCACTGAACTGTCTTCAATTATTGTCGTAGAGGATGCATTGTTAAAAACGTGCAGATGAACGAGCCATGTGATGCGTATGCCGGAGAACAGATGGTCAGGAAAGGTGATGTCTTGGTGACCCTACAACTGAAAGCGTCCACGCGAACCTCCACAAATGTGATATAGAGATGGTCTAAGTACAATCTTTGGCCCAACGCGGTACCCCAGGGCAAAAAAAAACCGCATTGATTTTAAACAACCTTTGGCCATCTGGCATCAGGCACTTTCTTTTTCCCGATTGAGATCCTGGGTAGCACATTACATACATACATTATAATAGCTTTGTACGCTAATGATAAAAACCTACTGGGCCATAGAAACAACACTGGAAGACACACTTTATGGACCTGTATGTGAACTACAAAAGACAGTCAAGTTTATACAATAGACAACCTTGCAGATATCATCATCATGTAGCATGTCGGGACGTCGCTCCAATGACAGCCTGTCTGAAAGAAACTCGATCTCGTACCAAAACTCCAGCTAGCTCTAGAGTCATGCCCAAGGATTCCTTGACATTTTGGTGTCCGGCACCATACCACGCATTACCGTTATCTCAAGACTGTTGTGTCTTTTGATGTGGCCAAAGTATTTCAATTTTCTGTTCATTTATGAACGAGTTCTCCTCTACGCTCAACGGTTGGCGAATGTCTGCATTCTTATTTTTCAGTGCATGGTATTCTAAAGACTTTTCTATAACATTTAGAATCAAAGGAATCGATTCCTTTCCTCGAGGTTTGGGTAACGGTCCATGTTTCGCAGCAATCTTCTGGCATTGGAAAAACGCAGGTTCACTTTTGTTGGTATGCTGGTATTTATATGTCCGTGTTGCAGATATTGACAATATATTTTCAAGTGATGAATGAAAGAAGAGAAAAGCTGAAGAACAAGCTGCATCGTCCCACATGGGAACAGTTCTGAATATTATAAACACAAATTTGACATGCACAACAACAATTTCACGGAGATGTGTCATGCACGACTTTCGAAAACAGACTCAAGCAAAATAGCTGCCGATCGGTTGCTGCGAACGAATGTTCACAAGTTAATAATTGTCTTCTTCTTCTTTGTTTTCTATATCAGGCTACCAAGCTCTGAAAAGGGCGCTGCAAGTGCGTTGTGTCGTAGGAGCCGCGTAGCGCAGTGGTTAGCGTGCTGGCTTCGCATCTGAGTGGTCCTGGGTTCATTCCCCAGTTGAGGCGGTAATGTTTATTCAGACCGCAATGACTCCTCATATAGCCGAGCCTTTGAAATGTGAGATCGCTAACACCTCTACGGCAGTAATACTTTACTTTACTTTACTTTATTGTGTCGTAGTTTACAGATTGACTGCGATATTTGCACCTTTTGTTCCAACACATCCGTCTTCAGCAGGTATTTACCGAAGACCTGATGCAGGGTGGTCATAATGCATTCTGACTAAATGACCCTTGATTTGTTGGGAGTCAGTGTAAACACTAACTGGGTTTGCTCTACTATCTGTCTCATCGTGGTGTTGCAGATTCGATCACGACTTGTCTTTCCTGCTGCACGTCCTGCAGCGAATCTCGCGGCTCTGGATCTTACTCTGTGTTGCTAGTAAAGACCAAGATTGACCAATATCGGTAACACAATTTAGGAATAAATAGTGTATTTATCAGCCTACTCTTAATTGAAAGAGGCACTCTAGGGTGTTTTAAAATCGGTGCAATTTGACAGTGGACACTGTTTGCCTACTGAATTCCATATGCAAAATCTCAGTCTACTCTGTGCTCATCAGTGAACATACTACCTAGGTATTTAAACCCCCGTACTTGCTTGATACAAATGTCACTGATTGAAGGTTGGCAGTTACATCTATTGGGAAAATAAAATGACGCTAGACGGAGATACATCAAAAGAAATGTCCACTAATATTGCATTGGCTTCAAGTGTCTTCAACCAGCTGACATATATTTGAAATTCTAAATCATCGAACAAACACACAAAGCTCAGGCTTTTTAACTCAAACGTAAATACCAGTGATATCATATGGATGCAAAAGTTGGTTAACAATAACAACTCTGGAATATAAACTGAATGCTTTTGACAATCACTCTTAGAATACTATTGAACATTGGATGGGAAGATTTCAAGACCAACAATTTTATTGAAGGAAATAATAACCAGTTATTTGTTTCTACCATACTAAGAGAAAAAAACCTATGGAAATACATCAGGAGTGTGCTTAGAATGAATAAAAACAGACTCCCATAACAGGCAGTTGTGATGTCTCCAGCTGACAACGGAAACAGTGGACGCCCAATAGAGACTTCGCAGAACGATCCCAGGAGAGGGCTCAACTAAACCACAAAAAAGGGAATATAACAAGTGGCGCCGTTCAAACTGAAGATAATTTGTTTTTGTTTATTGTGACATGTTTGGCGTTCAACAAACATAAGATATACATTCAGACAGATTAACAAATATATGGAAAAAAAACAGACAAACAGACAGACAAACAGACAAACAGACAGATAGAAAGACAGACACACAAACAAACAGACAGACATACAGACAGAGACAGACAGGCAGGCAGACAGACAGACAGACAGACAGACAGACAGACAGACAGACATACAGATAGACAGATATATAGATAGATAGATAGATAGATAGATAGATAGATAGATAGATAGATAGATAGATAGATAGATATATAGATAGATAGATAGATAGATAGATAGATAGATAGATAGATAGATAGATAGATAGATAGATAGATAGATAGATAGATATATAGATAGTGATTACTACCACAACGAACTGTTCTGGAGGTACCTTCTTGCTGACACGAGAGAAATGTATGAATTCTTCATTTTCCAACAAGACGGCTTGACTGCTCATAGTGCTACAGAAAAAGGTACGCTTTTCGAATCATGAAATAGTCGAACTCATCGAAATGAATTTGTGACTACCATATAGACGTTATTATATATATATATATATATACACACACACACACACACACACACACACACACACACACGTGAGGTGTGTTCGAATGACACCGGACCAAACTACAACAAGGTAACATACATACTATGCGCATGATGACGTCACTTCTGGTGTAATCAGCACATACCAACCGTCAAGTTAGCAAAATGTCATTATGCTCCGACTCATAGTTTCCCAGCAGACTGTTGAAAACATGGCTTGTGTGATACGGAATCCGTCCAGAGTTGATCAGCGAGCAGTGATTCGGTTTCTCACTGCTGAAGGATGTCGACCAGTTGACATTCATCACAGAATGCAGGCAGTGTATGAAGACAAAAGTGTGCCGAAGACAACAGTGAAGAACTGAACAACGATGTTTAAAGAAGGACATGAGTTAACGAAAGATCTACCGACACCATGTCAGGAGCATATTGTTGCGTTAACTCACGTCCGAGACCATGTCAGGAGCATATTGTTGCGTTAACTCACGTCCGAGACCATGTCAGGAGCATATTGTTGCGTTAACTCACGTCCTTCTTTAAAAGTCGTATTTCAATTCTTCACTGTTGTCTTCAACACACTTTTGTCACCGTACACTGCATTCTGCGATGAATGTCAACTGGTCGACATCCTTCAGCTGTTAGAAACCGAATCACCGCTCGCTGATCAACTCTGGACGGATTCCGTATCACGCCCGCCATGTTTACAACAGTCAACTGAGGAAACTATGAGTTGGAGGATAATGAAATTTTGCAAACTTGACGGTCAGTATGTGCTGCTTACATTAGAAGGGACGTAATCATGCACATTGTGCGTATGTTCGTTTGTTGCAGTTTGGTTTCATTTGAACACGCCTCGTGTAATAGTACGTCACTGAATATAATACAAGTATATATGCATAATAACGACGATTGGAATTGGTCGTACAGTTAACTGTAATACTGTTCTAGTGTGAGGAAGACATCCTCGGGGGCATCCGGGAAAGGTTTGGGAGAGATTGTTTCACCCTATCGTGGGCCACGTTCAATTTGTATGTTAATTGGCCAGTAAAACAGAGTGATATTTATAGAGCAGCCCTCGTGTATATCTGTAATAAGCCGCGTATATTGTTCCTCAATGCTTTGATTTCGTTGGGAATTTGTGACTGCAGTCACTTCAATGCTATCAAAGGCTTTTTCATAACCTACGAATACTAGTTTACGGTGTAATAATTAATGTTATAAAATTTGAAGATGATCAAGCCACAGTGGGAGGATCAGTAGCAACGTTGTAAATGTTGCTTGAAAAAAATGTACAGCACAGCCAAGGAGTTTGGTATGAAAATTAACACATTGAAGACAAAGACTATGGTAATAGACGATCAAAATATGTAAATGAATATAAAAATAAATGTTGAAATAATTGAACATGTACTTTAGTTTACATATTTAGGAATAAGTTGTTCGTAATGAAATGCGAATTGAAACAAAGAATGCATGGATAATAACCATCTTCAGAGAAAAATAGAAATTGCTAACCTCAAAGAATATCAGGATACAATGGGGAAAGGAATAATCACCACTCATATAGGGCAAATGTTGCACTATTTGGGGCGGAAACATGTACTCTAGCAAAGAAAAATGAAACGCATTTTAAAACTACTGTGGTGAGCAAATTGAACAGAAAGAATATCGTACGACAGTGTCCTCACTGAGGTAGGCGCACAAAGATGCATCATGAAAATGAAGCAAAAACAAAGATTGAGTTGGCTGGGACAAAATATGCGACACGAAAGTCTTTCACAGAAAATACTAGAGTGCAAACTCCAGGGGAAAGGTTAAAGGGGTCGACCATAACTCACCTGTACGTCTCAGACGTGCAGAGATATTCAATAACCAACCTATGATGAAACTGAAAGAGCTGCAGAGGAGGAAAGAGTCAAATGGAAAGCCAAGCTCAGACAACCTTACAATCAGTCTTAGAGCTGATCAAACATAGGATAGGGTTAAATGGAGAGACATGATCAGACGACATTACAATCAGTCTTAGGACTGATCAACCAGAGGATAGGGTTAAATGGAGACACATGCTCAGACGACATTACAATCAGTCTTAGAGCTGATCAAACATAGGATAGGGTTAAATGGAGAGACATGATCAGACGACATTACAATCAGTCTTAGGACTGATCAACCAGAGGATAGGGTTAAATGGAGACACATGCTCAGACGACATTACAATCAGTCTTAGAGCTGATCAAACAGAGGATAGGGTTAAATGGAGAGACACAGACGACCTTACAATCAGTCTTAAAACTGATCAACCAGAAGATAAGGTCATTTGGAGAGAGTGAGACAACCTTACAACCAGTGTATGGCTTATCAACAAGAGTATAGGGTGAAATGTGAAATGGAGAGACATATTCAGGTGACCTTCTTAGACGACCTTACAACAATTCTTAAAACTGATTGATCAATTATTTGCTGATGATAATACAGCAATAGGACATAGCTGTAGTAAATGCATCTGTCCGTGCTGTTCTAGCGTGAGGACGGTGCATCGTCACATCTTACATAGGGTCAGCACGTTTACAAACTCCAATCAGAACTTGCGCTCAACTAATGCTATGTTAATGACCACATCTATCTGAGTTTCTCTTCAACAAAGCATTCAGGGTGAACATATTAGGACTGGCGGTAGCGGTATATTTAAAACGGTTTCTTGTTTTCTTGTGCTGTTGGATAATTGTATGTATGTATTTTGTATCCAGCATGAGATATTCGGAAAGAGGGTGGGGGTGGGGGGTTGGAGTGGTCATGAACATTTTAATCGTCTGCTGGTCACTTTGCGATGAAGCTACACGGCTGGAATGAGAAACGGGTTTTCTACAGGCTGGAAAGTATTCTACAATGCTCTCTCAACGATGTGATCAGAAACGGTGTGCGATAGAATTCCGCAAGTTTTTAAGCGAAGCTTGGTCTCAGGGGAAATGGGACCAGAACGCCTGCATCCTGAATTACTTTCAGTCGTTTCGACTCATGTCTTGCCACTGTTCCAAGGTAGCTCGAGACCTGAGAGTGAGGTTGATGACCAGCGTAGCTTCTTTCTCACTATAATCCAAATACAGCGCAAGTTACATCATCAAGGCAAAACGGCATAATCATACTGCCATCATCGCTTGCGATGGACAACTAATTAATGTGTTGGCGATAAGGAAATAAAATACCCGACGATGTGATGATGTATATTATGTTGGTGTCCTTCCAGGTGTAACAGCATCTTAGCCATTTCACAAAGCTGCCAGGTTCATCATTCAGCAAATGTGTTACATACTGTAGCACTACTAATACATCTACACAGCTTCAAAACGTCTTGAAGGCTTTTAACTCTTAGTAGACGTTCGGCCACTCTAATGGGTCGGCCGGTGGAACAAACAAATAAAAAACTTGCCGCCACATGAATTGGCCGATTGTGGTTTCGCTTTTAAAATAACTATAAAATTGTTCGGTTTCCAATTCAAAGCAAATTTTTTATTAAACAGTCGGTTCCGGATATCCGGGAGATATTCTAATCACATATGATAGTAGATTGTATCTGTATGCGTTTATGAGATTGCTTTTACCAAGAGCACAAAAAAATATGTCGCGCAAAAAATATATTTGAATCATCAAAATACCATCTCAAAGTCACCGGTCCTTGACAGTGGCCTCACGTTCTGAACGAAAGAAACAATCGGCCAATAACAGTGGCCTTCCATCCTGAACGAGTTAATAGTTCCTTTCTAATTAGCTACCAAACGCTAAGGTAGCTACCAATAGTGGTACGAATTAACGCTTTCCTCAACAGAGAGGTAAGATGTCTTTGTTATAGTATTGGGAAGTTTCATATATTTATAAACTATATTGTTGAACTGTCAAATATTGGATCTGAGTGTGTTCTATGCCCCTTTGTTCAGCGAGTATGCTTATTGGCACCGTGTTCACCAGTTCCCCACTTCATATATGAAACATTGTGAATCTGATTTTCTCCAGTTCTCCACTGCCTAGTGGAAACATCGTGAATCTGATCTTCTCCAGTTCTGCACTTCCTAGTGGAAACATCGTGAATCTGATCTTCTCCAGTTCTCCACTTCCTAGTGGAAACATCGTGAATCTGATCTTCTCCAGTTCTGCACTTCCTAGTGGAAACATCGTGAATCTGATCTTCTCCAGTTCTGCACTTCCTAGTGGAAACATCGTGAATCTGATCTTCTCCAGTTCTCCACTTCCTAGTGGAAACATCGTGAATCTGATCTTCTCCAGTTCTGCACTTCCCATATGAAACATCGTGAATCTGATCTTCTCCAGTTCTCCACTTCCTATATGAAACATCGTGAATCTATGTTCCCATCTCTCCACTTCCTATATGAAACATCGTGAATCTGATCTTCTCCAATTCCCCACTTCCTGGTGGAAACATCGTGAATCTGATCTTCTCAAGTTCTCCACTTCCCATATGAAACATCGTGAATCTGATCTTCTCCAGTTCTCCACTTCCTATATGAAACATCGTGAATCTATGTTCCCATCTCTCCACTTCCTATATGAAACATCGTGAATCTGATCTTCTCCAATTCCCCACTTCCTAGTGGAAACATCGTGAATCTGATCTTCTCAAGTTCTCCACTTCCCATATGAAACATCGTGAATCTGATCTTCTCCAGTTCTCCACTTCCCATATGAAACATCGTGAATCTGATCTTCTCAAGTTCTCCACTTCCCATATGAAACATCGTGAATCTGATCTTCTCCAGTTCTCCACTTCCTATATGAAACATCGTGAATCTATGTTCCCATCTCTCCACTTCCCATATGAAACATCGTGAATCTATGTTCCCATCTCTATACTTCCCAAAAGATACACTGTGAATCTATGTTCTTCAGCTCTATACTGCCTAGAAGATACATTTGTTTCATATATATATATATATATATATATATATATATATATATATATATATCTAAAGGGAGACGTCAAACCTCGTGAACGGAAAGTCATACTGAGCTGTAAATTTCACTGACCATCGTTGGGCCAAGATGTAGATGAATCTAATCTATTTCCAGTATAAATGTTTGATATTTTTCTCATCAATCATGACGTCTATTTCCTTGTTCTTAAATCATCCTTTTGCTTGAGCAAGGCTTGAAAGGTGCTTTTTTTCTGCATGTGCTGTGTTGGTTTCCAAACCTTCTATTATCTTGCATTTTGGTTTTATCCCGTCTTTTATTCTTTTTGCGTGTCTGCCTATTGTACATTTCTCATTGCGTTTTGTTTTATATTCGAGAGTGGAGATCTGCCTTTCATTCTTAATGTATTCTACTGTTTTGGTTTTTATTTTGCGGGAGTGGGGGGGGGGGGGGGGTGTTGTAATTCGAGGAAGGGAAGGGCGTTGGAGTTGAGGGAAGGGGGATAGGTAGATATTTATTTGCTTATTTTATCAAATTCATATTGTGCCGTCGCTTTCCTATCTTGGCTTTCTTTCTAGTAGTGTTCTGTAGTAAATATCAGTAGGTTGCCAAATTTATTTTAGACATCTACATTATATTTTTGTTTTAGTGTTAGTGTTAATATTTTCATCTGAGGGGTACCTTTATGTATATTGTCTTCTATATGTTTCACCGTCATGGCTATTTTGGTAACTACAATTGATTTTTTCATGACATTCTTATTTGTCATCGTGTCTTTCCCTGATATTCGACCCATTCGTTTATACATCCACATAACCAAGGTCTCAAATCTTTGCTCAGATAATGAGCCATACCTATATTTGTCTTTATCGACCTTTGACCACTACAGGATTGTGATCTGAATTTATATCCGCACCGGGATTTTTTTGGCCATTTTGACACTATCTTTAAATCTGTCATTTACCATAATAAAGTCAATTTGATTTCTTACTATATCTCCTGGGCTTTTCCATGCGTATAATCTTCTTGGAACTTGCTGAAAAAAATTTGTTACATAAATCCAATTGGTTTTCTTCAGAAAATTAAATCAGTCTGTCTTCTCTCGTTTATTTTCTCCCAATTCATTTTGCTGAACTATATTATTGCGTTTTCCTTTTTTCGTATTTTTTAGTTCATATCTTACATTTCTCTCAAAACATTAGTCGATTTGATTGACTTGAGAGTTTACTAAGTCCTCATAATATTCTTCTATTTCTTCCTTACTGTCTTCGTGTATTGTGTATTAGTTTGTACTTATTTTTCTTACTTTACTGTGTCCTTCCACTGAGGTTGAGAAGTGTGGTGTGAACTGAAGGTCTCGTACTTGGGTCTGCTCCGATGCTGTGGTCGGTGTGAGCCAATGCTGGCTTAGGATGTCTTTGACGTTGTATGTCCCTGTGTCTTGTGGTGTCCTCCTTGCTCAGAACCCTGGTCTTCTACTGTTGTATGTCCATGTGTCTTGTGGTGTCCCCCTTGCTCAGAATCCTGGTCTTCTACTGTGGTATGGCCATGTGTCTTGTGGTGTCCCCCTTGCTCAGAATCCTGGTCTTCTACTGGTGTATGTTTTAATGGCAGCTGATCTGGCTTCATCCTCGTGAGATGGTCAAACGACTTTATTTTCCTGTCAACGCATGTATTCATGGGAGGATGTTGTTCCAAGAATGTTTATGTCTACGCATGTATTCATGGGAGGATGTTGTTCCAAGAATGTTTATGTCTACGCATGTATTCATGGGAGGATGTTGTTCCAAGAATGTTTATGTCTACGCATGTATTCATGGGGAGATGTTGTTCCAAGAATGTTTATGTCTGCGCATGTATTCATGGGGGGATGCTGTTCCAACAATTTTTCTGAAGTCGTTATTTTTCATTCTGCCTCTTCTGGTAACGGTGATGACTTTTCTCATGTTGTACTTTCTCGTGTCTGGGACAGAGACCACAATTGGCACAGAGTTGCTAAGAAAATGGTGTTGATCAGTGGCGGTTTATAATTGAGTAATATCAAATGGTTTTGCTCTCAGCGTCATCAGTATTTATTTATCATCGTGTCCAAAAACGACAGAGCATATATTTTCAGGCTCTTTTTCAACAAAATATCTTCTTGTTTATGATAATCAACTAGTTCATGATAATCAACTAGTTCATGATAACCAGCTAGTTCATGATAATCATCTAGTTTATGATAATCAACTCGTTCATGATAATCAAGTAGTTCATGATAATCAAGTAGTTCATGATAATCAAGTAGTTCATGATAATCATCTCGTTCCTGATAATCAACTCGTTTATGATAATAAACTAGTTCATGATAATCAAGTAGTTCATGATAATCATCTCGTTCATGATAATCAACTCGTTTATGATAATCAACTAGTTCATGATAATAAACTAGTTCATGATAATCAAATAGTTCATGATAATCGACTCGTTCATGATAATCGAATCGTGAATGCATACACAAATATTTGTGTTTCCTCTGTCTCTTATACTCAACATAAAAAGTTCCATAGCATTGACCTTGAAAATTATATACAATTTTATAATCTAATGGAGAGGAAGACTAACGTCTGGTCAGGCAAAATATACTAGTCAGACATGTTAGTTAGGGTCAGGCAAAATATACTAGTCAGACATGTTAGTTAGCGTCAGGCAAAATATACTAGTCAGACATGTTAGTTAGGGTCAGGCAAAATATACTAGTCAGACATGTTAGTTAGGGTCAGGCAAAATATACTAGTCAGACATGTTAGTCAGGGTCAGGCAAAATATACTAGTCAGACATGTTAGTTAGGGTCAAGCAAAATATACTAGTCAGACATGTTAGTCAGGGTCAGGCAAAATATACTAGTCAGACATGTTAGTTAGGGTCAGGCAAAATATACTAGTCAGACATGTTAGTCAGGGTCAGGCAAAATATACTAAGACATGTTAGTCAGGGTCAGGCAAAATATACTAGTTAGACATGTTAGTTAGGGTCAGGCAAAATATACTAAGACATGTTAGTCAGGGTCAGGCAAAATATACTAGTTAGACATGTTAGTCAGGGTCAGGCAAAATATACTAGTCAGACATGTTAGTCAGGGTCAGGCAAAATATACTAGTCAGACATGTTAGTCAGGGTCAGGCAAAATATACTGGCCAAGACCCTTACCTTGGATTTCTCGTAGTCCTTTCTGGTTACGGGCTGTTTTCATGGCAGGCTGGCTAACGATGTGAGATATTGACGTGATCCCCGTAGCAGTGAGCGACACGCAGACGAAGCCAAGCATAGCACAGTCGCCTGGGGGACCCCAGTCCACCTTCATCAGCACGCTCGGGATGTGAGGAAAGTTAAAGCAGCCAGTCACTTAACGTCCTTTTGAAGTTCAGCCGTGTGAACTAGACCGTGAAAATACGGCACGGGTTTAAGCGTAGTGCCGATGTCCAGGCCAGGATAATCGAATGGACGAAAATACACAAAAACAAACGAAATAACCAGTCAAATGGAAAACCACGACATGTTTACATGAACACAAGTGTAAGTCATCGACTAGTGTGAATTCTAGTCAAATTCTTGGCCTGCCGGCATTCGTAATGTACAAAGACATATCAGCAATGTAGCCCGCAGCCGGTTAGGGGCCATCTTTGCCGCTCTTCTTGATTATATACAGACAGTAAGATAGAGAAATCAGAGAGGTGGGAGATCGACGTGATCCTCTAAGTAGTGATCAGCACGCAGATGATTTCTAGCATGGCATAACAGCCTGGAGGACTCCATTACACTTTCATCAGCACACTCGGAATGGGAAGAAAGCTACTTTATTCTCTTCATTTTACACTCATTTTAGGGTGCACAAGTTAATAATCGTATTCATTGTGTTCATATAACAACAACAACAAAAACAACAAAAACAACAACAACAAAATCAACAACATATATATATATATATATATATATATATATATATATATATATATATATATATATATATATATATATATATATATATATATATATATATATATACTTATATACCGTGACAAACCAAATCCTGCTGTAATAGACCTGCCCAATTTTCATTAAAGGAGAAACGGAACGGTTGTGAAAAGATGGCGGTGTGAACTGTGCTTCTTCTCGAGAACTCGATATTATTGTGGTGTAGATAGGGATTATTAGGAGAGCATTTGATGTGTAATGTCTAAAGGAACAAATTGGGCAATGTAAAAGTGATTCTACGACAGGCCCAGCAAGTCGACAGAAGGTGGCTTGGCTTGGCTTCGTTCATTCTCAATCTCCCACTACCAAACACTGAAAATGCTTATTTAGTAGCAGAATGTAGTCCAGAGAACGGAATGCGTTGTGTCGTAGTTTACAGCTTGACTGCAATATTTGCACCTTTCGGTCCAACACATCCGGCTTCAGCAAGCATTATTTGAGTACAGGGTTAGCATTCCCTCTTCGATCCCTTCTCCTTAACCAGTCTGCCCTGCTGCAGCCTGTTATCCAGGATCACCGTGTGGAGGTGTAGAAGGGTCTTGGTAGCTTTGGTTCGCCGGCACTGACGGTAGCAGTCAGCTATGAGTCGCTGACCACTGCAGCTCATGCGCATCAACAGAAGGTTTTGCAGCTATTTACAATATTACTAAAACGATAAAGAATAGGTAAACATGCGTACTGAAAAAATGGCGGGGGAAGGTGAAGGACAATGAAACCGGATGGACTAAAGCCCGTGACATGTATGAGTCACCACCATAATTTAATATATGGCGTAGAAGACTGCAGCAGATTCGGGAATAGGATTCAGAAAATAAATGATTTAGGAGTTTGGATGTTTGACAAGGATGCATTATGATCAACATGCAAAGAGATCATACTGCAAAGTGTATTCAGGGTCTTAAGAAAGATGTCGACCACGGCGACGATGGATAGAGAGAATCAAAGAAACACTTGACAGTTCAACATGTCATCAACACAAGCCTCCCCCCTACCGGAAGTCTACACATGTTTCTTCTCTGCGACGCTGCATGACAAGAGCAGTAGAGCACAAGAGAAAATGCAATTCACTTGGCGAGAACCTGTAGGTATGAATGAGACTTTATACTGCAATGCCAGGTGTTGTAACCTAACCAAAGCTTTGGTTAGGTTCATTCATGAGGAATAAATAAGAAATAAGAATAATAAGAATTCCACAGCGAAATAAGATTAATAGAACACCAATCGACAGTAAATTAAGTCTCAAGTAGTTGATATATGAAAACAACATATTCTTTGAATAGTTTCTCCAGCGATGTTGCTGTCTTGGATCTGCTTGCACCGAGCCGCTCAGCTTGGTGCACTTCCATCACACATGGTTCTTGCACCGCTACACAGAAAAACATTACGGACGCGCAGGAAAAGCGAGCTGCATAAAAGGAAATAATGCAATTACAAATGTTGTTCACGTGTGCCCTAAGTGCGGTAAAGTTGATGACATTCAGATAGGCATTTACAATTATATGGAGCCACATCTAAAGAAACATGTCTCACGACGCTTACAATGGCCAACTAATTAACTAACGAACGAAATTAATAAATATCAAATCTCACTGAAAGCCAGATGCAGTGCTTTTAGGATCGCGTAACATGTAGAAGATTAGTGATCAGCTTTGAAATTAATTAACCAGGTTAAAAGCGGCAATGACCATTAAAACGGAAGAGCTAAGGAAATGACTTAATTTAGTTTATCAGATTAGTAAAACATTAGTACAAAGTACATATTATGTCCTTTGCGGAACGTCGCTTCTAACAACCGCTAACATATTTAGCTGTTAAATGTTTCGTGGAAAATGTGCAGCATGGAAGGTTGCCATTAATTTCCGTTGGCGGAGGAGCAAAGAAAAACTGATGTCCGCCAAACTGGACGCGAGCGTGATACGAACTGGGTGCGTTCGTATCGTAAGGCGGATGCTTCACCCCTAGGCTACCTGTCCTCCCAAATTATAAATAACACAGTAAATTGAACATAAGTATATAAAACACAATACACCGAATATACGTACATATAACAATAAATGGAACATAAGTACATACATATAACGTCATTTTCTTTTATAGACGGAGCGTCAGCATAGCAACGCGTCGTATATCGGAGCACCGCTGATCGGGGTTAGCGGCGGACAGCTAATACATACAACGAAGATATATTTATTTTAAACCAATGTTAAATTCTTAGTTAAACAAAAAGAACATAGTTCTTCTTCTGCGTTCGTTCTCAATATCCCGCTACCAAGTCATGTACAGGTCTTCGCAAGTAGCAGGATGTAGTCCAGAGAACGTTGTGTTGTGTCGCTAGTTTACAGCTTGGCTGCGATATTTGGACCTTTCGGTCCGACACATCCGTCTTCGGCGGAAGAAGATAGTTAATGTTCATTGAACACTTACTCCGAAAGGAAGGCAAAGAATACGTTGTGACAACGGGAACGTTAAAGGGTAAGAGATGCAGAGAAAGAATGAGAAAACCTAACTAGGTTTGCGTAACAAACTGCATAGAAAAACATGCATTAACAGAAATGATGATATGCTCAAACGATTCATTATTGTGTAGGGAATCGAATTGTCAACATCGTTCGTCCTGCAGGTATGACCATTGATGTTAATGATCCCGTAGAAAGAATATACTAGTCATTTTAAAGTCAGGGCATAGAGAAATCCAGAAAGATATAGTACAGCAGAGGTTGTGTCTTAACATGTTATCTCCAATCGTCAGCACGGCTCCTGGAGAGGGGGTGGGGAGGGGAAATGGGGAGGGAATACCCGATGTCGAGACACGACCTCCGACAATCAGCATGGCCGCTGTGGGAATACCCGATTCTGAGACATTATCATCTCTGATATTCAGTGAGGCCCCTGGGAGAATACCTACATAAAATCTGAAAGAATATCATATAATAAAGATAACGCGTTCTAAATACAATTGCCGGTCATTTTCTGTTCATTTTACTAGCTAACGTTTACAAAGTGAAAAACAAAAATGAGGGTATAATCCACAAATTGTTACAAGCCGTGGTAGGCTGTGATATTAATAATATGTGACAAGCCGTGGTAGGCTGTGATATTAATAATATGTGACAAGCCGTGGTAGGCTGTGATATTAATAATATGTGACAAGCCGTGGTAGGCTGTGATATTAATAATATGTGACAAGCCGTGGTAGGCTGTGATATTAATAATATCTGACAAGTTGTGATAGTACTTGACAAATAGTGATAATATGTTGCAAGATTTGATGATATAATTTAACATAACTTTACGTCTTTATACTGGTTTGGAAGGCTATGCAGAGTCTGTATACATTCCGTTTCATTGCTCTAAAAGCTACGCACATCCAACATGTTCTTAAATGCATTAAGTGTCCCTGTCTCCACTACTGCCTGTGGTAATGCATTCTAAGCATTCAACATTCTCCGACTGAAGATATAGTTCATAATATCAAATCTGGACCTTTCTTTAACTTAATTAAATTAATTCAATTTAGTTAATGACATATCAAAAGCTGTGACATAATGACAAAATGTGGTATGTGACAAACTGTGATACCATTCCACAGGTTGTGATAGTATGTCAAAAGCTGTGATAATGTGTGACAAGATCTGATAATATGTGGAAAAACCTTTCATATGTAATAAATGTGACAATATATGACAAGACTTGATATACGAAAAACTTATTATATGTTAGAAACGTGTGTTAATATGTCAAAAGCTGTGATAGTATGTGACAAGTGTAATAATATGTCTAAAGCTGTGATAATATGCCAAACGATGTGATATTATGTGACAAGTTATGATTATAAGTAACAAGCAGTGATAACATGTAAAATGCAATGATAATATGCGACAAGATGTGAGAATATGTGACAAACTGTGATAACATCAAATGCCGAGATATGTCTTAAGATGTGTTAATATGTTAAAAGCTGTTATTGGTCACAAGTTGTGATAATATGTTGCAAGTTTTTATAATATGTTACAAGATGTGATAATATGATACATATTGTGATAATATGTGAAAAACTGACAATATGTCAAAAGCTGCCTCATAAAATGCATGTAAATAATGTTCTTCTTATCTTATTTGCATCCCAGCGAAGGTATGGGACTAGATTACTCTTGATCCCCCTTAGAAAACCTGCGTACTTTTTAAGTGCTGGTTTCTGTATAATTTTGTTTATTACGTTGAGCTTGCTAGGTCTGTGCACAACTCTCTTTAGTGACAATTTTCGACTTGCGTCGAGTAAGTGGCTTCGAGATGCACTCTGGGAAATGATTACTGTAAAAGGAATAAGTCGTGCAGTTTGTTCCGAGTTCAGCCCCTTTCAGAGCTTAATGTTTGTCGTCGCTGCGTGCGATAATTTGTTCTATTATCAAAATAGGCCAAATAAAACATAACTATTTTCTACGTTGTTGTCATGGATGTGGGTTGCCCACAGGAAGGATTAATTGTGTAGAACACCAATGAGTATCCTTTCAGCTTTCATGTGACACAAATCGTAGATAAGACAAAAATTAGCTCCCTTATTTTTGTCGCAGAAAGTCCACCAGATGTAAATACGGTTATCAGATACATCCTGTGAGGGGCGATCTATTATAGTACAGCATTCCTAACCTTATCAAGTTGGAATTTCTTATACGTAAATGTCGCATTGATTTAGGAACAAACAAAGTTAAATTATGTTTGTTACCTTTGTTCTTTACCATTGAAATGGATTTGGTTGCAATGTTAATCTGATGTTATGTATGCGTCCAGGTATTTAAACGTGTTAACTTTTCTTATTTCGGTTTGACGCAGCATTTTGGTGAGTTCGGTTTCTTAGTCACTATTATCACTTCCGATTTCTTTTTATTTAAGCCGAGGGGGTCTTTGTTTTCACTTTGCTGAACAGCCATGTCTACCATTTCATTCAAGTCGGTTTCATTCTGGTCTATCAATACAATATCATTAGCATATTGTTGATTATTTATGTTCTGTCCGCCTATAGATGTAGTAACGAATACAATGCAGAATAGTTCATGCAAAATCGGGCCTCCAGATGATGAAAGGAAAATTGTGCAACAAAACCTTGTCGTTGGAACTGAGAATACAGTCATTGTATGCTTTGTGTACTGACATATGGCCGTGAATCATGGACAATTAGCAAGCGCTTCAATCTTTGGAAGCAACAGAGATGTGGTTTTACAGATGAATGCTGCGGATCCCATGGACTGGAAGGAAGACTAATGTTACAGTACTCGAGGAGGCACAAACACAAGGACATAGAGTACTCGAGGAGGCACAAAGACATACAGTACTCGAGGAGGCACAAACACAAAGACATACAGTACTCGAGGAGGCACAAACACAAAGACATACAGTACTCGAGGAGGCACAAAGACAACGTATTGCAAAGATCGGAACAAGACAGCCATACATTTTGTTTGGAGAGGGGGGGGGGGTCGGGGTGGGGTGGGGGTGGATATCAGGAGAACAAGTGGCTTTGGGGCACGTTGTATCTACGGGACAGATAGCAGGAACGAGAGACAGTGGAACGCTGAGAGGGAAGATACTGCGCAGACTGAGAGAATGTCATGGGCGACAATCAAGAACATAGTTGGTTAACGACACACGTGATAGAAATTGATGGAGGTCCATGATCGCCATCCTGATAATAATAGATTTGGTTATGAAAAACTATGCCTCTAATAGACATTTAGGCATATAACTGACAGTTGATAAAACTCTAGAAGTTAGCAATTTCCCATTTGACTTGGCTCTTCTGAATCAAATTTTTGAGTTAACATAGGAATATATATATATATATATATATATATATATATATATATATATATATATATATATATATATATATATATATATATATTATGTCACCTTTAAGACAGGTATGACACCAAGCATTTGCCTCAATGATAAAAGTCATGAATTCTACAAACTAAACTGCTGATATAAATTCATATGAATTGAGAACTATTATAGAATGTTGGAAGTGTCATTTGTTCTGGAAGTAAAATGACACTAATTGGAGATGCAACAAAAGAATGTCAGCTCAAATTGCTTCAGAAATCGAAATCATTGAGGAAACACCAAAACGCGCCAAGCCTCCTTTTTAATTTCCAACCTAATATTAGTGCTTACATGAAGATGCGAAATCTGGATAACAGTACAGACATTAGAAAATTAACTGAATTATTTTGAAAACATATGTCTTACAATATTGGCTGGGAAGAATTCAAGACGAACACGCTAATAAGAGAATACACTAACCGGCTATTTGCTTCAACCCTCGCCAGATAAAAAGCAATGGAAATAAATGGTGCATGCGCTTAGGATGAAGAACAATAAACTTCCATTATAGACAATTATTTACGATCTAGCTAACAGCATGAAGAACTCTTCCCAGAACGACCATCAGAGAGGGCTCAACTACGAGTCTAAACAATAAATACGAACTTAGGTAGTGTGACAGCGTTCAAACTGGAGATAACTTGTTTCGACTACATGCGTTCTGTTTGGTGTAAAACAACATAGATAGACAGACAGATTGGTAGACAAATAGACAGGCAAAAAGACAGACAGGCAGGTAGGCAGGCAGGCAGGCAGACAGACAGACAGACAGACAGAGACAGGCAGGCAGACCGACAGGCAGGCAGGCAGACAGACAGACAGACAGACAGAGACAGGCAGGCAGACAGACCGAGACCGGCAAGCAGACAGACGGACAGACAGGCAGGCAGGCAGACAGACAGACAGAGACAGGCAGGCAGGCAGACAGACAGAGACAGGCAGGCAGGCAGACAGACAGACAGACAGACAGACCTAGACAGACAGACAGAGAAATAGATAGAAAGATAGATAGATAGATAGATAGATAGATAGATATATAGATAGATAGATAGATAGATAGATAGATAGATAGATAGATAGATAGATAAATAGATAGATATGTAGATAGATAGATAGATAGATAGATAGATAGATAGATAGATAGATAGATAGATAGATAGATAGATAGATAGATAGATAGATAGATAGATAGATAGATAGAAAACCAGAGAGAGAAAGAGAGAGGGAGAGAGGAAGAGAGGTAGAGAAACTAAAAGAGTAAGATAGTAAGAGAGAGAGATAGCGAGAGATAATACATGTGTGATATGAAAAGATTGAAAATACAGAAGGAAGCAGACACTTACATACAATGAATGCCGAAGTCGGATGCACTGGGCCGACAGGCGCAAAATAAAAACATAGTGCAACTCACCACGCCTTGTGGAATAGAGAATTAAGGCGATCCAACAACACAAATTGTTTAAAATATTAAGAGAGAGAGAGAGAGAGAGAGAGAGAGAGAGAGGGAGAGAGAGTGAAAGGGATATATATATATCGAGAAAACGATAATTACATAAAGAGAAACGTAAAACAAATTCAAGTGATTGAATGAAAAAACAAGAAAAATAGAAAGAATTACAGACAGAGTAGGAGAGGAACAAAGAGAGAGAGATAGTGGGAGATAACAAGAAATCGATACGTATATATTGAGAAATATGAAACAAGGGCAAGCTATTGCATGAGAAGGAGAGAAAAGAAGAAGTACAGAAATAATAAATGAAATAAAGAAAGAGAGAGTGAGAGAGAGAGAGAGAGTGTGTGTGAGAGAGAGAGAGAGAGAGAGAGAGAGAGAGAATTGATAGACAAAACTTGGTACTAATGTTCCTCTTTAAGATGCGCGCTAATGAAAACGCGCAAGTGAATCCGTGCTAGTGTATCCTAGCACATAGAAAGGCTGGATATCATTTGCAACTTTACGGCTTTCTCCGGATCAATTCTGTCCAGACCTAAATAATCTCCAACGCTGTTCAAGAGGTACCTATTATTTTGTATGTACCAAACACAATAATGTAACCGAAAAGACTAAATCGTTGAAAGCGTTGTGACTCAACCAAAAAGTTATGATACGCCAATAATTATCAGCAGATATAGCATAATTTCCTAGGTTTGTCTGCGTGTTTGTCGCGTTAAGATTGAAGGTTATGGCTTGTGAAATAATACTAATAATGTTGAGTATTGTCAGCTGCAGGGTCAGCGAACCAGAGCTTCTAATACTCTTCTACACCTCCACGCGGATAACAGGCTGCAACTGAGCAGACGGGCTAAGGAGAAGGGATCGAAGAGGGAAAGCTAACCCGCTACTCAAAAAATGCTTGCTGACGTCGGATTTATTGGACCGAAAGGTGTAAATTTCGCAGTCAAGCTGTAAACTACTACACTACGCATTCCGTTCTCTGGACTACATTCTGCCACTTGCTCTTTTCAGGTCTTGGTAGCGGAAGATCGAGAACGAGAGAAGCCAAGACAAGCCAGGAGTAAGTAGCATGTCCTTTTACAGAACGTCGCTTCTTACCACCGCCACCAATTTGGTTGTTATAAGTTTCTTGGCAAGTGTGCAGTACGGAAGGTTGGCAAGTGTGCAGTACGGAAGGCTGCCATTACTTTCCGTACGTGGAGGAGAAAAAAACCCAGTGTCTGCCAAACTGGACACAAGTGGGAATCGAACCCGGAACGTTGGGATTGTGAAAACTGAGCGAGTTTCACCCCTATGCCAATCAACCTCCTCCAAGCCAAGCCAAGCCAAATTACGGAACATGTATAAAGAAGTATCAGTGGCGTAGCGCCAATGGACTAGTATGGCCAGACTAGTCCCCAGACATTTGAGTTAAGCAGAGAATAAAAATGTTGAATAAACAGCATAAGTATTCTTCACTAACTGAGACTCAATTTACGAAGCAAAATCACCGACATTCTCGCTATTTAGTTCCCCGCCCCTCCCCCATTTCCCATTTAATAACGGCACTCTGGCATAAAAAATGGTCGAGTGTTAACGGTTCTCCCCATGCAGAAGACTAGATTAGGTTATCATAGTCTCTCTGCGCAAAACAAGTTGTAGTGTTGTGTTTATTAAGCTAAATGCTTCAACAATTTCTGAGTGTTGCTGAGCACCAATGGGTCTCCACTGAGTGCAGTGGCGTCGATACCGAACAGAATAGAACTGAGACGACAATATTGATGGACCGAACTAAGTTTATTTTTAAAAGATGTTATTAAACTTGATATAACTGTTGTCCGGATGCGTGAACTTCTATTTCTCCTATTTTAACTACCTTTTCCACAACCTAGAGAGCTGATATTTTGTAGACATCCTCTTCTAGTCCGACATGTTGGGCTATCAAATTTTGATGGATCCTGGATTAGGAATTCAAAGTTTTCACAAATAAGTAATCCTACTCATTGTGAGCATTCGCAACAACAACAACAACAACAGCAACAACAACAACAACATATTCTATATTTACATACACATATGTTAATTCTACTCTGTCTTGTCACGTGATCCCACGTGACGCTGTTGTTTCACAAAGTTTCGCCCTGAAGTTCGCGGTCGGTTTGTTTGTAAATTCCCGCAACGAAAATAATATAAATTTTTTAAACTGTTACAGTAAAACTTTTTTTTTCTTCATATTTACATGTTAGATCGTAAGAAGTAATTGACCAATAATGACACCCAGTGACGTTCAGATGGTCGTATTAAGAAACAAGATCGTCACCTGGCTGGACCGGGTTCGATTCTCAAATGCTTAATAATTCTTCCATAAATAGAAGTAATTGTTATATGAATTAATTGACTATAAAGCAAGGTATAAAAATGTCTGTTTAAAACTAATTGAAAATGTATAAATTGCAGTGAGTTTTTATGAACATAAATATTTGCTTTTTCCAAAGACAGACAAAACACGTATGGTTCTGTCGGATTGCAGGTATGGTCATTCTCTACAACATAACATAAAATAACATAACATAACATAACATAACAAGTTAGTCCTATATAAGACACTACTGTCGGGGTTACGTGTTAGAGCATTATTTGTTCTAAGTTTCCATGTTTTAAATTTATCGTTAAATATCCTCCCTGCCGCTTCTTACCTAATGTTAAGCCAGATAAAGTTTTACAGCTAAGATGACTGGAGCTTATGAATAGCAGGTATCGAACCAAGTATCATTGTTGCGAAGAGAGAACGCACTATCGCTTTGCATTTTAGAGGTTACTAACACAAGCAATGGCTAGGTGTGCGCCGCATGCCCAAATGGAACTCCTAAAATGTATTTTAAATAGCATGATGAGATTCAAGTTGACTTTACGACAACCTTCTTATAACGATCAAAAGGCGAGAGCTGGCTTGATATGACCACGTCTCAAGATCCGATGGCATTGCAAATACGATAATACAGGGCACATTACAGGGCAAGCGAAGGCGGCGATGTCCGAGAAAATGTTTGGAAGACACTATCAATGAATCGACTGACTTACGACCCGATGAGGAACACCAAGCAGCCGCAGATAGATAGGGGTGGTTTAGATTGTGGAGGTGTAATCAGGGGTGCCCCAACGACCTCAAGAGATCACGGATTGAACTGAACTTAACTGAACCAATGAGAATATTTGTATTACTTAAAATAAACAATATTTTACAACAATTCGCAAAATTGTGTTGATGTTCTAGATTGCCTTTAGATGTAATAGTCTTAGACTCCTATGTTGTTCAGTTTTCAAGGGGAGAGAAGAAGATGCGATAAATTAGTACCGGACCTTTGCTTGCTTTCAGCTGGAAATGCAGCACTCATTCATATGTGTGAGAGAGGGTTGGCGCGAAGGACGTAATGGCTAGGTGTAAGCGTTTAACTAACCTTTGACATGCATGCACATAAAGTTCTCCATCCAACTATATTCAGCGTGAGACATTTGCTTTTCAAAAATGTTTTATAGTTAAAGAGGTATACGTACTACAAAAGTGTTCCTCTCGCTGTGTGCCACTCATTTTCCCAAACAACTTTTAAATCAATGAACGTAATTTAATACAATTTGACAAGGACATAATGTGAACGAGTTGCACGACCAGGAACTCCGTGCCGGCTATTTTCAGCAAGATGGAGCCCCATGCCCCAACTCAAATGTCAGCATGGCTGAGAGTGCTTCTCTTGTTGTTGTTGTTTCGAATGCCCACAATGAGTAGGCTTACTCTTTTGCGCTCCATGAAAATTACGATCTGTGGCGGGTTGTAGTAGCTTTCCCCACATCCCAAGTGTGCTGATGAAGGTGGACAGGTGTCGTTTCATGTGGTTGTGCTATGCTTGGCTTCATCTCCGTGTCGCTCACCTCTACGGGGATTACGTCGATCCCTTACCTTCTCAGCCAGGCTGTCATGAAAACAGCCCGTTTACGGGAAGGGCTTCGAGGTTAGGATCTTGCTCAGTATGTTTTGTCTGAACCCAACTAAGATGTCTGATCAGTATGTTTTGTCTGACCCTGACTAACTTGTCTGATCAATATGTTGTGTCTGACCCTGACTAACTTGTCTGATCAGTATGTTTTGTCTGAACCCAACTAAGATGTCTGATCAGTATGTTGTGCCTGACCCTGACTAACTTGTCTGATCAGTATGTTGTGCCTGATCAGACTTTAGTCTTCCTTTCCTGCTGCTTTCTTTGAAGATTTATGCCATTGTGCCACCAACGTCGCCTGACCTTATCTGGTCTCTTCGTATTGGACATGATGAATGCTGTATCACTACAAGCCAAGGAATTTAATGAAACTGGAAGAAAACATTCGGCGGGAAATTGAGTCTGTGAGTCCTGATGTGTTGGTGAATTCCTTCTGTAACATGGCGAGACGTGTACAGACACACCTTGATCCTAATTCCGATCTCGTGCAACATTTACTATCTCAGTATGTTTCTCACACATCAAAGTATGTCCATCAAAGTATGTCCATGCCAAATCTGTTTGAATAACGTTCTATTGGTTTAAAAGTTCTTAGGGAAAACCCACGGTCAGGCATCGAGTGGGATACCTTGTAGTTTATTTATTATTATGGAGAGCATCTATTATTACATATAGTTTTGTAAACTGTATTTTTGAATTTAATTTCTAAGTTAAATTCCTTCTATTTGTTGGAATTATGGAGAAAAAAGAAACACAACTGAATTATTGAAGATCTTCTTGCAAATACATTTTAAATGTAGACACCCTATATGAAAGTCAATCTAGATGCATTGATTTTAAAGAGCATTCAATTCTAAGAATGTAGAACACCTTGTACCAAGGACCAGGGTACGCCACTGAATACAACATTACATAACTAACATAATAATATAATTACCTTGCTGGTTACAGCAGTTCTGCTTCGCAGTGCTAGTTGTGGATGAAGTAATGAGATGTAATTATGACTTTTGTCAAACGAAACGTACGTAAGTACTGAGCCACCAACTTTCTACTGGTTTCAATAGTTGAGTTTTCTGGACAGTGGGTGTGAGCGTTCATTCGCTGAGATAACTCTGTGTCTAGGCGACTTTGTGGGGACGGCACTCGTGACATTGCGCGCAGGAGGGCGGTGCCAGCGCGTCGTGTTGGTGGTATCAAAAATGTTGACTGACTTGAAGAAGCCAACAACGGTAAAAGAGTTGCGAAATCTGTGCAGAAATGTGATTATTTCAGAGCTAACGACGAAGAATTCGAAGAAAAACGAGTTACACGAAAAATGATATTCAGCAGAAATTATGCGAGGACATAAACAAATTACTATCATTACCGTGTTTATTCACATTACTGAGGCCTGCTGAAAGGATTATGTGGCTGAGGAATAAAGGCTTCTTGCCTTCGCGGTTGCCCCGTCATCCGGTAGGAAAGGGAACATTGGCCTCCTAATGGGGTTATGAACTCATGGCATTAAGTCAAAATCTGGTATTATTACCGCTCAGCCACAAATTTCTCAAGGACAGTTCTCAAAAATAATCTCTTGTTTGTGAAGTCTAATCTCTTGTTTGTGAAGGTTAGTCTCTTGTAAAGTATAGTCTTTAGTTTGTCAAATCTAATCTCCAGTTTGTAAAGTTCAGTTAATAAATTTAAAGTCTATTCTCTATTTTGTAAAGCCTAATCTCATGTTTGTAAATCTAGCCTCTTGTTTGTAAATCTAGCCTCTTGTTTGTAAATCTAGCCTCTTGTTTGTAAATCTAGCCCCTTATTTGTAATGTCTCGTCTCTTGTTTGCACATCTATCCTCTTGGTTATAAATCTAGCCTCTTATTTGTAATGGCGCGCCTCTTGTTTGCGAGTCTGGCCTCTTGTTTGTAAATCTAGCCTCTTGTTTGTAAATCTAGCCTCTTGTTTGTAAATCTAGCCTCTTGTTTGTAAATCTAGCCTCTTGTTTGTAAATCTAGCCTCTTGTTTGTAAATCTAGCCTCTTGTTTGTAAATCTAGCCTCTTGTTTGTAAATCTAGCCTCTTGTTTGTAAATCTAGCCTCTTGTTTGTAAATCTAGCCTCTTGTTTGTAAATCTAGCCTCTTGTTTGTAAATCTAGCCTCTTGTTTGTAAATCTAGCCTCTTGTTTGTAAATCTAGCCTCTTGTTTGTAAATCTAGCCTCTTGTTTGTAAATCTAGCCTCTTGTTTGTAAATCTAGCCTCTTGTTTGTAAATCTAGCCTCTTGTTTGTAAATCTAGCCTCTTGTTTGTAAATCTAGCCTCTTGTTTGTAAATCTAGCCCTTTGTTTGTAATGTCTCATCGCTTGTTTGTAAATCTTGCCCCGTGTTTGCAAATCTAGCGCCTTGTTTGTAAATCTATCCTTTTTTTGCAAATCTATCCTCTTGTTTGTAATGTTTCATCTCTTGTTTGCAAACCTAGCTCCTTGTTTGTAAATATAGCCTCTTGTTTGTAAATCTAGCCCTTTGTTTGTAATGTTTCATCTCTTGTTTGTAAATCTTGCCCCGTGTTTGCAAATCTAGCGCCTTGTTTGTAAATCTATCCTTTTTTTGCAAATCTATCCTCTTGTTTGTAATGTTTCATCTCTTGTTTGCAAACCTAGCTCCTTGTTTGTAAATCTAGCCTTTGTTTTGTAGAACAGAGTCGAAAGCGGACTTCCGAAAGACCATGTATGCAGCGTGGACGGTGCGACTGAAGGTGTGGTGGAGTTCGGTAAGAATACGAAGAGCAAGGATATCAGTATAATACGGTTATTTTATTGTTGATTTATCATCACCAGCCAAGGCACCTAAGTCGTTATCGAAGCCAATTTCTCTGATAATACTTTCTGTTTCTAAGAATCGACGTCATTGCACTCCGGGCATACCCATAGGTGCTCAGTCTCTCTCAGCAAATGGCGCAGTGTTTGATGCTGATGGTCCTTGTAGCTCGCTGGCTGTACACTCTCTTGCTCTGTCCTCCCATGCGCCCTACTCATTTCGAGCCTTGTTTAATGTAGAAACTTTGATTGCTGCTTCATCTATTGAGGTATTCTCATAAAATAGGCGGTCATTGACTGATTTCAAAATGTTTTTCTTATCCATCACTAGTGTGCCTATGATGGGAGCTTGTTAAGCCATGATGTCAGCTCTTTCATTGCCTTGCACCCCAGCATGAGCAGGACAGTACATCCATGTCAACGCCTGGAGGTTTCAAGCCTCAATAGCTGCTATCCACTCGTACTTAAGCCATCCTTTCTGTATCTTCTGGAGTACGGCTTGCACGTCTGTCACAATGACTGCCCTCATTGAAGAAGTCTCAGATATACATTTCAGTGCTGAGGTCACTGCTTCCATCCCCTCTCTCAAACTGGAGGTTGTCGACATGCACGCCCTACCTGCTCGCATTGATCTTGAAGTTTGAGTCACCATACCACCATGAGAGGGCTTATAAGATTCCCTGGAACTCTTTAACCAACTCTTGCCTTCACATTCAGTTAACGTTCAATTATTGTCATCTAGAGTGTATGTGATATGTTTCTCCAGAAATAAATTGAACAGGGTAGATCATAGATTCTCGTCGAGCACGTGTGATGAAGACCACTCTTTTTGATCAGTCGTATTGACAACCTTTTCATTTTTTTCTGTCCGCTAAAATGGGTAATTTACACGGTGATTTATATTAAATTAAGGGAGTTCTGCGCAATATGTTAACCTCACTCTCTCGTCCTGAGCTACTATTAGCCAGTGGCAAGACATTATCAAGCGGAGATATCATAGGGTGCAGATTTTTCCTCGAGGTTTACTCTTGAAGCCTTTCCCGTAAACAGATATTCCGTAAGGCAGCGGGGCTGAGACATCTGATAGGTTCGGAAAGTAGCATGGCCAAAACCAAATCTCTATGTTAACAAAAAAATGCTCCAGATATTAACAAAGTGTTGTCACAAGGGGAGAGTCAAAGCCAACCACATAATGATAAAGTCGTTATGATTAATCTTGTTTGCCTGTAGCCACAGAAGGTAGCGGAGATAGTCCAGCCAAATTGTGATGACGTGTGCAAACACAGATAAAATCCGCAACAATTTCACCAAAGGCACCGACAAATGAAGAACTACTCGATCGTTGCTGGTAAAACTTTGCGCACCTTGACTGTGAGACGTCACATGATGTAAGAATGACAAGTATCACAGACAAGGTAACCAGCGTTACGGTAGACAGGCCTCAGATCCACACAATCGCTTTGTTTATTTCCAATGTCACAGGAAAATAATGACATCCGCATTTGTCCGGCTTGCCTCTAGATGACGAAATATACAGCAACTGGTAATAGCACGCTTCCAGCCATCCTACACAACAGTATCATTTGACCAGTCTCTATTTAAAAGTTGAATAACATCCGTTTATAGTTGTGTGTCTTGCCTTTCCCGTAACCACAAGAGGTCAGAAGGCATCCTGCTAATCCGGTAGAGCCAAATCTCTCCCGGGCGACTTGTCCTGTATCTAAATTACACAGCCACACCAAACCAACACTGTCTGCAACTAGGGCGAAGGGAGTCAATCTCGTGAAGTTAGGCCATGTGCACTAGACCGTAAAAATATGACACAGGTAACAGTAGTACTATTTCATATGGTCGCTGTCCATGTCAGGATAATCGGTTGAAAAAACACACACAAAAATGAACGAATTAACTAGTCTAGATAGAAAACAGCAACAGGTTTCTGTGGAAACAAGTGTAAGTTGTCGTCTAGTGTCATTCTAGGCAAATCCGTGGCCTGGTGATGTCAATAATGAGGAAACACCAGATCAAAGTTTGACCCCCAGCCGGTTCGGCGCCATCTTTGCTGCTCACAAATTATTGTAGATGACAGTAAACAACCCCATCTTACAATTATTTTATGTGTGCTGATGCATAGGCGTGTGGTTTAATGAAAGGGAGTAGTGATATCTATATGCTCGTTTAAACATTTTAAGTGATGCGGGACCAACATACAGCGCAAACATAACAACTTCATCTGCGTTCAGGTATTTGGTCATGCTAGATCTGCAGTCGCATTGTCAGGACGACGTTCAGTCTTTTCCAGGTCTTGAGTCTCATTGTTTCTGTCTCAGTTCTCCTCCCCCTGACCATGTTCTGTGTTGCACGTCTTGTGGGCTGACAGTCTTGTAAGACATGTCCTTGGATCTGTATTCCGGTTGCACACAGACATTTTGAGGTGGTAGAGGTGACACAATAGTCTACAGTGTACTGTTCTCAGGCGGAACATGGTTGTTTGTTGGTGTCTTTGAAGTTGGTTGATTGGGTAGAATCAATCATTGATCTGGGGTAGTTGTCTCGCCGCCGCGATTCAATTTCAACCAGTGTTCGTAAAGCGATCTCAGTCCCGCCAGGCGGAGCGATAGCGCTGGCTTGCGGAAAACGCTCGCCTGCCTTTCCCCGTAGAGCTATTGGGGTGCGGTTTGTTGTGGCGTCTCCTCCACCGAGGTGCGCTTGTCTGGTCCGTATCAGGAAACGTGGTCCGTCCGTGGTGATTTATCTAAGGCTTATAGCAGAGCTCGACAGTACGTCTCGCTGGTGGTCAGACTCTCGCAAAGAGCTTGTGACCGGCAAATGGAAAGCAGGAATCGTACCTCAAGGCCCTGCGTTCTCATCGGGAGAAGGGCAGGCCGGCAGGCCAAATTGTCTCTAGTCCCAGTGAAATTCATCGCCGAGGTCGTTGGGATCCGTTCTGCACAGAGCGCTGCCATCCCTCCTCGAGCGAGCCCGGTCGGTCAGTCGTCTGGTGTGTGTAGGAGGCCCCTGTCAGGCGGTCCTAGGTCGACGGAGTGAGGGACGGGTGGAACAACCGTCCGTCCGTCCCGTCAGTCGGTCCCTGCGGCCGTCCCAGTGAGGCTTTTCACACACCCTTCCTCCGCCGACCGGTGTGTGCTGTACGTACGTCTCCGACAGATATCTGGTTGATCCTGCCAGTAGTCATATGCTTGTCTCAAAGATTAAGCCATGCATGTCTAAGTTCACACTGTCTCACGGTGAAACCGCGAATGGCTCATTAAATCAGTCAATGTTCCTTAGATTACACGATCCTACTTGGATAACTGTGGCAATTCTAGAGCTAATACATGCTTACCAAGCTCCGACCCTCGCGGAAAGAGCGCTTTTATTAGTTCAAAACCAATCGTCGTTTCCCCTCGCGGGGTTGCGGCGTCCCCACTGGTGATTCTGGATAACTTTGTGCTGATCGCATGGCCTCATGTGCCGGTGACGCATCTTTCAAATGTCTGCCCTATCAAATGTCGATGGTACGTGACATGCCTACCATGTTTGTAACGGGTAACGGGGAATCAGGGTTCGATTCCGGAGAGGGAGCATGAGAAACGGCTACCACTTCCAAGGAAGGCAGCAGGCGCGCAACTTACCCACTCCCGGCACGGGGAGGTAGTGACGAAAAATAACAATACGGGACTCTTTCGAGGCCCCGTAATTGGAATGAGTACACTTTAAACCCTTTAACGAGGATCTATTGGAGGGCAAGTCTGGTTCCAGCAGCCGAGGTAATTCCAGCTCCAATAACGTATATTAAAGTTGTTGCAGTTTAAAAGCTCGTATTTGGATCTCAGGCGCAGGCGGGCGGTCCGGCTCGCGCCGGTTTACTGCAAGTTGTCTCCTGCCCTACCGTCTGCCGGCTCTCTCCCACGGGTGCTCTTCGGTGAGCGTCCTGGGTGGCCGGCGCGTTAACTTTGAAAAATTAGAGTGTTCAAAGCAGGCCTCGGCTGCCTGAATAATGGTGCATGGAATAATGGAATAGGACCTCGGTTCTATTTTGTTGGTTTTTGGAACTGGAGGTAATGATTAACAGGGACAAACGGGGGCATTCGTATTGCGGTGTTAGAGGTGAAATTCTTGGATCGCCGCAAGACGAGCTACTGCGAAAGCATTTGTCAAGAATGTTTTCATTTATCAAGAACGAAAGTCAGAGGCGCGAAGACGATCAGATACCGTCGTAGTTCTGACCATAAACGATGCCGACTAGCGATCCGCAGGAGTTGCTTCGATGACTCTGCGGGCAGCTTGCGGGAAACCAAAGTGTTTGGGTTCCGGGGGAAGTAGGGTTGCAAAGCTGAAACTTAAAGGAATTGACGGAAGGGCACGACCAGGAGGGGAGCCTGCGGCTTAATTTGACTCAACACGGCCAAACACTGACATGATTGACATGCCGAGAGCACTTTCGTTGGGTCTAATATGGAACGGGTGCTGGAATTAGACCCTCAAAAATCTGGGGCTACCCTCTAAGTAACTTGATTGTCTCGCTAAAGGAATTGACGGAAGGGCACCACCAGGAGTGGAACCTGCGGCTTAATTTGACTGAATGCGCCAATACTGTAGAACGACTGACAAATCGAGAGCACTACCGTTGGGTCTAATAATGAAAGTACGCTGGTATTAGACTCACGGAAGACAAGTCAGCTCTCTAACACTCTAATGAAAGAACGCTACGGAAATCGTGTTCAACCCGGCAGAAACCGCACATTTCAAATACCTGGCCACTGACAAACAAAAGCCCTCAATAAATTCGTCTGGCAAAATAGTGAACGGGTGCTGGAAATAGACCATCTGAAGACAGGTCAGTTTTACCCTACTAATGACAGGGCGTTGCTACGGAAAACCAGCTCATATCGAGAGGAGCCGCAGACACTTTGGTACACGTACCAGGCTGATAAGCCAATGGCGCGAGGCTACCATGTGGGGGATTTCGGCCGAACCCTTGTAAGCCGCAATCCCGCCCAAAATCTCAGCACCACTGCAATGGGAGGCTCCTACATTTTCGGGACCTGGGGCTCGCGGCCCAGCCCTATCCGGTAGAGCCGCAGAAAAAGGTCTCTGCCGTCCGCCGATCAAAGCGGGCGGAAAGCTGCTTGATACTCACCCTATACGGCGATGGGGTGCGAAACCACCAACAAAAGACTTAGTTCCTGGTCGGGGTGTCGAAAACAGTAGAGCAGCCACCTCACTGTGAACTGTCGAGACTCAACCAATGACCATTAGATCTGTCCGCACACTAGGCGAACAACATCTCTGTGACATTACCAGGCTTGTCCTCTGGTTAAATGCACTTCTGCTTCGATATCGACCTCTGTACGTTATCAGCCATATAGCTGTCATGCTGGACGCAGAAGAGATGCAGTTCAGCGGACATTGCACACCTGCCCCACTGTGTCAACGTCCCAGGTGGCGGGGAATGCTAATCGTACCATCTCTGCATAGAAGCCAAGAAAATAAAGGGAGAAAGAGATACCCCACTCACATGCAAATGCTACGTTTCTGGCAGGACGTGACGATCCTGGGGTACAGACACACTGGACTGCCTCTCTTCCGGGTAAACCAGTCCATATCATATATATCATATATCATCTCACATATCATCATCGCACCCTATAGACACGAGTAGTGAAGGCTCGATAGTCTGGTAAGACAACTTCCATTAGAGAGACAACTCTGATCATAAACAACTGCTGCCTTGCAGATAGGCTGGGGACAGCCAAAGACTAAGGAGGGCATCCCTACAAAAACGCCTGTTGAAATCGGAAGCCTAACAAAACAGTGCAACGTAAATCGCAGCATGATGACAGTACAACCGATTAGAAAAACGCATGGCGCTCATCCTGCGGAGTCCCGCCAGGCAGCGATAGTGCCGGGCCTCACGCCTCGAAGGGGCCCACCCTTGACTACTGGTGATCACCCACATATGTGTCGTGGAGTCAAGGCACATGGCTATGGGGCAACTTTTATTGACCAAAAACTCAAGACCCTCAAAAAACTACAGTGGAATGCGGAGGGAGTCATTAACAAAAAACTTTCCCTAATACATCACCTGCACGAAGGTAAGATTGACGTGGCATGTATCCAGGAAACGCACCTCAACAATAATCACAAATTCTCAATCAGAGGATACCAGACCTTCCGTCTCGATAGAGAAGGCCACAAAGGATGGGTCCTGATACTGACCAGAAACTGCATACCGAGTAGCGCGGTATCTATCAATCACACCGGACAAGCAGAAATTGTAGGAGTTGACATAATGGCTCAAGAGACGAAGCTCCGCATTTTCAATCTGTACGGACCACCAAATAGAGATCTATCGCTCTCGAGTATGGAGGTCAGAGACTCCAGCTGCATAGTAGTTGAAGATTTCAACAGCCACTCGGAGAGATGGGGATACTCTGACACAGACAGCAGAGGTGACGAAGTGGAAGATTGGGAGATAGATGCAAATCTCTCCCTAATCAATAGGCCGGAGGATAGCCCTAGCTTCTATTCAAGAACATGGCATACCACCTCGACTCCAGATTTGGCCTTCTCCACACAGGACATACACCATAAAATAGACCGCCAGGTGCTAAACCAACTGGCAGGTAGCGACCACAGGCCGATCAGGCTAACCATTGACATGGAAGTTGGCCCACAGGAAACAAAACCGATCCTACGTTGGAATTACAAACGAGCCGACTGGGACAGATTTGCAATCCTGACAGATGGGCTGTGTGAAACCATCAACACACGAAACACCAAAATGAAGCCCATGGTGGAAAGCCTAAGCAAGGCAATAATGCAAGCCGCCACTGAAACCATCCCAAGAGGAGCTAGGAAAAACTATAAGCCCTACTGGAATGATGAGTTGCAGAAAGTGGAAGATGCAGTAACAAATGCTAGCAACATGGCAGAGCGAGAACAATCCATGGAGGGAAACATCGCCCTGAAAGCCGCCACGGCGAAATACAAACACACTCTCAAGCAAACAGCAAGAGAAAGCTGGAAAAATTAAACGGAAAGCCTAAACCTGGACAAAGACGGGAACAAGCTATGGAAGCTAGTCAGAGCCATGAACGACGAAACCCCGTCAAACAAACATATTACCATCAAGCAGGGCGAGAACTTGATCACAGGTAAGAAAGCCGCAAACGCTTTTGTCGATCACTATGCCAGAGCAAACCACATCGAGGTCCCTGCAGATAAGCATACAGACATTAGCGAAGAGCTAAAGGGGCACGAAAACATGAATACGGCACCTGAAGAGCACATGATGGCCAAATTAACAATGCGCGAAATGGAAGAGGCTATGAGAACATTAAAGAAAAGGAAATCTCCCGGAAAAGACGGGATAACAAACGAAATGCTGATGGGGCTGGGCCAAACAGCGAAGAGGAAACTGCTATCGGTCCTGAACCAAAGCTGAAAAAGGGGAATTGTACCCCAGGCATGGAAAGACGCAATACTGGTACCAGTACCAAAATCAGGAAAGGACAAAACCGATCCAAATGGATACAGGCTTATCAGCCTACTGAGCTGTGTCGGCAAGCTGATGGAACGTATGATAAACACCAGACTGATATGGCATCTGGAAGAAAAACAAATACTAATTCCACAGCAAGCCGGCTTTAGACAGCACAGATCCACTGAGGACCAGGTCATCCTCATAGCCCAGGAGATAGAAGATGCCTACGAGGCACAGAAACACACAGTAGCTGTTTGGGTGGATCTGGAAAAGGCATTTCACAAAGTCTGGAAAGACGGACTTAGAGTCAAGCTAAGAAGAAGTGATGTTTGTGGGAAAATGTACAATTGGATCAACCACTACCTCAAACAAAGAACGGCCAGAGTCCAAGTACAAGGGCAGATGAGCAAAAAGGTGACACTCGGGCAGGGAGTACCCCAAGGGGGAGTACTGTCACCCACACTCTTTCTGGTATATATAAACGATATTACAAAGAATATACCAAGAAGAGTCCATAGCTCAATGTTTGCAGACGATCTGGCTATGTGGACCTCTGAAAAGAATCTCACCATAGCAAGAAATCGGATGCAGACGGCCCTAACATCCCTGGAAGAGTGGGCGAACTCATGGCTGGTCAAAATAAACGAGGAGAAAACCACATGCACAATATTCTCGCTTTCATTAAAACCCCAAAATACCAAATTAAGTCTAAATGGCAAATTCCTGCAGCCAAACGACAACCCAACCTATCTGGGAGTCACATTTGATCGGCGCATGACATGGAAAAGTCAGATTGAGAGAAACCGAATGAGAGCCAGAGAAAGAATGGCAATCATGAGGAAACTTGCTGGCACAAGCTGGGGAGCAGACGAAGGCATACTAAAGAAACTGTACACTGGAAGAGTGAGACCAGTTCTCGAGTATGGCATTGCGGCATGGACAACAGCAGCGAAGGCGAACTTCGATAAAGTTAGCAAACTTCAAAACCAAGCCATGAGAATTATAACAGGAGGCATGAAGTCAACGCCAATTGTAGAACTTGAAAAGATTACAAAACTGCAATCCATGATCGATAGAAGAGACTGCAGAGCCCAGCTGCAGTCAGAGAAACTCATAAGACTGACCGACCATCCAATGCACCAGAGACTAAACAATTTGGGAAAGGGGAAACTAAAGCGGAGAAACTTTGCAGAAATAGCCAAAGCAAAGATGCACGAAGATCCCATAAACGCACTAACAACACCAAAACCCATCACTACTGTACGAAAACCTACCTGGAGGCAGGATATATTTCCAGAGGTGGTAGAAAATATACCAGGTATTGGAAACAAAAACTGCCAAACTGAAAAAGAAAGGAGAGATACTACCCTAATCTTCATATCGAAAAGCTACCCAAGCATGGACTGGACCCATGCATACACCGACGGTTCTGTAGCAAACACTACACAGAACGGAGGGGCAGGAGCATTCCTGAACCTACCAAATGGCAGAAAAATAACACTGTCATTCGCTACTGGTAAGTACACAAGCAATTTCAGAGCGGAGGCAGAGGCACTGAGGGCGGCAGTGGAAGAAATGGTGACACACAATGAAAATGAAAGCCATATAGTCCTGCTTACAGATGCTCTCGCCGTAGTCACAGCGCTAAAAAGCCAGAAAAACACTGAGCTTAATGACTTAAGAGCAGCACTCTGCAAACTGTGCCAGCAGTCCGCACCAAAAAGGGTAGTGGTACAGTGAGTCCCATCACACTGCAACATCCAAGGCAACGAGGAGGCAGACAGACTGGCAAAAGAAGGTGCAAGACTACCACAAACAGATACTAGTATGACGTACGAAGAGTCAAAACGGCTTATCAAAGCCAGATACATGACCAAATGGGAAACCGAACATACTGGTTACACCAAAAACGATGCCTATTACCAGTTGAACGGAAGAGAGCAGGTCGTTGTCTTCAGACTTCGCACTGGCCACAATAGACTGAGGTACCACCTATTCAACAAATTGAAGATAGGTGGTACCGACGAATGCCCGTGCGGTACTGGTAAAAGGACCGCTGAACATCTGCTGCAGAACTGCCCGACATATGAGGATCAGAGAGAGCAGATGTGGCCATCACCAGTGGAACTGCAAGACAAGCTCTATGGCAGTGGCTACAGCCTCAGGATGACGGCCGCTTTTTTCGAAAAAATAATGGTTACTGTCTGACTGCGTACGAAGAAGAAGAAGAAGAAGAAGAAGAAGAAGAAGAAGAAGAAGAAGAAGAAGAAGAAGAAGAATCAATCATTGACATTAATCGCATTCTTCAATAGGTTGTTGTAATGACGGCGAACAATAGTTTTGGCATTTTGGTATGTCACTTCTTGAAGGAATTGCTCTATTTTGCTACCAGCCTTGTGTAGAGCATCGGCTCTCTCACGTTGTCTATAATCGCACAGTCTGAACGCATCCTCCGCAGGGCAACCGTTGAGATCATTTGGATAATGTTTGGCTCAGTTCTTATTTCCAGAAGTATGCGTTCATTTATAATGTTGTGTAATGAAGAAATTAACAAAACATTACGCACATGTTTACATCTTTTCTGTTTCGTCGGGGGTCTCTGTGGCGAAGTAGTCAAACTGTTTGCATCGTGTTCAGGCGTTCGGAGTTCGAGTTCGTGCTAGGCGATCGGTTCATAATGGCAATTTTTCTGGAGATACCTGGGTTCATCTCTGGAGCTTCGGAGTTCCTGTTTTATGTGATGCTCGCGGCAGGTAGGACACTGTTCTGCGGAGAGTGACGGAGCCATATGAGGAAACATGTGGCGGTGAAGTCAAAACCTCACCTTACACCTTACTGACATCGTTCCGTCGATAAATCAATGCGTGGCATTTACCGTCACCCTATTCTACTTAGATCATTTGTCAATGACCAAAAAAACAGGCATTGCCATCGCGCATACAATGCTTAAAAACGTTGTGCTCGTGGCGAAGTGATGACATAAAAGCAGCTAACAATGATAACGGTGTTATGTTAAGTTCGTTTATGCATAGAGAGTGAATGTTTTGGTTCCCACTGCCATGTGGCCTAGAGTTTCCATAACCTGGGTTGTTGTGTCGGAAATGAGATTCTGAACTTCAGTTTTTTTTCCAAGAAAAAAGATCAATCCGGAAAGGGCGTCATGCTATCTAGGATTTCTAGACAACGCTACAGTTCTCGCGTAGAACAATATCCAGACGGGGCGCTAAGATCGAAAGGTAAGGCAATCAACTCTCAAAGCGATGAACAAAAACGGAGGAGGATCGAGTCCCGTAGGTTTCAATCAGCCTCCGGTCTCAACTGAGATAGGCCCAGAGTGCCTGCATTTTGATTTACCTTCAGTCATCTTGACTTATTGTCTTGCCACTGGCTCAAGGTAGTTTGGGACCAGAAAGTGAGGTTGATGACGAACGAAGATTCTTCCTCACTATAATCCAAATACAGCGGAAGTTACATCATCAAGACATAACCTTCTGATGATGCCGCCAACATCGCTTGCACTGCGGGTAGATAGACACATGCTCAGTATATGTCAGCAAAGATTAAGGTTTATGATACTGATGGTTCTACTAGTTCTTGGATGTACACATTCATGTCCGTTCTCTAAGGCGCCCCTTCCAACTTGACTTACGTTTGATGTTAAACTTCTGACGTCTGTGTTAAAGGAATGTGTGTCTAGTGACTAACATGGTAACAAAGATATATACAAAAAATAAGGTTATTAATAATAATAATAATTCGTCCATCGTCGTCGATGATGACCACCAACATCATCAGATGTCATAATGAGTATGTGTGTGTGCTTATGGCTGATCAAGGCAATTCGAGTCTGGAACGGTGTATGACACGACTGGGAAACGTAGTCAGCAGTTGTATCTGCTATTTTCTCTGCTCTTGACTTCCTGATTGCATGTCTATCCTGGGCTGCCTAGATACGGAGACCCTCGCTGAGTTCAAAGCCGTCTGTGGCCGTGTTCTTTCATGTTGAGCGATGTTGAGCCAGGTTCTCCCAGCTGTAAATTTCTATGTGACTCCTCTTAAGGGACTCCTTTAGACAGTCCTTGAAACGCTTTTATTGGAGGTCCTTGTGGTCGTTCTCCTTCACTCAGTTCACTGTACATGAGAAGGCTTTTAATATGTCATGTCCTTGTCGTGACTAATATGACAGTTATCAAGCTTGGTAAGCAAGATTACAATGACTGGACTTGAGTTTGAATGGAATATAAATCTAATTTCTTGTTGACTTGTCTCTCTAGACGTAGAAAAGCTATGGCCCCAGACAGCGAAACTAAGTCCAAGTTTAGATTGTTCCCACGCGTAAAACCATTAACATTTGAAGGGATAAATAAATACCAGGAAGAACGCTCATGGCAGTAATGCGTTACCACAACGGACTTGGGACTGAACAAAGAAGATTTTAACAAACTTCATTTTTGTTAAAGTCTTTTGACTGACCTGTCTAGGACAAGTCAAAATTTGATAGAAAAACAGAACGCACTAGTAGAGGTTGTGTACAGATTGTCAGATCTGTAGGTTGCGGGAATGTTGGTTAAGGTATGAGAAATAGAAGATCCACTGAAACGGACAACGGTCATGTCAAGTTGAATCTACATGATAGAAATCCACCAAAAAAATGTCTTTAACCCTTTTGCTAAATTCTCGGCGACGCCAAGGTCTAACGGGGTGAAATTTTCCCAGATCATGTTGTCTAACATTCTCAGATCAACGCGACTATTTTCAACTCTTTGCGATCTCCCGTTGCCAAATTGTTTAACAATTTACGCCCACCAACGGTAAGCAATTAGAACGTGAAAATTGCGCATCTCATTTCTTCTTTAAAATTTTCAAGTGAACGCATTTTTTATAGTCACTGCTTTTCAGTGCTTTCCGGAGTATGTGACGTCAGAATTGGCAATGCGTGGCGATAATGTTATCTCAAGGGGGAACTGGATACAAATGCTCTAAAGGCGTGCTTTCTCATTCTGCATTCTGAGGTGTCCACATTTGCGCTGAATGCTTCAATTATTGAACATCTGAATCTCCAGCGAAGCCAGTCTGTTAAGCTTATAAAAAGAAGCAGCTGAGAGAGTTGTAGTCAAACTGGGCACCAAATACAAATGCTCACTGAAATAATTATGAGTCAGTTTTACGTGGACACTCTTATGATACAAAAACATTAGGCTACGTCACGATATAAAAGATTTTTGAAGAAGCAGAGAATAGAACAGATGAGATTCTCTCATATCTAAACATTTTTATGAAAATGGTTTCAGAAATATCGCAATGATAAGATGAACTGAAGAATCAGCGTGGCCTAGCGCACCAGGTTCGAAACCCGCTCTCTTCAGTTTGGAAGACACTGGGTTTTTTTTTTTTATCGGTACGATCAATTCTCCACGTAATGGCAACCTACCGTATTCTACGCCTGTCAAGAAGTTTTTAGCAACCAAGTATGTTGGCGTTTATAAGAAGTGACGTTATGTAAAGGGGATGCTACTTACATTACAACACAACTGACGAGGCTAAAAGAAATTCAAAACAGAGATATTTTGTCAACTTTGCTTTTATGAAACTGCAGCCAAAAAAATGTATGTTAAGTTAACACTAACTTTTTAAAAAGAATGTGCAGATTTGGTGGCTTTATAAGTGGCAAGCTAGACTCACGATTCCAATACACCAGGTTCGAATTTCGTCGTGATCAGACTGGACCTTGACGGAGATTTTTCATAACCCGAAGGATTTACCGGGGTCTTTGTGTGACAACAGTAGCATCATAGCCCCACAGAAAGCTTGTCGTAAGAGGCGAATAACTGTGTGACATAGGATGACACTTGTCATAGTTAGGTGGTTTGTTAAGAGCAGCATAGATAGCGCCTAACAGGCTGCTGATCTACTTTACTCTTGTGTTTGGGTCATTTGAGATGGACTCGTAAATGGATCACCAGCCTCCCCAGCGCTTTTCGCAACGCCCTGGAGTTTTGCGTTGTTTTTTTTGGTTTTTTTTTGTTTGCCTTATTTCTCTTATTCCTAAGGTGGTGCGTTGAACTGCGGTTTTTATTTTGCAAACGTCAGCCCAGTGCATCCGACTTGGCATGCATTTTATGTAAGGGTCTGCTTCCTCTTGCATTTTCTAAGTGTTTGCTTTTCCGGGGTAAAGACCAGTGCTATGATGGGGATCGAATCAAGCATCTTTGGGTTGTGGGCCGTTGTGAGAGATCCAAATGAGATATTTGGAAATAATTTTTTAGTCAGAGAGTACTGAATGCTTGGAATGCATTGCCACGGAGGTAGTGGATACAGAGACATTTAATGCATTTAACAATAAATTGGATGGGCATAGCTTGTAGAGCAAGGTAATGTCAATGAAACTGGTTGTATGCAGACTCTGCAGTCTTCTAAATCAATATAAAGACGTTATGTTTTAAGTTAAGTTAAGTTAAGTTAATTTAGCTTTAATTTTGTAATGAAAAAAAAAAATCCCTACTGCTTCTTGAATATATTGTCTGCCAAGTTTACATTTAGATATGCTTGATTTATTCACAAGCGATTAATATTCAATTGGTGTTATATTAAATGAAATCTTCATAAAATATATTAATTTGCCTGTGACAGTGGTTCTTCACAACTTTCGTTCCCTTGCCCTACATTGTAAATACATTGTTGATTTTATCCATACCATAATGATAATTGCGCAACATATTTTAAATATTTCTGTATTTTACACCTGCAAATGTGTCAGTTCTTTCAGCGTGTGCTTTTGTCTTTCTTCTTATACACCTTAAAAAAAAATAGGATTGCTACTATCAAAAGTGTGCAGGCGATTTTGTTGTTCATTACTTCCACTGGCATGAGCTTCGTTTCGCTTTTTTGATATTAAATTCTGGACATTATTCCATAACAACACTTTTATTCCGCTTCTAAATCCATTTTAAAATATAAATTGTCAATGATTGCCTTCAGTTTGACAATACAGGCTCTAGAGTATATTTATTAAATGTGTTGATATACTGTAACAGGTTGTTAGGCTCAAACCCACCAGTACCCATCAGCAAATTGGTACCTTACACTGTTAGAGGTAGTGCTTTATTTTCTCGATAATCGCTGATTGTGCTTGCTGTTGTTATTTAATGTCCACAATAAGTAAGTTTCCTTTTTTGCTCCCTAAAAATAGCTTTAAATGGCGGGTTACAGTAACTTTCCTCACATCCCCTGCGTGCTGACAAAGGTGGACCATGGTCCTCCAGGCGTTTGTGTTATGCTTTGCTTCATCTACGTGTTTTCACTACAACGGGGATCACGTCGATCCACCTCGTGGAACGGTAACCTTAAAAACAGCTTGTTTCTAGATAAAGCTACAAGCAATAGAGATTATCGTCTTGGTCAGTATGTTCTGCCTGACCCTGACGTGAGGTGGAGTCTTGGTCAGTATGTTGTGCCTGACCCTGACGTAAGGTGGAGTCTTGGTCAGTATGTTGTGCCTGACCCTGACGTGAGGTGGAGTCTTGGTCAGTATGTTGTGCCTGACCCTGAAGTCGGGTGGAGTCTTAGTCAGTATGTTGTGCCTGACCCTGAAATCGGGTGGAGTCTTGGTTAGTATGTTGTGCCTGACCCTGACGTGAGGTGAAGTCTTGGTCAGTATGTTGGGCCTGACCCTGTCGTGAGGTGGAGTCTTGGTCAGTATGTTGTGCCTGACCCTGACGTGAGGTGGAGTCTTGGTCAGTATGTTGTGCCTGACCCTAACGTGAGGTGGAGTCTTGGTCAGTATGTTGTGCCTGACCCTGACGTGAGGTGGACTCTTGGTCAGTATGTTGTGCCTGACCCTGACTGGAGGTGAAGTCTTGGTCAGTATGATGTGCCTGACCCTGACGTAAGGTATAGTCTTGGTCAGTATGTTGTGCCTGACTCTGACGTGAGGTGGAGTCTTGGTCAGTATGTTGTGCCTGACCCTGACGTGAGGTGGAGTCTTTGTCAGAATGTTGTGCCTGACCCTGAAGTCGGGTGGAGTCTTAGTCAGTATGTTGTGCCTGACCCTGAAATCGGGTGGAGTCTTGGTCAGTATGTTGTGCCTGACCCTGACGTGAGGTGGAGTCTTGGTCAGTATGTTGGGCCTGACCCTGGCGTGAGGTGGATTCTTGGTCAGTATGTTGTGCCTGACCCTGACGTGAGGTGGAGTCTTGGTCAGTATGTTGTGCCTGACCCTGACGTGAGGTGGACTCTTGGTCAGTATGTTGTGCCTGACCCTGACGTGAGGTGGAGTCTTGGTCAGTATGTTGTGCCTGACCCTGAAGTCGGGTGGAGTCTTAGTCAGTATGTTGTGCCTGACCCTGAAATCGGGTGGAGTCTTGGTCAGTATGTTGTGCCTGACCCAGACGTGAGGTGGAGTCTTGGTCAGTTTGTGGGGCCTGACCCTGGGGTGAGGTGGAGTCTTGGTCAGTATGTTGTGCCTGACCCTGACGTGAGGTGGAGTCTTGGTCAGTATGTTGTGCCTGACCCTGACGTGAGGTGGAGTCTTGGTCAGTATGTTGTGCCTGACCCTGACGTGAGGTGGACTCTTGGTCAGTATGTTGTGCCTGACCCTGACGGGAGGTGAAGTCTTGGTCAGTATGATGTGCCTGACCCTGACGTAAGGTGGAGTCTTGGTCAGTATATTGTGCCTGACCCTGACGTGAGGTGGAGTCTTGGTCAGTATGTTGTGCCTGACCCTGACGTGAGGTGGACTCTTGGTCAGTATGTTGTGCCTGACCCTGACGTGAGGTGGAGTCTTGGTCAGTATGTTGTGCCTGACCCTGAAGTCGGGTGGAGTCTTAGTCAGTATGTTGTGCCTGACCCTGAAATTGGGTGGAGTCTTGGTCAGTATGTTGTGCCTGACCCTGACGTGAGGTGGAGTCTTGGTCAGTATGTTGGGCCTGACCCTGGCGTGAGGTGGAGTCTTGGTCAGTATGTTGTGCCTGACCCTGACGTGAGGTGGAGTCTTGGTCAGTATGTTGTGCCTGACCCTGACGTGAGGTGGAGTCTTGGTCAGTATGTTGTGCCTGACCCTGACGTGAGGTGGACTCTTGGTCAGTATGTTGTGCCTGACCCCGACTGGAGGTGAAGTCTTGGTCAGTATGATGTGCCTGACCCTGACGTAAGGTGGAGTCTTGGTCAGTATGTTGTGCCTGACTCTGACGTGAGGTGGAGTCTTGGTCAGTATGTTGTGCCTGACCCTGACGTGAGGTGGAGTCTTGGTCAGTATGTTGTGCCTGACCCTGAAGTTGGGTGGAGTCTTAGTCAGTATGTTGTGCCTGACCCTGAAATCGGGTGGAGTCTTGGTCAGTATGTTGTGCCTGACCCTGACGTGAGGTGGAGTCTTGGTCAGTATGTTGGGCCTGACCCTGGCGTGAGGTGGATTCTTGGTCAGTATGTTGTGCCTGACCCTGACGTGAGGTGGAGTCTTGGTCAGTATGTTGTGCCTGACCCTGACGTGAGGTGGAGTCTTGGTCAGTATGTTGTGCCTGACCCTGACGTGAGGTGGACTCTTGGTCAGTATGTTGTGCCTGACCCTGACGGGAGGTGAAGTCTTGGTCAGTATGATGTGCCTGACCCTGACGTAAGGTGGAGTCTTGGTCAGTATATTGTGCCTGACCCTGACGTGAGGTGGAGTCTTGGTCAGTATGTTGTGCCTGACCCTGACGTGAGGTGGAGTCTTGGTCAGTATGTTGTGCCTGACCCTGAAGTCGGGTGGAGTCTTAGTCAGTATGTTGTGCCTGACCCTGAAATCGGGTGGAGTGTTGGTCAGTATGTTGTGCCTGACCCTGACGTGAGGTGGAGTCTTGGTCAGTATGTTGTGCCTGACCCTGACGTGAGGTGGAGTCTTGGTCAGTATGTTGTGCCTGACCCTGACGTGAGGTGGAGTCTTGGTCAGTGTGTTGTGCCTGACCCTGACGTGAGGTGGAGTCTTGGTCAGTATGTTGTGCCTGACCCTGACGTGAGGTGGAGTCTTGGTCAGTATGTTGTGCTTGACCCTGACGTCGGGTGGAGTCTTGGTCAGTATGTTGTTCCTGACCCTGGCGTGAGGTGGAGTCTTGGTCAGTATGTTGTGCCTGGCCGAAATAATGTATCTGGCAAACGCAATACATCCACATTTCATAAAAAGACTTGACTATGATCTGGCTGTTCAAATACTTCATGACACCAAAGCAGTATTAAAATACACGACCTTTTCTTGAAAGAAAAGAAAGATATTTTCCAGGAACAAATGGCACTGGTCAGGCCTATAACAGGCAAGTCAACGATAAAAGGTTAGCCTTTCCTCCCATCTCATAATAGTTGAGATATTGTACAATGCTGTGCCTAACACATCTAGTCTCATTAGAATGAAATTCATTATTGGTTTTGTTGTCGTTTGTTGTTGTTTTTCAAGAAATTCTCATAATAGAAGCCGTCTGGCTTTGGAAGCATCTCGAGGCAATTTTACCCAAATAGGAAAACTGTGAGGAATGTGTGAAGTCATGTAAATGATGAAATGACATTTCCAGGAATAGCTGAACATGGGTTAATATGTTCCAGGAAATTATTAGGGGATATCTTAAATAGCTATGTCTTCAGTGGTCATTGTCGTATGATCATGCTGGCTTGTGAAGTGAAGGGCTTTTATCGTTGGTGAAGGTTTATGCCAGTGATATGTCTTGAGTGTCCACAATCAGTGGGTACATTAAGGTGAAGGTCGTCTTGTATAAGGCTATCAGTGGATGGAGTAAGGTCAAGGTCGTTCCATTTCAGGCGATCAGTGGGTAGAGCTAGTGGAAGGTAGCCTATATGAGGCGACCAGTGGGTAGAGCAAGTGAAAGGTCGTCTATAATGAGGAGATCAGTGGGTAGAGCAAGTGGAAGGTCGTCTTTATGAGGCGATCAGTGTGTAGAGCTAGTGGAAGGTAGTCTATATGAGGCGATCAGTGGGTACAGCAAAGTGGAAGGTCGTCTATATGAGGCAATCAGTGGGTACAGCAAGTGAAAGGTCGTCTATGTGAGGCGATCAGTGGGTAGAGCTAGTGGAAGGTCGTCTATATGAGGCGATCAGTGGGTAGAGCTAGTGGAAGGTCGTCTATATGAGGCGATCAGTGGGTAGAGCAAGTGGAAGGTCGTCTATATGAGGCGATGAGTGGGTAGAGCAAGTGGAAGGTCGTCTATATGACGTGATCAGTGGGTAGACCAAGTGGAAGGTCGTCTATATGAGGCGTTCAGTGGGTAGAGCAAGTGGGAAGTCGTCTATATGAGGCGATCAGTGGGTAGACCAAGTGGAAGGTAGTCTATATGAGGCGACCAGTGGGTAGAGCAAGTGGAAGGTCGTCTATATGAGGCTTTCAGTGGGTAGAGCAAGTGCAAGGTCCTCTATATGAGGCGATCAGTGGGTAGAACAAGTGGAAGGTCGTCTATTTCAGGCGATCAGTCGGTAGAGCAAGTGGAAGGTCGTCTATATGAGGCGATCAGTGGGTAGAGCTAGCACAAGGTCGTCTATATGAGACAATCAGTGGGTAGAGCAAGTGGGCAGTCGTCTATATGAGGCGATCAGTGGGTAGAGCAAGTGGAAGGTCGTCTATATGAGGCGACCAGTGGGTAGAGCAAGTGCAAGGTCGTCTATATGAGGCTATCAGTGGGTAGAGCAAGTGAAATGTCGTCTATATGAGGCGATCAGTGGGTAGAGCAAGTGGAAGGTCGTCTATATGAGGCGACCAGTGGGTAGAGCAAGTGCAAGGTCGTCTATATGAGGCGATCAGTGGGTAAAGAAAGTGGAAGGTCGTCTATAATGAGGTGATCAGTGGGTAATAGTGGAAGATCGTCTATATGAGGCGATCAGTGGGTAGAGCAAGTGGGAGGTCGTCTATAATGAGGTGATCAGTGGGTAATAGTGGAAGATCGTCTATATGAGGCGATCAGTGGGTAGAGCAAGTGGAAGGTCGTCTATAATGAGGTGATCAGTGGGTAATAGTGGATGGTCGTGTATAAGAGGTGATCAGTGGGTAGAGCAAGTCGAATGTCTATAATGAGGTGATCAGTGAGTAATAGTAGAAGGTCGTCTATATGAGGCGATCAGTGGGTAGAGAAACTGGAAGGTCGTCTATATGAGGCGATTAGTGGGTAGAGCAAGTGGAAGTTAGTCTATATGAGGCGACCAGTGGGTAGAGCAAGTGGAAAGTCGTCTATATAAGGCGACCAGTGGGTACAGCAAGTGGAAGGTCGTCTATATGAGGCGATCAGTGAGTAGAGCTAGTGGAAGGTCGTCTATATGAGACGATCAGTGGGTAGAGCAAGTGGAAGTTAGTCTACATGAGGCGACCAGTGGGTAGAGCAAGTGGAAAGTCGTCTATATAAGGCGACCAGTGGGTACAGCAAGTGGAAGGTCGTCTATATGAGGCGATCAGTGAGTAGAGCTAGTGGAAGGTCGTCTATATGAGACGATCAGTGGGTAGAGGAAGTGGAAGGTCGTCTATATGAGGCGTTCAGTGGGTAGAGGAAGTCGAAGGTCGTCTATATGAGGCGATCAGTGGGTAGAGCAAGTGGAAGGTAGTCTATATGAGACGATCAGTGGGTAGAGGAAGTGGAAGGTCGTCTATATGAGGCGATCAGTGGGTAGAGGAAGTGGAAGGTCGTCTATATTAGGCGATCAGTGGGTAGAGGAAGTCGAAGGTCGTCTATATGAGGCGATCAGTGGGTAGACCAAGTGGAAGGTAGTCTATATGAGGCGATCAGTGGGTAGAGGAAGTCGAAGGTCGTCTATATGAGACGATCAGCGGGTAGAGCGAGTGGAAGGTCGTCTATATGAGGCGATCAGTGGGTAGAGGAAGTGTAAGGTCGTCTATAATGAGGCGATCAGTGGGTAGAGCTAGCGGAAGGTAGTCTATATGAGGCTATCAGTGGGTAGAGCAAGTGGAATGTCTATAATGAGGTGATCAGTGGGTAATAGTGGAATGTCGTCTATATGAGGCGATCAGTGGGTAGAGCAAGTGGAATGTCTATAATGAGGTGATCAGTGGGTAATAGTGGAAGGTCGTCTATATGAGGCGATCAGTGGGTAGAGCAAGTGGAAGGTCGTCTATAATGAATTGATCAGTGGGTAATAGTGGAAGGTCGTCTATATGAGGCGATCAGTGGGTAGAGCAAGTGGAAGGTCGTATATAATGAGTTGATCAGTGGGTAATAGTGGAAGGTCGTCTATATGAGGCGATCAGTGGGTAGAGCAAGTGGAATGTCTATAATAAGGTGATCAGTGGGTAATAGTGGAAGGTCGTCTATATGAGGCGATCAGTGGGTAGAGCAAGTGGAAGGTCGTCTATAATGAGGTGATCAGTGGGTAATAGTGGAAGGTCGTCTATATGATGCGATCAGTGGGTAGAGCAAGTGGAAGGTCGTCTATAATGAGGTGATCAGTGGGTAATAGTAGAAGGTCGTCTATATGAGGCGATCAGTGGGTAGAGAAACTGGAAGGTCGTCTATATGAGGCGATTAGTGGGTAGAGCAAGTGGAAGTTAGTCTATATGAGGCGACCAGTGGGTAGAGCAAGTGGAAAGTCGTCTATATAAGGCGACCAGTGGGTACAGCAAGTGGAAGGTCGTCTATATGAGGCGATCAGTGAGTAGAGCTAGTGGAAGGTCGTCTATATGAGACGATCAGTGGGTAGAGGAAGTGGAAGGTCGTCTATATGAGGCGATCAGTGGGTAGAGGAAGTCGAAGGTCGTCTATATGAGGCGATCAGTGGGTAGAGCAAGTGGAAAGTAGTCTATATGAGATGATCAGTGGGTAGAGGAAGTGGAAGGTCGTCTATATGAGGCGATCAGTGGGTAGAGCTAGTGGAAGGTCGTCTATATGAGACGATCAGTGGGTAGAGGAAGTGGAAGGTCGTCTATATTAGGCGATCAGTGGGTAGAGGAAGTCGAAGGTCGTCTATATGAGGCGATCAGTGGGTAGACCAAGTGGAAGGTAGTCTATATGAGGCGATCAGTGGGTAGAGGAAGTCGAAGGTCGTCTATATGAGACGATCAGCGGGTAGAGCAAGTGGAAGGTCGTCTATATGAGGCGATCAGTGGGTAGAGGAAGTGTAAGGTCGTCTATAATGAGGCGATCAGTGGGTAGAGCTAGCGGAAGGTAGTCTATATGAGGCTATCAGTGGGTAGAGCAAGTGGAATGTCTATAATGAGGTGATCAGTGGGTAATAGTGGAATGTCGTCTATATGAGGCGATCAGTGGGTAGAGCAAGTGGAATGTCTATAATGAGGTGATCAGTGGGTAATAGTGGAAGGTCGTCTATATGAGGCGATCAGTGGGTAGAGCAAGTGGAAGGTCGTATATAATGAGTTGATCAGTGGGTAATAGTGGAAGGTCGTCTATATGAGGCGATCAGTGGGTAGAGCAAGTGGAATGTCTATAATCAGGTGATCAGTGGGTAATAGTGGAAGGTCGTCTATATGAGGCGATCAGTGGGTAGAGCAAGTGGAAGGTCGTCTATAATGAGGTGATCAGTGGGTAATAGTGGAAGGTCGTCTATATGATGCGATCAGTGGGTAGAGCAAGTGGAAGGTCGTCTATAATGAGGTGATCAGTGGGTAATAGTGGAAGGTCGTCTATATGAGGCGATCAGTGGGTATAGCAACTGGAAGGTCTTCTATATGAGGCGATTAGTGGGTAGAGCAAGTGGAAGGTAGTCTATACGAGGCGACCAGTGGGTAGAGCAAGTGGAAGGTCGTCTATATAAGGCGACCAGTGGGTACAGAAAGTGGAAGGTCGTCTATATGAGGCGATCAGTGGGTAGAGGAAGTCGAAGGTCGTCTATAATGAGGCGATCAGTGGGTAGAGCTAGTGGAAGGTAGTCTATATGAGGCTATCAGTGGGTAGAGCAAGTGGAAGGTCGTCTATATGAGGCGTTCAGTGGGTAGAGCAAGTGGAAGGTCGTCTATATGAGGCGATCAGTGGGTAGACCAAGTGCAAGGTCGTCTATATGAGGCGATCAGTGGGTAGAGCAAGTGGAAGGTCGTCTATATGAGGCGATCAGTGGGTAGACCAAGTGGAAGGTAGTCTATATGAGGCGACCAGTGGGTAGAGCAAGTGGAAGGTCGTCTATATGAGGCATTCAGTGGGTAGAGCAAGTGCAAGGTCTTCTATATGAGGCGATCAGTGGGTAGAACAAGTGGAAGGTCGTCTATTTCAGGCGATCATTCGGTAGAGCAAGTGGAAGGTCGTCTATATGAGGCGATCAGTGGGTAGAGCTAGCAGAAGGTCGTCTATATGAGACAATCAGTGGGTAGAGCAAGTGGACAGTCGTCTATATGAGGCGATCAGTGGGCAGAGCAAGTGGAAGGTCGTCTATATGAGGCGACCAGTGGGTAGAGCAAGTGCAAGGTCGTCTAAATAATTCTATCAGTGGGTAGAGCAAGTGAAATGTCGTCTATATGAGGCGATCAGTTGGTAGAGCAAGTCGAAGGTCGTCTATATGAGGCGATCAGTGGGTAAAGCAAGTGGAAGGTCGTCTATAATGAGGTGATCAGTGGGTAATAGTGGAAGGTCGTCTATATGAGGCGACCAGTGGGTAGAGCAAGTGGAAGGTCGTCTATATGAGGCGTTCAGTTGGTAGAGCAAGTGCAAGGTCCTCTATATGAGGCGATCAGTGGGTAGAACAAGTGGAAGGTCGTCTATTTCAGGCGATCAGTCGGTAGAGCAAGTGGAAGGTCGTCTATATGAGGCGATCAGTGGGTAGAGCTAGCAGAAGGTCGTCTATATGAGACAATCAGTGGGTAGAGCAAGTGGGCAGTCGTCTATATGAGGCGATCAGTGGGTAGAGCAAGTGGAAGTTCGTCTATATGAGGCGACCAGTTGGTAGAGAAAGTGCAAGGTCGTCTATATGAGGCTGTCAGTGGGTAGAGCAAGTGAAATGTCGTCTATATGAGGCGATCAGTGGGTAGAGCAAGTGGAAGGTCGTCTATTTGAGGCGACCAGTGGGTAGAGCAAGTGCAAGGTCGTCTATATGAGGCGATCAGTGGGTAAAGCAAGTGGAAGGTCGTCTATAATGAGGTGATCAGTAGGTAATAGTGGAAGATCGTCTATATGAGGCGATCAGTGGGTAGAGCAAGTGGGAGGTCGTCTATAATGAGGTGAGCAGTGGGTAATAGTGGAAGATCGTCTATATGAGGCGATCAGTGGGTAGAGCAAGTGGAAGGTCGTCTATAATGAGGTGATCAGTGGGTAATAGTGGAAGGTCGTATATAAGAGGTGATCAGTGGGTAGAGCAAGTCGAATGTCTATAATGAAATGATCAGTGGGTAATAGTGGAAGGTCGTCTATACGAGGCGATCAGTGGGTAGAGCAAGTGGAAGGTCGTCTATAATGAGGTGATCAGTGGGTAATAGTGGAAGGTCGTCTATATGATGCGATCAGTGGGTAATAGTAGAAGGTCGTCTATATGAGGCGATCAGTGGGTAGAGAAACTGGAAGGTCGTCTATATGAGGCGATTAGTGGGTAGAGCAAGTGGAAGTTAGTCTATATGAGGCGACCAGTGGGTAGAGCAAGTGGAAGGTCGTCTATATAAGGCGACCAGTGGGTACAGCAAGTGGAAGGTCGTCTATATGAGGCGATCAGTGAGTAGAGCTAGTGGAAGGTCGTCTATATGAGACGATCAGTGGGTAGAGGAAGTGGAAGGTCGTCTATATGAGGCGATCAGTGGGTAGAGGAAGTCGAAGGTCGTCTATATGAGGCGATCAGTGGGTAGAGCAAGTGGAAGGTAGTCTATATGAGACGATCAGTGGGTAGAGGAAGTGGAAGGTCGTCTATATGAGGCGATCAGTGGGTAGAGCTAGTGGAAGGTCGTCTATATGAGACGATCAGTGGGTAGAGGAAGTGGAAGGTCGTCTATATTAGGCGATCAGTGGGTAGAGGAAGTCGAAGGTCGTTTATATGAGGCGATCAGTGGGTAGACCAAGTGGAAGGTCGTCTATAATGAGGTGATCAGTGGGTAATAGTAGAAGGTCGTCTATATGAGGCGATCAGTGGGTAGAGAAACTGGAAGGTCGTCTATATGAGGCGATTAGTGGGTAGAGCAAGTGGAAGTTAGTCTATATGAGGCGACCAGTGGGTAGAGCAAGTGGAAGGTCGTCTATATAAGGCGACCAGTGGGTACAGCAAGTGGAAGGTCGTCTATATGAGGCGATCAGTGAGTAGAGCTAGTGGAAGGTCGTCTATATGAGACGATCAGTGGGTAGAGGAAGTGGAAGGTCGTCTATATGAGGCGATCAGTGGGTAGAGGAAGTCGAAGGTCGTCTATATGAGGCGATCAGTGGGTAGAGCAAGTGGAAGGTAGTCTATATGAGACGATCAGTGGGTAGAGGAAGTGGAAGGTCGTCTATATGAGGCGATCAGTGGGTAGAGCTAGTGGAAGGTCGTCTATATGAGACGATCAGTGGGTAGAGGAAGTGGAAGGTCGTCTATATTAGGCGATCAGTGGGTAGAGGAAGTCGAAGGTCGTTTATATGAGGCGATCAGTGGGTAGACCAAGTGGAAGGTAGTCTATATGAGGCGATCAGTGGGAAGAGGAAGTCGAAGGTCGTCTATATGAAACGATCAGCGGGTAGAGCAAGTGGAAGGTCGTCTATATAAGGCGATCAGTGGGTAGAGGAAGTGTAAGGTCGTTTATAATGAGGCGATCAGTGGGTAGAGCTAGTGGAAGGTAGTCTATATGAGGCTATCAGTGGGTAGAGCAAGTGGAATGTCTATAATGAGGTGATCAGTGGGTAATAGTGGAATGTCGTCTATATGAGGCGATCAGTGGGTAGAGCAAGTGGAATGTCTATAATGAGGTGATCAGTGGGTAATAGTGGAAGGTCGTCTATATGAGGCGATCAGTGGGTAGAGCAAGTGGAAGGTCGTCTATAATGAATTGATCAGTGGGTAATAGTGGAAGGTCGTCTATATGAGGCGATCAGTTGGTAGAGCAAGTGGAAGGTCGTATATAATGAGTTGATAAGTGGGTAATAGTGGAAGGTCGTCTATATGAGGCGATCAGTGGGTAGAGCAAGTGGAATGTCTATAATAAGGTGATCAGTGGGTAATAGTGGAATGTCGTCTATATGAGGCGATCAGTGGGTAGAGCAAGTGGAAGGTCGTCTATAATGAGGTGATCAGTGGGTAATAGTGGAAGGTCGTCTATATGATGCGATCAGTGGGTAGAGCAAGTGGAAGGTCGTCTATAATGAGGTGATCAGTGGGTAATAGTGGAAGGTAGTCTATACGAGGCGACCAGTGGGTAGAGCAAGTGGAAGGTCGTCTATGTAAGGCGAACAGTGGGTACAGAAAGTGGAAGGTCGTCTATATGAGGCGATCATTGGGTAAAGGAAGTCGAAGGTCGTCTATATGAGGCGATCAGTGGGTAGAGCTAGTGGAAGGTAGTCTATATGAGGCTATCAGTGGGTAGAGCAAGTGGAAGGTCGTCTATATGAGGCGTTCAGTGGGTAGAGCAAGTGGAAGGTCGTCTATATGAGGCGATCAGTGGGTAGACCAAGTGCAAGGTCGTCTATATGACGCGATCAGTGGGTAGAGCAAGTGGAAGGTCGTCTATATGAGGCGATCAGTGGGTAGACCAAGTGGAAGGTAGTCTATATGAGGCGACCAGTGCGTAGAGCAAGTGGAAGGTCGTCTATATGAGGCATTCAGTGGGTAGAGCAAGTGCAAGGTCTTCTATATGAGGCGATCAGTGGGTAAAGCAAGTGGAAAGTCGTCTATTTCAGGCGATCAGTGGGTAATAGTGGAAGGTCGTCTATATGAGGCGATCAGTGGGTGGAGCAAGTCGAATGTCTATAATGAGGTGATCAGTGGGTAATAGTGGAATGTCGTCTAAATGAGGCGATCAGTGGGTAGAGCAAGTGGAATGTCTATAATGAGGTGATCAGTGGGTAATAGTGGAAGGTCGTCTATATGAGGCGATCAGTGGGTAGAGCAAGTGGAATGTCTATAATAAGGTGATCAGTGGGTAATAGTGGAAGGTCGTCTATATGAGGCGATCAGTGGGTAGAGCAAGTGGAAGGTCGTCTATAATGAGGTGATCAGTGGATTATAGTGGAAGGTCGTCTATATGATGCGATCAGTGGGTAGAGCAAGTGGAAGGTCGTCTATAATGAGGTGATCAGTGGGTAATAGTGGAAGGTCGTCTATATGAGGCGATCAGTGGGTAGAGCAACTGGAAGGTCGTCTATATGAGGCGATTAGTGGGTAGAGCAAGTGGAAGGTAGTCTATATGAGGCGACCAGTGAGTAGAGCAAGTGGAAGGTCGTCTATATAAGGCGACCAGTGGGTACAGAAAGTGGAAGGTCGTCTATATGAGGCGATCAGTGGGTAGAGCTAGTGGAAGGTCGTCTATATAAGACGATCAGTGGGTAGAGGAAGTGGAAGGTCGTCTATATGAGGCGATCAGTAGGTAGAGCAAGTGGAAGGTAGTCTATATGAGACGATCAGTGGGTAGAGGAAGTGGAAGGTCGTCTATATGAGGCGATCAGTGGGTAGAGCAACTGGAAGGTCTTCTATATGAGGCGATTAGTGGGTAGAGCAAGTGGAAGGTAGTCTATACGAGGCGACCAGTGGGTAGAGCAAGTGGAAGGTCGTCTATATAAGGCGACCAGTGGGTACAGAAAGTGGAAGGTCGTCTATATGAGGCGATCAGTGGGTAGAGCAATTGGAATGTCTATAATAAGGTGATCAGTGGGTAATAGTGGAAGGTCGTCTATATGAGGCGATCAGTGGGTAGAGCAAGTGGAAGGTTGTCTATAATGAGGTGATCAGTGGGTTATAGTGGAAGGTCGTCTATATGATGCGATCAGTGGGTAGAGCAAGTGGAAGGTCGTCTATAATGAGGTGATCAGTGGGTAATAGTGGAAGGTCGTCTATATGAGGCGACCAGTGGGTATAGCAAGTGCAAGGTCGTCTAAATGATTCTATCAGTGGGTAGAGCAAGTGAAATGTCGTCTATATGAGGCGATCAGTTGGTAGAGCAAGTCGAAGGTCGTCTATATGAGGCGATCAGTGGGTAAAGCAAGTGGAAGGTCGTCTATAATGAGGTGATCAGTGGGTAATAGTGGAAGGTCGTCTATATGAGGCGATCAGTGGGTAGAGCAAGTCGAATGTCTATAATGAGGTGATCAGTGGGTAATAGTGGAATGTCATCTATATGAGGCGATCAGTGGGTAGAGCAAGTGGAATGTCTATAATGAGGTGATCAGTGGGTAATAGTGGAAGGTCGTCTATATGAGGCGATCAGTGGGTAGAGCAAGTGGAAGGTCGTCTATAATGAGGTGATCAGTGGGTAATAGTGGAAGGTCGTCTATATGAGGCGATCAGTGGGTAGAGCAAGTGGAATGTCTATAATAAGGTGATCAGTGGGTAATAGTGGAAGGTCGTCTATAGGAGGCGATCAGTGGGTAGAGCAAGTGGAAGGTCGTCTATAATGAGGTGATCAGTGGATTATAGTGGAAGGTCGTCTATATGATGCGATCAGTGGGTAGAGCAAGTGGAAGGTCGTCTATAATGAGGTGATCAGTGGGTAATAGTGGAAGGTCGTCTATATGAGGCGATCAGTGGGTAGAGCAACTGGAAGGTCGTCTATATGAGGCGATTAGTGGGTAGAGCAAGTGGAAGGTAGTCTATATGAGGCGACCAGTGGGTAGAGCAAGTGGAAGGTCGTCTATATAAGGCGACCAGTGGGTACAGAAAGTGGAAGGTCGTCTATATGAGGCGATCAGTGGGTAGAGCTAGTGGAAGGTCGTCTATATAAGACGATCAGTGGGTAGAGGAAGTGGAAGGTCGTCTATATGAGGCGATCAGTGGGTAGAGCAAGTGGAAGGTAGTCTATATGAGACGATCAGTGGGTAGAGGAAGTGGAAGGTCGTCTATATGAGGCGATCAGTGGGTAGAGCAACTGGAAGGTCTTCTATATGAGGCGATTAGTGGGTAGAGCAAGTGGAAGGTAGTCTATACGAGGCGACCAGTGGGTAGAGCAAGTGGAAGGTCGTCTATATAAGGCGACCAGTGGGTACAGAAAGTGGAAGGTCGTCTATATGAGGCGATCAGTGGGTAGAGCAACTGGAATGTCTATAATAAGGTGATCAGTGGGTAATAGTGGAAGGTCGTCTATATGAGGCGATCAGTGGGTAGAGCAAGTGGAAGGTTGTCTATAATGAGGTGATCAGTGGGTTATAGTGGAAGGTCGTCTATATGATGCGATCAGTGGGTAGAGCAAGTGGAAGGTCGTCTATAATGAGGTGATCAGTGGGTAATAGTGGAAGGTCGTCTATATGAGGCGATCAGTGGGTAATAGTGGAAGGTCGTCTATATGAGGCGATCAGTGGGTAGAGCAAGTGGAAGGTCGTCTATAATGAATTGATCAGTGGGTAATAGTGGAAGGTCGTCTATATGAGGCGATCAGTTGGTAGAGCAAGTGGAAGGTCGTATATAATGAGTTGATAAGTGGGTAATAGTGGAAGGTCGTCTATATGAGGCGATCAGTGGGTAGAGCAAGTGGAATGTCTATAATAAGGTGATCAGTGGGTAATAGTGGAATGTCGTCTATATGAGGCGATCAGTGGGTAGAGCAAGTGGAAGGTCGTCTATAATGAGGTGATCAGTGGGTAATAGTGGAAGGTCGTCTATATGATGCGATCAGTGGGTAGAGCAAGTGGAAGGTCGTCTATAATGAGGTGATCAGTGGGTAATAGTGGAAGGTAGTCTATACGAGGCGACCAGTGGGTAGAGCAAGTGGAAGGTCGTCTATGTAAGGCGAACAGTGGGTACAGAAAGTGGAAGGTCGTCTATATGAGGCGATCAGTGGGTAAAGGAAGTCTAAGGTCGTCTATATGAGGCGATCAGTGGGTAGAGCTAGTGGAAGGTAGTCTATATGAGGCTATCAGTGGGTAGAGCAAGTGGAAGGTCGTCTATATGAGGCGTTCAGTGGGTAGAGCAAGTGGAAGGTCGTCTATATGAGGCGATCAGTGGGTAGACCAAGTGCAAGGTCGTCTATATGACGCGATCAGTGGGTAGAGCAAGTGGAAGGTCGTCTATATGAGGCGATCAGTGGGTAGACCAAGTGGAAGGTAGTCTATATGAGGCGACCAGTGCGTAGAGCAAGTGGAAGGTCGTCTATATGAGGCATTCAGTGGGTAGAGCAAGTGCAAGGTCTTCTATATGAGGCGATCAGTGGGTAAAGCAAGTGGAAAGTCGTCTATTTCAGGCGATCAGTGGGTAATAGTGGAAGGTCGTCTATATGAGGCGATCAGTGGGTAGAGCAAGTCGAATGTCTATAATGAGGTGATCAGTGGGTAATAGTGGAATGTCGTCTAAATGAGGCGATCAGTGGGTAGAGCAAGTGGAATGTCTATAATGAGGTGATCAGTGGGTAATAGTGGAAGGTCGTCTATATGAGGCGATCAGTGGGTAGAGCAAGTGGAATGTCTATAATAAGGTGATCAGTGGGTAATAGTGGAAGGTCGTCTATATGAGGCGATCAGTGGGTAGAGCAAGTGGAAGGTCGTCTATAATGAGGTGATCAGTGGATTATAGTGGAAGGTCGTCTATATGATGCGATCAGTGGGTAGAGCAAGTGGAAGGTCGTCTATAATGAGGTGATCAGTGGGTAATAGTGGAAGGTCGTCTATATGAGGCGATCAGTGGGTAGAGCAACTGGAAGGTCGTCTATATGAGGCGATTAGTGGGTAGAGCAAGTGGAAGGTAGTCTATATGAGGCGACCAGTGGGTAGAGCAAGTGGAAGGTCGTCTATATAAGGCGACCAGTGGGTACAGAAAGTGGAAGGTCGTCTATATGAGGCGATCAGTGGGTAGAGCTAGTGGAAGGTCGTCTATATAAGACGATCAGTGGGTAGAGGAAGTGGAAGGTCGGCTATATGAGGCGATCAGTGGGTAGAGCAAGTGGAAGGTAGTCTATATGAGACGATCAGTGGGTAGAGGAAGTGGAAGGTCGTCTATATGAGGCGATCAGTGGGTAGAGCAACTGGAAGGTCTTCTATATGAGGCGATTAGTGGGTAGAGCAAGTGGAAGGTAGTCTATACGAGGCGACCAGTGGGTAGAGCAAGTGGAAGGTCGTCTATATAAGGCGACCAGTGGGTACAGAAAGTGGAAGGTCGTCTATATGAGGCGATCAGTGGGTAGAGCAATTGGAATGTCTATAATAAGGTGATCAGTGGGTAATAGTGGAAGGTCGTCTATATGAGGCGATCAGTGGGTAGAGCAAGTGGAAGGTCGTCTATAATGAGGTGATCAGTGGGTAATAGTGGAAGGTCGTCTATATGAGGCGACCAGTGGGTAGAGCAAGTGCAAGGTCGTCTAAATGATTCTATCAGTGGGTAGAGCAAGTGAAATGTCGTCTATATGAGGCGATCAGTTGGTAGAGCAAGTCGAAGGTCGTCTATATGAGGCGATCAGTGGGTAAAGCAAGTGGAAGGTCGTCTATAATGAGGTGATCAGTGGGTAATAGTGGAAGGTCGTCTATATGAGGCGATCAGTGGGTAGAGCAAGTCGAATGTCTATAATGAGGTGATCAGTGGGTAATAGTGGAATGTCATCTATATGAGGCGATCAGTGGGTAGAGCAAGTGGAATGTCTATAATGAGGTGATCAGTGGGTAATAGTGGAAGGTCGTCTATATGAGGCGATCAGTGGGTAGAGCAAGTGGAAGGTCGTCTATAATGAGGTGATCAGTGGGTAATAGTGGAAGGTCGTCTATATGAGGCGATCAGTGGGTAGAGCAAGTGGAATGTCTATAATAAGGTGATCAGTGGGTAATAGTGGAAGGTCGTCTATAGGAGGCGATCAGTGGGTAGAGCAAGTGGAAGGTCGTCTATAATGAGGTGATCAGTGGATTATAGTGGAAGGTCGTCTATATGATGCGATCAGTGGGTAGAGCAAGTGGAAGGTCGTCTATAATGAGGTGATCAGTGGGTAATAGTGGAAGGTCGTCTATATGAGGCGATCAGTGGGTAGAGCAACTGGAAGGTCGTCTATATGAGGCGATTAGTGGGTAGAGCAAGTGGAAGGTAGTCTATATGAGGCGACCAGTGGGTAGAGCAAGTGGAAGGTCGTCTATATAAGGCGACCAGTGGGTACAGAAAGTGGAAGGTCGTCTATATGAGGCGATCAGTGGGTAGAGCTAGTGGAAGGTCGTCTATATAAGACGATCAGTGGGTAGAGGAAGTGGAAGGTCGTCTATATGAGGCGATCAGTGGGTAGAGCAAGTGGAAGGTAGTCTATATGAGACGATCAGTGGGTAGAGGAAGTGGAAGGTCGTCTATATGAGGCGATCAGTGGGTAGAGCAACTGGAAGGTCTTCTATATGAGGCGATTAGTGGGTAGAGCAAGTGGAAGGTAGTCTATACGAGGCGACCAGTGGGTAGAGCAAGTGGAAGGTCGTCTATATAAGGCGACCAGTGGGTACAGAAAGTGGAAGGTCGTCTATATGAGGCGATCAGTGGGTAGAGCAATTGGAATGTCTATAATAAGGTGATCAGTGGGTAATAGTGGAAGGTCGTCTATATGAGGCGATCAGTGGGTAGAGCAAGTGGAAGGTTGTCTATAATGAGGTGATCAGTGGGTTATAGTGGAAGGTCGTCTATATGATGCGATCAGTGGGTAGAGCAAGTGGAAGGTCGTCTATAATGAGGTGATCAGTGGGTAATAGTGGAAGGTCGTCTATATGAGGCGATCAGTGGGTAGAGCAACTGGAAGGTCGTCTATAATGAGGTGATCAGTGGGTTATAGTGGAAGGTCGTCTATATGATGCGATCAGTGGGTAGAGACAGTGGAAGGTCGTCTATAATGAGGTGATCAGTGGATTATAGTGGAAGGTCGTCTAAATGAGGCGATCAGTGGGTAGACCAAGTGGAAGGTAGTCTATATGAGGCGATCAGTGGGTAGAGAAAGTCGAAGGTCGTCTATATGAGACGATCAGTGGGTAGAGCAAGTGGAAGGTCGTCTATATGAGGCGACCAGTGGGTAGAGCAAGTGGAAGGTCGTCTATATGAGGCGTTCAGTGGGTAGAGCAAGTGCAAGGTCCTCTATATGAGGCGATCAGTGGGTAGAACAAGTGGAAGGTCGTCTATTTCAGGCGATCAGTCGGTAGAGCAAGTGGAAGGTCGTCTATATGAGGCGATCAGTGGGTAGAGCTAGCAGAAGGTCGTCTATATCAGACAATCAGTGGGTCGAGCAAGTGGACAGTCGTCTATATGAGGCGATCAGTGGGCAGAGCAAGTGGAAGGTCGTCTATATGAGGCGACCAGTGGGTAGAGCAAGTGCAAGGTCGTCTACATGAGGCTATCAGTGGGTAGAGCAAGTGAAATGTCGTCTATATGAGGCGATCAGTTGGTAGAGCAAGTCAAAGGTCGTCTATATGAGGCGATCAGTGGGTAAAGCAAAAGGAAGGTCGTCTATAATGAGGTGATCAGTGGGTAATAGTGGAAGGTCGTCTATATGAGGCGATCAGTGGGTAGAGCAAGTCGAATGTCTATAATGAGGTGATCAGTGGGTAGTAGTGGAATGCCGTCCATATGAGGCGATCAGTGGGTAGAGCAAGTGGAATGTCTATAATGAGGTGATCAGTGGGTAATAGTGGAAGGTCGTCTATATGAGGCGATCAGTGGGTAGAGCAAGTGGAAGGTCGTCTATAATGAGGTGATCAGTGGGTAGAGGAAGTGTAAGGTCGTCTATAGTGAGGCGATCAGTGGGTAGAGCTAGTGGAAGGTAGTCTATATGAGGCTATCAGTGGGTAGAGCAAGTGGAATGTCTATAATGAGGTGATCAGTGGGTAATAGTGGAATGTCGTCTATATGAGGCGATCAGTGGGTAGAGCAAGTGGAATGTCTATAATGAGGTGATCAGTGGGTAATAGTGTAAGGTCGTCTGTATGAGGCGATCAGTGGGTAGATCAAGTGGAAGGTCGTCTATAATGAGGTGATCAGTGGGTAATAGTGGAAGGTCGTCTATATGAGGCGATCAGTGGGTAGAGCAAGTGGAAGGTCGTCTATAATGAGGTTATCAGTGGGTAATAGTGGAAGGTCGTCTATATGAGGCGATCAGTGGGTAGAGCAAGTGGAAGGTCGTCTATATAAGGCGATCAGTGGGTAGAGCAAGTGGAAGGTCGTCTATATGAGACGTTCAGGGGGTAGAGCAAGTGGAAGGTAGTCTATATGAGGCGAACAGTGGGTAGAGCAAGTGGAAGGTCGTCTATATAAGGCGACCAGTGGGTGCAGAAAGTGGAAGGTCGTCTATATGAGGCGATCAGTGGGTAGAGCTAGTGGAAGGTCGTCTTTATGAGACGATCAGTGGGTAGAGGAAGTGGAAGGTCGTCTATATGAGGGTATCAGTGGGTAGAGCAAGTGGAAGGTAGTCTATATGAGACGATCAGTGGCTAGAGGAAATGGAAGGTCGTCTATATGAGGCGATCAGTGGGTAGAGCTAGTGGAAGTTCGTCTATATGAGACGATCAGTGGGTAGAGGAAGTGGAAGGTCGTCTATATTAGGCGATCAGTGGGTAGAGAAAGTCGAAGGTCGTCTATATGAGGCGATCAGTGGGTAGACCAAGTGGAAGGTAGTCTATATGAGGCGATCAGTGGGTAGAGGAAGTCGAAGGTCGTCTATATGAGACGATCAGTGGGTAGAGCAAGTGGAAGGTCGTCTATGTGAGGCAATCAGTGGGTAGAGCAAGTGGAAGGGCGTCTATATGAGGCGATCAGTGGGTAGAGCAAGTGGAAGGTCGTCTATATGAGGCGATCAGTGGGTAGAGCTAGTGGAAGGTAGTCTATATGAGGCTATCAGTGGGTAGAGCAAGTGCAAGGTCGTCTAAATGAGGCTATCAGTGGGTAGAGCAAGTGGAATGTCTATAATGAGGTAGTCAGTGGGTAATAGCGGAATGTAGTCTATATGAGGCGATCAGTGGGTAGAGCAAGTGGAATGTCTATAATAAGGTGATCAGTGGGTAATAGTGGAAGATCGTCTGTATGAGGCGATCAGTGGGTAGATCAAGTGGAAGGTCGTCTATAATGAGGTGATCAGTGGGTAATAGTGGAAGGTCGTCTATATGAGGCGATCAGTGGGTAGAGCAAGTGGAAGGTCGTCTATAATGAGGTGATCAGTGGGTAATAGTGGAAGGTCGTCTATATGAGGCGATCAGTGGGTAGAGCAAGTGGAATGTCTATAATGAGGTGATCAGTGGGTAATAGTGGAAGGTCGTCTATATGAGGCGATCAGTGGTTAGAGCTAGTGGAAGGTCGTCTATATGAGACGATCAGTGGGTAGAGGAAGTGGAAGGTCGTCTATATTAGGCGATCAGTGGGTAGAGGAAGTCGAAGGTCGTCTAAATGAGGCGATCAGTGGGTAGACCAAGTGGAAGGTAGTCTATATGAGGCGATCAGTGGGTAGAGCAAGTGGAAGGTCGTCTATATGAGGTGATCAGTGGGTAGAGCAAGTGGAAGGTCGTCTATACGAGGCGATCAGTGAGTAGACCAAGTGCAAGGTCGTCTATATGAGGCGATCAGTGGGTAGAGCAAGTGGAAGGTCGTCTATATGAGGCGATCAGTGGGTAGACCAAGTGGAAGGTAGTCTATATGAGGCGACCAGTGGGTAGAGCAAGTGGAAGGTCGTCTATATGAGGCGTTCAGTGGGTAGAGCAAGTGCAAGGTCCTCTATATGAGGCGATCAGTGGGTAGAACAAGTGGAAGGTCGGCTATTTCAGGCGATCAGTCGGTAGAGCAAGTGGAAGGTCGTCTATATGAGGCGATCAGTGGGTAGAGCTAGCAGAAGGTCGTCTATATCAGACAATCAGTGGGTAGAGCAAGTGGACAGCCGTCTATATGAGGCGATCAGTGGGCAGAGCAAGTGGAAGGTCGTCTATAATGAGGTGATCAGCGGGTAGAGCAAGTGCAAGGTCGTCTAAATGAGGCTATCAGTGGGTAGAGCAAGTTAAATTTCGTCTATATGAGGCGATCAGTTGGTAGAGCAAGTCGAAGGTCGTCTATATGAGGCGATCAGTGGGTAAAGCAAAAGGAAGGTCGTCTATAATGAGGTGATCAGTGGGTAATAGTGGAAGGTCGTCTATATGAGGCGATCAGTGGGTAGAGCAAGTCGAATGTCTATAATGAGGTGATCAGTGGGTAATAGTGGAAGGTCGTCTATATGAGGCGATCAGTGGGTAGAGCAAGTGGAAGGTCGTCTATAATGAGGTGATCAGTGGGTAGAGGAAGTGTAAGGTCGTCTATAATGAGGCGATCAGTGGGTAGAGCTAGTGGAAGGTAGTCTAAATGAGGCTATCAGTGGGTAGAGCAGGTGGAATGTCTATAATGAGGTGATCAGTGGGTAATAGTGGAATGTCGTCTATATGAGGCGATCAGTGGGTAGAGCTAGTGGAAGGTAGTCTATATGAGGCTATCAGTGGGTAGAGCAGGTGGAATGTCTATAATGAGATGATCAGTGGGTAATAGTGGAATGTCGTCTGTATGAGGCGATCAGTGGGTAGATCAAGTGGAAGGTCGTCTATAATGAGGTGATCAGTGGGTAATAGTGGAAGGTCGTCTATATGAGGCGATCAGTGGGTAGAGCAAGTGGAAGGTCGTCTATAATGAGGTGATCAGTGGGTAATAGTGGAAGGTCGTCTATATGAGGCGATCAGTGGGTAGAGCAAGTGGAATGTCTATAATGAGGTGATCAGTGGGTAATAGTGGAAGGTCGTCTTTATGAGGCGATCAGTGGGTAGAGCAAGTGGAAGGTCGTCTATAATGAGGTGATCAGTGGGTAATAGTGGAAGGTCGTCTATATGATGCGATCAGTGGGTAGAGCAAGTGGAAGGTCGTCTATATGAGGCGATCAGTGGGTAAGGCAACTGGAAGGTCGTCTATTTGAGGCGATTAGTGGGTAGAGCAATTGGAAGGTAGTCTATATGAGGCGACCAGTGGGTAGAGCAAGTGGAAGGTCGTCTATATAAGGTGACCAGTGGGTACAGAAAGTGGAAGGTCGTCTATATGAGGCGATCAGTGGGTAGAGCTAGTGGAAGGTCGTCTTTATGAGACGATCAGTGGGTAGAGGAAGTGGAAGGTCCTCTATATGAGGCGATCAGTGGGTAGAGGAAGTCGAAGGTCGTCTATATGAGGGTATCAGTGGGTAGAGCAAGTTGAAGGTAGTCTATATGAGACAATCAGTGGGTAGAGGAAATGGAAGGTCGTCTATATGAGGCGATCAGTGGGTAGAGCTAGTGGAAGTTCGTCTATATGAGACGATCAGTGGGTAGAGGAAGTGGAAGGTCGTCTATATTAGGCGATCAGTGGGTAGAGAAAGTCGAAGGTCGTCTATTTGAGGCGATCAGTGGGTAGACCAAGGTGAAGGTAGTCTATATGAGGCGATCAGTGGGTAGAGGAAGTCAAAGGTCGTCTATATGAGACGATCAGTGGGTAGAGCAAGTGGAAGGTCATCTATATGAGGCGATCAGTGGGTAGAGGAAGTCGAAGGTCGTCTATAATGAGGTGATCAGTGGGTAGAGCTAGTGCAAGGTAGTCTATATAAAGCTATCAGTGGGTAGAGCAAGTGGAAGGTCGTCTATATGAGGTGATCAGTGGGTAGAGCAAGTGGAAGGTCGTCTATGTCAGGCAATCAGTGGGTAGAGCAAGTGGAAGGGCGTCTATATGAGGCGATCAGTGGGTAGAGCAAGTGGAAGGTCGTCTATAATGAGGCGATCAGTGGGTAGAGCAAGTGGAAGGTCGTCTATAATGAGGTGATCAGTGGGTAGAGAAAGTGTAAGGTCGTCTATAATGAGGCGATAAGTAGGTAGAGCTAGTGGAAGGTAGTCTATATGAGGCTATCAGTGGATAGAGCAAGTGGAATGTCTGTAATGAGGTGATCAGTGGGAAATAGTGGAATGTCGTCTATATGAGGCGATCAGTGGGTAGATCAAGTGGAAGGTCGTCTATAATGAGGTGATCAGTGGGTAATAGTGGAAGGTCGTCTATATGAGGCGATCAGTGGGTAGAGCAAGTGGAAGGTCGTCTATAATGAGGTGATCAGTGGGTAATAGTGGAAGGTCGTCTATATGAGGCGATCAGTGGGTAGAGCAAGTGGAATGTCTATAATGAGGTGATCAGTGGGTAATAGTGGAAGGTCGTCTATATGAGGCGATCAGTGGGTAGAGCAAGTGGAAGGTCGTCTATAATGAGGTGATCAGTGGGTAATAGTGGAAGGTCGTCTATATGATGCGATCAGTGGGTAGAGCAAGTGGAAGGTCGTCTATATGAGGCGATCAGTGGTTAGAGCAACTGGAAGGTCGTCTATATGAGGCGATTAGTGGGTAGAGCAAGTGGAAGGTAGTCTATATGAGGCGACCAGTGGGTAGAGCAAGTGGAAGGTCGTCTATATAAGGCGACCAGTGGGTACAGAAAGTGGAAGGTCGTGTATATGAGGCGATCAGTGGGTAGAGCTAGTGGAAGGTCGTCTTTATGAGACGATCAGTGGGTAGAGGAAGTGGGTCGTCTATATGAGGCGATCAGTGGGTAGAGGAAGTCGAAGGTCGTCTATATGAGGGTATCAGTGGGTAGAGCAAGTGGAAGGTAGTCTATATGAGGCTATCAGTGGATAGAGCAAGTGGAATGTCTGTAATGAGGTGATCAGTGGGTAATAGTGGAAGGTCGTCTATATGAGGCGATCAGTGGGTAGAGCAAGTGGAAGGTCGTCTATAATGAGGTGATCAGTGGGTAATAGTGGAAGGTCGTCTATATGAGGCGATCAGTGGGTAGAGCAAGTGGAATGTCTATAATGAGGTGATCAGTGGGTAATAGTGGAAGGTCGTCTATATGAGGCGATCAGTGGGTAGAGCAAGTGGAAGGTCGTCTATAATGAGGTGATCAGTGGGTAATAGTGGAAGGTCGTCTATATGATGCGATCAGTGGGTAGAGCAAGTGGAAGGTCGTCTATATGAGGCGATCAGTGGGTAGAGCAACTGGAAGGTCGTCTATATGATGCGATTAGTGGGTAGAGCAAGTGGAAGGTAGTCTATATGAGGCGACCAGTGGGTAGAGCAAGTGGAAGGTCGTCTATATAAGGTGACCAGTGGGTACAGAAAGTGGAAGCTCGTCTATATGAGGCGATTAGTGGGTAGAGCTAGTGGAAGGTCGTCTTTATGAGACGATCAGTGGGTAGAGGAAGTGGAAGGTCGTCTATATGAGGCGATCAGTGGGTAGAGGAAGTCGAAGGTCGTCTATATGAGGGTATCAGTGGGTAGAGCAAGTTGAAGGTAGTCTATATGAGACAATCAGTGGGTAGAGGAAATGGAAGGTCGTCTATATGAGGCGATCAGTGGGTAGAGCTAGTGGAAGTTCGTCTATATGAGACGATCAGTGGGTAGAGGAAGTAGAAGGTCGTCTATATTAGGCGATCAGTGGGTAGAGAAAGTCGAAGGTCGTCTATTTGAGGCGATCAGTGGGTAGACCAAGTGGAAGGTAGTCTATATGAGGCGATCAGTGGGTAGAGGAAGTCAAAGGTCGTCTATATGAGACGATCAGTGGGTAGAGCAAGTGGAAGGTCATCTATATGAGGCGATCAGTGGGTAGAGGAAGTCGAAGGTCGTCTATAATGAGGTGATCAGTGGGTAGAGCTAGTGCAAGGTAGTCTATATAAAGCTATCAGTGGGTAGAGCAAGTGGAAGGTCGTCTATATGAGGTGATCAGTGGGTAGAGCAAGTGGAAGGTCGTCTATGTGAGGCAATCAGTGGGTAGAGCAATTGGAAGGGCGTCTATATGAGGCGATCAGTGGGTAGAGCAAGTGGAAGGTCGTCTATAATGAGGCGATCAGTGGGTAGAGCAAGTGGAAGGTCGTCTATAATGAGGTGATCAGTGGGTAGAGGAAGTGTAAGGTCGTCTATAATGAGGCGATAAGTAGGTAGAGCTAGTGGAAGGTAGTCTATATGAGGCTATCAGTGGATAGAGCAAGTGGAATGTCTGTAATGATTTGATCAGTGGGAAATAGTGGAATGTCGTCTATATGAGGCGATCAGTGGGTAGATCAAGTGGAAGGTCGTCTATAATGAGGTGATCAGTGGGTAATAGTGGAAGGTCGTCTATATGAGGCGATCAGTGGGTAGAGCAAGTGGAAGGTCGTCTATAATGAGGTGATCAGTGGGTAATAGTGGAAGGTCGTCTATATGAGGCGATCAGTGGGTAGAGCAAGTGGAATGTCTATAATGAGGTGATCAGTGGGTAATAGTGGAAGGTCGTCTATATGAGGCGATCAGTGGGTAGAGCAAGTGGAAGGTCGTCTATAATGAGGTGATCAGTGGGTAATAGTGGAAGGTCGTCTATATGATGCGATCAGTGGGTAGAGCAAGTGGAAGGTCGTCTATATGAGGCGATCAGTGGGTAGAGCAACTGGAAGGTCGTCTATATGAGGCGATTAGTGGGTAGAGCAAGTGGAAGGTAGTCTATATGAGGCGACCAGTGGGTAGAGCAAGTGGAAGGTCGTCTATATAAGGCGACCAGTGGGTACAGAAAGTGGAAGGTCGTGTATATGAGGCGATCAGTGGGTAGAGCTAGTGGAAGGTCGTCTTTATGAGACGATCAGTGGGTAGAGGAAGTGGGTCGTCTATATGAGGCGATCAGTGGGTAGAGGAAGTCGAAGGTCGTCTATATGAGGGTATCAGTGGGTAGAGCAGGTGGAAGGTAGTCTATATGAGGCTATCAGTGGATAGAGCAAGTGGAATGTCTGTAATGAGGTGATCAGTGGGTAATAGTGGAATGTCGTCTATATGAGGCGATCAGTGGGTAGATCAAGTGGAAGGTCGTCTATAATGAGATGATCAGTGGGTAATAGTGAAAGGTCGTCTATATGAGGCGATCAGTGGGTAGAGAAGTGGAAGGTCGTCTATAATGAGGTGATCAGTGGGTAATAGTGGAAGGTCGTCTATATGAGGCGATCAGTGGGTAGAGCAAGTGGAATGTCTATAATGAGGTGATCAGTGGGTAATAGTGGAAGGTCGTCTATATGAGGCGATCAGTGGGTAGAGCAAGTGGAAGGTCGTCTATAATGAGGTGATCAGTGGGTAATAATGGAAGGTCGTCTATATGATGCGATCAGTGGGTAGAGCAAGTGGAAGGTCGTCTATATGAGGCGATCAGTGGGTAGAGCAACTGGAAGGTCGTCTATATGAGGCGATTAGTGGGTAGAGCAAGTGGAAGGTAGTCTATATGAGGCGACCAATGGGTAGAGCAAGTGGAAGGTCGTCTATATAAGGCGACCAGTGGGTACAGAAAGTGGAAGGTCGTGTATATGAGGCGATCAGTGGGTAGAGCTAGTGGAAGGTCGTCTTTATGAGACGATCAGTGGGTAGAGCAAGTGGAAGGGCGTCTATATGAGGCGATCAGTGGGTAGAGCAAGTGGAAGGTCGTCTATATGAGGCGATCAGTGGGTAGAGGAAGTGGAAGGTCATCTATATGAGGCGATCAGTGGGTAGAGGAAGTCGAAGGTCGTCTATAATGAGGTGATCAGTGGGTAGAGCTAGTGCAAGGTAGTCTATATAAAGCTATCAGTGGGTAGAGCAAGTGGAAGGTCGTCTATATGAGGCGATCAGTGGGTAGAGCAAGTGGAAGGTCGTCTATGTGAGGCAATCAGTGGGTAGAGCAAGTGGAAGGGCGTCTATATGAGGCGATCAGTGGGTAGAGCAAGTGGAAGGTCGTCTATAATGAGGCGATCAGTGGGTAGAGCAAGTGGAAGGTCGTCTATAATGAGGTGATCAGTGGGTAGAGGAAGTGTAAGGTCGTCTATAATGAGGCGATAAGTAGGTAGAGCTAGTGGAAGGTAGTCTATATGAGGCTATCAGTGGATAGAGCAAGTGGAATGTCTGTAATGAGGTGATCAGTGGGAAATAGTGGAATGTCGTCTATATGAGGCGATCAGTGGGTAGATCAAGTGGAAGGTCGTCTATAATGAGGTGATCAGTGGGTAATAGTGGAAGGTCGTCTATATGAGGCGATCAGTGGGTAGAGCAAGTGGAAGGTCGTCTATAATGAGGTGATCAGTGGGTAATAGTGGAAGGTCGTCTATATGAGGCGATCAGTGGGTAGAGCAAGTGGAATGTCTATAATGAGGTGATCAGTGGGTAATAGTGGAAGGTCGTCTATATGAGGCGATCAGTGGGTAGAGCAAGTGGAAGGTCGTCTATAATGAGGTGATCAGTGGGTAATAGTGGAAGGTCGTCTATATGATGCGATCAGTGGGTAGAGCAAGTGGAAGGTCGTCTATATGAGGCGATCAGTGGTTAGAGCAACTGGAAGGTCGTCTATATGAGGCGATTAGTGGGTAGAGCAAGTGGAAGGTAGTCTATATGAGGCGACCAGTGGGTAGAGCAAGTGGAAGGTCGTCTATATAAGGCGACCAGTGGGTACAGAAAGTGGAAGGTCGTGTATATGAGGCGATCAGTGGGTAGAGCTAGTGGAAGGTCGTCTTTATGAGACGATCAGTGGGTAGAGGAAGTGGGTCGTCTATATGAGGCGATCAGTGGGTAGAGGAAGTCGAAGGTCGTCTATATGAGGGTATCAGTGGGTAGAGCAAGTGGAAGGTAGTCTATATGAGGCTATCAGTGGATAGAGCAAGTGGAATGTCTGTAATGAGGTGATCAGTGGGTAATAGTGGAAGGTCGTCTATATGAGGCGATCAGTGGGTAGAGCAAGTGGAAGGTCGTCTATAATGAGGTGATCAGTGGGTAATAGTGGAAGGTCGTCTATATGAGGCGATCAGTGGGTAGAGCAAGTGGAATGTCTATAATGAGGTGATCAGTGGGTAATAGTGGAAGGTCGTCTATATGAGGCGATCAGTGGGTAGAGCAAGTGGAAGGTCGTCTATAATGAGGTGATCAGTGGGTAATAGTGGAAGGTCGTCTATATGATGCGATCAGTGGGTAGAGCAAGTGGAAGGTCGTCTATATGAGGCGATCAGTGGGTAGAGCAGCTGGAAGGTCGTCTATATGATGCGATTAGTGGGTAGAGCAAGTGGAAGGTAGTCTATATGAGGCGACCAGTGGGTAGAGCAAGTGGAAGGTCGTCTATATAAGGTGACCAGTGGGTACAGAAAGTGGAAGCTCGTCTATATGAGGCGATTAGTGGGTAGAGCTAGTGGAAGGTCGTCTTTATGAGACGATCAGTGGGTAGAGGAAGTGGAAGGTCGTCTATATGAGGCGATCAGTGGGTAGAGGAAGTCGAAGGTCGTCTATATGAGGGTATCAGTGGGTAGAGCAAGTTGAAGGTAGTCTATATGAGACAATCAGTGGGTAGAGGAAATGGAAGGTCGTCTATATGAGGCGATCAGTGGGTAGAGCTAGTGGAAGTTCGTCTATATGAGACGATCAGTGGGTAGAGGAAGTAGAAGGTCGTCTATATTAGGCGATCAGTGGGTAGAGAAAGTCGAAGGTCGTCTATTTGAGGCGATCAGTGGGTAGACCAAGTGGAAGGTAGTCTATATGAGGCGATCAGTGGGTAGAGGAAGTCAAAGGTCGTCTATATGAGACGATCAGTGGGTAGAGCAAGTGGAAGGTCATCTATATGAGGCGATCAGTGGGTAGAGGAAGTCGAAGGTCGTCTATAATGAGGTGATCAGTGGGTAGAGCTAGTGCAAGGTAGTCTATATAAAGCTATCAGTGGGTAGAGCAAGTGGAAGGTCGTCTATATGAGGTGATCAGTGGGTAGAGCAAGTGGAAGGTCGTCTATGTGAGGCAATCAGTGGGTAGAGCAAGTGGAAGGGCGTCTATATGAGGCGATCAGTGGGTAGAGCAAGTGGAAGGTCGTCTATAATGAGGCGATCAGTGGGTAGAGCAAGTGGAAGGTCGTCTATAATGAGGTGATCAGTGGGTAGAGGAAGTGTAAGGTCGTCTATAATGAGGCGATAAGTAGGTAGAGCTAGTGGAAGGTAGTCTATATGAGGCTATCAGTGGATAGAGCAAGTGGAATGTCTGTAATGATTTGATCAGTGGGAAATAGTGGAATGTCGTCTATATGAGGCGATCAGTGGGTAGATCAAGTGGAAGGTCGTCTATAATGAGGTGATCAGTGGGTAATAGTGGAAGGTCGTCTATATGAGGCGATCAGTGGGTAGAGCAAGTGGAAGGTCGTCTATAATGAGGTGATCAGTGGGTAATAGTGGAAGGTCGTCTATATGAGGCGATCAGTGGGTAGAGCAAGTGGAATGTCTATAATGAGGTGATCAGTGGGTAATAGTGGAAGGTCGTCTATATGAGGCGATCAGTGGGTAGAGCAAGTGGAAGGTCGTCTATAATGAGGTGATCAGTGGGTAATAGTGGAAGGTCGTCTATATGATGCGATCAGTGGGTAGAGCAAGTGGAAGGTCGTCTATATGAGGCGATCAGTGGGTAGAGCAACTGGAAGGTCGTCTATATGAGGCGATTAGTGGGTAGAGCAAGTGGAAGGTAGTCTATATGAGGCGACCAGTGGGTAGAGCAAGTGGAAGGTCGTCTATATAAGGCGACCAGTGGGTACAGAAAGTGGAAGGTCGTGTATATGAGGCGATCAGTGGGTAGAGCTAGTGGAAGGTCGTCTTTATGAGACGATCAGTGGGTAGAGGAAGTGGGTCGTCTATATGAGGCGATCAGTGGGTAGAGGAAGTCGAAGGTCGTCTATATGAGGGTATCAGTGGGTAGAGCAGGTGGAAGGTAGTCTATATGAGGCTATCAGTGGATAGAGCAAGTGGAATGTCTGTAATGAGGTGATCAGTGGGTAATAGTGGAATGTCGTCTATATGAGGCGATCAGTGGGTAGATCAAGTGGAAGGTCGTCTATAATGAGATGATCAGTGGGTAATAGTGAAAGGTCGTCTATATGAGGCGATCAGTGGGTAGAGAAGTGGAAGGTCGTCTATAATGAGGTGATCAGTGGGTAATAGTGGAAGGTCGTCTATATGAGGCGATCAGTGGGTAGAGCAAGTGGAATGTCTATAATGAGGTGATCAGTGGGTAATAGTGGAAGGTCGTCTATATGAGGCGATCAGTGGGTAGAGCAAGTGGAAGGTCGTCTATAATGAGGTGATCAGTGGGTAATAGTGGAAGGTCGTCTATATGATGCGATCAGTGGGTAGAGCAAGTGGAAGGTCGTCTATATGAGGCGATCAGTGGGTAGAGCAACTGGAAGGTCGTCTATATGAGGCGATTAGTGGGTAGAGCAAGTGGAAGGTAGTCTATATGAGGCGACCAATGGGTAGAGCAAGTGGAAGGTCGTCTATATAAGGCGACCAGTGGGTACAGAAAGTGGAAGGTCGTGTATATGAGGCGATCAGTGGGTAGAGCTAGTGGAAGGTCGTCTTTATGAGACGATCAGTGGGTAGAGCAAGTGGAAGGGCGTCTATATGAGGCGATCAGTGGGTAGAGCAAGTGGAAGGTCGTCTATATGAGGCGACCAGTGGGTACAGAAAGTGGAAGGTCGTGTATATGAGGCGATCAGTGGGTAGAGCTAGTGGAAGGTCGTCTTTATGAGACGATCAGTGGGTAGAGGAAGTGGGTCGTCTATATGAGGCGATCAGTGGGTAGAGGAAGTCGAAGGTCGTCTATATGAGGGTATCAGTGGGTAGAGCAGGTGGAAGGTAGTCTATATGAGGCTATCAGTGGATAGAGCAAGTGGAATGTCTGTAATGAGGTGATCAGTGGGTAATAGTGGAATGTCGTCTATATGAGGCGATCAGTGGGTAGATCAAGTGGAAGGTCGTCTATAATGAGATGATCAGTGGGTAATAGTGAAAGGTCGTCTATATGAGGCGATCAGTGGGTAGAGAAGTGGAAGGTCGTCTATAATGAGGTGATCAGTGGGTAATAGTGGAAGGTCGTCTATATGAGGCGATCAGTGGGTAGAGCAAGTGGAATGTCTATAATGAGGTGATCAGTGGGTAATAGTGGAAGGTCGTCTATATGAGGCGATCAGTGGGTAGAGCAAGTGGAAGGTCGTCTATAATGAGGTGATCAGTGGGTAATAGTGGAAGGTCGTCTATATGATGCGATCAGTGGGTAGAGCAAGTGGAAGGTCGTCTATATGAGGCGATCAGTGGGTAGAGCAACTGGAAGGTCGTCTATATGAGGCGATTAGTGGGTAGAGCAAGTGGAAGGTAGTCTATATGAGGCGACCAATGGGTAGAGCAAGTGGAAGGTCGTCTATATAAGGCGACCAGTGGGTACAGAAAGTGGAAGGTCGTGTATATGAGGCGATCAGTGGGTAGAGCTAGTGGAAGGTCGTCTTTATGAGACGATCAGTGGGTAGAGCAAGTGGAAGGGCGTCTATATGAGGCGATCAGTGGGTAGAGCAAGTGGAAGGTCGTCTATATGAGGCGATCAGTGGGTAGAGCAAGTGGAATGTCTATAATGAGGTGATCAGTGGATAATAGTGGAATGTCGTCTATATGAGGCGATCAGTGGGTAGAGCAAGTGGAATGTCTATAATAAGGTTATCAGTGGGTAATAGTGGAAGATCGTCTGTATGAGGCGATCAGTGGGTAGATCAAGTGGAAGGTCGTCTATAATGAGGTGATCATTGGGTAATAGTGGAAGGTCGTCTATATGAGGCGATCAGTGGGTAGAGCAAGTGGAATGTCTATAATGAGGTGATCAGTGGGTAATAGTGGAAGATCGTCTATATGAGGCGATCAGTGGGTAGAGCTAGTGGAAGGTCGTCTATATGAGACGATCAGTGGGTAGAGGAAGTGGAAGGTCGTCTATATTAGGCGATCAGTGGGTAGAGCTAGTGGAAGGTCGTCTTTATGAGACGATCAGTGGGTAGAGGAAGTGGAAGGTCGTCTATATGAGGCGATCAGTGGGTAGAGGAAGTCGAAGGTCGTCTATATGAGGGTATCAGTGGGTAGAGCAAGTTGAAGGTAGTCTATATGAGACGATCAGTGGGTAGAGGAAATGGAAGGTCGTCTATATGAGGCGATCAGTGGGTAGAGCTAGTGGAAGTTCGTCTATATGAGACGATCAGTGGGTAGAGGAAGTGGAAGGTCGTCTATATGAGGGGATCAGTGGGTAGAGAAAGTCGAAGGTCGTCTATTTGAGGCGATCAGTGGGTAGACCAAGTGGAAGGTAGTCTATATGAGGCGATCAGTGGGTAGAGGAAGTCGAAGGTCGTCTATATGAGACGATCAGTGGGTAGAGCAAGTGGAAGGTCATCTATATGAGGCGATCAGTGGGTAGAGGAAGTCGAAGGTCGTCTATAATGAGGTGATCAGTGGGTAGAGCTAGTGGAAGGTAGTCTATATAAAGCTATCAGTGGGTAGAGCAAGTGGAAGGTCGTCTATATGAGGTGATCAGTGGGTAGAGCAAGTGGAAGGTCGTCTATGTGAGGCAATCAGTGGGTAGAGCAAGTGGAAGGGCGTCTATATGAGGCGATCAGTGGGTAGAGCAAGTGGAAGGTCGTCTATAATGAGGCGATCAGTGGGTAGAGCAAGTGGAAGGTCGTCTATAATGAGGTGATCAGTGGGTAGAGGAAGTGTAAGGTCGTCTATAATGAGGCGATAAGTAGGTAGAGCTAGTGGAAGGTAGTCTATATGAGGCTATCAGTGGATAGAGCAAGTGGAATGTCTGTAATGAGGTGATCAGTGGGTAATAGTGGAATGTCGTCTATATGAGGCGATCAGTGGGTAGATCAAGTGGAAGGTCGTCTATAATGAGGTGATCAGTGGGTAATAGTGGAAGGTCGTCTATATGATGCGATCAGTGGGTAGAGCAAGTGGAAGGTCGTCTATAATGAGGTGATCAGTGGGTAATAGTGGAAGGTTGTCTATATGAGGCGATCAGTGGGTAGAGCAAGTGGAATGCCTATAATCAGGTGATCAGTGGGTAATAGTGGAAGGTCGTCTATATGAGGCGATCAGTGGGTAGAGCAAGTGGAAGGTCGTCTATAATGAGGTGATCTGTGGGTAATAGTGGAAGGTCGTCTGTATGATGCGATCAGTGGATAGAGCAAGTGGAAGGTCGTCTATATGAGGCGATCAGTGGGTAGAGCAACTGGAAGGTCGTCTATATGAGGCGATTAGTGGGTAGAGCAAGTGGAAGGTAGTCTATATGAGGCGACCAGTGGGTAGAGCAAGTGGAAGGTCGTCTATATAAGGCGACCAGTGGGTACAGAAAGTGGAATGTCGTGTATATGAGGCGATCAGTAAGTAGAGCTAGTGGAAGGTCGTCTTTATGAGACGATCAGTGGGTAGAGGAAGTGGAAGGTCGTCTATATGAGGCGATCAGTGGGTAGAGGAAGTCGAAGGTCGTCTATATGAGGGTATCAGTGGGTAGAGCAGGTGGAAGGTAGTCTATATGAGGCTATCAGTGGATAGAGCAAGTGGAATGTCTGTAATGAGGTGATCAGTGGGTAATAGTGGAATGTCGTCTATATGAGGCGATCAGTGGGTAGAACAAGTGGAAGGTCGTCTATAATGAGATGATCAGTGGGTAATAGTGGAAGGTCGTCTATATGAGGCGATCAGTGGGTAGAGCAAGTGGAAGGTCGTCTATAATGAGGTGATCAGTGGGTAATAGTGGAAGGTCGTCTATATGAGGCTATCAGTGGGTAGAGCAAGTGGAATGTCTATAATGAGGTGATCAGTGGGTAATAGTGGAAGGTCGTCTATATGAGGCGATCAGTGGGTAGAGCAAGTGGAAGGTCGTCTATAATGAGGTGATCAGTGGGTAATAGTGGAAGGTCGTCTATATGATGCGATCAGTGGGTAGAGCAAGTGGAAGGTCGTCTATATGAGGCGATCAGTGGGTAGAGCAACTGGAAGGTCGTCTATATGAGGTGATTAGTGGGTAGAGCAAGTGGAAGGTAGTCTATATGAGGCGACCAATGGGTAGAGCAAGTGGAAGGTCGTCTATATAAGGCGACCAGTGGGTACAGAAAGTGGAAGGTCGTGTATATGAGGCGATCAGTGGGTAGAGCTAGTGGAAGGTCGTCTTTATGAGACGATCAGTGGGTAGAGGAAGTGGAAGGTCGTCTATATGAGGCGATCAGTGGGTAGAGGAAGTCGAAGGTCGTCTATATGAGGGTATCAGTGGGTAGAGCTAGTGTAAGTTCGTCTATATGAGACGATCAGTGGGTAGAGGAAGTGGAAGGTCGTCTATATTAGGCGATCAGTGGGTAGAGAAAGTCGAAGGTCGTCTATATGAGGCGATCAGTGGGTAGACCAAGTGGAAGGTAGTCTATATGAGGCGATCAGTGGGTAGAGGAAGTCGAAGGTCGTCTATATGAGACGATCAGTGGGTAGAGCAAGTGGAAGGTCATCTATATGAGGCGATCAGTGGGTAGAGGAAGTCGAAGGTCGTCTATAATGAGGTGATCAGTGGGTAGAGCTAGTGGAAGGTAGTCTATATTAGGCTATCAGTGGGTAGAGCAAGTGGAAGGTCGTCTATATGAGGTGATCAGTGGGTAGAGCAAGTGGAATGTCTATAATGAGGTGATCAGTGGGTAATAGTGGAATGTCGTCTATATGAGGCGATCAGTGGGTAGAGCAAGTGGAATGTCTATAATAAGGTGATCAGTGGGTAATAGTGGAAGATCGTCTGTATTAGGCGATCAGTGGGTAGATCAAGTGGAAGGTCGTCTATAATGAGGTGATCAGTGGGTAATAGTGGAAGGTCGTCTATATGAGGCGATCAGTGGGTAGAGCAAGTGGAATGTCTATAATGAGGTGATCAGTGGGTAATAGTGGAAGATCGTCTATATGAGGCGATCAGTGGGTAGAGCTAGTGGAAGGTCGTCTATATGAGACGATCAGTGGGTAGAGGAAGTGGAAGGTCGTCTATATTAGGCGATCAGTGGGTAGAGGAAGTGGAATGTCTATAATGAGGTGATCAGTGTGTAATAGTGGAAGATCGTCTATATGAGGCGATCAGTGGGTAGAGCTAGTGGAAGGTCGTCTATATGAGACGATCAGTGGGTAGAGGAAGTGGAAGGTCGTCTATATTAGGCGATCAGTGGGTAGAGGAAGTCGAAGGTCGTCTAAATGAGGCGATCAGTGGGTAGACCAAGTGGAAGGTAGTCTATATGAGGCGATCAGTGGGTAGAGGAAGTCGAAGGTCGTCTATATGAGACGATCAGTGGGTAGAGCAAGTGGAAGGTCGTCTATATGAGGCGATTAGTGGGTAGAGGAAGTCAAAGGTCGTCTATAATGAGCCGGTCAGTGGGTAGAGCTAGTGGAAGGTAGTCTATATGAGGCTATCAGTGGGTAGAGCAAGTGGAAGGTCGTCTATATGAGGCGATCAGTGAGTAGACCAAGTGCAAGGTCGTCTATATGAGGCGATCAGTGGGTAGAGCAAGTGGAAGGTCGTCTATATGAGGCGATCAGTGGGTAGACCAAGTGGAAGGTAGTCTATATGAGGCGACCAGTGGGTAGAGCAAGTGGAAGGTCGTCTATATGAGGCGTTCAGTGGGTAGAGCAAGTGCAAGGTCCTCTATATGAGGCTATCAGTGGGTAGAGCAAGTGGAATGTCTGTAATGAGGTGATCAGTGGGTAATAGTGGAATGTCGTCTATATGAGGCGATCAGTGGGTAGAGCAAGTGGAATGTCTATAATGAGGTGATCAGTGGGTAATAGTGGAAGGTCGTCTGTATGAGGCGATCAGTGGGTAGATCAAGTGGAAGGTCGTCTATAATGAGGTGATCAGTGGGTAATAGTGGAAGGTCGTCTATATGAGGCGATCAGTGGGTAGAGCAAGTGGAAGGTCGTCTATAATGAGGTGATCAGTGGGTAATAGTGGAAGGTCGTCTATATGAGGCGATCAGTGGGTAGAGCAAGTGGAATGTCTATAATGAGGTGATCAGTGGGTAATAGTGGAAGGTTGTCTATATGAGGCGATCAGTGGGTAGAGCAAGTGGAAGGTCGTCTATAATGAGGTGATCAGTGAGTAATAGTGGAAGGTCGTCTATATGATGCGATCAGTGGGTAGAGCAAGTGGAAGGTCGTCTATATGAGGCGATCAGTGGGTAGAGCAACTGGAAGGTCGTCTATATGAGGCGATTAGTGGGTAGAGCAAGTGGAAGGTAGTCTATATGAGGCGACCAGTGGGTAGAGCAAGTGGAAGGTCGTCTATATAAGGCGACCAGTGGGTACAGAAAGTGGAAGGTCGTGTATATGAGGCGATCAGTGGGTAGAGCTAGTGGAAGGTCGTCTTTATGAGACGATCAGTGGGTAGAGGAAGTGGAAGGTCGTCTATATGAGGCGATCAGTGGGTAGAGGAAGTCGAAGGTCGTCTATATGAGTGTATCAGTGGGTAGAGCAAGTGGAAGGTAGTCTATATGAGACGATCAGTGGGTAGAGGAAATGGAAGGTCGTCTATATGAGGCGATCAGTGGGTAGAGCTAGTGGAAGGTCGTCTATATGAGACGATCAGTGGGTAGAGGAAGTTGAAGGTCGTCTATATTAGGCGATCAGTGGGTAGAGGAAGTCGAAGGTCGTCTATATGAGGCGATCAGTGGGTAGACCAAGTGGAAGGTAGTCTATATGAGGCGATCAGTGGGTAGAGGAAGTCGAAGGTCGTCTATATGAGACGATCAGTGGGTAGAGCAAGTGGAAGGTCGTCTATATGAGGCGATCAGTGGGTAGAGGAAGTCGAAGGTCGTCTATAATGAGGTGATCAGTGGGTAGCGCTAGTGGAAGGTAGTCTATATAAGGCTATCAGTGGGTAGAGCAAGTGGAAGGTCGTCTATATGAGGTGATCAGTGGGTAGAGCAAGTGGAAGGTCGTTTATGTGAGGTAATCAGTGGGTAGAGCAAGTGGAAGGGCGTCTATATGAGGCGATCAGTGGGTAGAGCAAGTGGAAGGTCGTCTATATGAGGCGATTAGAGGGTAGAGCAAGTGGAAGGTCGTCTATATGATGCGATCAGTGGGTAGAGGATGTCGAAGGTCGTCTATAATGAGGCGATCAGTGGGTAGAGCTAGTGGAAGGTAGTCTATATGAAGCTATCAGTGGGTAGAGCAAGTGGAAGGTCGTCTATATGAGGTGATAAGTGGGTAGAACAAGTGGAAGGTCGTCTATATAAGCCGATCAGTGGGTAGACCAATTGCAAGGTCGTCTATATGAGGCGATCAGTAGGTAGAGCAAGTTGAAGGTCGTCTATATGAGGCGATCAGTGGGTAGACCAAGTGGAAGGTAGTCTATATGAGGCGACCAGTGGGTAGAGCAAGTGGAAGGTCGTCTATATGAGGCGATCAGTGGGTAGAACAAGTGGAAGGTCGTCTATTTCAGGCCATCAGTCGGTAGAGCAAGTGGAAGGTCGTCTATATGAGGCGATCAGTGGGTAGAGCTAGCAGAAGGTCGTCTATATGAGACAATCAGTGGGTAGAGCAAGTGGACAGTCGTCTATATAAGGCGATCAGTGGGCAGAGCAAGTGGAAGGTCGTCTATATGAGGCGACCAGTGGGTAGAGCAAGTGCAAGGTCGTCTAAATGAGGCTATCAGTGGGTAGAGCAAGTGAAATGTCGTCTATATGAGGCGATCAGTGGGTAGAGCAAGTCGAAGGTCGTCTATATGAGGCGATCAGTGGGTAAAGCAAGTGGAAGGTCGTCTATAATGAGGTGATCAGCGGGTAATAGTGGAAGGTCGTCTATATGAGGCGATCAGTGGGTAGAGCAAGTCGAATGTCTATAATGAGGTGATCAGGGGGTAATAGTGGAATGTCGTCTATATGAGGCGATCAGATGGTAGAGCAAGTGGAATGTCTATAATGAGGTGATCAGTGGGTAATAGGGGAAGGTCGTCTATAAGAGGCGATCAGTGGGTAGAGCAAGTGGGAGGTCGTCTATAATGAGGTGATCATTGGGTAGAGGAAGTGTAAGGTCGTCTATAATGAGGCGATCAGTGGGTAGAGCTAGTGGAAAGTAGTCTATATGAGGCTATCAGTGGGTAGAGCAAGTGGAATGTCTATAATGAGGTGATCAGTGGGTAATAGTGGACGGTCGTCTATATGAGGCGATCAGTGGGTAGAGCAAGTGGAAGGTCGTCTATAATGAGGTTATCAGTGGGAAATAGTGAAAGGTCGTCTATATGAGGCGATCAGTGGGTAGAGGAAGTGGAATGTCTATAATGAGGTGATCAGTGGGTAATAGTGGAAGATCGTCTATATGAGGCGATCAGTGGGTAGAGCAAGTGGAAGGTCGTCTATAATGAGGTGATCAGTGGGTAATAGTGGAAGGTCGTCTATATGATGCGATCAGTGGGTAGAGCAAGTGGAAGGTCGTCTATAATGAGGTGATCAGTGGGTAATAGTGGAAGGTCGTCTATATGAGGCGATCAGTGGGTAGAGCAACTGGAAGGTCGTCTATATGAGGCGATTAGTGGGTAGAGCAAATGGAAGGTAGTCTATATGAGGCGAACAGTGGGTAGAGAAAGTCGAAGGTCGTCTATATGAGGCGATCAGTGGGTAGACCAAGTGGAAGGTAGTCTATATGAGGCGATCAGTGGGTAGAGGAAGTCGAAGGTCGTCTATATGAGGTGATAAGTGGGTAGAACAAGTGGAAGGTCGTCTATATAAGCCGATCAGTGGGTAGACCAATTGCAAGGTCGTCTATATGAGGCGATCAGTAGGTAGAGCAAGTTGAAGGTCGTCTATATGAGGCGATCAGTGGGTAGACCAAGTGGAAGGTAGTCTATATGAGGCGACCAGTGGGTAGAGCAAGTGGAAGGTCGTCTATATGAGGCGATCAATGGGTAGAACAAGTGGAAGGTCGTCTATTTCAGGCCATCAGTCGGTAGAGCAAGTGGAAGGTCGTCTATATGAGGCGATCAGTGGGTAGAGCTAGCAGAAGGTCGTCTATATGAGACAATCAGTGGGTAGAGCAAGTGGACAGTCGTCTATATAAGGCGATCAGTGGGCAGAGCAAGTGGAAGGTCGTCTATATGAGGCGACCAGTGGGTAGAGCAAGTGCAAGGTCGTCTAAATGAGGCTATCAGTGGGTAGAGCAAGTGAAATGTCGTCTATATGAGGCGATCAGTGGGTAGAGCAAGTCGAAGGTCGTCTATATGAGGCGATCAGTGGGTAAAGCAAGTGGAAGGTCGTCTATAATGAGGTGATCAGCGGGTAATAGTGGAAGGTCGTCTATATGAGGCGATCAGTGGGTAGAGCAAGTCGAATGTCTATAATGAGGTGATCAGGGGGTAATAGTGGAATGTCGTCTATATGAGGCGATCAGATGGTAGAGCAAGTGGAATGTCTATAATGAGGTGATCAGTGGGTAATAGGGGAAGGTCGTCTATAAGAGGCGATCAGTGGGTAGAGCAAGTGGGAGGTCGTCTATAATGAGGTGATCATTGGGTAGAGGAAGTGTAAGGTCGTCTATAATGAGGCGATCAGTGGGTAGAGCTAGTGGAAAGTAGTCTATATGAGGCTATCAGTGGGTAGAGCAAGTGGAATGTCTATAATGAGGTGATCAGTGGGTAATAGTGGACGGTCGTCTATATGAGGCGATCAGTGGGTAGAGCAAGTGGAAGGTCGTCTATAATGAGGTTATCAGTGGGAAATAGTGAAAGGTCGTCTATATGAGGCGATCAGTGGGTAGAGGAAGTGGAATGTCTATAATGAGGTGATCAGTGGGTAATAGTGGAAGATCGTCTATATGAGGCGATCAGTGGGTAGAGCAAGTGGAAGGTCGTCTATAATGAGGTGATCAGTGGGTAATAGTGGAAGGTCGTCTATATGATGCGATCAGTGGGTAGAGCAAGTGGAAGGTCGTCTATAATGAGGTGATCAGTGGGTAATAGTGGAAGGTCGTCTATATGAGGCGATCAGTGGGTAGAGCAACTGGAAGGTCGTCTATATGAGGCGATTAGTGGGTAGAGCAAATGGAAGGTAGTCTATATGAGGCGAACAGTGGGTAGAGAAAGTCGAAGGTCGTCTATATGAGGCGATCAGTGGGTAGACCAAGTGGAAGGTAGTCTATATGAGGCGATCAGTGGGTAGAGGAAGTCGAAGGTCGTCTATATGAGACGATCAGTGGGTAGAGCAAGTGGAAGGTCATCTATATGAGGCGATCAGTGGGTAGAGCAAGTGGAAGGTCGTCTATATGAGGCGACCAGTGGGTAGAGCAAGTGCAAGGTCGTCTAAATGAGGCTATCAGTGGGTAGAGCAAGTGAAATGTCGTCTATATGAGGTGATCAGTGGGTAGCGCTAGTGGAAGGTAGTCTATATAAGGCTATCAGTGGGTAGAGCAAGTGGAAGGTCGTCTATATGAGGTGATCAGTGGGTAGAGCAAGTGGAAGGTCGTTTATGTGAGGTAATCAGTGGGTAGAGCAAGTGGAAGGGCGTCTATATGAGGCGATCAGTGGGTAGAGCAAGTGGAAGGTCGTCTATATGAGGCGATTAGAGGGTAGAGCAAGTGGAAGGTCGTCTATATGATGCGATCAGTGGGTAGAGGATGTCGAAGGTCGTCTATAATGAGGCGATCAGTGGGTAGAGCTAGTGGAAGGTAGTCTATATGAAGCTATCAGTGGGTAGAGCAAGTGGAAGGTCGTCTATATGAGGTGATAAGTGGGTAGAACAAGTGGAAGGTCGTCTATATAAGCCGATCAGTGGGTAGACCAATTGCAAGGTCGTCTATATGAGGCGATCAGTAGGTAGAGCAAGTTGAAGGTCGTCTATATGAGGCGATCAGTGGGTAGACCAAGTGGAAGGTAGTCTATATGAGGCGACCAGTGGGTAGAGCAAGTGGAAGGTCGTCTATATGAGGCGATCAGTGGGTAGAACAAGTGGAAGGTCGTCTATTTCAGGCCATCAGTCGGTAGAGCAAGTGGAAGGTCGTCTATATGAGGCGATCAGTGGGTAGAGCTAGCAGAAGGTCGTCTATATGAGACAATCAGTGGGTAGAGCAAGTGGACAGTCGTCTATATAAGGCGATCAGTGGGCAGAGCAAGTGGAAGGTCGTCTATATGAGGCGACCAGTGGGTAGAGCAAGTGCAAGGTCGTCTAAATGAGGCTATCAGTGGGTAGAGCAAGTGAAATGTCGTCTATATGAGGCGATCAGTGGGTAGAGCAAGTCGAAGGTCGTCTATATGAGGCGATCAGTGGGTAAAGCAAGTGGAAGGTCGTCTATAATGAGGTGATCAGCGGGTAATAGTGGAAGGTCGTCTATATGAGGCGATCAGTGGGTAGAGCAAGTCGAATGTCTATAATGAGGTGATCAGGGGGTAATAGTGGAATGTCGTCTATATGAGGCGATCAGATGGTAGAGCAAGTGGAATGTCTATGAGGTGATCAGTGGGTAATAGGGGAAGGTCGTCTATAAGAGGCGATCAGTGGGTAGAGCAAGTGGGAGGTCGTCTATAATGAGGTGATCATTGGGTAGAGGAAGTGTAAGGTCGTCTATAATGAGGCGATCAGTGGGTAGAGCTAGTGGAAAGTAGTCTATATGAGGCTATCAGTGGGTAGAGCAAGTGGAATGTCTATAATGAGGTGATCAGTGGGTAATAGTGGACGGTCGTCTATATGAGGCGATCAGTGGGTAGAGCAAGTGGAAGGTCGTCTATAATGAGGTTATCAGTGGGTAATAGTGAAAGGTCGTCTATATGAGGCGATCAGTGGGTAGAGGAAGTGGAATGTCTATAATGAGGTGATCAGTGGGTAATAGTGGAAGGTCGTCTATATGAGGCGATCAGTGGGTAGAGCAAGTGGAAGGTCGTCTATAATGAGGTGATCAGTGGGTAATAGTGGAAGGTCGTCTATATAATGCGATCAGTGGGTAGAGCAAGTGGAAGGTCGTCTATAATGAGGTGATCAGTGGGTAATAGTGGAAGGTCGTCTATATGAGGCGATCAGTGGGTAGAGCAACTGGAAGGTCGTCTATATGAGGCGATTAGTGGGTAGAGCAAATGGAAGGTAGTCTATATGAGGCGAACAGTGGGTAGAGAAAGTCGAAGGTCGTCTATATGAGGCGATCAGTGGGTAGACCAAGTGGAAGGTAGTCTATATGAGGCGATCAGTGGGTAGAGGAAGTCGAAGGTCGTCTATATGAGACGATCAGTGGGTAGAGCAAGTGGAAGGTCATCTATATGAGGCGATCAGTGGGTAGAGCAAGTGGAAGGTCGTCTATATGAGGCGACCAGTGGGTAGAGCAAGTGCAAGGTCGTCTAAATGAGGCTATCAGTGGGTAGAGCAAGTGAAATGTCGTCTATATGAGGCGATCAGTGGGTAGAGCAAGTCGAAGGTCGTCTATATGAGGCGATCAGTGGGTAAAGCAAGTGGAAGGTCGTCTATAATGAGGTGATCAGCGGGTAATAGTGGAAGGTCGTCTATATGAGGCGATCAGTGGGTAGAGCAAGTCGAATGTCTATAATGAGGTGATCAGGGGGTAATAGTGGAATGTCGTCTATATGAGGCGATCAGATGGTAGAGCAAGTGGAATGTCTATAATGAGGTGATCAGTGGGTAATAGGGGAAGGTCGTCTATAAGAGGCGATCAGTGGGTAGAGCAAGTGGGAGGTCGTCTATAATGAGGTGATCATTGGGTAGAGGAAGTGTAAGGTCGTCTATAATGAGGCGATCAGTGGGTAGAGCTAGTGGAAAGTAGTCTATATGAGGCTATCAGTGGGTAGAGCAAGTGGAATGTCTATAATGAGGTGATCAGTGGGTAATAGTGGACGGTCGTCTATATGAGGCGATCAGTGGGTAGAGCAAGTGGAAGGTCGTCTATAATGAGGTTATCAGTGGGTAATAGTGAAAGGTCGTCTATATGAGGCGATCAGTGGGTAGAGGAAGTGGAATGTCTATAATGAGGTGATCAGTGGGTAATAGTGGAAGGTCGTCTATATGAGGCGATCAGTGGGTAGAGCAAGTGGAAGGTCGTCTATAATGAGGTGATCAGTGGGTAATAGTGGAAGGTCGTCTATATGATGCGATCAGTGGGTAGAGCAAGTGGAAGGTCGTCTATAATGAGGTGATCAGTGGGTAATAGTGGAAGGTCGTCTATATGAGGCGATCAGTGGGTAGAGAAACTGGAAGGTCGTCTATATGAGGCGATTAGTGGGTAGAGCAAATGGAAGGTAGTCTATATGAGGCGATCAGTGGGTAGAGAAAGTCGAAGGTCGTCTATATGAGGCGATCAGAGGGTAGACCAAGTGGAAGGTAGTCTATATGAGGCGATCAGTGGGTAGAGGAAGTCGAAGGTCGTCTATATGAGACGATCAGTGGGTAGAGCAAGTGGAAGGTCATCTATATGAGGCGATCAGTGGGTAGAGAAAGTCGAAGGTCGTCTATATGAGGCGATCAGTGGGTAGACCAAGTGGAAGGTAGTCTATATGAGGCGATCAGTGGGTAGAGGAAGTCGAAGGTCGTCTATATGAGACGATCAGTGGGTAGAGCAAGTGGAAGGTCATCTATATGAGGCGATCAGTGGGTAGAGGAAGTCGAAGGTCGTCTATAATGAGGTGATCAGTGGGTAGAGCTAGTGGAAGGTAGTCTATATAAGGCTATCAGTGGGTAGAGCAAGTGGAAGGTCGTTTATGTGAGGTAATCAGTGGGTAGAGCAAGTGGAAGGGCGTCTATATGAGGCGATCAGTGGGTAGAGCAAGTGGAAGGTCGTCTATATGAGGCGATTAGAGGGTAGAGCAAGTGGAAGGTCGTCTATATGATGCGATCAGTGGGTAGAGGATGTCGAAGGTCGTCTATAATGAGGCGATCAGTGGGTAGAGCTAGTGGAAGGTAGTCTATATGAGGCTATCAGTGGGTAGAGCAAGTGGAAGGTCGTCTATATGAGGTGATAAGTGGGTAGAACAAGTGGAAGGTCGTCTATATAAGCCGATCAGTGGGTAGACCAATTGCAAGGTCGTCTATATGAGGCGATCAGTGGGTAGAGCAAGTTGAAGGTCGTCTATATGAGGCGATCAGTGGGTAGACCAAGTGGAAGGTAGTCTATGAGGCGACCAGTGGGTAGAGCAAGTGGAAGGTCGTCTATATAAGGCGATCAGTGGGCAGAGCAAGTGGAAGGTCGTCTATATGAGGCGACCAGTGGGTAGAGCAAGTGCAAGGTCGTCTAAATGAGGCTATCAGTGGGTAGAGCAAGTGAAATGTCGTCTATATGAGGCGATCAGTGGGTAGAGCAAGTCGAAGGTCGTCTATATGAGGCGATCAGTGGGTAAAGCAAGTAGAAGGTCTATAATGAGGTGATCAGGGGGTAATAGTGGAATGTCGTCTATATGAGGCGATCAGATGGTAGAGCAAGTGGAATGTCTATAATGAGGTGATCAGTGGGTAATAGGGGAAGGTCGTCTATATGAGGCGATCAGTGGGTAGAGCAAGTCGAATGTCTATAATGAGGTGATCAGGGGGTAATAGTGGAATGTCGTCTATATGAGGCGATCAGATGGTAGAGCAAGTGGAATGTCTATAATGAGGTGATCAGTGGGTAATAGGGGAAGGTCGTCTATAAGAGGCGATCAGTGGGTAGAGCAAGTGGGAGGTCGTCTATAATGAGGTGATCATTGGGTAGAGGAAGTGTATGGTCGTCTATAATGAGGCGATCAGTGGGTAGAGCTAGTGGAAAGTAGTCTATATGAGGCTATCAGTGGGTAGAGCAAGTGGAATGTCTATAATGAGGTGATCAGTGGGTAATAGTGGACGGTCGTCTATATGAGGCGATCAGTGGGTAGAGCAAGTGGAAGGTCGTCTATAATGAGGTTATCAGTGGGTAATAGTGAAAGGTCGTCTATATGAGGCGATCAGTGGGTAGAGGAAGTGGAATGTCTATAATGAGGTGATCAGTGGGTAATAGTGGAAGGTCGTCTATATGAGGCGATCAGTGGGTAGAGCAAGTGGAAGGTCGTCTATAATGAGGTGATCAGTGGGTAATAGTGGAAGGTCGTCTATATGATGCGATCAGTGGGTAGAGCAAGTGGAAGGTCGTCTATAATGAGGTGATCAGTGGGTAATAGTGGAAGGTCGTCTATATGAGGCGATCAGTGGGTAGAGCAACTGGAAGGTCGTCTATATGAGGCGATTAGTGGGTAGAGCAAATGGAAGGTAGTCTATATGAGGCGAACAGTGGGTAGAGAAAGTCGAAGGTCGTCTATATGAGGCGATCAGTGGGTAGACCAAGTGGAAGGTAGTCTATATGAGGCGATCAGTGGGTAGAGGAAGTCGAAGGTCGTCTATATGAGACGATCAGTGGGTAGAGCAAGTGGAAGGTCATCTATATGAGGCGATCAGTGGGTAGAGCAAGTGGAAGGTCGTCTATATGAGGCGACCAGTGGGTAGAGCAAGTGCAAGGTCGTCTAAATGAGGCTATCAGTGGGTAGAGCAAGTGAAATGTCGTCTATATGAGGCGATCAGTGGGTAGAGCAAGTCGAAGGTCGTCTATATGAGGCGATCAGTGGGTAAAGCAAGTGGAAGGTCGTCTATAATGAGGTGATCAGCGGGTAATAGTGGAAGGTCGTCTATATGAGGCGATCAGTGGGTAGAGCAAGTCGAATGTCTATAATGAGGTGATCAGGGGGTAATAGTGGAATGTCGTCTATATGAGGCGATCAGATGGTAGAGCAAGTGGAATGTCTATAATGAGGTGATCAGTGGGTAATAGGGGAAGGTCGTCTATAAGAGGCGATCAGTGGGTAGAGCAAGTGGGAGGTCGTCTATAATGAGGTGATCATTGGGTAGAGGAAGTGTAAGGTCGTCTATAATGAGGCGATCAGTGGGTAGAGCTAGTGGAAAGTAGTCTATATGAGGCTATCAGTGGGTAGAGCAAGTGGAATGTCTATAATGAGGTGATCAGTGGGTAATAGTGGACGGTCGTCTATATGAGGCGATCAGTGGGTAGAGCAAGTGGAAGGTCGTCTATAATGAGGTTATCAGTGGGTAATAGTGAAAGGTCGTCTATATGAGGCGATCAGTGGGTAGAGGAAGTGGAATGTCTATAATGAGGTGATCAGTGGGTAATAGTGGAAGGTCGTCTATATGAGGCGATCAGTGGGTAGAGCAAGTGGAAGGTCGTCTATAATGAGGTGATCAGTGGGTAATAGTGGAAGGTCGTCTATATGATGCGATCAGTGGGTAGAGCAAGTGAAAGGTCGTCTATAATGAGGTGATCAGTGGGTAATAGTGGAAGGTCGTCTATATGAGGCGATCAGTGGGTAGAGCAACTGGAAGGTCGTCTATATGAGGCGATTAGTGGGTAGAGCAAATGGAAGGTAGTCTATATGAGGCGATCAGTGGGTAGAGAAAGTCGAAGGTCGTCTATATGAGGCGATCAGTGGGTAGACCAAGTGGAAGGTAGTCTATATGAGGCGATCAGTGGGTAGAGGAAGTCGAAGGTCGTCTATATGAGACGATCAGTGGGTAGAGCAAGTGGAAGGTCATCTATATGAGGCGATCAGTGGGTAGAGAAAGTCGAAGGTCGTCTATATGAGGCGATCAGTGGGTAGACCAAGTGGAAGGTAGTCTATATGAGGCGATCAGTGGGTAGAGGAAGTCGAAGGTCGTCTATATGAGACGATCAGTGGGTAGAGCAAGTGGAAGGTCATCTATATGAGGCGATCAGTGGGTAGAGGAAGTCGAAGGTCGTCTATAATGAGGTGATCAGTGGGTAGAGCTAGTGGAAGGTAGTCTATATAAGGCTATCAGTGGGTAGAGCAAGTGGAAGGTCGTTTATGTGAGGTAATCAGTGGGTAGAGCAAGTGGAAGGGCGTCTATATGAGGCGATCAGTGGGTAGAGCAAGTGGAAGGTCGTCTATATGAAGCGATTAGAGGGTAGAGCAAGTGGAAGGTCGTCTATATGATGCGATCAGTGGGTAGAGGATGTCGAAGGTCGTCTATAATGAGGCGATCAGTGGGTAGAGCTAGTGGAAGGTAGTCTATATGAGGCTATCAGTGGGTAGAGCAAGTGGAAGGTCGTCTATATGAGGTGATAAGTGGGTAGAACAAGTGGAAGGTCGTCTATATAAGCCGATCAGTGGGTAGACCAATTGCAAGGTCGTCTATATGAGGCGATCAGTGGGTAGAGCAAGTTGAAGGTCGTCTATATGAGGCGATCAGTGGGTAGACCAAGTGGAAGGTAGTCTATATGAGGCGACCAGTGGGTAGAGCAAGTGGAAGGTCGTCTATATAAGGCGATCAGTGGGCAGAGCAAGTGGAAGGTCGTCTATATGAGGCGACCAGTGGGTAGAGCAAGTGCAAGGTCGTCTAAATGAGGCTATCAGTGGGTAGAGCAAGTGAAATGTCGTCTATATGAGGCGATCAGTGGGTAGAGCAAGTCGAAGGTCGTCTATATGAGGCGATCAGTGGGTAAAGCAAGTGGAAGGTCTATAATGAGGTGATCAGGGGGTAATAGTGGAATGTCGTCTATATGAGGCGATCAGATGGTAGAGCAAGTGGAATGTCTATAATGACGTGATCAGTGGGTAATAGGGGAAGGTCGTCTATATGAGGCGATCAGTGGGTAGAGCAAGTCGAATGTCTATAATGAGGTGATCAGGGGGTAATAGTGGAATGTCGTCTATATGAGGCGATCAGATGGTAGAGCAAGTGGAATGTCTATAATGAGGTGATCAGTGGGTAATAGGGGAAGGTCGTCTATAAGAGGCGATCAGTGGGTAGAGCAAGTGGGAGGTCGTCTATAATGAGGTGATCATTGGGTAGAGGAAGTGTAAGGTCGTCTATAATGAGGCGATCAGTGGGTAGAGCTAGTGGAAAGTAGTCTATATGATGCTATCAGTGGGTAGAGCAAGTGGAATGTCTATAATGAGGTGATCAGTGGGTAATAGTGGACGGTCGTCTATATGAGGCGATCAGTGGGTAGAGCAAGTGGAAGGTCGTCTATAATGAGGTTATCAGTGGGTAATAGTGAAAGGTCGTCTATATGAGGCGATCAGTGGGTAGAGGAAGTGGAATGTCTATAATGAGGTGATTAGTGGGTAATAGTGGAAGGTCGTCTATATGAGGCGATCAGTGGGTAGAGCAAGTGGAAGGTCGTCTATAATGAGGTGATCAGTGGGTAATAGTGGAAGGTCGTCTATATGATGCGATCAGTGGGTAAAGCAAGTGGAAGGTCGTCTATAATGAGGTGATCAGTGGGTAATAGTGGAAGGTCGTCTATATGAGGCGATCAGTGGGTAGAGCAACTGGAAGGTCGTCTATATGAGGCGATTAGTGGGTAGAGCAAATGGAAGGTAGTCTATATGAGGCGATCAGTGGGTAGAGAAAGTCGAAGGTCGTCTATATGAGGCGATCAGTGGGTAGACCAAGTGGAAGGTAGTCTATATGAGGCGATCAGTGGGTAGAGGAAGTCGAAGGTCGTCTATATGAGACGATCAGTGGGTAGAGCAAGTGGAAGGTCATCTATATGAGGCGATCAGTGGGTAGAGAAAGTCGAAGGTCGTCTATATGAGGCGATCAGTGGGTAGACCAAGTGGAAGGTAGTCTATATGAGGCGATCAGTGGGTAGAGGAAGTCGAAGGTCGTCTATATGAGACGATCAGTGGGTAGAGCAAGTGGAAGGTCATCTATATGAGGCGATCAGTGGGTAGAGGAAGTCGAAGGTCGTCTATAATGAGGTGATCAGTGGGTAGAGCTAGTGGAAGGTAGTCTATATAAGGCTATCAGTGGGTAGAGCAAGTGGAAGGTCGTCTATATGAGGTGATCAGTGGGTAGAGCAAGTGGAAGGTCGTCTATGTGAGGCAATCAGTGGGTAGAGCAAGTGGAATGTCTATAATGAGGTGATCAGTGGGTAATAGTGGAATGTCGTCTATATGAGGCGATCAGTGGGTAGAGCAAGTGGAATGTCTATAATAAGGTGATCAGTGGGTAATAGTGGAAGATCGTCTGTATGAGGCGATCAGTGGGTAGATCAAGTGGAAGGTCGTCTATAATGAGGTGATCAGTGGGTAATAGTGGAAGGTCGTCTATATGAGGCGATCAGTGGGTAGAGCAAGTGGAATGTCTATAATGAGGTGATCAGTGGGTAATAGTGGAAGGTCGTCTATATGAGGCGATCAGTGGGTAGAGCTAGTGGAAGGTCGTCTATATGAGACGATCAGTGGGTAGAGGAAGTGGAAGGTCGTCTATATTAGGCGATCAGTGGGTAGAGGAAGTCGAAGGTCGTCTAAATGAGGCGATCAGTGGGTAGACCAAGTGGAAGGTAGTTTATATGAGGCGATCAGTGGGTAGAGGAAGTCGAAGGTCGTCTATATGAGACGATCAGTGGGTAGAGCAAGTGGAAGGTAGTCTATATGAGGCGATCAGTGGGTAGAGCTAGTGGAAGGTAGTCTATATGAGGCTATCAGTGGGTAGAGCAAGTGGAAGGTCGTCTATATGAGGTGATCAGTGGGTAGAGCAAGTGGAAGGTCGTCTATATGAGGCGATCAGTGGGTAGAGCAAGTGGAAGGTCCTCTATATGAGGCGATCAGTGGGTAGACCAAGTGGAAGGTAGTCTATATGAGGCGACCATTGGGTAGAGCAAGTGAAAGGTCGTCTATATGAGGCGATCAGTGGGTAGAGCAAGTGCAAGGTCCTCTATATGAGGCTATCAGTGGGTAGAACAAGTGGAATGTCTGTAATGAGGTGATCAGTGGGTAATAGTGGAATGTCGTCTATATGAGGCGATCAGTGGGTAGAGCAAGTGGAATGTCTATAATGAGGTGATCAGTGGGTAATAGTGGAAGGTCGTCTGTATGAGGCGATCAGTGGGTAGATCAAGTGGAAGGTCGTCTATAATGAGGTGATCAGTGGGTAATAGTGGAAGGTCGGCTATATGAGGCGATCAGTGGGTAGAGCAATTGAATGTCTATAATGAGGTGATCAGTGGGTAATAGTGGAAGGTCGTCTATATGAGGCGATCAGTGGGTAGAGCTAGTGGAAGGTCGTCTATATGAGACGATCAGTGGGTAGAGGAAGTGGAAGGTCGTCTATATTAGGCGATCAGTGGGTAGAGGAAGTCGAAGGTCGTCTAAATGAGGCGATCAGTGGGTAGACCAAGTGGAAGGTAGTCTATATGAGGCGATCAGTGGGTAGAGGAAGTCGAAGGTCGTCTATATGAGACGATCAGTGGGTAGAGCAAGTGGAAGGTCGTCTATATGAGGCGATTAGTGGGTAGAGGAATTCAAAGGTCGTCTATAATGAGGCGATCAGTGGGTAGAGCTAGTGGAAGGTAGTCTATATGAGGCTATCAGTGGGTAGAGCAAGTGGAAGGTCGTCTATATGAGGTGATCAGTGGGTAGAGCAAGTGGAAGGTCGTCTATATGAGGCGATCAGTGGGTAGAGCAAGTGGAAGGTCCTCTATATGAGGCGATCAGTGGGTAGACCAAGTGGAAGGTAGTCTATATGAGGCGACCATTGGGTAGAGCAAGTGAAAGGTCGTCTATATGAGGCGATCAGTGGGTAGAGCAAGTGCAAGGTCCTCTATATGAGGCTATCAGTGGGTAGAACAAGTGGAATGTCTGTAATGAGGTGATCAGTGGGTAATAGTGGAATGTCGTCTATATGAGGCGATCAGTGGGTAGAGCAAGTGGAATGTCTATAATGAGGTGATCAGTGGGTAATAGTGGAAGGTCGTCTGTATGAGGCGATCAGTGGGTAGAGCAAGTGGGAGGTCGTCTATAATGAGGTGATCATTGGGTAGAGGAAGTGTAAGGTCGTCTATAATGAGGCGATCAGTGGGTAGAGCTAGTGGAAAGTAGTCTATATGATGCTATCAGTGGGTAGAGCAAGTGGAATGTCTATAATGAGGTGATCAGTGGGTAATAGTGGACGGTCGTCTATATGAGGCGATCAGTGGGTAGAGCAAGTGGAAGGTCGTCTATAATGAGGTTATCAGTGGGTAATAGTGAAAGGTCGTCTATATGAGGCGATCAGTGGGTAGAGGAAGTGGAATGTCTATAATGAGGTGATTAGTGGGTAATAGTGGAAGGTCGTCTATATGAGGCGATCAGTGGGTAGAGCAAGTGGAAGGTCGTCTATAATGAGGTGATCAGTGGGTAATAGTGGAAGGTCGTCTATATGATGCGATCAGTGGGTAAAGCAAGTGGAAGGTCGTCTATAATGAGGTGATCAGTGGGTAATAGTGGAAGGTCGTCTATATGAGGCGATCAGTGGGTAGAGCAACTGGAAGGTCGTCTATATGAGGCGATTAGTGGGTAGAGCAAATGGAAGGTAGTCTATATGAGGCGATCAGTGGGTAGAGAAAGTCGAAGGTCGTCTATATGAGGCGATCAGTGGGTAGACCAAGTGGAAGGTAGTCTATATGAGGCGATCAGTGGGTAGAGGAAGTCGAAGGTCGTCTATATGAGACGATCAGTGGGTAGAGCAAGTGGAAGGTCATCTATATGAGGCGATCAGTGGTTAGAGAAAGTCGAAGGTCGTCTATATGAGGCGATCAGTGGGTAGACCAAGTGGAAGGTAGTCTATATGAGGCGATCAGTGGGTAGAGGAAGTCGAAGGTCGTCTATATGAGACGATCAGTGGGTAGAGCAAGTGGAAGGTCATCTATATGAGGCGATCAGTGGGTAGAGGAAGTCGAAGGTCGTCTATAATGAGGTGATCAGTGGGTAGAGCTAGTGGAAGGTAGTCTATATAAGGCTATCAGTGGGTAGAGCAAGTGGAAGGTCGTCTATATGAGGTGATCAGTGGGTAGAGCAAGTGGAAGGTCGTCTATGTGAGGCAATCAGTGGGTAGAGCAAGTGGAATGTCTATAATGAGGTGATCAGTGGGTAATAGTGGAATGTCGTCTATATGAGGCGATCAGTGGGTAGAGCAAGTGGAATGTCTATAATAAGGTGATCAGTGGGTAATAGTGGAAGATCGTCTGTATGAGGCGATCAGTGGGTAGATCAAGTGGAAGGTCGTCTATAATGAGGTGATCAGTGGGTAATAGTGGAAGGTCGTCTATATGAGGCGATCAGTGGGTAGAGCAAGTGGAATGTCTATAATGAGGTGATCAGTGGGTAATAGTGGAAGGTCGTCTATATGAGGCGATCAGTGGGTAGAGCTAGTGGAAGGTCGTCTATATGAGACGATCAGTGGGTAGAGGAAGTGGAAGGTCGTCTATATTAGGCGATCAGTGGGTAGAGGAAGTCGAAGGTCGTCTAAATGAGGCGATCAGTGGGTAGACCAAGTGGAAGGTAGTTTATATGAGGCGATCAGTGGGTAGAGGAAGTCGAAGGTCGTCTATATGAGACGATCAGTGGGTAGAGCAAGTGGAAGGTAGTCTATATGAGGCGATCAGTGGGTAGAGCTAGTGGAAGGTAGTCTATATGAGGCTATCAGTGGGTAGAGCAAGTGGAAGGTCGTCTATATGAGGTGATCAGTGGGTAGAGCAAGTGGAAGGTCGTCTATATGAGGCGATCAGTGGGTAGAGCAAGTGGAAGGTCCTCTATATGAGGCGATCAGTGGGTAGACCAAGTGGAAGGTAGTCTATATGAGGCGACCATTGGGTAGAGCAAGTGAAAGGTCGTCTATATGAGGCGATCAGTGGGTAGAGCAAGTGCAAGGTCCTCTATATGAGGCTATCAGTGGGTAGAACAAGTGGAATGTCTGTAATGAGGTGATCAGTGGGTAATAGTGGAATGTCGTCTATATGAGGCGATCAGTGGGTAGAGCAAGTGGAATGTCTATAATGAGGTGATCAGTGGGTAATAGTGGAAGGTCGTCTGTATGAGGCGATCAGTGGGTAGATCAAGTGGAAGGTCGTCTATAATGAGGTGATCAGTGGGTAATAGTGGAAGGTCGGCTATATGAGGCGATCAGTGGGTAGAGCAATTGAATGTCTATAATGAGGTGATCAGTGGGTAATAGTGGAAGGTCGTCTATATGAGGCGATCAGTGGGTAGAGCTAGTGGAAGGTCGTCTATATGAGACGATCAGTGGGTAGAGGAAGTGGAAGGTCGTCTATATTAGGCGATCAGTGGGTAGAGGAAGTCGAAGGTCGTCTAAATGAGGCGATCAGTGGGTAGACCAAGTGGAAGGTAGTCTATATGAGGCGATCAGTGGGTAGAGGAAGTCGAAGGTCGTCTATATGAGACGATCAGTGGGTAGAGCAAGTGGAAGGTCGTCTATATGAGGCGATTAGTGGGTAGAGGAATTCAAAGGTCGTCTATAATGAGGCGATCAGTGGGTAGAGCTAGTGGAAGGTAGTCTATATGAGGCTATCAGTGGGTAGAGCAAGTGGAAGGTCGTCTATATGAGGTGATCAGTGGGTAGAGCAAGTGGAAGGTCGTCTATATGAGGCGATCAGTGGGTAGAGCAAGTGGAAGGTCCTCTATATGAGGCGATCAGTGGGTAGACCAAGTGGAAGGTAGTCTATATGAGGCGACCATTGGGTAGAGCAAGTGAAAGGTCGTCTATATGAGGCGATCAGTGGGTAGAGCAAGTGCAAGGTCCTCTATATGAGGCTATCAGTGGGTAGAACAAGTGGAATGTCTGTAATGAGGTGATCAGTGGGTAATAGTGGAATGTCGTCTATATGAGGCGATCAGTGGGTAGAGCAAGTGGAATGTCTATAATGAGGTGATCAGTGGGTAATAGTGGAAGGTCGTCTGTATGAGGCGATCAGTGGGTAGATCAAGTGGAAGGTCGTCTATAATGAGGTGATCAGTGGGTAATAGTGGAAGGTCGTCTATATGAGGCGATCAGTTAGTAGAGCAAGTGGAAGGTCGTCTATAATGAGGTGATCAGTGGGTAATAATGGAAGGTCGTCTATATGAGGCGATCAGTGGGTAGAGCAAGTGGAAGGTCGTCTATAATGAGGTGATCAGTGAGTAATAGTGGAAGGTCGTCTATATGATGCGATCAGTGGGTAGAGCAAGTGGAAGGTCGTCTATATGAGGCGATCAGTGGGTAGAGCAACTGGAAGGTCGTCTATATGAGGCGATTAGTGGGTAGAGCAAGAGGAAGGTAGTCTATATGAGGCGACCAGTGGGTAGAGCAAGTGGAAGGTCGTCTATATAAGGCGATCAGTGGGTACAGAAAGTGGATGGTCGTGTATATGAGGCGATCAGTGGGTAGAGCTAGTGGAAGGTCGTCTTTATGAGACGATCAGTGGGTAGAGGAAGTGGAAGGTCGTCTATATAAGGCGATCAGTGGGTAGAGGAAGTCGAAGGTCGTCTATATGAGTGTATCAGTGGGTAGAGCAAGTGGAAGGTAGTCTATATGAGACGATCAGTGGGTAGAGGAAATGGAAGGTCGTCTATATGAGGCGATCAGTGGGTAGAGGAAGTCGAAGGTCGTCTATATGAGACGATCAGTGGGTAGAGCAAGTGGAAGGTCATCTATATGAGGCGATCAGTGGGTAGAGGAAGTCGAAGGTCGTCTATAATGAGGTGATCAGTGGGTAGAGCTAGTGGAAGGTAGTCTATATAAGGCTATCAGTGGGTAGAGCAAGTGGAAGGTCGTCTATATGAGGTGATCAGTGGGTAGAGCAAGTGGAAGGTCGTCTATGTGAGGCAATCAGTGGGTAGAGCAAGTGGAATGTCTATAATGAGGTGATCAGTTGGTAATAGTGGAATGTCGTCTATATGAGGCGATCAGTGGGTAGAGCAAGTGGAATGTCTATAATAAGGTGATCAGTGGGTAATAGTGGAAGATCGTCTGTATGAGGCGATCAGTGGGTAGATCAAGTGGAAGGTCGTCTATAATGAGGTGATCAGTGGGTAATAGTGGAAGGTCGTCTAAATGAGGCGATCAGTGGGTAGAGCAAGTGGAATGTCTATAATGAGGTGATCAGTGGGTAATAGTGGAAGGTCGTCTATATGAGGCGATCAGTGGGTAGAGCTAGTGGAAGGTCGTCTATATGAGACGATCAGTGGGTAGAGGAAGTGGAAGGTCGTCTATATTAGGCGATCAGTGGGTAGAGGAAGTCGAAGGTCGTCTAAATGAGGCGATCAGTGGGTAGACCAAGTGGAAGGTAGTTTATATGAGGCGATCAGTGGGTAGAGGAAGTCGAAGGTCGTCTATATGAGACGATCAGTGGGTAGAGCAAGTGGAAGGTAGTCTATATGAGGCGATCAGTGGGTAGAGCTAGTGGAAGGTAGTCTATATGAGGCTATCAGTGGGTAGAGCAAGTGGAAGGTCGTCTACATGAGGTGATCAGTGGGTAGAGCAAGTGGAAGGTCGTCTATATGAGGCGATCAGTGGGTAGAGCAAGTGGAAGGTCCTCTATATGAGGCGATCAGTGGGTAGACCAAGTGGAAGGTAGTCTATTTGAGGCGACCATTGGGTAGAGCAAGTGAAAGGTCGTCTATATGAGGCGATCAGTGGGTAGAGCAAGTGCAAGGTCCTCTATATGAGGCTATCAGTGGGTAGAACAAGTGGAATGTCTGTAATGAGGTGATCAGTGGGTAATAGTGGAATGTCGTCTATATGAGGCGATCAGTGGGTAGAGCAACTGGAATGTCTATAATGAGGTGATCAGTGGGTAATAGTGGAAGGTCGTCTGTATGAGGCGATCAGTGGGTAGATCAAGTGGAAGGTCGTCTATAATGAGATGATCAGTGGGTAATAGTGGAAGGTCGGCTATATGAGGCGATCAGTGGGTAGAGCAATTGAATGTCTATAATGAGGTGATCAGTGGGTAATAGTGGAAGGTCGTCTATATGAGGCGATCAGTGGGTAGAGCTAGTGGAAGGTCGTCTATATGAGACGATCAGTGGGTAGAGGAAGTGGAAGGTCGTCTATATTAGGCGATCAGTGGGTAGAGGAAGTCGAAGGTCGTCTAAATGAGGCGATCAGTGGGTAGACCAAGTGGAAGGTAGTCTATATGAGGCGATCAGTGGGTAGAGGAAGTCGAAGGTCGTCTATATGAGACGATCAGTGGGTAGAGCAAGTGGAAGGTCGTCTATATGAGGCGAATAGTGGGTAGAGGAATTCAAAGGTCGTCTATAATGAGGCGATCAGTGGGTAGAGCTAGTGGAAGGTAGTCTATATGAGGCTATCAGTGGGTAGAGCAAGTGGAAGGTCGTCTATATGAGGTGATCAGTGGGTAGAGCAAGTGGAAGGTCGTCTATATGAGGCGATCAGTGGGTAGAGCAAGTGGAAGGTCCTCTATATGAGGCGATCAGTGGGTAGACCAAGTGGAAGGTAGTCTATATGAGGCGACCATTGGGTAGAGCAAGTGAAAGGTCGTCTATATGAGGCGATCAGTGGGTAGAGCAAGTGCAAGGTCCTCTATATGAGGCTATCAGTGGGTAGAACAAGTGGAATGTCTGTAATGAGGTGATCAGTGGGTAATAGTGGAATGTCGTCTATATGAGGCGATCAGTGGGTAGAGCAAGTGGAATGTCTATAATGAGGTGATCAGTGGGTAATAGTGGAAGGTCGTCTGTATGAGGCGATCAGTGGGTAGATCAAGTGGAAGGTCGTCTATAATGAGGTGATCAGTGGGTAATAGTGGAAGGTCGTCTATATGAGGCGATCAGTTAGTAGAGCAAGTGGAAGGTCGTCTATAATGAGGTGATCAGTGGGTAATAATGGAAGGTCGTCTATATGAGGCGATCAGTGGGTAGAGCAAGTGGAAGGTCGTCTATAATGAGGTGATCAGTGAGTAATAGTGGAAGGTCGTCTATATGATGCGATCAGTGGGTAGAGCAAGTGGAAGGTCGTCTATATGAGGCGATCAGTGGGTAGAGCAACTGGAAGGTCGTCTATATGAGGCGATTAGTGGGTAGAGCAAGAGGAAGGTAGTCTATATGAGGCGACCAGTGGGTAGAGCAAGTGGAAGGTCGTCTATATAAGGCGATCAGTGGGTACAGAAAGTGGATGGTCGTGTATATGAGGCGATCAGTGGGTAGAGCTAGTGGAAGGTCGTCTTTATGAGACGATCAGTGGGTAGAGGAAGTGGAAGGTCGTCTATATAAGGCGATCAGTGGGTAGAGGAAGTCGAAGGTCGTCTATATGAGTGTATCAGTGGGTAGAGCAAGTGGAAGGTAGTCTATATGAGACGATCAGTGGGTAGAGGAAATGGAAGGTCGTCTATATGAGGCGATCAGTGGGTAGAGCTAGTGGAAGGTCGTCTATATGAGACGATCAGTGGGTAGAGGAAGTTGAAGGTCGTCTATATTAGGCGATCAGTGGGTAGAGGAAGTCGAAGGTCGTCTATATGAGGCGATCAGTGGGTAGACCAAGTGGAAGGTAGTCTATATGAGGCGATCAGTGGGTAGAGGAAGTCGAAGGTCGTCTATATGAGACGATCAGTGGGTAGAGCAAGTGGAAGGTCGTCTATATGAGGCGATCAGTGGGTAGAGGAAGTCGAAGGTCGTCTATAATGAGGTGATCAGTGGGTAGTGCTAGTGGAAGGTAGTCTATATAAGGCTATCAGTGGGTAGAGCAAGTGGAAGGTCGTCTATATGAGGCGATCAGTGGGTAGAGCAAGTGGAAGGTCGTCTATATGAGGCGATCAGTGGGTAGACCAATTGCAAGGTCGTCTATATGAGGCGATCAGTGGGTAGAGCAAGTTGAAGGTCGTCTATATGAGGCGATCAGTGGGTAGACCAAGTGGAAGGTAGTCTAAATGAGGCGATCAGTGGGTAGAGCAAGTGGAAGGTCGTCTATATGAGGCGATCAGTGGGTAGAACAAGTGGAAGGTCGTCTATTTCAGGCGATCAGTCAGTAGAGCAAGTGGTAGGTCGTCTATATGAGGCGATCAGTGGGTAGAGCTAGCAGAAGGTCGTCTATTTGAGACAATCAGTGGGTAGAGCAAGTGGACAGTCGTCTATATAAGGCGATCAGTGGGCAGAGCAAGTGGAAGGTCGTCTATATGAGGCGACCAGTGGGTAGAGCAAGTGCAAGGTCGTCTAAATGAGGCTATCAGTGGGTAGAGCAAGTGAAATGTCGTCTATATGAGGCGATCAGTGGGTAGAGCAAGTCGAAGGTCGTCTATATGAGGCGATCAGTGGGTAGAACAAGTGGAAGGTCGTCTATAATGAGGTGATCAGCGGGTAATAGTGGAAGGTCGTCTATATGAGGCGATCAGTGGGTAGAGCAAGTCGAATGTCTATAATGAGGTGATCAGGGGGTAATAGTGGAATGTCGTCTATATGAGGCGATCAGATGGTAGAGCAAGTGGAATGTCTATAATGAGGTGATCAGTGGGTAATAGTGGAAGGTCGTCTATAAGAGGCGATCAGTGGGTAGAGCAAGTGGGAGGTCGTCTATAATGAGGTGATCAGTGGGTAGAGGAAGTGTAAGGTCGTCTATAATGAGGCGTTCAGTGGGTAGAGCTAGTGGAAAGTAGTCTATATGAGGCTATCAGTGGGTAGAGCAAGTGGAATGTCTATAATGAGGTGATCAGTGGGTAATAGTGGAAGGTCGTCTATATGAGGCGATCAGTGGGTAGAGCAAGTGGAAGGTCGTCTATAATGAGGTGATCAGTGGGTAATAGTAGAAGGTCGTCTATATGAGGCGATCAGTGGGTAGAGCAAGTGGAAGGTCGTCTATAATGAGGTTATCAGTGGGTAATAGTGAAAGGTCGTCTATATGAGGCGATCAGTGGGTAGAGGAAGTGGAATGTCTATAATGAGGTGATCAGTGGGTAATAGTGGAAGGTCGTCTATATGAGGCGATCAGTGGGTAGAGCAAGTGGAAGGTCGTCTATAATGAGGTTATCAGTGGTTAATAGTGGAAGGTCGTCTATATGATGCGATCAGTGGGTAGAGCAAGTGGAAGGTCGTCTATAATGAGGTGATCAGTGGGTAATAGTGGAAGGTCGTCTATATGAGGCGATCAGTGGGTAGAGCAACTGGAAGGTCGTCTATATGAGGCGATTAGTGGGTAGAGCAAATGGAAGGTAGTCTATATGAGGCGACCATTGGGTAGAGCAAGTGGAAGGTCCTCTATATAAAGCGACCAGTGGGTACAGAAAGGGGAAGGTCGTCTATATGAGGCGATCAGTGGGTAGAGCTAGTGGAAGGTCGTCTTTATGAGACGATCAGTGGGTAGAGGAAGTGGAAGGTCGTCTATATGAGGCGATCAGTGGGTAGAGGAATTCGAAGGTCGTCTATATGAGGCGATCAGTGGGTAGAGCAAGTGGAAGGTAGTCTATATGAGACGATCAGTGGGTAGAGGAAGTGGAAGGTCGTCTATATGAGACGATCAGTGGGTAGAGGAAGTGGAAGGTCGTCTATATTAGGCGATCAGTGGGTAGAGGAAGTCGAAGGTCGTCTATGTGAGGCGATCAGTGGGTAGACCAAGTGGAAGGTAGTCTATATGAGGCGATCAGTGGGTAGAGGAAGTCGAAGGTCGGCTATATGAGACGATCAGTGGGTAGAGCAAGTGGAAGGTCGTCTTTATGAGACGATCAGTGGGTAGAGGAAGTGGAAGGTCGTCTATATGAGGTGATAAGTGGGTAGAGCAAGTGGAAGGTCGTCTATATGAGGCGATCAGTGGGTAGACCAATTGCAAGGTCGTCTATATGAGGCGATCAGTGGGTATAGCAAGTTGAAGGTCGTCTATATGAGGCGATCAGTGGGTAGACCAAGTGGAAGGTAGTCTATATGAGGCGACCAGTGGGTAGAGCAAGTGGAAGGTCGTCTATATGAGGCGATTAGTGGGTAGAACAAGTGGAAGGTCGTCTATTTCAGGCGATCAGTCGGTAGAGCAAGTGGAAGGTCGTCTTTATGAGGCGATCAGTGGGTAGAGCTAGCAGAAGGTCGTCTATATGAGACAATCAGTGGGTAGAGCAAGTGGACAGTCGTCTATATAAGGCGATCATTGGGCAGAGCAAGTGGAAGGTCGTCTATATGAGGCGACCAGTGGGTAGAGCAAGTGCAAGGTCGTCTAAATGAGGCTATCAGTGGGTAGAGCAAGTGAAATGTCGTCTATATGAGGCGATCAGTGGGTAGAGCAAGTCGAAGGTCGTCTATATGAGGCGATCAGTGGGTAAAGCAAGTGGAAGGTCGTCTATAATGAGGTGATCAGCGGGTAATAGTGGAAGGTCGTCTATATGAGGCGATCAGTGGGTAGAGCAAGTCGAATGTCAATAATGAGGTGATCAGGGGGTAATAGTGGAATGTCGTCTATATGAGGCGATCAGATGGTAGAGCAAGTGGAATGTCTATAATGAGGTGATCAGTGGGTAATAGTGGAAGGTCGTTTATATGAGGCGATTAGTGGGTAGAAGAAGGGGAAGGTCGTCTATTTCAGGCGATCAGTCGGTAGAGCAAGTGGAAGGTCGTCTATATGAGGCGATCAGTGGGTAGAGCTAGCAGAAGGTCGTCTATATGAGACAATCAGTGGGTAGAGCAAGTGGACAGTCGTCTATATAAGGCGATCATTGGGCAGAGCAAGTGGAAGGTCGTCTATATGAGGCGACCAGTGGGTAGAGCAAGTGCAAGGTCGTCTAAATGAGGCTATCAGTGGGTAGAGCAAGTGAAATGTCGTCTATATGAGGCGATCAGTGGGTAGAGCAAGTCGAAGGTCGTCTATATGAGGCGATCAGTGGGTAAAGCAAGTGGAAGGTCGTCTATAATGAGGTGATCAGCGGGTAATAGTGGAAGGTCGTCTATATGAGGCGATCAGTGGGTAGAGCAAGTCGAATGTCAATAATGAGGTGATCAGGGGGTAATAAGGGAATGTCGTCTATATGAGGCGATCAGATGGTAGAGCAAGTGGAATGTCTATAATGAGGTGATCAGTGGGTAATAGTGGAAGGTCGTCTATAAGAGGCGATCAGTGGGTAGAGCAAGTGGGAGGTCGTCTATAATGAGGTGATCAGTGGGTAGAGGAAGTGTAAGGTCGTCTATAATGAGGCGATCAGTGGGTAGAGCTAGTGGAAAGTAGTCTATATGAGGCTATCAGTGGGTAGAGCAAGTGGAATGTCTATAATGAGGTGATCAGTGGGTAATAGTGGAAGGTCGTCTATATGAGGCGATCAGTGGGTAGAGCAAGTGGAAGGTCGTCTATAATGAGGTGATCAGTGGGTAATAGTGGAAGGTCGTCTATATGAGGCGATCAGTGGGTAGAGCAAGTGGAATGTCTATAATGAGGTGATCAGTGGGTAATAGTGGAAGGTCGTCTATATGAGGCGATCAGTGGGTAGAGCAAGTGGAAGGTCGTCTATAATGAGGTGATCAGTGGGTAATAGTGGAAGGTCGTCTATGTGATGCGATCAGTGGGTAGAGCAAGTGGAAGGTCGTCTATAATGAGGTGATCAGTGGGTAATAGTGGAAGGTCCTCTATATGAGGCGATCAGTGGGTATAGCAACTGGAAGGTCGTCTATATGAGGCGATTAGTGGGTAGAGCAAATGGAAGGTAGTCTATATGAGGCGACCAGTGGGTAGAGCAAGTGGAAGGTCGTCTATATAAAGCGACCAGTGGGTACAGAAAGTGGAAGGTCGTCTATATGAGGCGATCAGTGGGTAGAGCTAGTGGAAGGTCGTCTTTATGAGACGATCAGTGGGTAGAGGAAGTGGAAGGTCGTCTATATGAGGCGATCAGTTGGTAGAGGAAGTCGAAGGTCGTCTATATGAGGCGATCAGTGGGTAGAGCAAGTGGAAGGTAGTCTATATGAGACGATCAGTGGGTAGAGGAACTGGAAGGTCGTCTATATGAGGCGATCAGTGGGTAGAGCTAGTGGAAAGTCGTCTATATGAGACGATCAGTGGGTAGAGGAAGTGGAAGGTCGTCTATATTAGGCGATCAGTGGGTAGAGGAAGTCGAAGGTCGTCTATATGAGGCGATCAGTGGGTAGACCAAGTGGAAGGTAGTCTATATTAGGCGATCAGTGGGTAGAGGAAGTCGAAGGTCGGCTATATGAGACGATCAGTGGGTAGAGCAAGTGGAAGGTCGTCTATATGAGGCGATCAGTGGGTAGAGGAAGTCGAAGGTCATCTATAATGAGGCGATCAGTGGGTAGAGCTAGTGGAAGGTAGTCTATATGAGGCTATCAGTGGGTAGAGCAAGTGGAAGGTCGTCTATATGAGGTGATCAGTGGGTAGAGCAAGTGGAAGGTCGTCTATGTGAGGCGTTAAGTGGGTAGAGCAAGTGGAAGGTCGTCTATATGAGGCGATCAGAGGGTAGAGCAACTGGAAGGTCGTCTATATGAGGCGATCAGTGGGTAGAGGAAGTCGAAGGTCGTCTATAATGAGGCGATCAGTGGGTAGAGCTAGTGGAAGGTAGTCTATATGAGGCTATCAGTGGGTAGAGCAAGTGGAAGGTCGTCTATATGACGTGATCAGTGGGTAGAGCAAGTGGAAGTTCGTCTATATGAGGCGATCAGTGGGTAGACCAAGTGCAAGGTCGTCTATATGAGGCGATCAGTGGGTAGAGCAAGTGGAAGGTCATCTATTTCAGGCGATCAGTCGGTAGAGCAAGTGGAAGGTCGTCTATATGAGGCGATCAGTGGGTAGAGCTAGCAGAAGGTCGTCTATATGAGACAATCAGTGGGTAGTGCAAATGGACAGTCGTCTATATGAGGCGATCAGTGGGCAGAGCAAGTGGAAGGTCGTCTATATGAGGCGACCAGGGGGTAGAGCAAGTGCAAGGTCGTCTAAATGAGGTTATCTGTGGGTAGAGCAAGTGAAATGTCGTCTATATGAGACGATCAGTGGGTAGAGCAAGTCGAAGGTCGTCTATATGAGGCGATCAGTGGGTAAAGCAAGTGGAAGGTCGTCTATATGAGGCGATCAGTGGGTAGAGCAAGTCGAATGTCTATAATGAGGTGCTCAGTGGGTAATAGTGGAATGTCGTTTATATGAGGCGATCAGTGGGTAGAGCAAGTGGAATGTCTATAATGAGGTGATCAGTGGGTAATAGTGGATGGTCGTCTATATGAGGCGATCAGTGGGTAGAGCAAGTGGAAGGTCGTCTATAATGAGGTGATCAGTGGGTAATAGTGGAAGGTCGTCTATATGAGGCGATCAGTGGGTAGAGCAAGTGGAAGGTCGTCTATAATGAGGTGATCAGTGGGTAATAGTGGAAGGTCGTCTATATGAGGCGATCAGTGCGTAGAGCAAGTGGATTGTCTATAATGAGGTGATCAGTGGGTAATAGTGGAAGGTCGTCTATATGAGGCGATCAGTGGGTAGAGCAAGTGGAAGGTCGTCTATAATGAGGTGATCAGTGGGTAATAGTGGAAGGTCGTCTATATGAGGCGATCAGTGGGTAGAGCAAGTGGAATGTCTATAATGAGGTGATCAGTGGGTAATAGTGGAAGGTCGTCTATATGAGGCGATCAGTGGGTAGAGCAAGTGGAAGGTCGTCTATAATGAGGTGATCAGTGGGTAGAAGAAGTGTAAGGTCGTCTTTAATGAGGCGATCAGTGGGTAGAGCTAGTGGAAGGTAGTCTATATGAGGCTATCAGTGGGTAGAGCAAGTGGAAGGTCGTCTATATGAGGCGTTCAGTGGGTAGAGCAAGTGGAAGGTCGTCTATATGAGGCGATCAGAGGGTAGAGCAAGTGGAAGGTCGTCTATTTGAGGCGATCAGTGGGAAGAGGAAGTGGATTGTCTATAATGAGGTGATCAGTGGGTAATAGTGGAAGGTCGTCTAAATGATGCGATCAGTGGGTAGAGCAAGTAGAAGGTCGTCTATAAGGAGGTGATCAGTGGGTAATAGTGGAAGGTCGTCTATATGAGGCGATCAGTGGGTAGAGCAAGTGGAAGGTCGTCTATATGAGGTGATTAGTGGGTAGAGCAAGTGGAAGGTAGTCTATATGAGGCGACCAGTGGGTAGAGCAAGTGGAAGGTCGTCTATATAAGGCGACCAGTGGGTACAGAAAGTGGAAGGTCGTCTATATGAGGCGATCAGTGGGTAGAGCTAGTGGAAGGTCGTCTGTATGAGACGATCAGTGGGTAGAGGAAGTCTAAGGTCGTCTATATGAGGCGATCAATGGGTAGAGCAAGTGGAAGGTAGTCTATATGAGACGATCAGTGGGTAGAGGAAGTGGAAGGTCGTCTATATGAGGCGATCAGTGGGTAGAGCTAGTGGAAGATCGTCTATATGAGACGATCAGTGGGTAGAGGAAGTGGAAGGTTGTCTATATTAGGTGATCAATGGGTAGAGGAAGTCGAAGGTCGTCTATATGAGACGATCAGTGGGTAGAGCAAGTGAAAGGTCATCTATATGAGGCGATCAGTGGGTAGAGCAAGTGGAATGTCTATAATGAGGTGATCAGTGGGTAATAGTGGAAGGTCGTCTATATGAGGCGATCAGTGGGTAGAGCAAGTGGAAGGTCGTCTATAATGAGGTGATCAGTGGGTAATAGTGGAAGGTCGTCTATATCATGCGATCAATGGGTAGAGCAAGTGGAAGGTCGTCTATAATGAGGTGATCAGTGGGTAATAGTGGAAGGTCGTCTATATGAGGCGATCAGTGGGTAGAGCAAGTCGAATGTCTATAATGAGGTGATCAGTGGGTAATAGTGGAATGCCGTCCATATGAGGCGATCAGTGGGTAGAGCAAGTGGAATGTCTATAATGAGGTGATCAGTGGGTAATAGTGGAAGGTCGTCTATATGAGGCGATCAGTGGGTAGAGCAAGTGGAAGGTCGTCTATAATGAGGTGATCAGTGGGTAGAAGAAGTGTAAGGTCGTCTATAATGAGGCGATCAGTGGGTAGAGCTAGTGGAAGGTAGTCTATATGAGGCTATCAGTGGGTAGAGCAAGTGGAAGGTCGTCTATATGAGGCGTTCAGTAGGTAGAGCAAGTGGAAGGTCGTCTATATGAGGCGATCAGAGGGTAGAGCAAGTGGAAGGTCGTCTATTTGAGGCGATCAGTGGGAAGAGGAAGTCGAAGGTCGTCTATAATGAGGCGATGAGTGGGTAGAGCTAGTGGAAGGTAGTCTACATGAGGCTATCAGTGGGTAGAGCAAGTGGAAGGTCGTCTATATGACGTGATCAGTGGGTAGAGCAAGTGGAAGTTCGTCTATGTGAGGCGATCAGTGGGTAGAGCAAGTGCAAGGTCGTCTATATGAGGCGATCAGTGGGTAGAGCAAGTGGAAGGTCGTCTATATGAGGCGTTCAGTGGGTAGACCAAGTGGAAGGTACTCTATATGAGGCGACCAGTGGGTAGAGCAAGTGGAAGGTCGTCTATATTAGGCGTTCAGTGGGTAGAGCAAGTGCAAGGTCCTCTATATGAGGCGATCAGTGGGTAGAACAAGTGGAAGATCATCTATTTCAGGCGATCAGTCGGTAGAGCAAGTGGAAGGTCGTCTATATGAGGCGATCAGTGGGTAGAGCTAGAAGAAGGTCGTCTATATGAGACAATCAGTGGGTAGAGCAAGTGGACAGTCGTCTATATGAGGCGATCAGTGGGCAGAGCAAGTGGAAGGTCGTCTAGATGAGGCGACCAGTGGGTAGAGCAAATGCAAGGTCGTCTAAATAAGGCTATCAGTGGGTAGAGCAAGTGAAATGTCGTCTATATGAGACGATCAGTGGATAGAGCAAGTCGAAGGTCGTCTATATGAGGCGATAAGTGGGTAAAGCAAGTGGAAGGTCGTCTATAATGAGGCTATCAGTGGGTAATAGTGGAAGGTCGTCTATATGATGCGATCAGTGGGTAGAGCAAGTCGAATGTCTATAATGAGGTGATTAGTGGGTAATAGTGGAATGTCGTCTATATGAGGCGATCAGTGGGTAGAGCAAGTGGAATGTCTATAATGAGGTGATCAGTGGGTAATAGTGGAAGGTCGTCTATATGAGGCGATCAGTGGGTAGAGCAAGTGCAAGGTCGTCTGTAATGAGGAGATCAGTGGGTAATTGTGGAAGGTCGTCTATATGAGGCGATCAGTGCGTAGAGCAAGTGGAATGTCTATAATGAGGTGATCAGTGGGTAATAGTGGAAGGTCGTCTATATGAGGTGATCAGTGGGTAATAGTGGAAGGTCGTCTATATGAGGCTATCAGTGGGTAGAGCAAGTGGAAGGTCGTCTATATGAGGCGTTCAGTGGGTAGAGCAAGTGGAAGGTCGTCTATATGAGGCGATCAGAGGGTAGAGCAACTGGAAGGTCGTCTATATGAGGCGATCAGTGGGTAGAGGAAGTCGAAGGTCGTCTATAATGAGGCGATCAGTGGGTAGAGCTAGTGGAAGGTAGTCTATATGAGGCTATCAGTGGGTAGAGCAAGTGGAAGGTCGTCTATATGACGTGATCAGTGGGTAGAGCAAGTGGAAGTTCGTCTATATGAGGCGATCAGTGGGTAGACCAAGTGCAAGGTCGTCTATATGAGGCGATCAGTGGGTAGAGCAAGTGGAAGGTCATCTATTTCAGGCGATCAGTCGGTAGAGCAAGTGGAAGGTCGTCTATATGAGGCGATCAGTGGGTAGAGCTAGCAGAAGGTCGTCTATATGAGACAATCAGTGGGTAGTGCAAGTGGACAGTCGTCTATATGAGGCGATCAGTGGGCAGAGCAAGTGGAAGGTCGTCTATATGAGGTGACCAGTGGGTAGAGCAAGTGCAAGGTCGTCTATATGAGACGATCAGTGGGTAGAGCAAGTCTAAGGTCGTTTATATGAGGCGATCAGTGGGTAATAGTGGAAGGTCGTCTATATGAGACGATCAATGGGTAGAGCAAGTGGAAGGTCGTCTATAATGAGGTGATCAGTGGGTAATAGTGGAAGGTCGTCTATATGAGGCGATCAGTGGGTAGAGCAAGTGGAATGTCTATAATGAGGTGATCAGTGGGTAATAGTGGAAGGTCGTCTATATGAGACGATCAGTGGGTAGAGCAAGTGGAAGGTCGTCTATAATAAGGTGATCAGTGGGTAATAGTGGAAGGTCGTCGATATGATGCGATCAGTGGGTAGAGCAAGTGGAAGGTCGTCTATAATGAGGTGATCAGTGGGTAATAGTGGAAGGTCGTCTATATGAGGCGATCAGTGGGTAGAGCAAGTGGAAGGTCGTCTATATGAGGCGATTAGTGGGTAGAGCAAGTGGAAGGTAGTCTATATGAGGCGACCAGTGGGTAGAGCAAGTGGAAGGTCGTCTATATAAGGCGACCAGTGGGTACATAAAGTGGAAGGTCGTCTATATGAGGCGATCAGTGGGTAGAGCTAGTGGAAGGTCGTCTGTATGATACGATCAGTGGGTAGAGGAAGTCTAAGGTCGTCTATATGAGGCGATCAGTGAGTAGAGCAAGTGGAAGGTAGTCTATATGAGACGATCAGTGGGTAGAGGAAGTGGAAGGTCGTCTATATGAGGCGATCAGTGGGTAGAGCTAGTGGAAGATCGTCTATATGAGCCGATCAGTGGGTAGAGGAAGTGGAAGGTTGTCTATATTAGGTGATCAGTGGGTAGAGGAAGTCGAAGGTCGTCTATATGAGACGATCAGTGGGTAGAGCAAGTGAAAGGTCATCTATATGAGGCGATCAGTGGGTAGAGCAAGTGGAATGTCTATAATGAGGTGATCAGTGGGTAATAGTGGAAGGTCGTCTATATGAGGCGATCAGTGGGTAGAGCAAGTGGAAGGTCGTCTATAATGAGGTGATCAGTGGGTAATAGTGGAAGGTCGTCTATATGATGCGATCAATGGGTAGAGCAAGTGGAAGGTCGTCTATAATGAGGTGATCAGTGGGTAATAGTGGAAGGTCGTCTATATGAGGCGATCAGTGGGTAGAGCATGTCGAATGTCTATAATGAGGTGATCAGTGGGTAATAGTGGAATGCCGTCCATATGAGGCGATCAGTGGGTAGAGCAAGTGGAATGTCTATAATGAGGTGATCAGTGGGTAATAGTGGAAGGTCGTCTATATGAGGCGAACAGTGGGTAGAGCAAGTGGAAGGTCGTCTATAATGAGGTGATCAGTGGGTAGAAGAAGTGTAAGGTCGTCTATAATGAGGCGATAAGTGGGTAGAGCTAGTGGAAGGTAGTCTATATGAGGCTATCAGTGGGTAGAGCAAGTGGAAGGTCGTCTATATGAGGCGTTCAGTGGGTAGAGCAAGTGGAAGGTCGTCTATATGAGGCGATCAAAGGGTAGAGCAAGTGGAAGGTCGTCTATATGAGGCGTTTACTGGGTAAACCAAGTGGAAGGTCGTCTATATGAGGCGACCAGTGGGTAGAGCAAGTGGAAGGTCGTCTATATAAGGCGTTCAGTGGGTAGAGCAAGTGCAAGGTCCTCTATATGAGGCGATCAGTGGGTAGAACAAGTGGAAGGTCATCTATTTCAGGCGATCAGTCGGTAGAGCAAGTGGAAGGTCGTCTATATGAGGCGATCAGTGGGTAGAGATAGAAGAAGGTCGTCTATATGAGACAATCAGTGGGTAGAGCAAGTGGACAGTCGTCTATATGAGGCGATCAGTGGGCAGAGCAAGTGGAAGGTCGTCTATATGAGGCGACCAGTGGGTAGAGCAAATGCAAGGTCGTCTAAATAAGGCTATCAGTGGGTAGAGCAAGTGAAATGTCGTCTATATGAGACGATCAGTGGGTAGAGCAAGTCGAAGGTCGTCTATATGAGGCGATAAGTTCGTAAAGCAAGTGGAAGGTCGTCTATAATGAGGCTATCAGTAGGTAATAGTGGAAGGTCGTCTATATGATGCGATCAGTGGGTAGAGCAAGTCGAATGTCTATAATGAGGTGATCAGTGGGTAATAGTGGAATGTCGTCTATATGAGGCGATCAGTGGGTAGAGCAAGTGGAATGTCTATAATGAGGTGATCAGTGGGTAATAGTGGAAGGTCGTCTATATGAGGCGATCAGTGGGTAGAGCAAGTGGAAAGTCGTCTATAATGAGGAGATCAGTGGGTAATTGTGGAAGGTCGTCTATATGAGGCGATCAGTGCGTAGAGCAAGTGGAATGTCTATAATGAGGTGATCAGTGGGTAATAGTGGAAGGTCGTCTATATGAGGCGATCAGTGGGTAGAGCAAGTGGAAGGTCGTCTATAATGAGGTGATCAGTGGGTAATAGTGGAAGGTCGTCTATATGAGGCGATCAGTGCGTAGAGCAAGTGGAATGTCTATAATGAGGTGATCAGTGGGTAATAGTTGAAGGTCGTCTATATGAGGTGATCAGTGGGTAATAGTGGAAGGTCGTCTATATGAGGCTATCAGTGGGTAGAGCAAGTGGAAGGTCGTCTATATGAGGCGTTCAGTGGGTAGAGCAAGTGGAAGGTCGTCTATATGAGGCGATCAGAGGGTAGAGCAACTGGAAGGTCGTCTATATGAGGCGATCAGTGGGTAGAGGAAGTCGAAGGTCGTCTATAATGAGGCGATCAGTGGGTAGAGCTAGTGGAAGGTAGTCTATATGAGGCTATCAGTGGGTAGAGCAAGTGGAAGGTCGTATATATGACGTGATCAGTGGGTAGAGCAAGTGGAAGTTCGTCTATATGAGGCGATCAGTGGGTAGACCAAGTGCAAGGTCGTCTATATGAGGCGATCAGTGGGTAGAGCAAGTGGAAGGTCATCTATTTCAGGCGATCAGTCGGTAGAGCAAGTGGAAGGTCGTCTATATGAGGCAATCAGTGGGTAGAGCTAGCAGAAGGTCGTCTATATGAGACAATCAGTGGGTAGTGCAAGTGGACAGTCGTCTATATGAGGCGATCAGTGGGCAGAGCAAGTGGAAGGTCGTCTATATGAGGTGACCAGTGGGTAGAGCAAGTGCAAGATCGTCTATATGAGACGATCAGTGGGTAGAGCAAGTCGAAGGTCGTCTATATGAGGCGATCAGTGGGTAATAGTGGAAGGTCGTCTATATGAGGCGATCAGTGGGTAGAGCAAGTCGAATGTCTATAATGAGGTGATCAGTGGGTAATAGTGGAATGTCGTCTATATGAGGCGATCAGTGGGTAGAGCAAGGGGAATGTCTATAATGAGGTGATCAGTGGGTAATAGTGGAAGGTCGTCTATATGAGGCCATCAGTGGGTAGAGCAAGTGGAAGGTCGTCTATAATGAGAAGATCAATGGGTATTAGTGGAAGGTCGTCTATATGAGGCGATCAGTGGGTAGAGCAAGTGGAAGGTCGTCTATAATGAGGTGACCAGTGGGTAGAGCAAGTGGAAGGTCGTCTATAATGAGGTGATCAGTGGGTAGAAGAAGTGTAAGGTCGTCTATAATGAGGCGATCAGTGGGTAGAGCTAGTGGAAGGTAGTCTATATGAGGCTATCAGTGGGTAGAGCAAGTGGAAGGTCGTCTATATGAGGCTTTCAGTGGGTAGAGCAAGTGGAAGGTCGTCTATATGAGGCGATCAGAGGGTAGAGCAAGTGGAAGGTCGTCTTTTTGAGGCGATCAGTGGGTAGAGGAAGTCGAAGGTCGTCTATAATGAGGCGATGAGTGGGTAGAGCTAGTGGAAGGTAGTCTACATGAGGCTATCAGTGGGTAGAGCAAGTGGAAGGTCGTCTATATGACGTGATCAGTGGGTAGAGCAAGTGGAAGTTCGTCTATATGAGGCGATCAGTGGGTAGATCAAGTGCAAGGTCGTCTATATGAGGCGATCAGTGGGTAGAGCAAGTGGAAGGTCGTCTATATGAGGCGATCAGTGGGTACACCAAGTGGAAGGTACTCTATATGAGGCGACCAGTGGGTAGAGCAAGTGGAAGGTCGTCTATATGAGGCGTTCAGTGGGTAGAGCAAGTGCAAGGTCCTCTATATGAGGCGATCAGTGGGTAGAACAAGTGGAAGGTCATCTATTTCAGGCGATCAGTCGGTAGAGCAAGTGGAAGGTCGTCTATATGAGGCGATCAGTGTGTAGAGCTAGAAGAAGGTCGTCTATTTGAGACAATCAGTGGGTAGAGCAAGTGGACAGTCGTCTATATGAGGCGATCAGTGGGCAGAGCAATTGGAAGGTCGTCTATATGAGGCGACCAGTGGGTAGAGCAAGTGCAAGGTCGTCTAAATAAGGCTATCAGTGGGTAGAGCAAGTGAAATGTCGTCTATATGAGACGATCAGTGGGTAGAGCAAGTCGAAAGTCGTCTATATGAGGCGATAAGTGGGTAAAGCAAGTGGAAGGTCGTCTATAATGAGGCTATCAGTGGGTAATAGTGGAAGGTCGTCTATATGATGCGATCAGTGGGTAGAGCAAGTCGAATGTCTATAATGAGGTGATCAGTGGGTAATAGTGGAATGTCGTCTATATGAAGCGATCAGTGGGTAGAGCAAGTGGAATGTCTATAATGAGGTGATCAGTGGGTAATAGTGGAAGGTCGTCTATATGAGGCGATCAGTGGGTAGAGCAAGTGGAAGGTCGTCTATAATGAGGAGATCAGTGGGTAATTGTGGAAGGTCGTCTATATGAGGCGATCAGTGCGTAGAGCAAGTGGAATGTCTATAATGAGGTGATCAGTGGGTAATAGTGGAAGGTCGTCTATATGAGGCGATCAGTGGGTAGAGCAAGTGGAAGGTCGTCTATAATGAGGTGATCAGTGGGTAATAGTGGAAGGTCGTCTATATGAGGCGATCAGTGCGTAGAGCAACTGGAATGTCTATAATGAGGTGATCAGTGGGTAATAGTGGAAGGTCGTCTATATGAGGTGATCAGTGGGTAATAGTGGAAGGTCGTCTATATGAGGCTATCAGTGGGTAGAGCAAGTGGAAGGTCGTCTATATGAGGCGTTCAGTGGGTAGAGCAAGTTGAAGGTCGTCTATATGAGGCGATCAGAGGGTAGAGCAACTGGAAGGTCGTCTATATGAGGCGATCAGTGGGTAGAGGAAGTCGAAGGTCGTCTATAATGAGGCAATAAATGGGTAGAGCTAGTGGAAGGTAGTCTATATGAGACGATCAGTGGGTAGGGGAAGTGGAAAATCGTCTATATGAGGCGATCAGTGGGTAGAGCTAGTGGAAGGTCGTCTATATGAGACGATCAGTGGGTAGAGGAAGTGGAAGGTTGTCTATATTAGGTGATCAGTGGGTAGAGGAAGTCGAAGGTCGTCTATATGAGAAGATCAGTGGGTAGAGCAAGTGAAAGGTCGTCTATATGAGGCGTTCAGTGGGTAGAGCAATGGGAATGTCTATAATGAGGTGATCAGTGGGTAATAGTGGAAGGTCGTCTATATAAGGCGATCAGTGGGTAGAGCAAGTGGAAGGTCGTCTATAATGAGGTGATCAGTGGGTAATAGTGGAAGGTCGTCTATATGATGCGATCAGTGGGTAGAGCAAGTGGAAGTTCGTTTATAATGAGGTGATCAGTGGGTAATAGTGGAAGGTCGTCTATATGAGGCTATCAGTGGGTAGAGCAAGTGGAAGGTCGTCTATATGAGGAGTTCAGTGGGTAGAGCAAGTGGAAGATCGTCTATATGAGGCGATCAGAGGGTAGAGCAAGTGGAAGGTCGTATATATGAGGCGATCAGTGGGTAGAGCTAGTGGAAGGTAGTCTACATGAGGCTATCATTGGGTAAAGCAAGTGGAAGGTCGTCTATATGACGTGATCAGTGGGTAGAGCAAGTGGAAGTTCGTCTATATGAGGCGATCAGTGGGTAGAGCAAGTGCAGGGTCGTCTATATGAGGCGATCAGTGGGTAGAGCAAGAAGAAGGTCGTCTATATGAGACAATCAGTGGGTAGAGCAAGTGGACAGTCATCTATATGAGGCTATCAGTGGGCAGAGCAAGTGGAAGGTCGTCTATTTGAGGCGACCAGTGGGTAGAGCAAGTGCAAGGTCGTCTAAAAAAGGCTATCAGTGGGTAGAGCAAGTGAAATGTCGTCTATATGAGGCGATAAGTGGGTAAAGCAAGTGGAAGGTCGTCTATAATGAGGCTATCAGTGGGTAATAGTGGAAGGTCGTCTATATGAGGCGATCAGTGGGTAGAGCAAGTCGAATGTCTATAATGAGGTGATCAGTGGGTAATAGTGGAATGTCGTCTATATGAGGCGATCAGTGGGTAGAGCAAGTGGAATGTCTATAATGAGGTGATCAGTGGGTAGAACAAGTGGAAGGTCGTCTATATGAGGCGATCAGTGGGTAGAGCAAGTGGAAGGTCGTCTATAATGAGGTGATCAGTGGGTAATAGTGGAAGGTCGTCTATATGAGGCGATCAGTGCGTAGAGCAACTGGAATGTCTATAATGAGGTGATCAGTGGGTAATAGTGGAAGGTCGTCTATATGAGGTGATCAGTGGGTAATAGTGGAAGGTCGTCTATATGAGGCTATCAGTGGGTAGAGCAAGTGGAAGGTCGTCTATATGAGGCGTTCAGTGGGTAGAGCAAGTTGAAGGTCGTCTATATGAGGCGATCAGAGGGTAGAGCAACTGGAAGGTCGTCTATATGAGGCGATCAGTGGGTAGAGGAAGTCGAAGGTCGTGTATAATGAGGCGATCAGTGGGTAGAGCTAGTGGAAGGTAGTCTATATGAGACGATCAGTGGGTAGAGGAAGTGGAAAATCGTCTATATGAGGCGATCAGTGGGTAGAGCTAGTGGAAGGTCGTCTATATGAGACGATCAGTGGGTAGAGGAAGTGGAAGGTTGTCTATATTAGGTGATCAGTGGGTAGAGGAAGTCGAAGGTCGTCTATATGAGAAGATCAGTGGGTAGAGCAAGTGAAAGGTCGTCTATATGAGGCGATCAGTTGGTAGATCAATGGGAATGTCTATAATGAGGTGATCAGTGGGTAATAGTGGAAGGTCGTCTATATGAGGCGATCAGTGGGTAGAGCAAGTGGAAGGTCGTCTATATGACGTGATCAGTGGGTAGAGCAAGTGGAAGTTCGTCTATATGAGGCGATCAGTGGGTAGAGCAAGTGCAGGGTCGTCTATATGAGGCGATCAGTGGGTAGAGCAAGAAGAAGGTCGTCTATATGAGACAATCAGTGGGTAGAGCAAGTGGACAGTCATCTATATGAGGCTATCAGTGGGCAGAGCAAGTGGAAGGTCGTCTATTTGAGGCGACCAGTGGGTAGAGCAAGTGCAAGGTCGTCTAAAAAAGGCTATCAGTGGGTAGAGCAAGTGAAATGTCGTCTATATGAGGCGATAAGTGGGTAAAGCAAGTGGAAGGTCGTCTATAATGAGGCTATCAGTGGGTAATAGTGGAAGGTCGTCTATATGAGGCGATCAGTGGGTAGAGCAAGTCGAATGTCTATAATGAGGTGATCAGTGGGTAATAGTGGAATGTCGTCTATATGAGGCGATCAGTGGGTAGAGCAAGTGGAATGTCTATAATGAGGTGATCAGTGGGTAGAACAAGTGGAAGGTCGTCTATATGAGGCGATCAGTGGGTAGAGCAAGTGGAAGGTCGTCTATAATGAGGTGATCAGTGGGTAATAGTGGAAGGTCGTCTATATGAGGCGATCAGTGCGTAGAGCAACTGGAATGTCTATAATGAGGTGATCAGTGGGTAATAGTGGAAGGTCGTCTATATGAGGTGATCAGTGGGTAATAGTGGAAGGTCGTCTATATGAGGCTATCAGTGGGTAGAGCAAGTGGAAGGTCGTCTATATGAGGCGTTCAGTGGGTAGAGCAAGTTGAAGGTCGTCTATATGAGGCGATCAGAGGGTAGAGCAACTGGAAGGTCGTCTATATGAGGCGATCAGTGGGTAGAGGAAGTCGAAGGTCGTGTATAATGAGGCGATCAGTGGGTAGAGCTAGTGGAAGGTAGTCTATATGAGACGATCAGTGGGTAGAGGAAGTGGAAAATCGTCTATATGAGGCGATCAGTGGGTAGAGCTAGTGGAAGGTCGTCTATATGAGACGATCAGTGGGTAGAGGAAGTGGAAGGTTGTCTATATTAGGTGATCAGTGGGTAGAGGAAGTCGAAGGTCGTCTATATGAGAAGATCAGTGGGTAGAGCAAGTGAAAGGTCGTCTATATGAGGCGATCAGTTGGTAGAGCAATGGGAATGTCTATAATGAGGTGATCAGTGGGTAATAGTGGAAGGTCGTCTATATGAGGCGATCAGTGGGTAGAGCAAGTGGAAGGTCGTCTATAATGAGGTGATCAGTGGGTAATAGTGGAAGGTCGTCTATATGATGCGATCAGTGGGTAGAGCAAGTGGAAGGTCGTCTATATGAGGAGTTCAGTGGGTAGAGCAAGTGGAAGATCGTCTATATGAGGCGATCAGAGGGTAGAGCAAGTGGAAGGTCGTCTATATGAGGCGATCAGTGGGTAGAGGAAGTCGAAGGTCGTCTATAATGAGGCGATCAGTGGGTAGAGCTAGTGGAAGGTAGTCTACATGAGGCTATCATTGGGTAAAGCAAGTGGAAGGTCGTCTATATGACGTGATCAGTGGGTAGAGCAAGTGGAAGTTCGTCTATATGAGGCGATCAGTGGGTAGAGCAAGTGCAAGGTCGTCTATATGAGGCGATCAGTGGGTAGAGCAAGTGGAAGGTCGTCTATATGAGGCGATCAGTGGGTAGACCAAGTGGAAGGTAGTCTATATGAGGCGACCAGTGGGTAGAGCAAGTGGAAGGTCGTCTATATGAGGCGTTCAGTGGGTAGAGCAAGTGCAAGGTCCTCTATATGAGGCGATCAGTGGGTAGAACAAGTGGAAGGTCATCTATTTCAGGAGATCAGTCGGTAGAGCAAGTGGAAGGTCGTCTATATGAGGCGATCAGTGGGTAGAGCTAGAAGAAGGTCGTCTATATGAGACAATCAGTGGGTAGAGCAAGTGGACAGTCATCTATATGAGGCTATCAGTGGGCAGAGCAAGTGGAAGGTCGTCTATTTGAGGCGACCAGTGGGTAGAGCAAGTGCAAGGTCGTCTAAAAAAGGCTATCAGTGGGTAGAGCAAGTGAAATGTCGTCTATATGAGGCGATAAGTGGGTAAAGCAAGTGGAAGGTCGTCTATAATGAGGCTATCAGTGGGTAATAGTGGAAGGTCGTCTATATGAGGCGATCAGTGGGTAGAGCAAGTCGAATGTCTATAATGAGGTGATCAGTGGGTAATAGTGGAATGTCGTCTATATGAGGCGATCAGTGGGTAGAGCAAGTGGAATGTCTATAATGAGGTGATCAGTGGGTAGAACAAGTGGAAGGTCATCTATTTCAGGCGATCAGTCGGTAGAGCAAGTGGAAGGTCGTCTATATGAGGCGATCAGTGGGTAGAGCTAGAAGAAGGTCGTCTATTTGAGACAATCAGTGGGTAGAGCAAGTGGACAGTCGTCTATATGAGGCGATCAGTGGGCAGAGCAAGTGGAAGGTCGTCTATATGAGGCGACCAGTGGGTAGAGCAAGTGCAAGGTCGTCTAAATAAGGCTATCAGTGGGTAGAGCAAGTGAAATGTCGTCTATATGAGACGATCAGTGGGTAGAGTAAGTCGAAGGTCGTCTATATGAGGCGATAAGTGGGTAAAGCAAGTGGAAGGTCGTCTATAATGAGGCTATCAGTGGGTAATAGTGGAAGGTCGTCTATATGATGCGATCAGTGGGTAGAGCAAGTCGAATGTCTATAATGAGGTGATCAGTGGGTAATAGTGGAATGTCGTCTATATGAGGCGATCAGTGGGTAGAGCAAGTGGAATGTCTATAATGAGGTGATCAGTGGGTAATAGTGGAAGGTCGTCTATATGAGGCGATCAGTGGGTAGAGCAAGTGGAAGGTCGTCTATAATGAGGAGATCAGTGGGTAATTGTGGAAGGTCGTCTATATGAGGCGATCAGTGCGTAGAGCAAGTGGAATGTCTATAATGAGGTGATCAGTGGGTAATAGTGGAAGGTCGTCTATATGAGGCGATCAGTGGGTAGAGCAAGTGGAAGGTCGTCTATAATGAGGTGATCAGTGGGTAATAGTGGAAGGTCGTCTATATGAGGCGATCAGTGCGTAGAGCAACTGGAATGTCTATAATGAGGTGATCAGTGGGTAATAGTGGAAGGTCGTCTATATGAGGTGATCAGTGGGTAATAGTGGAAGGTCGTCTATATGAGGCTATCAGTGGGTAGAGCAAGTGGAAGGTCGTCTATATGAGGCGTTCAGTGGGTAGAGCAAGTTGAAGGTCGTCTATATGAGGCGATCAGAGGGTAGAGCAACTGGAAGGTCGTCTATATGAGGCGATCAGTGGGTAGAGGAAGTCGAAGGTCGTCTATAATGAGGCGATCAGTGGGTAGAGCTAGTGGAAGGTAGTCTATATGAGACGATCAGTGGGTAGAGGAAGTGGAAAATCGTCTATATGAGGCGATCAGTGGGTAGAGCTAGTGGAAGGTCGTCTATATGAGACGATCAGTGGGTAGAGGAAGTGGAAGGTTGTCTATATTAGGTGATCAGTGGGTAGAGGAAGTCGAAGGTCGTCTATATGAGAAGATCAGTGGGTAGAGCAAGTGAAAGGTCGTCTATATGAGGCGATCAGTGGGTAGAGCAATGGGAATGTCTATAATGAGGTGATCAGTGGTTAATAGTGGAAGGTCGTCTATATGAGGCGATCAGTGGGTAGAGCAAGTGGAAGGTCGTCTATAATGAGGTGATCAGTGGGTAATAGTGGAAGGTCGTCTATATGATGCGATCAGTGGGTAGAGCAAGTGGAAGTTCGTCTATAATGAGGTGATCAGTGGGTAATAGTGGAAGGTCGTCTATATGAGGCTATCAGTGGGTAGAGCAAGTGGAAGGTCGTCTATAATGAGGCGATCAGTGGGTAGAGCTAGTGGAAGGTAGTCTACATGAGGCTATCATTGGGTAAAGCAAGTGGAAGGTCGTCTATATGACGTGATCAGTGGGTAGAGCAAGTGGAAGTTCGTCTATATGAGGCGATCAGTGGGTAGAGCAAGTGCAAGGTCGTCTATATGAGGCGATCAGTGGGTAGAGCAAGTGGAAGGTCGTCTATATGGGGCGATCAGTGGGTAGACCAAGTGGAAGGTAGTCTATATGAGGCGACCAGTGGGTAGAGCAAGTGGAAGGTCGTCTATATGAGGCGTTCAGTGGGTAGAGCAAGTGCAAGGTCCTCTATATGAGGCGATCAGTGGGTAGAACATGCTGAAGGTCATCTATTTCAGGAGATCAGTCGGTAGAGCAAGTGGAAGGTCGTCTATATGAGGCGATCAGTGGGTAGAGCTAGAAGAAGGTCGTCTATATGAGACAATCAGTGGGTAGAGCAAGTGGACAGTCATCTATATGAGGCTATCAGTGGGCAGAGCAAGTGGAAGGTCGTCTATTTGAGGCGACCAGTGGGTAGAGCAAGTGCAAGGTCGTATAAAAAAGGCTATCAGTGGGTAGAGCAAGTGAAATGTCGTCTATATGAGGCGATAAGTGGGTAAAGCAAGTGGAAGGTCGTCTATAATGAGGCTATCAGTGGGTAATAGTGGAAGGTCGTCTATATGAGGCGATCAGTGGGTAGAGCAAGTCGAATGTCTATAATGAGGTGATCAGTGGGTAATAGTGGAATGTCGTCTATATGAGGCGATCAGTGGGTAGAGCAAGTGGAATGTCTATAATGAGGTGATCAGTGGGTAAGAGTGGAAGGTCGTCTATATGAGGCGATCAGTGCGTAGAGCAAGTGGACTGTCTATAATGAGGTGATCAGTGGGTAATAGTGGAAGGTCGTCTATATGAGGCGATCAGTGGGTAGAGCAAGTCAAAGGTCGTCTATAATCAGGTGATCAGTGGGTAATAGTGGAAGGTCGTCTATATGAGACGATCAGTGGGTAGAGCAAGTGGAAGGTCGTCTATAATGGGGTGATCAGTGGGTAATAGTGGAAGGTCGTCTATATGAGGCGATCAGTGGGTAGAGCAAGTGTAATGTCTATAATGAGGTGATCAGTGGGTAATAGTGGTAGGTCGTCTATATGAGGCGATCAGTGGGTAGAGCTAGTGGAAGGTCGTCTGTATGAGACGATCAGTGGGTAGAGGAAGTCGAAGGTCGTCTATATGAGGCGATCAGTGGGTAGAGCAAGTGGAAGGTCGTCTATAATGAGGTGACCAGTGGGTAGAGCAAGTGGAAGGTCGTCTATAATGAGGTGATCAGTGGGTAGAAGAAGTGTAAGGTCGTCTATAATGAGGCGATCAGTGGGTAGAGCTAGTGGAAGGTAGTCTATATGAGGCTATCAGTGGGTAGAGCAAGTGGAAGGTCGTCTATATGAGGCGTTCAGTGGGTAGAGAAAGTGGAAGGTCGTCTATATGAGGCGATCAGAGGGTAGAGCAAGTGGAAGGTCGTCTATTTGAGGCGATCAGTGGGTAGAGGAAGTCGAAGGTCGTCTATAATGAGGCGATGAGTGGGTAGAGCTAGTGGAAGATAGTCTACATGAGGCTATCAGTGGGTAGAGCAAGTGGAAGGTCGTCTGTATGACGTGATCAGTGGGTAGAGCAAGTGGAAGTTCGTCTATATGAGGCGATCAGTGGGTAGATCAAGTGCAAGGTCGTCTATATGATACGATCAGTGGGTAGAGCAAGTGGAAGGTCGTCTATATGAGGCGATCAGTGGGTAGACCAAGTGGAAGGTACTCTATATGAGGCGACCAGTGGGTAGAGCAAGTGGAAGGTCGTCTATATGAGGCGTTCAGTGAGTAGAGCAAGTGCAAGGTCCTCTATATGAGGCGATCAGTGGGTAGAACAAGTGGAAGGTCATCTATTTCAGGCGATCAGTCGGTAGAGCAAGTGGAAGGTCGTCTATATGAGGCGATCAGTGGGTAGAGCTAGAAGAAGGTCGTCTATATGAGACAATCAGTGGGTAGAGCAAGTGGACAGTCGTCTATATGAGGCGATCAGTGGGCAGAGCAAGTGGATGGAAGGTCGTCTATATGAGGCCACCAGTGGGTAGAGCAAGTGCAAGGTCGTCTAAATAAGGCTATCAGTGGGTAGAGCAAGTGAAATGTCGTCTATATGAGACGATCAGTGGGTAGAGCAAGTCGAAGGTCGTCTATATGAGGCGATAAGTGGGTAAAGCAAGTGGAAGGTCGTCTATAATGAGGCTATCAGTGGGTAATAGTGGAAGGTCGTCTATATGATGCGATCAGTGGGTAGAGCAAGTCGAATGTCTATAATGAGGTGATCAGTGGGTAATAGTGGAATGTCGTCTATATGAGGCGATCAGTGGGTAGAGCAAGTGGAATGTCTATAATGAGGTGATCAGTGGGTAATAGTGGAAGGTCGTCTATATGAGGCGATCAGTGGGTAGAGCAAGTGGAAGGTCGTCTATAATGAGGAGATCAGTGGGTAATTGTGGAAGGTCGTCTATATGAGGCGATCAGTGCGTAGAGCAAGTGGAATGTCTATAATGAGGTGATCAGTGGGTAATAGTGGAAGGTCGTCTATATGAGGCGATCAGTGGGTAGAGCAAGTGGAAGGTCGTCTATAATGAGGTGATCAGTGGGTAATAGTGGAAGGTCGTCTATATGAGGCGATCAGTGCGTAGAGCAAGGGGAATGTCTATAATGAGGTGATCAGTGGGTAATAGTGGAAGGTCGTCTATATGAGGTGATCAGTGGGTAATAGTGAAAGGTCGTCTATATGAGGCTATCAGTGGGTAAAGCAAGTGGAAGGTCGTCTATATGAGGCGTTCAGTGGGTAGAGCAAGTGGAAGGTCGTCTATATGAGGCGATCAGAGGGTAGAGCAACTGGAAGGTCGTCTATATGAGGCGATCAGTGGGTAGAGGAAGTCGAAGGTCGTCTATAATGAGGCGATCAGTGGGTAGAGCTAGTGGAATTAGTCTGTATGAGGCTATCAGTAGGTAGAGCAAGTGGAAGGTCGTCTATATGACGTGATCAGTGGGTAGAGCAAGTGGAAGTTCGTCTATATGAGGCGATCAGTGGGTAGACCAAGTGCAAGGTCGTCTATATGAGGCGATCAGTGGGTAGAGCAAGTGGAAGGTCATCTATTTCAGGCGATCAGTCGGTAGAGCAAGTGGAAGGTCGTCTATATGAGGCGATCAGTGGGTAGAGCTAGCAGAGGGTCGTCTATATGAGACAATCAGTGGGTAGTGCAAGTGGACAGTCGTCTATATGAGGCAATCAGTGGGCAGAGCAAGTGGAAGGTCGTCTATATGAGGTGACCAGTGGGTAGAGCAAGTGAAATGTCGTCTATATGAGACGATCAGTGGGTAGAGCAAGTCGAAGGTCGTCTATATGAAGCGATCAGTGGGTAATAGTGGAAGGTCGTCTATATGAGGCGATCAGTGGGTAGAGCAAGTCGAATGTCTATAATGAGGTGATCAGTGGGTAATAGTGGAATGTCGTCTATATGAGGCGATCAGTGGGTAGAGCAAGGGGAATGTCTATAATGAGGTGATCAGTGGGTAATAGTGGAAGGTCGTCTATATGAGGCGACCAGTGGGTAGAGCAAGTGGAAGGTCGTCTATAATGAGGTGATCAATGGGTATTAGTGGAAGGTCGTCTATATGAGGCGATCAGTGGGTAGAGCAAGTGGAAGGTCGTCTATAATGAGGTGACCAGTGGGTAATAGTGGAAGGTCGTCTATATGAGGCTATCAGTGGGTAGAGCAAGTGGAAGGTCGTCTATATGAGGAGTTCAGTGGGTAGAGCAAGTGGAAGATCGTCTATATTAGGCGATCAGAGGGTAGAGCATGTGGAAGGTCGTCTATATGAGGCGATCAGTGGGTAGAGGAAGTCGAAGGTCGTCTATAATGAGGCGATCAGTGGGTAGAGCTAGTGGAAGGTAGTCTACATGAGGCTATCATTGGGTAGAGCAACTGGAAGGTCGTCTATATGACGTGATCAGTGGGTAGAGCAAGTGGAAGTTCGTCTATATGAGGCGATCAGTGGGTAGAGCAAGTGCAAGGTCGTCTATATGAGGCGATCAGTGGGTAGAGCAAGTGGAAGGTCGTCTATATGAGGCGATCAGTGGGTAGACCAAGTGGAAGGTAGTCTATATGAGGCGACCAGTGGGTAGAGCAAGTGGAAGGTCGTCTATATGAGGCGTTCAGTGGGTAGAGCAAGTGCAAGGTCGTCTAAAAAAGGCTATCAGTGGGTAGAGCAAGTGAAATGTCGTCTATATGAGGTGATAAGTGGGTAAAGCAAGTGGAAGGTCGTCTATAATGAGGCTATCAGTTGGTAATAGTGGAAGGTCGTCTATATTAGGCGATCAGTGGGTAGAGCAAGTCGAATGTCTATAATGAGGTGATCAGTGGGTAATAGTGGAAGGTCGTCTATATGAGGCGATCAGTGGGTAGAGCAAGTGGAAGGTCGTCTATAATGAGGAGATCAGTGGGTAATAGTGGAAGGTCGTCTATATGAGGCGATCAGTGCGTAGAGCAAGTGGAATGTCTATAATGAGGTGATCAGTGGGTAATAGTGGAAGGTCGTCTATATGAGGCGATCAGTGGGTAGAGCAAGTGGAAGGTCGTCTATAATGAGGTGATCAGTGGGTAATAGTGGAAGGTCGTCTATATGAGGTGATCAGTGGGTAATAGTGAAAGGTCGTCTATATGAGGCTATCAGTGGGTAGAGCAAGTGGAAGGTCGTCTATATGAGGCGTTCAGTGGGTAGAGCAAGTGGAAGGTCGTCTATATGAGGCGATCAGAGGGTAGAGCAACTGGAAGGTCGTCTATAATGAGGCGATCAGTGGGTAGAGCTAGTGGAATGTAGTCTATATGAGGCTATCAGTAGGTAGAGCAAGTGGAAGGTCGTCTATATGAGGCGATCAGTGGGTAGACCAAGTGCAAGGTCGTCTATATGAGGCGATCAGTGGGTAGAGCAAGTGGAAGGTCATCTATTTCAGGCGATCAGTCGGTAGAGCAAGTGGAAGGTCGTCTATATGAGGCGATCAGTGGGTAGAGCTAGCAGAAGGTCGTCTATATAAGACAATCAGTGGGTAGTGCAAGTGGAAGGTCGTCTATATGAGGCGATCAGTGGGTAGAGCTAGCAGAAGGTCGTCTATATGAGGTGACCAGTGGGTAGAGCAAGTGCAAGGTCGTCTATATGAGGCTATCAGTGGGTAGAGCAAGTGAAATGTCGTCTATATGAGACGATCAGTGGGTAGAGCAAGTCGAAGGTCGTCTATATAAAGCGATCAGTGGGTAATAGTGGAAGATCGTCTATATGAGGCGATCAGTGGGTAGAGCAAGTCGAATGTCTATAATGAGGTGATCAGTGGGTAATAGTGGAATGTCGTCTATATGAGGCGATCAGTGGGTAGAGCAAGGGGAATGTCTATAATGAGGTGATCAGTGGGTAATAGTGGAAGGTCGTCTATATGAGGCGACCAGTGGGTAGAGCAAGTGGAAGGTCGTCTATAATGAGGTGATCAATGGGTATTAGTGGAAGGTCGTCTATATGAGGCGATCAGTAGGTAGAGCAAGTGGAAGGTCGTCTATAATGAGGTGACCAGTGGGTAATAGTGGAAGGTCGTCTATATGAGGCGATCAGTGCGTAGAGCAAGTGGATTGTCTATAATGAGGTGATCAGTGGGTAATAGTGGAAGGTCGTCTATATGAGGCGATCAGTGGGTAGAGCAAGTCAAAGGTCTTCTATAATCAGTTGATCAGTGGGTAATAGTGGAAGGTCGTCTATATGAGACGATCAGTGGGTAGAGCAAGTGGAAGGTCGTCTATAATGAGGTGATCAGTGGGTAATAGTGGAAGGTCGTCTATATGAGGCGATCAGTGGGTAGAGCAAGTGGAATGTCTATAATGAGGTGATCAGTGGGTAATAGTGGAAGGTCGTCTATATGAGGCGATCAGTGGGTAGAGCTAGTGGAAGGTCGTCTGTATGAGACGATTAGTGGATAGAGGAAGTCGAAGGTCGTCTATATGAGGCGATCAGTGGGTAGAGCAAGTGGAAGGTAGTCTATATGAGACGATCAGTGGGTAGAGGAAGTGGAAGGTTGTCTATATTAGGTGATCAGTGGGTAGAGGAAGTCGAAGGTCGTCTATATGAGACGATCAGTGGGTAGAGCAAGTGAAAGGTCGTCTATATGAGGCGATCAGTGGGTAGAGCAATTGGAATGTCTATAATGAGGTGATCAGTGGGTAATAGTGGAAGGTCGTCTATATGAGGCGATCAGTGGGTAGAGCAAGTGGAAGGTCGTCTATAATGAGGTGATCAGTGGGTAATAGTGGAAGGTCGTCTATATGATGCGATCAGTGGGTAGAGCAAGTGGAAGTTCGTCTATAATGAGGTGATCAGTGGGTAATAGTGGAAGGTCGTCTATATGAGGCTATCAGTGGGTAGAGCAATTGGAAGGTCGTCTATATGAGGAGTTCAGTGGGTAGAGCAAGTGGAAGATCGTCTATATGAGGCGATCAGAGGGTAGAGCAAGTGGAAGGTCGTCTATATGAGGCGATCAGTGGGTAGAGGAAGTCGAAGGTCGTCTATAATGAGGCGATCAGTGGGTAGAGCTAGTGGAAGGTAGTCTACATGAGGCTATCATTGGGTAGAGCAAGTGGAAGGTCGTCTATATGACGTGATCAGTGGGTAGTGCAAGTGGAAGTTCGTCTATATGAGGCGATCAGTGGGTAGAGCAAGTGCAAGGTCGTCTATATGAGGCGATCAGTGGGTAGAGAAAGTGGAAGGTCGTCTATATGAGGCGATCAGTGGGTAGACCAAGTGGAAGGTAGTCTATATGAGGCGACCAGTGGGTAGAGCAAGTGGAAGGTCGTCTATATGAGGCGTTCAGTGGGTAGAGCAAGTGCAAGGTCGTCTAAAAAAGGCTATCAGTGGGTAGAGCAAGTGAAATGTCGTCTATATGAGGTGATAAGTGGGTAAAGCAAGTGGAAGGTCGTCTATAATGAGGCTATCAGTGGGTAATAGTGGAAGGTCGTCTAAATGAGGCGATCAGTGGGTAGAGCAAGTCGAATGTCTATAATGAGGTGATCAGTGGGTAATACTGGAATGTCGTCTATATGAGGCGATCAGTGGGTAGAGTAACTGGAAGGTCGTCTATATGAGGCGATTAGTGGGTAGAGCAAGTGGAAGGTCGTCCATAATGAGGTGATCAGTGGGTAATAGTGGAAGGTCGTCTATATGAGGCGATCAGTGGGTAGAGTAACTGGAAGGTCGTCTATATGAGGCGATTAGTGGGTAGAGCAAGTGGAAGGTAGTCTATATGAGGCGACCAGTGGGTAGAGCAAGCGGAAGGTCGTCTATATAAGGCGACCAGTGGGTACAGAAAGTGGAAGGTCGTCTATATGAGGCGATCAGTGGGTAGAGCTAGTGGAAGGTCGTCTATATGAGACGATCAGTGGGTAGAGGAAATCGAAGGTCGTCTATATGAGGCGATCAGTGGGTAGAGCAAGTGGAAGGTAGTCTATATGAGACGATCAGTGGGTAGAGGAAGTGGAAAATCGTCTATATGAGGCGATCAGTGGGTAGAGCTAGTGGAAGGTCGTCTATATGAGACGATCAGTGGGTAGAGGAAGTGGAAGGTTGTCTATATTAGGTGATCAGTGGGTAGAGGAAGTCGAAGGTTGTCTATATGAGACGATCAGTGGGTAGAGCAAGTGAAAGGTCGTCTATTTGAGGCGATCAGTGGGTAGAGCAATTGGAATGTCTATAATGAGGTGATCAGTGGGTAATAGTGGAAGGTCGTCTATATGATGCGATCAGTGGGTAGAGCAAGTGGAAGGTCGTCTATATGAGGAGTTCAGTGGGTAGAGCAAGTGGAAGATCGTCTATATGAGGCGATCAGAGGGTAGAGCAAGTGTAAGGTCGTCTATATTTGGCGATCAGTGGGTAGAGGAAGTCGAAGGTCGTCTATAATGAGGCGATCAGTGGGTAGAGCTAGTGGAAGGTAGTCTACATGAGGCTGTCATTGGGTAGAGCAAGTGGAAGGTCGTCTATATGACGTGATCAGTGGGTAGAGCAAGTGGAAGTTTGTCTATATGAGGCGATCAGTGGGTAGAGCAAGTGCAAGGTCGTCTATATGAGGCGATCAGTGGTAGCGCAAGTGGAAGGTCGTCTATATGAGGCGATCAGTGGGTAGACCAAGTGGAAGGTAGTCTATATGAGGCGACCAGTGGGTAGAGCAAGTGGAAGGTCGTCTATATGAGGCGTTCAGTGGGTAGAGCAAGTGCAAGGTCCTCTATATGAGGCGATCAGTGGGTAGAACAAGTGGAAGGTCATCTATTTCAGGCGATCAGTCGGTAGAGCAAGTGGAAGGTCGTCTATATGAGGCGATCAGTGGGTAGAGCTAGAAGAAGTTCGTCTATATGTGACAATCAGTGGGCAGAGCAAGTGGACAGTCATCTATATGAGGCGATCAGTGGGTAGAGCAATTGGAATGTCTATAATGAGGTGATCAGTGGGTAATAGTGGAAGGTCGTCTATATGAGGCGATCAGTGGGTAGAGCAAGTGGAAGGTCGTCTATAATGAGGTGATCAGTGGGTAATAGTGGAAGGTCGTCTATATGATGCGATCAGTGGGTAGAGCAAGTGGAAGTTCGTCTATAATGAGGTGATCAGTGGGTAATAGTGGAAGGTCGTCTATATGAGGCTATCAGTGGGTAGAGCAATTGGAAGGTCGTCTATATGAGGAGTTCAGTGGGTAGAGCAAGTGGAAGATCGTCTATATGAGGCGATCAGAGGGTAGAGCAAGTGGAAGGTCGTCTATATGAGGCGATCAGTGGGTAGAGGAAGTCGAAGGTCGTCTATAATGAGGCGATCAGTGGGTAGAGCTAGTGGAAGGTAGTCTACATGAGGCTATCATTGGGTAGAGCAAGTGGAAGGTCGTCTATATGACGTGATCAGTGGGTAGTGCAAGTGGAAGTTCGTCTATATGAGGCGATCAGTGGGTAGAGCAAGTGCAAGGTCGTCTATATGAGGCGATCAGTGGGTAGAGCAAGTGGAAGGTCGTCTATATGAGGCGATCAGTGGGTAGACCAAGTGGAAGGTAGTCTATATGAGGCGACCAGTGGGTAGAGCAAGTGGAAGGTCGTCTATATGAGGCGTTCAGTGGGTAGAGCAAGTGCAAGGTCGTCTAAAAAAGGCTATCAGTGGGTAGAGCAAGTGAAATGTCGTCTATATGAGGTGATAAGTGGGTAAAGCAAGTGGAAGGTCGTCTATAATGAGGCTATCAGTGGGTAATAGTGGAAGGTCGTCTAAATGAGGCGATCAGTGGGTAGAGCAAGTCGAATGTCTATAATGAGGTGATCAGTGGGTAATACTGGAATGTCGTCTATATGAGGCGATCAGTGGGTAGAGTAACTGGAAGGTCGTCTATATGAGGCGATTAGTGGGTAGAGCAAGTGGAAGGTCGTCCATAATGAGGTGATCAGTGGGTAATAGTGGAAGGTCGTCTATATGAGGCGATCAGTGGGTAGAGTAACTGGAAGGTCGTCTATATGAGGCGATTAGTGGGTAGAGCAAGTGGAAGGTAGTCTATATGAGGCGACCAGTGGGTAGAGCAAGTGGAAGGTCGTCTATATAAGGCGACCAGTGGGTACAGAAAGTGGAAGGTCGTCTATATGAGGCGATCAGTGGGTAGAGCTAGTGGAAGGTCGTCTATATGAGACGATCAGTGGGTAGAGGAAATCGAAGGTCGTCTATATGAGGCGATCAGTGGGTAGAGCAAGTGGAAGGTAGTCTATATGAGACGATCAGTGGGTAGAGGAAGTGGAAAATCGTCTATATGAGGCGATCAGTGGGTAGAGCTAGTGGAAGGTCGTCTATATGAGACGATCAGTGGGTAGAGGAAGTGGAAGGTTGTCTATATTAGGTGATCAGTGGGTAGAGGAAGTCGAAGGTTGTCTATATGAGACGATCAGTGGGTAGAGCAAGTGAAAGGTCGTCTATTTGAGGCGATCAGTGGGTAGAGCAATTGGAATGTCTATAATGAGGTGATCAGTGGGTTATAGTGGAAGGTCGTCTATATGATGCGATCAGTGGGTAGAGCAAGTGGAAGGTCGTCTATATGAGGAGTTCAGTGGGTAGACCAAGTGGAAGATCGTCTATATGAGGCGATCAGAGGGTAGAGCAAGTGTAAGGTCGTCTATATTTGGCGATCAGTGGGTAGAGAAAGTCGAAGGTCGTCTATAATGAGGCGATCAGTGGGTAGAGCTAGTGGAAGGTAGTCTACATGAGGCTGTCATTGGGTAGAGCAAGTGGAAGGTCGTCTATATGACGTGATCAGTGGGTAGAGCAAGTGGAAGTTCGTCTATATGAGGCGATCAGTGGGTAGAGCAAGTGCAAGGTCGTCTATATGAGGCGATCAGTGGTAGCGCAAGTGGAAGGTCGTCTATATGAGGCGATCAGTGGGTAGACCAAGTGGAAGGTAGTCTATATGAGGCGACCAGTGGGTAGAGCAAGTGGAAGGTCGTCTATATGAGGCGTTCAGTGGGTAGAGCAAGTGCAAGGTCCTCTATATGAGGCGATCAGTGGGTAGAACAAGTGGAAGGTCATCTATTTCAGGCGATCAGTCGGTAGAGCAAGTGGAAGGTCGTCTATATGAGGCGATCAGTGGGTAGAGCTAGAAGAAGTTCGTCTATATGTGACAATCAGTGGGTAGAGCAAGTGGACAGTCATCTATATGAGGCTATCAGTGGGCAGAGCAAGTGGAAGGTCGTCTATATGAGGCGACCAGTGGGTAGAGCAAGTGCAAGGTCGTCTAAAAAAGGCTATCAGTGGGTAGAGCAAGTGAAATGTCGTCTATATGAGGCGATAAGTGGGTAAAGCAAGTGGAAGGTCGTCTATAATGAGGCTATCAGTGGGTAATAGTGGAAGGTCGTCTATATGAGGCGATCAGTGGGTAGAGCAAGTGGAAGGTCATCTATAATGAGGAGATCAGTGGGTAATAGTGGAAGGTCGTCTATATGAGGCGATCAGTGCGTAGAGCAAGTGGAAAGTCTATAATGAGGTGATCAGTGGGTAATAGTAGAAGGTCGTCTATATGAGGCGATCAGTGGGTAGAGCAAGTGGAAGGTCGTCTATAATGAAGTGATCAGTGGGTAATAGTGGAAGGTCGTCTATATGAGGCGATCAGTGGGTAGAGCAATTGGAAGGTCGTCTATAATGAGGTGATCAGTGGGTAATAGGGGATGGTCGTCTATGTGAGGCGATCAGTGGGTAGAGCAAGTGGAATGTCTATAATGAGGTGATCAGTGGGTAATAGTGGAAGGTCGTCTATATGAGGCGATCAGTGGGTAGAGCAAGTGGAAGGTCGTCTATAATGAGGTGATCAGTGGGTAATAGTGGAAGGTCGTCTATATGATGCGATCAGTGGGTAGAGCAAGTGGAAGGTCGTCCATAATGAGGTGATCAGTGGGTAATAGTGGAAGGTCGTCTATATGAGGCGATCAGTGGGTAGAGCAACTGGAAGGTCGTCTATATGAGGCGATTAGTGGGTAGAGCCAGTGGAAGGTAGTCTATATGAGGCGACCAGTGGGTAGAGCAAGTGAAAGGTCGTCTATATAAGGCGACCAGTGGGTACAGAAAGTGGAAGGTCGTCTATATGAGGCGATCAGTGGGTAGAGCTAGTGGAAGGTCGTCTATATGAGACGATCAGTGGGTAGAGGAAGTCGAAGGTCGTCTATATGAGGCGATCATTGGGTAGAGCAAGTGGAAGGTAGTCTATATGAGACGATCAGTGGGTAGACGAAGTGGAAGGTCGTCTATATGAGGCGATCAGTGGGTAGAGCTAGTGGAAGGTCGTCTATTTGAGACGATCAGTGGGTAGAGCAAGTGGAAGGTCGTCTATAATGAGGTGATCAGTGGGTAATAGTGGAAGGTCGTCTATATGAGGCGATCAGTGGGTAGAGCAAGTGGAAGGTCGTCTATAATGAGGTGACCAGTGGGTAATAGTGGAAGGTCGTCTATATGAGTCGATCAGTGGGAAGAGCAAGTGGAATGTCTATAATGAGGTGATCAGTGGGTAATAGTGGAAGGTCGTCTATAATGAGGTGATCAGTGGGTAATAGTGGAAGGTCGTCTATATGAGGCTATCAGTGGGTAGAGCAAGTGGAAGGTCGTCTATATGAGGAGTTCAGTGGGTAGAGCAAGTGGAAGGTCCTCTAATGAGGCGATCAGTGGGTAGAACAAGTGGAAGGTCATCTATTTCAGGCGATCAGTCGGTAGAGCAAGTGGAAGGTCGTCTATATGAGGCGATCAGTGGGTAGAGCTAGAAGAAGGTCGTCTATATGAGACAATCAGTGGGTAGAGCAAGTGGACAGTCATCTATATGAGGCTATCAGTGGGCAGAGCAAAAGGAAAGGTCGTCTATATGAGGCGTTCAGTGGGTAGAGCAAGTGCAAGGTCCTCTATATGAGGCGATCAGTGGGTAGAACAAGTGGAAGGTCATCTATTTCAGGCGATCAGTCGGTAGAGCAAGTGGAAGGTCGTCTATATGAGGCGATCAGTGGGTAGAGCTAGAAGAAGGTCGTCTATATGAAACAATCAGTGGGTAGAGCAAGTGGACAGTCATCTATATGAGGCTATCAGTGGGCAGAGCAAGTGGAAGGTCGTCTATATGAGGCGACCAGTGGGTAGAGCAAGTGCAAGGTCGTCTAAAAAAGGCTATCAGTGGGTAGAGCAAGTGAAATGTCGTCTATATGAGGCGATAAGTGGGTAAAGCAAGTGGAAGGTCGTCTATAATGAGGCTATCAGTGGGTAATAGTGGAAGGTCGTCTATATGAGGCGATCAGTGGGTAGAGCAAGTCGAATGTCTATAATGAGGTGATCCGTGGGTAATAGTGGAATGTCGTCTATATGAGGCGATCAATGGGTAGAGCAAGTGGAATGTCTATAATGAGGTGATCAGTGGGTAGAGCAAGTGGAAGGTCGTCCATAATGAGGTGATCAGTGGGTAATAGTGGAAGGTCGTCTATATGAGGCGATCAGTGGGTAGAGCAACTGGAAGGTCGTCTATATGAGGCGATTAGTGGGTAGAGCCAGTGGAAGGTAGTCTATATGAGGCGACCAGTGGGTAGAGCAAGTGAAAGGTCGTCTATATAAGGCGACCAGTGGGTACAGAAAGTGGAAGGTCGTCTATATGAGGCGATCAGTGGGTAGAGCTAGTGGAAGGTCGTCTATATGAGACGATCAGTGGGTAGAGGAAGTCGAAGGTCGTCTATATGAGGCGATCAGTGGGTAGAGCAAGTGGAAGGTAGTCTATATGAGACGATCAGTGGGTAGACGAAGTGGAAGGTCGTCTATATGAGGCGATCAGTGGGTAGAGCTAGTGGAAGGTCGTCTATTTGAGACGATCAGTGGGTAGAGCAAGTGGAAGGTCGTCTATAATGAGGTGATCAGTGGGTAATAGTGGAAGGTCGTCTATATGAGGCGATACGTGGGTAGAGCAAGGGGAATGTCTATAATGAGGTTATAAGTGGGTAATAGTGGAAGGTCGTCTATATGAGGCGATCAGTGGGTAGAGCAAGTGGAAGGTCGTCTATAATGAGGTGATCAATGGGTATTAGTGGAAGGTCGTCTATATGAGGCGATCAGTGGGTAGAGCAAGTGGAAGGTCGTCTATAATGAGGTGACCAGTGGGTAATAGTGGAAGGTCGTCTATATGAGGCGATCAGTGCGTAGAGCAAGTGGATTGTCTATAATGAGGTGATCAGTGGGTAATAGTGGAAGGTCGTCTATATGAGGCGATCAGTGGGTAGAGCAAGTCAAAGGTCGTCTATAATGAGGTGATCAGTGGGTAATAGTGGAAGGTCGTCTATATGAGACGATCAGTGGGTAGAGCAAGTGGAAGGTCGTCTATAATGAGGTGATCAGTGGGTAATAGTGGAAGGTCGTCTATATGAGGCGATCAGTGGGTAGAGCAAGTGGAATGTCTATAATGAGGTGATCAGTGGGTAATAGTGGAAGGTCGTCTATATGAGGCGATCAGTGGGTAGAGCTAGTGGAAGGTCGTCTGTATGAGACGATCAGTGGGTAGAGGAAGTCGAAGGTCGTCTATATGAGGCGATCAGTGGGTAGAGCAAGTGGAAGGTAGTCTATATGAGACGATCAGTGGGTAGAGGAAGTGGAAAATCGTCTATATGAGGCGATCAGTGGGTAGAGCTAGTGGAAGGTCGTCTATATGAGACGATCAGTGGGTGGAGGAAGTGGAAGGTTGTCTATATTAGGTGATCAGTGGGTAGAGGAAGTCGAAGGTTGTCTATAATGAGGTGATCAGTGGGTAATAGTGTTAGGTCGTCTATATGATGCGATCAGTGGGTAGAGCAAGTGGAAGTTCGTCTATAATGAGGTGATCAGTGGGTAATAGTGGAAGGTCGTCTATATGAGGCTATCAGTGGGTAGAGCAAGTGGAAGGTCGTCTATATGAGGAGTTCAGTGGGTAGAGCAATTGGAAGATCGTCTATATGAGGCGATCAGAGGGTAGAGCAAGTGTAAGGTCGTCTATATGAGGCGATCAGTGGGTAGAGGAAGTCGAAGGTCGTCTATAATGAGGCGATCAATGGGTAGAGCTAGTGGAAGGTAGTCTACATGAGGCTATCATTGGGTAGAGCAAGTGGAAGGTCGTCTATATGACGTGATCAGTGGGTAGAGCAAGTGGAAGTTCGTCTATATGAGGCGATCAGTGGGTAGAGCAAGTGCAAGGTCGTCTATATGAGACGATCAGTGGTAGAGCAAGTGGAAGGTCGTCTATATGAGGCGATCAGTGGGTAGACCAAGTGGAAGGTAGTCTATATGAGGCGACCAGTGGGTAGACCAAGTGGAAGGTAGTCTATATGAGGCGACCAGTGGGTAGAGCAAGTGGAAGGTCGTCTATATGAGGCGTTCAGTGGGTAGAGCAAGTGCAAGGTCCTCTATATGAGGCGATCAGTGGGTAGAACAAGTGGAAGGTCATCTATTTCAGGCGATCAGTCGGTAGAGCAAGTGGAAGGTCGTCTATATGAGGCGATCAGTGGGTAGAGCTAGAAGAAGGTCGTCTATATGAGACAATCAGTGGGTAGAGCAAGTGGACAGTCATCTATATGAGGCTATCAGTGGGCAGAGCAAGTGGAAGGTCGTCTATATGAGGCGACCAGTGGGTAGAGCAAGTGCAAGGTCGTCTAAAAAAGGCTATCAGTGGGTAGAGCAAGTGAAATGTCGTCTATATGAGGCGATAAGTGGGTAAAGCAAGTGCAAGGTCGTCTATAATGAGGCTATCAGTGGGTAATAGTGGAAGGTCGTCTATATGAGGCGATCAGTGGGTAGAGCAAGTCGAATGTCTATAATGAGGTGATCAGTGGGTAATAGTGGAATGTCGTCTATATGAGGCGATCAGTGGGTAGAGCAAGTGGAATGTCTATAATGAGGTGATCAGTGGGTAATAGTGGAAGGTCGTCTATATGAGGCGATCAGTGGGTAGAGCAAGTGGAAGGTCGTCTATAATGAGGAGATCAGTGGGTAATAGTGGAAGGTCGTCTATATGAGGCGATCAGTGCGTAGAGCAAGTGGAAAGTCTATAATGAGGTGATCAGTGGGTAATAGTGGAAGGTCGTCTATATGAGGCGATCAGTGGGTAGAGCAAGTGGAAGGTCGTCTATAATGAAGTGATCAGTGGGTAATAGTAGAAGGTCGTCTATATGAGGCGATCAGTGGGTAGAGCAATTGGAAGGTCGTCTATAATGAGGTGATCCGTGGGTAATAGTGGAAGGTCGTCTATGTGAGGCGATCAGTGGGTAGAGCAAGTGGAATGTCTATAATGAGGTGATCAGTGGGTAATAGTGGAAGGTCGTCTATATGAGGCGATCAGTGGGTAGAGCAAGTGGAAGGTCGTCTATAATGAGGTGATCAGTGGGTAATAGTGGAAGGTCGTCTATATGATGCGATCAGTGGGTAGAGCAAGTGGAAGGTCGTCCATAATGAGGTGATCAGTGGGTAATAGTGGAAGGTCGTCTATATGAGGCGATCAGTGGGTAGAGCAACTGGAAGGTCGTCTATATGAGGCGATTAGTGGGTAGAGCCAGTGGAAGGTAGTCTATATGAGGCGACCAGTGGGTAGAGCAAGTGAAAGGTCGTCTATATAAGGCGACCAGTGGGTACAGAAAGTGGAAGGTCGTCTATATGAGGCGATCAGTGGGTAGAGCTAGTGGAAGGTCGTCTATATGAGACGATCAGTGGGTAGAGGAAATCGAAGGTCGTCTATATGAGGCGATCAGTGGGTAGAGCAAGTGGAAGGTAGTCTATATGAGACGATCAGTGGGTAGACGAAGTGGAAGGTCGTCTATATGAGGCGATCAGTGGGTAGAGCTAGTGGAAGGTCGTCTATTGCAGACGATCAGTGGGTAGAGCAAGTGGAAGGTCGTCTATAATGAGGTGATCAGTGGGTAATAGTGGAAGGTCGTCTATATGAGGCGATACGTGGGTAGAGCAAGGGGAATGTCTATAATGAGGTGATTAGTGGGTAGTAGTGGAAGGTCGTCTATATGAGGCGATCAGTGGGTATAGCAAGTGGAAGGTCGTCTATAATGAGGTGATCAATGGGTATTAGTGGAAGGTCGTCTATATGAGGCGATCAGTGGGTAGAGCAAGTGGAAGGTCGTCTATAATGAGGTGACCAGTGGGTAATAGTGGAAGGTCGTCTATATGACGTGATCAGTGGGTAGAGCAAGTGGAAGTTCGTCTATATGAGGCGATCAGTGGGTAGAGCAAGTGCAAGGTCGTCTATATGAGACGATCAGTGGTAGAGCAAGTGGAAGGTCGTCTATATGAGGCGATCAGTGGGTAGACCAAGTGGAAGGTAGTCTATATGAGGCGACCAGTGGGTAGAGCAAGTGGAAGGTCGTCTATATGAGGCGTTCAGTGGGTAGAGCAAGTGCAAGGTCCTCTATATGAGGCGATCAGTGGGTAGAACAAGTGGAAGGTCATCTATTTCAGGCGATCAGTCGGTAGAGCAAGTGGAAGGTCGTCTATATGAGGCGATCAGTGGGTAGAGCTAGAAGAAGGTCGTCTATATGAGACAATCAGTGGGTAGAGCAAGTGGACAGTCATCTATATGAGGCTATCAGTGGGCAGAGCAAGTGGAAGGTCGTCTATATGAGGCGACCAGTGGGTAGAGCAAGTGCAAGGTCGTCTAAAAAGGCTATCAGTGGGTAGAGCAAGTGAAATGTCGTCTATATGAGGCGATAAGTGGGTAAAGCAAGTGCAAGGTCGTCTATAATGAGGCTATCAGTGGGTAATAGTGGAAGGTCGTCTATATGAGGCGATCAGTGGGTAGAGCAAGTCGAATGTCTATAATGAGGTGATCAGTGGGTAATAGTGGAATGTCGTCTATATGAGGCGATCAGTGGGTAGAGCAAGTGGAATGTCTATAATGAGGTGATCAGTGGGTAATAGTGGAAGGTCGTCTATATGAGGCGATCAGTGGGTAGAGCAAGTGGAAGGTCGTCTATAATGAGGAGTTCAGTGGGTAATAGTGGAAGGTCGTCTATATGAGGCGATCAGTGCGTAGAGCAAGTGGAAAGTCTATAATGAGGTGATCAGTGGGTAATAGTGGAAGGTCGTCTATATGAGGCGATCAGTGGGTAGAGCAAGTGGAAGGTCGTCTATAATGAAGTGATCAGTGGGTAATAGTAGAAGGTCGTCTATATGAGGCGATCAGTGGGTAGAGCAATTGGAAGGTCGTCTATAATGAGGTGATCCGTGGGTAATAGTGGAAGGTCGTCTATGTGAGGCGATCAGTGGGTAGAGCAAGTGGAATGTCTATAATGAGGTGATCAGTGGGTAATAGTGGAAGGTCGTCTATATGAGGCGATCAGTGGGTAGAGCAAGTGGAAGGTCGTCTATAATGAGGTGATCAGTGGGTAATAGTGGAAGGTCGTCTATATGATGCGATCAGTGGGTAGAGCAAGTGGAAGGTCGTCCATAATGAGGTGATCAGTGGGTAATAGTGGAAGGTCGTCTATATGAGGCGATCAGTGGGTAGAGCAACTGGAAGGTCGTCTATATGAGGCGATTAGTGGGTAGAGCCAGTGGAAGGTAGTCTATATGAGGCGACCAGTGGGTAGAGCAAGTGAAAGGTCGTCTATATAAGGCGACCAGTGGGTACAGAAAGTGGAAGGTCGTCTATATGAGGCGATCAGTGGGTAGAGCTAGTGGAAGGTCGTCTATATGAGACGATCAGTGGGTAGAGGAAATCGAAGGTCGTCTATATGAGGCGATCAGTGGGTAGAGCAAGTGGAAGGTAGTCTATATGAGACGATCAGTGGGTAGACGAAGTGGAAGGTCGTCTATATGAGGCGATCAGTGGGTAGAGCTAGTGGAAGGTCGTCTATTGCAGACGATCAGTGGGTAGAGCAAGTGGAAGGTCGTCTATAATGAGGTGATCAGTGGGTAATAGTGGAAGGTCGTCTATATGAGGCGATACGTGGGTAGAGCAAGGGGAATGTCTATAATGAGGTGATTAGTGGGTAGTAGTGGAAGGTCGTCTATATGAGGCGATCAGTGGGTATAGCAAGTGGAAGGTCGTCTATAATGAGGTGATCAATGGGTATTAGTGGAAGGTCGTCTATATGAGGCGATCAGTGGGTAGAGCAAGTGGAAGGTCGTCTATAATGAGGTGACCAGTGGGTAATAGTGGAAGGTCGTCTATATGAGGCGATCAGTGCGTAGAGCAAGTGGATTGTCTATAATGAGGTGATCAGTGGGTAATAGTGGAAGGTCGTCTATATGAGGCGATCAGTGGGTAGAGCAAGTCAAAGGTCGTCTATAATGAGGTGATCAGTGGGTAATAGTGGAAGGTCGTCTATATGAGACGATCAGTGGGTAGAGCAAGTGGAAGGTCGTCTATAATGAGGTGATCAGTGGGTAATAGTGGAAGGTCGTCTATATGAGGCGATCAGTGGGTGGAGCAAGTGGAATGTCTATAATGAGGTGATCAGTGGGTAATAGTGGAAGGTCGTCTATATGAGGCGATCAGTGGGTAGAGCTAGTGGAAGGTCGTCTGTATGAGACGATCAGTGGGTAGAGGAAGTCGAAGGTCGTCTATATGAGGCGATCAGTGGGTAGAGCAAGTGGAAGGTAGTCTATATGAGACGATCAGTGGGTAGAGGAAGTGGAAAATCGTCTATATAAGGCGATCAGTGGGTAGAGCTAGTGGAAGGTCGTCTATATGAGACGATCAGTGGGTAGAGGAAGTGGAAGGTTGTCTATATTAGGTGATCAGTGGGTAGAGGAAGTCGAAGGTCGTCTATATGAGACGATCAGTGGGTAGAGCAAGTGAAAGGTCGTCTATATGAGGCGATCAGTGGGTAGAGCAATTGGAATGTCTATAATGAGGTGATCAGTGGGTAATAGTGGAAGGTCGTCTATATGAGGCGATCAGTGGGTAGAGCAAGTGGAAGGTCGTCTATAATGAGGTGATCAGTGGATAATAGTGGAAGGTCGTCTATATGATGCGATCAATGGGTAGAGCAAGTGGAAGTTCGTCTATAATGAGGTGATCAGTGGGTAATAGTGGAAGGTCGTCTATATGAGGCTATCAGTGGGTAGAGCAAGTGGAAGGTCGTCTATATGAGGAGTTCAGTGGGTAGAGCAAGTGGAAGATCGTCTATATGAGGCGATCAGTGGGTAGAGGAAGTCGAAGGTCGTCTATAATGAGGCGATCAGTCGGTAGAGCTAGTGGAAGGTAGTCTACATGAGCCTATCATTGGGTAGAGCAAGTGGAAGGTCGTCTATATGACGTGATCAGTGGGTAGAGCAAGTGGAAGTTCGTCTATATGAGGCGATCAGTGGGTAGAGCAAGTGCAAGGTCGTCTATATGAGGCGATCAGTGGGTAGAGCAAGTGGAAGGTCGTCTATATGAGGCGATCAGTGGGTAGACCAAGTGGAAGGTAGTCTATATGAGGCGACCAGTGGGTAGAGCAAGTGGAAGGTCGTCTATATGAGGCGTTCAGTGGGTAGAGCAAGTGCAAGGTCCTCTATATGAGGCGATCAGTGGGTAGAACAAGTGGAAGGTCATCTATTTCAGGCGATCAGTCGGTAGAGCAAGTGGAAGGTCGTCTATATGAGGCGATCAGTGGGTAGAGCTAGAAGAAGGTCGTCTATATGAGACAATCAGTGGGTAGAGCAAGTGGACAGTCATCTATATGAGGCTATCAGTGGGCAGAGCAAGTGGAAGGTCGTCTATATGAGGCGACCAGTGGGTAGAGCAAGTGCAAGGTCGTCTAAAAAAGGCTATCAGTGGGTAGAGCAAGTGAAATGTCGTCAATATGAGGCGATAAGTGGGTAAAGCAAGTGGAAGGTCGTCTATAATGAGGCTATCAGTGGGTAATAGTGGAAGGTCGTCTATATGAGGCGATCAGTGGGTAGAGCAAGTCGAATGTCTATAATGAGGTGATCAGTGGGTAATAGTGGAATGTCGTCTATATGAGGCAATCAGTGGGTAGAGCAAGTGGAATGTCTATAATGAGGTGATCAGTGGGTAATAGTGGAAGGTCGTCTATATGAGGTGATCAGTGGGTAGAGCAAGTGGAAGGTCGTCTATAATGAGGAGATCAGTGGGTAATAGTGGAAGGTCGTCTATATGAGGCGATCAGTGCATAGAGCAAGTGGAAAGTCTATAATGAGGTGATCAGTGGGTAATAGTGGAAGGTCGTCTATATGAGGCGATCAGTGGGTAGAGCAAGTGGAAGGTCGTCTATAATGAAGTGATCAGTGGGTAATAGTGGAAGGTCGTCTATATGAGGCGATCAGTGGGTAGAGCAATTGGAAGGTCGTCTATAATGAGGTGATCAGTGGGTAATAGTGGAAGGTCGTCTATGTGAGGCGATCAGTGGGTAGAGCAAGTGGAATGTCTATAATGAGGTGATCAGTGGGTAATAGTGGAAGGTCGTCTATATGAGGCGATCAGTGGGTAGAGCAAGTGGAAGGTCGTCTATAATGAGGTGATCAGTGGGTAATAGTGGAAGGTCGTCTATATGATGCGATCAGTGGGTAGAGCAAGTGGAAGGTCGTCCATAATGAGGTGATCAGTGGGTAATAGTGGAAGGTCGTCTATATGAGGCGATCAGTGGGTAGAGCAACTGGAAGGTCGTCTATATGAGGCGATTAGTGGGTAGAGCCAGTGGAAGGTAGTCTATATGAGGCGACCAGTGGGTAGAGCAAGTGGAAGGTCGTCTATATAAGGCGACCATTGGGTACAGAAATTGGAAGGTCGTCTATATGAGGCGATCAGTGGGTAGAGCTAGTGGAAGGTCGTCTATATGAGACGATCAGTGGGTAGAGGAAGTCGAAGGTCGTCTATATGAGGCGATCAGTGGGTAGAGCAAGTGGAAGGTAGTCTATATGAGACGATCAGTGGGTAGACGAAGTGGAAGGTCGTCTATATGAGGCGATCAGTGGGTAGAGCAAGTGGAAGGTCGTCTATTTGAGACGATCAGTGGGTAGAGCAAGTGGAAGGTCGTCTATAATGAGGTGATCAGTGGGTAATAATGGAAGGTCGTCTATATGAGACGATCAGTGGGTAGAGCAAGTGGAAGGTCGTCTATAATGAGGTGATCAGTGGGTAATAGGGGAAGGTCGTCTATAATGAGGTGATCAGTGGGTAATAGTGTAAGGTCGTCTATATGATGCGATCAGTGGGTAGAGCAAGTGGAAGGTCGTCTATAATGAGGTGATCAGTGATTAATAGTGGAAGGTCGTCTATATGAGGCGATCAGTGGGTATAGCAACTAGAAGGTCGTCTATATGAGGCGATTAGTGGGTAGAGCAAGTGGAAGGTAGTCTATATGAGGCGACCAGTGGGTAGAGCAAGTGGAAGGTCGTCTATATAAGGCGACCAGTGGGTACAGAAAGTGGAAGATCGTCTATATAAGGCTATCAATGGGTAGAGCAAGTGGAAGGTCGTCTATATTAGGCGTTCAGTGGGTAGAGCAAGTGGAAGGTCGTCTATATGAGGCGATCAGAGGGTAGAGCAATTGGAAGGTCGTCTATATGAGGCTATAAGTGGGTAGAGCAAGATCGTCTATATGAGGCGTTCAGTGGGTAGAGCAAGTGGAAGGTCGTCTATATGAGGCGATCAGTGGGTAGAGCAAGTGGAAGGTCGTCTATAATGAGGTGATCAGTGGGTAATAGTGGAAGGTGGTCTATATGAGACGATCAGTGGGTAGAGCAAGTGGAAGGTCGTCTATAATGAGGCGATCAGTGGGTAGAGCAAGTGGAAGGTCGTCTATATGAGGCGATTAGTCTGTAGAGCAAGTGGAAGGTAGTCTATATGAGGCGACCAGTGGGTAGAGCAAGTGGAAGGTCGTCTATATAAGGCGACCAGTGGGTACAGAAAGTGGAAGGTCGTCTATATGAGGCGATCAGCGGGTAGAGCAAGTGGAAGGTAGTCTATATGAGACGATCAGTGGGTAGAGGAAGTGGAAGGTCGTCTATATGAGGCGATCAGTGAGTAGAGGAAGTCGAACGTCGTCTATATGAGACGATCAGTGGGTAGAGCTAGTGGAAGGTCGTCTATATGAGGCGATCAGTGGGTAGAGCAAGTGAAATGTCTATAATGAGGTGATCAGTGGGTAATAGTGGAAGGTCGTCTATATGAGACGATCAGTGGGTAGAGGAAGTCGAAGGTCGTCTATATGAGGCGATCAGTGGGTAGAGCTAGTGGAAGGCCGTCTATTTGAGACGATAAGTGGGTAGAGGAAGTGGAAGGTCGTCTATATTAGGTGATCAGTGGGTAGAGGAAGTCGAAGGTCGTCTATATGAGACGATCAGTGGGTAGAGCAAGTGGAAGGTCGTATATATAAGGCGATCAGTGGGTAGAGGAAATCGAAGGTCGTCTATAATGAGGTGATCAGTGGGTAATAGTGGAAGGTCGTCTTTATGAGGCGATCAGTGGGTAGAGCAAGTGGAATGTCTATAATGAGGTGATCAGTGGGTAATAGTGGAAGGTCGTCTATATAATGCGATCAGTGGGTAGAGCAAGTGGAAGGTCGTCTATAATGAGGTTATCAGTGATTAATAGTGGAAGGTCGTCTATATTAGGCGATCAGTGGGTATAGCAACTAGAAGGTCGTCTATATGAGGCGATTAGTGGATAGAGCAAGTGGAAGGTAGTCTATATGAGGCGACCAGTGGGTAGAGCAAGTGGAAGGTCGTCTATATAAGGCGACCAGTGGGTACAGAAAGTGGAAGGTCGTCTATATAAGGCTATCAGTGGGTAGAGCAAGTGGAAGGTCGTCTATATGAGGTGATCAATGGGTAGAGCAAGTGGAAGGTCGTCTATATGAGGCGATCAGTGGGTAGAGACAGTTGAAGGTCGTCTATATGAGGCGATCAGAGGGTAGAGCAAGTGGAAGGTCGTCTATATGAGGCGATCAGTGGGTAGAGCTAGTGGAAGGTAGTCTGTATGAGGCTATTAGTGGGTAGAGCAAGTGGAAGGTCGTCTATATGAGGTGATCAATGGGTAGAGCAAGTGGAAGGTCGTCTATATGAGGCGATCAGTGGGTAGACCAAATGCAAGGTCGTCTATATGAGGCGATCAGTGGGTAGAGCAAGTGGAAGGTCGTCTATATGAGGCGATCAGTGGGTAGACCAAGTGGAAGGTAGTCTAAATGAGGCGACCAGTGGGTAGAGCAAGTGGAAGGTCGTCTATATGAGGCTATCAGTGGGTAGAACAAGTGGAAGGTCGTCTTTTTCAGGCGATCAGTCGGTAGAGCAAGTGGAAGGTCGTATATAATGAGGTGATCAGTGGTTAATAGTGGAAGGTCGTCTATATGAGGCGATCAGTGGGTAGAGCAACTGGAAGGTCGTCTATATGAGGCGATTAGTGGGTAGAGCAAGTGGAAGGTAGTCTATATGAGGCGACCAGTGGGTAGAGCAAGTGGAAGGTCGTCTATATAAGGCGACCAGTGGGTACAGAAAGTTGAAGGTCGTCTATATGAGGCGATCAGTGGGTAGAGCTAGTGGAAGGTCGTCTATATGAGACGATCAGTGGGTAGAGGAAGTCGAAGGTCGTCTATATGAGGCGATCAGTGGGTAGAGCAAGTGGAAGGTAGTCTATATGAAACGATCAGTGGGTAGACGAAGTGGAAGGTCGTCTATATGAGGCGATCAGTGGGTAGAGCTAGTGGAAGGTCGTCTATTTGAGACGATCAGTGGGTAGAGCAAGTGGAAGGTCGTCTATAATGAGGTGATCAGTGGGTAATAGTGGAAGGTCGTCTATATGAGACGATCAGTGGGTAGAGCAAGTCGAATGTCTATAATGAGGTGATCAGTGGGTAATAGTGGAAGGTCGTCTATATGATGCGATCAATGGGTAGAGCAAGTCGAATGTCTATAATGAGGTGATCAGTGGGTAATAGTGGAATGTCGTCTATATGAGGCGATCAGTGGGTAGAGCAAGTGGAATGTCTATAATGAGGTGATCAGTGGGTAATAGTGGAAGGTCGTCTATATGAGGCGATCAGTGGGTAGAGAAAGTGGAAGGTCGTCTATAATGAGGTGATCAGTGGGTAGAGGAAGTGTAAGGTCGTCTATAATGAGGCGATCAGTGGGTAGAGCTAGTGGAAGGTAGTCTATATGAGGCTATCAGTGGGTAGAGCAAGTGGAATGTCTATAATGAGGTGATCAGTGGGTAATAGTGGAAGGTCGTCTATATGAGGCGATCAGTGGGTAGAGCAAGTGGAAGGTCGTCTATAATGAGGTTATCAGTGGGTAATAGTGGAAGGTCGTCTATATGAGGAGATCAGTGGGTAGAGCAAGTTGAAGTTCGTCTATAATGAGGTGATCAGTGGTTAATAGTGGAAGGTTGTCTATATGAGGCGATCAGTGGGTAGAGCAAGTGGAATGTCTATAATGAGGTGATCAGTGGGTAATAGTGGAAGGTCGTCTATATGAGGCGATCAGTGGGTAGAGCAAGTGGAAGGTCGTCTATAATGAGGTGATCAGTGGGTAATAGTGGAAGGTCGTCTGTATGATGCGATCAGTGGGTAGAGCAAGTGGAAGGTCGTCTATAATGAGGTGATCAGTGGGTAATAGTGGAAGGTCGTCTATATGAGGCGATCAGTGGGTAGAGCAAGTGGAATGTCTATAATGAGGTGATCAGTGGGTAATAGTGGAAGGTCGCCTATATGAGGCGATCAGTGGGTAGAGAAAGTGGAAGGTCGTCTATAATGAGGTGATCAGTGGGTAATAGTGGAAGGTCGTCTATATGATGCGATCAGTGGGTAGAGCAAGTGGAAGGTCGTCTATAATGAGGTGATCAGTGGGTAATAGTGGAAGGTCGTCTATATGAGGCGATCAGTGGGTAGAGCAAGTGGAAGGTCGTCTATATGAGGCGATTAGTCTGTAGAGCAAGTGGAAGGTAGTCTTTATGAGGCGACCAGTGGGTAGAGCAAGTGGAAGGTCGTCTATATAAGGCGACCAGTGGGTACAGAAAGTGGAAGGTCGTCTATATGAGGCGATCAGTGGGTAGAGCTAGTGGAAGGTCGACTGTATGAGACGATCAGTGGGTAGAGGAAGTGGAAGGTCGTCTATATGAGACGATCAGTGGGTAGAGGAAGTGGAAGGTTGTCTATATTAGGTGATCAGTGGGTAGAGGAAGTCGAAGGTCGTCTATATGAGACGATCAGTGGGTAGAGCTAGTGGAAGGTCGTCTATATGAGGCGATCAGTTGGTAGAGCAAGTGGAATGTCTATAATGAGGTCATCAGTGGGTAATAGTGGAAGGTCGTCTATATGAGACGATCAGTGGGTAGAGGAAGTCGAAGGTTAGTCTATATGAGGCGATCAGTGGGTAGAGCAAGTGGAAGGAAGTATATATGAGACGATCAGTGGGTAGACGAAGTGGAAGGTCGTCTATTTGAGGCGATCAGTGGGTAGAGCTAGTGGAAGGTCGTCTATTTGAGACGATCAGTGGGTAAAGGAAGTGGAAGGTCGTCTATATTAGGTGATCAGTGGGTAGAGCAAGTGGAAGGTCGTCTATATGAGGCGATTAGTCTGTAGAGCAAGTGGAGGGTAGTCTTTATGAGGCGACCAGTGGGTAGAGCAAGTGGAAGGTCGTCTATATAAGGCGACCAGTGGGTACAGAAAGTGGAAGGTCGTCTATATGAGGCGATCAGTGGGTAGAGCTAGTGGAAGGTCGTCTGTATGAGACGATCAGTGGGTAGAGGAAGTGGAAGGTCGTCTATATGAGGCGATCAGTGGGTAGAGCTAGTGGAAGGTCGTCTATATGAGACGATCAGTGGGTAGAGGAAGTGGAAGGTTGTCTATATTAGGTGATCAGTGGGTAGAGGAAGTCGAAGGTCGTCTATATGAGACGATCAGTGGGTAGAGCTAGTGGAAGGTCGTCTATATGAGGCGATCAGTTGGTAGAGCAAGTGGAATGTCTATAATGAGGTCATCAGTGGGTAATAGTGGAAGGTCGTCTATATGAGACGATCAGTGGGTAGAGGAAGTGGAAGGTCGTCTATATTAGGTGATCAGTGGGTAGAGGAAGTCGAAGGTCGTCTATATGAGACGATCAGTGGGTAGAGCAAGTGGAAGGTAGTATATATGAGACGATCAGTGGGTAGACGAAGTGGAAGGTCGTCTATATGAGGCGATCAGTGGGTAGAGCTAGTGGAAGGTCGTCTATTTGAGACGATCAGTGGGTAGAGGAAGTGGAAGGTCGTCTATATTAGGTGATCAGTGGGTAGAGGAAGTCGAAGGTCGTCTATATGAGACGATCAGTGGGTAGAGCAAGTTGAAGGTCGTATATATGAGGCGATCAGTGGGTAGAGGAAATCGAAGCTCGTCTATAATGAGGTGATCAGTGGGTAATAGTGGAAGGTCATCTATATGAGGCGATCAGTGGGTAGAGCAAGTGGAATGTCTATAATGAGGTGATCAGTGGGTAATAGTGGAAGGTCGTCTATATAATGCGATTAGTGGGTAGAGCAAGTGGAAGGTCGTCTATAATGAGGTGATCAGTGATTAATAGTGGAAGGTCGTCTATATTAGGCGATCAGTGGGTATAGCAACTAGAAGGTCGTCTATATGTGGCGATTAGTGGATAGAGCAAGTGGAAGGTAGTCTATATGAGGCGATCAGTGGGTAGAGCAAGTGGAAGGTCGTCTATATAAGGCGACCAGTGGGTACAGAAAGTGGAAGGTCCTCTATATAAGGCTATCAGTGGGTAGAGCAAGTGGAAGATCGTCTATATTAGGCGTTCAGTGGGTAGAGCAAGTGGAAGGTCGTCTATATGAGGCGATCAGAGGGTAGAGCAATTGGAAGGTCGTCTATATGAGGCTATAAGTGGGTAGAGCAAGGTCGTCTATATGAGGCGTTCAGTGGGTAGAGCAAGTGGAAGGTCGTCTATATGAGGCGATCAGTGGGTAGAGACAGTGGAAGGTCGTCTATATGAGGCTATTAGTGGGTAGAGCAAGTGGAAGGTCGTCTATATGAGGTGATCAATGGGTAGAGCAACTGGAAGGTCGTCTATATGAGGCGATGAGTGGGTAGACCAAGTGCAAGGTCGTCTATATGAGGCGATCAGTGGGTAGAGCAAGTGGAAGGTTGTCTATATTAGGTGATCAGTGGGTAGAGGAAGTCGAAGGTTGTCTATATGAGACGATCAGTGGGTAGAGCTAGTGAAAGGTCGTCTATATGAGGCGATCAGTGGGTAGAGCTAGTGGAAGGCCGTCTATTTGAGACGATAAGTGGGTAGAGGAAGTGGAAGGTCGTCTATATTAGGTGATCAGTGGGTAGAGGAAGTCGAAGGTCGTCTATATGAGACGATCAGTGGGTAGAGCAAGTGGAAGGTCGTATATATAAGGCGATCAGTGGGTAGAGGAAATCGAAGGTCGTCTATAATGAGGTGATCAGTGGGTAATAGTGGAAGGTCGTCTTTATGAGGCGATCAGTGGGTAGAGCAAGTGGAATGTCTATAATGAGGTCATCAGTGGGTAATAGTGGAAGGTCGTCTATATGAGACGATCAGTGGGTAGAGGAAGTCGAAGGTTAGTCTATATGAGGCGATCAGTGGGTAGAGCAAGTGGAAGGAAGTATATATGAGACGATCAGTGGGTAGACGAAGTGGAAGGTCGTCTATTTGAGGCGATCAGTGGGTAGAGCTAGTGGAAGGTCGTCTATTTGAGACGATCAGTGGGTAGAGGAAGTGGAAGGTCGTCTATATTAGGTGATCAGTGGGTAGAGCAAGTGGAAGGTCGTCTATATGAGGCGATTAGTCTGTAGAGCAAGTGGAGGGTAGTCTTTATGAGGCGACCAGTGGGTAGAGCAAGTGGAAGGTCGTCTATATAAGGCGACCAGTGGGTACAGAAAGTGGAAGGTCGTCTATATGAGGCGATCAGTGGGTAGAGCTAGTGGAAGGTCGTCTGTATGAGACGATCAGTGGGTAGAGGAAGTGGAAGGTCGTCTATATGAGGCGATCAGTGGGTAGAGCTTGTGGAAGGTCGTCTATATGAGACGATCAGTGGGTAGAGGAAGTGGAAGGTTGTCTATATTAGGTGATCAGTGGGTAGAGGAAGTCGAAGGTCGTCTATATGAGACGATCAGTGGGTAGAGCTAGTGGAAGGTCGTCTATATGAGGCGATCAGTTGGTAGAGCAAGTGGAATGTCTATAATGAGGTCATCAGTGGGTAATAGTGGAAGGTCGTCTATATGAGACGATCAGTGGGTAGAGGAAGTCGAAGGTTAGTCTATATGAGGCGATCAGTGGGTAGAGCAAGTGGAAGGTAGTATATATGAGACGATCAGTGGGTAGACGAAGTGGAAGGTCGTCTATATGAGGCGATCAGTGGGTAGAGCTAGTGGAAGGTCGTCTATTTGAGACGATCAGTGGGTAGAGGAAGTGGAAGGTCGTCTATATTAGGTGATCAGTGGGTAGAGGAAGTCGAAGGTCGTCTATATGAGACGATCAGTGGGTAGAGCAAGTGGAAGGTCGTATATATGTGGCGATCAGTGGGTAGAGGAAATCGAAGCTCGTCTATAATGAGGTGATCAGTGGGTAATAGTGGAAGGTCATCTATATGAGGCGATCAGTGGGTAGAGCAAGTGGAATGTCTATAATGAGGTGATCAGTGGGTAATAGTGGAAGGTCGTCTATATAATGCGATTAGTGGGTAGAGCAAGTGGAAGGTCGTCTATAATGAGGTGATCAGTGATTAATAGTGGAAGGTCGTCTATATTAGGCGATCAGTGGGTATAGCAACTAGAAGGTCGTCTATATGTGGCGATTAGTGGATAGAGCAAGTGGAAGGTAGTCTATATGAGGCGATCAGTGGGTAGAGCAAGTGGAAGGTCGTCTATATAAGGCGACCAGTGGGTACAGAAAGTGGAAGGTCCTCTATATAAGGCTATCAGTGGGTAGAGCAAGTGGAAGATCGTCTATATTAGGCGTTCAGTGGGTAGAGCAAGTGGAAGGTCGTCTATATGAGGCGATCAGAGGGTAGAGCAATTGGAAGGTCGTCTATATGAGGCTATAAGTGGGTAGAGCAAGGTCGTCTATATGAGGCGTTCAGTGGGTAGAGCAAGTGGAAGGTCGTCTATATGAGGCGATCAGTGGGTAGAGACAGTGGAAGGTCGTCTATATGAGGCTATTAGTGGGTAGAGCAAGTGGAAGGTCGTCTATATGAGGTGATCAATGGGTAGAGCAACTGGAAGGTCGTCTATATGAGGCGATCAGTGGGTAGACCAAGTGCAAGGTCGTCTATATGAGGCGATCAGTGGGTAGAGCAAGTGGAAGGTTGTCTATATTAGGTGATCAGTGGGTAGAGGAAGTCGAAGGTTGTCTATATGAGACGATCAGTGGGTAGAGCTAGTGAAAGGTCGTCTATATGAGGCGATCAGTGGGTAGAGCTAGTGGAAGGCCGTCTATTTGAGACGATAAGTGGGTAGAGGAAGTGGAAGGTCGTCTATATTAGGTGATCAGTGGGTAGAGGAAGTCGAAGGTCGTCTATATGAGACGATCAGTGGGTAGAGCAAGTGGAAGGTCGTATATATAAGGCGATCAGTGGGTAGAGGAAATCGAAGGTCGTCTATAATGAGGTGATCAGTGGGTAATAGTGGAAGGTCGTCTTTATGAGGCGATCAGTGGGTAGAGCAAGTGGAATGTCTATAATGAGGTGATCAGTGGGTAATAGTGGAAGGTCGTCTATATAATGCGATCAGTGGGTAGAGCAAGTGGAAGGTCGTCTATAATGAGGTTATCAGTGATTAATAGTGGAAGGTCGTCTATATTAGGCGATCAGTGGGTATAGCAACTAGAAGGTCGTCTATATGAGGCGATTAGTGGATAGAGCAAGTGGAAGGTAGTCTATATGAGGCAACCAGTGGGTAGAGCAAGTGGAAGGTAGTCTATATGAGGTGATCAATGGGTAGAGCAAGTGGAAGGTCGTCTATATGAGGCGATCAGTGGGTAGACCAAATGCAAGGTCGTCTATATGAGGCGATCAGTGGGTAGAGCAAGTGGAAGGTCGTCTATATGAGGCGATCAGTGGGTAGAACAAGTGGAAGGTAGTCTAAATGAGGCGACCAGTGGGTAGAGCAAGTGGAAGGTCGTCTATATGAGGCTATCAGTGGGTAGAACAAGTGGAAGGTCGTCTTTTTCAGGCGATCAGTCGGTAGAGCAAGTGGAAGGTCGTATATAATGAGGTGATCAGTGGTTAATAGTGGAAGGTCGTCTATATGAGGCGATCAGTGGGTAGAGCAACTGGAAGGTCGTCTATATGAGGCGATTAGTGGGTAGAGCAAGTGGAAGGTAGTCTATATGAGGCGACCAGTGGGTAGAGCAAGTGGAAGGTCGTCTATATGAGGCGATCAGTGGGTAGAGCTAGTGGAAGGTCGTCTATATGAGACGATCAGTGGGTAGAGGAAGTCGAAGGTCGTCTATATGAGGCGATCAGTAGGTAGAGCAAGTGGAAGGTAGTCTATATGAAACGATCAGTGGGTAGACGAAGTGGAAGGTCGTCTATATGAGGCGATCAGTGGGTAGAGCTAGTGGAAGGTCGTCTATTTGAGACGATCAGTGGGTAGAGCAAGTGGAAGGTCGTCTATAATGAGGTGATCAGTGGGTAATAGTGGAAGGTCGTCTATATGAGACGATCAGTGGGTAGAGCAAGTCGAATGTCTATAATGAGGTGATCAGTGGGTAATAGTGGAAGGTCGTCTATATGATGCGATCAATGGGTAGAGCAAGTCGAATGTCTATAATGAGGTGATCAGTGGGTAATAGTGGAATGTCGTCTATATGAGGCGATCAGTGGGTAGAGCAAGTGGAATGTCTATAATGAGGTGATCAGTGGGTAATAGTGGAAGGTCGTCTATATGAGGCGATCAGTGGGTAGAGGAAGTGGAAGGTCGTCTATAATGAGGTGATCAGTGGGTAGAGGAAGTGTAAGGTCGTCTATAATGAGGCGATCAGTGGGTAGAGCTAGTGGAAGGTAGTCTATATGAGGCTATCAGTGGGTAGAGCAAGTGGAATGTCTATAATGAGGTGATCAGTGGGTAATAGTGGAAGGTCGTCTATATGAGGCGATCAGTGGGTAGAGCAAGTGGAAGGTCGTCTATAATGAGGTTATCAGTGGGTAATAGTGGAAGGTCGTCTATATGAGGAGATCAGTGGGTAGAGCAAGTTGAAGTTCGTCTATAATGAGGTGATCAGTGGTTAATAGTGGAAGGTTGTCTATATGAGGCGATCAGTGGGTAGAGCAAGTGGAATGTCTATAATGAGGTGATCAGTGGGTAATAGTGGAAGGTCGTCTATATGAGGCGATCAGTGGGTAGAGCAAGTGGAAGGTCGTCTATAATGAGGTGATCAGTGGGTAATAGTGGAAGGTCGTCTGTATGATGCGATCAGTGGGTAGAGCAAGTGGAAGGTCGTCTATAATGAGGTGATCAGTGGGTAATAGTGGAAGGTCGTCGATATGAGGCGATCAGTGGGTAGAGCAAGTGGAATGTCTATAATGAGGTGATCAGTGGGTAATAGTGGAAGGTCGCCTATATGAGGCGATCAGTGGGTAGAGCAAGTGGAAGGTCGTCTATAATGAGGTGATCAGTGGGTAATAGTGGAAGGTCGTCTATATGATGCGATCAGTGGGTAGAGCAAGTGGAAGGTCGTCTATAATGAGGTGATCAGTGGGTAATAGTGGAAGGTCGTCTATATGAGGCGATCAGTGGGTAGAGCAAGTGGAAGGTCGTCTATATGAGGCGATTAGTCTGTAGAGCAAGTGGAAGGTAGTCTTTATGAGGCGACCAGTGGGTAGAGCAAGTGGAAGGTCGTCTATATAAGGCGACCAGTGGGTACAGAAAGTGGAAGGTCGTCTATATGAGGCGATCAGTGGGTAGAGCTAGTGGAAGGTCGTCTGTATGAGACGATCAGTGGGTAGAGGAAGTGGAAGGTCGTCTATATGAGACGATCAGTGGGTAGACCAAGTGCAAGGTCGTCTATATGAGGCGATCAGTGGGTAGAGCAAGTGGAAGGTTGTCTATATTAGGTGATCAGTGGGTAGAGGAAGTCGAAGGTTGTCTATATGAGACGATCAGTGGGTAGAGCTAGTGAAAGGTCGTCTATATGAGGCGATCAGTGGGTAGAGCTAGTGGAAGGCCGTCTATTTGAGACGATAAGTGGGTAGAGGAAGTGGAAGGTCGTCTATATTAGGTGATCAGTGGGTAGAGGAAGTCGAAGGTCGTCTATATGAGACGATCAGTGGGTAGAGCAAGTGGAAGGTCGTATATATAAGGCGATCAGTGGGTAGAGGAAATCGAAGGTCGTCTATAATGAGGTGATCAGTGGGTAATAGTGGAAGGTCGTCTTTATGAGGCGATCAGTGGGTAGAGCAAGTGGAATGTCTATAATGAGGTCATCAGTGGGTAATAGTGGAAGGTCGTCTATATGAGACGATCAGTGGGTAGAGGAAGTCGAAGGTTAGTCTATATGAGGCGATCAGTGGGTAGAGCAAGTGGAAGGAAGTATATATGAGACGATCAGTGGGTAGACGAAGTGGAAGGTCGTCTATTTGAGGCGATCAGTGGGTAGAGCTAGTGGAAGGTCGTCTATTTGAGACGATCAGTGGGTAGAGGAAGTGGAAGGTCGTCTATATTAGGTGATCAGTGGGTAGAGCAAGTGGAAGGTCGTCTATATGAGGCGATTAGTCTGTAGAGCAAGTGGAGGGTAGTCTTTATGAGGCGACCAGTGGGTAGAGCAAGTGGAAGGTCGTCTATATAAGGCGACCAGTGGGTACAGAAAGTGGAAGGTCGTCTATATGAGGCGATCAGTGGGTAGAGCTAGTGGAAGGTCGTCTGTATGAGACGATCAGTGGGTAGAGGAAGTGGAAGGTCGTCTATATGAGACGATCAGTGGGTAGACCAAGTGCAAGGTCGTCTATATGAGGCGATCAGTGGGTAGAGCAAGTGGAAGGTTGTCTATATTAGGTGATCAGTGGGTAGAGGAAGTCGAAGGTTGTCTATATGAGACGATCAGTGGGTAGAGCTAGTGAAAGGTCGTCTATATGAGGCGATCAGTGGGTAGAGCTAGTGGAAGGCCGTCTATTTGAGACGATAAGTGGGTAGAGGAAGTGGAAGGTCGTCTATATTAGGTGATCAGTGGGTAGAGGAAGTCGAAGGTCGTCTATATGAGACGATCAGTGGGTAGAGCAAGTGGAAGGTCGTATATATAAGGCGATCAGTGGGTAGAGGAAATCGAAGGTCGTCTATAATGAGGTGATCAGTGGGTAATAGTGGAAGGTCGTCTTTATGAGGCGATCAGTGGGTAGAGCAAGTGGAATGTCTATAATGAGGTCATCAGTGGGTAATAGTGGAAGGTCGTCTATATGAGACGATCAGTGGGTAGAGGAAGTCGAAGGTTAGTCTATATGAGGCGATCAGTGGGTAGAGCAAGTGGAAGGAAGTATATATGAGACGATCAGTGGGTAGACGAAGTGGAAGGTCGTCTATTTGAGGCGATCAGTGGGTAGAGCTAGTGGAAGGTCGTCTATTTGAGACGATCAGTGGGTAGAGGAAGTGGAAGGTCGTCTATATTAGGTGATCAGTGGGTAGAGCAAGTGGAAGGTCGTCTATATGAGGCGATTAGTCTGTAGAGCAAGTGGAGGGTAGTCTTTATGAGGCGACCAGTGGGTAGAGCAAGTGGAAGGTCGTCTATATAAGGCGACCAGTGGGTACAGAAAGTGGAAGGTCGTCTATATGAGGCGATCAGTGGGTAGAGCTAGTGGAAGGTCGTCTGTATGAGACGATCAGTGGGTAGAGGAAGTGGAAGGTCGTCTATATGAGGCGATCAGTGGGTAGAGCTAGTGGAAGGTCGTCTATATGAGACGATCAGTGGGTAGAGGAAGTGGAAGGTTGTCTATATTAGGTGATCAGTGGGTAGAGGAAGTCGAAGGTCGTCTATATGAGACGATCAGTGGGTAGAGCTAGTGGAAGGTCGTCTATATGAGGCGATCAGTTGGTAGAGCAAGTGGAATGTCTATAATGAGGTCATCAGTGGGTAATAGTGGAAGGTCGTCTATATGAGACGATCAGTGGGTAGAGGAAGTCGAAGGTTAGTCTATATGAGGCGATCAGTGGGTAGAGCAAGTGGAAGGTAGTATATATGAGACGATCAGTGGGTAGACGAAGTGGAAGGTCGTCTATATGAGGCGATCAGTGGGTAGAGCTAGTGGAAGGTCGTCTATTTGAGACGATCAGTGGGTAGAGGAAGTGGAAGGTCGTCTATATTAGGTGATCAGTGGGTAGAGGAAGTCGAAGGTCGTCTATATGAGACGATCAGTGGGTAGAGCAAGTGGAAGGTCGTATATATGTGGCGATCAGTGGGTAGAGGAAATCGAAGCTCGTCTATAATGAGGTGATCAGTGGGTAATAGTGGAAGGTCATCTATATGAGGCGATCAGTGGGTAGAGCAAGTGGAATGTCTATAATGAGGTGATCAGTGGGTAATAGTGGAAGGTCGTCTATATAATGCGATTAGTGGGTAGAGCAAGTGGAAGGTCGTCTATAATGAGGTGATCAGTGATTAATAGTGGAAGGTCGTCTATATTAGGCGATCAGTGGGTATAGCAACTAGAAGGTCGTCTATATGTGGCGATTAGTGGATAGAGCAAGTGGAAGGTAGTCTATATGAGGCGATCAGTGGGTAGAGCAAGTGGAAGGTCGTCTATATAAGGCGACCAGTGGGTACAGAAAGTGGAAGGTCCTCTATATAAGGCTATCAGTGGGTAGAGCAAGTGGAAGATCGTCTATATTAGGCGTTCAGTGGGTAGAGCAAGTGGAAGGTCGTCTATATGAGGCGATCAGAGGGTAGAGCAATTGGAAGGTCGTCTATATGAGGCTATAAGTGGGTAGAGCAAGGTCGTCTATATGAGGCGTTCAGTGGGTAGAGCAAGTGGAAGGTCGTCTATATGAGGCGATCAGTGGGTAGAGACAGTGGAAGGTCGTCTATATGAGGCTATTAGTGGGTAGAGCAAGTGGAAGGTCGTCTATATGAGGTGATCAATGGGTAGAGCAACTGGAAGGTCGTCTATATGAGGCGATCAGTGGGTAGACCAAGTGCAAGGTCGTCTATATGAGGCGATCAGTGGGTAGAGCAAGTGGAAGGTTGTCTATATTAGGTGATCAGTGGGTAGAGGAAGTCGAAGGTTGTCTATATGAGACGATCAGTGGGTAGAGCTAGTGAAAGGTCGTCTATATGAGGCGATCAGTGGGTAGAGCTAGTGGAAGGCCGTCTATTTGAGACGATAAGTGGGTAGAGGAAGTGGAAGGTCGTCTATATTAGGTGATCAGTGGGTAGAGGAAGTCGAAGGTCGTCTATATGAGACGATCAGTGGGTAGAGCAAGTGGAAGGTCGTATATATAAGGCGATCAGTGGGTAGAGGAAATCGAAGGTCGTCTATAATGAGGTGATCAGTGGGTAATAGTGGAAGGTCGTCTTTATGAGGCGATCAGTGGGTAGAGCAAGTGGAATGTCTATAATGAGGTGATCAGTGGGTAATAGTGGAAGGTCGTCTATATAATGCGATCAGTGGGTAGAGCAAGTGGAAGGTCGTCTATAATGAGGTTATCAGTGATTAATAGTGGAAGGTCGTCTATATTAGGCGATCAGTGGGTATAGCAACTAGAAGGTCGTCTATATGAGGCGATTAGTGGATAGAGCAAGTGGAAGGTAGTCTATATGAGGCAACCAGTGGGTAGAGCAAGTGGAAGGTAGTCTATATGAGGTGATCAATGGGTAGAGCAAGTGGAAGGTCGTCTATATGAGGCGATCAGTGGGTAGACCAAATGCAAGGTCGTCTATATGAGGCGATCAGTGGGTAGAGCAAGTGGAAGGTCGTCTATATGAGGCGATCAGTGGGTAGAACAAGTGGAAGGTAGTCTAAATGAGGCGACCAGTGGGTAGAGCAAGTGGAAGGTCGTCTATATGAGGCTATCAGTGGGTAGAACAAGTGGAAGGTCGTCTTTTTCAGGCGATCAGTCGGTAGAGCAAGTGGAAGGTCGTATATAATGAGGTGATCAGTGGTTAATAGTGGAAGGTCGTCTATATGAGGCGATCAGTGGGTAGAGCAACTGGAAGGTCGTCTATATGAGGCGATTAGTGGGTAGAGCAAGTGGAAGGTAGTCTATATGAGGCGACCAGTGGGTAGAGCAAGTGGAAGGTCGTCTATATGAGGCGATCAGTGGGTAGAGCTAGTGGAAGGTCGTCTATATGAGACGATCAGTGGGTAGAGGAAGTCGAAGGTCGTCTATATGAGGCGATCAGTAGGTAGAGCAAGTGGAAGGTAGTCTATATGAAACGATCAGTGGGTAGACGAAGTGGAAGGTCGTCTATATGAGGCGATCAGTGGGTAGAGCTAGTGGAAGGTCGTCTATTTGAGACGATCAGTGGGTAGAGCAAGTGGAAGGTCGTCTATAATGAGGTGATCAGTGGGTAATAGTGGAAGGTCGTCTATATGAGACGATCAGTGGGTAGAGCAAGTCGAATGTCTATAATGAGGTGATCAGTGGGTAATAGTGGAAGGTCGTCTATATGATGCGATCAATGGGTAGAGCAAGTCGAATGTCTATAATGAGGTGATCAGTGGGTAATAGTGGAATGTCGTCTATATGAGGCGATCAGTGGGTAGAGCAAGTGGAATGTCTATAATGAGGTGATCAGTGGGTAATAGTGGAAGGTCGTCTATATGAGGCGATCAGTGGGTAGAGGAAGTGGAAGGTCGTCTATAATGAGGTGATCAGTGGGTAGAGGAAGTGTAAGGTCGTCTATAATGAGGCGATCAGTGGGTAGAGCTAGTGGAAGGTAGTCTATATGAGGCTATCAGTGGGTAGAGCAAGTGGAATGTCTATAATGAGGTGATCAGTGGGTAATAGTGGAAGGTCGTCTATATGAGGCGATCAGTGGGTAGAGCAAGTGGAAGGTCGTCTATAATGAGGTTATCAGTGGGTAATAGTGGAAGGTCGTCTATATGAGGAGATCAGTGGGTAGAGCAAGTTGAAGTTCGTCTATAATGAGGTGATCAGTGGTTAATAGTGGAAGGTTGTCTATATGAGGCGATCAGTGGGTAGAGCAAGTGGAATGTCTATAATGAGGTGATCAGTGGGTAATAGTGGAAGGTCGTCTATATGAGGCGATCAGTGGGTAGAGCAAGTGGAAGGTCGTCTATAATGAGGTGATCAGTGGGTAATAGTGGAAGGTCGTCTGTATGATGCGATCAGTGGGTAGAGCAAGTGGAAGGTCGTCTATAATGAGGTGATCAGTGGGTAATAGTGGAAGGTCGTCGATATGAGGCGATCAGTGGGTAGAGCAAGTGGAATGTCTATAATGAGGTGATCAGTGGGTAATAGTGGAAGGTCGCCTATATGAGGCGATCAGTGGGTAGAGCAAGTGGAAGGTCGTCTATAATGAGGTGATCAGTGGGTAATAGTGGAAGGTCGTCTATATGATGCGATCAGTGGGTAGAGCAAGTGGAAGGTCGTCTATAATGAGGTGATCAGTGGGTAATAGTGGAAGGTCGTCTATATGAGGCGATCAGTGGGTAGAGCAAGTGGAAGGTCGTCTATATGAGGCGATTAGTCTGTAGAGCAAGTGGAAGGTAGTCTTTATGAGGCGACCAGTGGGTAGAGCAAGTGGAAGGTCGTCTATATAAGGCGACCAGTGGGTACAGAAAGTGGAAGGTCGTCTATATGAGGCGATCAGTGGGTAGAGCTAGTGGAAGGTCGTCTGTATGAGACGATCAGTGGGTAGAGGAAGTGGAAGGTCGTCTATATGAGACGATCAGTGGGTAGAGGAAGTGGAAGGTTGTCTATATTAGGTGATCAGTGGGTAGAGGAAGTCGAAGGTCGTCTATATGAGACGATCAGTGGGTAGAGCTAGTGGAAGGTCGTCTATATGAGGCGATCAGTTGGTAGAGCAAGTGGAATGTCTATAATGAGGTCATCAGTGGGTAATAGTGGAAGGTCGTCTATATGAGACGATCAGTGGGTAGAGGAAGTCGAAGGTTAGTCTATATGAGGCGATCAGTGGGTAGAGCAAGTGGAAGGTAGTATATATGAGACGATCAGTGGGTAGACGAAGTGGAAGGTCGTCTATTTGAGGCGATCAGTGGGTAGAGCTAGTGGAAGGTCGTCTATTTGAGACGATCAGTGGGTAGAGGAAGTGGAAGGTCGTCTATATTAGGTGATCAGTGGGTAGAGCAAGTGGAAGGTCGTCTATATGAGGCGATTAGTCTGTAGAGCAAGTGGAAGGTAGTTTTTATGAGGCGACCAGTGGGTAGAGCAAGTGGAAGGTCGTCTATATAAGGCGACCAGTGGGTACAGAAAGTGGAAGGTCGTCTATATGAGGCGATCAGTGGGTAGAGCTAGTGGAAGGTCGTCTGTATGAGACGATCAGTGGGTAGAGGAAGTGGAAGGTCGTCTATATGAGGCGATCAGTGGGTAGAGCTAGTGGAAGGTCGTCTATATGAGACGATCAGTGGGTAGAGGAAGTGGAAGGTTGTCTATATTAGGTGATCAGTGGGTAGAGGAAGTCGAAGGTCGTCTATATGAGACGATCAGTGGGTAGAGCTAGTGGAAGGTCGTCTATATGAGGCGATCAGTTGGTAGAGCAAGTGGAGTGTCTATAATGAGGTCATCAGTGGGTAATAGTGGAAGGTCGTCTATATGAGACGATCAGTGGGTAGAGGAAGTCGAAGGTTAGTCTATATGAGGCGATCAGTGGGTAGAGCAAGTGGAAGGTAGTATATATGAGACGATCAGTGGGTAGACGAAGTGGAAGGTCGTCTATATGAGGCGATCAGTGGGTAGAGCTAGTGGAAGGTCGTCTATTTGAGACGATCAGTGGGTAGAGGAAGTGGAAGGTCGTCTATATTAGGTGATCAGTGGGTAGAGGAAGTCGAAGGTCGTCTATATGAGACGATCAGTGGGTAGAGCAAGTGGAAGGTCGTATATATGAGGCGATCAGTGGGTAGAGGAAATCGAAGCTCGTCTATAATGAGGTGATCAGTGGGTAATAGTGGAAGGTCATCTATATGAGGCGATCAGTGGGTAGAGCAAGTGGAATGTCTATAATGAGGTGATCAGTGGGTAATAGTGGAAGGTCGTCTATATAATGCGATTAGTGGGTAGAGCAAGTGGAAGGTCGTCTATAATGAGGTGATCAGTGATTAATAGTGGAAGGTCGTCTATATTAGGCGATCAGTGGGTATAGCAACTAGAAGGTCGTCTATATGTGGCGATTAGTGGATAGAGAAAGTGGAAGGTAGTCTATATGAGGCGATCAGTGGGTAGAGCAAGTGGAAGGTCGTCTATATAAGGCGACCAGTGGGTACAGAAAGTGGAAGGTCCTCTATATAAGGCTATCAGTGGGTAGAGCAAGTGGAAGGTCGTCTATATTAGGCGTTCAGTGGGTAGAGCAAGTGGAAGGTCGTCTATATGAGGCGATCAGAGGGTAGAGCAATTGGAAGGTCGTCTATATGAGGCTATAAGTGGGTAGAGCAAGGTCGTCTATATGAGGCGTTCAGTGGGTAGAGCAAGTGGAAGGTCGTCTATATGAGGCGATCAGTGGGTAGAGACAGTGGAAGGTCGTCTATATGAGGCGATCAGAGGGTAGAGCAAGTGGAAGGTCGTCTATATGAGGCGATCAGTGGGTAGAGCTAGTGGAAGGTAGTCTATATGAGGCTATTAGTGGGTAGAGCAAGTGGAAGGTCGTCTATATGAGGTGATCAATGGGTAGAGCAAGTGGAAGGTCGTCTATATGAGGCGATCAGTGGGTAGACCAAGTGCAAGGTCGTCTATATGAGGCGATCAGTGGGTAGAGCAAGTGGAAGGTTGTCTATATTAGGTGATCAGTGGGTAGAGGAAGTCGAAGGTTGTCTATATGAGACGATCAGTGGGTAGAGCTAGTGAAAGGTCGTCTATATGAGGCGATCAGTGGGTAGAGCTAGTGGAAGGCCGTCTATTTGAGACGATAAGTGGGTAGAGGAAGTGGAAGGTCGTCTATATTAGGTGATCAGTGGGTAGAGGAAGTCGAAGGTCGTCTATATGAGACGATCAGTGGGTAGAGCAAGTGGAAGGTAGTCTATAATGAGGTGATCAGTGGGTAATAGTGGAAGGTCGTCTTTATGAGGCGATCAGTGGGTAGAGCAAGTGGAATGTCTATAATGAGGTGATCAGTGGGTAATAGTGGAAGGTCGTCTATATAATGCGATCAGTGGGTAGAGCAAGTGGAAGGTCGTCTATAATGAGGTTATCAGTGATTAATAGTGTAAGGTCGTCTTTATGAGGCGATCAGTGGGTAGAGCAAGTAGAATGTCTATAATGAGGTGATCAGTGGGTAATAGTGGAAGGTCGTCTTTATGAGGCGATCAGTGGGTAGAGCAAGTGGAATGTCTATAATGAGGTGATCAGTGGGTAATAGTGGAAGGTCGTCTATATAATGCGATCAGTGGGTAGAGCAAGTGGAAGGTCGTCTATAATGAGGTTATCAGTGATTAATAGTGTAAGGTCGTCTATATTAGGCGATCAGTGGGTATAGCAACTAGAAGGTCGTCTATATGAGGCGATTAGTGGATAGAGCAAGTGGAAGGTAGTCTATATGAGGCGACCAGTGGGTAGAGCAAGTGGAAGGTAGTCTATATGAGGCGACCAGTGGGTAGAGCAAGTGGAAGGTCGTCTATATAAGGCGACCAGTGGGTACAGAAAGTGGAAGGTCGTCTATATAAAGCTATCAGTGGGTAGAGCAAGTGGAAGGTCGTCTATATTAGGTGTTCAGTGGGTAGAGCAAGTGGAAGGTCGTCTATATGAGGCGATCAGAGGGTAGAGCAATTGGAAGGTCGTCTATATGAGGCTATAAGTGGGTAGAGCAAGGTCGTCTATATGAGGCGTTCAGTGGGTAGAGCAAGTGGAAGGTCGTCTATATGAGGCGATCAGTGGGTAGAGACAGTTGAAGGTCGTCTATATGAGGCGATCAGAGGGTAGAGCAAGTGGAAGGTCGTCTATATGAGGCGATCAGTGGGTAGAGCTAGTGGAAGGTAGTCTGTATGAGGCTATTAGTGGGTAGAGCAAGTGGAAGGTCGTCTATATGAGGTGATCAGTGGGTAGACCAAGTGCAAGGTCGTCTATATGAGGCGATCAGTGGGTAGAGCAAGTGGAAGGTCGTCTATATGAGGCGATCAGTGGGTAGACCAAGTGGAAGGTAGTCTAAATGAGGCGACCAGTGGGTAGAGCAAGTGGAAGGTCGTCTATATGAGGCTATCAGTGGGTAGAACAAGTGGAAGGTCGTCTTTTTCAGGCGATCAGTCGGTAGAGCAAGTGGAAGGTCGTATATAATGAGGTGATCAGTGGGTAATAGTGGAAGGTCGTCTATATGAGGCGATCAGTGGATAGAGCAACTGGAAGGTCGTCTATATGAGGCGATTAGTGGGTAGAGCAAGTGGAAGGTAGTCAATATGAGGCGACCAGTTGGTAGAGCAAGTGGAAGGTCGTCTATATAAGGCGAACAGTGGGTACAGAAAGTGGAAGGTCGTCTATATGAGGCGATCAGTGGGTAGAGCTAGTGGAAGGTCGTCTATATGAGACGATCAGTGGGTAAAGGAAGTCGAAGGTCGTCTATATGAGGCGATCAGTGGGTAGAGCAAGTGGAAGGTAGTCTATATGAAACGATCAGTGGGTAGACGTTGTGGAAGGTCGTCTATATGAGGCGATCAGTGGGTAGAGCTAGTGGAAGGTCGTCTATTTGAGACGATCAGTGGGTAGAGCTAGTGGAAGGTCGTCTATAATGAGGTGATCAGTGGGTAATAGTGGAAGGTCGTCTATATGAGACGATCAGTGGGTAGAGCAAGTCGAATGTCTATAATGAGGTGATCAGTGGGTAATAGTGGAAGGTCGTCTATATGATGCGATCAATGGGTAGAGCAAGTCGAATGTCTATAATGAGGTGATCAGTAGGTAATAGTGGAATGTCGTTTATATGAGGCGATCAGTGGGTAGAGCAAGTGGAATGTCTATAATGGGGTGATCAGTGGGTAATAGTGGAAGGTCGTCTATAAGAGGCGATCAGTGGGTAGAGGAAGTGGAAGGTCGTCTATAATGAGGTGATCAGTGGGTAGAGGAAGTGTAAGGTCGTCTATAATGAGGCGATCAGTGGGTAGAGCTAGTGGAAGGTAGTCTATATGAGGCTATCAGTGGGTAGAGCAAGTGGAATGTCTATAATGAGGTGATCAGTGGGTAATAGTGGAAGGTCGTCTATATGAGGCGATCAGTGGGTAGAGCAAGTGGAAGGTCGTCTATAATGAGGTTATCAGTGAGTAATAGTGGAAGGTCGTCTATATGAGGAGATCAGTGGGTAGAGCAAGTTGAAGTTCGTCTATAATGAGGTGATCAGTGGTTAATAGTGGAAGGTTGTCTATATGAGGCGATCGGTGGGTAGAGCAAGTGGAATGTCTATAATGAGGTGATCAGTGGGTAATAGTGGAAGGTCTTCTATATGAGGCGATCAGTGGGTAGAGCAAGTGGAAGGTCGTCTATAATGAGGTGATCAGTGGGTAATAGTGGAAGGTCGTCTGTATGATGCGATCAGTGGGTAGAGCAAGTGGAAGGTCGTCTATAATGAGGTGATCAGTGGGTAATAGTGGAAGGTCGTCTATATGAGGCGATCAGTGGGTAGAGCAAGTGGAATGTCTATAATGAGGTGATCAGTGGGTAATAGTGGAAGGTCGCCTATATGAGGCGATCAGTGGGTAGAGCAAGTGGAAGGTCGTCTATAATGAGGTGATCAGTGGGTAATAGTGGAAGGTCGTCTATATGATGCGATCAGTGGGTAGAGCAAGTGGAAGGTCGTCTATAATGAGGTGATCAGTGGGTAATAGTGGAAGGTCGTCTATATGAGGCGATCAGTGGGTAGAGCAAGTGGAAGGTCGTCTATATGAGGCGATTAGTCTGTAGAGCAAGTGGAAGGTAGTCTTTATGAGGCGACCAGTGGGTAGAGCAAGTGGAAGGTCGTCTATATAAGGCGACCAGACGGTACAGAAAGTGGAAGGTCGTCTATATGAGGCGATCAGTGGGTAGAGCTAGTGGAAGGTCGTCTGTATGAGACGATCAGTGGGTAGAGGAAGTGGAAGGTCGTCTATATGAGGCGATCAGTGGGTAGAGCTAGTGGAAGGTCGTCTATATGAGACGATCAGTGGGTAGAGGAAGTGGAAGGTTGTCTATATTAGGTGATCAGTGGGTAGAGGAAGTCGAAGGTCGTCTATATGAGACGATCAGTGGGTAGAGCTAGTGGAAGGTCGTCTATATGAGGCGATCAGTGGGTAGAGCAAGTGGAATGTCTATAATGAGGTGATCAGTGGGTAATAGTGGAAGGTCGTCTATATGAGACGATCAGTGGGTAGAGGAAGTCGAAGGTTAGTCTATATGAGGCGATCAGTGGGTAGAGCAAGTGGAAGGTAGTATATATGAGACGATCAGTGGGTAGACGAAGTGGAAGGTCGTCTATATGAGGCGATCAGTGGGTAGAGCTAGTGGAAGGTCGTCTATTTGAGACGATCAGTGGGTAGAGGAAGTGGAAGGTCGTCTATATTAGGTGATCAGTGGGTAGAGGAAGTCGAAGGTCGTCTATATGAGACGATCAGTGGGTAGAGCAAGTGGAAGGTCGTATATATAAGGCGATCAGTGGGTAGAGGAAATCGAAGCTCGTCTATAATGAGGTGATCAGTGGGTAATAGTGGAAGGTCATCTATATGAGGCGATCAGTGGGTAGAGCAAGTGGAATGTCTATAATGAGGTGATCAGTGGGTAATAGTGGAAGGTCGTCTATATAATGCGATCAGTGGGTAGAGCAAGTGGAAGGTCGTCTATAATGAGGTGATCAGTGATTAATAGTGGAAGGTCGTCTATATTAGGCGATCAGTGGGTATAGCAACTAGAAGGTCGTCTATATGTGGCGATTAGTGGATAGAGCAAGTGGAAGGTAGTCTATATGAGGCGACCAGTGGGTAGAGCAAGTGGAAAGTCGTCTATATAAGGCGACCAGTGGGTACAGAAAGTGTAAGGTCCTCTATATAAGGCTATCAGTGGGTAGAGCAAGTGGAAGGTCGTCTATATTAGGCGTTCAGTGGGTAGAGCAAGTGGAAGGTCGTCTATATGAGGCGATCAGAGGGTAGAGCAATTGGAAGGTCGTCTATATGAGGCTATAAGTGGTTAGAGCAAGGTCGTCTATATGAGGCGTTCAGTGGGTAGAGCAAGTGGAAGGTCGTCTATATGAGGCGATCAGTGGGTAGAGACAGTGGAAGGTCGTCTATATGAGGCGATCAGAGGGTAGAGCAAGTGGAAGGTCGTCTATATGAGGCGATCAGTGGGTAGAGCTAGTGGAAGGTAGTCTATATGAGGCTATTAGTGGGTAGAGCAAGTGGAAGGTCGTCTATATGAGGTGATCAATGGGTAGAGCAAGTGGAAGGTCGTCTATATGAGGCGATCAGTGGGTAGACCAAGTGCAAGGTCGTCTATATGAGGCGATCAGTGGGTAGAGCAAGTGGAAGGTCGTCTATATGAGGCGAGCAGTGGGTAGACCAAGTGGAAGGTAGTCTAAATGAGGCGACCAGTGGGTAGAGCAAGTGGAAGGTCGTCTATATGAGGCGATCAGTGGGTAGAACAAGTGGAAGGTCGTCTATTTCAGGCGATCAGTCGGTAGAGCAAGTGGAAGGTCGTATACAAATAGGTGATCAGTGGGTAATAGTGGAAGGTCGTCTATATGAGGCGATCAATGGGTAGAGCAAGTCGAATGTCTATAATGAGGTGATCAGTAGGTAATAGTGGAATGTCGTCTATATGAGGCGATCAGTGGGTAGAGCAAGTGGAATGTCTATAATGAGGTGATCAGTGGGTAATAGTGGAAGGTCGTCTATATGAGGCGATCAGTGGGTAGAGCAAGTGGAAGGTCGTCTATAATGAGGTGATCAGTGGGTAGAGGAAGTGTAAGGTCGTCTATAATGAGGCAATCAGTGGGTAGAGCTAGTGGAAGGTAGTCTATATGAATATCAGTGGGTAGAGCAAGTGGAATGTCTATAATGAGGTGATCAGTGGGTAATAGTGGAAGGTCGTCTATATGAGGCGATCAGTGGGTAATAGTGGAAGGTCGTCTATATGAGGAGATCAGTGGGTAGAGCAAGTTGAAGTTCGTCTATAATGAGGTGATCAATGGGTAATAGTGGAAGGTCGTCTATATGAGGCGATCAGTGGGTAGAGCAAGTGGAATGTCTATAATGAGGTGATCAGTGGGTAATAGTGGAAGGTCGTCTATATGAGGCGATCAGTGGGTAGAGCAAGTGGAAGATCGTCTATAATGAGGTGATCAGTGGGTAATAGTGGAAGGTCGTCTGTATGATGCGATCAGTGGGTAGAGCAAGTGGAAGGTCGTCTATAATGAGGTGATCAGTGGGTAATAGTGGAAGGTCGTCTATATGAGACGATCAGGGGGTAGAGCAAGTGGAAGGTCGTCTATAATGAAGTGATCAGTGGGTAATAGTGGAAGGTCGTCTATATGAGGCGATCAGTGGGTAGAGCAAGTGGAATGTCTATAATGAGGTGATCAGTGGGTAATAGTGGAAGGTCGTCTATATGAGGCGATCAGTGGGTAGAGCAAGTTGAAGGTCGTCTATAATGAGGTGATCAGTGGGTAATAGTGGAAGGTCGTCTATATGATGCGATCAGTGGGTAGAGCAAGTGGAAGGTCGTCTATATGAGGCGATTAGTCTGTAGAGCAAGTGGAAGGTAGTCTTTATGAGGCGACCAGTGGGTAGAGCAAGTGGAAGGTCGTCTATATAAGGCGACCAGTGGGTACAGAAAGTGGAAGGTCGTCTATATGAGGCGATCAGTGGGTAGAGCTAGTGGAAGGTCGTCTGTATGAGACGATCAGTGGGTAGAGGAAGTGGAAGGTCGTCTATATGAGACGATCAGTGGGTAGAGGAAGTGGAAGGTTGTCTATATTAGGTGATCAGTGGGTAGAGGTAGTCGAAGGTCGTCTATATGAGACGATCAGTGGGTAGAGCTAGTGGAAGGTCGTCTATATGAGGCGATCAGTTGGTAGAGCAAGTGGAATGTCTATAATGAGGTCATCAGTGGGTAATAGTGGAAGGTCGTCTATATGAGACGATCAGTGGGTAGAGGAAGTCGAAGGTTAGTCTATATGAGGCGATCAGTGGGTAGAGCAAGTGGAAGGTAGTATATATGAGACGATCAGTGGGTAGACGAAGTGGAAGGTCGTCTATTTGAGGCGATCAGTGGGTAGAGCTAGTGGAAGGTCGTCTATTTGAGACGATCAGTGGGTAGAGGAAGTGGAAGGTCGTCTATATTAGGTGATCAGTGGGTAGAGCAAGTGGAAGGTCGTCTATATGAGGCGATTAGTCTGTAGAGCAAGTGGAAGGTAGTTTTTATGAGGCGACCAGTGGGTAGAGCAAGTGGAAGGTCGTCTATATAAGGCGACCAGTGGGTACAGAAAGTGGAAGGTCGTCTATATGAGGCGATCAGTGGGTAGAGCTAGTGGAAGGTCGTCTGAATGAGACGATCAGTGGGTAGAGGAAGTGGAAGGTCGTCTATATGAGGCGATCAGTGGGTAGAGCTAGTGGAAGGTCGTCTATATGAGACGATCAGTGGGTAGAGGAAGTGGAAGGTTGTCTATATTAGGTGATCAGTGGGTAGAGGAAGTCAAAAGGTCGTCTATATGAGACGATCAGTGGGTAGAGCTAGTGGAAGGTCGTCTATATGAGGCGATCAGTTGGTAGAGCAAGTGGAGTGTCTATAATGAGGTCATCAGTGGGTAATAGTGGAAGGTCGTCTATATGAGACGATCAGTGGGTAGAGGAAGTCGAAGGTTAGTCTATATGAGGCGATCAGTGGGTAGAGCAAGTGGAAGGTAGTATATATGAGACGATCAGTGGGTAGACGAAGTGGAAGGTCGTCTATATGAGGCGATCAGTGGGTAGAGCTAGTGGAAGGTCGTCTATTTGAGACGATCAGTGGGTAGAGGAAGTGGAAGGTCGTCTATATTAGGTGATCAGTGGGTAGAGGAAGTCGAAGGTCGTCTATATGAGACGATCAGTGGGTAGAGCAAGTGGAAGGTCGTATATATGAGGCGATCAGTGGGTAGAGGAAATCGAAGCTCGTCTATAATGAGGTGATCAGTGGGTAATAGTGGAAGGTCATCTATATGAGGCGATCAGTGGGTAGAGCAAGTGGAATGTCTATAATGAGGTGATCAGTGGGTAATAGTGGAAGGTCGTCTATATAATGCGATTAGTGGGTAGAGCAAGTGGAAGGTCGTCTATAATGAGGTGATCAGTGATTAATAGTGGAAGGTCGTCTATATTAGGCGATCAGTGGGTATAGCAACTAGAAGGTCGTCTATATGTGGCGATTAGTGGATAGAGCAAGTGGAAGGTAGTCTATATGAGGCGATCAGTGGGTAGAGCAAGTGGAAGGTCGTCTATATAAGGCGACCAGTGGGTACAGAAAGTGGAAGGTCCTCTATATAAGGCTATCAGTGGGTAGAGCAAGTGGAAGGTCGTCTATATTAGGCGTTCAGTGGGTAGAGCAAGTGGAAGGTCGTCTATATGAGGCGATCAGAGGGTAGAGCAATTGGAAGGTCGTCTATATGAGGCTATAAGTGGGTAGAGCAAGGTCGTCTATATGAGGCGTTCAGTGGGTAGAGCAAGTGGAAGGTCGTCTATATGAGGCGATCAGTGGGTAGAGACAGTGGAAGGTCGTCTATATGAGGCGATCAGAGGGTAGAGCAAGTGGAAGGTCGTCTATATGAGGCGATCAGTGGGTAGAGCTAGTGGAAGGTAGTCTATATGAGGCTATTAGTGGGTAGAGCAAGTGGAAGGTCGTCTATATGAGGTGATCAATGGGTAGAGCAAGTGGAAGGTCGTCTATATGAGGCGATCAGTGGGTAGACCAAGTGCAAGGTCGTCTATATGAGGCGATCAGTGGGTAGAGCAAGTGGAAGGTTGTCTATATTAGGTGATCAGTGGGTAGAGGAAGTCGAAGGTTGTCTATATGAGACGATCAGTGGGTAGAGCTAGTGAAAGGTCGTCTATATGAGGCGATCAGTGGGTAGAGCTAGTGGAAGGCCGTCTATTTGAGACGATAAGTGGGTAGAGGAAGTGGAAGTTCGTCTATATTAGGTGATCAGTGGGTAGAGGAAGTCGAAGGTCGTCTATATGAGACGATCAGTGGGTAGAGCAAGTGGAAGGTAGTCTATAATGAGGTGATCAGTGGGTAATAGTGGAAGGTCGTCTTTATGAGGCGATCAGTGGGTAGAGCAAGTGGAATGTCTATAATGAGGTGATCAGTGGGTAATAGTGGAAGGTCGTCTATATAATGCGATCAGTGGGTAGAGCAAGTGGAAGGTCGTCTATAATGAGGTTATCAGTGATTAATAGTGTAAGGTCGTCTTTATGAGGCGATCAGTGGGTAGAGCAAGTAGAATGTCTATAATGAGGTGATCAGTGGGTAATAGTGGAAGGTCGTCTTTATGAGGCGATCAGTGGGTAGAGCAAGTGGAATGTCTATAATGAGGTGATCAGTGGGTAATAGTGGAAGGTCGTCTATATAATGCGATCAGTGGGTAGAGCAAGTGGAAGGTCGTCTATAATGAGGTTATCAGTGATTAATAGTGTAAGGTCGTCTATATTAGGCGATCAGTGGGTATAGCAACTAGAAGGTCGTCTATATGAGGCGATTAGTGGATAGAGCAAGTGGAAGGTAGTCTATATGAGGCGACCAGTGGGTAGAGCAAGTGGAAGGTAGTCTATATGAGGCGACCAGTGGGTAGAGCAAGTGGAAGGTCGTCTATATAAGGCGACCAGTGGGTACAGAAAGTGGAAGGTCGTCTATATAAGGCTATCAGTGGGTAGAGCAAGTGGAAGGTCGTCTATATTAGGTGTTCAGTGGGTAGAGCAAGTGGAAGGTCGTCTATATGAGGCGATCAGAGGGTAGAGCAATTGGAAGGTCGTCTATATGAGGCTATAAGTGGGTAGAGCAAGGTCGTCTATATGAGGCGTTCAGTGGGTAGAGCAAGTGGAAGGTCGTCTATATGAGGCGATCAGTGGGTAGAGACAGTTGAAGGTCGTCTATATGAGGCGATCAGAGGGTAGAGCAAGTGGAAGGTCGTCTATATGAGGCGATCAGTGGGTAGAGCTAGTGGAAGGTAGTCTGTATGAGGCTATTAGTGGGTAGAGCAAGTGGAAGGTCGTCTATATGAGGTGATCAGTGGGTAGACCAAGTGCAAGGTCGTCTATATGAGGCGATCAGTGGGTAGAGCAAGTGGAAGGTCGTCTATATGAGGCGATCAGTGGGTAGACCAAGTGGAAGGTAGTCTAAATGAGGCGACCAGTGGGTAGAGCAAGTGGAAGGTCGTCTATATGAGGCTATCAGTGGGTAGAACAAGTGGAAGGTCGTCTTTTTCAGGCGATCAGTCGGTAGAGCAAGTGGAAGGTCGTATATAATGAGGTGATCAGTGGGTAATAGTGGAAGGTCGTCTATATGAGGCGATCAGTGGGTAGAGCAACTGGAAGGTCGTCTATATGAGGCGATTAGTGGGTAGAGCAAGTGGAAGGTAGTCAATATGAGGCGACCAGTTGGTAGAGCAAGTGGAAGGTCGTCTATATAAGGCGAACAGTGGGTACAGAAAGTGGAAGGTCGTCTATATGAGGCGATCAGTGGGTAGAGCTAGTGGAAGGTCGTCTATATGAGACGATCAGTGGGTAAAGGAAGTCGAAGGTCGTCTATATGAGGCGATCAGTGGGTAGAGCAAGTGGAAGGTAGTCTATATGAAACGATCAGTGGGTAGACGTTGTGGAAGGTCGTCTATATGAGGCGATCAGTGGGTAGAGCTAGTGGAAGGTCGTCTATTTGAGACGATCAGTGGGTAGAGCTAGTGGAAGGTCGTCTATAATGAGGTGATCAGTGGGTAATAGTGGAAGGTCGTCTATATGAGACGATCAGTGGGTAGAGCAAGTCGAATGTCTATAATGAGGTGATCAGTGGGTAATAGTGGAAGGTCGTCTATATGATGCGATCAATGGGTAGAGCAAGTCGAATGTCTATAATGAGGTGATCAGTAGGTAATAGTGGAATGTCGTTTATATGAGGCGATCAGTGGGTAGAGCAAGTGGAATGTCTATAATGGGGTGATCAGTGGGTAATAGTGGAAGGTCGTCTATAAGAGGCGATCAGTGGGTAGAGGAAGTGGAAGGTCGTCTATAATGAGGTGATCAGTGGGTAGAGGAAGTGTAAGGTCGTCTATAATGAGGCGATCAGTGGGTAGAGCTAGTGGAAGGTAGTCTATATGAGGCTATCAGTGGGTAGAGCAAGTGGAATGTCTATAATGAGGTGATCAGTGGGTAATAGTGGAAGGTCGTCTATATGAGGCGATCAGTGGGTAGAGCAAGTGGAAGGTCGTCTATAATGAGGTTATCAGTGAGTAATAGTGGAAGGTCGTCTATATGAGGAGATCAGTGGGTAGAGCAAGTTGAAGTTCGTCTATAATGAGGTGATCAGTGGTTAATAGTGGAAGGTTGTCTATATGAGGCGATCGGTGGGTAGAGCAAGTGGAATGTCTATAATGAGGTGATCAGTGGGTAATAGTGGAAGGTCTTCTATATGAGGCGATCAGTGGGTAGAGCAAGTGGAAGGTCGTCTATAATGAGGTGATCAGTGGGTAATAGTGGAAGGTCGTCTGTATGATGCGATCAGTGGGTAGAGCAAGTGGAAGGTCGTCTATAATGAGGTGATCAGTGGGTAATAGTGGAAGGTCGTCTATATGAGGCGATCAGTGGGTAGAGCAAGTGGAATGTCTATAATGAGGTGATCAGTGGGTAATAGTGGAAGGTCGCCTATATGAGGCGATCAGTGGGTAGAGCAAGTGGAAGGTCGTCTATAATGAGGTGATCAGTGGGTAATAGTGGAAGGTCGTCTATATGATGCGATCAGTGGGTAGAGCAAGTGGAAGGTCGTCTATAATGAGGTGATCAGTGGGTAATAGTGGAAGGTCGTCTATATGAGGCGATCAGTGGGTAGAGCAAGTGGAAGGTCGTCTATATGAGGCGATTAGTCTGTAGAGCAAGTGGAAGGTAGTCTTTATGAGGCGACCAGTGGGTAGAGCAAGTGGAAGGTCGTCTATATAAGGCGACCAGTGGGTACAGAAAGTGGAAGGTCGTCTATATGAGGCGATCAGTGGGTAGAGCTAGTGGAAGGTCGTCTGTATGAGACGATCAGTGGGTAGAGGAAGTGGAAGGTCGTCTATATGAGGCGATCAGTGGGTAGAGCTAGTGGAAGGTCGTCTATATGAGACGATCAGTGGGTAGAGGAAGTGGAAGGTTGTCTATATTAGGTGATCAGTGGGTAGAGGAAGTCGAAGGTCGTCTATATGAGACGATCAGTGGGTAGAGCTAGTGGAAGGTCGTCTATATGAGGCGATCAGTGGGTAGAGCAAGTGGAATGTCTATAATGAGGTGATCAGTGGGTAATAGTGGAAGGTCGTCTATATGAGACGATCAGTGGGTAGAGGAAGTCGAAGGTTAGTCTATATGAGGCGATCAGTGGGTAGAGCAAGTGGAAGGTAGTATATATGAGACGATCAGTGGGTAGACGAAGTGGAAGGTCGTCTATATGAGGCGATCAGTGGGTAGAGCTAGTGGAAGGTCGTCTATTTGAGACGATCAGTGGGTAGAGGAAGTGGAAGGTCGTCTATATTAGGTGATCAGTGGGTAGAGGAAGTCGAAGGTCGTCTATATGAGACGATCAGTGGGTAGAGCAAGTGGAAGGTCGTATATATGAGGCGATCAGTGGGTAGAGGAAATCGAAGCTCGTCTATAATGAGGTGATCAGTGGGTAATAGTGGAAGGTCATCTATATGAGGCGATCAGTGGGTAGAGCAAGTGGAATGTCTATAATGAGGTGATCAGTGGGTAATAGTGGAAGGTCGTCTATATAATGCGATCAGTGGGTAGAGCAAGTGGAAGGTCGTCTATAATGAGGTGATCAGTGATTAATAGTGGAAGGTCGTCTATATTAGGCGATCAGTGGGTATAGCAACTAGAAGGTCGTCTATATGTGGCGATTAGTGGATAGAGCAAGTGGAAGGTAGTCTATATGAGGCGACCAGTGGGTAGAGCAAGTGGAAGGTCGTCTATATAAGGCGACCAGTGGGTACAGAAAGTGTAAGGTCCTCTATATAAGGCTATCAGTGGGTAGAGCAAGTGGAAGGTCGTCTATATTAGGCGTTCAGTGGGTAGAGCAAGTGGAAGGTCGTCTATATGAGGCGATCAGAGGGTAGAGCAATTGGAAGGTCGTCTATATGAGGCTATAAGTGGTTAGAGCAAGGTCGTCTATATGAGGCGTTCAGTGGGTAGAGCAAGTGGAAGGTCGTCTATATGAGGCGATCAGTGGGTAGAGACAGTGGAAGGTCGTCTATATGAGGCGATCAGAGGGTAGAGCAAGTGGAAGGTCGTCTATATGAGGCGATCAGTGGGTAGAGCTAGTGGAAGGTAGTCTATATGAGGCTATTAGTGGGTAGAGCAAGTGGAAGGTCGTCTATATGAGGTGATCAATGGGTAGAGCAAGTGGAAGGTCGTCTATATGAGGCGATCAGTGGGTAGACCAAGTGCAAGGTCGTCTATATGAGGCGATCAGTGGGTAGAGCAAGTGGAAGGTCGTCTATATGAGGCGAGCAGTGGGTAGACCAAGTGGAAGGTAGTCTAAATGAGGCGACCAGTGGGTAGAGCAAGTGGAAGGTCGTCTATATGAGGCGATCAGTGGGTAGAACAAGTGGAAGGTCGTCTATTTCAGGCGATCAGTCGGTAGAGCAAGTGGAAGGTCGTATACAAATAGGTGATCAGTGGGTAATAGTGGAAGGTCGTCTATATGAGGCGATCAATGGGTAGAGCAAGTCGAATGTCTATAATGAGGTGATCAGTAGGTAATAGTGGAATGTCGTCTATATGAGGCGATCAGTGGGTAGAGCAAGTGGAATGTCTATAATGAGGTGATCAGTGGGTAATAGTGGAAGGTCGTCTATATGAGGCGATCAGTGGGTAGAGCAAGTGGAAGGTCGTCTATAATGAGGTGATCAGTGGGTAGAGGAAGTGTAAGGTCGTCTATAATGAGGCAATCAGTGGGTAGAGCTAGTGGAAGGTAGTCTATATGAATATCAGTGGGTAGAGCAAGTGGAATGTCTATAATGAGGTGATCAGTGGGTAATAGTGGAAGGTCGTCTATATGAGGCGATCAGTGGGTAATAGTGGAAGGTCGTCTATATGAGGAGATCAGTGGGTAGAGCAAGTTGAAGTTCGTCTATAATGAGGTGATCAATGGGTAATAGTGGAAGGTCGTCTATATGAGGCGATCAGTGGGTAGAGCAAGTGGAATGTCTATAATGAGGTGATCAGTGGGTAATAGTGGAAGGTCGTCTATATGAGGCGATCAGTGGGTAGAGCAAGTGGAAGATCGTCTATAATGAGGTGATCAGTGGGTAATAGTGGAAGGTCGTCTGTATGATGCGATCAGTGGGTAGAGCAAGTGGAAGGTCGTCTATAATGAGGTGATCAGTGGGTAATAGTGGAAGGTCGTCTATATGAGACGATCAGGGGGTAGAGCAAGTGGAAGGTCGTCTATAATGAAGTGATCAGTGGGTAATAGTGGAAGGTCGTCTATATGAGGCGATCAGTGGGTAGAGCAAGTGGAATGTCTATAATGAGGTGATCAGTGGGTAATAGTGGAAGGTCGTCTATATGAGGCGATCAGTGGGTAGAGCAAGTTGAAGGTCGTCTATAATGAGGTGATCAGTGGGTAATAGTGGAAGGTCGTCTATATGATGCGATCAGTGGGTAGAGCAAGTGGAAGGTCGTCTATAATGAGGTGATCAGTGGGTAATAGTGGAAGGTCGTCTATATGAGGCGATCAGAGGGTAGAGCAAGTGGAAGGTCGTCTATATGAGGCGATTAGTCTGTAGAGCAAGTGGAAGGTAGTCTATATGAGGCGACCAGTGGGTAGAGCAAGTGGAAGGTCGTCTATATAAGGCGACCAGTGGGTACAGAAAGTGGAAGGTCGTCTATATGAGGCGATTAGTGGGTAGAGCTAGTGGAAGGTCGTCTGTATGAGACGATAAGTGGGTAGAGGAAGTAGAAGGTCGTCTATATGAGGCGATCAGTGGGTAGAGCAAGTGGAAGGTAGTCTATATGAGACGATCAGTGGGTAGAGGAAGTGGAAGGTCGTCTATATGAGGCGATCAGTGGGTAGAGCTAGTGGAAGGTCGTCTATATGAGACGATCAGTGGGTAGAGGAAGTGGAAGGTTGTCTATATTAGGTGATCAGTGGGTAGAGGAAGTCGAAGGTCGTCTATATGAGACGATCAGAGGGTAGAGCTAGTGGAAGGTCGTCTATATGAGGCGATCAGTGGGTAGAGCAAGTGGAATGTCTATAATGAGGTGATCAGTGGGTAATAGTGGAAGGTCGTCTATATGAGACGATCAGTGGGTAGAGGAAGTCGAAGGTCGTCTATATGAGGCGATTAGTGGGTAGAGCAAGTGGAAGGTAGTCTATATGAGACGATCAGTGGGTAGACGAAGTGGAAGGTCGTCTATATGAGGCGATCAGTGGGTAGAGCTAGTGGAAGGTCGTCTATTTGAGACGATCAGTGGGTAGAGGAAGTGGAAGGTCGTCTATATTAGGTGATCAGTGGGTAGAGGAAGTCGAAGGTCGTCTATATGAGACGATCAGTGGGTAAAGCAAGTGGAAGGTCGTCTATATGAGGCGATCAGTGGGTAGAGGAAATCGAAGGTCGTCTATAATGAGGTGATCAGTGGGTAATAGTGGAAGGTCGTCTATATGAGGCGATCAGTGGGTAGAGCAAGTGGAATGTCTATAATGAGGTGATCAGTGGGTAATAGTGGAAGGTCGTCTATATGAGGCAATCAGTGGGTAGAGCAAGTGGAAGGTCGTCTATAATGAGGTGATCAGTGGATAATAGTGGAAGATCGTCTACATGAGGCGATCAGTGGGTAGAGAAAGTGGAAGGTCGTCTATAATTAGGTGATCAGTGGGTAACAGTGGAAGGTCGTCTATATGAGGCGATCAGTGGGTAGAGCAAGTGCAAGATCCTCTATATGAGGCGATCAGTGGGTAGAACAAGTGGAAGATCGTCTATATTAGACAATCAGTGGGTAGAGCAAGTGGACAGTCGTCTATATGAAGCGATCAGTGGGCAGAGCAAGTGGAAGGTCGTCTATAATGAGGTGATCAGTGGGTAATAGTGGAAGGTCGTCTATATGATGCGATCAGTGGGTAGAGCAAGTGGAAGGTCCTCTATAATGAGGTGATCAGTGGGTAATAGTGGAAGGTCGTCTATATGAGGCGATCAGAGGGTAGAGCAAGTGGAAGGTCGTCTATATGAGGCGATTAGTCTGTAGAGCAAGTGGAAGGTAGTCTATATGAGGCGACCAGTGGGTAGAGCAAGTGGAAGGTCGTCTATATAAGGCGACCAGTGGGTACAGAAAGTGGAAGGTCGTCTATATGAGGCGATTAGTGGGTAGAGCTAGTTGAAGGTCGTCTGTATGAGACGATAAGTGGGTAGAGGAAGTAGAAGGTCGTCTATATGAGGCGATCAGTGGGTAGAGCAAGTGGAAGGTAGTCTATATGAGACGATCAGTGGGTAGAGGAAGTGGAAGGTCGTCTATATGAGGCGATCAGTGGGTAGAGCTAGTGGAAGGTCGTCTATATGAGACGATCAGTGGGTAGAGGAAGTGGAAGGTTGTCTATATTAGGTGATCAGTGGGTAGAGGAAGTCGAAGGTCGTCTATATGAGACGATCAGAGGGTAGAGCTAGTGGAAGGTCGTCTATATGAGGCGATCAGTGGGTAGAGCAAGTGGAATGTCTATAATGAGGTGATCAGTGGGTAATAGTGGAAGGTCGTCTATATGAGACGATCAGTGGGTAGAGGAAGTCGAAGGTCGTCTATATGAGGCGATTAGTGGGTAGAGCAAGTGGAAGGTAGTCTATATGAGACGATCAGTGGGTAGACGAAGTGGAAGGTCGTCTATATGAGGCGATCAGTGGGTAGAGCTAGTGGAAGGTCGTCTATTTGAGACGATCAGTGGGTAGAGGAAGTGGAAGGTCGTCTATATTAGGTGATCAGTGGGTAGAGGAAGTCGAAGGTCGTCTATATGAGACGATCAGTGGGTAAAGCAAGTGGAAGGTCGTCTATATGAGGCGATCAGTGGGTAGAGGAAATCGAAGGTCGTCTATAATGAGGTGATCAGTGGGTAATAGTGGAAGGTCGTCTATATGAGGCGATCAGTGGGTAGAGCAAGTGGAATGTCTATAATGAGGTGATCAGTGGGTAATAGTGGAAGGTCGTCTATATGAGGCAATCAGTGGGTAGAGCAAGTGGAAGGTCGTCTATAATGAGGTGATCAGTGGATAATAGTGGAAGATCGTCTACATGAGGCGATCAGTGGGTAGAGAAAGTGGAAGGTCGTCTATAATTAGGTGATCAGTGGGTAACAGTGGAAGGTCGTCTATATGAGGCGATCAGTGGGTAGAGCAAGTGCAAGATCCTCTATATGAGGCGATCAGTGGGTAGAACAAGTGGAAGATCGTCTATATGAGACAATCAGTGGGTAGAGCAAGTGGACAGTCGTCTATATGAAGCGATCAGTGGGCAGAGCAAGTGGAAGGTCGTCTATATGAGGCGACCAGTGGGTAGAGCAAGTGCAAGGTCGTCTAAATGAGGCTATCAGTGGGTAGAGCAAGTGAAATGTCGTCTATTTGAGGCGATCAATGGGTAGAGCAAGTCGAAGGTCGTCTATATGAGGCGATCAGTGGGTAAAGCAAGTGGAAGGTCGTCTATAACGAGGTGATCAGTGGGTAATAGTGGAAGGTCGTCTATATTAGGCGATCAGTGGGTAGAGCAAGTCGAATGTCTAAAATGAGGTGATCAGTGGGTAATAGGGGAATGTAGTCTATATGAAGCGATCAGTGGGTAGAGCAAGTGGAATGTCTATAATGAGGTGATCAGTGGGTAATAGTGGAAGGTCGTCTATATGAGGCGATCAGTGGGTAGAGCAAGTGGAAGGTCGTCTATAATGAGGTGATCAGTGGGTAATAGTGGAAGGTCGTCTATATGAGGCGATCAGTGGGTAGAGGAACTGTAAGGTCGTTTATATGAGGCGATTAGTGGGTAGAGCAAGTGAAAGGTAGTCTATATGAGGCGACCAGTGGGTAGAGCAAGTGGAAGGTCGTCTATATAAGGCGACCAGTGGGTACAGCAAGTGGAAGGTCGTCTATATGAGGCGATCAGTGGGTAGAGCTAGTGGAAGGTCGTCTATATGAGACGATCAGTGGGTAGAGGAAGTGGAAGGTCGTCTATATGAGGCGATCAGTGGGTAGAGCAAGTGGAATGTCTATAATGAGGTGATCAGTGGGTAATAGTGGAAGGTCGTCTATATGAGGCGATCAGTGGGTAGAGCAAGTGCAAGGTCGTCTATAATGAGGTGATCAGTGGGTAATAGTGGAAGATCGTCTATATGAGTCGATCAGTGGGTAGAGCAACCGGAAGGTCGTCTATATGAGGCGATTAGTGGATAGAGTAAGTGGAAGGTAGTCTATATGAGACGATCAGTGGGTAGAGGAAGTGGAAGGTCGTCTATATGAGGCGATCTGTGGGTAGAATAAGTCGGAGTCGTTTATATGAGGCGATCAGTGGGTAGAGCAAGTGGAAGGTACTCTATATGAGACGATCAGTGGGTAATAGTGGAAGGTCGTCTATATGATGCGATCAGTGGGTAGAGCAAGTGGAAGGTCCTCTATAATGAGGTGATCAGTGGGTAATAGTGGAAGGTCGTCTATATGAGGCGATCAGAGGGTAGAGCAAGTGGAAGGTCGTCTATATGAGGCGATTAGTCTGTAGAGCAAGTGGAAGGTAGTCTATATGAGGCGACCAGTGGGTAGAGCAAGTGGAAGGTCGTCTATATAAGGCGACCAGTGGGTACAGAAAGTGGAAGGTCGTCTATATGAGGCGATTAGTGGGTAGAGCTAGTTGAAGGTCGTCTGTATGAGACGATAAGTGGGTAGAGGAAGTAGAAGGTCGTCTATATGAGGCGATCAGTGGGTAGAGCAAGTGGAAGGTAGTCTATATGAGACGATCAGTGGGTAGAGGAAGTGGAAGGTCGTCTATATGAGGCGATCAGTGGGTAGAGCTAGTGGAAGGTCGTCTATATGAGACGATCAGTGGGTAGAGGAAGTGGAAGGTTGTCTATATTAGGTGATCAGTGGGTAGAGGAAGTCGAAGGTCGTCTATATGAGACGATCAGAGGGTAGAGCTAGTGGAAGGTCGTCTATATGAGGCGATCAGTGGGTAGAGCAAGTGGAATGTCTATAATGAGGTGATCAGTGGGTAATAGTGGAAGGTCGTCTATATGAGACGATCAGTGGGTAGAGGAAGTCGAAGGTCGTCTATATGAGGCGATTAGTGGGTAGAGCAAGTGGAAGGTAGTCTATATGAGACGATCAGTGGGTAGACGAAGTGGAAGGTCGTCTATATGAGGCGATCAGTGGGTAGAGCTAGTGGAAGGTCGTCTATTTGAGACGATCAGTGGGTAGAGGAAGTGGAAGGTCGTCTATATTAGGTGATCAGTGGGTAGAGGAAGTCGAAGGTCGTCTATATGAGACGATCAGTGGGTAAAGCAAGTGGAAGGTCGTCTATATGAGGCGATCAGTGGGTAGAGGAAATCGAAGGTCGTCTATAATGAGGTGATCAGTGGGTAATAGTGGAAGGTCGTCTATATGAGGCGATCAGTGGGTAGAGCAAGTGGAATGTCTATAATGAGGTGATCAGTGGGTAATAGTGGAAGGTCGTCTATATGAGGCAATCAGTGGGTAGAGCAAGTGGAAGGTCGTCTATAATGAGGTGATCAGTGGATAATAGTGGAAGATCGTCTACATGAGGCGATCAGTGGGTAGAGAAAGTGGAAGGTCGTCTATAATTAGGTGATCAGTGGGTAACAGTGGAAGGTCGTCTATATGAGGCGATCAGTGGGTAGAGCAAGTGCAAGATCCTCTATATGAGGCGATCAGTGGGTAGAACAAGTGGAAGATCGTCTATATGAGACAATCAGTGGGTAGAGCAAGTGGACAGTCGTCTATATGAAGCGATCAGTGGGCAGAGCAAGTGGAAGGTCGTCTATATGAGGCGACCAGTGGGTAGAGCAAGTGCAAGGTCGTCTAAATGAGGCTATCAGTGGGTAGAGCAAGTGAAATGTCGTCTATTTGAGGCGATCAATGGGTAGAGCAAGTCGAAGGTCGTCTATATGAGGCGATCAGTGGGTAAAGCAAGTGGAAGGTCGTCTATAACGAGGTGATCAGTGGGTAATAGTGGAAGGTCGTCTATATTAGGCGATCAGTGGGTAGAGCAAGTCGAATGTCTATAATGAGGTGATCAGTGGGTAATAGGGGAATGTAGTCTATATGAAGCGATCAGTGGGTAGAGCAAGTGGAATGTCTATAATGAGGTGATCAGTGGGTAATAGTGGAAGGTCGTCTATATAAGGCGATCAGTGGGTAGAGCAAGTGGAAGGTCGTCTATAATGAGGTGATCAGTGGGTAATAGTGGAAGGTCGTCTATATGAGGCGATCAGTGGGTAGAGGAACTGTAAGGTCGTTTATATGAGGCGATTAGTGGGTAGAGCAAGTGAAAGGTAGTCTATATGAGGCGACCAGTGGGTAGAGCAAGTGGAAGGTCGTCTATATAAGGCGACCAGTGGGTACAGCAAGTGGAAGGTCGTCTATATGAGGCGATCAGTGGGTAGAGCTAGTGGAAGGTCGTCTATATGAGACGATCAGTGGGTAGAGGAAGTGGAAGGTCGTCTATATGAGGCGATCAGTGGGTAGAGCAAGTGGAATGTCTATAATGAGGTGATCAGTGGGTAATAGTGGAAGGTCGTCTATATGAGGCGATCAGTGGGTAGAGCAAGTGCAAGGTCGTCTATAATGAGGTGATCAGTGGGTAATAGTGGAAGATCGTCTATATGAGTCGATCAGTGGGTAGAGCAACCGGAAGGTCGTCTATATGAGGCGATTAGTGGGTAGAGCAAGTGGAAGGTAGTCTATATGAGACGATCAGTGGGTAGAGGAAGTGGAAGGTCGTCTATATGAGGCGATCTGTGGGTAGAATAAGTCGGAGTCGTTTATATGAGGCGATCAGTGGGTAGAGCAAGTGGAAGGTACTCTATATGAGACGATCAGTGGGTAGAGGAAGTGGAAGGGCGTCTATATGAGGCGATCAGTGGGTAGAGCTAGTGGAAGGTCGTCTATATGAGACGATCAGTGGGAAGAGGAAGTGGAAGGTCGTCTATATTAGGCGATCAGTGGGTAGAGGAAGTCGAAGGTCGTCTAAATGAGGCGATCAGTGGGTAGACCAAGTGGAAGGTAGTCTATATGAGGCGATCAGTGGGTAGAGCAAGTGGAAGGTCGTCTATATGAGGCGATCAGTGGGTAGAGGAAGTCAAAGGTCGTCTATAATGAGGCGATCAGTGGGTAGAGCTAGTGGAAGGTAGTCTATATGAGGCTATTAGTGGGTAGAGCAAGTGGAAGGTCGTCTATATGAGGTGATCAGTGGGTAGAGCAAGTGGATGGTCGTCTATGTGAGGCTATCAGTGGGTAGAGCAAGTGGAAGGTCGTCTATATAAGGCGACCAGTGGGTACAGCAAGTGGAAGGTCGTCTATATGAGGCGATCAGTGGGTAGAGCTAGTGGAAGGTCGTCTATATGAGACGATCAGTGGGTAGAGGAAGTGGAAGGTCGTCTATATGAGGCGATCAGTGGGTAGAGCAAGTGGAATGTCGTCTATATGAGGCGATCAGTGGGTAGACCAAATGGAAGGTAGTCTATAATGAAACGATCAGTGGGTAGAGGAAGTCGAAGGTAGTCTATATGAGGATATCAGTGGGTAGAGCAAGTGGAAGGTCGTCTATATGAGGTGATCAGTGGGTAGACCAAGTGGAAGGTAGTCTATATGAAGCGACCAGTGGGTAGAGCAAGTGGAAGGTCTATATGAGGCGTTCAGTAGGTAGAGCAAGTGCAAGGTCCTCTATATGAGGCGATCAGTGGGTAGAAAAAGTGGAAGGTCGTTTATTTCAGGCGATCAGTCGGTAGAGCAAGTGGAAGGTCGTCTATATGAGGCGATCAGTGGGTAGAGCTAGCAGAAGGTCGTCTATATGAGACAATCAGAGGGTAGAGCAAGTGCAAGGTCGTCTAAATGAGGCTATCAGTGGGTAGAGCAAGTGAAATGTCGTCTATATGAGCGATCAGTGGGTAGAGCAAGTGGAAGGTCGTGTATAATGAGGTGATCAATGGGTAATAGTGGAAGGTCGTCTATATGAGGCGATCAGTGGGTAGAGCATGTGGAATGTCTATAATGAGGTGATCAGTGGGTAATAGTGGAAGGTCGTCTATATGAGGCGATCAGTGGGCAGAGCAAGTGGAAGGTCGTCTATATGAGGCGACCAGTGGGTAGAGCAAGTGCAAGGTCGTCTAAATGAGGCTATCAGTGGGTAGAGCAAGTGAAATGTCGTCTATATGAGCGATCAGTGGGTAGAGCAAGTGGAAGGTCGTCTATAATGAGGTGATCAATGGGTAATAGTGGAAGGTCGTCTATATGAGGCGATCAGTGGGTAGAGCATGTGGAATGTCTATAATGAGGTGATCAGTGGGTAATAGTGGAAGGTCGTCTATATGAGGCGATCAGTGGGTAGAGGAAGTCGAAGGTCGTCTATAATGAGGCGATCAGTGGGTAGAGCTAGTGGAAGGTAGTCTATATGAGGCTATCAGTAGGTAGAGCAAGTGGTAGGTCGTATATACGAGGTGATCAGTGGGTAGAGCAGGTGGAAGGTCGTCTATATGAGGCGATTAGTGGGTAGACCAAGTGCAAGGTTATCTATATGAGGCGATCAGTGGGTAGAGCAAGTGGAAGGTCGTCTATATGAGGCGATCAGTGGGTAGAGCAAGTGGAAGGTCGTCTATAATGAGGTGATCAGTGGGTAATAGGGGAAGGTCGTCTATATGAGGCGATCAGTGGGTAGAGCAAGTGGAATGTCTATAATGAGGTGATCTGTGGGTAATAGTGGAAGGTCATCTATATGAGGCGATCAGTGGGTAGAGCAAGTGGAAGGTCGTCTATAATGAGGTGATCAGTGGGTAATAGTGGAAGGTCGTCTATATGAGGCGATCAGTGGGTAGAGCAAGTGGAATGTCTATAATGAGGTGATCAGTGGGTAATAGTGGAAGGTCGTCTATATTAGGCGATCAGTGGGTAGAGCAAGTGGAAGGTCGTCTATAATGAGGTGATCAGTGGGTAATAGTGGAAGGTCGTCTATATGAGGTGATCAGTGGGTAGAGCAAGTGGAAGGTAGTCTATATAAAGCTATCAGTGGGTAGAGCAAGTGGAAGGTCATCTATATGAGGTGATCAGTGGGTAGAGCAAGTGGAAGGTCGTCTATGTGAGGCTATCAGTGGGTAGAGCAAGTGGAAGGTCGTCTGTATGAGGCGTTCAGTGGGTAGAGCAAGTGGAATGTCGTCTATATGAGGCGATCAGAGGGTAGAGCAAGTGGAAGGTCGTCTTTATGAGGGTATCAGTGGGTAGAGCAAGTGGAAGGTCGTCTATATGAGGCGTTCAGTGGGTAGAGCAAGTGGAAGGTCGTCTATATGAGGCGATCAGTGGGTAGAGCAAGTGGAAGGTCGTCTATATGAGGCGATCAGTAGTTAGAGCAAGTGGAAGGTCGTCTATATGAGGCGATCAGTGGGTGGAGGAAGTCAAAGGTCGTCTATAATGAGGCGATCAGTGGGTAGAGCTAGTGGAAGGTAGTCTATATGAGGATATCAGTGGGTAGAGCAAGTGGAAGGTCGTCTATATGAGGTGATCAGTGGGTAGAGCAAGTGCAAGGTCGTCTATGTGAGGCTATCAGTGGGTAGAGCAAGTGGAAGGTCGTCTATATGAGGCGTTCAGTGGGTAGAGCAAGTGGAAGGTCGTCTATATGAGGCGATCAGAAGGTAGAGCAAGTGGAAAGTCGTCTATATGAGGCTATCAGTGGGTAGAGCAAGTGGAAGGTCGTCTATATGAGGCGTTCAGTGGGTAGAGCAAGTGGAAGGTCGTCTATATGAGGCGATCAGTGGGTAGAGCAAGTGGAAGGTCGTCTATATGAGGCGATCAGAGGGTAGAGCAAGTGGAAGGTCGTCTATATGAGGTGATCAGTGGGTAGAGCTTGTGAAAGGTCGTCTATATGAGGCGATCAGTGGGTAGAACAAGTGGAAGGTCGTCTATAATGAGGCGATCAGTGGGAAGAGCAAGTGGAAGGTCGTCGTTATCAGGCAATCAGTGGGTAGAGCTAGTGGAAGGTCGTCTTTGTGAGGCTATCAGTGGGTAGAGCAAGTGGAAGGTCGTCTATATGAGGCGATCGGTGTGTATACCTACTCGTTTCGTGTTCTGAATACGAAGGCATTTTTAACGTGCTCTAAACTAAACACGAGAGTCTGATCTCACTACCCAGAGATCAGGGGGAATTTTTACCAGAAAATCCACGTGAAAATATCCCAGTCTCCAACGTGATTCGAACCCGCAATCTCGGACACCCGAGGCACCTTACCTCGAGACCATTGAACACCCATATATTGATCACAATCATTCTAAATATATACACGATGAATTGTTGTCGAAAATAAGATATGCTTTGAAATGAGTTTTTTTGTATTTTTACATTGGGATCAGTTTTAAGTGTTTTCTGCGTTTAATAGTATGTAAACAGAATAACTGATTGGATAGAGGTATAGATTAGCCTTGTTACATATCGATTAAACTGCTGCCTGGGATTAGTATAAATGTATGGGAGGCTGTTATACGGATATAAAAGAGTCAAACATTTATTGATTGTATGTAGATTTAGTGTTCCCATCGAAAGTGAAATAGCTACATTATAGCTTCAAGTGCACACACAAAGGTGACCTGAAATAGTTACATTCTAGCTTCAAGTGCACACACAAAGGTGACCTGAAATAGCTACATTCTAGCTTCAAGTGCACACACAAAGGTGACTTGAAAGAGCTACATTCTAGCTTCAAGTGCACACACAAAGGTGACCTGAAATAGCTACATTCTAGCTTCAAGTGTACACCCAAAGGTGAACTGAAATAGGTACATTCTAGCTTCAAGTGCACACACAAAGGTGAATTTTTCAAAGATGCAACAATGGTTTTGTGGATGATGACACTTCAATGAGCTGCCAATGTACATATTGTGAAGTGTTAAAATCATAATGTATGTTCAGCAGAGAGAAACGTCTGAGTGAAGGGAGTAGGAGTGTGTATGACCATCGATATAAGAGAACTGTAAGTATATACACCTTTTAACATTTGCTGAGATGGACTGAACACCTGTGTGAATCCCCGGAGTGCCATGACATCCATTTTCAACATAACAGAAGAGAAGCAATCATCATGTATTCAAACTTGATTTTTTTTTAAAACTCTTTCAATAGTAGACATTTTTTTTGTCTAGCTTTGAATGCTTGTTTTTAAACACTTCCACTTCGTGATTACATTATCTTCCGGGTTTTTCTTTTGTATTGCTCCCCGTTTTCTGACAGTAGGCTATCGTGTCTATTTTTGACTTCCGCTGTGTATTTCTGTTTCTGACTGATTTAATGTTCATTTATCTATTTGTGGATCTTTTGTACATGTTCTTTCTATATGTTTTTCAGTCCGCTGGTTATTTAAAGCACTGCAGGATTCTGATCGGATTTTGTCTCCGCCAAGATATTTTTTTGCGTTGTGACGCATTTTAAAATCTGTCCCCTCTCACAGTGAAGTCGATCCGGTGTCTTACTATGACGTCAGGGTTTTTTTACGTGTATAATCTTCTTGGAGAAGAATGTGTCATGTATATCTAATTGCTTTTCATCACGAACAATGTATCTGCGTATATCCTAATCCACATTCTCCTTCTATATTTTTGTAATTTTCTGTTTCTATTTTGGAGTGTATAAATACTATCAGGAGATCAGTACATTTTATTGGTTTGAGTGTCAGTTGAAAGTTCTCATAATATTCTAATATTTCTTCATCATTATGTTCTTGAGTTCGTACAAAAGTTTGAAGAATGTCAATATAGAATTGTTTGGCTTTAAAGTTCATCAACATCATTAGAGCGTTGCGCGTCCAGTAACCAGAAACATGTTTCTTTAGCTGTTTTTTAATCAAGACTTCTAACCCTCGCTCAAGATTTGCTCCTGCTGAATGTACACATCTTACCTTACTTATCCGGTATCTGTTTGTCTTATATATGCCACACAACGTATCAAGGTTCAAAGCACTAAGGAATTAATCTATTTTGGCAGGTGACGGTGTGGGCTAATGGTTAAGTGGTTCGAATCACGACCAGAAGGTGCTGGGTTCAGTCCCCATCACAGCACCGACAATTACCCTGGGGAAGCAAACCCTTAGAAAATGCAGGAGGAAGGACATTTACATAAAATGCATGCTGAAGTCGGATGCACTGAGCCAACATGCGCAAATACCACAGTGCAACGGACACCGCATTGGGTAATAGAGAAATAAGACAAACACAAAAATAAATAAATAAATAAAATATATATATTTATCCGCAAGATGATACCATCTGATGAATCGGATTGGCGCAGCGGTCCCGATATATCAAGGCCTTGCACGATCTCCGACGTTTATTGAGTAACGATATGATTTCCCTTATAACAAAAAAGCCACACCTACCAGTCTTGAGTAATTCTAGTCCTGCTTTACGAATCAAGGACATTACTCAAACATGCCATTACAATAGCAGAGGCCTTACACGTGCGCAACCACCAGCGGTGTGTTTTCGGCACCCGATGGGCTGATTACATCCGCAACGTGGAGGTCTCTGCTAAAACATGGCTCCACCCAATCTTGGAAACACTGAACCGCCGCCGAGTTTCTTTGTTCTGTCATGTCATACGGGCGGACCAGGAAACCCGGCCCACATAGCACTTTACAGATCGTTCCAAAAGTCTCTCCCCCCCCCCCCCCACCACTCCGACCAGTTGGAGGTTCAGAAGAGGTCATCCCTACACAGTATGGCTCTATCAGATAGCAACGTACCCCTCCGCTCTGGACAAAACCTGGAGCCTTCCTCTGCATTGGGTCACAGATGTGGTCGATCGACGCAAGGGGCCTTCGACTCCTAAGCGAACCTATTTTTATATCACTGGCATCGGAATTCAAATTAGCCAGCTTTCTTTATCAGTTCTATGTCCTTGTATTACAGGTTCCAATTTGTATGTTTCTGCTTTCCGTCGTTTTTTAGGTGGTCTGTCTCAGAAAATTTCATTTCCAAGAAATTTGGACTCAGTCATCCTTATAAAAATGTCTTTCTGACATGAGAGTTGCCTTTTCCTTGTTAATATGTTCTCCAGATTTGTTTTCGCAAAGGTTTATATGCTACCGTGTTTGCTGTGTGCAGTTATTTTATTCTTTTGTTTTTCAAAGCACAGTTTACTATCGTCTGACAAGACGAAAAGAACCAATGAGGTTCTTTGTTGGGTTGTGTTTGAATAGGCTTTGGCTTTCCCCATCCACCTGTCCTGTAAAGGCAGCTGATGTTTGCATGAAGAGAATTTCCAGTAAACGAATCTCAATTGATACACCAAGTCATTGTCTGCCGGGGTCTTTGTGTATGACAAGGACAAGAATAGCACCACTGCCTCACAGAGAACATTTCGTAACTGTGACATGGCGTAACACCGGCATGGTTAGGTGGTTTGTTTAGAGCAGCATAGATAGCGCCTAACAGGCTGCGGGTCTACTTTGCTCAAGTGTTTGAGTCTATTAAGATGAAATCGTACATCGGTAACTAGTGCTGCGTTATTCGTTATGTTTTATATAAGAAACGTGTAGAAATTTATCAGCGAATGAACGCTGAGGCATGTCTGTATCTCAAACAAATGTACAAGTGAAGTAGGAAGCTCTAATGTGGTGTGAGTTACATAACATGCCCCTCTCGACTTGGTCGTGTACACAAAGTAGTGACACAAAAACAGCTGTACGCTTTGGGATGACAAATCACAGACTTAAATAATTGTACTTCTTGACATAAGTCAATCACATCTTCCATAAAAGACTTCGGTTCTATAAATGGTCTGCAAAGCGAGGATGACTGTGTAACTGCTGAATTGAAACACAGATGATGTCTGTCAAGAACTTTGAAGCAGGCTGTGGTGGCTTCCTAACGAGAAGTGTCTTCACTGTCACCAGCAGGAACCAAGGATAGTTAGCAAGGGACGGCGTCATTCACCTTCCCCAAAACCGAAGAAGTTCTACACTCAGCATTATGCAGGTAATATTATATTGACTCTTTAGGGACGATCGAGATGTTCTTTTAGAGCACCACATGCCCTCGCGAATCACTATCACCAGTTTCATGTTACAGATTTTCCCATGAATCATATTTAACCTACAGTCAAATTCAGTCGACGTAGACTTCTGAGTACAATTGTACTTTTTGCAACATGGCAATGCTCGGTCCCAAAACATCCTTGCGAAAGTCGAGGAACTGCACTTTGCGTGTCTTCCACATCCGCCAAAACTAACCACCAAGTGATTACGGCGTTTTTAGACTAGATCAATCAAAGACTTCCAGGTGCAGCATGATTGTTTGCACGCGCGACCAGAAGGTGTATTTTTCTCTAATGGAATCCAGCCTCGTTGTAGGCGCCGGTGGAATTGTGTCGAATACAAAGGAGACTGCTTAAAAAATAGTTGCGTGTCAATTTTTATTGACAAATTATAAATAACATTTCTTAAACATTTTCACTTGAAGCTTTCTGGTAGTCTGATGGGCCTTTACTATGAAATATGTCTCGTCTGCGAGAAGTGTGCATTATGAAGCTCGGTCTAGTAAGAATGGAAGCTTCTTCTTCTTCGTACGCTGTCAGATGTTGACTTTAATTTGTTCATTGATAGTGGACGTCGTGAGGCTGTCGACACTGCCATAGAGCTTCTCTAATGTTGAAACTCGTGATGGTCACGTATGCTTTCTATGGTCTTCGTATGTCGAGCAATTTTGCAGCAGATATTCAGGGGTCATTTTCTCAGAACCACATGTGTACGCGTCAGTAGCAACTATCTTCAGTTTATTGAATAGATGACACCTCAGTCTGTTGTAGCCTGTGAGGATTCTGGAGACCACGACCTGTTCTCTTGTGGTCTACTGGTAATTAGCATGAGTTCTTGTGTAGCCAGTTGTTTCCCATTTGTCCATGTCTTAGTCTTAGGTTACCTGCCCTTCTACAGAGGCAGATGCATCTGTGCAGATTCCAGCTTTTGCGTGAGCTGGATGTACCTGGCAGGAGGATTTTCTGATTAGCGGGCTAGTCTCGAAGAGCTCATTACTCCGCTTCATTTGGTACAAACACAGCGGGTGGTTGTTAACCGCTGTGCGAGTCCATCTTAATAGACTCAAAACATTAAAGCAAAGTAGCCACTAATTAGGTGCAATCTGCTGCTCTTAACAAACCACCTAACCGTAGCCGATGTTATGCCATATCAGACAGTTAGACGCTTCTTTCGATATGCTCTCTGTAAGGTAGTGGTGATATTCTTGTCTTTGCCATACAGACCCCGGCAGACCACTCGGAATTGTACGTGTATCTGGCTATAATAAACGATTTGGACTTTTCGTAAGCCACATTTGAATTTGAAGAATGGAGTCCAACTTCCAAATTAACACGACTCGCACGCTGAACACAGGTGTTCAACAAATACACGTCAAATTAAACCCCTTCCCCATGTATTGCCTTCGGAAACTACTGAAGATAGGATGGTAAGATATGTGCCAAATACAGATGTGTTAGCGCGATCGGGCAGAACAAGTATATGTGCAGCACAACTAAGATGGGCTGGCGATGTGCTACGAATGTCGGATCAACGTCGACCAAAAGAGCTACTCTATCTCTTTCTTCTACTATCACCCAGGGATGCATAGGGCATCAACCAACCCTGGCCAAGCAGCTCTGTATTGTGCAATCTTTTCCACTTCCTTCCAGGTTTTTTCTGTTTTCTTTACTTCCGCCTTCAGATCTCGTTTCCATGTATTCCTTGGTCTGCCTATGCTTCTCTTTCGCTGGGAGTTCCATAACAGGGATTGCCTGGTGATACTGGCCTGGGACTTTCTTAATGTATGACCCATCCATCTTCACTTTCTTCCTAAGATTTCCTGTTCCAATTTACTTTGTCCCGCTTTCTCCTACAGTCTGTCGTTTGTAATTTTATCAAACCATTTTATACCAAGAATATGTCTCAGGCCTCTGTTGATAAAACCCTGCAGTTTTCTGCCATTGCCTTTGTTCAACCACAATTTTTCCGCTAGATACAGCAGGACTGGCTTCACATTTGAATTGGAAATCCTTATTTGTGTCTTCCTCCTTATTTCCTTGGAGTTCCATCTTGGTTTCCACATGCTGAATGCAACTCTTGCTTTTTGTATCCTTGTTTTTATATCCTCGTCTGTCCCTCCTTCGATGTTGATGATACTTCCTAGGTATTGAAATACCTCTTCCAGTGGCGTTCCTCTCAGCCTGATTAGTTCTGTGTTTGCTGCATTGACCATACATATTGTTGTTTATTCCTCTTCAAACCAACCTGTTTAGAGGTATAATCCAGTCTATCCAGTTTCCTTTGCATTTGGCTTTGGCTGTGGGACAGCAAAATCAAGGTTCTCCAGCTGTTGATTCAATGTCTACTGGATTCCATGTCTCTTATTTGTTACTACTTTCATAATCGAGTCCACTGGCGGATGAACAGGAACGGCTACAGTAGATAACCCTGCCATACCCCTGATTTAATTTCGAATAGCTCTGTGAGTTGTTCTTCGCTTATAACTCTACATTGCACATTTTCATATCTGTCTAATTATGTTTGTGAGCTGCTCTATGGTGAACTCCAAAATGGTAACAGGGCAAGCAGAAAATATACAAGGACACACCGAAGAGATCACTGACCTAGTGCAGCAGCGATGATTGGGAAGGAATAGCCAGCAATCGCACAGACTGATGCAGCACTATTGCAGAGGGTGTTCAGAGACAGGAGGCATCAAGAATAGATGAGGCTGTCCTGAGACAATCTCTCCGCAAGTCTGCTCACATCAACCATTCTTTAACCCGGGTGGATTGAGGTGTCTTATTTCCCTAGACAGTGCAACAGACAATTCAAGGCTCAGATTGGCTTATTAAGCTATCTTCGAACTCATGCGAACAGTGAATGCTGACAAAGTGGTCCTCAACGATTACGATGGACGATCAACACAACTCTCTGATATGGATTGGGCTGTTAATAACTTATATTGTCCTTACAGTATTCCAACACCAACAAGACTCGGGGGACCACCGATGATGTTCTCAGCATAATTCGGTAGCTACGCCAATGTATAGTGGTGTCATGTCCTGTGCTATCTCCAGAGCTCACTCACCTTTTAGACATGCCTAAGTTCTGCGTACTATTACCGCGGTAACGCCTAACCCAGCAGTGGTAATAAGAATATTGGCTATATTATGGCGTGTCGGCATGTGTTTGCACGATTTCTTTCACCTTGTTATGTACTCCATTGTTGTCTCAGTATTCGTTGTGTGATTAACACAACAGGCCTTAAATTATAGAATGTATTCTTCTTGCCACTGCTATAACAAATGAAGTTAATAAGGATGTCTTTACTGTATTATGATTTGATATAACTTAGTGTGTGTATGTGTGTGTGGCTGAAAGCGCCATTCCTTTGTTAAACAATGTTAATCATTACACTTGGCATGCCTTTGTTGCTCCTCTTCATATGTGTGACGCAGAGGTTATCTTTTCTTTTTTTGTTTTTTGTTGTAGCTTTTTTGTTTGGACACGTTAAATCAGTCAGACACACGTCACTTCCTAGTCACCTCTTACGACATGTTTGACATTTTATAGGGCCACTGTGATTTTTTTCCCTGTAACACACGAATGAATACGGTCATTAATCAATCAATGTCTGTCGCTCCTTTCGATGAATAGCCACCTACAACCCTCCTCGGGCAAATGCGGTCTTGCGCTGCCTTTTCTGCCTCACTCCATTTGACATCCAGGGGCCAAAATTAATTTTCGCAGTCTATTCTCCGGTTATTTCTTGTCCTACTTTACTCTCTCTTCCCCTGTGGTTTCCATGTCTGGGCATGTCTGGCGAGATTTGTATGATGATTACCGTTGTACGCGTCTTAACCAACCCCAAATCCTAGGTTTGATTTGCTGCTCCACTTATTGTTGTTGGCGCCTTTCCCAAAGGTCTTCGTTCCTCAACATGTCTTCCCATAGGTCTTCGTTCCTCAACATGTCTTCCCAAAGGTCTTCGTTCCTCAACATGTCTTCCCAAAGGTCTTCGTTCCTCAACATGTCTTCCCATAGGTCTTCGTTCCTCAACATGTCTTCCCAAAGGTCTTCGTTCCTCAGCATGTCTTCCCATAGGTCTTCGTTCCTCAACATGTCTTCCCAAAGGTCTTCGTTCCTCAACATGTCTTGCCACACTATGTCCATTATCCCCAGTAGACATTTTTAACGAACGACTGGAGTTTTTTTCTATATTGAATCTGTCGTTCTCACAGTTTCTGCTTCCTACAAGCAGTGCCGTTTCTACCATTAGGCAAGACTAGCGGTCTGCCTAGGGCCGCAAAATTTAAGGGACGGCAAAAGGGTGGAACATATTTTAATTTGAAATCGAACAGCGAAAAAAATTAGCAAATTTGAAGACAAATATTTAAAAAGAGCAAAAATGTGGGCTCTGTTGATGTTTTTAGTGTTACCATTAATTTTTGATAATCGATCAAGAGCAAGGTTTTTTATTTTTATTTCAACACATCTAAATGAAAAGTGCAATTCATGTTCCACATAAAAGAGATGTTACTATTAATGTTATATTACACAAGTTGAATACACGTTCTTTTATATCTAATACATTAATTCTTCTAGCCTGGATGACAGGGGGCGTGAGTGATGGTAGTAAAAGGGAGGGGGCTGCATTTTGTAATTCTCGCCAAAGGGCGGCAAAAACACATAGACTGACCTAGAAACGGTTCTGCCTACATGTGTACCGATTTGGCAACAGAACCAAACAATCTTAATTTGGTATTAGTAATTTCTTTCCTTCTGAATTTCCATCTATTATTAAGTAGCAGAAATGGTTCCGTTGCCTTTTCAATTCTAGACCCTACATATGTCTCTGTTTCTCCTGAAGTAACTATGGTGCCTATACTAAATAGTGTCATATTGTAATCCTGATATTCATTTAGGTATAGACACAGCTTGTGCCCTATGCGTGATGGTCAAAGGTCGTCTAAACACATCTCTGTTCTTGTGTCTTGGAATACCATGCCGGAGCAGGATGTTGCCGTAGACTACCCCTCCATCCCGTTAGTGCAAGTCCAGGTCTACGATTAAATAGTTTAGTTTGATTGAAGAATCAACGTCGTTGCACACGGTTTAACCCATAAATGCTCTGTTCGTCTCCATATTTCTTGGAGAATATCACCACAATGCACGAGCTCCGTAGCACCGGCGAGGATCCCATAATAAAATGGGTAGATTTGTAATATCATTTTGAATGTTGCCTGGGCAGCAGCAGTTAAACCTACTCTTTTCGATTTCCAACTGCCGTGGGATTTTTAACATGCTCGACACTCTACACGGGAGTCCGATCTCACTACCCAGAAATCAGGAGTCCGATCTCACTACCCAGAGATCAGGGGTCCGATCTCACTACCCAGAGATCAGGGGTCCGATCTCACTACTCAGAGATCAGGAGTCCGATCTCACTACCCAGAGATCAGGGGTCCGATCTCACTACCCAGAGATCAGGGGTCCGATCTCACTATCCAGAGATCAGGGAAATATTTACCAGACGATCAACGTGAAAAAAATATCGGTTTCAACACACGACCTCCGACACCCTAGAGGGACACCTTACCTCGAGACCGAAGAGCCCCATGTGAGATGCATATTTTTCTATTTGGAGGCCTTTATCTCAAGCCCTATTTGTTTGGCTATGTTGCAGAGTTGATATACCTTCTCCTGCGTTCTTCTATATTAGAATTCAGGAGTGTCATCTGCAAAATTTAGTTTCTCTAGGGGTTTATGATCCGCCCAATTAATTCCGAACCAGTTGTTGAGTGCGGAAGTTCGTGTAACTCAGGCCGAATAGCAGAGAGGACATAACGCAACCATTCTTCACACCTGTTTTAATCTTAAACCATTCAGTTTTCTCGACAGTAGGCCGTAAACAGCACTGTCAATTAGTTTATAGTACTTTTATGACCCTTTCAACCTTGGTTAGGAAGCGCTAGGTAAGAGGTTTTCAAACATGTTTGGTTTGCGACTTCCTTGACGTGTTCATAAATCACCGTTTCTCCTATCTATACTAAGGTCGATATTTATCTTGGCTCATAATATTGAGCCCAACACTTTTTCCAAGCCACCGCGAAGCTCTTAGCTGGGGGCTCTGCAAATCATAGGGGTAGACCCCTTGCTTCTCACTCGAATGTACCCGGATCGATTTCCATTGTCAACACACTCCAGTCCACCCAGTTGTAAATAGATACGTGACCTAATGTTAGTGAAGGAAAGGTTGCGAGAAATGGCACTTGTCACCACAGCTCATGGAAAGATGAGACCTAGAACAATGAAGTATCTAACACGTCATCCTTGTCTGCTATGTCTGCTATTAGCTAGATAGTTGCCCATCGCAAACGATGATGGCGACACGACCAGACTTAACTTACGCTGTATTTGGATTATAGTAAGATAGGAGGTGCGCTGGTCATCAACCTCACTCCCTGGTCCCGAGCTACCATGGGTCAGTGGCAAGACAAGACGACTGGATCTAATTCAGGATGTAGACACTCTGGTCCCGCATCCTTTGAGACCAAGGGTCATTTGAATCCTGCGTATCTCGAACCCACGACCCTTTCATTCATCGCTTTGAGAGGCGAGTGTCTTACCACTAGACCACAGCAACCCCTTGTCTGCTATAGGACTGTCTTCACTGTTACAGAAACAAACTTTGAAACTACGACGAGTGGAAAGACAAAATAAAATACGCATTATCCCGGGGATAACCAGAAGAACAAGATTAACCCTTTGCCATCAACACACCTCAGACGTGTCATTTGGCGGGTCTCAGTTTCAACTGCCTTTGTCGTCTCGAACCAAACTGGTCTTAAAGTTGAGCAATAAACGGGATTTGGCTTAAACATGGATCGATATTGTAATCCTACCTGTTCACTTTTCTCTGATCCAATTCCTATCAGTCCACGTTTTCTTGTTGTCTTATTCGATTATAGAGGCTGTTCTCTTAGAGTCCCACACGATTGAATGAAATAGAGCTACGTTTAAACAGCAAGATCAATCTTTTTAGACTGTCAAACAGATAAAAGAACAAGAACGCGACTGGCAGACATTTTCTTCAATTCCACTGATCAGAGAGAATAACTATTGAGGATATATGTTTCATTGCTTGATCAATTGAGACCTTGGTGAATCTTGAAAGCAAAATGATCAAAGGCAGCCTCAAGGACAAGAAAGAATAAATAACAAAATGCAGTTCGATAATAATAAATTTGGTTTTGTTTTTGTAATGCCTTGATAGTGAATACCTTCTTGAGCGTCAGAGTCACAGAGTAGTTAAAGCCTCTGTGGCATTGAGTTCAATCCATGGTCTCTCTCTCTCTCTCTCTCTCTCTCTCTCTCTCTCTCTCTCTCTCTTACTGACGAGTGCGGTAGTGGTGCTGGGAAAATGAACTCTGAACATCTTTTTCAAAATTTTTAGACATGCGAGGACCAGAGAAGGCACATGGAGATCTCAGTGGTCTCGAGGTAAGGTGTCGCCCTCGGGTGCTGGAGGTCGCCTGTTCGAATCACGAACAGACCGTGGAGATCTCTGGATAGTGAGATCGGACTCCCTTGTTCGTTGTTAAAAATTCCTTGGCAGTTTGAAATCGAAAAGAGAATCCTTAATGGCGGCTGCCAGGACAAAATTCAAATTAAAAATCTACCCAAGTTAGTTGTACTATTTTCCCAGGTGATTTGTTTAGAGCAGCTATAGATGACGCCTCACTGGCTGCGAGTCTACTTAGCTCTAGTGTTTGAGTCTATTAAGATGGACTCGTACATCAGTAAAAGCCACCCTCCAAGAAACTGGTTGTATACAAACTCAATAGAGTCTTCTAAACGAGTATAAAAACGTTAAGTCTAGATGTGATCATCACCGATACCAGCACTGGGCAAGCGCTATGGCAGTGTCGACAACATATTGACAGGATGATTTCTTTAAACAAATCCAAGTCGACGTCTGACAGCACACGAAGAAGAAGAAGAAGAAGATGAAAAAGAAAATGAAGAAGAAGAAGAATCCGTGGTCTAGACTTGTTCTAGTCTACTTGGCGGTAAAGGGGAACATAAACACCATATAAGAAATACCAGGCTGGTCTACTTTGCTGTAGTGTTTGTGCCTATTAAGATGGACTCGGTTAACCACCCTCTGTAAGCGTTTGTCCCAACGCAGCAGTATTAAGCTGCTCGAGCCTAATAAGCCAAGCAGGAAACCCTTCCCCCGGCTACACCCAGCTCATACCAGAGATGGGACATGCACAGGAGACATCTTCCCCTGTAGACGTACATGTCGTCTAAGAACTAAGGTTCTGTGTTCAGATCGCGTCCTCCGTTTACATCTAAAATGATTCGTTATAAAAGTTGTGAGTCTTGTCTAGTGGAATTGATTATCACTTTTTTTACCCTTTAACTTCTCCTTTAATTACGTCAGATGTTTCTTGTTGTCCCGCCATTCTGTTCATATCATCACATTTCTTACATCCCTTCCCTACTCTTCTTATGTTGCCCTCATTATTTCTTTCTGATAGACATGATTTCCCAGACCTGATTTCCCAGACATGATTTCCCAGACCTGATTTCGAAAATATAGTCTTAGTCCAACTGTGTATCTACAAGGACATTATCCCATGCACAGATCACAACTCGTTTGCGAGTTGGTAGTAGCTTGGTGCATTTCGCTGCTTAACGGTCTGGGCTCGTGATGTGTTGTTTTGTTTGGTTTTATGCTGGTCTCATCTCTGTTTCCAGTCGATTCTGTCCCGGGCACGGGTTGTCCAGTGGATGGCTAACTTGTTTGTTTCCTGGTCGTGAGTGTTGTGCAGCTTGAGCGAATCTCGCAATCTAATGCGGGGGGGGGGGGGGGGGGGGGGGGGGTCATGTGGAACGGCTGCCAGGTGCTATTTTTTTTTGTCGTGCAGGCACCACAGAATGGTTGCTGTGTTCCAGCGTTCGTCTTTCCTTCTGACTACATGGCCAGTCCAGCGGTGCTTAGAGTTGTTAAATGAATATCTTAGTTCATAGTTCTTACTCTACCTGTACTTCTACAGTGGCAGATACCCATGTGCAGGTCCCAGCTCTGGAATGAGCTGGATGTAGCCAGGAGGAGGATTTCCTGCTTAGCGGACGAGGTTCGAGCAGCTAATTACTCTGCAACGTTGGGACAAGTGCCGCAGAGGGTGGTTAACATTTGGTGCAAGTCCATCTTAATAGAGTCAAACACTACTGCGAAGAGAGCAAAGTAGACCTGCAGCATGTTAGGCGCCATCTATGCTGCTCTAAACAAACCACTTAATCATGGCCGGTGTTAAACCATGTCAAACAGTTAGTTGCCTCTTACGACATGCTCTCTGTGGTGCAGTGGTGCTATTCGTATCCTTGTCAGACACAACGACCCTGGCGAACCAATGAGAAACATATGTCCTTTAAATTAGACGGTGTATCTCAGATTTTGAAATAATTAGAACTTACAACAATAACTGTTTTTACTTTATGTATTTCTACAATTACTCTCGGGATCAAGATGCTGAGCAGCGCATGAGCTGCAGTGGTCATCGACCCATAGCTGACTGTTAGCGTCAGGGCCAGCGAATCACAGCTGCCAAGACCCTTCTACACCTCCACGCCGTGATCCTGGATAACAGACTGCAGCAGGGCAGACTGGCTAAGGAGAAGGGATCGAAGAGGGAATGCTAGCCCGGTACTCAAACAATGCTTGCTGAAGTCGGATGTGTTGGACCGAAAGGTGCAAATGTCGCAGTCAAGCTGTAAACTACGACACAACGCATTCCGTTCTCTGGACCACATTCTGCTACTTAAGCCCTTTTTGGGTTTTGTAGTGGAAGATTGAGAACACACCAAGCCAAGTCAAGACAATTACTCTCAAAATATTTGTTTACAGCAACTGTACGATACTGTGCATGTTGTGGGACATCTTCCACAGCTCCGATCATGTGAACTGAGAATATCAGAATTTCTCTTCTACTGTTATTCCCCACTCCGACTCTAGCATCCCCAACTCGTTTCCTCCCTCAGTGGGCTCACGTTCAACACATGTTTGGTTACAGTTCACGAAATGTTTCCTTACGGATATCACACATATTTGGCTTGAGATTGAGTGTAATAACTTTTAGGTCCCTAATCGGGTTTAAGCAGGAAAGTTCAGTTTCTCGAATAACTCGCAGAGCAGTCGCAGATACATCTTCGTTTAATTTCTGTTTCCAGTTTTTTTTACTAGATATGAATGTAGAGAAGGCTAAATTCTGATTAGGCAACATATACTGTTCTGAGATGTAAGTCAGCGTCAGGTAAAACACACTGATCAGACATGTAGGTCAAGATCAGATAAAACATATTGATCAGACATCTAAGTCAGGATCAGATAAAACATATTGATCAGACATCTAAGTCAGGATCAGATAAAACATACTGATCAGACATCTAAGTCAGGATCAGATAAAACATACTGATCAGACATGTGAGTCAGGGTCAGGTAAAACATACTGATCAAACATGTGAGTCAGGGTCAGGTAAAACATACTGACCAGACATGTGGGTCAGGGTCAGGTAAAACATACTGACCAGACATGTGGGTCAGGGTCAGGTAAAACATACTGACCAGACATGTGGGTCAGGGTCAGGTAAAACATACTGACCAGACATGTGGGTCAGGGTCAGGTAAAACATACTGACCAGACATGTGGGTCAGGGTCAGGTAAAACATACTGATCAGACATGTGAGTCAGGGTCAGGTAAAACATACTGATCAAACATGTGAGTCAGGGTCAGGTAAAACATACTGACCAGACATGTGGGTCAGGGTCAGGTAAAACATACTGACCAGACATGTGGGTCAGGGTCAGGTAAAACATACTGACCAGACATGTGGGTCAGGGTCAGGTAAAACATACTGACCAGACATGTAAGTTAGTACCAGGTAAAATATACTGACCAAGACCCCCTACCTCACTTCCACTCAGTTTGCTGGAAACAGTCTGTGTTATAGCGGTCTAGCAAGCGAAGAAGGGGATCGACGTGATCCCTGTAATAGTGAGCGATATTGATGGATGAAACCAAGCATTGCACAGCTGCCTGGGGGACGCCTGTCCACCTTCATCAGCACGCTCAGCCTGCCACTTAACGCTCTTTTCATGACGCACAATAGAGTGAACTTTCTCATTGTGGCCATTTAACAACAATAATAACATCAACAACAACAATAATATATGTGGTCCCGAGTCTGGACGTTTCTAGAAACAAGACGTATGTATGCTTGTCCCTATGTATGTTACGGTATCACATATGTATGTATGCTTGTGGGGTTTAATCAGTGAAGCAGTTCTAATGCAATCTTCATTGTAAACGATCAATATTAAACATTCTTTAAAGTTCTGATTGTGTTGTAAACGTAAAGCTATGTCAGTGTAATAACGGAAACCCTCTTTCTTTCTCTCTCTCTCTCTCTCTCTCTCTCTCTCTCTCTCTCTCTCTCTCTCTCTCTCTCTCTGGTCCTTCGCGCCAAAGACAACAAACGTCACCCATTACTCTCTGTGGTACTTGCATGTTTCCTAGCCAAATGGTAGCACCCTCACTTGGGATAGCTCTGCACGGAGTCTCTCTGAGTCTATCCCCTTTATTTGTCGCTAGGTTTCAACACAATCGCCTGTAGCAAGCCTATTGTTGTTCATCTGCAGAACGTGCTAAGTGTACGCCTAACGTTGCTTCCTGATGACATCAGAAACATAATTTTGGATGGACTGTAATCGTACTTGCTCAATAGTCATTAATTCTTTCCAGCCAATGCCTAATAGATGTCTAAGGCATTTATTTTCCAATGCATTCAAACTATTTTCAAGTTTTTTTTGTCAATTGTCCAGCTTTCACAGCCATTTCTAAGAACTAGTCAATTCGAAAAGGCGGGGGAAACCACAAAACTAATTTACAATAGATGTTCCCAATTTCTACCAAAACGGTCTAATCTGTCACTCCTTTGTGGAAACTGATGGAAAGGATGCTTGTTTAATCAATTGCTACTACCAAAGAATATAGTTTTAAATTCACTATAACACCAAAGCCTGATCCTACCTCGGCTGTACATCGATGGCTTTACTATAATCTTGGTCCAATCGGTGTATATAACTATTTTATTGTTCCAAAAGATTACTAACTGTCAGTAGTTGTTTAATCTGCAAATCCGTTCTCCAGTTAAGCCATTATTTGTATTCTCAGACTTCAATCAATCAATCAATCTGAGGCTGCCGTTCCTCTCCGTACAAAAGCCATTGACAACATCACGCCACTATGCACGTCCTAGTCTGCTCTTTCTGCATTCTCTCCAGGTGTAATAATTTAATCTTAGCTCCTAATCAGATTCTCAATCATTATCAATTATTCAGTGGTGCTCTCAATCATTATCCATGATTAGTGGTACTTTCAATTAGTATTCATGATTAGTGGTACTTTCAATCAATATCCATGATTCAGGGTGCCCTTAATCATTATCCATAATGCAGCGTACGATAAATCATTATCCATGATTCAGATACTCTCAATCATTATCCATAATTCAGGGTACTTTCAATCCCTATCCACGATTCAGAAACTCTCAATAATAATGAAAGAAACAGGGTTCTCACGATTATTATCCTAGATTTAGATTACTTTCAATCATTGTCCAATTGTCAGACTGCCCTCAATCATTATCCATGATTCAGCGTACTTTAAATTATCTTCAATGATTCTGTGTACTCTCAATTGTTTTCCATGATTCGGGGTACTCTCAGTCATTATCCACGATTCGTAGTACTTTTTATCATTATCAATGATTTATGGGCACTCTCAATAAGTATCCATGATTGGCAGTACTCTCAATGATTGTCCATGATTCCTGGCACTCTCAGTCATTTTCTATGATCCGTGGTACTTTCAATCATTATCCATGATTTATGGGCACTCTCAATAAGTATCCATGTTTTGCAGTACTCTCAATTATTGCACACGATACCCACGTACATTGTGCAACAAGCACAACATGTAATTAGCACGTCTTATAACCACCAACCTATTTGGCTATTGAAGGTTTCTTGACAGGTATACAGTACGGTAGGTCGCCATTATTTTTCGTACGTGGAGAAGCGATCGTACCAAGAAAAAACTACCAATCTGGAGGCAGCGGGATTCGTGCCTTGTAGCCTTGTGACTGTGAAATTTATGTCTCGCCCCTAGCCAACGCTGCTCCACTTGTTATATAATCATTGGACATGAAGATATAATGAACCAATGTATTCCATGCTATAATCAAACAAAATAGATCAAAGGCAAAAAGATACTCAACAACGGTTTGTAATATTAGTTTCACGGCAGCTGGATAGAAAACCTTCGATTTCTTGCCGGTTTTTTTTAGACAAATGCATATCATATTCGCAACGGGAGGTTGAGACAGATAAATTGAGATCATGTGCGAAAAAGCAAATGCAATTTGCATACCAGCTGTCACCATTATTGAAATACTATAACAGAAAAATGTCCACAGAAAAAAAAATAATGCTGATTAACAGTATATTCATGCCAACACTCTGTTACAAGTGCCAAACGTGGACATCTCTAGAGAGAAATATGACGGCGTGTGAGATGGGATGGCTCCGGAAAATCATCAAATTAACAAAGAGACAAAATGGTCAAGGAAGAGGTACGAAACTTAGTTAAAGCAAGATCCTACTCTGAACTTTTTGATGAGAGAATTAAATTTGCCGATCACCTAATGAGAATATAACTAAACAAACTACTTCTGTGCGGCTAAAGCGAAAGCCGTTCTAGTTTTTGTAATAGTGGCAGACTGAGCACGAGATGGAAAGGAAATGTTGCGGATATTCTAAATCGTCATGTTGTTGGTGTTGTTGCTTATGTGTAGTGCCCACAATGAGTAACTTATCTTTTCTGTGCTCCTTGAAAAGGGCAAAAAGTGGCTGGTTGCTGTAGCTTTCTTCACATCCTGTTCGTGCTGATGAAGGCGGACCACGGTCCTCCAGTCAGTTCTTCAGCGACGTGTCTGGTCCTGGGCAGAAAGATACGGTTCCATACGCCGTCCCACGGCACAAGTGGATAACACAAGACAAGACGAGGCAAGACAAGACGAGCCGAGACAAGACGAGACAAGATGAGACAAGACAAGATGAGACAAGACAAGACGAGACAAGACAAGACGAGCCGAGACAAGACGAGACAAGATGAGACGAGACAATACGAGACGAGACAAGCCAGTGGAAAATAATTTCATGATCGAGAGCCAGGATTGAGTTAGATTTCATGAACTTGTTAATATATTTTGTCCTCCCAATTACTGACTGATTGAAAGGATTCAGTGTTGTAAGAGTAAATGTCAATGGTGCCTTTTTTTAAATATGGTCACATGAAATAATTCGGTTTTGTTGTTGTTGCTTTATGAACGTCAGTTTCTACTGCATATGTTCTATTTTGAATTAAGGAAAACTCGGCAAGGAATCCAGAGATTTGTTCATAGGGACGTTGATCAATAAATAGCTAAGTGATAATATTTGGAATGATACTGTTGTTGAATATATCGATTTATCGATGCTGTTGGTGTATCTATCGATTGATCGATGCTGTTAGTGTATGTATCGATTGATCCATGCTGTTGGTGTATGTATTGATTGATCGATGTTGTTGGTGTATGTATCGATTGATCGATGCTGTTGGTGTATGTATCGATTGATCGATGCTGTTGGTGTATGTATCGATTGATCGATGTTGTTGGTGTATGTATTAATTGATCGATGTTGTTGGTGTATGTATCGATGAGTTGATGTTGTTGGTGTATGTTTCTATGGATCCAGCCAGCAGGGTGAAAAATCAGGGTTATGCTTCGTGGTTTGTTTGTTTCGAATGCCCACAAGGAGTAGGTTCATTCTTTTAGGCGCCCTGAAAGGGAACTTAAATTATGGGATGTAGTAACTTTACTCACACTCCGAGCGTGCTGATGAAAGTGGACCGGATTCCTCCAGGCAGTTGTGCTATATTTGGTTTCATCTTCGTGTCGTTTACTACCACGGGGATCACGACAATCCCTCACATCGTTAGCCAGGCTGCCATGAAAACAGCCGGTTTTCATAGAGGACTACGAGAAAGACGAGGGGAGGGTCTTGGCAAGTATATTTTGCCAGACAAGACGTTAGTCGTCTCCCAGCCTGTTCCCCCTCCCGCCCGCCCCCCCCCCCCCCCCGCCCCCCCCAATCTCCATGCTCCGTGCTAAAGTTAGTCACATATTCTTAGATAACCGTAGCGGTGAATTCAGCTGGTAATAAATAACCTGAATTTTCAGCTGGAAACAATCAGTCATATTTTTCGGCTAACAACAATTAGTTATATTTATGTTTCAGCTATCAACAATTTGTCATTATTATTTTTCAGCTTACAACATTTAGTCATATTTTATGCTGACAACAATTAGCCCTATATTTCAGCTGACAAACAATTAGCCAAATCATTGAGCTGAGAACAAGTAGCCAGATTATTCAGCTGACAACAAGTAGCCAGATCATTCAGCTGACATCAATTAGCCAGATCATTCAGCTGACAATAATTAGCCAGATCATTCAGCTGGCAACAATTAGCCAGATTATTCAGCTGTCATGAATTAGCCAGATCATTCAGCTGACAATAATTAGCCAGATTATTCAGCTGACAACGATTAGCCAGATCATTCAGCTGACAACAATTAGCCAGATTATTCAGCTGACAACAAACAGGAAGTTGTTTAACCTTATTAGGAAGCTGGGAAGAAGTGTTTAGAATGTCCGTAATGCCTAGGTTTTTCTTACAATGTGATTGAAATAGAAGCTTAGTCTGCACACTGCTTGCGATTGCTGGGATAATGGGCGTTTATTCCTCCCTCTGTAACGCGGTTCCTATGAATAGGAATATATGCCAAACTAATTGTTGAAGTTAATCTGACAATAACTAACATAAGAATCAATCAGACCACTTACAGACTTGGTTACAACATGTCACATTAAACTATTAGGATAGTCGTGGAGGAAGACTAACGTCTGGTCAGGCACAACACAATGAATCAGACATCTTAATCAAGGTCAGACAAAATATACTGGCCAAGACCCTCACCTTGACTTCCCCGCAGCCCTCACTGGAAACGGGCTGTTTTCATGGCAGCCAGGCTAACTAGATGAGGGATCGACGTGATCCCCGTGGTAGTGAGCGACACGCATTTGAAGCCAAGCATAGGTCAGTCGTATAAAGGACCCCGGTCCACCTTCATCAGCACGCTCGGGATGTTAGGAAAAATACTGCAACCCGCCACTAAACGTCCTTTTCAATGCAGACTAAAGAGTAAACCAACGCATTGTGGGCATTCGAAACATCACCAACATTATAGTTGTGTTACATAGTGGCTTGGTTGTGATGTGAATCAATTTTCATGTAATAGTTTTCTAGTTGTATGTGTGGTGTTTGCACTCAAATTTAAAGAAAGGAGAGGAGATACAATTCCCAAGAAAGCAATACTATACATATACAATGAATACAGAGCCACAGGTAAGGCCACGCAGAAGATGGACAAAAGAAATAACAAAAGCAGTAAAGCTACACCTCAACGAAACACGTTCAAGGGCCCGGTCAAGAAACCTAGTCATCACCTGGCTCTGAATGACCCATACAGTACTTGAACAGAAAGAAAAATAAAGAGGAAATTAAACTCCAGAAATAGGAAACAGCGAGTGAAAAAAGAGTGAGAGGGGAGGGGGGGGGTGGTTAGGAGGCGAGAAAGGGGGACCGAAGTTGAGAGAAAAGAAATGGGAGATACATAATGAATTGAAAAGATGGATTTTTTTTTAAAGTGGGCGAAGAAAATGAATGCCCTCGATATTGTTAAATGTGATTAAATTATCGCATACATCGAGACTGAATATTTAATGTTGATAGTTGATGTATACTCATTCATGTTGATATGTGGTGGTTGATTTGTCATCTCAAGCGTCTCTTTCTCTCTCACTCTTGCTCTCTCATTCTATCTCGCTCTCTTTCAAGCACTCTGTTTAATACGTGCCGTGTTCAAATGAAACCGGAGAAAACTCCAACAAGTGAATATATATACGATTCTCACGATGACAGCACTCCTGGTATAAACAGCACAAACCAACCGTCAAGTTTACAAAGTTTCATTATCCTCCTACTCATACTTTCCTCAGTAGAACATTGAAATCATTGCGTGCGTGAAACGGAAATCGTCCAGAGTTGATCAGCGAGCGGTGATCCGATTTGTAACAGATGATGGATATCGACCAGTTGACATTCATTGCAGAATCCAGACAGTGTATGGTGACAAAAGTGTGTCGAAGACAACAGTGAAGAACTTGACAATGTTTAAAGAAGGACGTGAGTTAACGCAACAATATGCGCCTGACCTGGTCTCGGACGTGAGTTAACGCAACAATATGAGCCTGACCTGGTCTCGGACGTGAGTTAACGCAACAATATGAGCCTGACCTGGTCTCGGACGTGAGTTAACGCAACAATATGTGCCTGACCTGGTCTCGGAAGATCTTTCGTTAACTCACGTCCTTCTTTAAACATTGTCAAGTTCTTCACTGTTGTCTTCGACACACTTTTGTCACCATACACTGCCTGGATTCTGCAATGAATGTCAACTGGTCGATATCCATCATCTGTTACAAATCGGATCACCGCTCGCTGATCAACTCTGGACGATTTCCGTTTCACGCACGCAATGATTTCAATGTTCTACTGAGGAAAGTATGAGTAGGAGGATAATGAAACTTTGTAAACTTGACGGTTGGTTTGTGCTGTTTATACCAGGAGTGCTGTCATCGTGAGAATCGTATATATATTCACTTGTTGGAGTTTTCTCCGGTTTCATTTGAACATGGCTCGTATTAAACAGAGTGCTTGAAAGAGAGAGAGATAGAATGAGAGAGCAAGAGTGAGAGAGAAAGAGACGCTTGAGATGACAAATCAACCACCACATATCAACATGAATGAGTATACATCAACTATCAACATTAAATATTCAGTCTCGATGTATGCGATAATTTAATCACATTTAACAATATCGAGGGCATTCATTTTCTTCGCCCACTTTAAAAAAAAATCCATCTTTTCAATTCATTATGTATCTCCCATTTCTTTTCTCTCAACTTCGGTCCCCCTTTCTCGCCTCCTAACCACCCCCCCCCCCTCCCCTCTCACTCTTTTTATGTTGATTAGATGTCAGGAATGTCTTCTTCCATTTCCAACTCTGGTTCCTACATCTGTACTTCATTGTGTGTCAATTGTGCTGCCAAAATATTGGTAAAGGTACCCACTTCGTTCAATCGATCTCCCTCAGGCATGATTGGTTCGTTGTTATTAGTGTTCAGTTTAAGGAGCGGTTACAAAACAAATCATTTATTTGTATCAACAATGGATGTGAGCGTTATCCATCACAGGTAGTCAATCAAAAACCAATATATCAATAAATCAATCAAAGCCTGTCTCGCCTTTCCGTACTCCATTGACAACGTCTCACCAGCATACACGGTCCTCGGCTGCTCATTCTTCCTCTCTATGTGCAATCATTTAATCTTAGTTCTTTTTCAGATTCTCTGCTCCGTGCATGTTAGGGTCTATCACTCTCTCCCCCTCTCTCTTGCTCTCTCTCTCTTGTTCTCTCTCTCTCTCTCGTTCTTTCTCTTCCCTTGAGGATTCCAAGAAAGATCATGTCCTACTATGTTAGACGGTGTCTTACGTATGTCATATCCAGCCCGATTTACATGGCTTAATGTGTTGTACCAGTGGCTGTTATGGGTTCCTTTCCCAAGGGCCTTCATTCCTCGCCATACCCTGTTCCTTTATGCTCTTTATCCTTCGTAAATATCTGTTACATAAATAGTCTTTGCTGTATGGTCTTGGTCGTTCTCTATGTAACCCTTCCCTACAGCTGCCCCGACTTGACACTGGCGTTGAATATTCTAACTGGTGTGAATCTTGGTTTCTCTGATACTCAATATGTTGTTTAGTGTCAGGAATGTCCCGCTTGCCTTACCAGTTCTGATCCTTCTGATCAATATAAGCCTGGATAATATTTCAAACATGGCATATGGCTCTCACCGTAAAACATCTGTATCACGCGACTCGTAGTTAAAGACAGAAGAACAGGGTGTATGTAACCTACTAAATATCGGTTGTGATTGGGGCTAGCATTATGATCATGTATAGGCAATTGCTGAGGAAACCAACACTGTAGCAGCGCATGAAACTGTTTGGGAACGGACTTCTTGCTAGGTGACGGTCGAAGATGTGTCGCTGTGTTCCATCATTGTCAAGTCATTCAGCCTTGGAACTAGTTTGTACGCTCAATATTATGTCTGTTCATCTGCGCTTGTCATATCTGGCCGTCTTCAGCTGAGAATAAGTCGTCACCGTCATGTTTATGCGTGACTGTGTCACAAAGGTATTTCTTGCTCTGCCCCTTTCTTTATTTCCTTGTGTTCTGTCTTCCAAGACTTTACTCGTAGTGCAGTCGTGACGTATGTTGTGGCCTGAGCAGGCCAATCGTTGTTTTTTTAATCTTTTGTAGCAGCTTCCTTTCTTCTTCCACTTCTGACACCTCCCTTTCCTTTTGAATTTCTCTCTGTCCATTTTCAGTAAAACACCATCTCAAAAGCCTCAAAGTGGTCTCCTCTTTATTATTTATTGTCTATGTTTCAGAACCATACAACACCACAGCCAGGCATGTATAGTCATGAGTCTGTTCCCCAGCGTTATACCAATGCTACGTGTTACCACGACTCTCTCCTTCTCCATAAATGAGATCTTTGCCAGAACATTCTGGTTCTTACTTCCCTTCGACGTCGTATATCTTCTGTTATGATTTGACCCAGACATAGGGAATCGGCATACTTGCTTGCTGTTTTCCTTCATTCGATGTTACCTGTATTTCCGTTGGTTCTTTGCTTCATATGGATCGACAATCGGGAGAGGGGACTACTGGTAAGGCAAAAACAGACTGAAAGGTCATGTTAGTCAGGGTCATATAAAACATACTGATAGGTCATGTTAGTCAGGGTCGTTTAAAACATACTGATAGGTCATGTTACTCATGGTCATATAAAACATACTGATAGGTCATGTTAGTCAAGATCATATAAAACATAATGATAGGTCATGTTAGTCAGGGTCATTTAAAACAAACTGATAGGTCATTTTAGTCAGGGTCGTTTAAAACATAATGATAGGTCATGTTAGTCAGGGTCATTTAAAACATACTGATAGGTCATGTTAGTCAGGGTCATGTAAAACATAGTGATAGGTCATGTTAGTCAGGGTCATATAAAACATACTGATGGGCATGCTAGTCAAGATCGTTTAAAACATAGTGATAGGTCATGTTAGTCAGGGTAGTTTAAAACATACTGATAGGTCATGTTAGTCAGGGTCATATAAAACATACTGATAGGTCATGTTAGTCACGGTCGTTTAAAACATACTGATAGGACATGTTAGTCAGGGTCATATAAGACACACTGATAGGTCATGTTAGTCGGGGTCTTCTAAAACATTCTGATAGGTCATGTTAGTCAGGGTCATATAAAACACACTGATAGGTCATGTTAGTCAGGGTCATATAAAATACACTGATAGGTCATGTTAGTCAGGGTAATATAAAACATACTGATAGGTCATGTTAGTCAGGGTCATATAACTTGATTTAGTCCTTGTCCAATTAAGTGAGTTTCATGTATCACTTAGTCCACAAGTTTAACTTTAAAGGGTTGTTACTCCAGGACACACAAAAGAGTCAACTTACTCATTATGTGCATTAAACAACAACAATAACAAGAACATGTATCAAAAATAAGAGAATGGGAGAGAACAATATCAGAAAGATAGAAAAAGAAAGGGACTTATAGGATACAATAGATCATACAGGTAAAGGGAGGGAGCAAGTCCAGGTAGCAGTGAAAAAGGCAAAGTGCAATGTTAGGTATGATAAAAAGAAATATTAAACATAGGAGTAAGGAAGTGATAGTCAAACTGTATAAAGCATTAGTTAGACCTAGATAGGAGTACTGTGTACAGGTGTGTAGTCCTTATCACAGATTGGATATAAACATGCTGGAAAGAGCGACAAAGCTGATAGTGGGATTCCAGAATTACAGTTATGAGGAAAGAGAAAAACCGGCCTACAGTGTCTAGAAAAGATAAGAATTCGAGGTGACAATACAGGTTTATAAGATAATCAAAGAAACGGATAAATTAGACTATAACAGGTCTTTGTTTTCAAAATGCAAGCACCCACATGAACTAGATGGCATAGACACAAATTAACTAAAGAAAGGACCAAATTGGATATTAGAAAATATTTGTTTAGTCAGAGAGTGGTGAATGCTTGGAATGCACTGCCACAGAAAGTAGTAGTGGCAGAGACAAATTAATGCATTTAAGAATAGATTAGATACACATAGCTTTTAGAGAAAGAAAATGTAAAAGTAACTGATTGTTTACAGACTCTGCAGAATCTTCTAAACCAGTATATAAACGATGTTCAGTTATTTTAAAAAGGAAAAGAAGAACATCTTCCTTACATCCAAATATTATCATACTCATACAAACCACATCAACACTATAGGTTTTCAATAGTATTGATAAAGAGAATCAGCTCAGAACATAAATCTATTACCTTTATATCTTTAAATCTCGTATCAGGTTACTCGTTCTAGCGTAGCGTATTCGTGTGCTTTATCTTATCGATTGACGTTCAACGTTTAATTTGAAAAAAACGTCATTGTTAAAAAAAACCACAATAGCGAACAATTCACTTGCGGTGAAAATGTATTGTAACGTTAAGTTTACTACAAGAATGTTGCAAATATGTCTATTATCAACAATGAATACACAATCAGAACACATAACTAAGGTAAGCGACAAAAAAGCATCAAAGAGTATTTTGTTACATTGTCATGTAACGCGACTTTGCCCTGCTGTACACGCATTCAATGTTCATGTGATTTGGGAAAGCGAATCAGCTAGAAAAGGGATTAAGCACCACATCACTTCACTCACGATGAGAACTGGTGGCAAACACTTCACACAAGAAGAGAACTGGATCGGTCACTTCACACAAGAAGAGAACTGGTCCCATCACTTCACACAAGAAGAGAACTGGTCCCACCACTTCACACAAGAAGAGAACTGGTCATATCACTTAACACAAGAAGAGAACTGGTCCCGTCACTTCACACAAGAAGAGAACTGGTCCCACCACTTCACACAAGAAGAGAACTGGTCCCACCACTTCACACAAGAAGAGAACTGGTACCATCACTTAACACAAGAAGAGAACTGGTCCCACCACTTCACACAAGAAGAGAACTGGTCCCATCACTTAACACAAGAAGAGAACTGGTCCCACCACTTCACACAAGAAGAGAACTGGTCCCATCACTTAACACAAGAAGAGAACTGGTCCCATCACTTCACACAAGAAGAGAACTGGTCACAACACCTGACATAGGACAAGAATTGGTCACACCACCACACATACGACAAGAACTGGTCACAACACCTGAAATGTGACAAGAACTAGTCACAACACCTCACACAAGCCGTAAGGTTTAGTTTCTTTACACTGTGTGTCTCATTTGATGTCAGCCCTTTGTTACTGTTTCACTAATTTGTAACCTTCTTCTTCTTCTTCGTACGCAGTCAGACAGTAACCATTATTTTTTCGAAAAAAGCGGCGGTCATCCTGAGGCTGTCGCCACTGCCATACAGCTTGTCTTGCAGTTCCACTGGTGATGGCCACATCTGCTCTCTCTGATCCTCGTATGTCGGGCAGTTCTGCAGCAGATGTTCAGCGGTCATTTTACCAGTACCGCACTGGCATTCGTCGGTACCACCTATCTTCAATTTGTTGAATAGGTGGTACCTCAGTCTATTGTGGCCAGTGCGAAGTCTGAAGACAACGACCTGCTCTCTTCGGTTCAACTGGTAATAGGCATCGTTTTTGGTGTAACCAGTATGTTCGGTTTCCCATTTGGTCATGTATCTGGCTTTGATAAGCCGTTTTGACTCTTCGTACGTCATACAAGTATCTGTTTGTGGTAGTCTTGCACCTTCTTTTGCCAGTCTGTCTGCCTCCTCGTTGCCTTTGATGTTGCAGTGTGATGGGACCCACTGTACCACTACCCTTTTTGGTGCGGACTGCTGGCACAGTTTGCAGAGTGCTGCTCTTAAGTCATTAAGCTCAGTGTTTTTCTGGCTTTTTAGCGCTGTGACTACGGCGAGAGCATCTGTAAGCAGAACTATATGGCTTTAATTTTCATTGTGTTTCACCATTTCTTCCACTGCCGCCCTCAGTGCCTCTGCCTCCGCTCTGAAATTGCTTGTGTACTTAACAGTAGCGAATGACAGTGTTATTTGTCTTCCATTTGGTAGGTTCAGGAATGCTCCTGCCCCTCCGTTCTGTGTAGTGTTTGTTACAGAACCGTCGGTGTATGCATGGGCCCAGTCCATGCGGGGGTAGCTTTTCGATATGAAGCTTAGGGTAGTATCTCTTCTTTCTTTTTCAGTCTGGCAGTTTTTGTTTCCAATACCTGGTATATTTTCTACCACCTCTGGAAATATATCCTGCCTCTAGGTAGGTTTTCGTACAGTAGTGATGGGTTTTGGTGTTGTTAGTGCGTTAATGGGATCTTCGTGCATCTTTGCTTTGGCTATTTCTGCAAAGTTTCTCCGCTTTAGTTTCCGATTTCCCAAATTGTTTAGTCTCTGGTGCATTGGATGGTCAGTCAGTCTTCGGAGTTTCTCTGACTGCAGCTGGGCTCTGCAGTCTCTTCTATCGGTCATGGATTGCAGTTTTGTAATCTTTTCAAGTTCTACAATTGGCGTTGACTTCATGCCTCCTGTTATAACTCTCATGGCTTGGTTTTGAAGTTTGCTAACTTTATCGAAGTTCGCCTTTGCTGCTGTTGTCCATGCCGCAATGCCATACTCGAGAATTGGTCTCACTCTTCCAGTGTACAGTTTCTTTAGTATGCCTTCGTCTGCTCCCCAGCTTGTTCCAGCAAGTTTCCTCATGATTGCCATTCTTTCTCTGGCTCTCATTCGGTTTCTATCGATCTGACTTTTCCATGTCATGCGCCGATCAAATGTGACTCCCAGATTGGTTGGGTTGTCGTTTGGCTGCAGGAATTTGCCATTTAGACTTAATTTGGTATTTTGGGGTTTGATTGAGAGCGAGAAAATTGTGCATGTGGTTTTCTCCTCGTTTATTTTGACCAGCCATGAGTTCGCCAACTCTTCCAGCGATGTTAGGACCTGCTGCATCCGATTTCTGGCTATGGTGAGATTCTTTTCAGAGGTCCACATAGCCAGATCGTCTGCAAACATTGAGCTATGGACTCTCCTTTGTATATTCTCTGTAATGTCGTTTATATATACCAGGAAGAGTGTGGGTGACAGTACTCCCCCTTAGGGTACTCACTGCTCCAGTGTCACCTTTTCGCTCATCTGCCCTTGTACTTGGACTCTGGCCGTTCTTTGTTTGAGGTAGTGGTTGATCCATTTGTACATTTTCCCACAAACATCACTTCTTCTTAGCTTGACTCTAAGTCCGTCTTTCCAGACTTTGTCAAATGCCTTTTCCAAATCCACCCAAACATCTACTGTGTGTTTCTGTGCCTGGTAGGCATCTTCTATTTCCTGGGCTATGAGGATGACCTGGTCCTCAGTGGATCTGTGCTGTCTAAAGCCGGCTTGCTGTGGAATTAGTATTCGTTTTTCTTCCAGATGCCACATCAGTCTGGTGTTTATCATACGTTCCATCAGCTTGCCGACACAGCTCAGTAGGCTGATGGGCCTGTATCCATTTGGATCTGTTTTGTCCTTTCCTGTTTTTGGTACTGGTACCAGTATTGCGTCTTTCTAATTTGTAACCAATAATCACCATTTTATATAATTTGACAAGGACATACTGTGAACCAGTTGTAGGAAAAGGAACTACGAACTGTCTATCTTCAGCAGGAGGGACCCATACGCCACATCTCAAATATTAGCATGGCTGATATTTACTTCCTTCTTTTGTAATTTCAAATCGACTTTCACCACCAAGGTCAGCTGCCTTTAACTCCACATGATGTCCTCTTATTAGACATGCTGAAAGGGAAAGTGTTTCGTAACAAGCCAAGGAATCTCTTGAAACTGAAAGAAAACATTCGGCGGGAAACTGAATCTGTAACTTCTGGTGCAATGGTGGATTCCCTCCGTAACATTGAGAGACGTGTGCAGGCATGTCTTAAAGCTAATGGTGACCACTTGCAACATTTAATTTGAGCTGAATATGTTTATCATACACCAATGTATGTATCTGTCAAACGTTATTGAATTACTTTCACTGGTTTAAAAGTTATAAGGGACACCCAAGGGCCAGTAGCGAATGGAACAACCTGTACTTGATGTAGGTATCTAGATTGTAATTGGTTGAAAATTGTCACTTGCGACGTTTCATCAGAGCACACTACTCGCTGACAACTAACGATCTAGTTAGTCTATTTATGGATCTTGGGGCTACTGCAGACGTGGAATAATTGTTAGTCATTTCAACCTCGTTGATAGTCCATCAGTCTTGATCAGGATGAGTAACTGTTAGTACAGCTTAGTCTGCTCTCAAATCCTGGCCTTTTAGCGATGCTTCGTCCATACTAGATCCAAAAAATGAGGAAGCTAATTCAATTTCTGTGTCTTTTATTTCATTACTTCGGGATTAAGACGCCGGGGTACATGTATATATTTGGTTTACTTAGGAGGTATGTGTAGAAGCAAGGGAAAGCATCGGTGTTATTTTTTAAGCTGAGTGTAAGGAGGAAACCCCTGTGTGGTTTACGAGGGAACTTCGGAATGATGGAGGCTCTTATCCGTTGGTATTGGATGTCCACATTGCCCAGGACAGGGAAAGTAAGTTAGTAACGTCATAAATGATGTTTGTCCATCACAAGTGATGAAGACCACTCTCTTTGTTCAGGCCGTGTGGACGGTCTTTTCTCTTGCTGTGTTCGTTGAAATTGGTGACCTGAGCGGTGATATGGATTAAAGTGAGAAAGAAACTCCGCCTTTTGTCAACCTCGCTCTCTGGTCCTGAGCTACCTTTAGCCAGTATCAAGATATTTATCGATAGCATAGGATGCAGATTATTCCTCAGGGTGTACTCCATAAGCTTTTCCGCTAATAAAGTATCCCGCAAGGCAGCGTTGGGGGATGACATCTAACTTTGTGTGTGGTGCCTTTTCCATAAAACAAGAGATCGTAGGAATATCACTCAGCGTGTGAGTGAGTCTGGCATCTCTTCCCAGCTGTGTTCAGTTCATTATAGTAGTGTCTACATTTCTCACACGCCAATTTCGTGAAGTTCAGCCGTGTGAACTAGGCCGTGAAATACGACACAGGTTTTATCGTAGTGCCATTCATATAGCCGATATCCAGACCAGGATAATCAGACGGAAGAAATCACAAAAAACTAACGAATTAACCAGTGTAAACGGAAAACATCACGTTTCCGTGAACACAAGTGTAAGTCGTCGACTAGTATGAATTCCAGGCAAATCCGTGGTCTGGAGGCATCCATAATGAACGACAACAGTAGAGCAATGTAGACCCGCAGCTAGTTACAGCGCCATCTTTTTTGCGTAACGTAATGCAACATACATGTATCACGACAAACGAAAAGTAATGATTTCGATAATAAAGACGTTCTTCTTCTTATTATTTTTCTTCTTCTTCTTCTTCTTCTTCTTCTTCGTTCATCCTCAGATCAAGGTCCCGGTTTCTCTTACAAAGGACACCCTTGTTTGTAACGCTGTTTTATTTCCATACAGCTTTTGTCTCATATCTGTCTCACGAAGCCAGTATTGTTCTCTCTTTTCCTGCGTGAGCGTGCAGATTTGCAGGATGTGTTCCACGGTCATAATATGCTCCCGACATGGGCACCTGTCATCTGTCCCAATCCTCATTTTGTTGTAAAGATGACCTTTCAGTCTGTTATGCCCAGTTCTCAGTCTGAAGATGATGACTTGCTCTTCTCTAGTTAAGTTATAGTAGCTGTTTTCTTTTCGGTAGTCGGGGTGTTGATCAGCCCATTTTACCCTGAAATTGGCTTTAATTATGGTCTTGGACTCATTATATGTGATACTCAGGTCTGTTTGTGGAAGTGCTCCTCCACACTTTGCTTGTTTGTCTGCAGTTTCATTGCCTCTAATATTGCAGTGGGATGGGATCCACTGTTTGACCAATCTTGGGTGTTCTGCTTAGAGCTGTGTCAGGGAGAACATACATTGCTTGAGATCTTTATCGTTGTGTTGTTTTAGCGCTGCTAATACTGATGGTATCAGTAAGGAATACTATGTTTTCTTGGTGGATATCTTTATCTTAGATTACAAGCTCAGCTGCGGCCTTCAGTGCCTCTGCACGGAAGTTATTGGAGTATGTTTCCGTTTTTAATACTCTTGTTTTTTTCTCCATAACAGTCTGTAATAGAACCCTAAACCTCTATTGGATGTGGATTTGTTAAATGAGCAATCTTTAAATACGTGTGTCCATGTTTCTGGTGGGTATATTCTCTTAAGATGTTCTTCTGTGATGAATTTCTTTTCTAAATCTGATAAAGGATTAGTACATTTGTTGATTCCATATGCCAGGTTATTATAGTGTTAACTATTCGTTCTATTAGTTTCACCACACAGCTGAGTAGACTAATAACTATTCGTTCTATTAGTTTCACCACACAGCTGAGTAGATTAATAACTATTCGTTCTATTAGTTTCACCCCACAGCTGAGTAGACTAATAACTATTCGCTCTATTAGTTTCACCCCACAGCTGAGTAGACTAATAACTATTCGTTCTATTAGTTTCACCCCTCAGCTGAGTAGACTAATAACTATTAGTTCTATTAGTTTCACCCCACAGCTGAGTAGACTAATAACTATTCGTTCTATTAGTTTCACCCCACAGCTGAGTAGACTAATAACTATTCGTTCTATTAGTTTCACCCCACAGCTGAGTAGACTAATAACTATTCGTTCTATTAGTTTCACCCCACAGCTGAGTAGACTAATAACTATTCGTTCTATTAGTTTCACACCACAGCTGAGTAGACTAATAACTATTCGTTCTATTAGTTTCACCCCACAGCTGAGTAGACTAATAACTATTCGTTCTATTAGTTTCACCCCACAGCTGAGTAGACTAATAACTATTCGTTCTATTAGTTTCACCCCACAGCTGAGTAGACTAATAACTATTCGTTCTATTAGTTTCACCCCACAGCTGAGTAGGCTAATAACTATTCGTTCTATTAGTTTCACCCCACAGCTGAGTAGGCTAATAACAATTCGTTCTATTAGTTTCACCCCACAGCTGAGTAGGCTAATAACTATTCGTTCTATTAGTTTCACCCCACAGCTGAGTAGGCTAATAACTATTCGTTCTATTAGTTTTACCCCACAGCTGAGTAGGCTAATAACTATTCGTTCTATTAGTTTCACCCCACAGCTGAGTAGACTAATAACTATTCGTTCTATTAGTTTCACCCCACAGCTGAGTAGACTAATAACTATTCGTTCTATTAGTTTCACCCCACAGCTGAGTAGGCTAATAACTATTCGTTCTATTAGTTTCACCCCACAGCTGAGTAGACTAATAACTATTCGTTCTATTAGTTTTACCCCACAGCTGAGTAGACTAATAACTATTCGTTCTATTAGTTTCACCACACAACTGAGTAGGCTAATAACTATTCGTTCTATTAGTTTCATCCCACAGCTGAGTAGACTAATAACTATTCGTTCTATTAGTTTCACCCCACAGCTGAGTAGACTAATAACTATTCGTTCTATTAGTTTCACCCCACAGCTGAGTAGGCTAACAACTATTCGTTCTATTAGTTTCACCCCACAGCTGAGTAGACTAATAACTATTCGTTCTATTAGTTTCACCCCACAGCTGAGTAGGCTAATAACTATTCGTTCTATTAGTTTCAAACCACAGCTGAGTAGGCTAATAACTATTCGTTCTATTAGTTTCACCCCACAGCTGAGTAGGCTAATAACTATTCGTTCTATTAGTTTCACCCCACAGCTGAGTAGGCTAATAACTATTCGTTCTATTAGTTTCACCCCACAGCTGAGTAGACTAATAACTATTCGTTCTATTAGTTTCACCCCACAGCTGAGTAAATTAATAACTATTCGTTCTATTAGTTTCACCCCACAGCTGAGTAGACTAATAACTATTCGTTCTATTAGTTTCACCCCACAGCTGAGTAGACTAATAACTATTCGTTCTATTAGTTTCACCCCACAGCTGAGTAGACTAATAACTGTTCGTTCTATTAGTTTCACCCCACAGCTGAGTAGACTAATAACTATTCGTTCTATTAGTTTCACCCCACAGCTGAGTAGGCTAATAACTATTCGTTCTATTAGTTTCACCCCACAGCTGAGTAGACTAATAACTATTCTACTATTAGTTTCACCCCACAGCTGAGTAGACTAATAACTATTCGTTCTATTAGTTTCACCCCACAGCTGAGTAGACTAATAACTATTCGTTCTATTAGTTTCACCACACAGCTGAGTAGGCTAATAACTATTCGTTCTATTAGTTTCACCCCACAGCTGAGTAGACTAATAACTATTCGTTCTATTAGTTTTACCCCACAGCTGAGTAGACTAATAACTATTCTTTCTATTAGTTTCACCCCACAGCTGAGTAGACTAATAACTATTCGTTCTATTAGTTTCACCCCACAGCTGAGTAGACTAATAACTATTCGTTCTATTAGTTTCACCCCACAGCTGAGTAGACTAATAACTATTCGTTCTATTAGTTTCACCCCACAGCTGAGTAGACTAATAACTATTCGTTCTATTAGTTTCACCCCACAGCTGAGTAGACTAATAACTATTCGTTCTATTAGTTTCACCCCACAGCTGAGTAGACTAATAACTATTCGTTCTATTAGTTTCACCCCACAGCTGAGTAGACTAATAACTATTCGTTCTATTAGTTTCACCCCACAGCTGAGTAGGCTAATAACTATTCGTTCAATTAGTTTCACCCCACAGCTGAGTAGACTAATAACTATTCGTTCTATTGGTTTCACCTCACAGCTGAGTAGACTAATAAATATTCGTTCTATTAGTTTCACCCCACAGCTGAGTAGGCTAATAACTATTCGTTCTATTAGTTTCACCCCACAGCTGAGTAGGCTAATAACTATTCGTTCTATTAGTTTCACCCCACAGCTGAGTAGACTAATAACTATTCGTTCTATTAGTTTCACCCCACAGCTGAGTAGGCTAATAACTATTCGTTATATTAGTTTCACCCCACAGCTGAGTAGACTAATAACTATTCGTTCTATTAGTTTCACCCCACAGCTGAGTAGGCTAATAACTATTCGTTCTATTAGTTTCACCCCACAGCTGAGTAGACTAATAACTATTCGTTCTATTAGTTTCACCCCACAGCTGAGTAGACTAATAACTATTCGTTCTATTAGTTTCACCCCACAGCTGAGTAGACTAATAACTATTCGTTCTATTAGTTTCACCCCACAGCTGAGTAGACTAATAACTATTCGTTTTATTAGTTTCACCCCACAGCTGAGTAGACTAATAACTATTCGTTCTATTAGTTTCACCCCACAGCTAAGTAGGCTAATAACTATTCGTTCAATTAGTTTCACCCCACAGCTGAGTAGACTAATAACTATTCGTTCTATTAGTTTCACCTCACAGCTGAGTAGACTAATAAATATTCGTTCTATTAGTTTCACCCCACAGCTGAGTAGGCTAATAACTATTCGTTCTATTAGTTTCACCCCACAGCTGAGTAGGCTAATAACTATTCGTTCTATTAGTTTCACCCCACAGCTGAGTAGACTAATAACTATTCGTTCTATTAGTTTCACCCCACAGCTGAGTAGACTAATAACTATTCGTTCTATTAGTTTCACCCCACAGCTGAGTAGGCTAATAACTATTCGTTCTATTAGTTTCACCCCACAGCTGAGTAGACTAATAACTATTCGTTCTATTAGTTTCACCCCACAGCTGAGTAGACTAATAACTATTCGTTCTATTAGTTTCACCACACAGCTTAGTAGGCTAATAACTATTCGTTCTATAAGTTTCACCCCACAGCTGAGTAGACTAATAACTATTCGTTCTATTAGTTTTACCCCACAGCTGAGTAGACTAATAACTATTCGTTCTATTAGTTTCACCACACAACTGAGTAGGCTAATAACTATTCGTTCTGTTAGTTTCACCCCACAGCTGAGTAGACTAATAACTATTCGTTCTATTAGTTTCACCCCACAGCTGAGTAGACTAATAACTATTCGTTCTATTAGTTTCACCCCACAGCTGAGTAGGCTAACAACTATTCGTTCTATTAGTTTCACCCCACAGCTGAGTAGACTAATAACTATTCGTTCTATTAGTTTCACCCCACAGCTAAGTAGGCTAATAACTATTCGTTCTATTAGTTTCAAACCACAGCTGAGTATGCTAATAACTATTCGTTCTATTAGTTTCACCCCACAGCTGAGTAGGCTAATAACTATTCGTTCTATTAGTTTCACCCCACAGCTGAGTAGGCTAATAACTATTCGTTCTATTAGTTTCACCCCACAGCTGAGTAGACTAATAACTATTCATTCTATTAGTTTCACCCCACAGCTGAGTAGACTAATAACTATTCGTTCTATTAGTTTCACCCCACAGCTGAGTAGACTAATAACTATTCGTTCTATTAGTTTCACCACACAGCTGAGTAGATTAATAACTATTCGTTCTATTAGTTTCACCCCACAGCTTAGTAGGCTAATAACTATTCGTTCTATTAGTTTCACCCCACAGCTGAGTAGGCTAATAACTATTCGTTCTATTAGTTTCACCCCACAGCTGAATAGGCTAATAATTATTCGTTCTATTAGTTTCATCCCACAGCTGAGTAGACTAATAACTATTCGTTCTATTAGTTTCACCCCACAGCTGAGTAGATTAATAACTATTCGTTCTATTAGTTTCACCCCACAGCTGAGTAGACTAATAACTATTCGTTCTATTAGTTTCACCCCACAGCTGAGTAGACTAATAACTATTCGTTCTATTAGTTTCACCCCACAGCTGAGTAGACTAATAACTATTCGTTCTATTAGTTTCCCCCCACAGCTGAGTAGACTAATAACTATTCGTTCTATTAGTTTCACCCCACAGCTGAGTAGGCTAATAACTATTCGTTCTATTAGTTTCACCCCACAGCTGAGTAGGCTAATAACTATTCGTTCTATTAGTTTCACCCCACAGCTGAGTAGACTAATAACTATTCGTTCTATTAGTTTCACCCCACAGCTGAGTAGACTAATAACTATTCGTTCTATTAGTTTCACCACACAGCTTAGTAGGCTAATAACTATTCGTTCTATTAGTTTCACCCCACAGCTGAGTAGACTAATAACTATTCGTTCTATTAGTTTCACCCCACAGCTGAGTAGAATAATAACTATTCGTTCTATTAGTTTCACCCCACAGCTGAGTAGGCTAATAACTATTCGTTCTATTAGTTTAACCCCACAGCTGAGTAGACTAATAACTATTCGTTCTATTAGTTTCACCCCACAGCTGAGTAGGCTAATAACTATTCGTTCTATTAGTTTCACTCCACAGCTGAGTAGGCTAATAACTATTCGTTCTATTAGTTTCACTCCACAGCTGAGTAGACTAATAACTATTCGTTCTATTAGTTTCACCCCACAGCTGAGCAGGCTAATAACTATTCGTTCTATTAGTTTCACCCCAATGCTGAGTAGACTAATAACTATTCGTTCTATTAGTTTCACCCCACAGCTGAGTAGACTAATAACTATTCGTTCTATTAGTTTCACCCCACAGCTGAGTAGACTAATAACTATTCGTTCTATGAGTTTCACCCCACAGCTGAGCAGGCTAATAACTATTCGTTCTATTAGTTTCACCCCACAGCTGAGTAGACTAATAACTATTCGTTCTATTAGTTTCACCCCACAGCTGAGTAGACTAATAACTATTCGTTCTATTAGTTTCACCCCACAGCTGAGTAGGCTAATAACTATTCGTTCTATTAGTTTCACCCCACAGCTGAGTAGACTAATAACTATTCGTTCTATTAGTTTCACCCCACAGCTGAGTAGACTAATAACTATTCGTTCTATTAGTTTCACCCCACAGCTGAGTAGACTAATAACTATTCGTTCTATTAGTTTCACCCCACAGCTGAGTAGACTAATAACTATTCGTTCTATTAGTTTCACCCCACAGCTGAGTAGGCTAATAACTATTCGTTCTATTAGTTTCACCCCACAGCTGAGTAGACTAATAACTATTCGTTCTATTAATTTCACCCCACAGCTGAGCAGGCTAATAACTATTCGTTCTATTAGTTTCACCCCACAGCTGAGTAGGCTAATAACTATTCGTTCTATTAGTTTCACCCCACAGCTGAGTAGACTAATAACTATTCGTTCTATTAGTTTCACCCCACAGCTGAGTAGAATAATAACTATTCGTTCTATTAGTTTCACCCCACAGCTGAGTAGGCTAATAACTATTCGTTCTATTAGTTTAACCCCACAGCTGAGTAGACTAATAACTATTCGTTCTATTAGTTTCACCCCACAGCTGAGTAGGCTAATAACTATTCGTTCTATTAGTTTCACTCCACAGCTGAGTAGGCTAATAACTATTCGTTCTATTAGTTTCACCCCACAGCTGAGTAGACTAATAACTATTCGTTCTATTAGTTTCACCCCACAGCTGAGCAGGCTAATAACTATTCGTTCTATTAGTTTCACCCCACAGCTGAGTAGACTAATATCTATTCGTTCTATTAGTTTCACCCCACAGCTGAGTAGACTAATAACTATTCGTTCTATTAGTTTCACCCCACAGCTGAGTAGACTAATAACTATTCGTTCTATTAGTTTCACCCCACAGCTGAGCAGGCTAATAACTATTCGTTCTATTAGTTTCACCCCACAGCTGAGTAGACTAATAACTATTCGTTCTATTAGTTTCACCCCACAGCTGAGTAGACTAATAACTATTCGTTCTATTAGTTTCACCCCACAGCTGAGTAGGCTAATAACTATTCGTTCTATTAGTTTCACCCCACAGCTGAGTAGACTAATAACTATTCGTTCTATTAGTTTCACCCCACAGCTGAGTAGACTAATAACTATTCGTTCTATTAGTTTCACCCCACAGCTGAGTAGACTAATAACTATTCGTTTTATTAGTTTCACCCCACAGCTGAGTAGACTAATAACTATTCGTTCTATTAGTTTCACCCCACAGCTAAGTAGGCTAATAACTATTCGTTCAATTAGTTTCACCCCACAGCTGAGTAGACTAATAACTATTCGTTCTATTAGTTTCACCTCACAGCTGAGTAGACTAATAAATATTCGTTCTATTAGTTTCACCCCACAGCTGAGTAGGCTAATAACTATTCGTTCTATTAGTTTCACCCCACAGCTGAGTAGGCTAATAACTATTCGTTCTATTAGTTTCACCCCACAGCTGAGTAGACTAATAACTATTCGTTCTATTAGTTTCACCCCACAGCTGAGTAGACTAATAACTATTCGTTCTATTAGTTTCACCCCACAGCTGAGTAGACTAATAACTATTCGTTCTATTAGTTTCACCCCACAGCTGAGTAGGCTAATAACTATTCGTTCTATTAGTTTCACCCCACAGCTGAGTAGGCTAATAACTATTCGTTCTATTAGTTTCACCCCACAGCTGAGTAGACTAATAACTATTCGTTCTATTAGTTTCACCCCACAGCTGAGTAGACTAATAACTATTCGTTCTATTAGTTTCACCACACAGCTTAGTAGGCTAATAACTATTCGTTCTATAAGTTTCACCCCACAGCTGAGTAGACTAATAACTATTCGTTCTATTAGTTTTACCCCACAGCTGAGTAGACTAATAACTATTCGTTCTATTAGTTTCACCACACAACTGAGTAGGCTAATAACTATTCGTTCTATTAGTTTCACCCCACAGCTGAGTAGACTAATAACTATTCGTTCTATTAGTTTCACCCCACAGCTGAGTAGACTAATAACTATTCGTTCTATTAGTTTCACCCCACAGCTGAGTAGGCTAACAACTATTCGTTCTATTAGTTTCACCCCACAGCTGAGTAGACTAATAACTATTCGTTCTATTAGTTTCACCCCACAGCTAAGTAGGCTAATAACTATTCGTTCTATTAGTTTCAAACCACAGCTGAGTATGCTAATAACTATTCGTTCTATTAGTTTCACCCCACAGCTGAGTAGGCTAATAACTATTCGTTCTATTAGTTTCACCCCACAGCTGAGTAGACTAATAACTATTCATTCAATTAGTTTCACCCCACAGCTGAGTAGACTAATAACTATTCGTTCTATTAGTTTCACCCCACAGCTGAGTAGACTAATAACTATTCGTTCTATAAGTTTCACCACACAGCTGAGTAGATTAATAACTATTCGTTCTATTAGTTTCACCCCACAGCTGAGTAGGCTAATAACTATTCGTTCTATTAGTTTCACCCCACAGCTGAGTAGGCTAATAACTATTCGTTCTATTAGTTTCACCCCACAGCTGAATAGGCTAATAATTATTCGTTCTATTAGTTTCACCCCACAGCTGAGTAGACTAATAACTATTCGTTCTATTAGTTTCACCCCACAGCTGAGTAGATTAATAACTATTCGTTCTATTAGTTTCACCCCACAGCTGAGTAGACTAATAACTATTCGTTCTATTAGTTTCACCCCACAGCTGAGTAGACTAATAACTATTCGTTCTATTAGTTTCACCCCACAGCTGAGTAGGCTAATAACTATTCGTTCTATTAGTTTCACCCCACAGCTGAGTAGGCTAATAACTATTCGTTCTATTAGTTTCACCCCACAGCTGAGTAGACTAATAACTATTCGTTCTATTAGTTTCACCCCACAGCTGAGTAGACTAATAACTATTCGTTCTATTAGTTTCACCACACAGCTTAGTAGGCTAATAACTATTCGTTCTATTAGTTTCACCCCACAGCTGAGTAGACTAATAACTATTCGTTCTATTAGTTTTACCCCACAGCTGAGTAGACTAATAACTATTCGTTCCATTAGTTTCACCACACAACTGAGTAGGCTAATAACTATTCGTTCTATTAGTTTCACCCCACAGCTGAGTAGACTAATAACTATTCGTTCTATTAGTTTCACCCCACAGCTGAGTAGACTAATAACTATTCGTTCTATTAGTTTCACCCCACAGCTGAGTAGACTAATAACTATTCGTTCTATTAGTTTCACCCCACAGCTGAGTAGGCTAACAACTATTCGTTCTATTAGTTTCACCCCACAGCTGAGTAGACTAATAACTATTCGTTCTATTAGTTTCACCCCACAGCTAAGTAGGCTAATAACTATTCGTTCTATTAGTTTCAAACCACAGCTGAGTATGCTAATAACTATTCGTTCTATTAGTTTCACCCCACAGCTGAGTAGGCTAATAACTATTCGTTCTATTAGTTTCACCCCACAGCTGAGTAGGCTAATAACTATTCGTTCTATTAGTTTCACCCCACAGCTGAGTAGACTAATAACTATTCATTCAATTAGTTTCACCCCACAGCTGAGTAGACTAATAACAATTCGTTCTATTAGTTTCACCCCACAGCTGAGTAGACTAATAACTATTCGTTCTATAAGTTTCACCACACAGCTGAGTAGATTAATAACTATTCGTTCTATTAGTTTCACCCCACAGCTGAGTAGGCTAATAACTATTCGTTCTATTAGTTTCACCCCACAGCTGAGTAGGCTAATAACTATTCGTTCTATTAGTTTCACCCCACAGCTGAATAGGCTAATAATTATTCGTTCTATTAGTTTCACCCCACAGCTGAGTAGACTAATAACTATTCGTTCTATTAGTTTCACCCCACAGCTGAGTAGATTAATAACTATTCGTTCTATTAGTTTCACCCCACAGCTGAGTAGACTAATAACTATTCGTTCTATTAGTTTCACCCCACAGCTGAGTAGACTAATAACTATTCGTTCTATTAGTTTCACCCCACAGCTGAGTAGGCTAATAACTATTCGTTCTATTAGTTTCACCCCACAGCTGAGTAGGCTAATAACTATTCGTTCTATTAGTTTCACCCCACAGCTGAGTAGACTAATAACTATTCGTTCTATTAGTTTCACCCCACAGCTGAGTAGACTAATAACTATTCGTTCTATTAGTTTCACCACACAGCTTAGTAGGCTAATAACTATTCGTTCTATTAGTTTCACCCCACAGCTGAGTAGACTAATAACTATTCGTTCTATTAGTTTTACCCCACAGCTGAGTAGACTAATAACTATTCGTTCCATTAGTTTCACCACACAACTGAGTAGGCTAATAACTATTCGTTCTATTAGTTTCACCCCACAGCTGAGTAGACTAATAACTATTCGTTCTATTAGTTTCACCCCACAGCTGAGTAGAATAATAACTATTCGTTCTATTAGTTTCACCCCACAGCTGAGTAGGCTAATAACTATTCGTTCTATTAGTTTAACCCCACAGCTGAGTAGACTAATAACTATTCGTTCTATTAGTTTCACCCCACAGCTGAGTAGGCTAATAACTATTCGTTCTATTAGTTTCACTCCACAGCTGAGTAGGCTAATAACTATTCGTTCTATTAGTTTCACTCCACAGCTGAGTAGACTAATAACTATTCGTTCTATTAGTTTCACCCCACAGCTGAGCAGGCTAATAACTATTCGTTCTATTAGTTTCACCCCAATGCTGAGTAGACTAATAACTATTCGTTCTATTAGTTTCACCCCACAGCTGAGTAGACTAATAACTATTCGTTCTATTAGTTTCACCCCACAGCTGAGTAGACTAATAACTATTCGTTCTATTAGTTTCACCCCACAGCTGAGCAGGCTAATAACTATTCGTTCTATTAGTTTCACCCCACAGCTGAGTAGACTAATAACTATTCGTTCTATTAGTTTCACCCCACAGCTGAGTAGACTAATAACTATTCGTTCTATTAGTTTCACCCCACAGCTGAGTAGGCTAATAACTATTCGTTCTATTAGTTTCACCCCACAGCTGAGTAGACTAATAACTATTCGTTCTATTAGTTTCACCCCACAGCTGAGTAGACTAATAACTATTCGTTCTATTAGTTTCACCCCACAGCTGAGTAGACTAATAACTATTCGTTCTATTAGTTTCACCCCACAGCTGAGTAGACTAATAACTATTCGTTCTATTAGTTTCACCCCACAGCTGAGTAGGCTAATAACTATTCGTTCTATTAGTTTCACCCCACAGCTGAGTAGACTAATAACTATTCGTTCTATTAGTTTCACCCCACAGCTGAGTAGGCTAACAACTATTCGTTCTATTAGTTTCACCCCACAGCTGAGTAGACTAATAACTATTCGTTCTATTAGTTTCACCCCACAGCTAAGTAGGCTAATAACTATTCGTTCTATTAGTTTCAAACCACAGCTGAGTATGCTAATAACTATTCGTTCTATTAGTTTCACCCCACAGCTGAGTAGGCTAATAACTATTCGTTCTATTAGTTTCACCCCACAGCTGAGTAGGCTAATAACTATTCGTTCTATTAGTTTCACCCCACAGCTGAGTAGACTAATAACTATTCATTCAATTAGTTTCACCCCACAGCTGAGTAGACTAATAACAATTCGTTCTATTAGTTTCACCCCACAGCTGAGTAGACTAATAACTATTCGTTCTATAAGTTTCACCACACAGCTGAGTAGATTAATAACTATTCGTTCTATTAGTTTCACCCCACAGCTGAGTAGGCTAATAACTATTCGTTCTATTAGTTTCACCCCACAGCTGAGTAGGCTAATAACTATTCGTTCTATTAGTTTCACCCCACAGCTGAATAGGCTAATAATTATTCGTTCTATTAGTTTCACCCCACAGCTGAGTAGACTAATAACTATTCGTTCTATTAGTTTCACCCCACAGCTGAGTAGATTAATAACTATTCGTTCTATTAGTTTCACCCCACAGCTGAGTAGACTAATAACTATTCGTTCTATTAGTTTCACCCCACAGCTGAGTAGACTAATAACTATTCGTTCTATTAGTTTCACCCCACAGCTGAGTAGGCTAATAACTATTCGTTCTATTAGTTTCACCCCACAGCTGAGTAGGCTAATAACTATTCGTTCTATTAGTTTCACCCCACAGCTGAGTAGACTAATAACTATTCGTTCTATTAGTTTCACCCCACAGCTGAGTAGACTAATAACTATTCGTTCTATTAGTTTCACCACACAGCTTAGTAGGCTAATAACTATTCGTTCTATTAGTTTCACCCCACAGCTGAGTAGACTAATAACTATTCGTTCTATTAGTTTTACCCCACAGCTGAGTAGACTAATAACTATTCGTTCCATTAGTTTCACCACACAACTGAGTAGGCTAATAACTATTCGTTCTATTAGTTTCACCCCACAGCTGAGTAGACTAATAACTATTCGTTCTATTAGTTTCACCCCACAGCTGAGTAGAATAATAACTATTCGTTCTATTAGTTTCACCCCACAGCTGAGTAGGCTAATAACTATTCGTTCTATTAGTTTAACCCCACAGCTGAGTAGACTAATAACTATTCGTTCTATTAGTTTCACCCCACAGCTGAGTAGGCTAATAACTATTCGTTCTATTAGTTTCACTCCACAGCTGAGTAGGCTAATAACTATTCGTTCTATTAGTTTCACTCCACAGCTGAGTAGACTAATAACTATTCGTTCTATTAGTTTCACCCCACAGCTGAGCAGGCTAATAACTATTCGTTCTATTAGTTTCACCCCAATGCTGAGTAGACTAATAACTATTCGTTCTATTAGTTTCACCCCACAGCTGAGTAGACTAATAACTATTCGTTCTATTAGTTTCACCCCACAGCTGAGTAGACTAATAACTATTCGTTCTATTAGTTTCACCCCACAGCTGAGCAGGCTAATAACTATTCGTTCTATTAGTTTCACCCCACAGCTGAGTAGACTAATAACTATTCGTTCTATTAGTTTCACCCCACAGCTGAGTAGACTAATAACTATTCGTTCTATTAGTTTCACCCCACAGCTGAGTAGGCTAATAACTATTCGTTCTATTAGTTTCACCCCACAGCTGAGTAGACTAATAACTATTCGTTCTATTAGTTTCACCCCACAGCTGAGTAGACTAATAACTATTCGTTCTATTAGTTTCACCCCACAGCTGAGTAGACTAATAACTATTCGTTCTATTAGTTTCACCCCACAGCTGAGTAGACTAATAACTATTCGTTCTATTAGTTTCACCCCACAGCTGAGTAGGCTAATAACTATTCGTTCTATTAGTTTCACCCCACAGCTGAGTAGACTAATAACTATTCGTTCTATTAATTTCACCCCACATCTGAGCAGGCTAATAACTATTCGTTCTATTAGTTTCACCCCACAGCTGAGTAGGCTAATAACTATTCGTTCTATTAGTTTCACCCCACAGCTGAGTAGACTAATAACTATTCGTTCTATTAGTTTCACCCCACAGCTGAGTAGAATAATAACTATTCGTTCTATTAGTTTCACCCCACAGCTGAGTAGGCTAATAACTATTCGTTCTATTAGTTTAACCCCACAGCTGAGTAGACTAATAACTATTCGTTCTATTAGTTTCACCCCACAGCTGAGTAGGCTAATAACTATTCGTTCTATTAGTTTCACTCCACAGCTGAGTAGGCTAATAACTATTCGTTCTATTAGTTTCACCCCACAGCTGAGTAGACTAATAACTATTCGTTCTATTAGTTTCACCCCACAGCTGAGCAGGCTAATAACTATTCGTTCTATTAGTTTCACCCCACAGCTGAGTAGACTAATAACTATTCGTTCTATTAGTTTCACCCCACAGCTGAGTAGACTAATAACTATTCGTTCTATTAGTTTCACCCCACAGCTGAGTAGACTAATAACTATTCGTTCTATTAGTTTCACCCCACAGCTGAGCAGGCTAATAACTATTCGTTCTATTAGTTTCACCCCACAGCTGAGTAGACTAATAACTATTCGTTCTATTAGTTTCACCCCACAGCTGAGTAGACTAATAACTATTCGTTCTATTAGTTTCACCCCACAGCTGAGTAGGCTAATAACTATTCGTTCTATTAGTTTCACCCCACAGCTGAGTAGACTAATAACTATTCGTTCTATTAGTTTCACCCCACAGCTGAGTAGACTAATAACTATTCGTTCTATTAGTTTCACCCCACAGCTGAGTAGGCTAATAACAATTCGTTCTATTAGTTTCACCCCACAGCTGAGTAGAATAATAACTATTCGTTCTATTAGTTTCACCCCACAGCTAAGTAGAATAATAACTATTCGTTCTATTAGTTTCACCCCACAGCTGAGTAGACTAATAACTATTCGTTCTATTAGTTTCACCCCACAGCTGAGTAGACTAATAACTATTCGTTCTATTAGTTTCACCACACAGCTTAGTAGGCTAATAACTATTCGTTCTATAAGTTTCACCCCACAGCTGAGTAGACTAATAACTATTCGTTCTATTAGTTTTACCCCACAGCTGAGTAGACTAATAACTATTCGTTCTATTAGTTTCACCACACAACTGAGTAGGCTAATAACTATTCGTTCTATTAGTTTCACCCCACAGCTGAGTAGACTAATAACTATTCGTTCTATTAGTTTCACCCCACAGCTGAGTAGACTAATAACTATTCGTTCTATTAGTTTCACCCCACAGCTGAGTAGGCTAACAACTATTCGTTCTATTAGTTTCACCCCACAGCTGAGTAGACTAATAACTATTCGTTCTATTAGTTCCACCCCACAGCTAAGTAGGCTAATAACTATTCGTTCTATTAGTTTCAAACCACAGCTGAGTATGCTAATAACTATTCGTTCTATTAGTTTCACCCCACAGCTGAGTAGGCTAATAACTATTCGTTCTATTAGTTTCACCCCACAGCTGAGTAGGCTAATAACTATTCGTTCTATTAGTTTCACCCCACAGCTGAGTAGACTAATAACTATTCATTCTATTAGTTTCACCCCACAGCTGAGTAGACTAATAACTATTCGTTCTATTAGTTTCACCCCACAGCTGAGTAGACTAATAACTATTCGTTCTATTAGTTTCACCACACAGCTGAGTAGATTAATAACTATTCGTTCTATTAGTTTCACCCCACAGCTGAGTAGGCTAATAACTATTCGTTCTATTAGTTTCACCCCACAGCTGAGTAGGCTAATAACTATTCGTTCTATTAGTTTCACCCCACAGCTGAATAGGCTAATAATTATTCGTTCTATTAGTTTCACCCCACAGCTGAGTAGACTAATAACTATTCGTTCTATTAGTTTCACCCCACAGCTGAGTAGATTAATAACTATTCGTTCTATTAGTTTCACCCCACAGCTGAGTAGACTAATAACTATTCGTTCTATTAGTTTCACCCCACAGCTGAGTAGACTAATAACTATTCGTTCTATTAGTTTCACCCCACAGCTGAGTAGACTAATAACTATTCGTTCTATTAGTTTCCCCCCACAGCTGAGTAGACTAATAACTATTCGTTCTATTAGTTTCACCCCACAGCTGAGTAGGCTAATAACTATTCGTTCTATTAGTTTCACCCCACAGCTGAGTAGGCTAATAACTATTCGTTCTATTAGTTTCACCCCACAGCTGAGTAGACTAATAACTATTCGTTCTATTAGTTTCACCCCACAGCTGAGTAGACTAATAACTATTCGTTCTATTAGTTTCACCACACAGCTTAGTAGGCTAATAACTATTCGTTCTATTAGTTTCACCCCACAGCTGAGTAGACTAATAACTATTCGTTCTATTAGTTTTACCCCACAGCTGAGTAGACTAATAACTATTCGTTCCATTAGTTTCACCACACAACTGAGTAGGCTAATAACTATTCGTTCTATTAGTTTCACCCCACAGCTGAGTAGACTAATAACTATTCGTTCTATTAGTTTCACCCCACAGCTGAGTAGACTAATAACTATTCGTTCTATTAGTTTCACCCCACAGCTGAGTAGACTAATAACTATTCGTTCTATTAGTTTCACCCCACAGCTGAGTAGACTAATAACTATTCGTTCTATTAGTTTCACCCCACAGCTGAGTAGACTAATAACTATTCGTTCTATTAGTTTCACCCCACAGCTGAGTAGGCTATTAACTATTCGTTCTATTAGTTTCACCCCACAGCTGAGTAGACTAATAACTATTCGTTCTATTAGTTTCACCCCACAGCTGAGTAGACTAATAACTATTCGTTCTATTAGTTTCACCCCACAGCTGAGTAGACTAATAACTATTCGTTCTATTAGTTTCACCCCACAGCTGAGTAGACTAATAACTATTCGTTCTATTAGTTTCACCCCACAGCTGAGTAGGCTAATAACTATTCGTTCTATTAGTTTCACCCTACAGCTGAGTAGACTAATAACTATTCGTTCTATTAATTTCACCCCACAGCTGAGCAGGCTAATAACTATTCGTTCTATTAGTTTCACCCCACAGCTGAGTAGGCTAATAACTATTCGTTCTATTAGTTTCACCCCACAGCTGAGTAGACTAATAACTATTCGTTCTATTAGTTTCACCCCACAGCTGAGTAGAATAATAACTATTCGTTCTATTAGTTTCACCCCACAGCTGAGTAGGCTAATAACTATTCGTTCTATTAGTTTAACCCCACAGCTGAGTAGACTAATAACTATTCGTTCTATTAGTTTCACCCCACAGCTGAGTAGGCTAATAACTATTCGTTCTATTAGTTTCACTCCACAGCTGAGTAGGCTAATAACTATTCGTTCTATTAGTTTCACCCCACAGCTGAGTAGACTAATAACTATTCGTTCTATTAGTTTCACCCCACAGCTGAGCAGGCTAATAACTATTCGTTCTATTAGTTTCACCCCACAGCTGAGTAGACTAATAACTATTCGTTCTATTAGTTTCACCCCACAGCTGAGTAGACTAATAACTATTCGTTCTATTAGTTTCACCCCACAGCTGAGTAGACTAATAACTATTCGTTCTATTAGTTTCACCCCACAGCTGAGCAGGCTAATAACTATTCGTTCTATTAGTTTCACCCCACAGCTGAGTAGACTAATAACTATTCGTTCTATTAGTTTCACCCCACAGCTGAGTAGACTAATAACTATTCGTTCTATTAGTTTCACCCCACAGCTGAGTAGGCTAATAACTATTCGTTCTATTAGTTTCACCCCACAGCTGAGTAGACTAATAACTATTCGTTCTATTAGTTTCACCCCACAGCTGAGTAGACTAATAACTATTCGTTCTATTAGTTTCACCCCACAGCTGAGTAGGCTAATAACTATTCGTTCTATTAGTTTCACCCCACAGCTGAGTAGAATAATAACTATTCGTTCTATTAGTTTCACCCCACAGCTGAGTAGGCTAATAACTGTTCGTTCTATTAGTTTCACCCCACAGCTGAGGAGACTAATAACTATTCGTTCTATTAGTTTCACCCCACAGCTGAGTAGACTAATAACTATTCGTTCTATTAGTTTCACCCCACAGCTGAGTAGACTAATAACTATTCGTTCTATTAGTTTTACCCCACAGCTGAGTAGACTAATAACTATTCGTTCCATTAGTTTCACCACACAACTGAGTAGGCTAATAACTATTCGTTCTATTAGTTTCACCCCACAGCTGAGTAGACTAATAACTATTCGTTCTATTAGTTTCACCCCACAGCTGAGTAGAATAATAACTATTCGTTCTATTAGTTTCACCCCACAGCTGAGTAGGCTAATAACTATTCGTTCTATTAGTTTAACCCCACAGCTGAGTAGACTAATAACTATTCGTTCTATTAGTTTCACCCCACAGCTGAGTAGGCTAATAACTATTCGTTCTATTAGTTTCACTCCACAGCTGAGTAGGCTAATAACTATTCGTTCTATTAGTTTCACTCCACAGCTGAGTAGACTAATAACTATTCGTTCTATTAGTTTCACCCCACAGCTGAGTAGACTAATAACTATTCGTTCTATTAGTTTCACCCCACAGCTGAGTAGACTAATAACTATTCGTTCTATTAGTTTCACCCCACAGCTGAGTAGACTAATAACTATTCGTTCTATTAGTTTCACCCCACAGCTGAGTAGACTAATAACTATTCGTTCTATTAGTTTCACCCCACAGCTGAGTAGACTAATAACTATTCGTTCTATTAGTTTCACCCCACAGCTGAGTAGGCTATTAACTATTCGTTCTATTAGTTTCACCCCACAGCTGAGTAGACTAATAACTATTCGTTCTATTAGTTTCACCCCACAGCTGAGTAGACTAATAACTATTCGTTCTATTAGTTTCACCCCACAGCTGAGTAGACTAATAACTATTCGTTCTATTAGTTTCACCCCACAGCTGAGTAGACTAATAACTATTCGTTCTATTAGTTTCACCCCACAGCTGAGTAGACTAATAACTATTCGTTCTATTAGTTTCACCCCACAGCTGAGTAGACTAATAACTATTCGTTCTATTAGTTTCACCCCACAGCTGAGTAGGCTAATAACTATTCGTTCTATTAGTTTCACCCCACAGCTGAGTAGGCTAATAACTATTCGTTCTATTAGTTTCACCCCACAGCTGAGTAGACTAATAACTATTCGTTCTATTAGTTTCACCCCACAGCTGAGTAGACTAATAACTATTCGTTCTATTAGTTTCACCCCACAGCTGAGTAGACTAATAACTATTCGTTCTATTAGTTTCACCCCACAGCTGAGTAGGCTAATAACTATTCGTTCTATTAGTTTCACCCTACAGCTGAGTAGGCTAATAACTATTCGTTCTATTAGTTTCACTCCACAGCTGAGTAGGCTAATAACTATTCGTTCTATTAGTTTCACCCCACAGCTGAGTAGGCTAATAACTATTCGTTCTATTAGTTTCACCCCACAGCTGAGTAGACTAATAACTATTCGTTCTATTAGTTTCACCCCACAGCTGAGTAGAATAATAACTATTCGTTCTATTAGTTTCACCCCACAGCTGAGTAGGCTAATAACTATTCGTTCTATTAGTTTAACCCCACAGCTGAGTAGACTAATAACTATTCGTTCTATTAGTTTCACCCCACAGCTGAGTAGGCTAATAACTATTCGTTCTATTAGTTTCACTCCACAGCTGAGTAGGCTAATAACTATTCGTTCTATTAGTTTCACCCCACAGCTGAGTAGACTAATAACTATTCGTTCTATTAGTTTCACCCCACAGCTGAGCAGGCTAATAACTATTCGTTCTATTAGTTTCACCCCACAGCTGAGTAGACTAATAACTATTCGTTCTATTAGTTTCACCCCACAGCTGAGTAGACTAATAACTATTCGTTCTATTAGTTTCACCCCACAGCTGAGTAGACTAATAACTATTCGTTCTATTAGTTTCACCCCACAGCTGAGCAGGCTAATAACTATTCGTTCTATTAGTTTCACCCCACAGCTGAGTAGACTAATAACTATTCGTTCTATTAGTTTCACCCCACAGCTGAGTAGACTAATAACTATTCGTTCTATTAGTTTCACCCCACAGCTGAGTAGGCTAATAACTATTCGTTCTATTAGTTTCACCCCACAGCTGAGTAGACTAATAACTATTCGTTCTATTAGTTTCACCCCACAGCTGAGTAGACTAATAACTATTCGTTCTATTAGTTTCACCCCACAGCTGAGTAGGCTAATAACTATTCGTTCTATTAGTTTCACCCCACAGCTGAGTAGAATAATAACTATTCGTTCTATTAGTTTCACCCCACAGCTGAGTAGGCTAATAACTGTTCGTTCTATTAGTTTCACCCCACAGCTGAGGAGACTAATAACTATTCGTTCTATTAGTTTCACCCCACAGCTGAGTAGACTAATAACTATTCGTTCTATTAGTTTTACCAAACAGCTGAGTAGGCTAATAACTATTCGTTCTATTAGTTTCACCCCACAGCTGAGTAGACTAATAACTATTCGTTCTATTAGTTTCACCCCACAGCTGAGTAGACTAATAACTATTCGTTCTATTAGTTTCACCCCACAGCTGAGTAGACTAATAACTATTCGTTCTATTAATTTCACCCCACAGCTGAGCAGGCTAATAACTATTCGTTCTATTAGTTTCACCCCACAGCTGAGTAGACTAATAACTATTCGTTCTATTAGTTTCACCCCACAGCTGAGTAGACTAATAACTATTCGTTCTATTAGTTTCACCCCACAGCTGAGTAGGCTAATAACTATTCGTTCTATTAGTTTCACCCCACAGCTGAGTAGACTAATAACTATTCGTTCTATTAGTTTCACCCCACAGCTGAGTAGACTAATAACTATTCGTTCTATTAGTTTCACCCCACAGCTGAGTAGGCTAATAACTATTCGTTCTATTAGTTTCACCCCACAGCTGAGTAGGCTAATAACTATTCGTTCTATTAGTTTCACCACACAGCTGAGTAGGCTAATAACTATTCGTTCTATTAGTTTCACCCCACAGCTGAGTAGGCTAATAACTATTCGTTCTATTAGTTTCACCCCACAGCTGAGTAGACTAATAACTATTCGTTCTATTAGTTTCACCCCACAGCTGAGTAGGCTAATAACTATTCGTTCTATTAGTTTCACCCCACAGCTGAGTAGGCTAATAACTATTCGTTCTATTAGTTTCACCACACAGCTGAGTAGGCTAATAACTATTCGTTCTATTAGTTTCACCCCATAGCTGAGTAGGCTAATAACTATTCGTTCTATTAGTTTCACCCCATAGCTGAGTATGCTAATAACTATTCGTTCTATTAGTTCCACCCCACAGCTGAGTAGGCTAATAACTATTCGTTATATTAGTTTCACCCCACAGCTGAGTAGGCTAATAACTATTCGTTCTATTAGTTTCACCACACAGCTGAGTAGGCTAATAACTATTCGTTCTATTAGTTTCACCCCACAGCTGAGTAGGCTAATAACTATTCGTTCTATTAGTTTCACCACACAGCTGAGTAGGCTAATAACTATTCGTTCTATTAGTTTCACCCCACAACTGAGTAGATTAATAACTATTCGTTCTATTAGTTTCACCCCACAGCTGAGTAGACTAATAACTATTCGATCTATTAGTTTCACCCCACAGCTGAGTAGATTAATAACTATTCGTTCTATTAGTTTCACCCCACAGCTGAGTAGACTAATAACTATTCGTTCTATTAGTTTCACCCCACAGCTGAGTAGGCTAATAACTATTCGTTCTATTAGTTTCACCCCACAGCTGAGTAGGCTAACAGGTCTGTAACTGCCTGGCGTCATGTTGTCCTTCCCATGTTTAAGGATGGGGATAGTGCTTGCCTCATTCCACACTGTGAGGACAGTTCCTTGTTTCCAGCTTGTGTTAAAGATGTGTAGTGGTTTGTTCTTTGCTATTTCGCACATGTAAGAGAGCATATCATTAGTGATGTCATCCTTTCCTGGGGCTTTTCTCTTCCTGTGTTTACTAATGGCTGACTCCAATTCTGTCTTTGTAATATGTACTATCAGATGTTCCTCAGGTACTCGCATTGAGTGCTCCATGTGGTTTATTTCTTTCATAATATCTCTTTTCATGTCTGCTGGAATTTTATTTCTACTAGTTTAGGCATAATTTTGAAATAGAACATTCGCTGTATTTGTCCCAGTTAGTTCCTTTCCTTCATCTCTAATCGCAATTGTTGACTTGTAGTTGTTTTTGTCATTCAAGGCCGTTGATAGGTTCCAGAGCTTCTTGCTCTCTCTCTATCAAAGTTGAGAGTTTCTGTATGCTCGTGCCAGATTTTCCTGTATGCTTGGTTGACTCTTTTCCTATATCTTGCAGCAGCTGCCTTGAATGTGATGTTGTTTTCATGATTTTGGCCAATTTCCGCTCTTTCTCTTGCCTATTTTAGTTCCATCTGTTGCACTTCAGGTGACCAATACTGTTTGTAATTTCTTCTGGCGCCTCTTGTGATGTTCTCCGTTGCAGCCTTTAGAAGACATTGGTTGACTTTTTCCACCATCTTGCCTACTTTCTTGAAATGGGTGTTGATGGCAGTAAAGATTTGTATTTGTGGCAAACTTCTTCCAGGCTTCTCTCTTATAGTTCCACCTAGGCAGTGGCTTGTGGTCTGATGGAATGTATGCCAGGTTTATTGTAAGTTTGATGGGTCTATGGTCGCTTTATGTAATACGTGCGAGTACTGTTCGTTTGGATTGTATGCGTAGTTCGCCGGTTGCAAATGCAAGGTCAGGGGATGATGTTGATGTCCATCGCCTTGAATAGAACGTAGGAGGGTCATCTGGGAGGTTGGTCAGATAGAGGTTGTGGTCAATCTTCCATTCCTCTAGCTCGTGCCCCCTCGCGTTGGTCTGTCTGTAACCTCCACCTCTGATATTGGCTGTTAAAGTCTCCTACCACTATGGTTGCCTGGTCCATAATATTCATGGCTTCTAGGACCAGATTTTTTGCTGGCGGGCAGTATGTATTATAAATTCTAACTGTCTGATTCACTAAGGTTATGTCCACCCCTATTGTTTCGGCTTCTCCGTTTGTTTCCAACGAGATCATCTTTGATGGGATTGATATTTTGGAGAGGATAAGCACACCCCTCTTATGCCCATCCCTCTCCAGTCTATGGGTTTCATATCCTCTTATGCAAAATCTATGGTTTGGATTAAGGTGTGTTTCCTGGATGCAGGCAACGTATATTTCTTCCTCAAATAGTCTTCTGGACAACGCTTCCTTTTTGTTGTATTTTCCTTCAGCGTTCCATTGCAACACGCGCAGGGTTTGAGTGACAGATGTATCAGTGTGTTCATGGTGGGATGAAGACGTTCGAGGCGCCAGCATTTTATTAAAACTTGCAAGTAAAAATAATAGCCTTCCATCGCAAGCGATGATGACAACAGCGTCAAACATGTTGTGTTGCACCTCACCGGTGATGATGACAACCAGCGTCAAACATGTTGTGTTGCACCTCACCAGTGAGTCCGGAGGTGGCAGTATAGTCCAATTCTGGCACGGAAACCCCTTCCAAAAATGTAGCATTTAAGGTCAGAATTGGACAATGTGAGTGTCAGTTGGTTTGTCTTTTCGCAAAGTGGGTTTCTTTTGTGCGTCGGAAGTCCGGCGTTCATCAGCAATGGGGGTGCCTCTGATGGTAGTTCTACGCCATGCCTTGCGGTTCTATGCAGGACATTCCCATGAGTTTGCATCGATGCTGAGGCGTGTCAGAGATACTTTGAGAGAGTCTTTGAAGTTAACTTTTTGGGTACCGACTAGACGCAGGCCCTCTGTCAGCTCACCATACATTAGTTGTTTGGGGATGCAGTTGTCTGGCATGTGCACGACATGGCTGGCCCACCTAATATGGGCATTCTGCAACAGTGTGTGGATGGTCGGCATCTTAACCTTCACGAGGATCTCGGTGTCTGGTACACTATCCTGCCCTCTGTATTTTGAAGAATCATTGTATGAAGGTTTGCTGTACACAGTCAACGGCTCGTTGACATACAGAAGGGTGGGGAGAACTACGGCTCGGTAGACTTTGAAAAAAAACAAAAACAATTTGCAAGTAGCGAATTGCCAGAACTGCAAACAAACAGAAAAATTTAAGGGAAGACAGTATTTTAAAAATTGGACAGCCAATCTTCACTAAGAAGATGAAAGTAAATGAAACGAACAATATTTTATGTACCAAAGTACGAGCGAGACAGATCAAGTAAGAAAGATGAAATTATCTCTGACACGTGGTGTTACATGAAGGAATCAACAGTTGAAAGTTAAACACTGAAGATTGCAATTTTGGACAAGTTATGATGCCTTACAAGCCTTCGCTCGACTCAATGTTGTCGGGATCCATTAATATTCCAATGCTTCTTAAAGTAGGGGAATGAACTGTGGCAAGCCAACATCTTACGACAGTTACGTTCGTGGAAATTACTAAGTGCATGAAGTGCATCTTTGTTGTTGTTGTTGTTGTTGTTGTTTTATGAACACAATGAGTATGTTTACCTGTTTGAGTGCTCTGAAAAGGGCGTTAAGTGATGAGTTTTAGTAGCTTTTGTCATATCCCGAGCGTGCTACTGAAGGTGGACTGTAGTCGTCAAGTCGGTTGTGCTTTGTTTGGCTTCATCTATCTGCGTGGCGATAACCACTACGAGGATGAGATAGATCCACATCTCGTGAGCCAAACTGGCCTGAAAACAGCCTGATTCCAAGGAACACTACATGGGACAGATTCTGGTCCTGGACAGTGTGAATGACCAGACTCTTTTCCCCTGCATCGTTCTTCAAATAAGAATTGTTTTTATATTACATTTAAATAAGACAAGTTAATACATTTTGGATATTTATAAATGTTTTAAAACTGAAATTGTTTTTTATAGTAATAAGAATGTACGCAATTGTGTAAGAAAAACCCGTTTCATCATACAAAACAGAAACGTATTGTTTTCAATGCGACAATTATTGTTAAGGAACAAAATGCAAAGTGATTCCATATGGCACCTTTAGATTATGAATGCAGTTTATATATATAAATATATTTATGTATGTATATGTGTGTGTAAATGAATATGTATGTATGGGTACGAATACATGTCTATGGATATTGCTTTACAAATATGTATGTATGGGTACGAATACATGTCTATGGATATTGCTTTACAAATATGTATGTATGGGAACGAATACATGTCTATGGATTTTGCTTTACAAATATCTCCTAAGAAAAATTACATTACTATCTCCTCCCTGCAATCTTCTTCTTCTTCGTACGCAGTCAGACAGTAACCATTATTTTTTCGAAAAAAGCGGCGGTCATCCCGAGGCTGTCGCCGCTGCCATAGAGCTTGTCTTGCAGTTCCACTGGTAATGGCCACATCTGCTCTCTCTGATCCTCGTATGTCGGGCAGTTCTGCAGCAGATGTTCAGCGGTCATTTTACCGTACCGCACGGGCATTCGTCGGTACACCCTATCTTCAATTTGTTGAATAGGTGGTACCTCAGTCTATTGTGGCCAGTACGAAGTCTGAAGACAACGACCTGCTCTCTTCGGTTCAACTGGTAATAGGCATCGTTTTTGGTGTAACCAGTATGTTCGGTTTCCCATTTGGTCATGTATCTGGCTTTGATAAGCCGTTTTGACTCTTCGTACGTCATACTGGTATCTGTTTGTGGTAGTCTTGCACCTTCTTTTGCCAGTCTGTCTGCCTCCTCGTTGCCTTGGATGTTGCAGTGTGATGGGACCCACTGTACCACTACCCTTTTTGGTGCGGACTGCTGGCACAGTTTGCAGAGTGCTGCTCTTAAGTCATTAAGCTCAGTGTTTTTCTGGCTTTTTAGCGCTGTGACTACGGCCAGAGCATCTGTAAGCAGGACTATATGGCTCTCATTTTCATTGTGTTTCACCATTTCTTCCACTGCCGCCCTCAGTGCCTCTGCCTCCGCTCTGAAATTGCTTGTGTACTTACCAGTAGCGAATGACAGTGTTATTTTTCTGCCATTTGGTAGGTTCAGGACTGCTCCTGCCCCTCCGTTCTGTGTAGTGTTTGTTACAGAACCGTCGGTGTATGCGCAGTTTTAACCTGGAATGACCCATGAAGAAACACCCCCCCCCCCTCCCCCCTTGCCATCCTTAACCCTCTAACATCACTAGACAGATCACACAACCTCGCCCCCAACCCCTTAACAGCCGCAACCCCCACCCCTATCCACTCCACCCCCTCACCCAACAAAAAAAAAGTTTTAGCAGTGGGAGATGGCTGCAGAGGAATATCTTTTAGCAACATCGTTTTAAATTTATCGCCATTGACCTCACAAAATGTAACGCCTACCATCTTACCTCTCATCTCATCTGCAATTTTCATTTCATTTCACCACACAAACATTTGTTTGAAATTTTTTACCATTATTATACCCAAATTTTTAACCATTATTATACCCACATTTTTTACCATTATTATACCCAAATTTGTTACCATTATTATACCCAAATTAGACCAAATGGTATCATTATTATGCGCAATAAAGAATTTTCCCCAAAAAATTAACTTCAGGATTTCTTAATAAGGGTACATTATTTTGTGAATCAGGGCTTAATTTATGGATGGGCTAAATAAACTAACATCTTAGGGATTCAAAATCCGCAGGGGTCTCATAAGAATTCAGCTTTATGGAGCATATACAATCAATTAAGTTTTTTTTTTTAACCTTTTGATGTCATTTTGTTATTGGGAGGGACCCAGTGGTATCGCGGTAAGGTGTTCTCCTCGGGTGGGGGCCCAGTGGTCTCGTGGTAACGTGTTCTCCTCGGGTGGGGGACCACGTGGTATCGCGGTAAGGTGTTCTATTCGGGTGGGGGACCCAGTGGTCTCGTAGTAAGGTGTTCGCCTCGGGTGGGGGATCCAGTGGTCTCGTAGTAAGGTGTTCGTCTCGGGTGGGGGACCCAGTGGTATCGCGGTAAGGTGTTCTCCTCAGGTGTGGGACCCAGTGGTCTCGTAGTAAGGTGTTCGCCTCGGGTGGGGGACCCAGTGGTCTTGTGGTAAGGTGTTCTTCTCGGGTGCTGGAGGTCGCGGGTTCAAATCACGGTGGAGACCGGCATTTTTTCACGTGGATCATCCGGTAAATATTTCCCCTGAACTCTGAGAAGTGAGATCAGACACCCGTGATGAGTGGCACGCACGTTAAAAATACCTTAACAGTTGGAAAACGAAAAGAGCATGCCTAACGGCCACTGCTCGGGCAAAATTCAAGTTAAAAATCTACTCAAATTATTTTAGGAATATTCGCCCCACAGAGAATATGGCGCAAATATGGGACTGTGTGTATCTGTAACTTGCTGATTAGGTGGCGCCTGACAGGCTGTGGATCTATCTTGCTCTATATTTACGCTTCCACCTTCACCAGTCTCAAAAAATTTTGATCGTATATTCCATGGGCTAACAGATGCTGTGATTGACCTGGCAATTCACCAGCAGATTTTACCTGCCAAAAAATATGAAACAGAGGACGTCACACCTCCCCACGACGTCTAACGACATAAGTGGGCTGAAGTTAGAGAGATAGATGTAATTTTGTTAACATGGAACATTCCACAGCTTGGAGCAGTGCTCTTTAAATTGAGTGTTAGCGCTCACTAGTGGGCGATTTAAGACTTCAGGTGGGCGGTAATATAATAGTGATATTCTGGATAAAAAACATGTTGTTATTATTACTATTATTATTATTATAGCAATGATGAGGCTACACAACCTGATGCAACTATGGCAGAATATTAGCGTACCAACACAAGTGAACATTTTGAGAACCTGTGCTTTTCCTGCGGCATCATACGGCTGTGAAACATGGACAGTTACCCAAACCTGAAAGAAGAGAATCTAGTCCTTCGAGTCGAAATGTTATAGAAAAGTTCTTAGAATACAATGGACCAAAAAAAAGAAGAATACAGACATTCGACAAACGTTGAGAAAGAGGAGAACTGGTTTAAGAATTCCATCATGAACAAAATTTGAAATACTTTGGCCACATAAAAAAACACAACTGTCTTGAGAGAACCGTAGTGTTAGGAATGGTGTCGGGAAAGAGACAGAGAGAGACCAAGATGTCGATGGCGCCAAGATGTCAAGGAATGATTGCAGCAGGCTGGAGATGTAGCAAGAGATATAGTTTCTTTCAGACGGGCTGTTATGAGAGCGACGTCCTGCATAGGATAAGCTACATGATAATGGTGATGATGTATTAAAAACATCCAAAATGTACTCAGTGGACGATTGCGAAATTTTCTTCGGTTCATGTCATCCCGTAACCAGTGAGGTCGTTGAAAACATAAAAACATCCTCATAACCCCACGCAATTCTTCCCTGTCTTTGCGTAAGGAAAATTTACGCTCACGAAAGTTATAAAAGTTTGCGCCAGTGCAAAAAAAGCTTGACCAGCCCTGGCATGGAGCATTAACAAGTCTGAATCAGAAACTGTCGTTAATGTCTCTTTTTATTGTAGAACTAACTTAGGAAAAATGTCCCCAAAACTGCATTTAAATTAACTGCAAGAATATCTTTTGCCGTTTTTAGTCTTAATTTGAAAACATAGTGTTGTTAATCATTGTCTATTCTTGCCATTCAAGTCATGTGCTAACCCTTATAGTTACTGTTTCATCAAAGTCTCAGGAGGACTTTACAGATTGTTTTTAGGTAGGTTTTGCCAAACATTGCGACAAGATGGATGCATAACATCATAATCTAGCATGTCCTTTGCAAAACCTCGCTCTCACAACAGCCTATATATAAGATTCTCGATCTCTAGCCAGAACTCCCACCTTTATCTCTACCATTATCAGGACTTCCCTGATGTCTTGTGTCCATCGTCTCCTCAGTCTGCCTTTTTCCAGGCACCATACCCTCCAGTATCGTTCTCTCCGGGCCATTATGGTGTTTGATGTGGCCAAAATGTTGTAGCTTTATGTAGAAGATATTGTTTACTAACCAACTGTCCTCAATATCCAATTATTTTAGGATATCTTCATTTTACCTGTTTGCTATTTATGGTATTTTGAGCACCCTTCTGTAGCATTTTAGCTCAAAAGATTCAGTAATTTTGTTAAGTGTTTGTGTTGTCGTCCACGTTTCACATTCGTGCTTTTCCATCGAGAAGATGTAAGTTCTAGACGCATAACACATCCACGCAATATTTTTATTTTTATTTCATTACGCGTCGTAAAAGGAAATCGCCGTAAACAGGAATATTGTAAAATAAAACTGTTTATATTGAAAACTGTTCTTCTATTTGAATTCTAGTCTAACCGACTGGTCTCTGTGGTGGCTCTATATAAGACAGGATCAGATGTATAATCAGTGTTGTACTGTTTGGTTACATGGGCGGCTTTATGTTAGACAGGGACACGACCATTACCAGCGGTGTACCGTCTGGTTTCATGGGCGGCTCCATGGGAGACAGAGACACGAACAGGACAAGACTTGTTCTGTATGGTTACATGGGTGGTTTTATGTGAAACAGAGACAAGAACATGACAAGTGGTGTACTGTCTAGTTACATGGACGGCTCCATGTGAGACAGAGACACGAACATGACAAGTGGTGTACTGTCTAGTTACATGGACGGCTCCATGTGAGACAGAGACACGAACATGACAAGTGGTGTACTGTCTAGTTACATGGACGGCTCCATGTGAGACAGAGACACGAACATGACAAGTGGTGTACTGTCTAGTTACATGGACGGCTCCATGTGAGACAGAGACACGAACAGGATAAGTCTTGCACTGTATGGTTTCATGGGCGGCTCCATGTGAGACAGAGACACGAACAGGATACGTCTTGCACTGTATGGTTTCATGGGCGGCTCCATGTGAGACAGAGTCACGTACATGACCAATGTTGTACTTCCTGATTTTATGGGCGGCTCTACATGAGGCAGAGCCTAATGCCTCTCCAGCTCATGAGTTTGCACAGCCAGCCATTCAAATAGATCTAAGACCGTTCTTGACAAGAGGCCTTCTAAATTTGAAGAAAGTTCTAGAAATGATTCTCGGAGGCTAGTGTTTTTCATTGAAAAAATCGGCAAACTAAGGTGTCTTGTGGAATAAATTATAAAGAATTGCAAAACTAGTGTCCCGTTAGGGGAGATAACTAATGAAATTATTGTTAGTTTACATGAAATTGAAAATTGTTTCCCTTGTTCCAAGTGAAAATGTTATTTCTACAGCCAGTCATTTGCAGAAGTCGACATATCTTGGATGGTCTCCACTTTTAATTGCTGAGAATTTTCTTAACTTGGGTCTTTATACTGGTTTATTAGACTCTACAGACTCTATATGAGGAGGAAGACTAACGTCTGGTCAGTCAAAATATACTGATCAGACATGTTAGTCAGGTTCAGGCAAAATGTACTGATCAGACACGTTAGTCAGTGTCAGGCAAAATATATTGGCCAAAACCCTCACCTCGGCCTCCTAGTAGCCCTCCCTGGAAACGGGCTGTTTTCATGGCAGCTTGGTTAACGAGGTGAGGGATCGACGTGATCCCCATAGTAGTGAGTGACACGCAAATGAAGCCAAGCATAGCACAACCGCCTGGAGGACCCAGGTCCACATTCACCAGTATGCTCGGGATGTGAAGAAAGCTATTGCAACCCGCCACTTAAAGTCTTTTTCAAGCCACACAAAACAAAACAATAAAAGAGTCTATATACAACCGGTTTCTTTGAGAGTCGTTAAACCGATGTGATATTCCATCTTAATAGACGCAAACACTAGAGCTAAGTAGACCCGCAACCAGATTGACGCCATCTATAGCTGCTCTTAACAAACCATCTGGGGAAAGGTACAAATAACTTGGGTAGATTTTTAACTTCAATTTTGCAGCCGCCGTTAAGCCAACTTTTTTCAATTTCCAACTGTCAAGGAATTTTTAACGTGCTCGACACTGAACACGGGATTCCGACCTCACTACCCAGAGATCTGAGGTAAGATCTCACTACCCACAGATCAGGGGGTCTGATCTCACTACCCAGAGATCAGGGGTACGATCTCACTACCTACAGATCAGGGGTCCGATCTCACTACCCACAAATCAGTGGTCTGATCTCACTACCCAGAGATCAGGGGTCCGATATCACTACCCAGAGATCAGAGGTCCGATCTCACTAAAACCAGATCCGGAGTCCGATCTCACTACCCAGAGATCAGGAGTCCGATCTCACTACCCAAAGATCCGATTTCACTACCCAGAGATCAGTTGAATGTTTACCAAGTAGATCCACATGAAAAAAAATCCCGGTCTCCACGGTGATTCAAACCTGCGACCTCCGGTACCCGATGCGGATACCTAATCTCGAGACCACTGAGTCTCCCATCTTCTGTGCCCCTATTTACCCAAAGAGCTTAACCGGTGTGAGTATGTCTACCAGAAAACTACCAACAGGAGAGGCCACCGGGTAGTGGTTAGAAAGCAACACACAAACTTGTTGAGCTTCAAGCAAGCTGGGGAAAGTCAAGACTACAGTACATCAAACCTTAAAGAAACGCCTATTGAAATCCTACGTTATGTGTCATCTTAAAGATCTCTTAAATCAGGAACATAGGAGACAAATTGAGAAGATAGAAGATATTAGAGTAGTAAGACAGTCAACCTTTAATGTTGCGATGACGCTTGATTTGGGACCTTGCCAGATGGCGTTCTGCATCGGTTCTTGCGTTGTAGAAGCTTAGTTAACATTCGTGTTATTTCTGATATCTCTGGCAACAGAACGCCGCTTAACGTCAACGTAAACACGATATTAAGCGTCACCTATGTCTACTTCCGTCTGATATTTTTCTCTTTCATCATTTCATTTTGTGTAGTTCATCGTCCCACCTACATGATTAATTTCTCCGGATTTGTTCTGGATTTTTACTGCTGCTGCACTCAACATAACAATATTTGGCATAGCGACTGTCATCAACTGTACCATCATAAAATCTGCCACCTCTTCTACTACCACTACCACAAATTAACACCTCCATTACCACATCTACGACCCCCACCACAGATTAATACATCTACTACCACCATAACGAATTAACACCGCTGTTACGACACCTACTTTTACAACAACCACAAAATTAACCCTCAATTACCCCATCTACTACCACCATCACAAATTATCACCCTCCACCATTACCACATCGACAACTGCAATCGCAAATCGACACCTTCATTACTTCATCTACTATTACCAAAATATATTGACACCTCCATTACTTCATCTACTATTACCATAATATATTGACACCTTCATTACTTCATCTACTATTACCATAATATATTGACACCTTCATTACTTCATCTACTATTACCATAATATATTGACACCTTCATTACTTCATCTACTATTACCATAATATATTGACACCTTCATTACTTCATCTACTATTACCATAATACATTGATACCTTCATTACTTCATCTACTATTACCATAATATATTGACACCTTCATTACTTCATCTACTATTACCAAAATACATTGATACCTTCATTACTTCATCTACTATTACCATAATATATTGACACCTTTATTACCAGATATACTACTATCACTCATCCCAAATTAACACTGCAATGACCATATCTGCTACCACCATCTCATCAATGGTATGGCATACCACCATCACAAATTAGCACCACAATGATCTCAGTTAGAACCATCACAAATTAACACCACAATTCCCTCAGTTATCACTGATAAATGAGGTCATTGTGGTGTTAATTAACAACAAAAACAATCCATCTTTATAACAACAAATGCGACAGCTTTTTATAACAACAAACACAATACCTCTCTATAACAACAAACACGAACTTTCTTTATAACAACAAACACAACACCTCTTAAGAACAAGAAACACAACACCTTTTTATAACAACAAACACAATATCTCTTTATAACAACAGAAACAACACCTTTTTATAACAACAAACACAATATCTTTTTATAACAACAGAAACAACACATTTTTATAACAACAAACACAATATCTCTTTATAACAACAGAAACAACACCATTTTATAACAACAAACACAATATCTCTTTATAACAACAGAAACAACACCTTTTTATAACAACAAACACAATATCTCTTTATAACAACAGAAACAACACCATTTTATAACAACAAACACAATATCTCTTTATAACAACAGAAACAACACCTTTTTATAACAACAAACCCAATATCTCTTTATAACAACAGAAACAACACCATTTTATAACAACAAACACAATATCTCTTTATAACAACAGAAACAACACCTTTTTATAACAACAAACACAATATCTCTTTATAACAACAGAAACAACACCATTTTATAACAACAAACACAATATCTCTTTATAACAACAGAAACAACACCTTTTTATAACAACAAACACAATATCTCTTTATAACAACAGAAACAACACCATTTTATAACAACAAACACAATATCTCTTTATAACAACAGAAACAACACCTTTTTATAACAACAAACACAATATCTCTTTATAACAACAGAAACAACACCTTTTTATAACAACAAACACAATATCTCTTTATAACAACAGAAACAACACCTTTTTATAACAACAAACACAATATCTCTTTATAACAACAGAAACAACACCTTTTTATAACAACACACACAATATCTCTTTATAACAACAGAAGCAACACCATTTTATAACAACAAACACAATATCTCTTTATAACAACAGAAACAACACCTTTTTATAACAACAAACACAATATCTCTTTATAACAACAGAAACAACACCTTTTTATAACAACAAACACAATATCTCTTTATAACAACAGAAACAACACCTTTTTATAACAACAAACACAATATCTCTTTATAACAACAGAAACAACACCTTTTTATAACAACAAACACAATATCTCTTTATAACAACAGAAACAACACCTTTTTATAACAACAAACACAATATCTCTTTATAACAACAGAAACAACACCTTTTTATAACAACAAACACAATATCTCTTTATAACAACAGAAACAACACCTTTTTATAACAACAAACACAATATCTCTTTATAACAACAGAAACAACACCTTTTTATAAAAACGAGCACAACCCTTCTTCTCTAGGTACTTAAATCAGGCACGTGTGTCTGATGCCAGGTAGCCAAATGTTGAGTAAACTCATTTCGTTCTTTATAACAACAGACAACACCTCTTTATAACAACAAACACAACACCTCTTTAGAACAACAAATACAACACCTGTTATAGCAACGAACTCAAAACGAACAACATCTCTTTATAACAACGAACACAACACCTCTTTTTAACAGCAAACACAACAACTCTTTATAACAACATACACAACACCTCTTTATAACAACAAACACAACACTTCTTTAAAACAACGAACACAACACCTCTTTATAACAACAAACACAACACCTCTTTAGAACAACAAACACAACACCTCTTTATAGCAACGAACTCACAACAAACAACACATCTTTAGAACAACAAACACAACACCTCTTTATAGCAACGGACTCACAACGAACAACACCTCTTTATAACAACGAACACAACCCTTCTTCTCTAGGTATTTAATCAGGCACGTGTGTCTGACGCCAGGTAGCCAAATGTTGAGTAAACTCATTTCGCTCTTTTGCCTTGGTGTACCATACTGGAAGACCAGTATATACCATACAATAGAAGGAAACTCGCTTGGTACGGTCACATATCGAGATCAAATGGTCTTGCAAATACAATCCTCCACGGAAAGTTGCATGGCAGACGAAGAGGCCGTCCCAAAAAAGAGATGGGAGGACAACACAAAAGAATGGACCAATCTCCGACCAGAAGAGTCACATGCAGGGGCATCTGACAGAGAAGGTCTGCGTGGCATTGTGAGGATGTCTTCATGTGTGCCCCAACGACCTCACCGGATACGGATTGACCTGACCATACTGGGCCCAGGACCTCCTTCGGGCCATCTGTCCACCTCAGTCTCGGTCACCGAGGAGGGCGTCCTTAAGTAGTAGGGCCACCTGGACGGCACTCTACGTGTCCATCTGTTATTCGGCATGTGCATCACATGGTCGGCCCATCTGTAATTTTTTAACAGCGCGACATCTATGATGTCAGAGAAGGAAGTTCGTCGTCTGATTCTGCGTTACGGATTTAGCCTCGAATGGAAATCTTCAATGTTCTTCGCTCCATCGCTCGTTGGGTAATGTGAGGTCTATCTGCATGAGCTTTCCGTAGGTTCCCAACCTCGCAGTAGTCTGGAATAACCACACTGTTGAAGGTGTAAGCCTTAGCCTCTGTTGTAGTTTAATACAGTTGAAGCTGAACCAGCCCGATGTTATCCTTTCTGAGATCTCCCGATTTATTGAATGGGAGCTCGTGATCTCTTTGTCCAAGTAGATATACGTCTTTACATCAACACAAGGAGAGGAAGACCAAGGTCTGGTCAGGGAAAATATACTAACCAGACATGTAAGGCAGGGAAAATATACTGGCCAGGACCCTCACCTATGACTTCCCCGAAGTCCTCCCTGGAAACTGACTGTTTTCATGACAGCCTAGATAATAAGATGACAGATCTACTTGATCCCCGTAGTAGATGAAGTCAAGCATAGCACAACCGCCTAGAGGACCCCGGTCCGCCTTTATCAGAAACACTCTTGATTTGAAGAAAACTACAACAACCCACCACTTAACGTCCATTTTAGGGCGAACAAATCCTACTCATAGTGGACATTCAATAACAACACTAACGCCCATAAAATAAGAACATACAACTATAAAGCAAAAACGAAACAGAGCTTTTAACAAGCACAAATACAACAAAAGATTATAATAAAAGACAACGCTGCTTTAGAACCGAACTCGGCAAACTGAACTCAACTTTTAATTGGTATTAAAAAATGCATTTTCCTAAAATCATTCTCTGGAAAAATTAAACAAAAGTAGATAGATGGAATTACATTAACAACAATACTGCTGTAATAAAAGTAGATGGTAAAGACACATTGACCAGGCACGATGGGGTATATACGGATTTGTATGAATTGTATAACTGAAAGGTCAGGCAAAAAACTGTAACATTGATATAACAATAATAGTATTGCTTGAACACATAAACATTGTGAACCACAATAGAGACTAAAGAAATATATTGCACGTTTATATAACCACGATATGGTATGTTAAACAGAACGGTCATCATTTCAATATGGGCACACAAAAGACACGTAATATGTTTATTCAAAGGTATATGGAATGGGGCGTCATCTAATTTTATAATGTCTGCGTGTATCATATTATTTTAATAGTTGTCTATAGGTATCATGGAGGGGCGCGTGGCCGAATGGTTTCGAGGCGTACATGTCGACAAGAAGGGCAGCGGTTCGAATCCCCGGTATGGAAAATGTTGTTTTTCTGTTGGGGATGAAATAGACAAACATAGCCAGCACACGACGTGGCGACAGCAGTGGCGAAGCGGTCTGTAGTCCTCATCCTTCAAAACCCCTCGACTACCCCAGCAATGGGAAAAATGTCGTATGACAATATAGGTATCATGATGGTCGCGTTAGCTCAACTGATAGCGAGCAATTCGTTTTTTCTGTGGTAACAAAGTGCCTCGGTTCGAATCGCGTTGGGAGATTTGTCAAATCCGGGTGGCGATTATAATCGGGGACCTCTTCTCCAGTCAACCATGGCTCACTTTATAGAAGGCCGTCTGACTAATTGGAAACATTTCCATGAAACGTCATATGTATAGGCCAACTACATTAGACAACTAATCAGTACTCATATTGTGCCCAGGTTTATAATCAATCCATACATCATCCACACAAAGACATAAAACAATTAACACAACAAACAACTGTTGAGAGTGATCCTTTCACAGAATCCTGCCCTGAAATAAACTGAATTCCCATCTTCTTTTATTTATTTACGATATACAACAACCAGCGCTCCAAATGAAAGCAGTATTGTGAAATGATTACCCCTTTCATGACAATTTGTGTTTTTGGAAAGCATGTTCCTCGTGTTGTTCGAAATCTGTTCAGCTTCAATCCAAAGTGCACGGGTTTTTAACAGTTATGACAGCCTTCGGTGCGTTCCATATGTAGTTAAAATTGTGTGAGCAAGTACATAGGTGTAACAGATCAAGCAAAAGAGATAAGGGCCGGGGACCTATTCTCTCGAGCCAAAAAAGTACTAGGGAGGTATTGGCTGTGGTGTATAAAGCTAGGATCAACACAACGCCATCGCCAAATGCCTTATATATATATATATATATATATATATATATATATATATATATATATATATATATATATATCATCATGATCATCAGTCCCGTAACCTAGAAGGTCGTTTGGGCACCGTTAATGCAATTTGTCGAACCAGCTCCCGCCATATGTCTAGATTTTTCGCCAGGGTATTAGTTTCAGCTATAGACCTTCCCGTCTATTTTTTTATATTGTTCTCCCATCTATTTTTGTTGTATTCCTTTTCCACGCTGTCTATGCTCAGTCACTTGCATGGTGGTCTTAGTCACCCCCACCGATTGTAATATTTGTCCATACCATGTCAATTTTTTTGTTTTTACAAAAGTCAATAAGTTTTTATACTGACCTAACTCGGTCCTAACAATTTTAAGAACACTCTCGTTTCGATCCAAATATGAAATGCTAAGAATTCTTTGCAATCATCTCATTCCCATTGTGCACATATTACGTGAAAAGGCAGCCGTCGAAGTCAACGTCTCATACGCGTAGAGGTATACCGAGTTGACTATTGTTTACATTAAAGCGAGCTTCTATTTAAGGGTAATGTTTTTGTCTGTCCAGATTATTCGCAGTCTTGTAAAGGCGACCATGCCATCGCTGTTCTTGCCTGAATCTCCGCTATCCACTCCTTCGCAGTCCCATCTGCTCCCAGCTATTTGAACCTAGCAACACTTTCACATCATACCTTTGACCATAATTTTGAGAAATAAAATCATGTCGTGACGCGAAGATAAGAAATACAGTTAAATTGAAACGTAAGTTCTATGGTGATAGGTCTACCAAAGGAGCAGATGTCGAACCACGTGACAATTTAATTTATGGACTGTAGGTTATACCTGTGATTATGTTCTGGTAAACTTAACAACATCAACATTGAATCTTTCAAAAGTTCACTGACCCCGCCTACTCGGTCACAAATATAGAGATAGAAATTGTATGACCGTGTGAATCAGATTTAATTTTTAAGGGAAGATGACAATGTTAATGAAGAGCTGGGTGGAAGACAGTACAATAATTGACACTTGATTATAATTTTAATTTGTTTGTATAGTTACAGAACAGGTTTGTCACTTTTGTTATTCTAATGCATAATTGCTAGAGACAAAGAGGAAGGGCCTAGGCATTGAGTTTGAATTTCATTGTAGCAGAAACAATTATTATATACATATTTTCTTCACGCAATCGAAAATATTTATTGGTAATTTGTGTGTGAATTAAATAAACATGTGGGCTGTATTAGCATTGAGATGTGCTGGAAATGGGCTTGCAGATGTTCTGTGGAGTTATAAACTTGTCCCTACCAAATTAGAAAAAACATCTTCTGACGAAACAATATGCGCCCGACCTGGTCTCGGAAGATCTTTCGTTAACTCACGTCCTTCTTTAAACATCTTTGTCCAGTTCTACACTGTTGTCTTCGACACACTTTTGCCACCAGACACTGCCTGCATTCTGCGATGAATGTCAACTGGTCAACATCTTTCAGCTGTAAGAAACTGAATCCCCGCTCGCTGATCATCTCTATGACCGGAAACCGTATCACACCCGCCCTGTTTTCAACGGTCTGCTGAGGAAACTATAAGTTTTATTTTAACATGCATCGTAACTGTGCTTGCTAACTGCAGTAAATATTAGTATTGTTATTAATTGACTGCATCAGATGGGGACGGCGTGGGCAAGTGGTTAAGTGACATTGCTCACAACCGAAGGTGCTGGATTCAATCCCCATCACAGCACTGGCCGTTACCCCGGGGAAGCAAACCCTTAGAAAATGCAGGAGGAAGCAGACCCTTACATAAATCCATGCTGAAGTCGGATGCACTGAGTCGACAGGCGCAAAATAAAATCCACAGTGCAACGCACACCGCCTTGGGGAATAGATAAAAAAGGCGAACGAAAAAAAAATTGACTGCAGCTCATGAAAATTGCTAAACGTGTACATAATATTTCATTTTACCATACGTACCGTTTACAATATCGCGTACGTACTGTAAGACCTCGTTTGCATCTCCGTACGACATAATAGAAATGTTAATTGAATGATAGGCAGCGATAAAAGATTCACTGAAACCGTCTAGCCTTCAAACCCTACATCTACTGAAGATAACGTTTGGGAGGTTAGCCTTCAGTGAACAGGAGAGTGGTAAACAAAAGAGAATACAATTCATTGTTAAATCAATTATTATTAGCTGTCGAAATATAATGAAAGTCTTACAGAAGTAGCTGTTCCGTTTCTTGTTTTATTACGAACGCACCAATGACGCCATAAGTAGATCTGTCTGCTTCAAAATGGCGTTAACTCCAGAAGAAGCATTCATGGTCATTTAATTTTTTACGCAAAACTACAAAAACATACAGCCTCAGATGATTTTTTCAAGTTTTCAGTTAAAGTTTGGTTTTGTGGTGGATTGGGTAAACTATTGCTTGTCTAAGGTTGATTAAACTGTATCATTGGAACGCCCTGCCAAGAAAGATATGTACGTAATGAACAGCGCATCGTGTACGAGAAACATTTCAGTATCTTCAACGACAGACCCATGTTTTTATACCTTTAACACTTTAACTACTCTACAACTCTATTAGACTTTGTTGTGTTTTCTTTGTGTGCAATAGAAAATGGTAGGCCTAAGAACGTTGAGGAACGCTGAAGAGATTGGCAACGGGACATAACACAGAGAGATGTACGATCTTTAACCAGCAGATATGTGTCTGATCAGGTATTGCTTTAACCAATAGAACGAGCTTATTGTCCAGAGACAAAACTGGTTATTCTAATAATAACCAGACGAAATACTCCAGTGTATTGAATCAATTACGTCAATCTGGCTATGTGGACCTCTGAAAAGAATCTCACCATAGCCAGAAATCGGATGCAGCAGGCCCTAACATCGCTGGAAGAGTGGGCGAACTCATGGCTGGTCAAAATAAACGAGGAGAAAACCACATGAACAATATTCTCGCTTTCAATAAAACCCCAAAATACCAAATTAAGTTTAAATGGCAAATTCCTGCAGCCAAACGACAACCCAACCTATCTGGGAGTCACATTTGATCGGCGCATGACATGGAAAAGTCAGATCAAGAGAAACCGAATGAGAGCCAGAGAAAGAATGGCAATCATGAGGAAACTTGCTGGCACAAGCTGGGGAGCAGACGAAGGCATACTAAAGAAACTGTACACTGGAAGAGTGAGACCAGTTCTCGAGTATGGCATTGCGGCATGGACAACAGCAGCAAAGGCGAACTTCGATAAAGTTAGCAAACTTCAAAACCAAGCCATGAGAGTTATAACAGGAGGCATGAAGTCAACGTCACTTGTAGAACTTGAAAAGATTACAAAACTGCAATACATGACCGATAGAAGAGACTGCAGAGCCCAGCTGCAGTCAGAGAAACTCCGAAGACTGACTGACCATCCAATGCACCAGAGACTAAACAATTTGGGAAATGGGAAACTAAAGCGGAGAAACTTTACAGAAATAGCCAAAGCAAAGATGCACGAAGATCCCATAAACGCACTAACAACACCAAAACCCATCACTACTGTACGAAAACCTACCTGGAGGCAGGATATATTTCCAGAGGTGGTAGAAAATATACCAGGTATTGGAAACAAAAACTGCCAGACTGAAAAAGAAAGGAGAGATACTCCATAAGCTTTATATCGAAAAGCTACCCAAGCATGGGCTGGACCCATGCATACACCGACGGTTCTGTAACAAACACTACACAGAACGGAGGGGCAGGAGCATTCCTGAACCTACCAAATGGCAGACAAATAACACTGTCATTCGCTACTGGTAAGTACACAAGCAATTTCAGAGCGAAGGCAGAGGCACTGAGGGCGGCAGTGGAAGAAATGGTGACACATAAAGAAAATGAAAGCCATATAGTCCTGCTTACAGATGCTCTCGCCGTAGTCACAGCGCTAAAAAGCCAGAAAAACACTGAGCTTAATGACTTAAGAGCAGCACTCTGCAAAATGTGCCAGCAGTCCGCACCAAAAAGGGTAGTGGTACAGTGGGTCCTATCACACTGCAACATCAAAGGCAACGAGGAGGCAGACAGGCTGGCAAAAGAAGGTGCAAGACTACCACAAACAGATACTAGTATGACGTACGAAGAGTCAAAACGGCTTATCAAAGCCAGATACATGACCAAATGGGAAACCGAACATACTGGTTACACCAAAAACGATGCCTATTACCAGTTGAACCGAAGAGAGCAGGTCGTTGTCTTCAGACTTCGCACTGGCCACAATAGACTGAGGTACTACCTATTCAACAAATTGAAGATAGGTGGTACCGACGAATGCCCGTGCGGTACCGGTAAAATGACCGCTGAACATCTGCTGCAGAACTGCCCGACATACGAGGATCAGAGAGAGCAGATGTGGCCATCACCAGTGGAACTGCAAGACAAGCTCTATGGCAGCGGCGACAGCCTCAGGATGACCGCCGCTTTTTTCGAAAAAATAATGGTTACTGTCTGACTGCGTACGAAGAAGAAGAAGAATCAATTACGTCAGTATTGAGACAAAACTGGATATTCTAAAAATAACCAGAAGGAATGCTCCAGTGTATAGAATCAAGTAAGTATAAAGACAAAACTGGATATTCCCAAATAATCAAAAGGAATACGCCAGTGTATAAAATCAATTATGAGCCGGTGAAGCGGAGTGGTTAGTATACTGAATTCCCTGCTGAGCGATGGAGGTTTGATCCCCAGTTGCTGAGGGTTTTTCTCGATCTCAAAAAGGATCCCGGAGTCTACCCAGCCTCAAACATTGTGTGCGAGAATAACCTGGAAAAGTAAAGACGGCTAGGGTGATGTTCACCACATCAGCCCTAGTGTGCCGTTGATTATGAAAATTATGTGCACAGCATCATATCTCCACTATGCCCCACTATCGTGTTAACTGTATCTTCACTTTTATAGTATCAATTAAGAAAGTATAAACACAAAAATAACGCTAATAAAAAATACAGCATTAGCAGGAGAGATATAAAATAGCACGATAGTGTTAGAGGACTTTCACAATGTTGATATTGAGGACCCATTCCTCAGCGTAGCTGCTGGTCCCAACTTTGTCTCCTGCAGATCCTGCCTTGGGCCACGGAAGCCCAGTGCGTGGTAAGTGCTCTTCTAAAGGCATTTCGGATGTTGCAGCTTACAGCAAGTGAGTCTGACTAACGCATTGGAGGTCTTCCCCGCGGTCTCATCTTACCTGTGGGTACCAGACTGCTGCCGATGTGCTCCATCGATCATCGTTTCGTCACAACATGTGACCTGCCCATCTATCTTTTGCCTTGTCCGCATAGATTACCTTATCTTTCACCTGGGATAATCGTCTTATGTCAGAATATTTCACATTATTTCGGCTTAATAATAGTTCACTTCAGTTCAGACGCCATCTCCACGGCGAAGGTCTACTGCAGTGTGCTCCAACGTCCTCTGTCTCTTGTCTTAATGGAACAATCGGCCAGGCTTGAAAGAGGTGACCACACTACCGCCATTTTTTGTCTATTCTATACATTGAGGCGCTGAGGATACACACAGTGACCACGCAATCACGTTCAACATGACAGTTTCAGCTGAAATATACCTTCTGATGAGGCTATCATGACAAGCTCATTCTCCAAGGACGAATCGGGGCTAAGATTAATAAGATCGTCAGGCAAATTGAGGGCAGATGAGGATTGAGAGCAACTGCCAGTGGAGACAGCAGAGGTGTGCCGGGGTTGGCAGTAGAGGGCTGGCGTATTGGGAGAATGGCCGAAGGTCGTGCTGATTGTACTATTGACTCGCCCGGATTGGAGAGACTCGGGAGTCTGGTCTGAATAACAAGGCCGAGCCGAAATAGCTGGTACAGCTGAGGGTCTTCTTTGTATCATGGTCAGGCTGTGTAGGTCATGATCGTTGACAAAATCTGGGTATGAAAATGTGCGGGTATCTCTGTTGCTTTCTTGGTGGGCTGGAGAAGGTAAAGCTAAGAATGAATTTGTAGAGACAACAGCCCGAGCTTGAGAAGAGACTCGTTGGTTCGATGGGATTTGGGGCGGGAAGTGAGATCCAACATCGCTGCATTGGGTCTGAAACGCTGGAAGATTTGATGTCGGGAAAGGGTTATGTCCGCACATACTGTCATAAAGTGGACTGCCACTTACAAATGAAGCATCGCTTTGTTCGTCCTGTTGAAGTTGGTACTGGTAAGGCGGACAAGGACTTGGGGAGCACGAATTCTGTATCGGAGTGTAAGGTAATATTTGCTGACAGCCTCCAAAGTTCTGCTGAGGACCAACGAAAGGCAGGTCAGTATTACATCCAAGCTGTTGGTAGGCGAACATAGCGTAAGGGTCGACGGAGTATCTTCCGTTGAATTCAATAGAGTTCTCATACATAAACTGGTAAGGTTTTGGGTAAGATGATTCTGGAAGCAAAGTCCGTGGGTTGAGTTGCAGGCATGCTGCGACCATGTTCATAGTGTTTTGGGACAAGCCACGGGACAGCGCTTTAGCGAAGCTGACACTGTCGGGACGGAGACCCGACTTGAGGATCTCAGCAAGGACATGAATGTAATTCCTAGCTAGACGAAGGGTCTCGATCTTTGATAGTTTCTGGGTTTTGGAATGGCACGGCACATGATTTCTCAGCTCATCCAAAGCAGAGTTTAACCCATGCATTCGATTTCGCTCACGTGCGTTAGCTTTAACTCTCCTAACCTTGAGCTTTACGTGTCTGACTTTAGGTCCACCTTTCCTCTTTGGTCCTCTCTTCTTTCCTCTATTATCGTCAGTCTCCTCTTGACCTCCTATCTGCCTCTTCCTTTGAGCGTGATCTTCATCTAAGCTGTCTTTAGCATTAAAATCTTCACACCCATCATCTCCGGTTGTAGAGTCTGGCAAATCTTCAGTTTCGGAGGTAACAATCTCGTCGTCATCGTCTTCGTCGTCATCATAAAGGTCAATGAACTGGTCTGTACTAGAGCGGGTATCATTGTCACTGTCACTTTTGATAGGCATGGCGCTTTCTGTTGATGAGAAGAACAATACAACTTATGAAAATCTAGAAGGCAGGTAAATGGTTTATGTCAGCTGAATTTATGTTTGTGTATTGATGATGAGTCAATAGCTTTTGTATACAGCTGAATTTATGTTTATGTATTGATGATAAGTCAAGAGCTTTTGTATAGAGCTGAATTTATGCCTGGTAGTACGGTCGTTCTATGTTACAGTATTTTTATATTAATCTGTTACTGAAAGAGGGATGTCTAACATGGTGAAGCTTGTAACAAGCGTGTTCAATCCTATTATCTAACAAAGTAAATCGTATAAGACTTTAATTACAATGTCTTCACAGTGAAGCCTGTAAGTTCGTTCACAAAGTCTACCAAAGTGAAGCCTGTTACAGTTCATTCACAAAGTCTATCAAAGTGAAGTCTAATACAGTTCATTCACAAATCTACCAAAGTGAAGCATGTAGCAGTTCATTCACAAAGTCTACCAAAGGGAAGCCTATAGCAGTTCATTCACAAAGTTTATCAAAGTGAAGACTGTGGCAATTCATTAACAAAGCTTATCAAAGTGAAGCCTGTAGTAGTTCCTTCACAAAGTTTATCAAAGGGAATCATGTAGCAGCTCATTCACAAAGTATATCAAAGTCAAGCATGTTACACCTCATATATATATATATATAAGGACGCTTCCTATTTGTCAAACTAACGTTTTCTGTAAAAATAATAGTAATTAAAATATTGTGTGATTGAATGTTTGCTATCCTGAGATTAAAATAGTGGCAGGCAAAGATGGCAGCAGCATCAAACGTGTGCTGCGAAATGTGATCTCGAATGACTGTACATGTGAACATATTGCCAGTGTGTGTATCTGTAATGTAGACGTTTTAGCCAGTGTATGCGTGTGTATCTGCTTGTAATGTCGATGTATTGGCCAGTGTATGCGTGTGTGTTTCTGCTTGTAATGTCGATGTATTGGCCAGTGTATGCGTGTGTGTATCTGCTTGTAATGTCGATGTATTGGCCAGTGTATGCGTGTGTGTATCTGCTTGTAATGTCGATGTATTGGCCAGTGTATGCGTGTGTGTATGTTTGCAATGTGGATGTATTGGAAAGTGGGTGCGTGTATGAATCTGTTTGTAATATGGATGTATTGGCCAGTTCGTGTATCTGTTTATAATGAGGACGAATTGGGATCAAGATGTTGAGCAGCACATGCGCTGCAGCGGTCAGCGACTCATAGCTGACTGCTAGCGTCAGGGCCAGCGAACCAGAGCTGCCAAGACCCTTCTACACCTCCACTTGGTGATCCTAGATAACAGGCTGCAGCAGAGCAGACTGGCTACGGAAAAGGGATCGAAGAGGGAATGCTAATCCAGAGGTGCAAATATCGCAGTCAAGCTGTAAACTACGACACAACGCAATCCGTTCTCTGGACTACATTCTGCTATTTAGGGTTAGGTAGCGGGAGATTGAGAACGAGCGAAGCCAAGCCAAGCCAATGTGGACGTATTGGCCAGTGTATGGATGCGTTTGTGTATCTATTTGTAGTGTCGCAATCTTGGCCACCTTATGCGTATGTTCCTTGTGTGTTCCTTGTGTGTTCCTTGTGTGTTCCTTGTGTGTTCCTTGTGTGTTCCTTGTGTGTTCCTTGTGTGTTCCTTGTGTGTTCCTTGTGTGTTCCACAATGGCAATTTATTTCAATTCAGTAGTTTTGCTCATCCTTTCAATATGGGAATAAGCGGTAATACCAAGAAAAATCTCGGACATGCCCATTCAAACTGAACAAGAATTGATTTCGAACCCCGTATGTTTGTATTGCAAACCAAGCTTGCGCTCGATTTACACCGCTACACCACCCGCTCTCCCTTACGTTAACAACTTTGACATTGTTCTTTTTATCTGGTCGCCATGTTTCAATACATGAGGACACAATAAAAAAAAAGGTATCCCAAGGGAGGTAAGCTAATTAAAGGCAGGGGTTTCAGAAAGCATCAGCAAGTTCTTCAACGAATGACGTGGCATATGTTAATACCCAATGAAATGTTAACACCGATTATACTATGCTGGAAAGGTTATGATTAAATGTATAACTAGTTTATTACACACGTCAAAATGCAGGAAACCTAGTTGATGGTGAGGCCCTTCCATTGCACTTTGGTTGGGCTAGCTTCTGAGGGCGCACAAACCTAGCATAGGTACATACAGACGCACACATTCATCCAAACACTGGTTTATGCGTCCTGATATCGCCCAATGGACTACGGTCTGGGGTGGAAAACGGCGCGCCTCCACCAGTAGAAACTAGTGAGGCAAACATCTGAGCAAAAAAAAAAAGAATGGGCGGAGGTGGAGGTGCGAAAAGGGGGATGGGGGGTGGGGGTTATGCCTTCACCTTCCTCCGTACGTTCACAGATGTTAACTTGAATATATCTAAATAAAACAGTGGACAGCATGTAGTTACATGTATCTGTGTAGGATGTCTGGAAGCGTGGTATTGCCAGCTGCTGTGTATTTCGTAACCTAGAGCCAATCCGGATTAATGAATTTCTCATTATTTTCCGGGGACATTTGGTGTGAATATTGCGCTTGTGTGGATTTGACGGTTGTCTACTGTTACTGTCTACTGTTACTGTCTACTGTTACTGTCTACTGTTACTGTCTACTGTTACTGTCTACTGTTACTGTCTACTGAACACGTTGTCTATGATACTTGTCATCATTATATCGTGTGATATTTCATAATCAAGAAGGTGCAAATGGGTTACTTAAAACGTTCGACTAGTTATTGAATTGTCATTACCATTGATGAAATGTTTGTGATTTGTATTTTTTGTTCGAGCACAACATCACAATTTGGCTGGATTACCTCTCCTGCCTCCTGTCGGTTTCAGGAAAACCGGATTAACATAGTGCGTCTGTCACTGTGTGAATGGCATTGACTTTCACTCTGTGACAACACTGTATTAACATCTGGAACATTATTTTGTACTTACAGTTCCCTGTGCCATTTGTTATGAACGTAGAGATTTAGCCTGGTCGTTGTATATTCCAAACCTATTGGATGTCCAACTTCCGCTGCCATACGGCATACCTGTTTTCGGCAACGGCTTCGGGAGTAAACCCTGAAGAAAAATCTGCATCATGTGCTATCTCCAGTCGTCGCGATAATGTCTTGCCACTGGCCAAATGTAGCTCAGGAATAGAGTTTGAGGTTTACAAACTGCGCAAAACTTTCTCCTTTTAATCCAAATTACCGCATAAGACACCCATTTCAGCTGACAGAGCAAAGGAAAAGATTGTCCACATGACTGAACAGATAGAGTGGACATCGCCAGATATCGGACGAACGAACATTGCATGTATCTACTAAGACCGAGTTCGAGAACAGTATTGGTGACGACCAAATGGACGTCTCCTGGTCATCATATGTCGGCCATTTTGTAGCAGACGTCCAGCAGCATCCATCAGTTCCATTCCTAAAAATAATGAGGATAAGAATAAGAATAATATTCCGCTCAGGGAACCAAGACCCGTCCAGTAGAAGGTATGCAACGAGACTGATGGCTGAGGTCCATTAGGCTTGTAGTTCTGACGATGTGGAGGCGATTTGTCGCTGCCAGGTGATGCCCGGGCAACTTTTGGGCGCTTCGAGATTGGATAAGTTCTTTTTCTACATTTGATTTCGACAGCCAGGTGCATAATGTGGGGGTATATGACAGATAACATGATCAAAGATTGAGAGATGGCGTCGGTTCAGCATGGAAGAAATACTCTCGAGACGTGTTTCTCCGACGACCACAGTGTTGGTAATGAGGCCATACAAATGGTTTCCAAAGATGTGCCCCTGACTGCGTATGGAAGACGTAAATACTCTTCTGATCTCTTTGCAAAACCGTCCAAGTGTCGAAGCCATACTTAATGTTCTGAATAAAGTAGCTGGGTCGTATCATCAGTTCCATGAATAGATAGTTTCTCAAATGATTGTAACTTGTGCTAAGTTTGAATATTATCAATTGCCCATTTCGGTTCAGCTAATAAGATGCAACTTTTGTAGGCGGCATGGATACTCTAGTTCTCAATTGTTAATATATATTTCTTGGACAAACCTCTTGACCTTTTCATTAGTTAGACTCATTAAGAAGTGGGGTTATATTATTTCGCGAGGATAGTATGACAGCAGAAGGAATACTGATAGCAGTTGGCAGAGAGAGAAAAGGAGAGAGGAAATGTCCAGAAAATTACAGCTGGTGGCAAATGACAGCATAAATTAGTCAATGAAAATTGTTACAGATGCGTTGCCCGTAGTTGCAGCAGCACTGAGAAATCAAAACTGACGTATCGGGCTGAATTTACTTACAGATTTTGGATAATTATAATCAAAGAAAGCACCAGCCACAGAATTTACTCATTGCACTAGAGACAATGATGCGGTTAAAAGACTTTATATCCGATAGCAGTTTAAGGAGTTAGGGTTTGGTTGAACAAAATGTATCGGACTAACAAACATTTTACAGTCAATGGAAAATGAATTTTAACGAAATACAGTTAATAAGTGTATTGCCCAATTGACAGGTTTCATCAAGCATCAATTAATGATTGTATCTGTATTTGATAAATCAGATCCGGCGTCAGTTAGAAATTGTACTGTTATCTGGTGAGCCAGATCCGACGTCAGTTAATAATTGTGCCGTTATTTGGGGAATCCGATCCGGTGTTAATTAATAATTGTACCGTTATTTGGTGAATCAGATCCGGTGTTCATTAATAATTGTACCGTTATTTGGTGAGTCAGATCCGGCGTCAATAAATAATTGTACCGTTATTTGGTGTGTCAGATCCGGCGTCAATAAATAATTGTACCGTTATTTGGTGTGTCAGATCCGGCGTCAATAAATAATTGTACCGTTATTTGGTGTGTCAGATCCGGCGTCAATAAATAATTGTACCGTTATTTGGTGAAATTAATTAACGAGTCTAGTGCATGAGTTGTAGCAGTCAGCGGACCGTAGCTTATTGCGTGCGTCAGAGCCAGAGAACGAGAGCTGCCAATAACCTTACACACCTCCACATGGTCAGCCTGTATAACAAGCTGCAACACGGCGGACTTTCTAAGGAGAAAGGATCGAATAGGGAAGGGTAACACGGTACCAAAAATGCCTGTTAAAGTCGGATGTGTCAGACGGTAAAGTACAAAAAGCGCAGTCAAACTGTAATCTACGCCACAACTACGTCCGTTCTCCGGACATCATCCTGTTATTTGCAAAAGCCAAACAGTCAGTGAATGCATGGGTTCAGTTAGTACTTGGATAGTTCTCAGAACCCTCAGTGCATGCATGGTCCAGTCAGTACTTGGATAGTTCTCAGAACAGTCAGTGCATGCATGGTCCAGTCAGTACTTGGATAGTTCTCAGAACAGTCAGTGCATGCATGGTCCAGTCAGTACTTGGATAGTTCTCAAAACCGTCAGTGCATGCATGGGTCCAGTCAGTACTTGGATAGTTCTCAAAACTGTCAGTGCATGCATGGTCCAGTCAGTACTTGGATAGTTCTCAAAACCGTCAGTGCATGCATGGGTCCAGTCAGTACTTGGATAGTTCATAGAACCGTCAGTGCATGCATCGGTCCAGTCAGTACTTGGGTAGTTCTCAGAACAGTCAGTGCATGCATGGTCCAGTCAGTACTTGGATAATTCTCAAAACCGTCAGTGCATGCATGGTCCAGTCAGTACTTGGATAGTTCATAGAACCGTCAGTGCATGCATCGGTCCAGTCAGTACTTGGGTAGTTCTCAGAACAGTCAGTGCATGCATGGTCCAGTCAGTACTTGGATAGTTCTCAGAACCGCCAGTGCATGCATGGGTCCAGTCAGTACTTGGATAGTTCTTAGAACAGTCAGTGCATGCATTGGTCCAGACAGTACTTGGATAGTTCTCAGAACCGCCAGTGCATGCATGGGTCCAGTCAGTACTTGGATAGTTCTCAAAACCGTCAGTGCATGCATGGTCCAGTCAGTATTTGGGTAGTTCTCAGAACCGTCAGTGCATGCATGGTCCAGTCAGTACTTGGGTAATTCTTAGAACAGTCAGTGCATGCATGGGTCAAGTCAGTACTTGGATATTTCTTAGAACAGTCAGTGCATGCATTGGTCCAGTCAGTACTTGGGTAGTTCTCAGAACCGTCAGTGCATGCATCGGTCCAGTCAGTACTTGGATAGTTTTTCTCTAAGTATCTCACGCATTGGGTTGATACTCACACGCGGGAAGATAAGTGCGACGCGGCAATAAATAAAAAGTAATGAACAGCGGAAAAGAAGTCTAGAGCAACTAAAGTTTCATGGAATGTAGCTCAAGGAAAGGAAAGGCAGTCCCATAACGGACTCTGCAGTCGGGGTTGAAGTGTTAGTCTTCATTGTACTAATTCACTGCTTTGTGTGGTGGGGCGAGGGGGAAGGGGGGTGAAGGAGTTCCCTTCCTCGCTTCATGTTTCCTTCCAAAGCATCCATCAGGTACCCATTTGTAGCTCGATCGACTGGAGCTGCCGGTAACTATATATTTTTGCCATAAACATCCATACACTAATCAACCGCTCGCTCAAGACGACGGTCTAACATTGGAATCGAGGAAGAACATATATTGCTTAGAAATATTCAGTCTATTTATTTATGTACAATAGTATTAGTTAATTAATCTGATTGAAAAATTATGTTACCAGAATATCATTAATCGATTAATCTGACAGTGGTAATATGACAACAGAATAACATCGATGAATTAATATAACAGGTAGAATCTGAAACTAGGATAACATTGTTTAATTAATCGTATAGCGATAATCTGAATCTAGGTAAACATCGATGAACTAATCGTATAGGGATAATCTGAATCTAGATGAACATCGATGAATTAATCTTATATGGGTAATCTGGATCTATATTATTATCGATGAATTAATCGGATATGGATAATCTGAATCTAGATTAATATCGATGAATTAATCTTATAGGGGCAATCTGAATCTAGAATAACATTGATCAAATAATCGTATAACGATAATCTGAAATTAGAATAAGATTGATTAATTAATCTGATAGAGAATATGTATTTATAATAACATTGATCAAACAATCTAATAGTGATAATCTGAAACATGAACTTACACATGAGCATTCTTGGAAGTAATGGACTGTCTCTGACCTTGACCCTTGATAATTACTCCGTTTTAGTATATCTCCTTCTAGCTGATCCAAACGTCCAAGTGGCAGTAGGCTTTATAGCACTTGTCTCTCAACGCAAAAAAAGAGCAAAAAAACTGGCAGGATATGGTTCTCAGCCTCTGTGCGTACCAGTCAACCAAGTTGTAAATGGAACCTGATCTTTTTTAATTTACTGAAGGCAAGACAGCAATAAATGTGTTAGTTTCTTCGAGTCACACAAAAAAACTGAGATTTAATTCGGTGAAGTCTTTATAATTCGATCCCCATCTATAATACTTTCAATTGAAATTACATTGACCAACAACTGTATTGCAACTAGCGCAGCATCCTAGATATGTCATGAAGCAAGCTCTGGCCAGTATTGTTCCTATCCCAACTTTAGCGAGGTCTGTCACTTACTGTAGAACACACGGTTTTTACAACTCTTACACTTCCTTAGCAACTGCCATTTCCGATTTCCTGCGCATGCGCCACCAGGCCAGTTATTATGCAAATAATCGTAGTATCAAGCAAGGTTGGCTTTAAACACGTCTTATGCCATCTGTCAGTATTTGCTTTGTCAATGTCTAGCCGGCCATGTAAAGCCCTCCCTCTTTCTAAGGCCCGGGTCTGGCATGGTGAAATATTATCAATTCATTTCTTCATAGTCTGAGACGCAGAAATTAAAGCATGCTTCCAGAAAATTTATCCAGCCGACTAGTCAGTCTTGCAATTTGCGTCTGATTGGAAAATGAGTTAAAGAGGTTGAGAGATTGTTTACTCGACAAGAATGGACTGATAACCTCTCCTCAAACGACCTGAAATCTCATTCAAACATCAGCTGAACAGGTCCTTAACCTTTGGTATCTGAGCAGTGCTTGCGACTTCTGTGTGAGCAAATTTTGGGTACATATCAGGAACAGCGTTTGCACCAATCAGCGCTCGCTTTCGACCTCGATTCAGGAAACGGGCAGTGCAAAGGCGGGGTCTTAGTCTTTGTTTTCCCAGTTATTTTATATTATCTGAACAAGGGGGCGTGAGCGACCTCCACCTCGGTGTGAGTGTCCTGTGACTGTCATCATAAAACTAACGACATCTAGGGGCCACGACATCAAGCTGGACAATGTGTGGACAACTGAGAGACCAGCGGCCAAAACATAGATTTGTTTATCCGCTGGAAACGCCCATTAAGTACGGTCACATGCACAGCCCATTATTGTCTGAAACGTGTGTTGACAAAATGCTCGAAACCAGCTTTTAAAAACAAGTTGTGGTCATCATTCGCAGACCACGCTAAATGTGTCACCGTCGCTTCATGGAAAGAGTTAATCGAGATCCATGTCTGACAACGACTAATGAAAACATAAAGACAAACATGGAAGAATTCATATTTAAATAAACTCAACTCACTATTGTAATCATGCGAGGGGTGCTTAAATTAACTTAACTCAACGTCTTCATACTGGATTAGAAGACTATGCAGAGTCTGTATACAACCAGTTTCATTTACATTACCTTGCTATAAAAGCTATGCGCATCCAATTTATTCTTAAATGCATTAATTGTCCCTGCCTCCACTACCTCATGTGGCAATGCATTCCAAACATTCACCACTCTCTGACTAAAAAAATATTTTCTATTATCTAATCTGAACCTTTCTTTAGTTAATTTGTAGCTATGCCCTCTTGTTCTTGTGGGTAGTTGTATTTTGAAAAAAAAAACTTGTTGTAGTCTAATTTATCCATTCCTTTGATCATCTTATAAACCTGCATTGTCACCTCGAATTTTCTCTTCTCAAGACACTGTGGGACACTGGGAGTTGTTTTTAGTCGTTCCTAATAACTGTAATTTGGAATCCCACTATCAGCTTTGTCGCTCTTTTTTGAATTATTTCCAGCATGTTTATATCCCCTCTACAGTAAGGACTTGACCCCTGTACGCAGTACTTCCATCTAGGTCTAACTAATGCTTTATACAGTTTGACTATCACTTCCTTGCTCATTAGTTTAATATTTCTTTTTATCATACTTGTCATTGCATTCGCCTTTTTCACTGCTACCTGAACTTGCTCACTCACCTCACCTGTATGATCTATTATAACCCCTAGATCCCTTTCCTTATCTATCTTTCTAATATTGTTCTCGCCCTTTCTGTAATTGTGTTCCATATTGGATATATTGGATATATATGTTCCATTTTGGATATATTGGATATATGTTCCATATTGGATATATTGGATATAATGTTCCATATTGGATATATAAGTTCCATATTGGATATATATCTTCCATATTGGATATATATGTTCCATATTGCAAACATTGGATATATATGTTCCATATTGGTTATTGGACGAGGAGGATGTCGTTTGTTTGTTTGTTTGTTTGTTTGTTTGTTTGCTTCGAATGCCCACAATCAGTAGGTTTACTTTTTTGTGCGCCCTGAAAATGACGTTAAATGGCTGATCGCAGTAGCTTTTCTCACATCCCGAACATGCTGATTAAGGTGGATCGGGGTCCTCCAGGCGGTTGTGCTATGCTTGACTTAATATGCTTGTCGCTCACTACTACGGGGATCACGTCGATGGAAACAACCTCTTTCCATGAAGGACTATGAGGAAGCCGAGGTGAGGGTCTTGGCCACTATGTTTGACTGACCCTGACTAACATGTCTGATCAGTATGCTATGCCTGACCCTGACTAACATGTCTGATCAGTATGTTGTGCCTGACCATGACTAACTTGTCTGATCAGTATGCTATGACTGACCCTGACTAACATGTCTGATAAGTATGTTGTGCCTGACCCTGACTAACATGTCTGATCAGTATGTTGTGCCTGACCCTAACTAACATATCTGATCAGTATGCTGTGCCTTAACAGATGTTAGTCTTCCTCCCCGGACAATGAGGATAACACCACTGAAACCTCCCAGAGCATGTTATAAGTGGCTACTATATAGGGTTGTATTAAGGAATTGCGACCTCAACATCTAAAACCATCGTTAATTAAACCGCCACAATGATGGGATACAGGCTTCATGTGAGAGATGGGATACAGGCTTCATGTGAGAGATGGGATACAGGCTTCATGTGAGAGATGGGATACAGGCTTCATGTGAGAGATGGGATACAGGCTTCATGTGAGAGATGGGATACAGGCTTCATATGAGAGATGAGATACAGGCTTCATGTGAGAGATGGGATACAGGCTTCATGTGAAAGATGGGCAATTGTGCTTCACGGGAGATAAAAGACGAATAATAAATTAATCATTATTATATTAGCAATGATATAATCAGTGAAATCTGATGAATGGCTCTATCAAATTAAATAAAGTCTCATAACAGAAAATGTCTTAGTGGATCCAGTGTTAGAGGCTTCATTGTACTTTGCCACAGCGTGTGTTAAGAGGGATGACAGGCTCCCTTCTACACTGCCCATCTTTGCTTAAGCGTAGACGATGCCTCCCCCCCCCCCTAAAAAGGGACATTTATACAGCTGAGTTAACTGAAGAGTGCCTAGTATCGAGAGTTGAACCCTATGCCTTTGTCGTGAAAAGTGAGTACTCTATCATTGCACTTATCAGACTTCTGGCCTCCCTTCACTTTCCTGTCTTATTTCTTTTTAGAACTGTGACTTGTTTCTGTACATGCACTATTGCTGTGTTGTTTTCCAATGTATGTGTGACTGATAAATATTTCTTTAGGATAAGGAATAAAGGTCGCTTGCATTGGAAGTTCCGTACAGAACGGAGGATAGGTTTTTATTTAGCAATCGACAGGACAAAAAACTACGGCATTATCAAGTGTCAAACCCTTGCCCGTTCCAGACTAAGAGACCAGTATCTTAACTGACCAGCCATCAGATGTTACTTAAACATCAATTTTTTCATTCCTAAGCCAAAGTCGAGTAATTCACAATTCCAAGTATAAGTATTGTGAATACAAGAAACGTATTGTTTGATGAAGAATCAATTATTTACTATTTATAAGAGTGAGAGTTTTTGCACGGCGTGGGCTCATGATTAAGTGACACAGCTCACAACTAGAAGGTACTGAGTTCGATCCCCATCACAGCACCGGCCGTTACCCAGGGGAAGCAAACCTTTAGAAAATGCAGGAGGAAGCAGACCCTTACATAAAATGGATGCTGAAGTCGGATGCACTGGGCCGAGAGGCTCAAAATAAAAACCACAGTGCAACGCACACCGCCTTGGGGATTAGAGAAAATAAGGTGAACGGAAAAAAAAAGGAACCAAAAAAAAAAAAAAGAGTGTGATAAATGACCTGCGTATACTCTTCCTCCCTATCATCCAAATACAGCGTACATCACATTATTAATACAAAACCGTCTGATGGTGTAGTCATCATCGCTTCGCAGTGGGCATTTACATTTAAAAAGGAAAATAATCAATGAAAAGATAAAGGTAAAGGTGGGTTCCATGGCAACAACTGCCGTCAGGGATTAAGATAACTTTCCATGGAATGAGTTGCAGCCTATACGAGGTGGGGTGGCCAGTTACGTTTCTTGCTGTTTATGCCTTTCTTAATTTATACGTCGGGTACCCATTTACAGCTAGATTTATTGGATTAGGGCACGGAATTTTTTCTGTCCAACCTGGCGCGGTGTAATCCTAGTCTCAGCAAGCCAGCTCAGTGTCGACAAGGTCATACGCTTCACTCAATCAACGCGTTATATTTCAGGAAGAACAATCGATTCATGTTTATCTTACAAAAGAACAGCAATTAATTAATGACTATTTAATAAAAGGAGAATAATCAAATAATTGTTGTCTATTTAGAAGAACATTCAATTCATTATTATCTGTTAATAGAAATACAAAAATCTTTTTTTAAAAGAAAGCAATCTATTCATTATTATCTATTTCAAGAAAAACAATATATTCATTATTATCTGTTACATGAATAACAATCTGTTCATTATTATCTATTGCAAAAAAGGCAATCTATCCAATATAACATATTACATGGAAAACAATCAATTCATTGTTATCAATTGCAAGAGAAACAATCTATTCATTATTATCTATTGCAAGAGAAACAATCTATACATTATTTATCTGTTATAGGAAAAGCAAATTTGTGCAACGTTTTTAATTACTGAGAAAAAAAGTCCGCTTGTTCCTGCAGTCGTCTCGCAGAGACAAACCTGAGTTGTTTTTTTTTCTGATACACTGATATAATAAATTGATGTTTTTCTGAGGATTTCAAACTGTGACCCTCTGGTCGATAGACCGCCATCCTATCCTATCCGCTTGACCTCCTGCTGCATGACTAATGACTACTAGTACATGTAAAGTGAACATTTAATTAACTAGCAAACCGTCAATGTCCGATACACTGTCAAGTGGGAACTGTTTTTTGATTAGTTCACTAACTTTAGCTAACACAGACTTTAATGTACAGCACTCGAGACCTAGTCGTGCTTCAGGAAACAGGATATGTTATAGCAGTCGTGGTCAACGTGGTGGGATTGGCCATAGAATACTGTAGATATAGGCCTTCTGAATAACGGAGAAATCAGTTTGAAACGTCACATTACAAGGCTGACTTAATAACGGAACTTGTATGTGTCAACTATCAGTGCAACTATAATAGTGTGTTCGGGGAAACAATGATGGATATGCAGTTGCATTCAGGGCACGATTTTGTGAAAGGTTCACTCTGAACAGTGATTTGTTGTGTTTTGTACAGTGAAATTGTTTACTTTCTCTGTGTGGAGCATGGATTGATTGTAAACTTTGGCATAAAATGAGTTCCATTATTTAGTCGGCCTTGCAATGTGACTTTTCAAAGGAATTTTCCCAGTGAGTTAGGAGACATATCTAAAGTAGGTCATAGATCGGCACTGTAACCTTCATATTGATGAGTTTTTTTTCTGTGAAGTGTAACAGTGAATTAAAGCCAACAGAACTCTGCTCTACCTTCTTCTGTGAGTTCCAGAATAAAAAGGAGTCAATGTAAATAGCTACAAATACATCAATTCTATCAATGGAGGCTCAATAATGCGGTTTTACAGAAGAATAGTAAAAACGCAATAAAAATTATTTTACTTAAGAATATTTACAATTCTACAAACGGAGGCTCATTAAATCTAGATTTGGGGACGGCGTGGGCTACTGGTTAAGTGACACGGATCACAACCTAAGGTGCTGGGTTTGATCCTCATCATAGCACCGGCCGTTACCCAGGGGAAGCAAACCCTTAGAAAATGCAGGAGGAAGCAGACCCTTACATAAAATGCATGCTGAAGTCGGATGCACTGGGCCGACAGGCGCAAAATAAAAACCACAGTGCAACGCACACCGCCTTGGGAAATAGATAAATAAGGCGAACGAAAAATAAAAATGTAGTTTTACAGAAAAAATATTAATAATTCCATAAATAGAAGACCTCCACGTGTGGTTTTACGGAAGAATATTAGCAATTCTATAAATGGAGGTCCAATAAGTTTAGTTTTTTAAAAGATTATTAAGAATCAAATAATAGAGGTCCTATAATTGCTTGTTTTCTAAAGAAGAATGTTAATAATACAATAAATGTGGGTTTATATGAGAAAAATAACATTTCTATAATTGGATACCCAAAAGGAGTTGGTTTACAGAAGAATATTTACAGTCATACAAAGGGAGTTTGTAGTTTAACGGGGTTTTGCAAAGCGATCTTGACATTCTAGTAAAGGCAACGTTACAGAAGAATATTAACATTACTATAAAGGTAAGCCCAATAAGTGTGGTTTTTATAGAGAAACGCTACAATCCTAAAAATAGAGAAACGCTACAATCCTATAAATAACAGACCAATAGGTATGGCAATATAAAGTATTTTTATATTCAATAAGAGTGGTTTTACAGAAAAATGTAAACAGATCAATAAACGTGGCTTTACAGAAGAATGTTAACAATAAAATAAATCGGTTTTTACAGAAGAATGTTAGCAGCCAACTAAATGCAATTTTTCAGCAGAATATTAACAATCCAATAAATGTTGTTTTACAGAGCGATGTTAACAATCAAAAAACTTAACCTAATAAATATGGTTTCCGGAAAAGACGATTAACAATCCTATAAATAGAAATCGAAAATGTAGATTACAGAAGAATTTTACAGTCAAATAAATATGGTTTCACAGAAGAATATTAAGAATCCTATAAATGAAGGCCCAGTAAGTGTTGTTTTACAAACGAATGTTAACAGTCCTATAAATGAGGCTTCATAATTATGGTTTCACAGAAGAAAGTTAACAACCAAATATAAATGATTTTAGAGAGGAATATTACCAATTAAATAAGTGTGATTTTAAAGACGAAAGTTTGCAATTCTACTAAATTTTACGGAAGAATGTTTAAAATTCTGTAACATGAGGTCTAATAAATATGGTTCTAAGTCAGAATGTTAATGGTCTAATAAATGGAGGCAGTAAATGTGGTTTTACGAAAAAATTTTGGCAATTCAATAAACGTAATTTTACAGATGTATGTGAACAATCCTGCTAAAAGTTGGCCAATTAGTTTAGTTTTACAGACGAATGTTAACAATCATGTAAATGGCGGCCCAATAAAAACAATTTACACAAGAATATTAACAATTCAATACAGGAGGTTTTGCAACATTATATTAACAATTCAATAAAGATGTTTTTACACAAAAATGTTAGCAATTCAATAAAGGAGGTTTTGCAAGAGAATGTTAATAATCAAACAAAGATGTTTTTACACAAGAATATTAACAATTCAATAAAGGAAGTTTTACGAAAGAATGTTAACAATCCTATAAAAGAAGGTCTATCAAAAGTGTTTCTGCAGAAGAATTTTATCAATCATATAAATAGAGCCGATAAAACATTGTTGGTTGGTTGGTTTTTGATCTAGAAGCCATTGGGCTCGTGCTACCTGACCCAAAGCCATATACTGTATTTGTAAGTGTTTGTTTGCTGTTGTTAAGTTCCCTACAGAGTATTCCATTTGTCTGGCCTCGGAGGAAGAAGCTCTTTTCTAACACCGACAAGCCTAGGAAATTTAAAAAAAAAAAAAAAGATGGTGTTCAACAGTTTCATAGGGATGTGTGCACAGCTGGCACTCTAGAGTATATTCTGGTTGGATTCTGTTCAAGTGACTGTTAAGTTGTATGTGTTAAGTGCGAAGTCGGAAAATGGTGCTTTGATCTCTAAATTTTAGGAGGTTTATGTTGTCTTTGGGATTTGGGATCGCCATATGTTTGTAGATTTTTCTTCCAGTATTTCCCATTGTTCATCTATTCATCCAGACCTCTCTGTTCACAGTCTTCGGTAGTTGTTTAGCCGTCTTTAAGGTTGTTTGCGTGTATTGTTGTTCTTGCCTTGATCCCTTCTTAGCCAGTCCGTCTGCCTTGCCATTGCCTAGTGTTTATGAGTGACCAGGGATCCATTTCATAACTATTTTGACATTATGGGATGTGATAAGTTGGTTGGCAGCTAGGGATATTTGTGTAAGTTCAGGCTTAGATCTTCCAGATGGTCTCCATGGCGAAGTGGTCAAGTCGTTTGCCTCGTGTTCAGACGATCGGTGTTCGAATTCGAAATGCGACCGTCGGTTCAAGATGGCAGTTTATTTTTCCAGAGATCCGTTGGTTCATCGCTGGAGCTACGGAGTTCGGTAGGCGGTATACAGTTCTGCAGAGAGAGATCGAACCACATGGGGAGACCCGAGGCGAGGAAGTGGAGCCCTCGCATTTAACCTTTTATTTATCTTCCAGAACTTAAAGGGACAAATAATGAGTCTGTAAAGATTGCGATGTTTCCGGCTTATGATGTGAAGGCATCAAATACAATTCTTTAGTGGCACAGATCTATTTCCAGTGCTGTTAACTGCCTCATAATTTGAACATATTTTCCCAAAGACATCAAACGGTGAATTAGATGTTCTGTTTAACATTGAGTAACCAGCGCAGAATCACGGGTCAGTGGATACCGTCTCACTGCGGAGTACCAGGAAATAAGAGAGCTGACACACTGGCGAGGGAACGTGCCGCAGACGAGCAACCAGATATACCAGTTACATATTATCAAAAGAAAAAGATGATTAAATCAATAGGAAAGCTTCCAACAGAAATACAAGATGACTATCAAAATATAAGAAGGCAAGAGCAGATTGTCATACTGCGCCTCATAACGGGACACAACCGACTCCGCAGCCACATGTATACAAAATGCAGGATTGGCAAGTATGTGTACATGTGAACAGGCACCCCGGACTGCGGGGTATATACTTCAGGACTGTCCAGAGTATGCGATACTGAGGCGGACATACTGGCTAAGAGAAACAACACTGGAAGGGAAACTATATGAACCTACGTGTGAGCTACAGAAGACAGTGAGGTTCATACAAGAGACAACTTTTCAAATGTAGACATACTCCAAGCGAACGAAAGAAGAAGATGTTCTGTCTGGATATGTTATGTAGACTTCATATCCTGCTTTAATAGTGGCCTTAAAAGTAGGCGAATCAGTATATCCACTCCTTATGGTAGACGTCAAACGTTCTCAGCAATGCTCTCATAAGACTTACAGATCAGAAATTCTTGTTTTATTGTGTATGGTGGCAAATTTCTTGTTACTCTCTGTGTTTCTTGTCTTTTATTTGGGAGGTCTTGTCTTTTGTATTTAATCTCACTGAGGTATTGGTGGACTGACTGTTATTTTATTCTTTTCTTCTGTTGTCATTTTTTCTACACGATGTCTATTAGGATGGTCTTTGATAATTCTTTGGTTCCTCTCATAAACTTTCATAGTGCCCACATCTTTTCGCATCTCATGGGGCTCCACATTCACGTGAATTACACATGCCGCAGTGTGTGTTGATCTCATTGCTCCACCAACAAGGCGTAGAGCATTGTTCTGCACTCTGTCCAGGGATTTTGCATTAGTCGTCAGCTTCTTCTTTTTTTTATTCTCCGTCTGCGTCGTCGTGGTTGTTCGTTCTTAAACTCCCGCTACAAAGCCATGACAAGGGATTAGCAAGTAGCAGGATGTAGTCCAGAGATGCATTGTGTCGCAGTTTACAGCTTGACTGCGATATTTGCACCTTTCGGTCTGACACATCCGAATTCAGTATGACATTTTTAGATACTGAGTTAATCTTCCCTCTTCGATCCCTTCTACTTAGCCAGTCTTCCCTGTTGCAGCCTGCTATCCAGGATCACCACATGGAGGTGGAGAAAAGTCTTGACAGCTGACTCCAGCAGTCAGCTCTGGGTCACTGACTGCTACAGCTTATTTACTGCTCAGCATCTTGATCCCGGTCTGTCAGCATGTTGTCAGAAGTACACTGCTGTATTCTAAAGCAGGACGAACTTCTCCAAAAACCTGAGGGAAGCTAGACGATGAAGGCATCATTTATTTGCTTACGATATTGTTAGTAAGGATTAACTGCGTTACTTGTTATCCTCACTCTCTCGTCTCGAGCCGTCCGACCCCAGTGGCAAGTCAAGGACAAGACGACTAGGGGGCGACTGCGAGATGCAGGGATCTCCGCATCAAGCACCCGTGAAAAAGACGGCGGAGTACGGAGTCGAAACCAGAACACCTGATCACGAGGTCGACGGCTTAACCACTTCGCCATGGAATCCTCTGTTTTGGACATATTAGGATGCACACAAGAGATGTATAATGCGACGAAAATAGTGGCACTCGATTGAAAAAGAGAAAATATAATGACAAAGAAAGAAGGTATTGACCAATTTAACATACGATACGATAGTCAGCAAAAGAATGGACACACATCAGTAGATATATAGAGTCATGATCGTTGATACGGCCTGAATGACAATATTATGAAAAAAACAACCGAAAAAGCAATCGAACAAATATAAAATAAAAACACACTGTTCTAATCAACCAACACATATGGTACATTTCGTTTGTCAGCGTTCTGTTGAATTATTGCCGCTTCATTTTTCTATATTCGTAGTATAAAATTACAACTGATTATGACCGCTTTCAAAATCTTGCACCGAAGTGCTGTGTGATTTCTCATTAAGAATGAGAACACAGACAGTATGAACATTTAACCAAGGAGATTCGTCATTTACATTGCGTCAAAAATATATTGTTAAATACTGCAAAAGGTCAAGAACTTCAGGTTCAAAGTCTTGAAAATATATAATAATGGAAAATGGGAGGTGCAAAATGGAAACCAGGAGGAGGAAATGATGATCAAATCTGTTTTCCCCAAAAATGTCATAAACTGATCTTGAGCTTGATGATCCGTTCCTCAGAGTAGCTGCAGATCCCAGCTTCGTTTCCAGCGGACCTTGTCTTGGGCCACGGAAGTCTAGTGCGTGGTAACCCTCCTCCAGAGACGTCTCGGATGTTGCTGTGTACAGCAAGGGAGTCTGACAACGATTTGAAGATCTTCCCCGCTCTTCTTTCCACATGCGGTACCAGATTGCTTTAGCCGTGCTCCATTGATCATTGTTTCGTCGCAGCATGCGACCTGTTCATCTCTGTTTGTCTGCATAGATTACCGCATCATTCACCAAGGATAATCGTATGTCAGAATTGTTGAGCATTTGTATACGTAGGTTGAGGACAGGGATTCCGACCAAGCGTCTCTCAAGAGAGACCAGGGTCACTCTCAATTTGTAATCCAGTGATTTTGTGAGTATCCATGTCTCAGCACCGTAGCACCTACCGCAACATGTCATTTACAGACATTTAAACAAGTCACTCATAATTGAAGATTGAGTTTGATCAGGTGTTACGTATAGTCGCTTTTGTTGTATGACGTAGAAGTTCCGCTAAGATGGCGACCAAGCAACAGCTGCTCTCGTGCTCTGCGATTTTCATGTGGTTTGTTCGTTCCAATTAATGTATTAATGTATGGTGCGCAGTGTTGTATGGCGATCGTTTTCTAGCACGTTCTACGCTATTCAGTTCAGTTCATCCCGTAACCCATCAGGTCGATGGGGCACAAATGAAGACACTCCCAAAATACCCATCAGCAAATCGGAAGTTTGTGATAAGCAATAGATTTAGTTTTTGTCCTCATGTGTGATTCTTAGGATTGAAATCACTTGGTGGCGCCCATCTCCTCTCCAAGCTGCGGTGGGACAACGTCTGCATTTAACCTGGAGGAGCCCGTCCCCCCAGGCGAGCCATTGCCTCGTTAGCCTAGAGCCTCACGGGTCTAGTTGCCCAGTGCGTACCCTGAGGAGGTGAGGTTGGCTTGTGAGCTCACTTAATCAGCAGGCTACTAATTTCACTTTTCACTCTTCCAGGAAAGAGCTAGCTGACCTCAGCGCCACTGGAATGTGGTGCCGAGCATGAGCACACCTTACGCTATTCACAGTAACCATATGTGTGTAATTTTTCTCGGCATTCGGAGAAAACACGGTCTGTTTTTCATGTGTTATAGAATACACGTTGTTGGATTGGACGTTACTGCAGATTGCGCACCGTTCTTGGATGGTGCGCACGACCTACTTGGAAATTGCGTCCATTTTCATTGCATGCCACGACCGGAATCTCCCCTCAGCACTGGGTTAATGGTCTCTCACCTAGACATACACATGTGGGCGCTGGTCAACAACAGCGCTATTAGTTGGAGGATAATATCAAAAGGTGGACAGGAAAAAGCTGGACATATTGGACCATCGAGGCAGGAGACAGATTGCAAAAAAAAACTCATTGCAATCGGGCCCTTCTGTGGAGATACCACATGAACTGAACTCAACTGATCTATTGCACTGGTTATAAATGTAAATATTTTTTGTTTACGACACGAGGCTACAAGCACAACATTTGTAGGTCTTATTTTACTAATTTGCTTGGCAAGTTACAGGGAAACTATTCTCGGCCTTCCACGGTGAGGTAAAATTTGGTTCTCCGGAATGTCTCCATCTTCTGACCCAGTAGCCTCAATTTAAAAAAATACATTCAACGTCATAATGTGCTTTACGTGTACTATGTCAAGAATTGACTTCCATTTGCTAGGTCACAGATGATATGCTGTGTAGTACGTCATCGATGGATAAATAATTGAACAAGTATACAAGTTGACATATTTAAGGCAAACCATCACAGAAGATTCTCACAGATTCTCACAGACGGAAATTAAGACAAGTGTTGCATAGACAAAAATTATCTTTAGGAAAAACATACATTTTTAACTTCAAAGTATGTTCGGATAGAATTGAGGAAAATAATTTTCCCATTTCATATATGGCCAATTGCACTGCATGGGGCTGATACATGAAATACACGAAGGATAAAAAAGCTTGTAAGTGTTTGGAATGGGATGTTGCCGAAGAAAGTAACGAAGTGAAGTTTGACATATAGAAGATCCAAAGCCCATGTTATCATTTAGGCCGCGTACGGGATTAAGACGCCGAGCAGCGAATGAGCTGCAGAGGTCAGCGACCCATAGCTGACTGCTAGCGTCAGGGCCAGCGAACCAGAGCTGCCAAGACCCTTCTACACCTCCACGCGGTGATCCGGTATAACAGGCTGTAGCGGGGCAGGCTGGCTAAGGAGAAGGGATCGAAGAGCGAATGCTAACCCGGTACTCAAAAAATGTTTGCTGAAGTCGGATGTGTTGGACCGAAAGGAGCAAATATCGCAGTCAAGCTGTAAACTACGACTTAACGCATTCCTTTCTCTGGACTACATTCTGCTACTTAAACCCTTTCAGGGTTTGGTAGTGGGAGATTGAGAACGAACGAAGCCAAGCCATTTAGGCAGCGTACAAAGACAGATATTGAAAATGATGCAAAATCCAAGATTATTCTTGATTGGGAAACGGCATGGGACACCTCACTGGTGTAATCCAAAGGAATGCAGAGCATGGCAATTTGGCACCAACTCAGCTACATGAGCTACCGGAATGAGTTCGCAATTTTGAAACCAGCTGTTTTAGGTGATACCACTCCGGATTTTTTGTCTGGGTTTACTCCTGTATCACTACCCTCTCTCAAGGTTTCCACAAGGCAGTGGAGTCATTGCCCGTAGATGCTGGTTAGACATCCCAATGTACTCTCATAGTCCCAGAACTAACCAGCACTTCCTGGCGCTTGTGGGATTACAATCAGAGTTCCTCCTCTCCTAGGCGAACTGTCTAAACAGGCTAACGAGCTTGGTCTACCTGGTTTCAGTGCAAGAGTTTACCTTCTCTCAGATTAGCTGTCTACCCGGGTTTAGTGTAAGAGTTTAGTTTCTCTTTGATTGGCTGCCAATCAGGGTTAATGAGCCAGATCTCCCGCCCAGTTATTCCACCGGGTACTCGGTCGCGACCCACAGCAGGCTCTGTAAGAAACATGGGTCCCCTCATGAAGGGGCTGCTGCGGACACAATAATGTAGGAGAAGCCATAGGCATGGAAACTCCTGAACGACAAGCCGAACAGTAAATCCAGCGGCGATCTCTACACCTGGAAAGGAGAGGCTATAACAGACGCTTCACTTTCTTTTAACGAGTGAGACGTCCAGCCCACATCTCGCTACACCTCCCCCTCCCTCCCCTATAATACTATTGCCCAAGAAAACGGCTAAACAGTATCTGGTCGACATGTCAATTTCCGACAATCAGCTAATTATGCACTTGCACTTATAAATATCTTCAGATTAGGTGATTTCTTTATCTGAGGTTTTAATTACTGAAAGGCGCAATAAATGAAAAGCAGACATGATGCTAGTATTAGACAAATATTTGTTCTCTCTTGTGAGAACAGATAATAAAATCAGAAAAAGAAAAAACAAGATTCCATAAATAAATGGAGGATGGAAAAGATAAAAACAAGTCCATAAATCAAGGGAGAAAGCGAAGCGGCAATTAAGATTCTATATATGTATATTAATAGACAGAGCGGAGATAAGTTTGATTTCATACATAAAAGAAGGAGTAAGAAGATGAAAACAAGATTCCATAAATAAAGAGAGAAAGAGAGAAGACAAATAAGACTCCGTAACTAAGGTAAACAAAATGGTTCTTCCAGTCATTAAATAAAATCTCAACTTCAACCATTTTGTGATGTTCAATTACAATTTTGATTGAGTTTTCTTACATCCTTTCAGTACTTAACTGCGGTTGTTATTGTTATATGTGTATGTTTGCCAACATGAATAGATTTGTGGTATACAGTATAGAATATAATAGTCTTGTTGTAAGTTATAGAACGAAGTGATAAGACAACCAAATTATCATGTACCATTAACCAGACACACACATTGAAGATACTAAAACACGCTCAGACTTCTGCTGACATGAGTAATTTTATTCTTCTTAATCGTCCTCTTCTACCACCTCTTAATCTTCCTCTTCTTATTCTGCGATCATTGCTGATCTAGACTTGGACTCTCTTTTCCAATAAAGTATGTCGTCTTTACCAGGGTCTGATTACCGGCGTACAGTTTTCCTCGAGGGATGTGTGTGTGTGTATGTATATATATATATATATATATATATATATATATATATATATATATATAGAGAGAGAGAGAGAGAGAGAGAGAGAGAGATAGAGAGAGAGAGAGAGAGAGAGAGAAAGAGAGAGAAAGAGATAGAGAGAGTGATTTGTTGTTAAAGATTTGCCAAGAAGAGCAGTCCGTTTCTAGGAAGGGCTGCGAGAAAGTCGAGGTGATGGTCTTGGCCAGTATATTTTGCCTGACTCTGACTTATATGTCTGAGCAGTATGTTGTACCTGACCAGACGTTAGTCTTTCTTTCCCTCAAGTAGATAATGGTGTTTCTCATCGACAATTGAACTGACGCGGGACCAAACTTCATCTTCAACCATCTCTAACATAAGCTATAGAGGTCCAGTGGATGATAAGCTACCGTTCTGGCGTAACGCGGATGTTGTGGGGAAGTTCACTGGAGTTGCCTCAATACGATGGAGGTCTATCCAGCGGTGTGTTTTTTCCGCCCATGGAAAACTGTTGTCGATTGAAGGTGAAAATCGAGAAGTTCTGGTATTCTTGGTCTGCCTCCACATAAACTATTTTAACTTAAAATAGGTAGACATTTTTGTTAAGAAAGAGGAATTGATAGAATAGACACAAAGGGAAATCAGTAACTTCTTAGTGAAGCAAATTGAAATAATAACATCTGGCATGATGTGCGTCATTCATAGTTACAAAGCGAGGTATTGGATTACAATCAGTACTCGCTCCTTTGTAGACAGCCAAACACATCATTAAAGAGGTCTATGATTATCCAACTGCGTTCTGACCACTTGCTCACGGAGACGAACCTCCACACAAAGCCATTTGGAAGCCTTCAAGTATTCTCCACTACAGCAACCTTACTTCACTGGTAGACATCATTAAAATTCTTGGAAAACTTCAAAGGCTGGTATTCAAATAGACAGGGTATGCCCTGTTGCCAGGTAGTCAAAGACAATCCGTTGTATGTTGTTTATTTTGCAATGTTTACTTCTTGCAACATCCGATTCCAGGGAGAGGTTAGATTCCGCTATGCCTTGGGGAAGGTAGATTCCGCTATGCCTGGGGGAAGGTAGATTCCGCAGTTCCTGGGGGAAGGTAGATTCCGCTATGCCTGGGGGAAGGTAGATTCCGCAATTCCTATGGGAAGGTAGAATCTGATATGCCTGGGGGAAGGTAGATTCTGCTATGCCTGGGGGAAGGTAAATTCCGCTATGCCTGGAGGAAGGTAGATTCCGCAATTCCTAGGGGAAGGTAGATTCCGCTATACCCGAGGGAAGATCGATTCCGTAAAGCCTGGGGGGAGGGGGGAGGTAGATTCCGTTATGCCCAGGGGAAGGTAGATTCCGTACTGGGTAAGAATTTTATTAGGTATTTACAATTTTACTAGAACAGGGTCTAATAGACTACTCTTATCGATTTTCAACGACCAATAGTTCTTCTACGTGCACAGCGTGTACACCAGATCTCCGTGTTTTCATAATCTCCAACATGACTAGTCGCTAGTCTCACCTCTCTCAAGACCAGATGACTATTGAAACTTCCGGGATTTGGAAACCCCACCATTTCACGCTTTCGCTTCTTGAGATACGTGCACCTTTGTCTAATCAGTTAAAGCGATCAGTTGAGAAGATCCTTGAAATGATCCTTCTGTCTTTATAATAAATGATACATTTTAAGACGTATAGTTAAGGAAAATCGCGACATTTCATCTGTGGAGTGTCAATAAATAACTTGAGAAATACTGATGATACAATCGCAGGGACAATTGTCAATCCTAGCGTGAGTCAATATTACGGATTGAACATTGATACTGAGAAAACTACAAGTATATATTACAAGCGGTGTAGGCAGGAAATCTGGTAGGTTTATATTTGTTTTTGTTTTTGTTTTTTTGCGTTCACCTTATTTCTCTATTCCTCGAGGTGGTGTGCGTTGCACTGTGTTTTTATTTTGCGCCTGTGCATCCGACTTCAGCATGCATTTAATGTAAGGGTCTGCTTCCTCCAGAATTCTCTAAGGCTTTGCTTCAACAGGGTAACGGTTGGTGATGTAATAGGGAGCGAAGCCAGCACCTTCGGGTTGTGAGCCGTGTCACTTAATCACTAGCCCACGTCGGGCTAAGTTTGAAAATTCAAAATCAAATACTAGACCAGATAAAGAGTTATACTACGATCTGGGAAATATAAAAGTGAGGTTTAGAAGATGTCAAACATAAACCAGATAGTTAGTTAGTTAGTTTATTCGTTGGTTGATTGATTGGCTTGCTGGTTGGATGGTTGGTTCGAAAGTTAGTTGGTTAATTAGTTAGTTAGTTGGTTGGTTGCTACGCTAGTTATTTAGTTTGGTTAGTTAGTCAGTTGGTTAGCTAGTCAGTTGGTTAGTTAGTCAGTTTTTTAGTTGGTTAGCCAGTCAGTTGGTTACTTAGTTAGTTAGTTAGTTGGTAAATTAATTAAGTAATTAGTTAGTTAGTTAGTTAATTAGTTCGTTACTTGCATCATCATAAGGTTTTGTTTTGATAATGTAACTTGCGCTGTATTTGGAATATAGTGTGAAAGACACTGCGCTGGTCACCAACCTTATTCTCTATCCCAAGCTACATTGGACCAGAGACATGGCATAAGACGAGACAGCTAGAGATAGCACAAGACGCAGAATTTTCCTCAGGGTTTACTTCCGACGAATTTCTCGCAAACAGGTATCTCGCAAGGCATCAGGGGTGTGACATACAATATGTTTGAAATGTAGGATGATCAGGACTAAATCTGCAAATGGCACAGAAACTTGCATGAACCAAATAATGATTTAGATATTCACAAAGTTTTGTCATAGGGTTGAAAGTAAAAGCCACCCACATAGTGTCAGATACACTACGATAATCTGGCTTGCATGAAACCCACAGCACGCAGCGGAGGTATTAGAGTCAAATTGTGATGATGTTCTCGAACGAAGGATACAAATCATAAACATGCCATCAATGGCAATGCCAACGGAATAACTTGTCGATCATTTCCCATAGCTCAATATAAGAAAGCCATCGGTTATAACATTTTGTAAACTTTTGTAGGGTTACTTACTTAATTTCCGTGTCCGGCAATCTCACATAATCTTCGCCCAAAAACCTGCCACTGTCAATTCTCGTTCATTTGCCGCCATCAGGTCCTCCATAGCACACGATTCATGTATCCTAGGACATATAATCAGGTGTCCATGGTCCTGGATAGGCCCATATTTGCTGCCATCAGGTCTTCCATAGCACAGGATTCCTGCATCCTAGGATATATAATCAGGTGTCCATGGTCCTGGATGGGCCCACTATTGCCGCCATCATGTCCTCCATATCACATGATTCCTGCAACCTAGGACATATAATCAGGTGTCCCTGGTCCTGGATGAGCCCACATTTGCCGCCATCATGTCCTCCATAGCACAGTATTCCTGCATCCTAGGACATATAATCAGGTGTCCCGGGTCCTGGATGAGCCCACATTTGCCGCCATCATGTCCTCCATAGCACAGTATTCCAGCATCCTAGGACATATAATCAGGTGTCCATGGGCTTAGCGGGTTAGGTTCGAGCAGCTTCTTACTCCACTGCGTTGGGACAAGGGTGGTTATCCGATGTGTAAGTCCATCTTAATAGACTCGATAACTAGAGCAAAGTAGACCTGCAGCCTGTTAGGCGCCATCTATGCTGCTCTTAATAAACCACCTAACCATGACCAGTATTATGCTATGTCACACAGTTAGTCGCCTCTTAGGACATGCTCTCAGTAGGACAGTGGTTCTATTCTTGCTTTCATCATACACAAAGACACCGGCGGACCACACATGATATTTGACAAATCATGTTCTGGTGCAGGTTCTTCTTTGATCTCCATCCAACCTTCACCATTCTTTTGGCGCCACTTTTCTATTCGGTTTCTCCCAGGGCTCTGTTCTGAGGGATGTACAGTCCGCAGAAAACGTTTTCTTGATTTCAGTTGTATTATTTCTGGTGTATGTCCACAAAGTCAAAGGACTACTTTTTGCTCTTAACCTCAGATGCGACATGACTTCTAATGTCCGGAGGTGCGATACAAGCGATTGCATAGCCCTTTTCCGTTATTGTCGGTTTAATGCATCCTCTTGCTTTTCAACAAATCTCATTTACCACTAAATCGACCTGTTTCGTGTGCGTAGATGCATTCCATACTGGTGCCGCATACTCTTCCTGTGAAAGACATAGTGCAAAAGCTGATGTGCGTAGCACCGTTGAGAATGTTCCCCATGTAGTGTTTGTAAGCTTGCGAATTATGTTATGTCTTGCACTGACTTTTTTGTTTTACAGCATTTGCAGGATTTTTAATATTAATACTTCCATTATTTTTCAGTATTCTGAAAAACTTTTTTGTTTTTTGAGATATACATGTATTACCACTTCGTGTATATTCGGCACTTATTTTTTTTTTCCAATTACCCTGGACTGAATGAAAAGCTGGTTGGGAGGCCAGGACAATATCTTCAAACTGAAACAGCTCCCGTCAAACCGGGACAGCTCCGGTCAACCCGGGACAGCTCCGGTCAAACTGGAACAGCTCCGGTCAAAGTGAAACAGCTCCGGTCAAACTGGAACAGCGGGATCAAGATGCTGAGCAGCGCATAAGCTGCAGCGGTCAGCAACCCATAGCTGACTGCTAGAGTCAGGGCCAGTGAACCAGAGCTGCCAAGACCCTTTTACACCTCCACGCGGTGATCCTGGATAATAGGCTGCAGCAGGGCAGACTGGCTAAGGAGAAGGGATCGAAGAGGGAATGCTAACCCGGTAATCAAAAAATGCTTGCTGAAGTCGGATGTGTTGGACCGAAAGGTGCTAATATCGCAGTGAAGCTGTAAACTACGACACAACGCATTCAGTTCTCTGGACTACATTCTGCTACTTAAGCCCTTTCAAGGTTTGCTAGCGGAAGATTGAGAACGAACGAAGCCAAACTGGAACAGCTCCGGTCAAATCGGGACAGCTCCGGTCAAACTGGAACAGCTCCGGTCAAACTGGAACAGGTCCGGTCAAACTGGGACAACTCCGATCAAACTGGAACAGCTCCATTCAAACTGGAACAGCTCCGATCAAACTGGAACAGCTCCGATCAAACTGGAACAGCTCCTATCAAACTGGAACAGCTCCGGTCAAACCGGAACAACTCCGGTCAAACTGGAATAGCTCCGGTCAAACTGGAACAGGTCCGGTCAAACCGGGACAACTCCGGTCAAACTAGAACAGCTTCCGTCAAACTGGAACAGCTCCGGTCAAACCGGGACGTATGATTAGCCTAAGTGTGGGTAAATATGCCGTTTTCATTAGCGTTAAATTTGATCTTCAACTTAACAGAAACTGAGCAATCTATTTGTTTGTTATATTCTGTTTCATGCTAAGTCTATGAAACTTTCAACACTTGACTTATGAAAAAAATGGCGCTTGGTAAAATAAAAGAGATTTATTTGTAAAAATCAACAATGCCCAACGAGTGTGTGCTTAACAGAGTCACTTAACACTGCCAGAGCTAACAGAGTAATCTAAATGTCATATACTTTAGTGTACCCCCTCGATAATCTTCTCTCATCTAGCCTATGCCTCACCTTCTGTCAAATGTTTCCTTGTTCAAGACATTCCCAGGACGACAGATTGTAATTCCGTCTCGTTGCTAAGCAAGCGCGTGCTGAGCACGCGAGACCAATCACTTTATGGTGCTGTGTACGTGGAGTTGGGGATACGCGCTGTTATCTCAAACATTGCGGGGAAATGGTCGCCAATCCTGGAGCAAACCTTGGCATCCTCCTCAATGGTAAAGTTAAGAATTAATAATAAACATTTTGTATTGATTACAATGTTAAAAATTGACACAACTAAAAATGAACAATAAGCCGACTGAATGTAAGGGCTTCTTAAAAAAATAAATTTAACATCTCGTGAACATTTAAAACAAATTTAAAAGGCTTTGAAAACCATTTCAATAATACAATGGTTTACATAATTTGTTCAAATCGATAACAAATTAAAGAATGTGTTCAAACTATCAAACTATACAATAAGGGCAGACACTGATTACAAAAGAAGAAGATATCTTGAACGATTGATAGATAAAGCCAATATTCGCAGACTGCTAAAGAAACCAAGAGTCAATGAATGCGAACACAACCACACCAATAGCCTGATGACTCACAAGAGACTTCTACGAACCGTCAAGAGAAGTGTTAGGAATAGAATAACACCAGAAATTGATGATAAGCTTATTCTACTTCGTTGTCCAACTGCCATTGCTATGAGGTGTCTCATTGAGTCAGGATGCGCAGATTTCTTGTTATGGCCAGATTTAAATGAGAACAATTGTAAATAAAATTATAAATGTGTAACAATTATACATAACGTTATAAATATATAACAATTATACATAAAATTATAAATATATGGCAATTATAAATGCAATGATAAATATGTCTTCTTCTTTTGGCCTACTGCTCGTGTCAAGAGGTCTCTCAGACTTCTTCTCTTTGCTGCGATGTAGGAGACCAATGCTGTGGTCAGGCAGAACTTCCTGATTGTGTCATAGACGCCCTCAACGAAGGTGGTCCCATGCAGGTGGATCGGAGACCTGCATTTGATATGCTCTCACATGCCATGATCCTCCAAGATGGAGACCGTCTCTGTCTGTTCAGTCTTTGGCCGCACACATTTAAAGTAGCCATTTTTTGTACGTTAGCTCGATGTCTGTGTCCTTCACCTTCATCCTGTTTACCGATTCAACCTACCTATTTACCTGACCATTTCTAACAAACCGTTGTAAATCACCTATCGGTCTGCTGGACCTGTCGTATGATCAATTGTACACTATTTGGAGAACAGAGGAATTATCCATATGTTGAAAGAGTTGCATGTCGATGGCAAATACCTGGGAATTATTCAGAACATATACTGGAGACATACTGGAGACATACTGGAGACATACTGGAGACATACTGGAGACATACTGGGAGACATACTGGAGACATACTGGAGACATACTGGAGACATACTGGAGACATACTGCATAAATACGAATAGATAACACAATAGGAAATTTCAGAAAGATACAAAAATATAAATAAAAAAGCAAGTGAGGCAGGAGTGTATGTGCTGTCCGTCCTTCTGTTCTCTCTACACATATAATTTGTATTGCTATCTCCAGGTGCCGCATAGCGCAGTGGTTAGCGAGCTGGCTTGGCATCTGAGTGGTCCTGGGTTCATTTCACATTTGAGGCGGAACAGTTTTTTCAGACCGCAACGGCGCTCGGGTCGACTCAGTCTTAAATGGGTACCGGTTCAGTTCGGGAATTAAAAGTGGTGAGGGAGAGGAGATGGCTACGGCCCTTATATGGAAGCCTTTGAAGTGTGAGATCGCTAACAACCCCCACTCCTTCGGCAGCAATGCTATCGGTTACTTTACTTTACTTTCATGTTTTTAGATATTCCATGTCTGAAATATCAATTGGTGAACAGAACATACACAACTTCCGTTACGCTGAAACCACTGTGTTAATAGCGCAGATTTACAAGGACTGGACAGCATGGCGGATCATCAAAGCAAAACTGAAGGCCTCAGCTCAAATTGAATGAGAAGTAATGGGGCTAACTGAGAAATACAAATCTCCAAATTGCTGTATGAAGGTTAACGAGACGAAACAAATACACTAATTGTAATACCTAATCCACCTCATCAGTTCTGATGGGAAATGCACTTATTAAATCTTCTTCTTCTTCTTCTTCGTACCCTGTCAGACGTCAACTTGAATTTGTTCAAAGAAAGCAGCTGTCATCCTGAGGCTGTCGACACTGTTATAGAGCTTGTTGCCACTGGTGATGGCCACATGTGCTTTCTCTGGTCCTCGTATGTCGGACAATTTTGCAGCAGATGTTCAGTGGTCATTTTCACTGTACCACAGGTGCATTCGTCAGTGCCACATATCTTCAGTTTATTGAATAGATGGTACCTCAGTCTGCTGTGGCCTGTGCGGAGTCTGAAGACCACGACCTGCTCTCTTTTGTTCAACTGGTAGTATGCATCATTTTTTGTGTAGCCAGTATGTTCTGTTTCCCATTTAGCCATGTATCTGGCCCTAGTAACCTTTTGGACTCTTCGTAAGTCACACTAGAATCTGGTTGTGGTAGTCTTGCACCTTCTTTTGCCAGTCTGTCTGCCTCCTCGTTGCCTTGGATATTACAGTGGGATGGAACCCACTGTACCACTACTCTTTTTGGTGTGGACTGCTGGCATAGTTGACAGAGTACTGCTCTTAAATCATTAAGTTCAGTATTTTTCTGGCTTTTTGCCCTTATTAAATAAAGAACAGAATAACATAGGCAAAAATTAGTCTTGTAGGGTAAGAGTGGCATCATGGGTGGGAAGACCCCCTATCGCTGGATCTCAGGAAAACAGTTGTTCGATGGAACCAATACATAGAGCAGGTACGGGGATTATTGAAGCCAACTGAAATGTGGTTTCACAGAAGAATGTTGAATATTCCATGAACAGCAAATGAAGATAATATCTTGAGCAGGCGCAGACAGAAAGACAAATATTGGCAAAAATCAGGAGAAGACAGTTATGCTTTATCAGACTTGACATGATAAGAGGCGGGATGGAACACATGGTGACAGAGGGCTCTCTTGCAAGAGGGACAGATGGAGACATGGAGAGAAAATACTGGACAGCTTGTAGGCATGGCATGGCAGGTGATCAAAGGTGGGACTCATAAACGACATACGTGGTAAGAGGAAGTGGAGGTCCATGATTCTCAGAGCCAACTGGCAGGTCACTTGATGATGATGATGATGCTGGTGATGATGATGATGATGATGATGGTGATGATGCTAATGATAGGTTTAAAATATCTAAATAAACAAATTTCAACAATGGACAAGGTCACAAATATGTGAATATTTTCAGAATTGTCAAGCAGTTTGACAAAGGAAAATAAATTCGCAAATACATCTTCTTCCTCTTCGTTTGTTCCCAAACTCCCGCTGCCAAACCCTGAAAAGAATTTGCAAGAAGCAGGGTGTAGTCCGGAGAATGGAATGCATTGTGTCGTAGTTTTCAGCTTGACTGAGATATTTGCACCATTTGGTCCAACACATCCGACTTCAGCAGGCCTTTTTGAGTATCGGACTAGCCTCCCCTCCTCAATCCCTTCTCCATAACCAGTCTGCTCTGTTGCAGCCTGTCATCCAGAATCACCGCGTAGAGGTGTAGAAGGGTCTTGGCAGCTCTGGTTCGCTTGTCCTGACGCTAGCAGATAGCTACGGGTCGCTGACCGCTATAGATCATGCGCTGCTCTTGATAATTGCTAGAGTGGATAAAATGTGTTTGTCAGAATGGGGACCATATTACAAAGTGGTTTACAATCTCTGTAAGTGACAATACATTAAAGGACAATAGATGAGAAGTTAGAGAAGGGATAGAATACTCAAGAAATTCGACATGTACAACATTCAAAGTATGGTCGGCACTACGTCTTTGGTCGAATACATTTCTAGGCAGAAAATAATTTGGTTTGGTCATCTTATGAGAATGCACCCTCTAACTTCCACTGATAGCTTACAGCGCTGGTAGATCTGGCTACAGGACAAGATGCGGCAGGTGGATAGATGACATTAGAGTGATTGTGCAACAACAAGGGCTCACATTGACCGACGCATCGCACTTGGCGCAGGATAGACGACTTAAGCTCCCCACGACGCTCAACTGCACAAGTGAAAAGAAGATTACATAACTAACTAACATCATTTATAATCTTTAAGGTAAACGAAGTTTCAAAGCAGACATTGCAGTCTAGGATGAAGTGTTTAAAATTACATTGTTCCTAGCTTAAGCTTGTTGTGGCAGGTTCCATTTCTCGTTGCATTTCTCTTCCTAACTGCAAACCATGTATCCATTAGCAACTGAGTCGACTGGAGCGGATCGATAAAGGGAAATCAACCTGGGACTTTAGTCATTTAGAAGCGCTCTGCCATCTGCAGACTTAGATAATCTTACAGCAGGTAAAAATGCTTTTAATCAAGACAACTCAAGGAGTCATGTAGCTGGTTCCGCCCTACCTCAAGCCCAGACTGTCGACTTTCATCATTTTGTACCTAGCAGCCAGCCAGTCTCCCGGCACGCCTTCCAGTTGCAATTCGGCCGGAGAGCTATGCGACAAGTAACCATAACTACGAGAATGCTATCAGTAATGTATATGGTAACTTATTTCTCTTACAGTCAGAGAATGCAACATTTACCGCAGGCAGTTTGGTCGAATTCTGTAACAAAAGCCACATGACACTCACAGAGCTCATTATTATTATTATTAAGAAGAAGAAGAAAAAGTAAAAGAAGAAGAAGAAGAAGAAGAAGAAGAAGAAAAAGAAGAAAAAGAAGAAAAAGAAGAAGAACAACAACAACAAGGACAAAAGGAAGAAGAACAAGAAGAAGCAGAAAACGAAAAAGAAGAAGAAGGGCACTAGTAACAAGAACAAGAAGAAAACCAAGAACTAGAAGAAGAAAGACAAGAAAAAGAAAAAGAAGAAGAAAAAGGACAAGAACAAGGAGAAGAACAACAACAAGAACAAGAAAAAGACTAAGAAAGGCACGAAGAAGAAGAACTAGAACAAGAAGAAGAAGAAGGCCACACAGAAGAAGAAAGAGAAGAAGAAGAAGAAGAAGAAGAAGAAGAAGAAGAAGAAGAAGAAGAAGAAGAAGAAGAAGAAGAAGAAGAAGAAAAAATAAGAAGAAGAATTTTAAAAAAGAAATAGCAAATGAAAAAGAAGAAGAAGAAGAAGAAGAAGAAGAAGAAGAAGAAGAAGAAGAAGAAAAAGAAGAAGAAGAAGAAGAAGAAGAAGAAGAAGAAGAAGAAGAAGAAGAAGAAGAAGAGGAAGAAGAAGAAGAAGAAGAACAAGTACAAGAATAACAAGAAGATTAACAAGAATATCACAATATTCACGCATTCGTTAGATCGATACCAACCATTGTGGATGCCTATCGTAACTCTGGCTTTGGTTATGGGTCTTTACAAAAAGGAGTTGAAAGCTGCGGGACATTTACTCTGGCACTTAAGATCGGATATTGCTGTCGATAATATCGATACCCGCTGATAACACATCGCTTGTTACTGCCACGTTGTTGGAGAACCTGCTTAGACTGGGCTTAAATCAGATATTTGTTAACTTTTTTTTCCCCATTCAGACCTGTAGAACTTCAGTTTATTTTGTCGTTTATTATACACGGAACTCTCCAGAGAAACTCATTGCCAAGTATTTCAGAAGATAACTTGAATCTATTAAACAGAAACTCAGTGGTCGATTGTCAGTTTTTTTTTAACATCTCCATGAAGGTTATACGGGAATAGTACAAGGAATGTGATTTTTCTGTTCAACATAGAATGTACACTTTGGTTTCAGATCTTCAACAGGGAAGGTTATGATATGAGTGTCTATGTAGGGCAATGCAACTGGTGATCATCTTCTTATTTCTTCTTCTTCGTTCGTTCTCAATCTCCCACTACCAATTCCTGAAAGGGCTTAAGTAGCAGAATGTAGTCCAGAGAACGGAATGCGTTGTGTCGTAGTTTACAGCTTGGCTGCGATATTTGCACCTTTCAGTCCAACACATCTGACTTCAGCAAGCATTTTTTGAGTACCGGGTTAGCATTCCCTCTTCGATCCCTTCTCCTTAGCCAGTCTGCCCTGCTGCAGTCTGTTATCCAGGATCACCGCGTGGAGGTGTAGAAGGGTCTTGGCAGCTATGGTTCGCTGGCCCTGACGCTAGCAGTCAGCTATGGGTCGCTGACCACTGCTCAGCATCTTGATCCATGGTGTCCATCTGATCTTCAGAAGCTCACTGCCCCGCTTTGAGGAGACGTGTCCGCCCATTTGGCTTTTTGACATTCTAATGTGGGTCAGCTCACTTGGGTCAGTCCACTTTGGACAGCTCACTTGGGTCAGCCCAATTGTGTCAGTCTACATGGAACAGCTCAGTTGGGTCAGCTGTCTTGGGTCAGCCCACGTGGAACAGTCCACTTTTGTCAGCCTACTTTGGTCAGCTCACTTTGGTCAGCCTACTCGAGACAGCCCACTTTGGTCATCCCACTTTGGTCAGCTCAATTGGGTCAGCCCACTTGGGCCAGCCCACTTGGGTCAGCCCACTTTGTTCAACTTACTTTCACCAGTCCACTTTGGTCAACCCACATGGGTCAGCCCACTTTGGTCAGCTTACTTTGACCAACCACTTAGGTCAGCCCACTTTGGTCAGCCCCCTATGTTCAGCTCACTTGGGTCAGTCTACGTGGGTCAGCACACCCCCCCCCCCCCCTTGTCCAGTGGGCTTTGGCAAGCCCACTTTGTTCAGCCTACTTGGATCAGCGCACTTTGGGTCTATATCCTTACCATACCCACCCTGGCAGCCAGTTCCTACAACACTATATAGGGGTGCAATATGTTTCGTTCTTGTCCAAGCTAAAATCTTCTATGATTGAATGACGTGTTTCAAAGTTTTCCTCTTTTTACATAGTGATCATTGCAATCCTCTGACGTTCCTAGTTTCACAAAGTCTATGGCTAACATCAGGAGATCATATATTGATCTGATAATGAAGGTGAGTCGTAGTGTTGCTATGTGCCATTTATAAGACACCGCCAATGAAATTTGAAGAGATTTATCCCATGTTGTCAATTTTCCTTTCTGCACTTCTTACACTGCAGTTAGGATCCTTTTATTATAATGTTTCTGAATTTTATGAACTACCATATCCTTCCATTTCTTGTTGTGTGTTTTCGCCCAACCAACTACTAAAGTCAAGGTCAGGCAAAACATACTGATCAGACATGTTAGCCAGGGTCAGACAAAACATACTGATTAGACATGTTAGTCAAGGTCAAACAAAACATACTGATTAGACATGTTAGTCTGGGTCAGGTAAATAAATATTGACCCCCACCTCGACTTCGCTGTAGTGCTCCCTTAAACCGGGCAGTCCTTCTTGGCAGCCAGGTTAACGAGGTGAGGAATCCACGTGATCCCCGCAGTAGTGAGCATCACACAGATGAAGACCTTCTGGAAGACCCAGATGCACTTTCATCAGCACGCTCGAGATGTGAGGAAAGCTACTGCAACCCGCCACTGGACTTCATTTTCAGGGCGCACAAAGGAGTAAACATATTCATTGTGAGAATTCACAACAACAACATCAACCAACGAATGACATCATTGTCAAATTTTACCTTTTGGTCTTAATAGACTATACTTACTTTACTTACTTACTTTCCGTGTCCAAACACCATGTCACACGGCATCCGTCCAGTATTCAGCAACTTGAGCGGCCTTGTCGTTCGCCTCCATCATGTCGTTCATGTCACAGGTTTCAGGGAGGTTGGGGCAGGACATCAGGTGATCTTAGTTCTGAACTGCGCCGTATTCACATGTGTCAACATCTGAGTATCCCCATTTCTTCAAGTTCACTCTGCATCTTGACACACCAGTTCGAAATCTGTTCATTGCCTTCCACACAGCGTAGGGCACGTGGTGTCCAGGCGCAGCCTCTTTCTTGAGCTCTATCCATGGATCCTGCATTGTTTCGCGCCACCTCTCGATGCGTCGACCTTCCGGGCTTGTCTGGATGGTCTCTGTCGATTTTAAGAAACTGTGTCTTGATTTAAGTCTTGTGCCTTGTTCCTGATAGCCAAACATCGGGTGTCTAGGGTCGTTTTCCTGTTCCCATTGTTCGATTTCCGCAGCTACACCTCTTCTTACATCAGGTGGTGCAATACCAATTAAGGGATATATTTTGTTTGTGGGGGTGGGTTTAAGGCACACCGACACTATCCTGCCCATCTCATTCACTGTTGTATCAACTTGTTTTGCATGGGCGGAGTTTTTCCAGACTGGGGCTGCATATTCCGCTGCGGAAAGGCACACGGCAATCACTGTAAGAAACTTTTTTTTTTTCAAAATACAGCCGTCAACAAGAACAAAAGGACACATTAAATAAGAAGGCAAAGATTAGATACCAGGTAATATTTTTTTAGCCAGAGAGTGGTGAATGTTTAGAAGGCATTGCCACAGAAAATAGTAGATGCAGGGACAACTAATATATTCAAGAATAAAGTAAATGGTTATTTTTAGTTCAAGTGAATGTTTATGAAACTGGTTGTATACAGACTCTGCAGAGTCTTCTAAACCACTATAAAAGGTTATGTTAACTTTAGCCGGATGTATCTTTCCGTTTCCCACGCAGATCCTTCGACATCGCTCCCATTCCATCATTCTTTAGTGTTGTTGGATGGTCCAGACTATTTCATCTGATGAATCTTGCAACATCGGTGTGTCGTTCCTACAGATACATTCGTCGGTAGTTCATATTGTTAGTTAACTAGATATCTCAATTATGCATGACCCCTAAGATTACCAATTTTTCATTTCTGTTGAATTACTTTCGAAAAAGGAAATGTTAAATTATGGATTGAACAATTTCGTGGTAATACTGTTGTTGCTGAATGCCTGCAATGAGTAGGATTACTCTTTTTTGTGCGCCCTGAAAAGGATCTTTAGTGACGAGTTGTCGTAGCTTTCCTCACATTCCGAGAGTGCTGATGAAGGTGGGCAGTTGTCTTTTAGACGGTTGTGCTATGCTTGGCTTCATCTGCGCGTTGATCACTGCTATGGGGATCACATCGATCCCTTACCACGTTAGCCAGGCTGCCTTGAAAGCAGTCCGTTTCCAGGAAGGACTACGGCGATGTAGAGTCTTTAACTGACTGACCAACATGTCTGACCAGTGTGTTCTGCCTGAACAGACGTTAGTCTTCCTCCCTTCATGGTAATACTAATAATAGTTGCCCATTGCAACTGATGACGACAGCATCAGAATTGTCTGCGAGATGTGTTCTAATATGGCTATAGAGACCAATCCTGGCACGGCTGGCTATGCAGTACCCGATGCTCTCATGTGAGAAGTTGGCTGTGGACTCATCGTCCGTTCTGCTCTTTCGGGGTAACATCTTACTCTGAACATTGGCGATGAAGTTACACTCTGCAATCTGAGCACCTTGCGAGATGTAAGCACGTCAAGTGGAGCGGTTCTGTGCAAGCAACACAACTGCTCCTAAAAGAAACAAGCACGTTTAAACTGCTCTATGAACAAACAGGCATGTTTAAACTGCTCCATGAACAAACATGCATGTTTAAACTGCTCCATGAACAAACAGGCATCTTTAAACTGCTCCATGAACAAACAGGCATGTTAAAACTGCTCCATGAACAAACAGGCATGTTTAAACTGCTCCATGAACAAACAGGCACTGCTCCATGAACAAACAAGCTAGCTTTTTCCGCTGTCAGATCAAACGTACTAGGTTTTGCTGCTACCTAACAGTAAGCTAGGTACCTTTTTAACTCTGGGTAGACTAGAGCGTATAGATAACAGAGATGGAAACCTGTGCCATTATCGTGAGAACTCTTACACTACAATGATCAGACACTCGCTCTGGAATGCGTTTCTCAAAACAATGGCTGGCGATAGGTTAGATACTCACGTCCGGATGGCGCTTGACTTACGAAGTGATAAGTCACGCCAGTCAGGCTCAAATGTTTGTTCGCCACCTTTCAGGACTACACCGTAACTGCGGGGAAGTGAGGTTATCTGTCCACCTTATCTCAGACCTCCGTACGACCTCAAGCTAAGCTACGGAAATGGACAGATGTGTCACAGTCTTGTACGCGGTTTTATAAAGTGTCTTCGATATTTTCATCCTCTGGTAAAATGTATGCCCTTATCATCTTTGCACACGCTGGTGTAGGTGATGATGGCTGTTATAACATATTGTCTCCAGCTATGTTTATTGATTCTCAGTTAAGTCTAAGTCTACTTCACACATGATTCCCACCTTGAAAATAAAAAGCGATTCCAAGATCTGATAGAAAACATTCCCGACATTAGAAAACAAGCAGCCAGACAGAAAGAGAGAGAAGAGCCGTAGCTGTGAAACAAATAGAGAATTAATACCTAATCAGCATCTGAGCTCATTGACTTGTACAGCATGGGGAGCAGAGCCCTCTGTCCTCCGGATAGGAGCACTCGTCCTGTGCTTCCCAGCAGCTGAAAATGCCCGTCAGTTCGGAGAAAATGTGCCCACGCAAAACTCGTTGACATAGCTATGAACGAGGTAGTCACATTAGTGTCAGGGTACCTGAAAACCCACCTATAATGTTAAACTATAACCTATAATTGGGTAGACGTTCATCCTGCCCTCAGAAGTGGCGTGGCTGCTGAAATTGAACGAGATAAACGACCCTAGACACCCATTCGACTAACGTTGATCGAACCCCTACAAAATGAAAAACTCTCCATCTCGTTGCATTATAAACCCAACCAGATACTACAGTGTTGTGGTGTAGGCCAGTGCTCTTCGACCTATTTGTACCTGGCGCCCACTTTTGGAACTTTCGTGAAGGTAAATTGTCCTTACCGTCCACTAAAATCTAAATTGAAAAAAACAAACTCCGAGATCATCCGCCGAGTCTGCGTATTTTGGATGTTTTTACTCATCATGTAACATACCCTTTGCAGAACGTCGCTCCCCTCAAATTCCATCCGAAAGAAACTCGGTCTCTTGGCATATCTCAAGATTGCTCCAGAGTCATGGCCAAGCATTCCTTGACATCAGGGTACCGTCGCCTTCTTGGTCTGCCTGTGCCTCTCGTGCCCGGCGCCATACCTCCCCCTACCGTTCTCTCAATACAGTTGTGTCTTTTGATGTGGCCAAAGTATTTCAATTTTCAGCTCATGATGGAATTTATGAACCAGTTCTCCTCTGTGTCCAACTCTTGACGAATGTCTGCATTTTTTACCCGGTCCACGGTATTCTGATGACCATTCTAAAACATTTCGCCTCGAAGGACTCGTGGTTGGGTAACTGTTCATGTTTCACAGGAGTATGCTGCCAAGGGAAACACACAGGTTCTCAAAATTTGCACTATTGCTGGAGTTCCGCGATGGTCTCCTCAGGTTGCGTTTTTAATACCGCATGCAACTAATCTGCTACGGCCCACATGAAAGCTAAAACCACCCACTGTTGGACAGTAGCGCTCAGGTTGAAGAACACTGGTGCAGAGTATCCGTAAAGGTTTGGGAAAATAGCCATAACAACAATATCTCAAATATGAAGCGGAGACAAAAGTTGGAATAGGCCATTTACCCTTTGGATCAAAAGAAGATGAAGAGAAGCAAATGAAGAACAACAAAATAGTCATGCAAATAAAATGTCCTCATTACTTTCATAAATGATATTTGCGAAACATCAGGATATTTCAGTAATCTCTGTACTGGGTTACATCATGCCTACCCACACTGTACTGAGTTACATCAAGCTTCCCCACACTGTACTGGGTTACATCAAGCCTACCCACACTGTACTGGGTTACATCAAGCCTACCCACACTGTACTGGGTTACATCATGCCTGCCCACACTGTACTGTGTTACATCATGCCTGCCCACACTGTACTGGGTTACATCAAGCATACCCACAACCCCTCCAATAATATTGCCCACTGTCGGAACTATTTCATGTCATGATCTCAACGTCGTTCTGAAGAGCAACGCTAAAGCTCCTTAATCTTTACAGTGAAATTTATCATCCACCTGAGTCTGACAACTTCTTGACGCAATAAAGATAAGATTTGAGATATACCGCTCCCGTCGTGGCTAACTTGACTATTAACAAACTCTGTGACGGAGGCCGGGTCTCTGCGCCATGCACGGGTCGTTTGACCGGCGCGTGTCGAGTCGGGAACTTGCTGTGCTAACACAAATAACTTTCGTGTTGAGCCTTTGTGTTCAATTGTGTGTCCTCACCAAGAAGGCATTTATTACTCGTCTTATTAGCAAACCGTTATCTGCAGCTAGGGACCTGTTTACACTTTCAAACTTTCATCACATTTATCAAGTTAAATAATTGTGGGAATAATAAACTGCGTGAAAGCACAACTGAGACTAATAGTAATGTGGACATCTTCATTTTACAACTGAGACTAGTAATGTGGACATCTTCATTTTACAACTGAGACTAGTAATGTGGACATCTTCATTTTACAACTGAGACTAGTAATGTGGACATCTTCATTTTACAGACGACCTAGCGCTACTACGTACCACTAATGAAAAAACACGAGACATTTTAGATAGACTTGGTGTTAGTCTTAGTCTTGGTCTTGGTGTTAGTTAGACTTGGTGTTAGTTAGACTTGGCCGATGGTTAGAACAGATAAGACTTCAAGTTAACGCCTCAAAGACAAAAATCATGGCTTCCAAAACGGTTGATATCAAGGTACAGGGGAAATGTCCACTAGAATTGCTTTGGTCTCGTGCGCCTTTAATCAGCGCACCAACATCTGGAAATCAACGACACTGAGCATACATACCAAGCTCAGACTATTCAACTCAATCGTAATATCAGCTCTGACATTTGGATGTGAAAGCTGGAAGACAACAAAAGCGCTGGCAAACAAAACTATCTTTGAAAATAAATGTTTAAGATAATTATTGAATATACGCTGGGACGAGTTCATAACTAATGACTCGATAAGAACAGAGACAACCCAACTATATGTGTCGACCATTATCCGGAAAAAACGATGGACATACATCGGATATGTCCTTAGAATGAACAACAAACGTCTTCCATTGCAAGCACTCGAATGGACACCAAGGGGTGTTCGGAAAACCATCATCACAGAGAGCTCAACTATGGGCCTCAGCACCATACACTATCTAAAAACAGTGGCGTCACATTGTTCTAATTGGAGATAATTTGTTTCTGCCTTATGCACCTTATTTGGTGCGTAAATAACATATATAGATAGAATGGGGAGCTTATCCGTTTCGGTTTACGCTATACTAATGTTAGCTGGCAATGTGGAGCTGTTATCCGTTTCGGTTTACGCTATACTAATGTTAGCTGGCAATGTGGAGCTGTTATCCGTTTCGGTTTACGCTATACTAATGTTAGCCGGCAATGTGGAGCTGTTATCCGTTTCGGTTTACGCTATACTAATGTTAGCTGGCAATGTGGAGCTGTTATCCGTTTCGGTTTACGCTATACTAATGTTAGCTGGCAATGTGGAGCTGTTATCCGTTTCGGTTTACGCTATGCTAATGTTAGCTGGCAATGTGGAGCTGTTATCCGTTTCGGTTTACGCTATACTAATGTTAGCTGGCAATGTGGAGCTGTTATCCGTTTCGGTTTACGCTATATTAATGCAAGCAATGTGGTCTTGTTACCTATTTCAGTTTACGCTATTCTAACACTAGCAAAGTGGAGCTGTTATCCATTTCGGTGTACGCTATATTAATGCCAGCAATGTGGTCTTGTTACCTATTTCGGTTTACGTTATCCTAATGCCAGCAATGTGGAGCTGTTACATATTTAATCTCCGTGTCCCAGAATATCACACAGTTTTCGCGAAAACACCAGCCACGGTTAGTGTTCTTTCATTTGCCACTATCAGGTCCTCCACTGTACATGATTCCTGCATATTGGGACATATAATCAGGTGTTCCAGGTCCTGGACGGCCCCACATTTGCCACTATCAGGTCCTCCACTGTACATGATTCCTGCATAGTGGGACATATAATCAGGTGCTCCGTGCTTTGGGCGGCCACCACATTCGCAGTATTCATCGTGTGTATATCCACACTTTGTCAGGATATGCTTAAATTGTTCACCGATTTCGACGTGGTCCTTAGTTCTTAATCGACCTGTACGTCTACAGTGGCAGATGCCCCTGTACAGGTCCCAGCTCTTGTACGAGCTGGATATAGCCGGGCGAAGGATTTCCTGCTTAGCGGGCTAGGCTTGAGCAGCTTAATACTCCGCTGCGTTGGGTAGTTTTCTGATGTGTGAGTTTATCTTAATAGACACTAGAGCAAAGTAGACATGCAGCCTGTTCGGCGCCATCTATGCTGCTCTAAACAAACCACCCAGCCATGGCCGGTGTCATGCCATGTCACACAGTTAGTCGCCTCTTGCAACATGCTCTCTGTGAGGCAGTAGTGCTATTCTTGTACCTCTCGGCAGCAGCAGTCCCCACGCATAGACTAGAAGCGACTGCTACTGACCAGCGCCCACATGTGTAGGTCTATGTGAGGGACCATTAACCCATGTCTGAGGGGAGATTCCGGTCGTGGCATGCAATTAAAATGGAAGCAATTTCCAAGTAGGTCGTGCACACCAATCAAGGGCGGTCCGAAACCTGTAGTAATGTCCTATCCAACAACGTGTATTCTATAACATATGCAGAACAGATCGTGTTTTCTTAGAATTCCGATAAAAATTACACACATAGGCTTCCTGCGAATAGCGAAGGACGTGCTAGAAAATGATCGTCACACAATACCGCGCTCCATACATTTATTGGAACGAACAAACCACATGAAAATTGCAGACCATGTTACTTGGTCGCCATCGTGCCGTAAATGTTGGTTGTAGTCTGTTTAGAAGGATCTCGAGCATCACTTTGCTTGCATGGCTGATCAAACTGATGGTCCTATAGTTGGTACATAGCTAATCATTGCCCTTATTGTCGATAGTGAAGATGAGGAACTGTGTCCATGTTGATGGCCAAACGCCTGTCTGTCAGATCCTGTTACACATGATAGTCATTCCCTCGACAAGTGTTGACCCCCCATATTTGATTAATGTCAGTTCCCACTGCTTTCCCATTTTTGATTGCATTGGTCGCCATCTCAACCTCCTTTCTGGATATGGGTTAGTTTTCTTCTTCAGTTGTGGTAGGGTGTACAAGCATGTTCGGGTCTCCGATATTCTGATATCTATACATGTCTGTGCAATACTTAGTCCACCTGTTTAGGATGTCGGACTCTGCTGTTAAGATATTGCCTTCGGTACTTTTGATTATGGTAGACTTTAGCACAGGAAGTTTAACTAACTGGTTATGCTCTCTTGGTGTCATTTTTGTGATTGTACTCTTTAATCTCTTTGCATTTATGGGAGATCCATTCAATTTTTCTCTTCACGCATCTCTGTGCATCACTTGCTCCCAACTCCGTAGATTTCTGTCCTTTGAGTGACCGTTTTTCACCACACAGTGTCAGAATACCATCTGTCACCCAAGGTTTGATCTTTCGTCGCTGTTTTCCTAGTATGGTGTTGGTTGCATCAAGCAAAGACTCGTTCACGCTATTTATCAGTGTTTCAATTTCGAGGTTTGTTACGATCAGGGTAAATAATTTTTCTCTGATTAGATCCTCGTATCTCTATGCCGATAAAGGGTCTGTCAACTTGTCTAGGTTGAATTTGGGTTTGACATCGCGTGAATGGTTCATGATTTTCAATCCCTGGCTATGTCAGCACATGGAAAGGTTATTGTCCTGGATACATTCACCACAGACCACACCACCCACTGTAAATTTATGTTGACATCGTGTCTTGTTGGTGGTCATTATCTTTGTTTGGTTTATGTTTATAAACAGTTTTTGATCTTTACTGTGTCCATTTACAGCTGAAACTAGCTGCTATAACCCTTCTGCATTTCTTGATAGTATCACTGTGTCGTCTGCGTATCGTAACTCTGGAATCTCGTACCCGCCGATCGTAAATGTATCGAAACTGTCAATGTTCCCGTCTTCTCTAACATTTCTCATTATACATTCCCCAATTATGTTATATAGGTAAGCCTACATAATAATTACAATAAATACATACAAATAGGGGACTGCCTACTGCACATAATAACAAATAATTACATGGTAACTAAGAGTCAAATCATCTTATACTAGAAAACCAAAAATGAACTGAACTTTGCAAAGTGTGGTCTGCCGTTTGTTAAAATGCACATAACAACTAATACAACTTGATGTGTTCTAAGCATGGTTATCAATTGTGGTTATGAAGTACTTGCTTTGTCACGCATTCTTTCTCTGATTTCTGATGTTGCCCTTTCGAAGTTCTGTGTTTCTACCTTGGATTTCAGGGGAGAAGAGACTAACGTGTGATTAGGCAAAACATACTGAACAGGCCATGTTAGTCAGGTAAAATATTCTGATCAAGATCTAACCTCACTTCTATGTAGTTCTGCATAGAAACTGATCGTTTTCATGAAAGTCTAGCTAGCAAGGCCAAAATCGACGCGATCCCTATAGTAGTGAGTAAGAAGCATATAAAGCCAATCACAGCACAACCACATGGATTACCCAGGTCCACCTTCATCAGCACGATCGGGATGTGAGAAAAGATACAGCAGCCCGCGACCTAATGCCCTTTCTAAGGCAGCACAAAAGATTTAAGTTACTCCATTTTTGACACAGCTTTGAATTTTGACATGGCAACGGCCGTACTTTTTTCCGATCGCAAACGGTTCTGGCATCGATCCAGCACCAACAATTGGGTATCAGAATAACCTGGGAAAGTAATGGTAGCCGTCGTGATGTTCATCACATCAGCCCTAGTGTGCCATTGGTCAAGAAAAATATGAGCCTTACAGCATATTCTCAATACGCCATATTTGGCGTGTTAGTGGGATCTTTACTTACTTTCCAGACGACCCAGCTATAAATGGTTATCTGACGAAGTCAGGTGAAAATTCAGATCCGCAGTGAGAGCTACGGAGTTCTTGCTCAGCAATGAACCGGACTGAGCATATAAGAAGTCGGTTCTATAAACCATTCTCTATTTTTAGTTCACCTGTATAGAACTATCACGCGAAACCAGTGCCGTCTTCATGCGTGAAATCACTGGACAGTTGACCCCCACGATTCTAGGGGGCTATGTGATGAATTTATCACCAACTTATTAAAGTTAGTTTTAAGTTTGAATGATTAGATTCGGGTTCCAATGAATTGCTTGGCCAGGGCCTAGATGTTGTTGAGACAACCCTTCTTAGAGGACCGCAGAAAATGGCATGACGCCAAGTTAATTTGAAACACATATGGCGTTTCTTTAAAACCTTAGACAGCAAAATACCAAACCTGGGGTACATCTTTTCTTTTTCCTCTCCAATGTATTGTCAGCTTACGCATTCGATCTCTCCCACTTCCTTGTGTTCAATATCCCTTTGTTCTGACCACGTGTGACGGGCAAGGAGGAGTTACCAGTTGTTGACAGTGCGCTGTTATCCTTGACTCTCAGGCGTATCATTACAGACTATATCACGGATAAAGGTCAAACACGCGCGGGAAAAGGTCAACAAGGGGTTGTAACTGTAGAAGCGCCGATACCTCTTGTGCAGCCTTCAGCGGATAACTGTTGTCACACGATGTGTGACATCCCAGTGTGCTCACCGGCCGTTGCTGTCACCCCGGCACCATACAGACTGTCTTAGGTTACACTTCCCAACAATTCACAATTTGACACCATGCGATTATCGCCGACAGCTTAACACTTCTTATCGTCCTGTTCATCTGCTTTTTCAATTTCTCGGTTGATCGGCCCGGTCAATGACGGACGTGACACCTCCTCGCGACCAGAGAAATTGTTTGAAGAGTAAGGCAATACGGAAGTCAATTTTCAGCGGGAGACTCCATTTGCGCATCTATTTTACGTCTGGTGCACCGGAAGTCAGCACAATAGCAAGCAGAATTTTCAAAGTTCTCAAACATTGGCTGGTGTAGTTGTAGGATATCAGATGGGAGCAGGTTATATCAATAAATATTGTCTAATGTGAAGGAAGATATTGTGAATGTTTATGTGGTAGAAAGTTGTAGTGTACATTTTTACCTACAAGAAAATACGTTACAGAGTGTGTTGTCTATGATTTTAGACAGAACAAAGGTTAACTGGGACGCTACTTCGAGGCACTCGACTCTCAAATCGACGAACGGAAATAGCGTGGGTTCGATCCTCGCAGGTGTCAAGCGACCCCTGGTCTCAAAGGACCAGAATGCCTGCATCCTGAATTACGTCCAGTCGTCTTGACTTATGTCTTGCCACTGGTCCAAGGTAGTTTGGGACCAGACAGTGAGAGTGATGACCAGCGCAGCTGCTTACTCGCTATAATCCATCAAGATAAAACTGTCTGATGGTGTCACCATCGTCGCTTGCGATGGGCAAGTAACTGACCAGAACGTCGGGTCAGAGTCAGGCCAAACATACTGACCAGGACGTCGGGTCAGAGTCAGGCACAACATACTGACCAGGACGTCGGATCAGAGTCAGGAACAACATACTGACCAGGACGTCGGGTCAGAGTCAGGCACAACATACTGACCAGGACGTCGGGTCAGAGTCAGGCACAACATACTGACCAGGACGTCGGATCAGAGTCAAGCACAATATACTGACCAGGACGTCGGGTCAGAGTCCGGCACAACATACTGACCAGGACGTCGGGTCAGAGTCAGGCACAACATACTGACCAGGACGTCGGGTCAGAGTCAGGCACAACATACTGACCAGGACGTCGGATCAGAGTCAGGAACAACATACTGACCAGGACGTCGGATCAGAGTCAGGCACAACACACTGACCAGGACGTCGGGTCAGAGTCAGGCACAACATACTGACCAGGACGTCGGGTCAGAGTCAGGCACAACATACTGACCAGGACGTGGGGTCAGAGTCAGGCACAACATACTGACCAGGACGTCGGATCAGAGTCAGGCACAACACACTGACCAGGACGTCGGGTCAGAGTCAGGCAACAACATAGTGACCAGGAAGACGTTTCAGCGTCAGGCGCAATATACTGACCTAGACCCCTATTTCTCTTCTATTTCTCGTTCCCTGGAAACAGGCTATTTTCAAAGCAGTCTGACTGGCGAGATATGATCGACGTGATCCCCGTAGTAGTGATAGTCACGCAGATGAAGCCGAGCATAGAATAACCGACTGGAGAACCCCGTACCATGTCGTTGCACAATCTCGCTAATGCCATCTTACCCTGTAGCCAAATCTACCAGTATTGTAGACCATCAGTGAAAGTTAGTGAGGGTACATTATTTTGAAATGACTAAACCAGTGAATGTTTTTGCGCGGAGTGTACTCTACACAAGTTTAGTACAGATCAAATTTCAAAATGATTTATTTCACAATCTGTGTTTCTTCTGTAACTCCTATTATCTGCGCCAAACAATTCGTTTCACACGTCGAAAGTCTGCTCTAACACCCATTAGACAAGGACCATATTTGGTACTAGTAGCACAGAGTCGGCATAAATTTACTATTTATCAGCTATTTCTTTGTTGCCAAACTACTAACGTCAGTGTGCTTAGGCAGTGGCTAAAGCTGATAAGTCACAGCGCAGGATTTCTGACACTTAGCCTCGATTTCCCTACCGTCTGCAGAGAAAATACGGCCCAAATACCTGAACTCGCGAGTCTGTTTAAGAGCAATAACATTTACACTCATGTTCTCATTATCTGCCGTTCAAGCTCTGGAAGATGGTGGTCATTTTAAGCCTGAATTTACCCAAATTTCCAACTTATCACATACTATTAAGTTAGAATAGTTATATAATGGATCCCTGTTTACTCAAATACACCTGGCAATGACAAGGCAGACCGTCTGGCTAAGAAAGGATCACGCCAAGAACAACAATACACACAAACAACCCTACAGACAATCAAACAACTACTGAAGACTGTGAACAAAGAGGTCTGGCTGAATAGATGGGCAATGGGAAATACTAGGAGAAAAATCTGCAAACATATGATCATCCCAAATCCCATAGACAACACCAACCTCCTGAAAAGGAGAGACCAAAGCACCATTTTCCGACTTCACACTCAACACATACAACTTAACAGCCACTTGAACAGAATCCAACTAGAACATAGTCCAGAGTGCCGGCTGTGCACATATCCCATACCCCAGAGTGCAGGCTGTGCACACATCCCATACTCCAGAGTACCGGCTGTGCAGACATCACTACGAAACTGTTGAACACCATCTTGTTGATGGATTGGCGTTTGATGGTGTTTGTAAAATATCTCAGAGGCCCGACAAATAGAACAACAGCTTACAAACACCACTATATGACATTGGGCCAAGGGGCAGGTGCCCATAGGCCGCTGGATCAATAACCAACCAACAAACACTTATGTTGTGCGACTCAGAGGTTCTATTGATCGCTATAGCTTCTGTCTTCGGCTAGCAAATTCGTATGTTGTATTTAGTACGTTGTCACTTACGCGTTCACATGATTTGTCAGTTGATGTCCTTACCTGTGGTATTACACGTGAAAATAGACACATTACACATAACATAAATATAACATCGGACATCTCGACACATGCCCTCGTCGGTAGGAGAAACATCATGTAAAATGGTTTCGTCAAATATGCCGACTTCACTGAAATAGCAGATAGGTTGCACATTACACTTCTGTACAATCCAATGGAAGGATAAACTCTTTGGCACGAGAAGACCTTGAGACAGGTTTATGGACTAAATGACATGTAATTTTTTTTAAATAGCGAAATTCGAAAAAGAAAAATAAACAAATATACACGGTAACGCATTCTCTCGCAGATAAAAAATACACATAGAACGTACATTTTCTCATTATCCACACAATAGCACTTTCTCTGTCTCACACACTCACTCTCACATCATCTATCTCATCAACTGACTCGTCACCTTCTACACCCAATAACAAGTAGTCCCACACACACACCCCACCCCTCTCACACATACTATCCAACACTGACTCAGAGCCGCCTAAACTCAAACACAGACATACACACGCACAGCCAAAGACTACCTTCCTCCAACTGATACCATCAAATCATTCCTATCTAGAAACGTGACACTGTCAGAGGGAACCAAATTGACATCAATGGGACATTCTCTATGAAGATCATCAGACAAATCGCCATTGTAATTATAAACAAAAATTAGAGCCAAAAACCAGGTCATGGAAGTTCTTGTTCATCTATTCAACTTTTCATTTAGGCTTTACCGAAAATGACAGGATATTTGGTTGGATTTAGAAAAGCCTGGTTTCAAGTGGCTTGGGATTAAATGTGAAAGCTAGCAGCTATTTAATGTGTTCCCACCGTGGTGTTATTGTGAGTGTGCATAGAGTGTGTCTGTGCGTGTGTGGGGGCGTGCGCTTTGGGTCGTCTTCCAGCATCGCTGTTTTGTTCATATGTTTGACTTTGTGTCAACTTATGATATTACTGGTGGTATGCCAATAATGGGTTAGTTTTTGTTTTGTGGCGTTTTGTTTTGGGGTGTTTGTTATGGGGGTGGGGGTGGGGGGGTGGGAGGGGAGACATCAGTTCATAGCCACGGTTGTTCTCCCAGAATGCTTTGTTCACTTGTCCGTTTCAACAGCAGAGTGGAGGGAGTGTTCGGGTCCACCCGTAGTCTCAACATGATCCAGCATATCTATGTAATTATATACCGTCAGATGGTACTATCAGTTGTTGATTACGGACTAGGCATCCTCACATTATCAAGATGAGTGTTTACGGTTAGAATGTATCCAGGATGTCTCTAGTTCTGGGTTGCACTAGAGATACCCCGATCTTCAAGATGCAGTACGTGCTGGAACTTATGTGTGTGATATTCAGATATAGATTTGCACATGCCAAAACCTATATTGTGTATTGAATACCCCAGAGTATTGAAACCAAGGTCACACTGCGGAGTGCAGCAACGAATTCATCCATCTCGGTAGCATAATATCATCCGATGGGTGTATCGGTCTCGATATGTCAAGGCAGGTCGGACTAGCTTTCTGTATGTCAAGGCAGGTCGGACTAGCTTTCTGTATGTCAAGGCAGGTCGGACTAGCTTTCTGTATGTCAAGGCAGGTCGGACTAGCTTTCCGTATGTCAAGGCAGGTCGGACTAGCTGCCGTATGTCAGGGCAGGTCGGACTAGCTGTCGTATGTCAAAGCAGGTCGGACTAGCTGCCGTATGTCAAGACAGGTCGGACTATCTACCGTATGTCAAAGCAGGTCGGACTAGCTGCCGTATGTCAAGGCAGGTCGGACTAGCTGCCGTATGTCATAGCAGGTCGGACTAGCTGCCGTATGCACGACCTTCGACGTATCTGGAGTAACGGCAAGATCTTTCTTGGGACAAACATCCGCATCTACCAGTCGTGCGTGGTTTCAGTTCTGCTTTATGGCTCCGAAACATGGACATTGCTGAAACATGACATGTTGAGACTGAAGGCCTTCCACATGCGCAACCAGCGGCGTATCCTGGGCATCCTATGGCATGACTACATCCGCAACGGGGAGGCCTCTGCTAAAACAGGCCTCCACCCAATTTCAGAAACAATTGACCAATGTCGAGTTTCTTTGTTCGATCATGTTGTATGGCTGGACCAGAAAACAATTGACTGATGTCGAGTTTCTTTGTTCGATCATGTTGTATGGCTGGACGAGGAAACAATTGACTGATGTCGAGTTTCTTTGTTCGATCATGTTGTATGGCTGGACCAGGAAACAATTGACCGATGTCTAGTTTCTTTGTTCGTTCATGTTGTATGGCTGGACCAGGAAACCCCGGCTCACAAGATACAACACAAGTAGTTCCTCAGCCCCAAAAGTCTTCCCCCGACCGGCTGGAGGAGCAGAAGAGACCGTCCCGGCACAGTATGGCTCCAGTATATAGCAACCTCCACCTCCGCCCTGGACGAGGCCTGGAACGCGCCTAAGATGTCTAATCGAACATTATTATTAAAGCCTATACACGGGTTACTTCAAACAGACGGCAGCCCCTGTACATTAACACCTCAGACATCAAGAATCAAGTGAGGAGTGTCTTGGATGGCACATGCAGAGGCAACAATTGGACAGGGGGTCACAGTTGAGACGATAGTCAAGGGAGCAGAATGGATTCACAATGGCGATGGAATGACAAACTACCACAGTGCCATCATAACCCTAGGCAGGGAGTACAGATGTTCGTGAAATGGTAGGCTAGAGCTTGAGGTTAATAAACTTGAGTCTCACATATAATGAGGCCAAGACTATAATGAAAGTGAACTAGGGGAAATGAACTGATCCACATACAGATTTCCGAAAAGAAGATAGCTACTTAAATTTAACTAGAGAAGAGAGAGTCATCATCTTCAGACTGAGAATTGGAATTAACAGACTCAGTGGCCATCTTTACAACACAATGAAGATTGGAACAGATGACAGGTGTCCATATGGGGAGCATAGCATGGCCGTGAAACGCATCCTACAAAGCTGCATGCTGACGCAGGAAGAGGAAGAGCAATATTTGCCTCGCAAGACAGATAAGAGATGAAAACTGTATCGAGATAAAAACAGTCTTACAAACAACGGTGTCTTTTGTAAAAGAGACGGGGACTTTGACCTGAGAATGAACGAAGAAGAGAAAGAAAAATGTATACCGATGAATCGGTGGTGTGCAGTGAGATATCTTGTTGGTGTTTCAATGATAGAGTGAGAGGTTAGGACATCGAAGAGCAGAACGGGCATTCACAACAGCAGCTCTAGTACGTTAATGGAGATGTAAGCTGTGACTATAGCTCTGAGACGACGGTCCCAGACCTCTGTAACAGGGGAAGTCATTGTGGCAGACTTTCAATCCTTACTTCGGAAGGTGCCAAGGGGCTGCGAAGACCTGACTAACTGGCTGGCGCCAGTGGAGGTATCAAACGTGCAGTGACTGGTGTCGATCTTCTGGGATTCAAGGCAAAACGTGAAAACGCATATCCTGGCGTCATAGGCACAATAAACAGATATGGATAGGAGTGACACTTTTAAGTCAATGATCGCCTGCTACATGACGATACCTCAATAGATGAATCAGCAATTTATAAACTGTAGATACTTGATTTCGATCGAACATAAAATAAATGATACAAACAAATTGACTACATCCCAAAACAGAAACGATTTTGGTCGTAAATCAAAAACAAGTTGTGGGGATGTCTTTATGTATGCCCTAACGACCTCATCGGTTACGGAATGACCTGACCTGACCAAAGACAAAAATGTGACCTGTTTCTAACACAAATAGAGAGCATACTATGGTGATGTTCAACTTTCGTGTTGTTGAAAATATTAAAATGGATAAACTACGTCCCAATTCAATTCAACCTGGAAAATTGAAAATATACAGCAACGGAACAAAATAAAAATGCTGGATTTCCATCACATCGCTAGTAATAGAAAAATTGACAAATAGTCTAAATAATGCTATAATAGTTACTAACAAAACTACACTGGTTAAGTAATGGAGAAGATTAAACTTCGAGTAACAGCTGGACTACTAACACTTTGGGATGGAAGAAAGTCGTTAAAACACACAAGCCTTATCATCATCACGTAGCATGTCCTTTATAGAACGTCGCTCCCATCACAGTCTGAAAGAAACTCGTTCCCTTGCCAAAACTCCAGCCTTATACACTGTCATACCCAGGTATCCCTGGGACACAGACAGGAGAGGTGACGAAGTGGAAGATTGGGAGATAGACACAAATCTCTGTCTTATCAATAGGCCGGAGGATAGCCCTAGCTTCTATTCTAGAACATGACATACCACCTCTACTCCAGACTTGGCCTTTTCCACGGTGGATATTCACCACAAAAGAGACTGCCAGGTGCTAAACCAATTGGCAGGTAGCGACCACAGGCCAATTAGTCTAGAAGTTGATATGGAAGTAGGCCCACAGGAAATAAAACCGCTCCCACGTTGGAATTACAAACGAGCCGACTGGGACAGATTTGCAATCCTGACAGATGGGCTGTGTGAAACCCTCAACACACGGAATAACAATATGAAGCCCATGGTAGAAAGCCTAAGCAAAGCAATAATGCAAGCTGCCACTGAAACCATCCCAAGAGGGGCAAGGAAAAACTACAAGCCCTATTGGAATGATGAATTGCAGAAAGCGGAAGACGAAGTCTCAAATGCTAGGAATATGGCAGAGAGAGAACAATCTATGGAGGCAAATATCGCCCTCAAAGCCACCACGGCGAAATACAAATACACTCTAAACCAAATAACAAGAGAAAACTAGAAAAACAAAACAGAAAGCCTCAATTTAGATAAAGATGGGAACAAACTATGGAAATTAGTCAGAGCCATGAATGACGAAACTCCATCAAACAAACAAATTACCATCAAGCAGGGCGATAACATGCTCACTGGAAAAAAAAAAGCAAACGCCTTTATTGAACATTATGCCAGAGCAAACCATATTGATGTCCCTACAGATAGGCACACAGACATTAATGAAGAGCAAAAAGGGCACGACAACATCAATATGGCACCAGAAAAGCACATGATGACAAAACTAACAATGAATGAAATGGAAGAGTCCATGAGATCTTTAAAGAAAAGGAAAGCACCCGGAAAAGATGGGGTAACAAACGAAGTGCTGATGGAGGCTGGGCCAAACAGCAAAGAGAAAGTTACTATCAGTCCTGAACCAAAGCTGGAAAAGGGGTATTGTACCTCAAGCATGGAAAGATGCAGTACTTGTACTAGTACCAAAGAAAGGAAAAGACAAAACAGATCCAAATGCATACAGGCATATCAGTCTACTGAGCTGTGTAGGCAAACTGATGGAACGTATGATAAACAGCAGACTGATGTGGCATCTGGAAGAAAGACACATGCTAATTCCACAGCAAGCAGGCTTTAGGCAGCACAGATCCACTGAGGATCAGATCACCCTCATAGCCCAGGAAATAGAGGATGCTTACCAGGAGCAAAAACACATAGAAGCGGTTTTGGTTGATCTAGAAAAGGCATTTGACAAGGTCTGGAAAGAGGGACTTAAAGTCAAGCAACGAAGAAGTGAAGTCTGTGGGAAAATGTACAAATGGATAAGTCACTACCTCAAAAACAGAACAGCCAGAGTTCAAGTGGGCGAACTCATGGCTGGTCAAAATAAATGAGGAAAAAACAACATGTACGATATTCTCGCTTTCAAACAAACCCAAAAACACCAAAATAAGTCTTAACGGCAAATACCTGCGGCCAAACGACAACCTAAACTACATGTGAGTCACATTTGATCGGCGCATGACATGGAAAAGTCAGATCGAGAGAAACCGAATGAGAGCCAGAGAAAGAATGGCAATCATGAGGAAACTTGGTGGCACAAGTTGGGGAGCAGACGAAAGTATACTAAAGAAACTGTACACTAGAAGAGTGAGACCAGTTCTCGAGTATGGAAGTTCGACATGGACAACAGCAGCAAAAGGCGAACTTCGATAACATTAGCAAACTTCAAAACCAAGCCATGAGAGTTATAACAGGAGGCATGAAGTCAACGCCAAAAAGATTACAAAACTGCAATCCATGACCGACAGAAGAGACTGCAGCAGAGCACAGCAGCAAGCAGAGAAACTCAGAAGACTGTATCAGAGACTAAAAAATTTTGGAAATGGGAAACTAAAGCGGAAAAACTTTGCAGAAATAGCCAAAGCAAAGATGAACAAGACCCCACGAACGCATTAACAACACCAAAGCCCATCCCTACTGAACGAAAACCTACCTGGAGGCAGCATATATTTCCAGAGGTGGTAGAAAATATACCAGGTATTGGAAACAAAAACAGCCAGACTGAAAAAGAAAGAAGAGATACAACCATGAGGTACATAACGAAAAACTACCCAAGCATGGACTGGACCCATGCATACACCGACGGTTCTGTAACAAACACAACACAGAACGGAGGGGCAGGGGTATTCCTGAGCCTACAAAATGGCAGAAAAATAACACTGTCAGTGGCAACTGTAAAATACACAAGCAATTTCAGAGCGGAGGCAGAGGAAATGAGGGCTGCAGCAGAAGAAATGGTGACAGGTAAAAGGAATGAAAGCCATATAGTCCTGTTTACAGATGCCCTGGCCGTAGTCACATCACTAAAAAGCCAGAAAAATACTGAACTAAATGATTTAAGAGCAGTACTCTGTCAACTATGCCAGCAGTCTGCACCAAAAAGAGTAGTGGTACAGTGGGTTCCATCCCACTGTAACATCCAAGGCAACGAGGAGGCAGACAGACTGGCAAAAGAAGGTGCAATACTACCACAACCAGATACTAGTGTGACATACGAAGAGTCAAAAAGGCTTATTAGAGGTAGATGCATGACCAAATGGGAAACAGAACATACTGGCTACACAAAAAACGATGCCTATTACCAGTTGAACAGAAGAGAGCAGGTCGTGATCTGCAGACTTCGCACTGGCCACAATAGACTGAGGTACCACCTATTCAACAAATTGAAGATTGGTGGCACTGACGAATGTTCGTGTGGTACCGGGAAAATGACCGCAGAACATTTGCTGTAAAACTGCCCGACATATGAGGATCAGAGAAAGCAGATGTGGCCATCACCAGTGCCAACACTAGACAAGCTCTATGGCAGTGTCGACAGCCTCAGGATGACCGCTGCTTTTTTCGAAAAAATACAGGTTGACGTCTGACAGCGTATGAAGAAGAAGAAGATATCCAGGTATTCCTGGATATCTTGGTGCCATCGTCTTCTTGGTCTACCCCTTCCTCTTTTGCTTGGCCCCATACCTTCCATCACCGTTCTCTCAAGACCGTTGTGTCTCTTGATGTGACCAAAGTATTTGAATTTTCTAGCCAAAATAGAATTGATAAACCAGTTCTCCTCTATGCTCAACTCTTGCCGAATGTCTACACTTGTGTTTTTCTTTGTCCGGGGTATTCTGTGGATCTTTCTGTAACATTTTTACTCGAAGGATTTGATTCTTTGTCTGGAAGTTTTGGTAATCGTCCATGATTCGCAGCCATAAGCTGCCACAGGAAAAACACAGGCTCTTAAGACTTACCTTTATCATTTTGTTGGTGCTCTGCCATAATTTCTTCAGCATTGCCATAGCTAGTCTTCTTATGATTTCTTTCGAGCAGTCACCCTTTTTGTCAATTCTGGAGCCCATATATTTAAAATGTATGACCTGATCTATTTTCTCACCACTTCCTGCAAATTTATGTTGACATTGTGTTTTATCGGTGGTCATTATCTTTGTTTTATTTATGTTTATAAACAGGTTTTGATCTTTACTGTGTCCATTTACGGCTGAAATTAGCTGCTCTAGCCCTTCTGCACTTCTTGATAGTATCACTGTATCATCTGCGTATCGTAACTATAGAATCTCGTACCCATCAATCGTAAATGGGTCGAAACTTTCAATGTTCTCATCTTCTACATTTCTCATTATACATTCTGCATATATGTTGTATAGATAAGGTGAGAGGATAGAGGATACATCCCTGTCTTACTCCCTTTTGTACTGCAAACCAATCTGATGTTTGCCCAGATACTCATAGGAAAAGTCTTCAAGGAAAGATTTTTTTTTAAATACAGAAACATCAACAAGAAAATTAGACGGAATATAATGAGAGAAATGGATAACGAATTGATTTTCCAACAAAACAAAGAGATTTACTTCTGACTGCGCTCAACTCTAGTTATGAAAGATACAGTATGAAAATGAGCACATCCAAAACAGAATCTATGCAGATAAGCAGATCGCATGAAAACATGAACATTACGGTAAACGGGAGCAAGGTTAAATAAGTGCAGGAATTCAAGTACTTGGGCAGTGTTTTCACACAAGATGGAGGTTTAGAAAGAGAGATTGAGATCAGGTGCTTTGGTAGTGGTTTCACACAAGATGGAGGTTTAGATAGAGAGATTGAGATCAGGTGCTTTGGTAGTGGTTTCACACAAGATGGAGGTTTAGATAGAGAGATTGAGATCAGGTGCTTTGGTAGTGGTTTCACACAAGATGGAGGTTTAGATAGAGAGATTGAGATCAGGTGCTTTGGTAGTGGTTTCACACAAGATGGAGGTTTAGATAGAGAGATTGAGATCAGGTGCTTTGGTAGTGGTTTCACACAAGATGGAGGTTTAGATAGAGAGATTGAGAACAGGTGCCAGCAAGCAAATGTAATTGTATACCAGCTGTTACATTACTGAAACACCTTATCATAAACATGTCAACAAAAAGAATGGAGGTCAACAGTATATTCATGCCAACTCTCTGCTACAAGTGACAAACGTGGACTTTAACAACAACTTATGAGAAAAAGATCACGAGATGTGAGAGAAAATGATTCCGGAAAACAATCAACGGTACTAGGAGAGACATAATGCGTAATGAAGAGATACGAGAAAAAGTAGAAGCAAGACCCTCAACTGAATATACTGATGAGGATAGATTCAATTGGTTCGGCCACCTAATGATTATGCAACCTGATCAACTACCCCTGTGCCCTTATAACGTACGGAGGTCTAGTTTTCACAACCGTGTCAATCCGATAACAATGGATAGGAAATGTTGCGGATATTCTAAATTGAGGACTGAGAACTTGAACAGAAAATTACGTCTCCCCACATTGCCTCATCGCACAAGTGGACAAGACAAGACAAAGAGATTGAAGATCGTAGCAAAACAGATGCCTCATATCAGGCGCGTCAGCAGGGCTGCGGATTGCTGAAAGGCGGTTAGCTGCTAATAAATAATCAGCCATGGAAAAAATCGGGTCAACAGGTGTGGGGGCTGTAAGGAGGCAGCCCCTCCCCCATGCAAAGACACAACAGGCTAATATAATTATATAATAATCCTGTTTGTCTTAACAAAGGATTACAAGTCAAAACCATACAGGAAACCGAACTGATCTCAACGGCGACGAACAGCCGAGAAAAAAGGACCACGATTTACGGAACATGGAATGTAAAAAGTATAAACTGAAAAGAAAATGAACTAATAGGGGACACGAAGAGAGTAAAATTGACAGTTCTGGCACTTACAGAAACAAATAAAAAGAGACACGACATTCTGGACCATGACGGCAACAAGTTACTTTATAGCGGCGTTCCCATGACTGAAAGAGCCAGGTCAGGGGTGGGCTGTATAGTGGATAGTAATAAAAAAGCAAACATTAAAGGATGGAATTTCATTTCAGAACGACTGCTGGTTCTAAGTCTACAAGAGGAATATAGTCAAATGGATATCGTCACTCTGTATGCACCAAACAAAAATGAGAGCACTGACATAAAAGATGAATTTTATGAGCTCCCGCAAAGGACCGCTGATGATTGAAACAGTCAAATACTTTTCCTTTCAGGTTTCAACGCAAGAGTTGGACACGACTATTCTAGATGGGACGGAGTGATCGGTAGGTATGGAGAAGATGTCTTAAATGACAATGGAAAATGACTGCTGAGATTCTGCAGAGAACAAAACCTTGTTATTACAAATACAAGGTTTCCACACAAGCTTACCCATGCCTACACAAGATGCGAGCCGGCAAGAAATGAAAGATCCATAATTGACTATGCAATAGTTAGGAAAAGTGATTTCAAGTATGTGAAAGATGCTAGAGTGTTCAGAGGACCAGAAGTATGAAGTGACCACTACCTAGTTCAAATAAAGAGAGAAATCGAAAAGATGTTATCCAGCCAGGCAACATCCATCAAAAAGCAAGAAACATAATAACACACAAGGAGAGAATAAAATTAGGGCTTACAAACTAAGATAGACAGAAGTTAAGAGAAGATACCAAGGGCTCATAACAACAGCAATAAACATAGGAATCTGAAGAAGATATGGAAATGATCTGGGTAAAATTCAAAGACGTCCCCAATGAGGCTGCAGAAGAGGCATTCGGTCAAATCAAAGAAAGGTGGAAGAGAAAGAGTACACCATTGTGGACAGAAGAAGGGAAAAGAATAATACGAGAAAAGAAAAAGGCATGGAAACAATACCTAGACCATAGGGAAACAGAAGAACAAACAAAGAAATATAAAGAATATGTAAATTTTAGAACAGAAGCAAAGATGTATGTGCACAAGGCCAAACAGAAATCCTGGGTGGAATTTGGAGAGAAACTGGAAAATAATGCTTGAAAAAAACCAGAAACTATTCTACAGAACCCTAAAGAACATGACAAAGGATTAGGAATGCCTACAGAAATTTGTAAAAGATAAACCACCCTAGAACAGTTAATGAACAGATGGAAAGAAAATTTCAAAGAGTGGAGGAAAATCAAGATCTGGAAGTAACAGTCCCAATTCAAGAGGAGGGAGCCATTGAGAGAAACGATAGTATCACAATGGAAGAAGTGAAGGCAGCATTGGAGAAAAACTAAGATTAGTAAAGCAGCAGGACATCATAGTATAACACCATAAACGGTTAAATACATGGGAGCGGCAGGAGAGATGCTATTCATGAAGATTCTCAAGGCAGCTTGGCGTACAGAAAGATACTAAGAGATTGGAAGGTTTCCATAATAATACGAATATTTAAAAATGGGGACATTCGACAATGTGAAAATCACATAGGTATTTCCCTTCTCAGTGTCCCCGAGAAAGTCTACTCTAGGATTCTAGAACGGCGATTAAGAGGTCTAGCAGAGCTAAATATGGGCGAGAGTCAATGTGGGTTTCGGGCAAACAGAATTACTCAAGACCTTATCTTTACACTCAGACAGCTAAGTGAAAAGGCTTTTGAATATGATAAAGAGATGCATCTCTGCTTTTTGCATTTGGAGAAAGCGTTTGATAAAGTTCCTTGGGACAAACTCTGGGAGTGCCTGACAAGGAAGAACATCCCAGGACCCCTGATTTCTGCCATACATAGTTTCTATACAACATCCATAAATTATGTTCGGACATCAAATCAAAAGTAAAGATAGTTCAGGACCACCAGCGGAGTAAGACAGGGTGACATTCTATCACCGTACTTTTTCATACTCCTCATGGATGAAGTCATCAAAGCCTGCAAGGAACGAACACAAAAGTATGAAGTAGAGTACTGGAAAATGAGACCAAGTTACATATCGGAACTAGAATTTGCAGATGATGTGGCCCTGATCACGAAATCCGAGGCACATCTCCAGATCAACTTGCAGGTCTGGGAAGAATAGTTAAAGAAGAGAGGAATGCACATCAGCAACTCCAAAACAAAAACCAGGGTGATCGCCAGAGATGAAAAGAGACATCAGATAACCCTGGGAAAACGAGCTCTGGAGCAGGTCAGCAACTTTAAATATCTAGGAGTGGTAATAGACAGCAGGGGAGAAAACAAAGAAGAGTTAACTGCACGATGGGCAGCAGCGGGTAGACTTTTCCATGCAATAAACAGAAGATTCCTCGACAAAAGAGAAATAAGCAGGAAAACAAAGATGGATGTATACCGCACGACCTATGTGCCTGTCCTGACATATGGATGTAGTCATGGGCAATGACTACAGCCCAAGAAAGGCAATTACAAACTTCAGAAATGAGGTATCTAAGATAGGCGGTTGAGGTGACGAAAAGGGACAAGATCCGTAACCAGACAATACGTAGCAATCTTGAAATTAAGCCCCTGCAGACACGAGTGGAGCAGTCCCAACTACAGTGGTTTGGCCATGTCTGTAGAATGGCAGAAGATCGGATACCAAAGCGGTCATGGGAGATCAAAAGGCAAGGACAATGATTCCCATGACGTCTCAAAGTACGTTGGGAAGACAACATACGACAGTCCCTAAGTGACCGAGGCCTGGATTGGAAAGAGGCCAGGAAAAAGACGGCGGGTAGAGCAGTATGGCGTTCTCTCTGGAAAACCTCTACACTTCACGGTAGAAGAGGTGTGACTAAGTAAGGTAAGCAAGCAAAACAGATGACACAAAAAATGACTACAACCTGGTGAACAATTTGACATATACTCACATTTTAATCACAAAAGCAAACATTCTAAGCATATCGAATCAGTATTGCAAAAAATGAATAGCAAGCAGAGCCAAAGTGCACTGATAGGGTCGCTGCGCCCAGACCCAATGGTTAATGAAGGGTTTGGTCAGTTGATCACATATCAGGAAAGGGAAACGAAATGGCGGCTGCAATGTTTAGATATGGGGAAACTGTTGGAACTGATAACTCCCTCTTCTACAGTGCCATGATATTAGTGGATTATCTAATTTTTACCAAAACAACAAAAATAATTATTTGAAAATAGTAGACTGCCTAAATACACAATAAAGAATAATACATGAAAATGGTGGCCTGGATAATTCATGAGATAAGAAATATAAACATGAAAATTGCGGACTATCTACTTTATGCAATGCAAATAAATGCGTGAAAAATGTGACCGGCCTACTTTATAAAATAAAAAAAACAAACGAAAACAGAAGATTGTCTACTTTATACAATAAAAATAAATGCATGAAAAAAGTGACCCGCTTATTTAATTAAATTTTAAAAAATCAAAAGAAAAGAGTAGATTGTCAACTTTATAAAATAAATATAAATGCATGAAAAAAGTGTCGGGCCTACTTTAAAAATAAAAAAAATAAATAAGTGTTGGACTGTCTACTTTATTCAATAAAAATAAATGCATGAAATTAGTGGCCTGCCTACTTTATGAATCAAGAAATAAATACATGGAAATAGATTCTGATTCCTCAGAGGCGGTTACGCCGCTGCTCGTCCCAACTTCTTTCCATTGTCTTATGTCTTGGGCCACGGTGGACCCGTGGGGGTACGTTTCCCGTCTGTAGCATCGTAGATATTGCTTCTGAGTTCGAGAGAGTCAGAACAGCGTTCATGTGGTCTTCCCCGTGGTCGTCTTCTGTCTCGTGGGTACCAGACTGCTGTCGCTGTGCTCCAACCGTCATCAGTTCTCCGGAGCAAGTGACCAGACTGGCAATGTTCTGCCTTGTCTGCGTGGGTAACTGCATCCTTCACCAATGACATTCGCCGTACGTCAGTGCTGTGAAGACCTTTCAACCGTTGGTTTGGGGAGCGTGAGGCCGATCATATGTCACTCGAGGGAGGCTTGGGTGGCGCTGAGTTTGCACCCCATTTCTTTGCAATGTAAGAGTTCATGTTTCTGCGGTGTAACACATCACAGGTAGGACAGTGGAGTTGAATAGGAAGGCGCGCAGACCCTGGTCGTGGGTATGGTCTAGTGCCGTCGTTATGTACGAGAAAGTCGCCCAGCACGAATAAAGTCACCGGCCTACTTTATGAAATAAACATATATGAAAATAGTGAACAATCTACTTTATGTAATAAAAATATTTGAAAATAGTGAAAAATCTACTTTATATAATAAAAAATATATGAAAATAGTGAAAAATCTACTTTATGTAATAAAAACATGAAAATAGTGAAATATTTAAAATAGTGGCCTACCTACTGGTCCTAAAAACAAATAAACGCATTGAAACCAAACAAATGAATGATCCAAGGAAACGAATGACATTCAAATGGCCAGCTTGCAACATACGTCCACCGATTGTTCTTCCCTTTTTTTTCTTCTCCTCCTTCTTCTTCATGATGTTGTTCCTCTTTTTTTTCTACTTGTTATTCTTCTTCTTATTATTATTATTTTTCTTCTTCCTTTTCGTCTTCTTCTTCTTCTTCATCTGCTTCTTCTTCCTTTTCATCTTCTTCTACGTCTTCCTCTTCTCCTTCGTCTTCTTTCTCGTCCTTCTTCTTCCTTTGCGTCATCTTCCTTTTAGTCTTCTTCTTCTTCTTCCTTTTAATCTTCCTCTTGTTCTTCTTTTCCGTCTTCTTCCCGATTTATGCAAATAGAAATATGCACATGGAAATAGGGGACTACGCAATTAGAAATAAATATATGAAAATAGTGGACTGCTTCTAATTTATACAATAACAAACAAATACATTGAAACAAAGAGGGGACGGCGTGGGCTAGTGGTTAAGCAGTAACAGTCTGACGTAATTTATTAGAATTGTCCTAATCCTCTTCAGTCCGGCCTTGTTGATTAGATTCATGTCTTAATACACGAATCTATAGAATAAGATCGGACTGTATAGTGTCTTATTACCCGAATCTATTGAATTAGGTCGGACTGTATAGTGACTTAATACACGAATTTATTGAATTAGATCAGACTGTATAGTGACTTAAGTGACACGGCTCAAAACCGAAGGTGCTGGGTTCGATACCCATCACAGCACCGGCCATTACCCCGGGGAAGCAAACCCTTAGAAAATGCGGGAGGAAGCAGACCCTTACATAAAATGCATGCTGAGGTCGGATGCACTGGGCCGACAGGCGCAAAATAAAAACCCCAGTGCAACACACACCGCTTTGGGGGAACAGATAAATAAGGCGAAAGCCCAACCAAAAATTTAAAAAAATATTTTTTTCAAATAAATGAATGCTAGACGAAGACCAACCGATATTATAAACCAAAAAACAAACTGAACTTTGGAAAGTGCCATCACGGTTCTGACTCACACACACCGCGACAGGATGCACGCGAAAGTTTGTCACACAAGCCAGCCATGTCGGAGGATGCACGGTTGAACGGTGCTCAGAAAATACACAAGGGACTAAACTGCAACTTCTCTGAGGCACCAGCATCAAACAATGGAGGACCTTTCCACACACCATCTGTGCTGTTTTAGAACAACGCTCAGCGCATGCACACCCTGTCCTCTTATTAGTGGGTAACGCTTTCATAAACTTATACAATTATTCATAATCTGGCAGGCTTAATTACCGGTTTTATCATTTATAGTCGGCGACGAACGGTGCGGGAGAAAGCCTCAAGACACTTTCTTCTTGGTACGGGAAGTGATGATCCAGGGGAATGAATGACATTCGAATGGCCAGCTTGCAACATACGTCCAGTGGTTGTTCTTCCCCGAGTTCTTCTTCTTCTTCTTTGCTTGTTCTTTTTGTTCTTCTTTATTAACTTCTTTTTATTCTTTTACCTTCTTCTTCTTCTTCTTTTTCTCCTTCTTCATCTTCTTCTTGTTCTTCCTTTTCGTCTTCCTTCTTTTCATTTTCTTTTTCTTATCCTTTTTCCTTTTCGTCTTTTTCTTCGTGTTCCTCTCCTTCTTTCTTCTCCTTCCTTTTCGTCCTCCTCCTTTTCGATGTCTTCCTCTTCGTGTTCTTCTTTCTTCTTTCTTTTCATCTTTTTCCTGTTCGTCTTCTTACTTTACGGCTTCTTCTTAACCTTTTTCTTTTTCTTCTGTTTGCTCTTCTTTTTCTTCTAGTTTCTTTTCGTCTTCTTCCTTTTCATCTTTTTCCTTTACGTCTTCTATGTTTTCGTCTTTTTCCTTTTTGTCTTCTCACTTTTTGTCTTCTTCCTTTTCGTCTTCTTCATTCTTATTCTTCTTCTTCTTCTCCTTCTACTTCTTTCGTTTTTTTCTCTCTCATCTTTTTCTTTCTCTTCCTTTTTCTCCTTCTTCTACTTCTTCTTCTTCTTCTTGTTCTTCTTTTTCTTACATTTCTTGATTCTAAACCAGTAATTCCATATTTTACTTTCGTATATTATGTAGGGTAATATTTCTAGCACCGACACTGAAACAACATGAATATTACCAGGAAATGCTCAAGCAATATGACAATTATGAATAACAAAAAGGAAAGCTGTAAAATAATGAATTGCAGTAATATAGAAAACCATACGATGTATTAGTATTACAATTCATTGTTTTACTTTCTAACGCTGTACATTCCGACCTAATTCAATAGATTCGTGTATTAACACGCTTTACCGTCCAACCTAATTCAACAGCTGTGTATTAAGACGCTTTAGAGTTCTACCTAATTCAATAGCTTCCTGTATTAACACGCTTTATAGTCCGACCTAATTCAATAGATTCGTGTATTAAGTCACTATACAGTCCGACATAATTCAATAGATTCGTGTATTAAGTCACTGTACAGTCCGACATAATTCAATAGATTCGTGTATTAAGTCACTATACAGTCCGACATAATTCAATAGATTCGTGAATTAAGTCACTATACAGACCGACATAATTCAATAGATTCGTGTATTAAGACATGCCGGAATGTAGAGGATTAGGACAATTCTAATAAATTAGGTCAGAGTGTTATTGCTTAATGCTTTCAGGACCTCATTATTTTTAGGATTGGACCAAATGAATTTTCAGTTTTGAAAAAAAAAATACAGCATGCCTTTTTTAATGTTACTTCTTCGCACAATAATATGGATAAACATATTAATATTATATATCCCTGGTGAGGGAAATAGTTCCAGAAAATGAACATATAAGTAAATTGATTGTTCATTTTTGATTATTTGAAAGAATAATTAGGTTATAAAAACTAAAAAATGGTAAGAAACATAATGTATATGTCAAAATATTATAATTCACCTTAATTTGACCATGTGGTTGATTTCCATTTTTTGATAACTGCATACACAATCAAAAGTCCTTCAAAACAGTTTATTTGATGCATATATGTCCATAAATATTTAACTTAAGTGCATTTGTCTCAATGACTCCAGAATGAATAACAAAATGAAAAATGTATCGAAGTAGAAGCAGTGAACACACTTTACTTGACGTTTGGTGGACTGCAAAGAGTTAAAATACAGCAACCACATTTTAAAGTAACCGAATGTTCGTTAGATCGTCCACGCGTACATCTAGACACATATGCGCACCTACTGACATGTGTACCCAAAAATATAGACTCGTTACCAGAAACATACACGTACATTTTCATACGCATGTAGACACATTCAAATATGCACGCAAAACACAAATATCACTAACATATGAATGGTTCCAATATTTGGATTAACGCAACAAGCATAGCTTTATAATGATATTCTTCAAATATGAAAAGAAACAGAGAGTTAAAACGATGTGCTAGCTTTCCCCTTCGGTAACTGAAGAAGAAGAAGAAGAAGAAGAGAAAGAAGAAAAAGAAGACGAAGACGACGAAGAAGAAGCAGAAGAAGAATTAAAGAGAAAAAAGTAAACAATAACAAAAAAGAACAACAGTAAAAATAATTGCAAAACAGAAGAACATATATGAAGAACAAGACAATAAATACAAATTTGAAACAAAACCAAGTAAAAGAAGAAAACACAAGAAACATGCAGGCAGAGTAACACAGATACACACAAACACGCACTCATAAATATTGATACACACATTCATACATTTACACACAAATACACGCTCATACATACATACATACATAAATACATACACACACACACACGCATACATACATACATACATACATACACACACACACGCATACATACATACATACACACACACACACGCATACATACATACATACACACACACACACGCATACATACATACATACATACACACACACACGCATACATACATACACACACGCATACATACATACATACATACATTCATACATACATACACACACACACACGCATACATATACATACACACACACACATACATATGCATACATATACATACACATACATACATACATACACACAAACACACACACACACACGAATGCACACACACATGCACACACACACACACACACACACACACACACACACACACACACACGAATGCACACAAACACACACACACACACACACACACACACACACACACATGCACACACACAATTGAGCTGTCCTTGTCGCAACTCCTGTTTCCTGTTACTGAACTCAACTCTTTTATCGCCTCATCTGAGCGCCTGGTGACAAATTTCTGGACAGATGGCAGCAACTCGTCGCCCTCTTCTGGGCCAACAAAGGAGCGGAGCAGTAAAACAACGAACGGGCCCTATCTCCTGATCCGTTATCGGCAATCAGCCGAGACACTAGAATGATTCCATTACGTGCGCATTAATCTGCTAATCACTAGGAATGGCCTTATGTAATCACATTTGGTGAAACTGACACGTGAGCTACTAACGGACGCAGAAAAGAGCATGCCAAATTTACTTCACTTCCGCTTGATATCAGTGCCTTCTGTGAGACTGTTGTCAGTCCCAAAGTCAAAATGTCACAATTGTATGTTATTTAATTGATTCCCATGATTTACTTCGGTGTGACCGGACTGGTTCTATATGAATAATAATTAAGTATTGATGATTCAATATTTTAAATATTATAGATAGGGATCAAGACGCTGAGCAGCGCATGAGCTGCAGTGGTCAGCGACCCATAGCTGACTGCTAGCGTCAGGGCCAGCGAACCAAAGCTGCCAAGACCCTTCTACACCTCCACGCGGTGATCCTGGATAACAGGCTGCAGCAGGGCAGACTGACTAAGGAGAAGGGATCGAAGAGGGAATGCTAACCCGGTAATCAAATAATGCTTGCTGAAGTCGGATGTGTTGGACCGAAAGGTGCAAATATCGCAGTCAAGCTGTGAACTATGACACAACACATTCCGTTCTCTGGACTACATTCTGCTACTTAAGCCCTTTTAGGGTTTGGTAGCGGGAGATTGAGAACGAACAAAGCCAAGCCATATTATTGATAGTTTACTTATTTTAACAAGCTGTTATTAAACTTAACATGAAATTATCGTTGTCCGTTTGCGTGACTTCTATTTCTCCAAGTTTAACCATTTTCTTATAACATACAGATCTGTTGTTGTTTGTTGTTTGCGAATTCCCACACTGAGTAGGTTACTGTTTTGTGCGCTCTGAAAAGGACGTTAAGTGGCGGGTTGCAGTAGCTTTTCTCACATCCCGAACGTTCTGATGAAGGTGGACTGGGGTTCCCCCAGCGGTTGTGCTATGCTTGGCTTCTTCTGCGTATCACTCACTATTACGGGGATCACGTTGATCCCTCACCTCGTTAGCCAGTCTGTCATAAAAACAGCCCGTTTCCAGGGAGGGCTCCTAGGAAGCCGAGGTGAGGGTCTTGGCCAGTGTATTTTGCCTGACCAGACGTTAGTCTTCCTATCCAACCTAGACAGCTGGAATTGAGCACACATCCTCTACTAGTGTCACCTGTTAATCTAACCAATTTTGACTAATTCCGGACAGGTCATTCACAAGTTGTAACCAAAAAACGTAGTTTTTAAATATTTACAATTACGTATCTTAGTTCTTAGTCGACATGTACTTCTACAGAGGCAGATGCCCCTGTGCAGGTCCCAGCTCTGGTATGAGCTAGATGTAGCAGGAAGATGAATTCTTGTTTAGCAGGCTCGAGCAGCTTATTACTCCGCCGCGTTAGGACAAGTGCCACAAAAGATGGTTAACCGATGTGCGAGTCCATCTTAAAAGACTCAAACGCTAGAGTAAAGTAGACCCGCAGCCTGTTATGCACCATCTATGCTGCTTTTAACAAACCACCTAACTATGGCTGGTTTTATGCCATTTCACACAGTTAGTCGCCTCCTACGATATGCTCAATGTGGGACAGTGGTGCTAGTCTTGTACTTCGTCATATACAAAGATCCCGCGGGTAACTGGAAACAGACGTTTTTTGAGAGTGGGTAACTGGAAACAGACGTTTTTTGAAAGTGGGTAAATGGAAACAGACGTTTTTTGAGAGTGGGTAACTGGAAACAGACGTTTTTTGAAAGTGGATAAATGGAAACAGACGTTTTTTTTAGAGTGGCTAACTGGAAACAGACGTTCTTTAAAAGTGGCTAACTCCAAACAGGTATCCATTAAAATGGTTAGCTACAATGGCAGTCAGATCCCCGTAGCAGTGAGCGTCACGTATCTGAAGCCAAGCATAGCACAACCGCCTGGATGAAACCTGTCCACCTATCATCAGCGCGATCTGGGAGTGAGGAAAGCTACTCTAACCCACGATAGAATGCTTGTATCCGAGCCCATAAAAGAGTAAAGTTACTCATTGTGGGCATTCATCAACAACAACAACAGCAGTAATAGTTTACACTGAACAGGACAGGTTAATAATAATGATGATCTATACACTTGGTTCAATCTCCTCTGTGTATACTAATCTCTACCCGCTAAACTACTTCTGACGGCGAGATTCAGGTTCCAACAAAAGACATGCTGAGGAACCTGAAAGCGTGAGTGGAGAGCCAACGAGACCTAATTAAAGACCTGCTCTTTTTGTTGTTGTTGAGACAATGCTTTCAGTACGAAATATCAGAGCGATAGAAAGGGGGGGGGGGGGGAGAAGAGAGAGAGAGAGAGAGAGAGAGAGAGAGAGAGAGAGAGAGAGAGAGAGAGAGAGAGAGAGAGAGAGAAGTAATCGATTGTCTAGACACATCTCATTTGTGAAACCCGAAAACCAACACTAAGGAGGGAAAGGGGAGATCTGAGAGGCAGCGAGAGGCAAACACCAAGGGAATTGGCCAGACTATTCTAGACAAAACAGGAGAAGAAGAATCAAGGACACGTCAAAAACTTGACGGGAAATATTAAACGACAACACGCTAGTCCTCACGTGATGTGAAACTAAAAAAAACTTGCAAAGTGTTGTGCAAACGAGAAAATTCCTTTGCTTACACGTACTGGCTCATCGAAAATAATGACTTGCTCATCCATTCACTCACTCACTCATTCACTCAATCACTCAGCAACTCATTCACTACCTCGCATACTTTAAGTATTAACTAACTGAAGAATTTTAGTTGCATAGTGAACTAACTAAATTAAATTATTAACTAACTAAATAAACTGGTTGTATTCAGACTGTATAAAAACGTTGTTTAATTAAAGGATGTTAAAGTCACAGCTAACTAAATAATTAACTAACTAAATTATTAACTATCTAATTATGACAATAATGAATTCGCCAGCTTCCTCATTAAAATAACAAATTAACATATTAACTAATTAATTAGCTGTCTAACCCATTTATTAAGTATGTGATTAGTATGCCAATTAATTAGCCAGCAACCTAATTAAAATAACAAATTAACGTATTAACTAATTAATTAGTTGTCTAACTCAATTATTAACTATCTAATTATTACGCCAATTAATTCGCCAACTACCTAGTTAAAATACAAAATTAACGTAATAACGAAGTAATTAGTTGTCTAAACTCAATTATTATTAATAAAAATAAAAACTTTTTGTGCCATCTTTAAAGTTAGCCCTAAGATTGGAGCAATTGTATCGCTTTAGCTAATCGATTATTAACCATCTATTTATTACACCAATTAACTAGCCTGCTACCTAATTAAAATTGAGAGGAAGACTAACGTCTAGTCAGGTACATATTGATCAGACATATTGGCCAAAACCTTCACCTCGGCTTCCTCGCAGCCCTTCTGGAAACGGGCTGTTTTCATGGCAGTCTGGCTAACGGGGTGAGGGATCGATGTGATCCCCATAGTAATGAGCAACTCTGCAGATGAAGCCAAGTATTACACAACCGCCTGGAGGATCCCGGTCCACCTTCACCAGCACGCTCGTCATGTGACGAAAGCTACTGCGACCCACCACTTAACTATCTTTTCAGGGCTCATAAAAGAGTAAACCTACTCATTGTGGGCATTCCAAACAGCATCAACCCAATTAAAACAACTGATTAACGTATTGACTAATCAGAAAGGTTGTCAGGCTCAATTATTAACTTTCTGCCTAATTATTACGACAATTAATTAGACAGTTTGCTAATTAAAATAACAAATTAACGTATTCACGAATTAATTAGTTTTCTAGCTCAATTATTAATTATCATTAATAATAATAAAGATAACAATAATATGTATGATGTGTTTTCATAGAATGTGATTTCAATGTCCTATTTCAGGGGACACAGCAAGAGAAAAGGCTGTCTACACGGCTGAACAAAGATAGTGGTCTTCATCACTTGTGATGGACGAACATCAAACACTCATAGAAAATAGATTAAAATTAACTTTAATCTGATTCCATATCTTTCTATATCAAAGCAAATTGAATTTGAGCCTCGATGGAAAGGGGAATTAGTTTTTATAACGTAATTTGAAAATCTCACAGTTACAGCTGACCTTCAGCGAAGGAAACAGGCCTTAGAGATGAGATGTTTCCGAAGACTTTTAAACGTCCCGTACAAAGATCGGGTTACAAATGAGGAAATACGAGATAGAATTACAACAGCAAAAGGTCATTTTGAAGCCATCTTGGCAACTGTCAAAAGAAGGAAACTCGCTTGGTACGGTCACATGTCGTGATAAAATGGTTTTGCAAAAACGATCCTCCATGGAAAGGTGCAAGGCAGACGACGAAGAGGTCGGCCCAAAAAGAGGTAGGAGGACAACATAAAATAATGGACCAATCTCCCAGAAAAGCCACAGGCAGCGGCCGCAGACAGAAAAGGGTGGCGTGTGGTTGTGAGGATGTCGTCATGTGTGCACCAACGACCTCACCGGTTACGGGATAAACTGACGACCTGAATTTGAAAACTTGTAAATGGCTATACGTAGGCAACTAAAAATTATATGACTTTTAAAGTATTCTGAATAAATTAGTTAAGAATCGGATTATGCAACCACACGTAGGCTTCCAGAAGGAATAAAACAAGCACTATTTGGAATCAATCCATTACAACTGGAGCAAGCATTGAAGTGTTGAATAATTACAATACTGTATCATGAACGTGAATCCTAAGCACCACAGAAACACTAAGAAAGCATGCCCTACACATTTCAGTAACACCTAGTCCCATTGACATACGCAGATTTTTGTTAAACAAAAAACATAGGTACATCTCATATACACAATGAGCGATTTAACAAATGCACGTTTTTTACGAAGGGGTCAAAGTTTAAAAGTGTATGACTTGGCTTCGTTTGTTCTCAATCTTCAGCTACCAAGTCCTGAGAGGGTTTCAAGTAGCAGAATGTAGTTCAGAGAAAGGAATGCGTTGTGTCGTAGTTTACAGCTTGACTGCGATATTTGCACTTTTTGGTCCTACACATCCGACTTGAGCAGCCCTTTTTTGAGTACCGGGATAGCCTTCCCTCTTCGATCCTTTCTACTAACTCCCCGACTAACTCACCCACGCATTAAATCACCTACTCACTTATCCATTCATCCATTAACTCATTCACGAACATCTTCACATTCCTTCATTCTTAAATTAAAAAAAGAAAATATAAATATTGGCTTATTAACTATGTCCGCATTTTTTAAAAGACGACACCAAAGTTACACCCACAAGGTGTTCGCCAGGGACAGAGAACTACCGAAAACAAAAAACAAATCACCACCAAAAAATACCACACGATGCATAACAACGGGTATCAATCACTCCATCATGTAACGCCTTCTCTCCTCCGTATGATTTGCCCTATTACCCTCAACACCTTTGAATCTGACGGTCAATTCTGTACCATGATCAGTGAAGAAGCCATGAGCACTAAAATGTGTACCAGTTATGCCGGTCTTGTTATGGGCCTTGTGGATTATCCCATTTGGTCTCGATATCTGGGCTCCCTTCATTCGATGTACTACTGATGCATCCTAGCTTGTGTCAATGCCTCTATATATATATATATCGCAGATATGTCTGAGGCTCGCCGCTATGGCTGCATTGACTCTGTTAACAATTTCCATTCATCTGTTGATTTCACATCTAGAATCTCTTTCCTTAGTCAACTTTCTTAACATCACCTTCTCTATTTGCCCTCTTGGCCCCTCCACCACAGTCCGCTGATGATGATGTCAGTCCATCACGCGTGATGAAGAAAATTCTCTTTGTTCGGCCGTGTGGACAGTCTTTTCTCTTGCTGTGTCCTCTGAAATGGGTGACGTGCTGTGATTTGGATTAAAGTGAGGAAGAACTGGGCCTTTTGTAAACCTCGCTCTCTGGTCCTTAGCTACCTTTGGCCAGTGGCAAGATTTAATCGAGATGACTGGAGATACACAGAATGCAGATTCTTTCTCAGGGTTTACTCCTGAAGACTTGCTCGTAAACAGGTATCTCGACAGGCAGCGGACGTGGATGCATTTATCGTTGTGTGTCGTGCCTTTTCCATAACTACAAGAGGTTGTAGGGGCATCTATTCATGGCCGTGTTCTAGTCCATTATAGCCCCGTTTCTAAATTTGTCACACCAAAACCGACGCTGTCTGCAGCTGGGACGAAAGGCGCCAATCTCGTAAAGTTCAGCCGTGTGAACAAGACGGCGAAAACGCGACACATGTTTAATCGTAGTGCTAATTCATATAGCCGATGTCCAGACCAGGATAATCGGAAGGAAAAAACACAAAAAACGAACGAATTAACCAGTCCAAATAGAAAACAACACCACGTTGCCGCGAACACAAGTGTAAGTCGTCGGCTAGTGTGAATTCCAGGCATATCCGTAGCCTGGTGGCATCCACAGTGAACTAAACCACCAGAGGAATGTAGACCCGAAGCTTTAGCGCAGTCTGTTATAAACCTACCGACACTCATAGCTATATTATTTACACTTCTTCTCATCCAAAATCCTGCCTGACTCACTCGACTGCTTCGCCTTCGTTGGCGATGATGAAGACTTTATCCATTAGGGCCACGAGATGTTTGACCTTGTTCTGCACGCGATCTATCCTGAAGCTATTCTTACCTCCGTCCGTTGTATGTTATTCCATATCTCGTGCTGTCTTCTTCTTCTTCTTAGTACGCTTTCAGACATCAATTAATGTTGAGCAGCGCATGAGATGCAGTGGTCAGCGACCCATAGCTAACTGCTAGAGAAAGCCAACCAGAGCTGCCAAGATCCTTCTACACCTCCACGCGGTGATCCTGGATAACAGCCTGCAGCAGGGCAGACTGGCTAAGTAGAAGGGATCGAAGAGGGAATGCTAACCCGGTACTAAAAAAATGCTTGCTGAAGTCGGATGTGTTGGACCGAAAGGTGCAAATATCGCAGTCAAGCTGTAAACTACGACACAACAAATTCCATTCTCTGGACTACATTCTGCTACTCAAGCCCTTTCAGGGTTTGGTAGCGGGAGATTGAGAACGAACGAAGACACGACATCAATTGGAATATATCTAAAGAAAATAGTGGTTAGCTTGAGGATATTGGCATCTCCAAACAGTATGTCCAGGAAAGGTATCGGTGATGGCCACACGTACTTTCTCGCACGGTGAACACTTCTAGCTGATGCTCAGAGGTCTATTTTCTTAGTTTCTTGAACAGATGGCATCTCAATATTTTGTGACCTAGGCGAAGTATAACGCTTACCACATCCTCGCCTCTGTTGAGCTGGTAATATACGCCATGTGTGCTCTGCTTCCCACTTGTTCCTGTATCTACACCTGGTTAACTTCTTCATAAGTTATACCTTTATACCTCTTGTGACTCTGTCAGCCTTTTTATTAAAAGAATTATTGCATAGAGAAGAAATACACCGTATGACAATTGTTAACTTAACTTAACGTCTTTATACTGGTTTAGAAGACTCTACGACGTCGGTATACAACCAGTGTCTTGGAGGGTGGTTTAAACGATGTGCGATTCCATCTTAACAGACTCAAACACTAGAGCTAAGTAGACCCGCAGCCAGTTAGGCGTCATCTATAGCTGCTCTTAACAAACCACATGGGGAAAGGTACAAATAATTTGGGTAAGTTTGTTACTATAATTATGTCCGGGCAGCGGCCGTTAAGACAACTCTTTTCCATTTCCAACTGCCAATGAATTTTTAACGTGCTCGACACTGACCACATGAGTCCGATCTCACTACACAGAGATCAGGGAAATTTTTACCGGAAGATCCACGTGAAAAACAGCCCGGTCTCCACCGGGATTCGAACCCACGACCTGCGCACAACCTTACCTCGAGACCAATGAGTCCCCCCCCCCCCAACTCTCTTCAACAAATGGCACGGTTGATAGGGTATTACGCTTAGTACCTTTAGGTCTGTACTCTTGGGGCTCCTGTTGTCACAACTATTGACAACGCGTATGTGAAATGTGCCACTTGTCTTTTTGTGTTATTATCTGCTCTGAAGTTACTCGGAAATGTAAAGGTCGCCACTGATAGCTTCTTTGTCTACTGTCTTTTAGGTTCATAAAGTCGGGAGCATATAACAGGAGAACTAAACCTGCCAGGCACTTTAGGTTCATAAAGTCGTGGGCATATAACAGGAGAACTATACCTGCCAGGCACTTTAGGTTCATAAAGTCGGGGGCATATAACAGGAGAACTAAACCTGCCAGGCACTTTAGGTTCATAAAGTCGGGGGCATATAACAGGAGAACTAAACCTGCCAGGCACTTTAGGTTCATAAAGACGGGGGCATATAACAGGAGAACTAAACCTGCCAGGCATATTGTAAGAGGCGACTAAGGAGGGTTGTACAGGGAGTCGGCTACCTCATCATGTAGAAATTGTAAGCCAACCAAAAAAAAACGTCGTAAACAAATACGGACAAGTCAACCATCCAAGACAGAAGAAGTCCTTTGTTAAAAAGCTACTGACATGTAGCTGATAAAGCCGCCAGGAATCTGCATCGCTGGAGATGGGAGCTTAAGTCAAACATAATGGAAATTGGGAAGATGTGGACCGAGATGGAAAATATGGCGCAGGACAGGATGACTTTCGAAAATGTGCTGATGACAGACAGGCGGACGGACATAATTTAATATATAAATAGATAGATAGATAGATGGACGAACAGACATATAGAAATAGATAGACATATTATATATATAAATATATACATATATATATATATATATATATATATATATATGAGAGAGAGAGAGAGAGAGAGAGAGAGAGAGAGATAAGAGAGAACAATTACAGAGGAAGAGATTTATCAAAGAGAAACTTGTATCGATATATAGGAAGAGCGACAGAAGGCCAGAAAGGAAATAAAACATAACTCTGACAAGGATGCTCTGAGCCACAAAGGTTCCAATCTTTAAGCAGTTCCCCCTCTTCCCTGCTCCCTTCTCCGGCACACAATGACAGGTGGCGCCTAGTCCCTGGCACCCCTTCTATTGTTCTCAGGTGATTAGCTCAAATGATGCAGCTAGGCCTGGCTGTAAACAAAGATGGCAGTTTGACGAGTCGATGGGGAACGACTGAAGAGGGATTTTAATAGAATTATGATTTGCTGGTGTATTGTCCGCGCCCTTCTGTCCGGGAGGTTCAAGGAAAAAGTCAATTTGAGAGGCTGTCCTCGGCAAAGACAAGACTTCTAAGCTTTCAAGTGTTGTCTCTATTGTCTGTAGAGAATGCCAAACTCTTTCTAGCGACTTCGAATCATTTTGGTTCTAATCATAAAAACCGACAATTTATTTTAAAATGGATGTCCTAAAAATGGTTGGCTACACTTTATTTGTATTGTCTTCTATGTGACAGTCCCTTGATAAGTCCTAAAAGGGGTTGTCTACACTTTATTACCGTCTATGTGACAGTTGCTAGATAAGTACTAAAAGGTATTGGCTACACTTTATTTGTATTGTCTTCTATGTGACAGCTGCTAGATAAGTCCTAAAAGGGGTTGGCTACACTTTATTACCGTCTATGTGAGTTGCTAGATAATCATTAAAAAAAGTTTGGCTACACTTTATTTGTATTATCTTCTATATGACAGTTGCTAGATAAGTCCTAGAAGAACGTTGGCTACACTTTATTTATATTGTCTTCTATGTGACAGTTGCTAGATAATTCCTAAACGGGTTGGCTACACTTTATTACCGTCTATGTGACAGTTGCTAAATAATTCCTAAAAGGGGATGACTACACTTTATTACCGTCTATGCGACAGTTCCTAAAAGACGCTGTCTACACTTTATTGCCATCTATGTGATAGTTCCTACCTACATAAGTCATGAAGAAAAGGTACTCTTAAGCTAGCCAATCAACATAGTGTCCATAACAACCACAGAGGCAAAGTACTGGTATATTTGAAATGCTCAACATTATTGTAGTCGTTATTGTAAGAGGTCTTTGTGATTATAGTGATGTGTTGTAGTCATTATTGTAAGAGGTCTTCATGATTATGTGTTGTAGACGTTATGGTACCTTGTCTGTAGCAGGCTATCTACAACCACAAAACATGTCGTATCCTTCACGCCAAGATCTCGTACACAGATATCTGTAGCACTTCATCCTTAAAGGCATTATCTGATTATGGCCTGCCTTTATGTTTGTACGGGACTAATTGTAAGACAGCACTTTCTTCACAAAGACAGGTTATGCTTTAGGAATAACAATAAGATGAAATCTCTCTCAATTAGATCCCTACCACTTCATCAACAAAGGCAGTACCTCATATAGGACTGCCTCAAAGTTGACCTCATTCAATGATATATCTAATACATCATCCCCAATGGCCGTATCTGAAATGCTACTATAAATACACCTGGTACAATGAGGCATCTCACACAATAACTGTATCTGAGATGCTACTATAAACAAACATACCATGATGACTTTTATCCTCAAAGCTGGGGTCCTGCAACATTTCTATGACCGCTAAAGGACTACCATGAATATATTTACTTTTTCTGGTGGTAGATTTAGAATAAGAGTTGATATATGCCAAATTGAATAGACATCTTTAAACTTTAATTCATAATAAAATTGACTCTCTTCCCTTTACAGAAGTCTATTCCTGATGTTCACCTGTCAAAATTGAGCTGATCTGAGTCCTTGAACAACCCAAGCATTGAGACTGCCATGTTTTATATCGGACCGCCCTGCTAGTGAATCTCGGACTGCTGTCATTAAGATTACTCTGGAGTTTGTCTATATCATGGATGGACAACATAATTAATCCAACCGGCCACAAAAAACTTTGTCCATCCTGTTACAGACCATACCACTAAAAACAGGTTTTCCCCTGCCCATCTCTTTATGTTATCCTCAAACTTATCGAACCAATCTTGTCCAATCATTATTCTGTTTTTATAGTGACTATTCTTATACTAACTGTTTTTATGGTGTATGTTTTTATGTTTAATGTTTTGGTGTATGATAAAACAGCCTTTTTGTGACTGTTGTTATAGATCACATACGGGTGAACCCTGAACCCTCTTCTATAGATTACATTAACCCTGAAACCTCTTTTATAGATCACATTAACCCTGAACCCTCTTCAATAGATCACATATTGGGTAACTCTGAGCACTCTACAACTATTCATGTGAATCTTAACCAACACAAACTGTTTACATAAAATACTGCACAATTTTGTCCTACATTGAAAGGTAAAGGTAGTCGGGGATGAAGTGTTAGAGACTTCATTGTACAAGGTCACATCTTGTTTATTACGTGGGGTGGACAGTTCCCCCCTTCCTTGCTGCCCTTCTTTCACTAGCAGTAATGCAGGTACAACTCGGTCGACTAGTGTACGCTTAATGAATCCAGTATCTTTGCCACGAGCAGCGTACCTCCTCCACCCACAATGCATCAAGTAAATTTAATGAATATATTCCAGACTTTACTGAAGTAGGAACATTGGAGATTATCAGGGCAGTCAATTTAAGATAGAATAACTAAATTAGAGAGCATAGTTTTGTCGCAGTAAATAGCTTTCCTCAAATGTCTACAATGTGTATATTTTCTCAGGAGCACAGGGGAATGGGATTTTATGGACAAGGTAGCTAGGGTTCAAAGTGTTAACAATTTACAAACAACTAAATTTAAAGAATAAATAAAATATAAGAACAGTTCTGTTAGATGAAAGTGGGCAAGAATTACCGAAATGAGTAATTCAAGTAAAGAAAGAATATAAGTCAGGAATATGGTCCTCAGCATGGTGGGACTCTTTGGCATCCATACACTTCTGCAGAGAGCTTATATCAGATGGACTGGGCATGATGTCCGCATGTCAGATGAGTGCCTCCCTAAGCAGCTGTTGTATGGTCAGCTTAGGACAGTGAATCGTTCTCCTGCGAGGGACAGAAGAAATGATACAAAGACACTCTAAAAGATTCTTAAAAATTATTTCTCCATTATGTTGCTGCCTGAGAGATGCTTGTTTCGAACCGCTCAGTCTGGCACACTGCCATCACTCAAGGTGCTTGCAATGCCGAGCAGATAACCATTACTGCTATGCAGAAAAACTGAGAAGCACGAAAAGACAAATGCAAGACAGTCCAATTACTAATGCTGCTCAAGTGTGCCCTACGTGCGGTAGAGTTTGTCATGCTAAGATCGGCTGTACAGTCATATGCAGTCCCATCTGAATATACATGTCTGATAATGTCACCATATCCGCTTGCAGTGGACGACTGATGATGATGTTCGTCCATCACATGTGATAAAGACCACTCTCTCTGTTCAGCCGTGTGGACATTCTTTTCTCTTGCTGTGTCCGCTGAAATGGGTTACTTGTGCGGTGATTTCGATTGAAGTGAGGAAGAAACTGTGCCATTTTGTCAACATCACGCTCTCGCCCTGAGCTACCTATGGCCAGTGGCAAGACATTATCAAGACAACTGGAGATAACACGGGATGCAGATTTTTCATCTGGGTTTACTCCCGAAGCCTTTCCCACAAGAAGGTATCCCGCAGGGCAGCGAAGGGAGCATGGCATCTATCATTGTGTGTCTTGCCTGTCCTATAACTGCAAGAGGTTGAAGGGACATCACTCAGCGTGTGAGTGATGTGTTGGGCATCTCTCCCAGGCGACGTGTTCTAGTCCATTATAGTCACATGTCTACATTTCAGTCACACCAAAACTGACACTGTCTGCAGCTAGGGTGAAATGCGCCAATCCTCGTAAAGTTTAGCCGTGTGCACTAGATAGTGAAAATACGACACAGGTTTAACAGTAATACTAATTTATATAGCTAATGTCCAAGCCAGGATAATCTGAGGGAAGAAAACACCAAAAAAATGAACGAATTAACCAGTCCAAATGGAAAGTGGCGACATATTTCTTTGAGCACAAGTGTAGGTCGTCGACTAGTGTGAATTCCATGCAAATCCCTAGCCTGACGGCATCAATAATGAACTAAAGCATCCAAGCAATATTAGACCTACAGCTAATATGGCGCCATTTTTGCTGCTCACCTTAGATGGGCAGCTAACTAACCAACAACAAGCAAACAGAACTACAGGATCCAAGTAATAATAACACAAAATAAAATACACAGGTATATATATATATATATATATGTATATATATATACTGAATTAGTAATGCAGTTTGTTTTGTTACATTGTTCAAGTTATACATAATATTTATGCACCTGACTTCTCAATAAAATAATAACAAAACAAATCACAAGAATTGTTAAAGAAAAATTACAAGCCCTTTACACTGCAATACATGATTAGCTACAAAATGCTAACAGCTACCACTAATTGAAATAAAAAATATTTGTTTAACCCTTTGAACCAGTGACACCGCTGAACAGGTGTGTGTGTGTGTAAGCACCCCACATCTTGAGTCACCCATGACTCGGTGTGACGAGTGTACCATTATTCTAAGGCGGATTTCGAGCTGTACAGCTTAAGATTTTGGACATTTTGTGACATCCACACAGTACACACATTTCCAGATATAACAAATATATTGGCATCCGCCAAATAGGACATTTTGCAGATGAATTTGTGATTTTTATATGACGGAAAGCGGTTTTGAAAATTTGAGAAATGGCAAATCAAAAAGGCTAACGATATAACAAGTCGTTGCAAGTATTCTCAAAGATTTGGAAGCCGACAAATTGGATTTAGACGGGTGTTTATTCTGAAAAGGATAAGTGATAATTTAAACTATGACACATGTGTCAAGCTAGAACTGTTCCTGTCCCTAGGAGAATCATACTACAGGGAGGGGTGTGTACCACGTACTGTATCAAGTTCATCGTGGCAATCTACTGGCATAACGAGTAGGAACATTTGGAGATGATCAGGTCAGTCAATCTGAGATAGAATAATGACATTGGAGCACATCATTTTGACATGGTAAATAGCTTTTTGCAGATGTCTACATTGTGCGTATTTTCTCAGGAGCATAGAGGAATAGGATTTTACAGACAGGTGGCCAGGGTTCAAAGGGTTAAAAAATCATGCATTTGATGATTCCCAAACGAATAGTCATTAAAAGCTTTTTGTATAAGTAATTGATGCAGCTTCAGGGAGATGGGTTTGAGTTATCAAACAGTAGAGATCTTCTCACCTCTGTACACTTTAAAACGTCAACTTAAATATACTAATGAAATGTGATGGGATTAAGGTTGTCTGTATCTCCAAAGTGCTTGTTCAGAAATAGTAATGCTGACGGTTATATGTGCTTTTTTTTGGTGCTCATATGTTGGGCACTTTTGAAGCAGATGTTCAGCAGTCATTTTTATTAGTATCACAGTCATGCTAATTGGCAATTTCTATATTTAGTTAATTGAACAGATGATATACGAGTTAGGTGTGGCCTGTGTGAAGTCTGTAGATAGTCGCTTGTTCACACTTAGCTGGTATCAAATGCTGGTGTTAAGGCTTTTCCTGCTCCAGCCTAGAGCTAGTCTATTAAAAACACCATTGATTTGACAAAACCTCTGGTGCTGAGCATGGAAAGAGCCACATCTTTACATTAGGGGAGACTAAGTGGTATTGAGATAAGGTGTCCGCCTCGCATGTTTGAATCACGGTGGTGACCGCGATTTTTTTCCATGTGGATCTTCTGGTAAAAATTCTCCTGATCTCAGGCTAGTGAGATCGGACTCCCATGTTCAGTGTCAAGCACATTTAAAATTCCTCGACAGGCTGCTGCCTGGACAAAATTAAATTAAAAATCTATCCAAGTTATTTGTACCTTTCCCCAGGTGGTTTGTTAAGAGCAACAATAAATGGCGCCTAACTGGCTGTGGGTCTACTTAGCTCTAGTGGACTCGCACATTGGTAAAAACCACCCTCCAAGAAACTGGCTGTATACAAACTCTGCAGTCTTCTAAACCAGCATAAAGACCTCAAATTATTATTCTTGCTGTGGTTCACTGTTACTGGGACTGACAACACACAGCTTCTAGATGATAATCCTTGGTTCTTTCTATCTTGTCAGATGATAGTAAGTTGTGCTTTGAAATTAAGGGATGTAGCTACAGTCCACGACGATAATGAATATGACTTGTAAGACCAATCCAAGCAGTGTCTGCAAGAAAAAATCAGGATTGTCTTCGGCATCGTTCAGCGATGTCTCTTCAAATGTTGGATCCCTAGTCTATCCACAATCAGTATCTCCCCGTCTGTATTCCATGTTTAATCCTGCCCCTCCATGCAACACGATCCATGTCGTCATGTTTCCATTGATTCCAAATCAATGCCTGCATCATTCATATATTCATATCCCGCTTGCATACATCCTTGTACCGAAGTAGTGGCCGCCCACGAGATCTTTTGGCACTCTGCCATCCCCCATGCATGTCCAAACCATCGGAGCCCTCAAAGACCAAGCATGGAAAAGATCATGACATTGCCTGTTCTTTCCAATACCTCTGCTTTAGTGTTCTTGTCCTGCCACACAACACCCAGGATTCTGCGAATACTTCAAAAATACACCTGGTGGCATAACACCACAAATATCTCCTCTGATCTAGAATCCAGTGGTCTAATACCACAACCAACCTGTGGCCCAGCACCACAAGCACCCTGTTGGACCTAGCATCCTCTGTGGCCTAACACCACAAGCACCCCGCTGGACCTAACACCACAAGCACCATGTGGCCTAACACCACAAGTACCCTGTGGCCTTACACCACAAGCACCCTGTGGCCTAACACCACAAGCACCCTGCTGGACCTAACACCACAAGCACCCTGTGGCCTAACACCACAAGCACCCTGCTGGACCTAACATCCTCTGTGGCCTAACACCACAAGTACCCTGCTGGACCTAGCATCCTCTGTGGCCTAACACCACAAGTACCCTGTGGCCTAACACCACAAGCACCCTGTGGCCTAACACCACAAGCACCCCGCTGGACCTAACACCACAAGCACCCTGTGGCCTAACACCACAAGCACCCTGCTGGACCTAGCATCCTCTGTGGCCTAACACCACAAGTACCCTGTGGCCTAACATCCTCTGTGGCCTAATACCACAAGTACCCTGTGGCCTAACATCCTCTGTGGCCTAACACCACAAGCACCCTGCTGGACCTAGCATCCTCTGTGGCCTAACACCACAAGTACCCTGTGGCCTAACACCACAAGCACCCTGTGGCCTAACATCCTCTCTGGCCTAACACCACAAGCACCCTGTGGCCTAACACCACAAGCACCCTGCTGGACCTAACATCCTCTGTGGCCTAACACCACAAGTACCCTGTGGCCTAACACCACAAGTACCCTGTGGCCTAACACCACAAGCACCCTGTGGCCTAACACCACAAGCACCCTGCTGGACCTAACATCCTCTGTGGCCTAACACCACAAGCACCCTGTGGCCTAACACCACAAGCACCCTGCTGGACCTAGCATCCTCTGTGGCCTAACACCACAAGTACCCTGTGGCCTAACACCACAAGCACCCTGTGGCCTAACATCCTCTGTGGCCTAACACCACAAGTACCCTGTGGCCTAACACCACAAGCACCCTGTGGCCTAACACCACAAGCACCCTGCTGGACCTAACATTCTCTGTGGCCTAACACCACAAGTACCCTGTGGCCTAACACCACAAATACCCTGTGGCCTAACACCACAAGCACCCTGTGGCCTAACACCACAAGCACCCTGCTGGACCTAACATCCTCTGTGGCCTAACACCACAAGCACCCTGTGGCCTAACACCACAAGCACCCTGCTGGACCTAGCATCCTCTGTGGCCTAACACCACAAGTACCCTGTGGCCTAACACTACAAGCACCCTGTGGCCTAACACCACAAGCACCCTGTGGCCTAACACCACAAGCACCCTGCTGGACCTAACATTCTCTGTGGCCTAACACCACAAGCAGTCTCTGGGATTGGCAAGTAGCTAGAATAATAATGAATAGACCTATGAAGTTGTACCCAGCAATAGGAACTCTCAACAACCTGAGCTCAACAATTAGGACACAACATGGAAAATCCGTCACATGACAGTTGTGCCCTTCAAATTTGACTTCAAGTCGAAATCTCAGAAGAAATGTGGTTTGATCAATGCAATCATTTTCATTGTGCAGTTTTTTTTCCGCACTGTACACGAGTTCAGGCCTAGATTTTGCCTTTTTTTGTAATGTCTCATAAGCCAAAATATAGTTTTAAAAAAACGTTTAACCCAAGAGACTGCAGGTGAAGGGGGAAAATCTTGGTTAAAAATAGGTCAAATTGTGTAGAATAACATAACCAGCATGAAAATTAGCGAGAGGCCATGTGCCCTATAAGCAGTGCACAAGTGCATCCACACACACAAAATTATTCCTCCTCACACAAAAGTGCATGTGTTGTACAGAAATGATCAGGTAAAAATTAATTATTTGTAAATAATTATTGATAGAAATGAATTTTTGTTTTTATAACAAGTGAAATGCAAAATAAACAGAGCCTAAATGAAAAAAAAACCCAGACAGCCACAGATTCACTATAACTCAACGAAGAAATGTCTAATCACTAATGTCATGTGCGGTAAGGTTACATGACATCATCTTCATGTGTCTGGCCTAGCTACATTGAATATAAAATTGTCTTTACCACTGATTGTCCTTTTATTAACCAGTATTTGAGATAATTATTCTGTTCAACATCATCTTGTATGACTCTCTCATTCTCTGAATTTGTTTTCTCAGCTGCTTTCACCCCCAATCCTTGCAGCTGTCACTACATTTTTCTATGAATGCAGTCAGTATTATTCTGTTGACTTCCAAGGAAAATAAGATGAGGCTATTCAACTCATTTGTAAAATTAGTACTGTTATATAGCGGGGAAGCATGGCAACTAAGAGTATTTTATCCAATCTGTAGACCTTAAAGAAATCAATCAAATGAAAGCTGTGGCAGCAATGGTCAAAAGTCGATAAAAACATATAGAGACAATATGTCTGTAGATTATTGTTGATATGGCTGCTAAGTTAAACCGTTTATTTTTCATTTACGTTGTGATTTGTTAGTTGATTTAGTTCTTTCTTTGTCCCTGATAAAGACCTTGTGGCAGTATTGTAGCTGGACCTTCGGTGCGGAGTACTTGAACTGAACTGTCTACTATGTTTAACATCATCGGAGACAAACAAATTATCCCACATGTGCCATCTGCCTGGATTATTTTCAACCATGCTTCATCAATTCGTAATTTGTGTGTTTTATATTCTACTAAAATAAGCACACAACAGGCTACTATCATCTGTTTGTCTGCAAACATAATTGCAAGTACAAAAAAGACATCTACACTCCGACAGAGGTAGAAGAGAGTAAAAGTCACGATCCCATTTACACTCTATTACGGCAAATGAGAGGACTGAGTGGTATAGAGGTAAACGTCGGCACCGGGTACTGGAGGTCGCGGGTTCAGACACGGTGGAGATTGAGATTTTTTTAGAGTGAACTTTTTGGTACTTTTCCGGATCTCTGGGTAATAGAGATCGAATGTCCATGTTTACTGTCATGCACGTTAAAAATCCCTCGGCAGTTGGAAATTGAAAAGAATAGGCTTAACAGCCGCTGACCAGGCAAAATTCAAAATTATGTTTCAAATCTACCAAATCTATTACGACATCCTTGCCTGTGCTGCGAAGTCGTGCATTGTGCTGAGATTCTTTAAAAATATGGAGAAGAACAGAGCACTTATGGGTACAACAGTGTGCACTGACGTTTATTCTTAGACTAAATGAAAACTAAACTTTATTGGGAATAAGGTGTTAGGCCCATATTATCTTGACTAATGGAACACACTGGGTGATATGGTCAGCATTATGCCAGTTGCCTTCACTTCCTCGGGAGCTGTTTTATTGTGACCGGAAAAAAATAGCACACCAATTGTGTACCATACCCATATCGCTCGCCTCGGAAGCCAGTGCATTAACCACAAGCTAAACAAAAATGAATAATTAAACAAATGTAATTAACCTTTATCACGCCATCACTGCAAACTTGTGAATGACAAAAATGTAGGATTCTTGGCCAATGTCGATGCACTTTGACGTTACCGATAGTCATCGGTTTATCCATCCATGATATGTGGGTATTTATTTAATCTAAAAATAGACTGAATTCCATCCAGTCAGTTTTAGAGCAGGGAAAATGGCTTGTTTCACTTTAAAGAGAAACTAGAAACAATTTATTCTCTTTATCACACGGATTTGAAGATTATTGATGGTCATGATGTTAAGGTGTCGCAACAGATTTTTCTGAGGTAGATCTGTTTAGTTTGTTTATGTAGATGTAATAAATACATTTGTAGTCTAAACTTTCAGTGTTCAGTGGCATATATTTTTAAAAGGACCAGGAATCCTCCAAAATTGGTAAGACTAAATGTTTTTGCTTTTTCTATATTTTCACCTTCGTCTTCTTGTATCTCAGAAACTAACACAGACACAACAAAAACAATAACACCAACAAGTTCTTTATTTTTTATGTCTCTATACGCAAACAAATAGACTCTCTAGAGTCTTCTAAACCAGTATAAGGACATTAAGTTTAGTTAAGGTCACAGAGGTCTCAAAGTCAACAAGCATAGTAAAATGTGTCGTGCTGAAAAATGATGCAGCCGCAGGTGAAATTGCGTCAATTTTTTATGTGGCGTTGTAAAAGTTAATATAAAACAAAGACACTTTGTGCTAAAGCCTTTTTTGCTCCATGCAGCACAGTTTGAGAAACACTTTTTTTCAATATAGAAAAATTCAGTGTGTATTGAGTATTACATGTCAAAAATCTGATGACATTAAATAATAGAAGTAATAAGGTCAAGCAGCCCGAGTGTTAAGCAGATCTTTAACACAATTTCTTCGCATCAGAGTTACTACAATAACTATCTACATACATTCACTACAGAATGAATCAAATGGAAGCCTTATTGCAGTAACATACAGGTAGGGGGACTGACATTTACGACAAACAAAGTTGCAGATATGTTTCAACACTTGTCATGAAGCAGAGCCCACAAATAAACAAATTGGGATGTATCTAGAATTGCAGCAGAAGAAAATCATACGCCACTGAAAAAAGTGACGAAAAGGCCGGCATGGCAGAACATTCATCATCATTATGATACTATAGTGACCATGAAGGAGGTCCATATCTGGCTATCTGAGAGCTGTTTAACAATTCTGTCCCTGACTGCCCTGCATGACAAATTAAATTGTTTCAAACTGAAAGTGGGAATCCAGATTTATAGTAATGAGGACTCTATTAAAGGGTGGCATCTCTATTAAAAAATGGCATCTCTATGAATGTGAAGCATCTCTATTAAAGGGTGGCATCTTTATTAAAGGGTGGCATCTCTATTAAAGGGTGGCATCTCTATTACAGGGTTGCATCTCTATTAAAGGGTGGCATCTCTATTAAAGGGTGGCATCTCTATTAAAATGTGGCATCTTTATTAAAGGGTGGCATCTCTATTAAAGGGTGGCATCTCTATTAAAGGGTGGCATCTCTATTAAAGGGTGGCATCTCTATTAAAGGGTGGCATCTCTATTAAAGGGTGGCATCTCTATTAAAGTGTGGCATCTCTATTAAAGTGTGGCATCTCTATTAAAGGGTGGCATCTCTATTAAAGTGTGGCATCTCTATTAAAGGGTGGCATCTCTATTAAAGTGTGGCATCTCTATTAAAGGGTGGCATCTCTATTAAAGGGTGGCATCTCTATTAAAGTGTGGCATCTCTATTAAAGTGTGGCATCTCTATTAAAGGGTGGCATATCTATTAAAGTGTGGCATCTTTATTAAAGGGTGGCATCTTTATTAAAGGGTGGCATCTCTATTAAAGTGTGGCATCTTTATTAAAGGGTGGCATCTCTATTAAAAGGGTTGCATAGTGTGAGATCCCTATTATAGCGTAGCATCTCTAAAAAAAGCGTGAGATCTATATTAAATTGTGAGATTGATCTCCATTAAAGTGTGAGATCTCTATTATAGAGTTGCATCATTATTCAATTGTGAGATCTCTATTATAGATTTGCATCATTATTCAATTGTGAGATCTCCATTAAAGTGTGAGGTCTCTATTATAGAGTTGCATCATTGTTCAATTATGAGATCTCTATTAAAGTGTGAGGTCTCTATTAAAGGGTGGCATCTTTATTAAGTGACAGCATATTCATAAATATAACACAACATACATGTCAACTTGTACTGGTTTCAAATCATAGGTACAGGTTTTTAAGCCAATTGCTCAACTGTAAAGCTGTATGCAGATTGGTACAGGTTTTTAAGCCAATTGCTCAACTGTAAAGCTGTATGCAGATTGGTACAGGTTTTTAAGCCAATTGCTCAACTGTAAAGCTGTATACAGATTGGTACAGGTTTTTAAGCCAATTGCTCCATTGTAAGGCTGTGCACAGATTAGTACAGGTATGTAAGCCAATTGCCACATTGTAAGGCTGTGCACAGATTGGTACAGTTTGTAAGTCAATTGCTCCATTGTAAGGCTATGCAGTTTGGTACAGATTTGTAAGCCAACTGCTCCATTGTAAGTCTGTGCACAGCCCTGGTACGTCCAGGTTTTCATGCTCGAAGGTATTCATTCTTTCGAAAGGTACCACTTAGATATTTGCTCATGAAGTACATCTTTAAGTATAGTTCTCAACTAGGCTCAAAAGCCTAGAAAGGAAGCTCATCTTGGAGAAGGAAAATTCTGATTTAAAACCATCTGAAGCATAGCAGATAAGATACTGGCGATTTGTCAGCTATGGCTGTGCAACCTGTTTTCTGATAATTCTGAAGGTGGTCAGCGTCTACCAAACTTGACAACCGATTGTGTGCGAAGGAGCACACGCAAGAGGATACAATGCCTTATCCTAAGGCGAGGAAAGGCATCCTCAGCTGAGTGTTATGGCAGGGCAGACCAGGCCCTTAGCCTTGGTTGACGGCTGATCTAGGAGTGAAGCCCAGAAAGACGAACAGATAGAGCATTGCTCTGCTGATTGGGCAGCTTCTGCAGCTTACCTTGTTACAAATGTATTGGTATCACCTTTCCATTGGAGCAAACAGGGCAGACCGAGAGAGGGACCATACTGCATGGTCAACACATGGTCTCTATATTTCTGCCCGGGCATTGTGCTAAAAGCACAACTACTATCGTCTGACAAGACGGAAAGAGCCAATGGCATCAGGTGTAGGTTGACATGTACGACACACAGACACACTCTACAGAACGACTCATACAGGCTGACAACAAAGCCTCTGGTGGGAATGTGTTAAGATGTGTTCAGGTTAGTCGCTGGCTGGTAGGTATCATGAATAATTAAACCCTGATATTTACAAAAACACCTGATAAACTAAACAAAATCAGCACAAACCAGGAGCACACACTGACAATGTAATATCAGTTAAATTAAGGAAGCCATTCATTATACACAAGAGCACAGACACGGGTCAGATAACAAGAGACAATAGATGTAACAACACAGGACCACAATATAAACGAAGGTAAATGCACAGAATAATAACCAACGGTTGTCCATAGCCATGGTCAACCCATGGCCTACGTTAGATAGGTCATCTGATTCATAGGGAAAACCTCTTGAAACATCAAATTTCAACTGCCAACTAAATGATGGAACTCATATTGTGCCAATGTTTATAATCAATCCATGCTCCACACAAATAAAACAAATTCATGGTACAAAACACAACAAATCACTGCGGAGAGTGATACATTCCCAGAATCCTGCCATGAAACCACCTGCATATCCATCTTCCTGAACACGCTATTACAGTGATGGTTGACACATGCAAGCTCTGTTATTTAGTCAGGCTTGGAATGGTACGTTTCAAAGGAATTTCTCTGTGAGTCAGAAGGCCTGTATCTACAGTAGGCTGTGGTCATCAAACAAGGTGCTGTCTCACCAAAAGCAGGTAAATATCTATTTATAATTCATATTCAAATTTTGTAAACAAATACAATTCTGTTCCCCACGTAATGTCCATCATATACAATATAGCAAAGATTCTTTGGTATGATAAATTTATATCCTCGTCATTGACCGATAGTTCTTTCTTCATCTTTTACAGATCATGGACAAAATAATTTATCCGCTAGACTTTTCCTGTATTTTTCCAGATCTTTCTTAATAACCCATGAGGTTATTCCACACTATGCAGGATTAGACCTAACAAAAAGTAAATTGGGAATTCAGCCGAATTAACCGCTGGTTGGAAATGGAGTCTTTAAAGACTCCATTATACTAACCCACAGCCTGTGAGAGGTGGTGTGGCCAGTGCTCTTCCTTGCTGTTTTTACTTTCCTGCATCTGAGGGGCAGTACAACATTTGAGGGGCAGAACAACATCTGAGGGGTAGAAAAAATCAGCTGGGGCAGAACAGCATATGAGGGGCATAACAGCATCAGCTGGGGCAGTACAACATTTGTGAAGCAGAACAACTTCTGAGGGGCAGAACAACATCTGAGGAACAGAAAAACATCTGAGGGGCAGAACAACATCTGAGGGGTAGAACAATATCTGAGGGGTAGAACAGCATCGGAGGGGCAGAACAATATCTGAGGGGTAGAACAGCATCGGAGGGGCAGAACAATATCTGAGAGGCAGAACAGCATCTGAGGGGTAGAACAATATCTGAGGGGTAGAAAAAATAAGCTGGGGCAGTACAACATTTGAGGGGCAGAGCAGCATCAGCTGGGGCAGTACAACATTTGTGAAGCAGAACAACTTCTGAAGAGCAGAACAACATCTGAGGGGCAGAACAACATCTGAGAGGTAGAACAACATCTGAGAGGTAGAACAACATATGAGAGGTAGAACAACATATGAGAGGTAGAACAACATCTGAGAGGTAGAACAACATCTGAGTGGTAGAACAACATCTGAGGGGCAGAACAACATCTGAGTGGTAGAACAACATCTGAGGGGCAGAACAACATCTGAGAGGCAGAACAATATCTGAGAGGTAGAACAACATCTGAGGGGTAGAACAACATCTGAGAGGTAGAACAACATATGAGAGGTAGAACAACATCTGAGAGGTAGAACAACATCTGAGTGGTAGAATAACATCTGAGGGGCAGAACAACATCTGAGAGGTAGAACAACATCTGAGAGGTAGAACAACATCTGAGTGGTAGAACAACATCTGAGGGGCAGAACAACATCTGAGAGGTAGAACAACATCTGAGAGGTAGAACAACATCTGAGAGGTAGAACAACATATGAGAGGTAGAACAACATATGAGTGGTAGAACAACATCTGAGAGGTAGAACAACATCTGAGAGGTAGAACAACATATGAGAGGTAGAACAACATCTGAGAGGTAGAACAACATATGAGTGGTAGAACAACATCTGAGGGGTAGAACAACATCTGAGAGGTAGAACAACATCAGCTGGGGCAGTACAACATTTGTGAAGCAGAACATCTGAGGGGCAAAAGAGCATCTGAGGGACAGAACAGCATCAGCTGGGGCAGTACAACATTTGTGGAGCAGTAAATCATCATACAGCATTTGTGGAGCAGTAAATCATCATACAACGTCTGTGGAGCAGTAAATCATCATACAACGTCTGTGGAGCAGTAAATTATCATACAACATTTGTGGAGCAGTAAACCATCAGCTAGAGCAGTACAACATCTGGAGAGCAGAACTTCATCAGCTTGGGGCCAGAACAACATCTGGGGGCCAGAATAACATGTGGGGGTGGGGGTGGGCAGAACAACATCAGAGGGACAGAACATCAGCTGGGGGTCAGAACAACATTAGAGGGCCTGAATAACATCTGAGGGGCTGAACAATATCTGAGGACCAGAACAACATCAGCTGGGGCAGTACAACATTGGGGGCCAGAATAACATGTGGGGGTGGGGGGTGGACAGAACAACATCAGAGGGACAGAACATCAGCTGGGAGTCAGAACAACATTAGAAGGCCTGAATAACATCTGAGGGGCTGACCAATATCAGCTGGGGCAGTACAACATTTGTGTGGCACTACACCATCAGCAGCACATACCACTGCAGGATAATAATAAGCGCAGGCAAAGATTGTGACAGCATCAGAGTTGTGCTGCTAAATGTGCTCTCATATGACTGTAAAAACCAATCATGGTATGGCAGACCCTGCCAAATCCAGGGCCCACATGTGAGAAATTGGCTGTGGAAGCCTCATGCATTCTGTTCATTCGGATGGCACACTTTTCCTGAGCCTTTGTGATGGAGTTATGATCTGTAATCTGAGCACCTTATGTGATGTTAGTGTGTCAGGTGAAAAGGTTCTGTGCAAGCATCTCCCAGGATGTGACATCAAAATTGAAGCTTTTCAGAAACACTTTCGAGGAGTCTCTGTCGCATTTCTTCTGTCTCCCTTATGAGCGTCTACCTGTTCTAAGCTCACTGTATTGCATCTGCTTAGGGATGCGCTTATCGGACATGCGAGCAACATGCCCCGTCCATCTGATCTGGGCTTTTTGCAGAAGCGTATGGATACTCAACATTAATGACATGCCAAGAAGTTATAGCTGGCTGCTTGCATCAGGGTCAGCAAACCGGAGCTGACCAAGACCCTTTTCCACCTTCAAATGGCGGCCCTGGAAACAGGCTCTACTGGTGTAGTCTGGCTAAGACAATAGGAATTGCAGTGGAAAGACAAACCCAGTATTTTAAAAAATTAGCTAAAACTGGATGTGTTGGTCCAAAAGGCACAGACATCATAGCCTTGGTGTAAACTGTGACACAATGCCACAACATCCATTTCAGGACGAACACTGAAGAGGTTTGAACTGTATCATGCAAAGATGGCATTTCTTCTTCTCTCACCCCCCCCCCCCCCCCCCCCTCCCCTCCCCAAAAAAAATAATTACAGTAAAGTATAATGTCATTATAATAGAAAGCATCATATGTTCAGACTGTAAACCATCACAAATACATGAGGAAATAATTTGGCAGATCTGGAGAGAAAGAAAGACAAAACATGCTAATTTGATCTACAAAATGAATGACAAATTAGTCCAGAGTAAACCTAAAACCAACATTTGTATGTAACTGGTTGTATACAGACTCTGCAGGGTCTTCTAAACCAGTATAAAGATGTTAAGTTAAGTTAAGTTATTACACTACAAGCACAAAGCACACATTCTTGGTTTTTCAACCCAACAGAAGTCAGCACTTTCTTGCACCAGGTTTTGTATGTGCTGCTGCAGTGATGGCTTCTGTTGCAATTTGTATTACACAATGTATAACACATGGCATTACATAAGGCATGGCTCAATGTGTTACACAAGGCAGAACACAATGTGCTACGTTATGTTTTACATAAGAATTTACATAATGTATAACACGTGGCATTACACAATGTGCTACGCAATGCATTGCATAAGACATTAACACATGGCATTACACAATGTGTTACGTATTGTAGTACACAAGACATTCCACATTACATAATATGCTATACAATGTATTACATAAGACATTTCCCATGGCATTACATAATGTATTACACAAGGCATTACGCAATGTATAACACATGGCATTACACAATGTATTACATAATGTACTACAGTGTATCACACAATGTATTGCAGTATATTATATAATGTATTACAGTGTATACACTGCATTACACAGTGTATTACATATGTCTAACACAAGGCATTTACACGATAAGGTAAATTACTCCATGCACAAACACTGCGTCGACTTGCACCAAGCATGGTAAGATTATGTTTCCCCCCCCCCCAAATGCTGAACCATGTGGATCCACAAGTGGGTCTCAGCAAACACTCAGGAACTCAGAAGCTTTGTGCTACCCATACACCCTGTTGCATGTGTCTGAATGATCAATCACAATAGGAATTTATCATCTTATTCGTCCACCCACCTACTTACATAATACATGATGACTATTAAAACAAAAAAAGTTTTTAAATAATTATATTTTGAAAGTAAAAACTATAGCTTTTACAAATTGTAACTGAGTAAAATTGGCACGTAAAGAGCTCCGTAGAATAGGCAGTATAAAACTCAGTAAAGCTGGCTTGTAGAGCACATTAAACTTAACAACAAAATAAAAGGAACTCTAAAGAACCATTGAAAAACAGGCTACCAACAATACAAACATAGTCAAAAACATAATGCATTTCTGTTATTTTCTTTGTACAGTTTCTAGAATACTAAGATAATAAAATCAGCTGATGATGTGTTAATTTGGTCCAGGTGCGATGAAAACATGCATCAAAGACCAGGCCTACGTTATCAGCAAGCAAATTATGAGTTTGACTCCAAACGGAGCTGGTTTAAAGAACTGTCGAGTGCCGTGAGTTTATTGTGCCATCCTTGCCACTTTTGCTCCGAACTGTTCCAAAGAGCATGCTGGGTATTGCTGGGATGCCACTTTCCCCAGATGTGACGTCAGAATAAAAGGATTGCTGCTCTTCCATCTCCCGTTGGAACTGATCCTCTATAGCCTGAAGGAAAACAAGAGCAAAATATCAGCAAAGCTTTCATCTATGTACACAGAGTGGGTGGTCGAGGGGTGTTGATACCGGTCTTCTGACTTATGGCAGACATTTTCTTCTTCTTTATTTGTTTTCAATCCCACTACCAAGCCCTGAAAAGGGCTTTGCAAGTAGCAGGGTGTAGTCCGGAGAACGGAATGCGTTGCGTCATATAGTCCGTCTTTTAATTCGGTCCGAAGCAATTTTCTATTAAACTGCATGTTGTGGGTGGCCAAGAGATTAGGTTATGGTCTCTTAGTCTGGGAACAATGGTTCGAACTTCCAGTAAAGTCTATGTTATGTTCTAGTGGAAATAGAATACAAAGCTAGCCTGCACACTGTGGAGTAACTGCATGGCCTTCTTTCTCGCATCCTCATTTTGTACATTACAAAGCAGAGGGCTGACACTGCCCACCGAAAGGAAGCCTGTACTTTATGAGCCATGTCAGTGTATGTCATGTTTTCCTTCTGGCCGCAAGATCAATCATTTTTCTATTTATTTTTAATCCATCATTCTCTTAACCTTTCACCACATGCTCGACTAATTGTTTTTAGCCTCAAAAAGATTTCCCCTATCATTCTAGTTGCTAAAAAAATATGCAGTGTTATAAGAAAACTATTCTAGAGCATTGTCGTGTATTTGAACCAGTTGAACACCCGGGTATTTGAAACTAAAAATAAACAATGCTGTCATTGTAGATGTAAACAAGAAAGATGGCCGGTTTCGTTTGAAAGAGAATTTGAAACGATTTATTCTGTTTCTGGAAAACGTGGAAAATGATCCCATTATTCAGGGCGATAAAGTTAAGTTGCTGCAGCATATTTTTCTGAAGTACATATAGATAATTTGTTTATTTAGAGGTAGTAAATACATTTGTAAGGGAAACTAACAAATATGACGATCATGTAAGAAAGACTATCATTGTTCTGTGACGATCTTGAAATTCCGAAAGTATCAATTCCCCCCAAAATAGGTTAGTCTAAATGTTGTTGCCGTTTATCATTTTCACATTCAACTAATTGTATCTCAGAAACTAACACACACACAACAAAAACAATAACACCAAGTTCTTTATTCACTTATGTCTCTACAGACAAACAAATCATATCTTTAGACAATCAAATAAAAAAAGATACAGGCTCTCAAATTAACAACCTAGAGAAATGTAATGAGCTGAAAAATTATTCAGACGCTGGGGATATTGCAAACATTTTTAAAAACTCAGTCGGGTAAAGGATAATGAAAGTTATTGCCATTCAAGCTATCCTTTGCTCAGCAACTATCTTACCTCTTTCAACAGCGCAGAAGCTCTATTCTGATTTCTCTTCCCCAAAGAACAGGCTGAACAGTAGAACAGCACCATCTTAATTCGACTCCTTTTGTAAGTACATATTTTCACCTATGTTTGACCATTTACAAAAGTTCTAGCCCCCATGATAGACAAACGGTCACTAACAGTAGCTCGCGACTGTATTTTCGTTCGCTTGTGAGAAATATTTTCTTCGTGAAAATGTGCCTAAAATTGTTAAACTCTGAGTTTCAATTGGCAAAACGACATGAACTAAATCGAATTGACAGTTCGAAGTGGTTGATAATTGTGGCTAAGGTTTGCACCTTATGTATTTAACATCTACGCAGAAAACGTAATGCAAAAGGCAAAAACAGATGACAGCTACGGGAATTTTGATCCATTCACAATAGCAGGAAAGGAGATTTCAGAGCTAAGATACGCAAATGACACAGTCATGCTGTCAAACAGCATCAAGGGACTGGAACATCTGATCATATCCGTTAGGAAGCACAGTGAAGCTCAGAACTTATCCTGAACATTAAGAAAACTAAGACAATATCCACTGACAAAACAGGACTGCAACCCAAATTTTTTATAAAAATAACGATAATTGAAAATATCACACATTTTGAATACCTTGGCTCTACGTTATCCAACGACGGAGACTGCTTAATAGAAATTAGAAGACGATTGTCCATGGTGATGCAGAAGCTAAACAGCATGCACAATCTATGGCATAATACTAACAAGCAACTAAAACTGAAGATCCTGAGAACATGCATATTCCCTGTAGCACTGTACGTCATCCTAGAAGACCTGAATGTTGAAGAAAACTGGCTAATAAACAATGTTATGTTTCGGAAATTGAATTTTTTCGGTCATGTCAAACGTCACGACAGACTGGAAAGAACGGTCATGGAGGGCATAGTACCTGGAAGGTGAAACATGGGGTCGACCAAGGCAAAGGTGGATACAAGATATCAAGGATACTCTAAACATGAACATGGAGCAGGCAGGAAGATTGACTGCAGACCGAGATTCATATCGGCTGGCTGTGATGAGAGCGATGTTCTACAAAGGACATGCTCCATGATGATGATGACTCAACGAAAGTCGTCATGTTCGTCAATCCAATACTAATAGAAAAGACGACACGACAAAAGCAGAAAGACAGCATTATAAATTTGAGCACATAAATACAAGATCTGCTTCATATATAATTATTCATTTGATGTGCATTTGCATAACAGTTTGCCTCTGTGTATGTTATGCATTTGTACAAATTCTAATACTTGTCAATATGTGGACTGATAACAACGCTATACGTTGGTAGGTAGCTCGCCAGGGAATTTAATATTTTAAAGTAGATTACAAACTTAATGAGTTTGGCGACCACTGCTCTGACCTCTAACTCTCTTTACTTGGTATTTAACTGAACTTGACGTCTTTATACTGGTTTAGAAGACTCTGCAGAGTCTGTAAACAACCAGTTTCTTTTACATTCACTTGATCTAAAAAAAATCTATGCGTATTCAATCTATTCTTGAAAGCATTAATTGACCCTACATTCACTACTTCCTGTGGCAATGCATTCCAAGCATTCACCACTCTCTGAAAAAATAGTTAATAATTTCCAAATTTCTGGACCTTTTTTTAATTAATTTGTAGTTGTGCCCTCTTGTTCTTGTTAGGTGGATGTATTTTGAAAAACTTGCTATAGTTTAATTTATCCTATTCGTTGATAATCTTATAAACCTGTATTAAGTCACTTCGAACACCCAGTGGTCTCGAGGTAAGATATCTGCCTCGGGTGCTGGAGGTTGCAGGTTCTTCTTCTTCTTCTTCATCGTACGCTGTTTACAGCGATATTTATGTTGCACTGTTTAATTTTGTTAAGCCTGTGGCTCAGTGCATCGGATTTCAACAGGCGTTTCTGTAGGGTTGCCCTCCTTAGCCTTTGGCTGTCCCCAGCCTAACTGCAAGGCAGCAGTTGTTTTTGGTCAGAGTTGTCTCTCTTAGGAAGTTGTCTTGCAGGACTATCGAGTCTTCCCTACTCGTGTCTATAGGGTTTGGCAATGATATGATGGACTATGTACTAGTTTGTACTATCCCGGAAGAGAGGCAGTCCAGTGTGACTTTGTCCCAGGATCGTCACGTCCTGCCAGAAACGTAGCATATGCATGTGAGTGAGTTATCTCTTTGCTCCCTTTATTTTCTCGGCTCATCTGCAGTGATGGTACGCCTAGCATTCCCCGCCACCCGGGAGGTTGTCACAATAGGGCAGGAGGTGCAATGTCCGCTGGACTGCATCTCTTCTGCGTCCATTGGGATGACTGATAGCAGACCGAGGCAAAGAGCGAGGCAGGAGTGCATTTTACCAGGTGCATTTCTGTGGCTCGACCGGCCGGGCTGAGACGCAAGCCCCAGCCATGTCGTAGCCTCCCATCACAGTGGTGCTGAGATTTAGGGCGAGATTCTGGCTTAGAGGCGTTCGGCCGTAGTCCCTCAGATGGTAGCTTATCAGCCAAGCACGTGGACCAAATGTCAGCGACCTGTGATTCCTCTCGAAATAGTGCATTTGACCAGGGGACAAGCCTGGTCATTGCACGGAGATGTTGTTCGCCTGGTGTGCGGACATATCTCATGGTCAAGGGTTGAGTCTCAGCAGTTCGCAGTGAGGTAGCTGATCTACTGCTTAGGGCACCCCGACCGAGAACTAAGTCTTCTACAAATGGTTTCATACCTCATCGCCGTATGCGGTGAATATCGAGCAGCTTCCCGCCCGCTTTGATCGGCGGACGGCAGAGACCTCATTCTGCGGCTCGACTGGGTGGGGGTGGAGCGGGAGCCCCAGGTCCCCACCATGTCGAAGCCTCCCTTTGCAATCGTGCTGAGCTTTGGGGCGGGATTTTGGCTTAGAGGCGTTCGGCCGTAATCCCTCACCTTGTAGCCTCGCGCCGTTGGCTTATCAGCCTAGTACGTGAACCAAATGTCTGCGGCTCCTCTCGAGTTGAGCAGGTTTACCGTAGCAACGCCCTGTCCTTAGTAGGGTAAAACTGACCTGTCTTCCGAGGGTCTATTTCCAGCACCCGTTCAATATTAGACCGGACGTATCAATAGAGGGCTTTTTAGTTTGTCAATGGCCAAGTTTCTGGAACCTGCGATTTCTGCAGGGTTAAGACCAGATTACCATAGCAGACGCTCTTTCATTAGGGGGTTAAGAGACTGACCTGTCTTCCGTGGGTCTAATACCAGCACATGTTCACTATTAGACTCCACGAAGGTGCTCTCGATTTGACAGTCCTTCTACAGTATTGGCGTGTTCAGTCAATTTAAGCCGCAGGCTCCACTCCTGGTAGTGCTCTTCCGTCAATTCCTTCATCAAACACTGAATACAGACCAACGGAGCCACAGAGGGCATAACCCCAGATTTCTGAGGATCTAAATCCAGCACCCGTTCCATATTAGACCCAAGGAAAGTGGTCTCGGCATGTCAGTCATTTCAGTGTTGGCCGTGTTGAGTCAAATTAAGCCGCAGGCTCCACGCCTGGTGGTGCCCTTCCGTCAATTCCTTTAAGTTTCAGCTTTGCAACCATACTTCCCCCGGAACCCAAACACTTTGGTTTCCCGGAAGCTGCCCGCAGAGTCATCGAAGCACTCCTGCAGATCGCTAGTCGGCATCGTTTATGGTCAGAACTACGACGGTATCTGATCGTCTTCGCGAGAGAGCCGGCAGACGGTAGGGCAGGAGGCAACGGGCAGTGAACCGGCGCAAGCCGGACTGCCCGCCTGTGCCTGAGATCCAACTACGAGCTTTTTAACTTTTTAACTGCAACAACTTTAATATACGCTATTGGAGCTGGAATTACCGCAGCTGCTGGCACCAGACTTGCCCTCCAATAGAAGGCTGCAGGGACCGACTGACGAACGGACGGACGGTTGTTCCCCCCGTCCCTCACTCCGTCGACCTAGGACCGCCTGACAGGGGCCCCTACACACACGAGACGACCGACCAACCGGGCTCGCTCGAGGAGGGATGGCAGCGCTCTGTGCAGAACGGATCCCAACGACCCCGGCGATGAATTTCACTGGGACTAGAGACAATTTGGCCTGCCCTTCTCCCGAGGGTTGGTCCCCGGGAGAACACAGGGCCTTCAGGCACGATTCCTGCTTTCCATTTGCCGGTCACAAGCTCTTTGCGAGAGTCTGACCACCAGCGAGACGAACTGTCGAGCTCTGCTATAAGCCTTCGAAAAATCACCACCGACTGTCAAAGTTTCTCGTTACGGACCAGAACAGCGCACCTCATTGAAGGCCACGACAAAAAAAAACCACTTCCCGAAACCTCTACGGGGAAAGGCGGGCAAGCGTTTTCCGCAAGCCCGCGCTATCGCTCCGTCTAGCGGGACTGAGATCGCTTTACTAACACTGGTTGAGATTGAATCGCGGCGGCGAGACAACTACCCCAGATAGGTTGCAGGTTCAAATCACAGTGGAGATCGGGATTTTTTCATGTGGATCATCCGGTAACAATTTCCCTTGAACTCTGGGTAGCGAGATCAGACATTTGTGTGCAGTGGTGCAGACGTTAAAAATACCTTTGCAGTTGGAAATCAAAAAGAGTAAGCCTAACAGCCGCTGCTCGGGCAAAATTCAAAGTAAAAAATCTACTCAAATTAGTCTAGAAAATGTCGCAAAAAGGAGACTGTGTGGCTATAACATCATGCCTTGGTTATGTGGTTAGAGGAGCGGCATAGATGGCGCCTGACAGGTTGCAGGTCTGCCTTCTTCTAATTTAAGCTTCCGCCACCACCAGTTCCAAAAAGGTGATCGTATATTCCAGGGTCTACCAACCTAACAGATACTATGTAAGGTAGAAGTCAAATAATATAATCGAATATCACACAAATGCACAAGCGAGGGTCAGAAACGTCAAGAGAGATACAAATGATGTAAGATTACATGATAATCTGAATGGGAATACAAAGCATCTGAGGTGCTGAAATGTTTAAAGGACAGATGGTTGATGAAGGAGATAAGTGTCAATACCACTTAACATTCACTGCGTAACTGCTGCGAAATCGTAACGGAACAAATTTATGTCAGTGGCCACTGTCGCTGTATGTTGCCAGATCCAGGGTCATTAGTTTATCATGTATAATCTTCCGGGCTAATGCCATAGAAATGGCTGAACATACGGGTATTTGAATACTCAAAACTAGGCAACTTCCGTACACTCGCTTCTTGTACCGCTTGTTGATGATTTGAAAGAGAATTTTGAAACGATTTCTTCTCCTTTTCAATCGCATTTGAAGGTTATTCCATTATTGAGGGTGACGAAGTTGACCTTTACCACTCTACATACAAAATTGATGCAATTTCCCGGCCTTATTTTTTATGATGTCACATCGTTTAACGATCGTTGCTTCTTTGAGAACCTGTTACATTTTTATTTGATGGTATATTGAAATGATTTGTTTATGAGTACAGAAATAAATGAATAAAGAATTTGTTTGTGTTATTGTTTTTGTTGTGCGTGTGTTATTTTCTGAGATTTAAAAAAATGTAGGTGATAGTGTTGAAAAAAACAGCAGTCTTAGACATCTCCCCCGCTTTCAGCGTCCCTTGGTTGACAAAAAAATTATTTTTTAAATCACCGTCAACGGATTACGATGTTTCCCGTAATGGCTATGTCTGTCACTTCGACTATAAACGAAATTATTGTATCTAAATAAACAATCTAAACAGATCTATCTCAGAAAATCCGTTTCAGAAACTTGACTCCCCCATTCTCAATAATGGGTATATCTTCAAATCCAAGCGAAATACATAAGATATAATTTCCAAATGCCAAAAACTAATTCCCCGAGCACATTGTTGGTATCTAACCGTACATTACGAAAGTCAGAACTGACTACAATTAAAGAACAGTATTGTTCAGAACGGCCGCCACTATGCAATGCAACGTAAGTCGGACAGACTCTACGTGCACATCGTAAAGGTTAAGGTGTTACGACGGATTTTTCTTGGGTAGGTCAGCTTAGTTTGTTTATTTGGAAGTAATAAATATGTTTGAAGTGGAAACTAACATATATAGTTTATTCAGAAACTAACACACACACACAATAAAAACAATGACATCAACAAGTTATAGTGGTCTCCAGGTGCAGGAGGTTGCATATTCGAATCATCGTTAAGACCAGGATTTTGTTCACATGGATCTTCTGGTAAAAATTCCCCTGATCTATGGGTAGTGAGACCTGACTTCCATATTCAGTGTCGAGCATGTTAAAAATTCCTTGGCAGTTAGAAATTCTAAAATGTCATCTTAACGGCTTCTGCCTGGACAAAACTCAAATTAAAAATCTACCCAAGTTATTTATACCTTTCCGCAGATGGTTTGTTAAAAGCAGCTATAGATCGTGCCTAACTGGCTGCGGGTCTACTTAGCTCTAGTGTTTGAGTCCATTAAGATGATCTCGCACATTGTTAAAAGCTGATTGTATACAGACTCTGTAGTCTTCTAAACCAGTAAAAGGACGTTAAGTTAATAATGGTTACCAAGCCCTGCCAATGAGCACAGACAATGCATAAAGTCAAGTACCTGCTTGCGGGGTATAAGCATTGCCTTCCATTTGTTCATTTCACTTGAGAACTGGTCATCCAGCTCTTTGATCTTCTGTGTCTCCTGCTCCATCAGCATCTTGCGTTTCTCAGCCTGAAAAATAGATAGTTAAGTAGTCTATTAATATATTTGTATTAATGACTTTGTAGGTTTGGCTTGGGTTTTTTGCCTCATGACCCAGTGGATTTAACTTCCGCAAACACTTTTAAAATTGGTCTACTTGTCGTAAGGGTATGTATGACCTTGATAGTTCATGGATTCGAACAATTGCAAGTTTGGTTTGTGAGCTGCACAGCTAACTACTACGTTCGTCGTCCCCTAATTCAGTCATTAATTTTGTTACGTTGTCATGCAAAATTGACATTCTACGCTACCTGTTGCAACACAGCCTGATTTCAAGAATGCGATGTGGACAAGAGGTAAGGTCTTGATCAGTTTATTTCACCTGACCTTGAATGTTATGTTTTATGTGGTTCTCCCCTTATCGCACTTATGTATTGTACTCTTATTTTTATATAGTTATCCATATCTGCTGAGGATATATCAGCAAATATTTGGATTAGACATAAACATAAAGAAAACAAAGACTATGATAAATGGAAAAAGTGACAAAAAACCATACATGCAGATAAAAATAAAAGATCAACTACTTGAACAGGTATAGAGTTTCTCCTATCTAGGTCATATAATAATGGAAAAAGGCAGCAGTGGAAAAGAAATCAGAAAAAGAATAGGTATAGCCAAGATGGTATTCAGCAATATGTGACACATACTGACATCCAAACAGATAAATCAGAATTTGAAGAGAATTGTCAGGTGTTATGTATACTCGTCACTACTTTATGGCGCAGAAACATGGACAATGAATAACAAGTTGTGAAAGAGTATTGAAGCCTTTGAAATATGGGTATATAGAAGATATACTAGAGGATAGAGTGGAAGGCAGTCATCCAAAAGGTGTGGATAAGTGGGTGGATAACATCAGGAGATGGACTGGAAAAAGACTGTCAGATTGCACCATTACGGCAAGAGATAGAGTACACTGGAGACCCATTGCAGCCGACCTTTGATGCGAAGATGGCACTTGAACTGAACATCTGCTGTGTTTGTATTCCTACCAAGATAGATGAATCATTCCAAATCTTGGAGAAATGTCTTCCAGTACAATCTGAATGCTGTTAGATGGGTTTGTTCTCATAATATTTGTTTTTGAACTACATATTCTCAGTACAAATTTATGTGACCTCTCATCAAGTATACTTAATTTTTTAATTACTGTTATAGAAGAGATGAGTTAAATTATCAGATGTTATTTTCAAACAAAAATTACAAGAACTTCTATTCATCATTGGCATCCAGGCAAATAACCAGTACATTAAAAATGAGACTCATAAGGTATTATATAGATTCAACATTATTGTATGGTGCAGAAACATGGACAAACAAACTTGAAATGTGGATATACAGAAGAATATGGAAAGAGAAACAAAGAAATAGCAAAGTACTGATGAGAGTAGGCATGGGTAGGGAATTATTGACAAACATTAAAATTAGGCAAGTCAAATATTTTGGTCATATAAAAAGACATGACGCTTTATTGAAAACAATAGAGGTGAAGGTTGAAGGTGGGCAGACAATGATATAAGTGGAAGAGCAAGCTCAAAAGATGGACTAATATCAGTATGGCCAGAGTGTAGTACCGTCAAGACAAGAGACGGGGAATATTGGAGATCCATTGCAGTCAACCTTCATTGCAGAGATGACACTTGAATTGAATTATCATTGCTGCAAATGTTCAAAGATGATTACATTCGTCCCGAAAATACGTCGTGTCGTACTTTACAGCATAGCTGCGATATTTGTGCCTTTCAGCCCAGCACGTCTAGTTTCAGCCGGCTGTGTTGGGGACCAGACTTGCCTTCCCGCTGCCGTCCCTTATTCTCTTAGCCAGACTATACTAGTGCAGCCTGTTCCCAGGGCCGCCATTGGAGGCAGAATAGGGTCTTGGTTGGCTCTGGTTCACTTACCCTGATACAAAAAGCCAGCTGTCAGTCACTGGCTGCCGTCAACTCATTCATTGTGTCACATCTTCAGCCTTTTTCAAAGATCTAACATCTGACAAAGTGTGTTGTGCACAGTTTTAATAACAGTTAAATTTTGTGTGTGTTGGTGCCTGTAACAATTTATGATATCCTGAGAGAATTTTCTGTGCTTATTTTTGGGTAGTGTTTTCCCATTTGAATTGACTTGTGATGGTGGTCTTTGGCTTTGTAGCTGTTGTGGATTATGGGTATTTCTCTTTCTACCTCTCTTCAGTTTTGGTAGTGCTTGGCTTTTTGACATTAGAGGTCACATAGCAGTTAATGCTGTGTTTACAAAATAAATAAATACTAATGTTCTGATAGGTACACTACAATCTGTAAATATTCAGCCCTTGCCAGTTAATCCCAGCCACACAGACACACAATCAACATAGTTAAAAATGAGCTGATATAACCAAAAGGACTAACCGAAAACATAAAGTCATCAAAATGAGACAAAATTTCTAAGAATAACAATAGGGACTACCAGTTGCTACACTGAAATTGCCTTCTATTATGAGAGAATCAAGAAAAGTTACTAGCCTGCAACTGTTCCAGCTCCTTGACAGTTGCCTCGTTCTTGTCTGTGAGAGCTTTCAGCTGCTTCTTGTGCTTCTCTTCTTGTCTCAGCTGCTCGGCTTTTATGCGTTTCTTCTCACTCTCTTCAAACTGATAAGAACATGGGATATAAAAATATACAACAGGATATATAGTTTTATTACTTGATTAATTACTAAGGAAGGTTGGATCAATAGCAATAGTAGAATTTATTAGGAAGATATTAAATGAAAATGTCACTCGCATTATTCCCGGCGTCAGTTCGGCAGATACGAGGAAGCCAACAATATTCTGTATGCATCCCGATCATTTGCAGTGGTGTACCAATGCGGCTCTAGGTCTTCGGTTAGTTCATCTCGCATTCGAATAGGTGGGCGTGTACAGGCATAAGGCTACCAAAATGTTGTTCTATGTGTCCATCTATTGTCAGGCATGCGTGTCACATGTCCAGCCCAATGATGTTTGCATATCGCTGCTTCCACAACATCCCAAAACAAAGTTTGATGTCAAATTTCTTCATTTCAGATCTCATCCCGTTTATAAATTTGTAATATGCTCTGTTCCATTGCTCTCTGAGTGACTCTAAGCTTCTCAGAATTTGTTTTGTGCAAGTTCCACATTTAGCAAACATAAAACATTACTGGAATGTCCATGGGATTGAAAGTGTGTGCTGTTGCCGTGGTGGCTTTCATCTCTTGAAGTATTGACTTAATTTAGTTAAATGAACACCAAGTTGCTTTTTGCCGTCTAGACATTTCGTGGTCGATTTTGTGGTTGGTTAACATTTATCTCTTGGCCTAGGTAGATGTAGGAGTTGACATCTTTGATGGTTTCTTCTCCTAGCTTGATGTCCTGTTTTGGGCAGTAAGGGTTTCTGAGGCACTGTGTTTTACTTTTATTTTCTTCAGACCGCCAGCTCTGCTGACCCCATTTAGGTGGTTCAAGGAATATTGGGCTTCCTCAATTGTATGACTGATGAGCATGTCATCTGCAAATCATAAATCGATGAGCCACTCGCCATCTATATTTACACCTCTGTTGATCCAATGTAATTGTTGGAAAATTTCTTTGAGAGCTGCTGTAAATAGCTTTAGGGAAATGGTGTTGTCCTGTCAGACTCCTCTTGCTATCGGAACAAATACTGGACAGTGGTATAGCATGATGGCTGTATTGCATTCTTTTGTTAGTATATACAATGCATATTCAATATATTTAACATATATTATACATATACAATGCAAATGCATATTTGATTAATTGCAAAAAATGGTTTAGATTAATTGCAAAAAAAGATTTGATTTGGCCAATTTATCATCTTTGCTGGAAAGCTGCAGTAAAAGGTTCAAGTATTATCTATACAATCTTAAAATGGTACAAAATATGTAAACGTTTCTTTTAAAAAAAAACACTTTTGTTTTTTAAATTCTCTAAGTATCTTATCATTTTAAAAGTACTGAGTTTCATTCATTGTAAAAGTACAGAGTGTCTTTCATTTTTAAAAGTATTAAGTTTAATTTATTTTAAAAGTACAAAGTAAATTTAATTTTAAAAGTAACAAAGTTTCACTCATTAAAATATTATGTTTCTTTCACTTTAGAAGTTTTATCGTAGTGCTATGCCAGGGATGAAGTGTTAAAGATTTCATTGTACAAGACCACAGCTTGTTTATGAAGTGGGGTGTCTAGTTCCCTTCCTCGCTGCTTTCCCTTCCCTAACAGTCAGTCAATGTGAAAAGCAAGTGCGCTATCACTACACTGAGCGGATGGTCTTTAAAAAGTACTAAGTTTCCATTTTTAAGTGGCCAAGTTTCTTCCATTTTATGCAGTGTTAGAAAAGTGTGGAGATTAACAATAATCCTATCTGCTATCCAACTGTCAATGTTAAGAAAAAGAAAACATAAAACAAATTTTTTGTTTAAATAAATACAATTATGAATAGAACCATTTTTAAGAGCAAGGAATGGATATCATTATTCTATGGCAGTCAGGTATGACTGAAGGGGGAAACTTTGTAAACGTGTGGAGATTCATGGAACAATAAGCATGCAAACACGCCACCACCCCTCCCCACCTAAATATGAGGGACGAGAAATGTTAGCCCCCCCCCCCCCCCCCCCCCCCCCCCAAAAAAAAAGATGAGGGATTATATATATCAAGTTTGTTTTTTACCAAGAAAAGATGAGAAATATCTAAGTTCCAGTTTTTTTTCCCTGAGAAATGAGAAATGCATGAGTTTACTTGTTTAATTCTTGTCTTATCATCCTCTGGAGCACCAATATTACTAAGTCTCAGACTCTGTTTGAACATCAGCGCTCTGGTTTTAGTTTCACTCTTGAGAATCTTGGGCAGCCGACGCCTCTCCATAGCATGTCTGTTCAGCATCTCGTCCTCCTTGGTCTGGTTATACCTCTTCAAGTTCTCCATCTCCTGCAAGCAAAATGGATGATCAGCTTTAACAGCTTACACTAATGATATGCTGCTTGTGTGTCTAAAGAATTGATGGCATTTATCATCTGTACCATGGTGACACAACTGTAGTCCCATGGGTGAAAAGTGGTAAATGTGGATAGCTCTCATACAGAACATTGCAAGATACAAACAATTGTTGTTGACAGCTCTCATACAGAACATGGCAAGATACAAACAATTCTTGTGGACAGCTCTCATACAGAACATGGCAAGATACAAACAATTGTTGTGGACAGCTCTCATACAGAACATGGCAAGATACAAACAATTCTTGTGGACAGCTCTCATACAGAACATGGCAAGATACAAACAATTCTTGTGGACAGCTCTCAAACAGAAAGGCTGTACCCCCGAGAGTAATTGGACCCCAGGCAGAGAACCACTATCCTAAACCAATGGGTGTGACACATGATGAAAAACATTGAAATGCTTGCCTTCTGGTGCCTGGTCAGCATCTGATGACGCTTGACAAAGAACATATCTTTCAGCTGCGTCTTCAGAAGCTGGTGACGTTCATGTAGCTGGTTCTTCTCCATCTCCCACACACTTGCCTCACGCGCTGTGGATTGTCAGAGAAATGATATTAAAAAATTTTCATTCCGAGATTTAGTAGAATGAGCTTTAAGTTTGCTAATGCCATAAAATGTCTTCATGTGTAATGTGTTACGATTAAACTAAGTAGTGGAATGAGGGCATGGTTAATTCATGTTGTAAAATAGCTTAGTCTATGTATAAATCGTTGGGAAAATGGCAAATATTATTTAAAGTTGCTTTTATAATTTTGAGGCTGAGGGGTCTGAGGAGTGAAGTACCTGTTTTACAATCCTAACGCACCTGGTTCGAATCACGTTCGTGTCGTTTGGCAGACACAGGTTTTTTTTCCGCTCCTCCATGTACAAAAAGTAATGGCAACCTTGCCAAGAAACTTAAAACACATAAATAGGTTGGCGGTTGTAAGAAGCGATGTTCTGTAAAGGATATGCTACTTATATTCATAATTGGGCAGTTTAGAAGAACAAAATATTTTCAATATTTTGGATGGAACATGGCTCAATTTATTGAAAAAGTTTAAAATATTTATTTACCAGGATTAGGCTCAATTTATAGAAAGTTTAAAATATTTATTTAACAGAATAAAGCTGAATTTGAAGAAAATCAAATCGCTTATTTAGCTATGCAAGGTACAGTTTAGAGAAAGCTTACAATATTTTTTGGAGAATAAGATCAACATCCATCTCTACATTTAAACAAAATAGAATGAAGACATTCAAAGTCCACTAGATGAAAGCAAATGAAAATTAAGTTTCAGTCATTTCCAAGGATCACCTCTAAACAAATGCTGTTTCTGCTGCAGACATTGATTTTCCAACAGTGCAATCTTCTGTCTGTGCTGATCTGCCAGCTGTTTCAGATGCTTCTCCAACCTCTCGGCTTGGCTTTCTAGGAAAAGTCGATCCTGAAAATAACAAGTTAGATAACATCAAAGTTGTGATAATGTTGGCAAAGACAGGTACATTTTACACACTCTGAAAACATATACACCAAACAATGGCAACAAAATTGAAGCAAGCAATTGGCACAATCTATCTCTAAATCCTGGTATTTAATCGGGCATGTGTGTGTGATGCCAGGTAGCCAAATGTTGAGTAAACTCATTTCGCTCTTTTGCCTTAGTGTACCATGTTGGGACTAGGTCCTGCTTCACGCCATCTCTCCACCTCAGCCTCGGTCACCCGTGAGGGCGTCTAAAGTTGTAGGGCCACCACGACGTCACATTACATGTCCATCTGTTATCTGGCATGTGCACCACATGGCCGGCCCATCTGTATTTTCATAACATCTATAATGTCAGTGAAAGAAGTATGATGTCTGATCTTTGCGTTGCGAACTTGGTCTCGAATGGAGATCTTCAATGTTCTTTGCTCCTTGGGCAATGTGGAGTCTTATCTGCATCAGCTTTCTGTAGATTCCACACCTCTAATTTACATCTTTCTACTTTTCATGGACAAGCCCATGTATACTGTCTTCTTTTAGATACTTGATGTCAAGTGTTCATATTTTTCTTGTTCACAATCTTTCACTAATCTTTGTCATCTTTCATTTCATGTTCCTAGTCCATATTTCCCTAGTATCTTCATTAGGACACTCTCTAACTGTCACATTACAATCTCCCATTAAAATCACAAATTTTGTTCAGGGCTCGTCAACTTTTTTATACTTGGTGTCCATTTTGATAACTTTCGCGAGAGTAAATTTTCTTTACTGCCCACTAAAATCTAAAGAAAATTTCATGAGTCTGTGTATTTTGGATGTTTTCAATACATGATCATCCTGTGGAATGTCCTTTGCAGATCGTCGCTCTAATCAAAGCGCATCTGGAAGAAACTCAATATCTTGCTAAATCTCCAGCCTGCTTCAGAGTTATGCCTAAGCATTCCTTGACATCTTGATGCCATCGACTTCTTGGTCTACCTCTGTCTCTTTTGCCTGGCACCATACCTTCCATTACCGTTCTCTCAAAAACTGTGTGTCCTCTGATGTGTTCAAGAAGAGCATGGCTGAATGGGAGGAGTGCGTGGCCAAATGGGAGGAGCGTGTGGCCGATTAGTTTTGAGGCCTGCCTGCCGATTAGGATGGCAGCAGTTCGAATCCTGGTATGTTTATTTTATTTTTTTTTTGCTGGGGTGAAATAAACAAACATAGTCAGCACACAACGTGGCGACAGCAGTGACGAAGTGGCCTGCAGTTCTCAGCCTAAAAAAAATTCTCAACTACCCCCAGCAATGTGAAAAAGTCATATCGACAGATGTGGTCAAAGTGTTTCAATTTTTCGTTTATTGAAGAAATGATGAACTAGTTCTCCTCAATGCTCAACTCTTGTCGAATGTCTGCATTCTTCTTTTTTTTTAGTCCATGGTATTCTCATAACCTTTCTATAACATTTCGACTAGAAGGACTCTATTCTATTCCTTGAGGTTTGGGTAACTATCCATGTTTCACAGCCATATGCTATCACGAGAAAAACAAAGGTTCTCAAAATCGTCACCTTTGTTGGTATGCTGCCATAGTTTCCTCAGGTTGTGTAGCCTGCATTAGCATGATAATATATTTGATAAAAACAGAAAGTCATTATTCTGCTACCATCCACCTGAAAGCTAAAATCGTTCACTAGTGGGCGCTAGCGCCCAGCTTGAAGAGCACTGCTTTAGTTGATCTAATGATTTCCATAGGTCATTGAACTCTGTCACCTCTTCATTATCATGTGCTGTAGTTGGCATGTAAGTTTGTATGAGGACTGTGTCAACAATTATTGTAGTCAATATCATAGCAATAATTCTGTGACTGTAAATCTTCACAATTGTTAGGATTGTTGTGTCGTACTTGTTCAGCACAAATGCCCCCACTCCTTGTTTCAAATCTTTTCAATATATTGAGATGTGCTGGACATGGTATGGTAGAAGACTATATGGTGAAGTCCCAAAATTTGTGACCTCACAGGTTGAGCTTAAGAAGACAGTTCAATGTAGAAATTATATATCTATTGTCCTTAAATTCCAAAGAAGAAAGAGAAGAGTTTGGAGGCTGTATTCCACATAAAGACAGACTAAAATAGGAATTGGTGGCAAATATATATTGTAGCTTTAGTTTCAAAGAAGACAGAGAGAAATTTTGAGGCAGAAGACTACATGAAAACAGACTGGAATAGGAATTGGTGGCTAATCAGGTGTTGCAGCCTATGATCTAAAGGAATCAAAGGGGAAAGAGAGAAACAAGGAGAAAGAAAATGACATAGAAAAGACTATTAGACAAAAAAATCAGAGAATATATGACCTCATGGGTGGTGAAAATGAGTTTCGGTCCCCGGAGAGGCAGAAAGGGCTGCTCGATTGAACTTGTTAAAGACTGGTCGTTATTGGCCTATGTACTGAAAGAAGTGACATACATTGATGATGATGTGTGGTAATCAAGAAAACAATCCCTAAAATAGGAATCGATAGAGTGGAACTCTTGCAGTCCTACATTTTGCATGAATGAAAAGCACGTAAGAAGTAATAATGCCAGTTTGGAACATCGCACGCTTTCAGACATAAACTTGAATGTCTCTGAAGCAAGCAGTGGTCAACGTGAGGTCATCGGCATCTCCACAGAGCTTGTCTTGTATTGAAACTAAACTTAATGTCTTTATACTGGGTTAGAAGACTCTGCAGAGTCTGTATACAACCAGCTTCAAATGGGAGATGGCCAAATGTGCCTTCTCTGTATATCATATGTAGCAGTCATTTTATCAGTATCGCAGACATTTTCATCGGTGTGTCCTACTTTTGAAATTGTTGCCTAGATGGTAATGTAACATGGTGTGGCCCGCGCGGAGTCTATAAATCACCACATATTCGTCCCCTTTTAGCATGGGAGTAAACATCATTTTGTGGTCGTCCTGGATGCTCCCCTAACCACTTGTTCTTGTATCTGCACCTGATAAACTTCCTGACCTCTTTATAAGTTATGCCTTTAATAGATTGAGACAGCGTTCTGCCTTCTCTAGCCAGTATATCGGCCGGCTGATTGCCAAGTATGTTGCAATGAGATGGATTCCACTGAATCATCACTTTAAAAGAAAAAAAAATTATTTGTTTGTTTTTCTTGTTATAAAGCACTCAAATATAATCCAAAAAAACAATGTGGTTCAAAAGTGTGTCTCACCAAAAGCAGTATTACATTAAAACAAATTTAATTTGAGATGCTTCAGGCCAAAACCCAGGCAAATAATATATGATTGGTGAATGAAACCAGGGGAGAGGAGAATAAAGTCTGGCCAGGCAAAACATACTATCAGACAATGTTAATCAGGGTCAGAAAAAATAAACCAGGGGAGAGGAGAATAAAGTCTGGTCAGGCAAAACATACTATCAGACAATGTTAATTAGTGTCAAACAAATATATACTGACCAAGACCCCACCTCATTTCTATGCAGTTCTCCCTGGAAACAGGTTGTTTCAAGACAGACTGATTAACTAGGTGGAAATTGACATGATACCTGTAGTAGTGAGCAACACACAGCATAATACAACCTCCTGGAGGACCCCGGTCCACCTTCATCAACACGCTCAGGATGTGAGGAAAGTTACTGCAACCTGCCACCCGCCATTTTCAAGGCACGCAAAAGAGTAAAGTTACTCATCGTAGGCATTCAATAATAACATGAACAAAACATACACAATACATGAAATAAGCACCTTCTCTTCCATCTCAATCTGCTTGGTCTCTCTCATTTTCTGGGCTGTATCTTTCTTGTTGTCCCGAGGCAACATGTCAAGTTCCTGTTTGAGAAGCTTCATTTCTTGTTTTTGTTTCTCTCTGAACATCTTCAGCTCCTTGTCCTGGGGATTGAAATTTTGTATATGTTCCTTTAATTCGACGCGTTTTTGTCTTCACAGTATGTGTGCCTTCAAAATAATATGCACAAAATTGAGCATCTCTCTACTTTTCCATTGACATCAAGGAAAATTAGGATGAATGAGGGGTTGTGAATTGTAAACTATACAGCCACAATGGTCAGCTAATGAGTAATGACATAAATAAACTACATAGAAGAGATCAAAGTATCATCTTTCAGTTCCGAACAGGACACACCAGAGTCAGTAGTCACTTGAACCACATCAATTCCCAGCACCTGCCCTTGTGCAGACATTGCTCTCACCCTGATGAAACAGACACATACTCATTGAGTGCAAAGCATTTGCGAACATGAGGAAAAGATTCTTACATGCACTGCCGACAATTGCCGACACACTGTACGGAGAAGTGAAACAACTGAAGAAAACCTGTATCTATATAAGAATGGCATTGTGCTGCCAAGAGCAGGCTTGCTCAGCAGCTATGGGATAACAATAATAATAACAACAACAGCCACAATGATACTAAGAGAATTATTCCCCTATGAACTGCTAGAACATATTGTATTACTTCAATTCCAGTTCCAGGTTCAAAATGCTGAGCAGCGCATGAGTTGCAGCGTGTCCCACAGCTGACTGCTAGCGTCAGGGCCAGCGAACCAGAGCTGCTAAGACTCATCTACACCTCCATGCAGTGATCCTGGATAACAGGCTGCAACAAAGCAGAATAGCTAAGGAGAATGGATCGAAGAGGGAAGGCTAACCCAGCACTCAAAAAATGCCCGTCCAATGTGCCGGACGAAAAGGTGCAAATATCGCAGTCAAGCTGTAAGCTACGACACAATGAATTCCGTTCTCCTGATAATATCCTGCTACCTGCAAAGCCCCTTTCAGGGCTGGGTAGAGGGAGTTTGAGAACGAACAAAGAAGAAGATTTGGATCCATAATGATGATGACTATTAAAATAACCCTATAAAATAGAACAGAGAAATGTGATGTGTTGATGGATTAACCATTTTGTTCCAAATGAAGCATATGGTCATGATTACAGATGATCCTTCTTCTTCTTCTTCTCCGTTCGTTCTCCCACTACCAAGCCCTGAATATGGCTTTGCAAGCAGCAGGATATTGTCTGGAGAACGGAATTCGCTGTGTCGCTAGTTTACAGCTGATCCATTTACAGGAAGCCTGTATGTGAGCATTTGTAGCAGTATTTTTATAGCAATTGGTTTATATGATGAGACTGCTAGCCCCATGCACAACCTTGTTTAGTTAGCCTGCTCTCATAATCTTGCATCTCTTTAGCACCTTTTACGTTGATAGTGTCAGTTTGAGGCATATCGATGCAGACTGTGATTTTTGTCAGCGGTTCGAATTTGACTAAACTCATAGTTTCTTCTTTTCCTTAATTTGATTCATCATCAATCCTTGATGTCTGCCCATCTGCATATCTGATGCCATTTGGCTCTCTTGCCTTTTACAACATTTGTTGGAAAGTTACAGTTGTCCTTTTCTTTTTGCCCCTGGTTCCACCCAGGTACATATGTGTTAGGACAAGATACAATTTTATTTATTTTACAAACATTGCTTATTTATTTTTTTAATTTGTCTCTGTGAATATTATTGCTATAAAAAAATGTCCTAGGTACTATTAATGTATGTTTTACCTGCTCCGCTTTTAGTTTCCTGCCAGCATTCTTCATGTCTGTCTGTTGAGCTTGTTCTGCTTTCTCTATAAGCTGCTTCTGTTGCTTGTTGAGCATGTCCAGGTCTTGGTCAAATGCCTTTCGCAGAGCCTGAAGCCAGATGATATAAGGGAATGAAGTGCACAATTTGTAACTCATACACAAATATGTATACACACATTTTATATTTACATAATTAACATTTACGTAATCATTGACGTAAAAAATATACACTGCGCTTTTATCCAACTTTTCATAGCTGATGTTTTTTCAAAACGTTTTAATAATATATAGACAACCAGGCTAGCGTAGAAATTGGCTGAAAATACTGCTCATTCAATTGTAGAGAGTTCAACATGTCCTGTCTGGTTGAAAACAATGTCGATTTTGACATTTGTTTTAGACAATTGGATAACATTTCTTCTGTTTTTACTTGGATTTGATGATTTACCCAATATTGAGAATGGGGAAGTTGAGTTTTTGAACAGAGATCTCTGAGGTACCTCTGTTTAGTTAGTTTATGTAGATATAATTACGTTTATAGTGGAAACTAACAGATATGCCAATTTTGTAAACATTGATTATCCATCCTCTGTGGAACCTAAAATGATTTTTTTCAAGCAAGGGACTCTTAAAAACAGGCGAGTATATTTCTGTGCTGTTTATCAACATTTTCACTTTCACTTCTTGTAGTTTCTCGGAAACTAACACACACACACACAACAAAAACAATAACACCAACTTTATTTATGTATGTCTCTTCACACAACAAAATCATATGCATAGATCAACAAATGAAAAGGTTACAGGTTCACAAAGTCAACAACCACAGTAAAATGTGACGTGCTGAAAAAATTATGTGACAACGTAAAGATTAATAAATTACAAGAAGATGATTAGTGCAGTGGAGTAATCAATTTTCTTGGCAAAGGTACGGGGTTCAACAACGCTACAATCAACCCAGCTGCAAATGGGTACCTGGCTGATGGCTAGGGAAGGAAAAAGGCAGTGATGAAGGCAACTGGCCACAAAGATGTGATGTGGCTTAGTACAATGAAGACTCTAACACTTCATCCCCAACTGCAGTATCTGCTATGTATCCAAACTTAATAAAACACATAAAAAGAACATTTGCCTTAATTAAAAGGTAGTAAAACCAGTGTATATAAAGCACACGAAAAGTGTCAGATGCAACCTCTAATTTGTATGCTTGTCCCATATGACAAAATAAGAGGATAATGCAGAAATGCAGTTATAGATGGAATAACTGGAAAAAACATGTAAAATATAGACCATAATACAACTGCAGTTATAGATGGAATAACTGGAAAAAACATGTAAAATATAGACCATAATACAACTTCTTTGACAGCAGATACACATGGGCTTTCTATCAGTCAATTATTGACAGTAGCTCCTTTTTGGAAATACGCCATTGGACAATCCTCCCTCAGCAAGTTCGATCTTGAGTTACCCTTTCTGTTTCTCTCCAGTTGAGGTACATGGACCAATGTTCATTTTCACAGTCTCTTCTCCGGTGTTTCTTGGTCTGCCTCTCTTCCCTCTTTTGTCTTCTTCTTTTGTCGTCTCACTTTCTACCAGGTTGTAGCTCAGTGTCATCTCACTTTCTACCAGGTTGTAGCTCAGTGTCATCTCACTTTCTACCAGGTTGTAGGCCAGTGTCATCTCACTTTCTACCAGATTGTAGCCCAGTGTCATCTCACTTTCTACAGGGTTGTAGCTCAGTGTCATCTCACTTTCTACCAGGTTGTAGCTCAGTGTCATCTCGCTGTCTACCAGGTTGTAGCTCAGTGTCGTCTCACTTTCTACAGGGTTGTAGCCCAGTGTCATCTCACTTTCTACCAGGTTGTAGCTCAGTGTCGTCTCACTTTCTACCAGGTTGTAGCCCAGTGTCATCTCACTTTCTACCAGGTTGTAGTCCAGTGTCGTCTCACTTTCTACCAGGTTGTAGCCCAGTGTCGTCTCACTTTCTACCGGGTTGTAGCCCAGTGTCATCTCACTTTCTACAGGGTTGTAGCCCAATGTCGTCTCACTTTCTACCAGGTTGTAGCCCAGTGTCGTCTCAGTTTCTACCAGGTTGTAGCCCAGTGTCGTCTCACTTTCTACAGTGTTATAGCCCAGTGTCGTCTCACTTTCTACCAGGTTGTAGCCCAGTGTCGTCTCAGTTTCTACCAGGTTGTAGCCCAGTGTCGTCTCACTTTCTACAGTGTTATAGCCCAGTGTCGTCTCACTTTCTACCAGGTTGTAGCCGTGTCGTCTCACTTTCTACCAGGTTGTAGCCCAGTGTCGTCTCAGTTTCTACTAGGTTGTAGCCCAGTGTCGTCTCACTTTCTACCAGGTTGTAGCCCAGTGTCGTCTCACTTTCTACCGGTATGTAGCCCAGGGTCGTCTCCCTTTCTACCGGTATGTAGCTCTGGGTCATCTCACTTTCTACCGGTATGTAGCCCAGGGTCGTTTCACTTTCTACCGGTATGTAGCCCAGGGTCGTCTCACTTTCTACCGGTATGTAGCTCTGGGTTGTCTCACTTTCTACCGGGTTGTAGCCCAGTGTCATGGTATGTATTTGTCCTTTGCCTCTCTCGTGGCTCGAGTAATATTTTCCCCCATTTTACGGCAGACAGACCTCTTTTCCGCTGTCTATCCACCTTTTCCTTGACCTCTAGTCCACCTTCCTGATGGTCTCCTGTAAAAGGTTGCATAAACAACATGGCATGGTTGCATTCTCATGATGTGGCCAAACCAATTCATTCTCTGCTGCTCTATGTACCGTAGGCAGGGAATTGTTCCGAGCTTCTCCCGAATACTCATATTTGTGATTCTGTCTCTTCTGGTGTTATTAGTGACTTTTGGTAGACACCTCATTTCGCAGGTGGCTAACTTTCGTTCCTGGGCCTTATTCAATGCCCATGTCTGGCACTGGTAGCATAGGGTTGGAATGAAGATACTATTTATCATCTGCTTTTTTGCTTGGATGGAAATCTTCGGGTGCCTTAGTAGTGGAGACAGTTGGTATATGACAGCGTTTTCCCTGTGCACTCTCGTCTCTATCTCTTTATCAAGTCTGTCACCCTCAGTAAAAACAGCTCCAAGATACCTACATTCTTGTACCTGCTTTATTTTTGTTTCATTCACATGAATATCAAGTGTGATGTGCTTTCTACCTATATTCATTGCCTCTGTTTTAGATGCATTGATATTCATATCGTACTTTTGACAGTTCAAATAGAGTAAGTCAATATGACTCTGCAGGTTTTGTTTATTGGAATGAATCAGACATTGGTCGTCTGCAAAGATCAATTCGTTGGTACTTTCCTGTTCTGTATTTGCCTCCTGGGTGATTTTATTCATATAAGTGACACAGAGGAGTGGTGATAGAACACAACCCTGGCTGACACCTGATGAAATGGGGAACCACTCCGACATACCTTCTGTTGTTCTTACTGCACTCTGGCTGTCCTGATATAGAGCTTTGATGTTACTAAGGAGAGGACTTTGCAATCCATAGCCTGCCAGGATCTCCCACAGTTTATTTCTGTTGACTATATCGAACGCCTTTTCTCGATCTATGAATATAAGGCTGTTGTTTCAATCATATTCTAGACTGTTTCATATTTCATGACAGGGCCTGTCTGGCCAAGTTTGATTGTGCTTTCCGTAATGTGTGTCCTATTCAACCATATTTCCTACACTGGTTGTTGTTGTTGACTCCTTTCCTACAGATCTTCGTTCCACACCATGCCTTGCCAGCCATTGGAATTAAACAATATCAATTTGGTCTTTATCTCCCTAGAGTTCTATATATTGTTCAGTAACAGGAATGCTCTCCTTGTCTTTCCAATGCTAGCCTTTACCTCTGCCTCTTGCCCCATGAAGTATTAGGTGCTACCCAAACACGTGAAGGTGTCCACCTCTTCCATTGCATCACTTCCAAGCATGCCTGACTCTTTGCTAAAGGTGCTGATTTTAACTCTTAAAGGCCATAATTTTTGTAACTAATTTTGTCATAATTATTTTTTCTATAAAAGCAGTCTCTTCCTAAAACTGGACTTTTCTTAATTATTTCACAAGGATGAGAAACATATTATATATCAAATTAAAGGAGAATGAATATGCTGTAAGAATATGAAGGCCTTGTAGAATTTCATAAAATATTACAAGTCATTGTTAATAATTATATTAGCATTTTTTTGCAATAAAAACTATTTTTCACACACAAAAACATTGTCAATCCATGAATAACCACTGGAACGTAATGCAGATTGGTCTATGGTACTTCAGAATAACAGTAATCCATATATGAATAATATCTACAAGAAAATATTTTTTTGTAGCAGTCAAATGGAGTTGATGTGTCACTGAGTTGCAGGTCTCCATTCACTCCACATGGTCGACCACATTTTGGCAGCAATCTGAATGAGTTCTGGGTCTCAGTCAATCAGTAGTGGTGATGGAATTTGGTTTTGAAACCCATTCACTATCATGTTCTCTAGAATTTGCTTTAGAAATATTGCATCTTCATTTTTCGGTTTTAGCAGCACTAGGTCCTGGCTGTAACAACGCCCCTTTATCTTCAGCATTAGATTCAGTAGGCTGCGTAGGTTGAATAATATAATAGAGTCTATGTCTAACTCCGATTCAACATTAGAAAAATGTGAATGCTCGTCACTAAATTCATCTAGAGTACAAAACTCCCTAGCCGTTTCTAGATAAAAACAACCTACTATTAGACAATCTTAAAGTGCTAGGCTCACTACGCATATTTGTGATAAACTGACTTGAAAGATGACAAATGTTTTCCAACTTTGATTTTCCTCACAATGCACGAAGCTCCTTTTACAATTGAAATGCAAATATAAGAGTTACTTCCTTTACCATGTAATGTTAATTTCAATTTAGAAACACTGAAAAAAACTAAACAGATTTAGTTCAATGTGCTGTTAATGATATAAGTATTTTTCTGGCATCAAGCAGAAGCCAGGAAAAACGCTGACAGCATTCTCATGGCCTGAGTCCAACGGCCTGGTTTTATTCATATTAATTTTTAGTTCTAGTTCCAATGATTACTCCCTCACCGAATGCTGCGTGACAGCAGTACCAGTGCAACATGGTACACATAGATGGACACGTAAAGTGACATCATGGTTGCCCTACACCTATAATCGTCACCTAGGACATCTAGGAATGAGATTTGGCTATCTGGCATTGGGCACATGAGGTGCCCGAATGAACACCGGGATTACAGTACAGTACACAGCTGGGGTTCTGGAGTGTGCTTGGTTGGATCCTGTCCAGGTGATTGTAACAACTAATAAAGCCACAAAGAGGTGGGTACTTGGTGCATAATGACATGAAACCTTAAACAAGCACAAAAATGGAAGATAATGCGAATAGGGACTAAGTGTTAGAGCTATCACATTACCAGGTCTCAGCTTTTGTGAGTGAGAAGTGAATAGTTCCCTTCCTTACTGTCTTGGGAAGCTTAGTGCCAACAGTCAAACATCATACAGCTGGGTAGAAGCATTTTTCTAACATCGATGAGCACTGGGCACTCAATAAGATGATTTTCAACGGGTTCGTATGGGTGTGTAAATAGCTGGCACTCTTCTACTTTTGTTCGCTTGGAGTATGTCTACATCTGCAAAGTTGTCTCTTGTATGAACCTCACTTTCTGCAGTTCACACATAGGTCCATATAGTTTTCCTTCCAGTGTTGTTTCTCTTGGCCAGTATGTTCGCCTCAGTATCTCATACTCTGGACAGTACCGAAGTATATGCTCCAGTCTGGGATGCCTGTCCACATGTACACATACTTGAACTGTCAATCATAAATTTTGTAAACATGTGTCTGCGGAGTAGGTTGTGTCCCATTCTGAGGCGCAGTATGATAATCTGCTCTTGCCTACTTATATTACGATAGTCATCATGCAACTGTTTCCATAGTGTTATTTGGGTATTCTATATCCACTCCTGCTCTTCCATTTTTTACTGTATTCTGTGCTGACCCATCTGTGTATACTCGGACCCATAGATCCTGTGGATATTCTTCATCCAAGAAACTGAGAGCAATTGTCTTATTTTGTTATAATTTGGTCAACGTCTAGAGATTATTGGATATCTTCTTCTTCTTCTTCGTACGCTGTTCACAGCGATATTTATGTTGCACTGTTTTATTTTGTTAAGCCTGTGGCTCAGTGCATCCGATTTCAACAGGCGTTTCTGTAGGGTTGCCCTCCTTAGCCTTTGGCTGTCCCCAGCCTAACTGCAAGGCAGCAGTTGTTTTTGGTCAGAGTTGTCTCTCTTAGGAAGTTGTCTTGCAGGACTATCGAGTCTTCCCTACTCGTGTCTATAGGGTTTGGCAATGATATGATGGACTATGTACTAGTTTGTACTATCCCGAAAGAGAGGCAGTCCAGTGTGACTTTGTCCCAGGATCGTCACGTCCTGCCAGAAACGTAGCATATGCATGTGAGTGAGGTATCTCTTTGCTCCCTTTATTTTCTCGGCTCATCTGCAGTGATGGTACGCCTAGCATTCCCCGCCACCCGGGAGGTTGTCACAATAGGGCAGGAGGTGCAATGTCCGCTGGACTGCATCTCTTCTGCGTCCATTGGGATGACTGATAGCAGACAGAGGCAAAGAGCGAGGCAGGAGTGCATTTTACCAGGTGCCTTTCTGCGGCTCGACCGGGCCGGGCTGAGACGCAAGCCCCAGCCATGTCGTATCCTCCCATCACAGCGGTGCTGAGATTTGGGGCGGGATTCTGGCTTAGAGGCGTTCGGCCGTAGACCCTCAGATGGTAGCTTATCAGCCAAGCACGTGGACCAAATGTCAGCGACCTGTGATTCCTCTCGAAATAGTGCATTTGACCAGGGGACAAGCCTGGTCATTGCACGGAGATGTTGTTCGCCTGGTGTGCGGACATATCTCACGGTCAAGGGTTGAGTCTCAGCAGTTCGCATTGAGGTAGCTGATCTACTGCTTGAGGGCACTCCGACCGAGAACTATGTCTTCTACAAATGGTTTCATTCCTCATCGCCGTATGGGGTGAATATCGAGCAGCTTCCCGCCCGCTTTGATCGGCGGACGGCAGAGACCTCATTCTGCGGCTCGACTGGGCGGGGCTGGAGCCCCAGGTCCCCACCATGTCGAAGCTTCCCTTTGCAATCGTGCTGAGCTTTTGGGCGGGATTTTGGCTTAGAGGCGTTCGGCCGTAATCCCTCACCTTGTAGCCTCGCGCCGTTGGCTTATCAGCCTAGTACGTGAACCAAATGTCTGCGGCTCCTCTCGAGTTGAGCAGGATTACCGTAGCAACGCCCTGTCATTAGTAGGGTAAAACTGACCTGTCTTCCGAGGGTCTATTTCCAGCACCCGTTCAATATTAGACGGGACGTATCAATAGTGGGCTTTTTAGTTTGTCAATGGCCAAGTTTCTGGAACCTGCGATTTCTGCAGGGTTAAGACCAGATTACCATAGCAGACGCTCTTTCATTAGGGGGTTAAGAGACTGACCTGTCTTCCGTGGGTCTAATACCAGCACATGTTCACTATTAGACCCCACGAAGGTGCTCTCGATTTGACAGTCATTCTACATTATTGACGTGTTAAGTCAATTTAAGCCGCAGGCTCCACTCCTGGTAGTGCTCTTCCGTCAATTCCTTTATCAAACACTGAATGCAGACCAACCGAGCCACAGAGGGCATAACCCCAGATTTCCAAGGGTCTAAATCCAGCACCCGTTCCATATTAGACCCAAGGAAAGTGGTCTCGGCATGTCAGTCATTTCAGTGTTGGCCGTGTTGAGTCAAATTAAGCCGCAGGCTCCACTCCTGGTGGTGCCCTTCCGTCAATTCCTTTAAGTATCAGCTTTGCAACCATACTTCCCCCGGAACCCAAACACTTTGGTTTCCCGGAAGCTGCCCGCAGAGTCATCGAAGCAACTCCTGCGGATCGCTAGTCGGCATCGTTTATGGTCAGAACTACGACGGTATCTGATCGTCTTCGCGCCTCTGACTTTCGTTCTTGATTAATGAAAACATTCTTGACAAATGCTTTCGCAGTAGCTCGTCTTGCGGCGATCCAAGAATTTCACCTCTAACGCCGCAATACGAATGCCCCCGTTTGTCCCTGTTAATCATTACCTCCAGTTCCGAAAACCAACAAAATAGAACCGAGGTCCTATTCCATTATTCCATGCACCATTATTCAGGCAGCCGAGGCCTGCTTTGAACACTCTAATTTTTTCAAAGTAAACGTGCCGGCCACCCAGGACGCTCAGCGAAGAGCACCCGTGGGAGAGAGCCGGCAGACGGTAGGGCAGGAGACAACGAGCAGTGAACCGGCGCGAGCCGGTCTGCCCGCCTGCGCCTGATATCCAACTACAAGCTTTTTAACTGCAACAACTTTAATATACGCTATTGGAGCTGGAATTACCGCGGCTGCTGGCACCAGACTTGCCCTCCAATAGATCCTCGTTAAGGGGTTTAAAGTGTACTCATTCCAATTACGGGGCCTCGAAAGAGTCCTGTATTGTTATTTTTCGTCACTACCTCCCCGTGCCGGGAGTGGGTAAGTTGCGCGCCTGCTGCCTTCCATGGATGTGGTAGCCGTTTCTCATGCTCCCTATCCAGAATCGAACCCTGATTCCCTGTTACCCGTTACAAACATGGTAGGCATGTCACGTACCATCGACATTTGATAGGGCAGACATTTGAAAGATGCGTCGCCGGCACATGAGGCCATGCGATCAGCACAAAGTTATCCAGAGTCACCAGAGGGGACGCCGCAATCCCGCGAGGGGAAACAACGATTGGTTTTGAACTAATAAAAGCGCTCTTTCCGTGAGGGTTGGAGCTTGGTAAGCATGTATTAGCTCTAGAATTGCCACAGTTATCCAAGTAGGATCGTGTCATCTAAGGAACCTCGACTGATTTAATGAGCCATTCGCGGTTTCACCGTGAGACAGTGTGAACTTAGACATGCATGGCTTAATCTTTAAGACAAGCATATGACTACTGGCAGGATCAACCAGATATCTGTCGGAGACGTACGTACCGCACACACCGGTCGGCGGAAGACGGGTGTGTAAAAAGCCTCACTGGGACGGCCGCAGGGGCCGACTGACGAACGGTTGTTCCCCCCGTCCCTCACTCCGTCGACCTAGGACCGCCTGACAGGGACCCCTACACGCACCAGACGACCGACCGACCAGGCTCGCTCGAGGAGGGATGGCAGCGCTCTGTGCAGAACGGATCCCAACGACCCCGGCAATGAATTTCACTGGGACTAGGAGACAATTTGGCCTGCCGGCCTGCCCTTCTCCCGAGGGTTGGTCCCCGGGAGAACACAGGGCCTTCAGGCACGATTCCTGCTTTCCATTTGCCGGTCACAAGCTCTTTGCGAGAGTCTGACCACCAGCGAGACGAACTGTTGAGCTGTGCTATAAGCCTTAGATAAATCACCACCGAAGACAACGTTTCTCGATACGGACCAGAGCAGCGCACCTCGGCGAAGGAGACGCCAAAAAAAACCGCATCCCGATACCTCTACAGGGAAAGGCGAGCAAGCGTTTTCGGCAAGCCCGCGCTATCGCTCCGCCTGGCGGGACTGAGATCGCTTTGCGAACACTGGCTGAGATTGAATCGCGGCGGCGAGACAATTACCCCAGATGATTATTGGATATGATCAGGTCTACAATATCCAGCATCTTTTAATGCTTAAAGGATGGACATCAAGTCTGTAAAAATAACAATCTTTAGGGCCTTTGAGGAAAAGGTGTCCAAAATGACCCTCAGATGGCAAAAAGTGGCTTTAAGTGTGGTGATTTCAGCTTCGTTAGAGCAAAACTTCCCAACTAGCATCAGATCTTTCATCAGAGGATCAGTCTTGGTATGCTCTATAAATATTGGAAATACATGTGGTTATTTGAGACCTAGCCCAATGGTGCTCGAAACGGGAGCAAAGAATAGTAACCTACCAAGCATGTCACAAGAGGTGACTAACAAGGGCTGGGCTTGGGATTGGTACAAACAATAAGTCACAAGAAAATGACGGGGTCTCTATTCCCATGGTAGAAGTGGGGTGACTGAGTCAAGTCCTCCCCACCCATGGTAGAAGTGGCGTGACTGAGTCAAGTCCTCACCGCCCATGGTAAAAGTGGCGTGACTGAGTCAAGTCCTCCCCGCCCATGGTAGAAGTGGAGCGATTGAGCCAAATCCTCTACACCCATTAATAGATGTGGAGCCACTTTAGGTTTTGGTTGAGAGCACTTACATCTCAAGGTACAGATAGTGTGTTGAACGCATGCTCTCTACATGCTCCAGTCTACCTAGTTGTAAATTTGTACCTAACTTTCAATTAGGGACAGGAAAACAAAAAAGAAGAGACCCAGTACAATTCATCTAACAATGTGTCTTCGACAGCAGTGTCTGGTATGGGATGACTCGTACCTTTAACTTGTGAGTGAACGACAAAGCGGATGTACCAGATAATAAAACCCATGATTTCTCCCGAGGATGACTAAACCAAATGGTTCACATCTACTTTTACTGTTCTGCACATACAGGTAAAACTTACAGTGCTGTCAGTCTCAAATTTCCTCTCTTTCGCTTCAAGAGCAATGTGGTTCTTGTATTGAAGGTCTGTTATCTGCTTGTTCTCCTGCTTCTGTAGCATCTTCAGTTCACGAAGGTCTTGTTTTCTGAGGAGACAAGCAGAATAACATACAATTTGTGGTAAACACATCAGACTTGTTAAAGATAAATGCTTTCTGCAAAATTTATATATGTGTGATTCTTCAAGCTGTTGGCGCTGTGGTTTTTGTTATTTATGAACTACTAGCGATGACACTAGCTACGACTTGGGAACTAAATATTGCTTAGGGGATCTGAAGATGTTCTACTCACCCCTGACAGAGATCACAAACATTTTGGTTATTACCCTTCCATGACAAAGACTACAAATGTTTTGCCCCGTGGAGTATACCGCCAAAACACACAGAGAAAACAATGAATGATTAAATTATTACTTATTTTCATGTTGATTGAGCACCACAATCCAAAAGTCCTGATTGCTGGGACAACTTACACTATATACACATAACTGTCCGTAGCGTGGCAGGAAATTTCATGTTCACAACAGCCTGATTAGTTAGTCATATATGCATTCATAATCCCTGAAGTGATGTATGAATTGTGATGAGAGTAATGTCAGAAGTCCTCCTCCACAACGTAGGACATTTATTATTTGTTGATAGATACAGTCACAATAAATAAATATACATTTGCAAAATGTATCAGTTGTAGATTCCTATACTGTAAACCAGTGCTCTTCAACCTGGGCGCTACCGTCTACTAGTGGGCGATTTTAGCTTTCAGATGGGTGGCAGCAGATTAATTGCATTCTGGGATCAAGACTCTCAACCGCGCATGAGCTGCAGCGGTGAGCGACCCATAACTGACTGCTAATGTTAGGGCCACAGCTGCCAAGACCCTTCTACACCTCTATGCGGTGATCCTGGATAACAGACGACTACAATAGAGCAGAATGGCTAAGGAGAAGGGATGAAGGGAAGGTAACCCGGTACTAAAAAATGCCTGCTGAAGTCGGATGTGTCAGACCGAAAGGTGCAAATATTGCAGTCAAGCTGTAAACTACGACACAACACATTCTCTTCTCTGGACTTCATCCTGCTACTTGCAATCCCTTTCTGGTGCTTGGTAGCGGGAAATTGAAAACAAACGAAGAAGAATTGCATTTTATACTAAAAACATCCAATTATTATTATGGCAATGCAAGGGCAACTTGAGGAAACTATGGCAGAATACAATCAAATTTTAAAATGTGAACATTTTGAGAATATGTGTTTTTCCCCCAAGGCAGCATATGGCTGTGAAACATGGAGAGTTATCAAAATACCAAGAAAGATAATCGAGTCCTTCGAGTCAAAATGTTATAGAAAGAATTTCAGAATACCATGGGCCGGGAAAATAATGCAGATAATGGACAAGAGTTGGGCATAGAGGAGAACTGGTTCATAAACTCCATCATGAACAAACAATTGAAATACTTTGGTCACATCAAGACATAGTGCACTCTCTCTCTCTCTCTTGCTATCTTTCTAACTCTCCTAAATCTTTATCTTGCTATTTTTATATCGTTTTCTTTCTATTCATTATTGTATCATTCTTCTTACAAGAGTAAGTAGCTTTTTGGACTCATAAAAATAAGAGAATACAAAAATTGGCACTCTAATAAGTCTGTGGCTAATTCCATCAATCATATTTATCTCATTGGGACACTAAAACACCTTGTGCCAATAGAAAATATTGATGAATTCCATAAAGCCGATAGTCCAAAATATAGGAGACACCATAGCAAGAGCACACACCTTTCACACCGTGGTCATTCCAGCCATGATCTTGGATTTGAAGACTGGCAATAGAGCAGAATAGATGCTGAATGGATCTGAATTACTCTAACAACTCCTGTGTGGTTCGCCGGGGTCTGTGTGCATGATAAGAACAAGAATAGCACAACTGCCCTACAGAGAGCATGTCGTAAGAGACGACTAACTGTGTGACATGGCATAACACCAGCCATGGTTAAGTGGTTTGTTTAGAACAGCATAGCCTAACAGGCTGCAGGCCTACTTTGCTCAAGTGTATGAGTCTATTAAGATGAACTAGCACATCCGTTAACTTTCCTCCGCAGCACTTGTCCAAACGCAGCAGAGTAATAAGCTGCTCGAGCCTAGCCAGCTAAGCAGGAAATCCTCATCCCGGCTACATCCAACTCACGCCAGATCTGGGCCCTACACAAGAGCATCTGACCTTGTAGAGAGTACAGGTTGACTAAGACTACTCAAACAACTAATGAAATGTGGCGTGTACTAAATATATCGGTAAAGGATCATTTCCTGGATGAGGAGATGTCACATCAAACTCTTATTTCTGAATGCCGTTGTTGTTGTTTCGAATGCCCACAATGAGTAGGTTATTCTTATGTGCGCCCTGAAAAGGGCGTTAAGTGGCGGGTTGCAGTAGCTTTCCTCACATCTCGAGCGTGCTGATGAAGGTAGGACAGGGGTCCTCCAGGCGGTTGTGCTATGCTTGGCTTCATCTGCGTGTAACTCACTACTACGGAGATCACGTCAAACCTCACCTTATTAGCCAGACTGTTGTTCTGGATAACAGCAGCCCGTTTCCAGGACGACCCAACGAGGAGGTCAGGTGAGAGTCTTGGCCAGTATATTTCTCCTGACCCTGGCTAACATTCTCTGATCAGTGTGTTTTACCTGACCAGACGTTAGCCTCATCGTCCCACTGAACGCCGTGGAAACGCGCAAATACCGCGGGGCTGGTCGTGCGGTACGCGTTCCTGGCAACAGATAGACACGACGAACGTCGTTTTGGTCGCCTTATGGTATACGCGTCCACGGGGCCGCCCACATATACGGCGGCGGGATGGTTTGACAAAAGATCTAGGTCCGCTTAGGTACAGCACAGCAGTAGTATCAGGATGCATATATAAAATGGTGTTGGCTCCCTTACGTACAGATTGTCGCCGAGACAAGTGTGGCGTGATAAGTCAGGGTAGATAAATGTGAAACACGAAAAATGCAAGAACAAGTCTCTGATGGATAGAAATGATCAAATGACAAGCCGGTTGCAGGGGGAGCTAATTATCAATGCCGTGAGGCAAGCCACGTGATGGTGACTATGGAATGTGGTGTATGCTATATTGAAAATTTCGTTGAAGTAGTCGTTTTTCTATTCTAACCTAAACCAGTCCTATCTAAACTGGAGTATGCTGGGCTATGCCAGGGATAATTAACCTGAACTAGTGCTACCTAAACTGGACAATGTTGAACGATGGCAGGAATACTTATCCTGAACTAGTGCTACCTAAACTGGACAATGTTGAACGGTGTCAGGAATACTTATCCTAAACTAGTGCTACCTAAACTGGAGAATGCTGAACGGTGTCAGGAATACGTATCCTGAACTAGTGCTACCTAAACTGGAGAATGCTGAACGGTGTCAGGAATACGTATCCTGAACTAGTGCTACCTAAACTGGAGAATGCTGAACGGTGTCAGGAATACGTATCCTGAACTAGTGCTACCTAAACTGGAGAATGCTGAACGGTGTCAGGAATACGTATCCTGAACTAGTGCTACCTAAACTGGAGAATGCTGAACGGTGTCAGGAATACGTATCCTGAACTAGTGCTACCTAAACTGGAGAATGCTGAACGGTGTCAGGAATACGTATCCTGAACTAGTGCTACCTAAACTGGAGAATGCTGAACGGTGTCAGGAATACGTATCCTGAACTAGTGCTACCTAAACTGGAGAATGCTGAACGGTGTCAGGAATACTTATCCTGAACTAGTGCTACCTAAACTGGAGAATGCTGAACGGTGTCAGGAATACGTATCCTGAACTAGTGCTACCTAAACTGGAGAATGCTGAACGGTGTCAGGAATACTTATCCTGAACTAGTGCTACCTAAACTGGAGAATGCTGAACGGTGTCAGGAATACTTATCCTAAACTAGTGCTACCTAAACTGGAGAATGCTGAACGGTGTCAGGAATACTTATCCTGAACTAGTGCTACCTAAACTGGAGAATGCTGAACGGTGTCAGGAATACTTATCCTAAACTAGTGCTACCTAAACTGGAGAATGCTGAACGGTGTCAGGAATACGTATCCTGAACTAGTGCTACCTAAACTGGAGAATGCTGAATGGTGTCAGGAATACTTATCCTGAACTAGTGCTACCTAAACTGGAGAATGCTGAACGGTGTCAGGAATACGTATCCTGAACTAGTGCTACCTAAACTGGAGAATGCTGAACGGTGTCAGGAATACTTATCCTGAACTAGTGCTACCTAAACTGGAGAATGCTGAACGGTGTCAGGAATACTTATCCTAAACTAGTGCTACCTAAACTGGAGAATGCTGAACGGTGTCAGGAATACTTATCCTGAACTAGTGCTACCTAAACTGGAGAATGCTGAACGGTGTCAGGAATACTTATCCTAAACTAGTGCTACCTAAACTGGAGAATGCTGAACGGTGTCAGGAATACTTATCCTAAACTAGTGCTACCTAAACTGGAGAATGCTGAACTGTTGGTGCCAATTCCTATACTTGTGTTTGTTGTTGAAATCTCACAGTGAGTATGTTTAGGTTAAACCGCGGGTTGCAGTAACTTTCTTCACATTCAGTGCGCTACTGATGAAGGTGAACCGAGGTCATCCAAGCTGTTGTGTTATCCTTGACTGTATCTGCATGACCCTCACTACTACGGGGATCACGTGAATCCCTCGGTCAAATCATTAGTTAGATGTCCATCACAAGCGAAAGATGGCGACATCGGACAGAATTTGTGTCTTGATTGTGTAACGAAGTATGTAACGAAGAATGTAACGAAGACACTTGTCGATAAAGATATGTAGTCCAGATGTGATACTCTTTGTCTCACGTCAAGTCCCAGATGCATTAATTCGAAACTACCATTGCTCGTGTATTTATTTGACCGAATCCCCTAACACATGTCGTTACTGCAGCAAGTACTACACATATTAACACTCTCATACATTGACACAATCCTTCCTACACACTTTAACGAATTCCCACATTAACTCACCCCTACATTTATTAACGAACACCCGAACATATTGAGCAATTAATTCGAAACTATCATCGTTCATGTATTAATTTATTTACCTAATCTCATAGCGCACGTTCTTGTAGAAATCGGAAGCGACATCCGTATATATTCTAGAAATCCGTGATTCCAATCAGGATTCCATATTACTTCTTTTCTATTGTTTGGTGTGGATGATTTTTTCGAGTCATAAATATATTGGTGCGCAATTTCAATTATTCTGGAACTTTAAAACAAATTAACATACCTCGTGCCTACCTACTAGAATATGTTAGTACTAACAACGATTGCAAAGTGGTCTCGAGGTTAGGTGTCCGCCTCGAGTGCCGGAGGTCGCGGGTTCGAATCACGGTGGAGACCATGATTTTTTCACGTGGATTTTCTGGTAAAAATTCACCGGATCTATGGGTAGTGAGATCGGACGGACTCCCGTGTTCAGTGTCGAGCACGTTAAAAATACCTTGGCAGTTGGAAATCGAAAAGAGTAGGCTTAACGGCAGCTGCCCGGACATAAATTATAGTTTAAAAATCTGCCCAAATTATGTGTATCTTCTCCCAGACCTAGTAAGCCGCAATAAGTTGTAAAATACCTACTATATATAAGTGAAGCATTCGGCTACCTGGCAACGGACATGAAAATGCCTGTTTGAATACCAGGATTGCAAGTATTCCAAGAAATATACCTGTACTTTCCATCGTTGTTTTATATCAATGCTAGCCTCGTACACAAGCACTGGTTGCAATTTACAACATTCATCTTCAGGCATATGGATTCTATTCCTTCCTTCTAAATAACAGCTCCGGAATGCACATTGGATATTATGTACGTAATAGTAATGATACTTTCTATATACTAAGCAATCCAGCACTGCGTAGTTATAATGGTAACAACTGCGGTGACCTTAACAATAGGGGGCGTACCTTCAGTCTGTGTAGAACTACAGCTCGATTGTCTGAGTCATGGATGGAGAGATGAAATCAATAAAGCCGAATGAATTTAACAGAGTGGAGAATAACTAAGAAAATGAACAGGGAGAGAGAGAGAGAGAGAGAGAGAGAGAGGAGACAGACGATATATAGACACAGACAGACAGACAGACAGACAGACAGACAGATAGATAGATAGATAGATAGATAGATAGATAGATAGATAGATAGATAGATAGATAGATAGATAGATAGGAAACGCACCTCAACAATAACCATAAATTCTCAATCAGAGGATACCAGACCTTCCGTCTAGATAGAGAAGGCCACAAAGGAGGGGTCCTGATACTGACCAGAAACTGCATACCGAGTAGCGCGGTATCTGTCAATCACACCGGACAAGCAGAAATTGTAGGAGTTGACATAATGGCTCAAGAGACGAAGCTCCGCATTTTCAATCTGTACGGACCACCAAACAGAGACCTATCGCTCTCGAGTATGGAGGTCAGAGACTCCAACTGCATAGTAGTTGGAGATTTCAACAGCCACTCGGGGAGATGGGGATACTCTGACACAGACAGCAGAGGTGACGAAGTGGAAGATTGGGAGATAGATGCAAATCTCTCCCTAATCAATAGGCCGGAGGATAGCCCTAGCTTCTATTCAAGAACATGGCATACCATCTCGACTCCAGATTTGGCCTTCTCCACACAGGACATACACCATAAAATAGACCGCCAGGTGCTAAACCAACTGGCAGGTAGCGACCACAGGCCGATCAGGCTAACCATTGACATGGAAGTAGGCCCACAGGAAACAAAACCGCTCCCACGTTGGAATTACAAACGAGCCGACTGGGACAGATTTGCAATCCTGACAGATGGGCTGTGTGAAACCATCAACACACGAAACACCAAAATGAAGCCCATGGTAGAGAGCCTAAGCAAGGCAATAATGCAAGCCGCCACTGAAACCATCCCAAGAGGAGCTAGGAAAAACTATAAGCCCTACTGGAATGATGAGTTGCAGAAAGTGGAAGATGCAGTAACAAATGCTAGGAACATGGCAGAGCGAGAAAAATCCATGGAGGCAAACATCGCCATCAAAGCCGCCGAGGCGAAGTACAAACACACTCTCAAGCAAACAGCAAGAGAAAGCTGGAAAAATAAAATGGAAAGTCTAAACCTGGACAAAGACGGGAACAAGCTATGGAAGCTAGTCAGAGCCATGAACGACGAAACCCCGTCAAATAAACAAATTACTATCAAGCAGGGCGAGAACTTGATCACAGGTAAGAAAGCCGCAAACGCCTTTGTCGATCACTATGCCAGAGCAAACCACATCGAGGTCCCTGCAGATAAGCATACAGACATTAGCGAAGAGCTAAAGGGACACGAAAACATAAATACGGCTCCTGAAGAGCACATGATGGCCAAACTAACAATGCGCGAAATGGAAGAGGCTATGAGAACACTAAAGAAAATGAAATCTCCCGGAAAAGACGGGATAACAAACGAAATGCTGATGGGGCTGGGCCAAACAGCGAAGAGGAAACTACTATCAGTCCTGAACCAAAGCTGGAAAAGGGGTATTGTACCCCAGGCATGGAAAGACGCAATACTGGTACCAGTACCAAAAACAGGAAAGGATAAAACAGATCCAAATGGATACAGGCCCATAAGCCTACTGAGCTGTGTCGGCAAGCTGATGGAACGGATGATAAACACCAGACTGATGTGGCATCTGGAAGAAAAACGAATACTAATTCCACAGCAAGCCGGCTTTAGACAGCACAGATCCACTGAGGACCAGGTCATCCTCATAGCCCAAGGAGATAGAAGATGCCTACCAGGCAGAGAAACACACAGTAGCTGTTTGGGTGGATCTGGAAAAGGCATTTGACAAAGTCTGGAAGGATGGACTTAGAGTCAAGCTAAGAAGAAGTGATGTCTGTGGGAAGATGTACAAGTGGATCAACCACTACCTCAAACAAAGAACGGCCAGAGTCCAAGTACAAGGGCAGATGAGCAAAAAGGTGACACTCGAGCAGGGAGTACCCCAAGGGGGAGTATTGTCACCCACACTCTTCCTGGTATATATAAACGATATTACAGAGAATATACCAAGAAGAGTCCATAGCTCAATGTTTGCAGACGATCTGGCTATGTGGACCTCTGAAAAGAATCTCACCATAGCAAGAAATCGGATGCAGACGGCCCTAACATCGCTGGAAGAGTGGGCGAACTCATGGCTGGTCAAAATAAACGAGGAGAAAACCACATGCACAATATTCTCGCTTTCATTAAAACCCCAAAGTACCAAATTAAGTCTAAATGGCAAATTCCTGCAGCCAAACGACAACCCAACCTATCTGGGAGTCACATTTGATCGGCGCATGACATGGAAAAGTCAGATTGAGAGAAACCGAATGAAAGCCAGAGAAAGAATGGCATCATGAGGAAACTTGCTGGCACAAGCTGGGGAGCAGACGAAGGCATACTAAAGAAACTGTACACTGGAAGAGTGAGACCAGTTCTCGAGTATGGCATTGCGGCATGGACAACAGCAGCGAAGGCGAACTTCGATAAAGTTAACAAACTTCAAAGCCAAGCCATGAGAATTATAACAGGTGGCATGAAGTCAACGCCAATTGTAGAACTTGAAAAGATTACAAAACTGCAATCCATGACCGATAGAAGAGACTGCAGAGCCCAGCTGCAGTCAGAGAAACTCCGAAGACTGACGGACCATCCAATGTACCAGAGACTAAACAATTTGGGAAATGGGAAACTAAAGCGGAGAAACTTTGCAGAAATAGCCAAAGCAAAGATGCACGAAGATCCCATAAACGCACTAACAACACCAAAACCCATCACTACTGTACGAAAACCTACCTGGAGGCAGGATATATTTCCAGAGGTGGTAGAAAATATACCAGGTATTGCAAACAAAAACTGCCAGACTGAAAAAGAAAGGAGAGACACTACCCTAAGCTTCATAACGAAAAGCTACCCAAGCATGGACTGGACCCATGCATACACCGACGGTTCTGTAACAAACACTACACAGAACGGAGGGGCAGGAGCATTCCTGAACCTACCAAATGGCAGAAAAATAACACTGTCATTCGCTACTGGTAAGTACTCAAGCAATTTCAGAGCGGAGGCAGAGGCACTGAGGGCGGCAGTGGAAGAAATGGTGACACACAGTGAAAATGAGAGCCATATAGTCCTGCTGACAGATGCTCTCGCCGTAGTCACAGCGCTAAAAAGCCAGAAAAACACTGAGCTTAATGACTTAAGAGCAGCACTCTGCAAACTGTGCCAGCAGTCCGCACCAAAAAGGGTAGTGGTACAGTGGGTTCCGTCACACTGCAACATCCAAGGCAACGAGGAGGCAGACAGACTGGCAAAAGAAGGTGCAAGACTACCACAAACAGATACCAGTATGACGTACGAAGAGTCAAAACGGCTTATCAAAGCCAGATACATGACCAAATGGGAAACCGAACATACAGGTTACACCAAAAACGATGCCTATTACCAGTTGAACCGAAGAGAGCAGGTCGTTGTCTTCAGACTTCGCACTGGCCACAACAGACTGAGGTACCACCTATTCAACAAATTGAAGATAGGGTGTACCGACGAATGCCCGTGCGGTACTGGCAAAATGACCACTGAACATCTGCTGCAGAACTGCCCGACATACGAGGATCAGAGAGAGCAGATGTGGCCATTACCAGTGGAACTGCAAGACAAGCTCTATGGCAGTGGCGAGAGCCTCAGGATGACCGCCGCTTTTTTCGAAAAAATAATGGTTACTGTCTGACTGCGTACGCAGAAGAAGAAGAAGAAGAAGATAGATAGATAGATATATAGATAGACGACAGACAGACGGACGGACGGACGGACGGACGGACGGACGGACGGACGGACGGACGGACGGACGGACGGACGGACAGACAGACAGACAGACAGACAGACAGACAGACAGACAGACAGACAGACAGACAGACAGACAGACAGACAGACAGACAGACAGATAGATAGATAGATAGATAGATATATGATAGACAGACGGATGATTGATAAACAGAAGCTGTCTTCTTCTTCCACTTCTTAATTCGTCGTTCGTTGTGAAAAAGAAAAGGTGCCGTAGTTAACAGCGAGGTTGCGATATCTGCGCCTTTTGGCCTGACACATCCAGTTCCGGCTGGCTTGTGAGGGTACCGCGCTGCTATCAATATTATCTTAGCAACACTAAAGTACAGTGAGGCAGCCTATTTCCAGGGCCGCCGCTTGGAGGCGGACAAGGGGTCTAGAACAGTACTAATTCGCTGACTCCGACGCAAGCAGCCAGCTATGAGTCATTCGCTGCTGACGGCTCATATTCGCTGTGTCGTATCATCGGCCTCAGTGGCGTGCATATACAATAAAACAAACTCACACAGTCACTAATTCTAATCTAATCTAATCTAATCTAATAGCTGTCCATCGTTGTCGATGAGGACCGCCGACATCATCCTTGTCACAGATTTCCCTGTTAGGTGTGGGTGCGCATGTGGCTGAACAGGCCAATGCGAGCACGAAAACATCTGCTACATATCGGGCACACGAGGTTTGTAGAAGGGGATGGTGTTCCCGCTGCTCGGGATTTCCGCGTCTCGCGTCTGTTCTGGGCTTTCACAACACGGTCGTCTTCACCGGCAGCTACACCCGATTTGACTGCACTTCTCCAGTCAGATCTGTTTTTCGCAAGACATTCCCAGGTGTCGAAGTCTATCTGGCAACTTTTTAGTGAGTCCTTCAGACCGTCTTTAAAACGTTTCTTTGGGCGCCCTCTCTCGCGCCATCCGTCTCCCAGCTCGCCGTAGAGAAGCTTCTTTGGGAGCCGCTCGTCTGACATACGGACGAGGTGTCCGGCCCATCCTAGTCGTGCTTTTTCTAGCAGTGCATGTATGCTGGGCATGTTAGCCCTCGAGAGAACCTCGATGTCAGTGACACGATCTTGCCATCGGATGTAGAATATTCGCCTCAGGCAACCTGTGTGGAAGTGGTTTAACCTCCTTGCATGTCCAGAGTATACAGTCCAGCTTTCGCAAGCGTATAGTAGGGTTGGAATGATGGTTGCACGGTAGACTTTCAATTTGGTCTTGACGCTGATGCCACGACGTGCCCAGACCATCGAGCGCATTCTACCAAAGGCTGTGCTGGCCTTTGCTATTCTGCTTGCCACCTCATCGTCTAGGCTGACAGATCTCGACAGCGTGCTGCCCAGATATGTGAATTTGTCTACGGCATTCAACGTCTGCCCGCTGACTGTAGTCTCTGGTTTTGTGTACGGCATGCCTGGTGCTGGTTGGTACATGACCTCTGTTTTTTTGGCATTTATGGTCAGGCCAAAATTTTCGCATGCGGCAGAGAACTGGTCCATTCCAACCTGCATGTTCAGTTCTGAGTTGCTCATTAGAGCACAGTCGTCAGCAAATACAAGTTCCCTGATTATGTCGCCAGCCACTTTGGTTTTGGCCTTCATTCTTCTGGAATTGAGTAACTTGCCATCTGTGCGGTACTTTATGGGTATTCCAAGCTCCAATGATCTGAAGGCGTCTGTCATCGTGGCCGCGAACATCATGCTGAACAAAGTCGGGGCGAGTACACATCCTTGTTTTACTCCGTTTGATACTAGAAACGTTTTAGAGATTGCACCGCTGTCCAGTACACGAGCACACATGCCTTCGTGTAGCTGTTTCACCATTGTTATGAACTTGTTGGGGCAGCCAAACTAATTCACTAATTCACTAATTCACGTACATTATAATTTACGTACATTAAAGGAATTCACTCACACATATTCACATACACAGCTTCTCACTGTAAAACACATACGCAGCACATTAACACCCTCCCACACATATCAACTCACTCTCTCACATATTAACATACCCCTACACATTTTAACGTAGGCCTTACACACATTAACACATTCCCACGTATACTAATACACTCGCACATATATTAACAATCTCCCATACATATTTACACACTCTCACACATATTGAACTGCAACACCTATTAACATACCCTCATGCATATTAACTAACTCCCACACATATTTACAAAGCCTTATACATATTAGCACACTCCCATGCATATCAACAATCTCCCACACATACTAACAGACTCCAACACATTTTAACAATTGTCCATTCATATTAACGCACTCCCACACATATTAACGATCGTCCATACATATTAACACACCCACACATATTAACGATCGTCCATACATATTAACACACTGTCACACATATTAACACACTCTCACACATTAACACTCTCACGCATATTAACACACTCTAACACATATTAACACACTCTCGGACATATTAACAATATCTTCCATTCATATTAACACACTCTCACACATCTTAATCTTCCAAATATATTAATACACTCTCACACATATTACACATTCTCACACATATTAACACACGCTCACACATAATAACACACTCACACATATTAACGCACTCTCATACATATTAACACACTCTCACACATATTAACACACTCTCACACATATTAACACACTCTCACACATATTAACACACTCTCACACATATTAACACACTCTCACACATATTAACACACTCCCACACATATTTACACTCTCACACATATTAACACACTCTCATACATATTAACACACTCTCACACATATTAACACACTCTCACACATATTAACACACTCTCACACATATTAACACACTCCCACACATATTTACACTCTCACACATATTAACACACTCCCACACATATTAACACTCTCACACATATTAACACACTCCCACACATATTAACACACTCTCACACATATTAATACACTCTCACACATATTACACATTCTCACACATATTAACACACGCTCACACATAATAACACACTCACACATATTAACGCACTCTCATACATATTAACACACTCTCACACATATTAACACACTCTCACACATATTAACACACTCTCACACATATTAACACACTCTCACACATATTAACACACTCTCACACATATTAACACACTCCCACACATATTTACACTCTCACACATATTAACACACTCTCATACATATTAACACACTCTCACACATATTAACACACTCTCACACATATTAACACACTCTCACACATATTAACACACTCCCACACATATTTACACTCTCACACATATTAACACACTCCCACACATATTAACACTCTCACACATATTAACACACTCCCACACATATTAACACACTCTCACACATATTAACACACTCCCACACATATTAACACTCTCACACATATTAACACACTCCCACACATATTTACACTCTCACACATATTAACACTCTCACACATATTAACACACTCCCACACATATTAACACTCTCACACATATTAACACACTCCCACACATATTAACACTCTCACACATATTAACACTCTCACACATATTAACACACTCCCACACATATTAACAATCTTCCATACACATTAACACACTAGCAGACACATATTCACATATATTCCCACACAGATTTACATTCTCTCTCTCAGCTCTCCTACTCTCACTCTCTCTCGCACACACACACAAAAGAAAAAAGAACACGTGTCAAGCTCAAGACGCTGAGCTGTGGCAAGAGTTGTAGCGGTCAGCTACCTAAAGCAGACTGCTACCATTAGGGCCAGCGACCCAGAACTGCCAAGACCCTTCTCCGCCCCCACATGTTGCAACAGGGGAAACTGGATTAGAAGACGGAATGGAAACGGGACGGCTAACCCGGTACCCAAAAATCCCACGCTGAAGTCGGATGTGCTGGACAGCAAGGTGCAAATGTCAGTCAAGCTGTAAATTATGAAACAACGCATTCCGTTCTCCACAATACACCCTGCTACTTGCAAAACCCTTTTCAGAGCTTGGTAGCGGGAGTTTGAGAACGAATGACTACGATGTTCTCTAACAATGGTTTTTAAAAGGTATGAGTGCCAGTCTGGATGTATACCGCTCGAACTATGCGCCTGTCCTGACATATGGATGTGAGTCATGGACAATGACTACAGCCCAAAAACGACAATTACAAACTTCAGAAATGAGGTACCTAAGAAAGGCGGTTCAGGTGACGAAAAGGGACAAGATCCGTAACCAGACAATACGTAGCAATCTTGAAGTTCAACCCCTGCAGACACGAGTGGAGCAGTCCCAACTACAGTGGTTTGGCCATGTCTGTAGAATGGAAGAAGATCGGATACCAAAGCGGTCATGGGAGATAAAAAGTCAAGGACGCAGACCCCCCTAGGATGTCCCAAAGTACGTTGGGAAGACAACATACGACAGTCCCTAAGTGATAGAGGGCTGGACTGGAAAGAGGCTAGGAAAAAGACGACGGATAGAGCAGTGTGGCGTTCTCTCTGGAAAACCTCTACACCTCACGGTAGAAGAGGAGCGACTAAGTATGATTGCCAGTCGCACCATATTTAACAACAAATATATGGCCAGAGAACTTTCACAAAACAACAAACACACAGAGCAAATGACTGGAATCAGGCTTTCCAAAAAGTTGGCTAGGTGAACCAAATGTTGGTCCTATACTTCAACAAAATGGAGTGACGGGGTGGAGTTAAGTTAATTATACATTGATTGACCCGAGTGGCGAGTACTGAAGCTTGATTGAATAAACCTTATAGGAATTGACCGTAAGCTCTGACTTGTGTGTGTAGAGGACCCTGTGTGTATTTGACATGCCGTGATTGCTAGTCGCACGCAGGAACAACGCCATTCAGAATTCGTGGTGATTTAATACAGGTTTATAAGATAATCCACGGAATTGGATAAATTAAACTGTAACATGTTTTTTTCAAAGTACAGCCGCCTACAAGAACAAGAGGACTCAGCTACAAATTAATTAAATAAAGGTCCAGATTAGATACTAGGAAATATTTGTTTAGTCACAGAGAGTGGTGAATGCTTGAAATGCATTACCGCGGAAAATAGTGCAGGCAGGGTCAACCAATGCGTTCAAGAATTGATTGGAGGCACGTAGTTTTTAGATCAAGTGAAGTAAAAGATACTAGTTCTATTTACAGACTCTGCAGTCTTCTGAACAAGTATAAAGACGTTCTGTTAAGTGAAGGGCATTTCTAGACAGAGAAATGGATGTTTCGTGATTAGGGCAAAGATTCAGGGGCTTCTTAAACAGGACGACAAGAAAAGGACCAGTGAAACCTTGAACGCATATTGTATAATACAATTAAATAAGGTTGTGCATGGGGCTAACAAACTCGTCATGTAAGACCAAAACCACTAATAAAAGCGCTCAGAATACAGATGTCATGCAAGGTCGTCAGCTGCTGTGGTGGTGCTTCAAGTGGGGGAAAAAAAGCAACATGAGATGAATGACTTCATGTCATTCTCGAGGTTGCGTATTGGGAGAATTTGACTTTGTTACCTTGTCTCTGACCTGTCCACATCGAGATATCCAGTGACGAGTTCGTATGTGTTAATCAGCTAAGTACCTTTTCTTACTCACTGATGTGTTTATATCTCTGTGTTAGGAGAGGAGGACTAACGTCTGGCCAGGCACAACATACTGATCAGACATGTTAGTCAGGCTCAGGTAAAATATACTGGCCAAGACCTTCACCTCGGCTTTCTCGCAGCCCTGCCTAGAAACGGGCTGTTTTCATGACAGCCTGGCTAACGGGGTGGGGGATCAACGTGGTCCCCGCAGTAGTGAGCGATACGCAGATGAAGCCAAGCATAGCACAACCACGTGGAGGACCCCGGTTCACCTACATCAGCACGCTCAGGATGTGATGAAAGCTACTGCAACCCGCCACTTAACGTCATTTTTAGGGCACACAAAAGAGTAAACCTACTCAATGTGGGCATTCGAAACAGCAACATCTCAGTGTTATGTATTCATCCCTTCCTCTATGATGTTAGTTCATATCGTTGTTGGGATGTTGTCCATGATGAAAACCTTTTGGTCGTAACGTAGTTTTCCTTTCTATTTTCGTCCTAGCGCGGTGTCTGGCCATACCTATTACTGTTTTTACACCTTATTGGGGAGGAGTGAATAGTATAACTGTACCCTTCTATACATTTTATTAAAGAGGGTTGTGTATGGGGCGCGATAGTAACCTCGTGGTGAAATGAGATACCCCATACATTATTTCGACGAGAGCGTATTAAATGCTTAAACGCATGCTTCATGTAAGAGCCCGACTGTGGTGATGGTCTTATGCACCTAAAATAATAATAATTATTATTATTATTATTACTATTCAAAATACAGCCGCCCACAACAACAAGACGATACAGTCACATATTAATTAAAGAAAGGTCTAGATTTGCCAGGAATTTTTTTTTAAATCAGAGAATGGTGAATGCTTGGAATGCATTGCCACGGGAAATAGTGGAGGTAGGGTCAATTAATGCTGTTTTTGACCGCACCTTACCAGACTGAACGATTTGGGGCTAGATTTTTCACCAGGTGGTAATATCTATTTGACAACGTTTAAGAGCTTCCTTCGCATGCCCCTATACGTCAAATAGGACACGAACTTGTCAGATCAATAGACGGGCAGCAAGTTCTATCATGTCTACCGACATAGGAATTACATAATAGTTGTGATGATCCAATGGACAGCTAAGACGACTAACAGATATGTCATATGACAGATCAATGCAATATCGGTGACATCCAGACATAAACTGGCACAAGTCAAAGCCTATATGCTTGTCACCACAGACACGCTGCACCCTCTGCAGAGTAGTATCTCAGACATCAAGCGATCAAGAATCAAGAGAGGGTCATCATGGATGACACAGGCAGAGACAACAATCTCACACCTCACTCCAGCTGAGACGATAGCCAAAGGGGAAGAATGGGTCCACGCTGGTTATAGAATAGTACCAGAGAGTTATCATAACCTTAGGCGAGGAATTCAGAGAGCGGAGCAGCGGGAGAGCAGAGCACGAGGTGAATCAGCTGATAACTGAGAACACGCAGAATAGTGATGCCGTCTCATATACACCGACGGATCAGTGCTGCGCAGTGGGACAGCAGGCTGGGGTTTCTCGGCTAGATTGAGAGGACAGGTCGTTGCTGAGCGCACAAGGGCATACATGTCAACAACCTCCAGTATGATAATGGAGACGGAAGCAGTGACCTTAGCACTGAAATGGATATATGAGACTTCTATTAACAAGGGCAGTCATCGTGACAGACGTGCAAGCCGTACTTTAGAAGGTACAGAAGGGATGGTTTAGTTACGAGTGGATAGCAGCTGTTGAGGCCTCAAACCTCAGGGGTTGACATGCATCTACTGTCCTGCTCATGCTGAGGTTCAGGGCAATAAAATAACTGGCATCATGGCTTCACAAGCTCCCATAATTGGCACATTAGTGATGGATACACGTGACATTTTGAAATCAATCAATGACCGCCTGCTAGATGAGGACACTGCAATAGATGGAGCAGCAATCCACAGGCAGCAAAGTTTCGACATTAAATGAGGTTCTTGCGAAGTATGGCGCATGAGAGGACGGAGCAGGAGAGTACAACCAGCGAGCTACAGGGACCATCAGCATCCATACCTTACGCCATTTGATGAGAGAGACCGAGCACCTATGAGTATTCCCAGAGAGCAGTGACGTTATTCTTAGAAACAGAATGCAATATGGAAGCTTGGTACACATTTAGAGTAAAGGTGCCCCGAGGAATGTCTAGCATCAAACAGTCTTTAAGACTGCATCCCCAATTTGTATCATTTCTGTTCTGGTATATCAAACAGTGACAAGCAGATGCAGCGAAGATCAAAACCTCTTTGTAAATATAAACAGAACAATGATAATAAACACCAACAAAAACAAGAACGTCAACATAAATTGAAATTTGGGGTTGTGGAAATAGAACAGGTCCACGAACTTCGAGTATCTAGTCTCCAGAATTGACATCAATAGCGACTGCTCAATCGAAATACAGAAGGGGATTGGCAATGACAATGCAGAGGCTACAAAACCTGATGAAAATATGGCAGAACACGAGCAAACTAACTAAAGTGAACATTTTGAGAAGCTGTGTTTTTTTCCCGTGGCAGCATACGACTGCGAAACATGGACAGTATCCCAAACCTCAAGGTAGAGAATCGAGTTGTTCGTGTTGAATTGTTAAAGAAAAGTCCTCAGAATACCATGGACCGAAAATAGAACAAATGCAGACATTCGACAAGAGTTGGGCATAGAGGAGAACTGCTTCATAAATTCCATCATTAAAAGAAAATGTAAATAATTTGGACACATCAAAAGACACAACGGTCTTTGAGAGTATGGTGCCGGGAAAGACAGACGGAAGTGGTAAGTCGTGTGACTTCAGTTTTGAAGTAGACGTGTGTCGTCAAAAACCGTGTGGAGGTGCAATATTCCGTCATCTGTCATGTGTGTTGGTCTGTTGCTACCTGGTGTTATACCCCTGTGCAGTGGGTGTGTTTGGAGAGCTCTGCGTTTTGGAGGCTGCAAACAAACGTCTCAAGCCGACAAGGCATCAGTGTCGCCACCAGGGTAAAAGTGTATCGTTCTGTAGTGTTACCCACTCTGCTGCATGCCTCCGAAACATGGACAGTGTACAGCAGGCACCCAGACAGCTCAATCGTTTAAGCCGTCTGCGTAAGCTGCTCGGGATCACGTGGCAGGACAAAGTGCTTAAATCAGAAATTATTAGCAAGTCAAACATGCTGAGCATCCATACGCTTCTGTAAAACACCCAGATCAGATGGTGGTGCATGTTCCTAAGTCCGATGAGGGCATCCTCGAGTAGCTGTTAGTGAGCGCAAAACAGGCAGCCGCTCATAAGGGTGCGGAAGAAATACTACAGCGACTCCTTGAAAGTGCTACAACATTAATATCACCTCCCGGAAGTTGCTTGCACAGAACCGTAACACCTGGCGCGCTAACATCACCAATGGTGTTCAGTTCGCAGAGCAAAACTTAATCGCGGTGGCTCAGAGAAAGTGAGCTGCCTGAAAGAATAGAACGTACGACGACTCCACAGGAGACTCCTCGCATGCGTGCCGCTGATAAGGCAATCTGCCGTGCTAGGATTTGTCTCTATAGCTATATGAGAACATACCTCGCAGCACAAGTCTGATGCTGTCGTCATACTCGCTTGCGATGGACGGCTACCATTATTAAGTTTAGTATGGTCTTTACCGTAAGGCATAAACCATGTCATTCTCTGTCCGTCAACAATTCTCATCAATGGCGATGTTCGTGCCTGCGCCTAGCAATCCCATCATGTCAAACACACAGAGTACATAAGACCGAGCTTACGGTCCAGACCTATTAGGTTTATTCAAGCTCCGGTCCGCGTGGGCAACAGGAAATAAGAAAAAGCCCAGGGCTTTCCTGGAGAGTCTGAAGACAATTAACTACGACAGCAAATCGAAGTTCGCGGTCAAGAGCATGAGTCGTAATGACAATCACTAACAAAGTTACTGGTGGGGTGTATCTAGCTAGTGTCCGAGTTATTTAGCATCTGGTTTCACAACTTAATCAGTTAGATTGTGATGTTCGTAGGGGTTAGTTTCAGCAGAGGTTCTTCATCTGTGCTGCATAACCTCCCGCGTGGTACAAGAAGAATAGCTAAATGCCAAGGAATAAGGACAAGTTTATTAAGGGTTCACGAATATTTACTCATTGCCAACGGGTGTTAGGGATGGTGTAATAGGGATAGAACCGACTTAATGAAAGCGGGCATGGTTATATGTGTTTTACTGAAAGCCAAGGAAGTAATCAAAGATTTACTGGCAGTCAATGATATGAGTGACAGTTTCGAAAAGACAAAAATTGTTCTTTATTTAGCTTCAAATGATGTATAGTTCCTTATTTCTTTTTCCGACAGACAAAATACATTTGCAAGCTATTTTTAAAAGGCTGAATTCAGCTTTAAGATCAAATCCACTCTGGTCCATATCTGGTCGTTTTTTGTGGAGCTGAGGTCTTCTTGCGGTATGTAAATACCGTTTGCGCCTACTGGACTTCAACAGGACGATTCCGGTTAGGAACAAATTATTCGCTCATCGTGTTTCCCAAATGAACGTGACTCCAGTCACGCGTATCACGTCTGCGACCGACAGCAGCAGGTGTAGAGACGATGTTTTTGACACTACTGTCCATACGAATGGAAATGTTGGCCAGGCCTTCCCGCGGCGCTACTGTATCGGTGAAGTAGAACAAATATGATTGTATATATGGAAATGCCTGTGTGTCCGCCAGCCCGCTCACGTACACGTGGTGTAAGGAGTGATGACAGGCATAAGAGAAACATATGCTATCAAGAGAGATTGAGAAGGAGATACCAGGGAAAGTTGATACACAGAATTAATGGTAAGTAAATACAAGATTTCGGTTCATATAACAAGCTAATGGGAAATAGAGACAAGATTGTGGTTGATATAAAAAAACTAAGGGGAAATAGAGACAAGATTGTGGTTCCTATAAAAAACTAATGGGAAATGGAGACAAGATTGCGGTTCATATAACAAGCTAATGGGAAATAGAGACAAGATTGTGGTTTATTATAAAAAACTAATGGGAAATAGAGACAAGATTGTGGTTGATATAAAAAACTAATGGGAAAAAGAGACAAGATTGTGGCTGATATAAAGGTTAATGCCTGGTCAGACAAAACATACTGATCAGACATGTTAGTCAGGTTCAGGACAAACATACTGGACAAGAACCTCGATTTGACTTCCTCGTAGTCCTTCCTGGAAACGGGCTGGTTTCATGGCAGCCTGGCTAACAAGGTAAGGGATCGACGTCATCCACGTAGTAGTGAACGACACGCAGATGCAGCCAAGCATAGCACAACCGCCTGGAGGCATCCAGGTCTACCTTCATCAGCACGTTCGGGATGTGAGGAAAGCTACGACAACCCACCACTTTACGTACTTTTAGAGCGCACAAAAGAATAATCCTGCTCATTGTGGGCATTCAACAACAACAACAACGATGATATAAACTAATGGAAAATGTATAAGCAAGATTAAAGAAAAAACAAGATCAAGGCTTATAAAAGGAACTAATGAGAAATATATTAACAAGATTAAGGCTGATACAAAGAGCTAATAGATAATGCATATAAACAAGATCAAAAGCTTTTAGACAAAAGTGACGGTAAATATGTAAACAAGATTAGGGCTGATATCTAGATCTTATGGGAAATAGACTATACGAGATGATATATGGACCATCACGGTAGACACTATACAGTTGCACTCACACTGCAGACACCAATGTATATTGGCACTAAGATCATCGCACGGAGTTAACACAGACTAGGCCCAATCAATAGTAGATCTGATTATACGACTATTGACACTGAACAAGTCGCTGGCTATTCCCACTGCTGTCTGTCTACCTGTCTCAACAATCCAACAGAAGCTGTGTCTGCGCGTGTCTGTCTGTCTGTCTCTCTCTCTATTTCTTTCTCTCTCTCTCTCTCTCTCTCTCTCTCTCTCTCTCTCTCTCTCTCTCTTTCGCTATTTGTGTGTGTGTCACTGAGTTTCTCTCCGTCTCTATTTTATTGCAGGAGTAGCCTCTAAGATTAAATTATTACACCCGTAGAGGCAAAAATAGCAGCCCAGGGCCTGACGGGATGTTGGCAGTGGTCGAGAGGTAAAGCACTCGCCTCTCAAAGCGATGAACGGAAACGGCGTGGGGTTCGAGCCCAGTAGGTTTCAGGCGACCCCTGGTCTCAAAGAGGTGGGGCCAGAGTGCCTGCATCCTGAATTGCCTCCAGTCATCTTGACTTAAGTCTTGCCACTGGCCCAAGATAGTTTGGGACCAGATAGTGAGTCCGATGACCAGCACATCTTCTTCCTCACTATAATCCAGTCCTACGCAAGTTACACCATCAAGACAAAACCAGAATGATGATGTCGCCGTCATCGCGTGCGATGGACAACTGACCTTTTATACAATGAGAGGAGCGACGGGGATTGATTGATTGATTGATTTAATGAAAGCTTCTAATGGTCCTATCTTTTCAACCCGGATACCACTCGGGTAATCCCTTCTATCATGCTCAATAAAATACTTCCGTATGAGAGGTCGTTAATGCAGCACTCATATCTGGCAGTTTGCATAACAGCCAGCAAACCAGAGCTGATGCATATTCCACCGTCCAAGCGGCGGACATGGAAACAGACTGTCCTACAGTAGCCAAGCTAAGAAAATAGGAATAAAATTCGGAACCCCAAAATTTAGCTGAATTCGGATGCATCGGGCAAAATGGCGCAGATTTCGCATCGTCGCTGTAAACAGCGACATAAAGTCGCAACATCATTTTCAGAGCAAACACCGAGGAAGAAGAAGAAGAAGACGAAGAAGAAGAAGAAGAAGAAGAAGAAGAAGAAGAGAAAGAAAATGAAGCAGAAGAGGAGGAGGAGGAAAAGGAGGAGAAAGAGGAAGAGGAAGAAGAAGAAGAAGTACAGGAAGAATAAGAACAAGATGAAGAAGAACAAGAACAAGAAGACAAAGGAGAAGAAAAAGTACTTAGAAATTATTTCAACTGATATTCTTTGGTGAAAGGAGTAATACCGTGGGTGTTAGGCAGGTTTTTATTGCTGCTGATATTCATTGCTTCTCTCGTCGACATACGAAGGGTGTTCAAATCAAACCGGGACTTTTTTTTTCTAGTTCTACCTAAATGGATTGCAAAGGCAAAGGCCGCTGTCCATCGTAGACGATGATGGCATAATTACTTTTGGTACCAATATTTTTAGAAAGAATTAACTGCGCTACTTTTTATCCTCACTCTCTCGTCTCGTGACCCGACCCCAGTGGCAAGTTACGGACAAGACGACTAGGGGGCGACTACGAGATGCAGGGGACTCCGCATCAAGCACCCGTGAAAAAGACTGCGGAGCCCAGAGTCGAACCCACACCACCTGATCACGAAGCCGACGGTTAATCACTTCGCCACGGAATCACACAACCTGAATGGATTATAGCGTGCTAAAACTACTACAATTAGTTGTGGGCACTTGTGTCCTATTACTGCTAGGTGGCCCACTGACCATGGGCAGGTCAGGTGACAGATAAATAAAACTGGCGGACAACACTGTTAGTGCTTGTATGGAACAGCGTGTTGTGATGAAGTTTCTTCTGAATTTAGAAGACTGTGCTCACAATACGGCGATGAGACACTCAGCTGCAGTAAGACATTTGCATGGTGTAACCGTTTTATAGAAGGACATACATCCGTTAGTGATGATCCCGGCCGTGGTGGCTCTCAACCCACCAGTCATTCCTGCGAATATACAGTTTGTGGAACGCCATATCCCGAAAAATCGACGCATAACCTGTCACTAATTTGCACAAGTGGCAAGTCTTTCTATGGGTATGGTGAACACTTTTATTCATTAGCATTTGCATCTTCGGATAGTTAGTGAACTTTGGGTTTGATCACAAACTGCTTCTGCAAGTTAACGCTCGTCCTCATACGGCTCACCACACTATGTGCTATCTGCAGCAACTCAACTAGGAGATATTACTACATCCACCTTACAGTCCACACCTCGCTCCAAGCGATTTCCACCTGTTTTTGGACACCTAAAAGAATAACTGATGTGTCAGCATTTCAGCAGTGATGACGAAGTGAAACATACTGCCCTGGATTAGTTCAGACATACTGACACATTTTACTGCGCTAAAGCTTTTCAAGCATTACTTAAACGCTGGGATAAATGCATAAACGTTGCAGGAGATTTTAACGAAAAATAAATGGCATTTTAACTATTTGAAAAAAAAATATTTCTTTAAAAAAGTCCCGGTTTTACTTGAACGCATTTCGTAAATATCCTCATAGTGCATCTTTGGCATTGTACATACCGGGTGTAAGCTTCATACTCCCAAATAGGCCACACTAGCTAGAGATACTATGTTGACAACAAAGTCGAGATCGGAATTACAGATGCTGAAGCACTTACATAATAACAGCTGATTGTCTGCAAACTAATGCCCATCATATCAAGAATAGAGCAACAGCTGATGAACAGTAAATTTATGCCGATTATTTGCTGCCAATGTCAAACATGGACCTTTGTCAAAGGAACGTGGGAGCAGAATCTCGACATGAAGTGTTCATCCAGTGTTACCTGGGAAGATAGACTGCGAAACTAAGACACTCATTTCTTGTGTAGAGTACATTTTCAGGCAGACAATTTGCTGGTTCTGTCATCTCATGAGAATGCACCACCATAACCTTGCATTAATGATTTACAACGCTGGCGATCTGGTTACAGTATAAGAGGACGTCCACGAGGCAGGAGGATAGATGACAGAGTGACTGTGCAACGACAAGAGCTCACAACAACCGACGCAACACACTTGGCGCAGGGCAAACGACTTAAGCTCTCCACGACGCGCAATTGAGTATAAGTGGAACGAAAACTAACTAGCTGAGGAACACTGCCATCACCCATCACTGCATCATTATGTAACACGCTATATGGAGACATCCAAAAACCGATAACTGATGGGTAGTTTCAGTAGCTCTATTCAAGCTGATATCTCAAATCTTAGGATGAAGACGAGCATTCTTTAACACGCTCTAAGTGGACACCAACAACCGAAGACTGACCACTACTTTCTGTAGTTCTATTCAAGCTGATGTCTCAAATCTTAGGACGAAGAGCACCATTCTTTAACACGATCTGGTAAAGAAGACAAAATATACTCATCAGACATGTTAGGGTCAGGCAAAAGATACTGGCAGGACCCTCACTTTGGCTTTTTCGTAGCCCTTACTTGAAACGGACTGTTTTAATGGCATACTGGCTAACAAGGTGAGGGATCGAAATGATGCCCGATGTAGTGAGCAACAACGCAGTTGGAGTAAAGCATAGTACAACCGCTTGGAGGACCCAGATCTACTTCCATCAGCACACTCGGGATGTAAAGAAAGCTACTGCAACCCGCCACTTAACGTCCTTTTTATGGCGCACAAATGAGTAAACCTACTCGTGAGTATTCGAAACAACATAACACGCTCTATGGAGAAACCGAAGACTGACCACTACTTTCTGTAGCTCTATTCAAGCTGATGTATCGAATCTTAGGATGAAGACGAGCATTAAGTGCTTCTTTGTAGTCTTCTTATGAAGGCTTTAGTTCTCTACAAACAGTAATTCGTTTACCATTTCCTATTCTTGCACTGTTGTAATTAAGTATGTATTGTTGTAATTAGTTTCTAAGGTTTGCCTGTCCCACTGGGACTGCCTGTGTCACAATGTGACTGAACAATGAAGACGGGGCTGTATGTAATAAGGTTGGAAGAATGTACGGTGGCTACAAGCAAGTAACCACAGTGCTAATTAAACTACCGTTTCCAACGAATACCTTGAGATTATTCCTGAAGTAATGATTGTATCTCCAAGCTTAACGACATTACAACGTCCTGGAAGTAATGGATGTGATAAGCTATTTGCACTACTGGAAACTACAACATCGCCCCCCCCCCCCTCCCCCGAGAGAGACGTGCGGTTATTAAACTACCTGACCATGAACACCTAGTGACAAGAAAAGAAAAACTGAGGTGAAAATGAGTTCGGGGAAGAATAACTGGAAAGATATAGGATGGGTCCAGAACTAGCGAGGGTCGGAGGTCAAAACGTACAGTCAGTCCCACAGCAGAGACAATACAGAGGAAACTCCAGTCGTTCGTCAATAAATCTCTAATTAGTATAGGCTGGCAGGACATGGTGAGGAATGAAGACCTGTTGAAAAGGAGTCAACAGGTACCAGTGGAGGAACAGATTGAACGTAGGAAATGGGGTTGAATAGAACACACACTAAGGAAATCACAATCAAACGTGGCCAGACAAAGTGTCAAAGTACAGTCGCCTACGAGAACAAGAGGGCATGGCTACACATTAATTTAAAAGAAGGTGAAGATTAGATACTAGGAAAAAATGTTTTTTATTCAGAGAGTAGTAAATGCTAGGAATGCATTGCCACATGAAATAGTGGAGGAAGGGTCAATTCATAGCTTACTTTAGATAGGCCATCAGGCGCACCGGTTGAAACGTCACATTCCACCGAGAGGTATTTTAGAGCTGTCTCTCAAACCCAAGGCTTGCGCGTTATGAGAGAGGTGTGAAAACAAGGTTTACAATCAATCCATGATCCACACAGACAATTAAAACAAATTCACGGTAGAAAACACAACAAATCACTGTTGAGAGTAATCTTCTCACAGAATCCTGCCCTGAAACCAACTGCATATCCACCATTGTTTTCCGAACACGCTATTACAGCTGCGCCGATAATTTAAACATGCAAGTTCCATTATTTAGTTAGCCTTGAAATGTGACGTTTTAACGGCATTTCTCCGTGTCAGAAGGCCTGTACCTACAGTAGGCCGTGGTCAACTAATGCATTTAATAGTAGATTGTGTGCACAGTTGTTTTTAGATAAGTTAAGTAGAAGAAATTGGTTGTATACAGTTTCTGCAGAGTCGTCTAAACTAGTTTAAATAAGTTAAGTTAAGCCCTGACATGTAATCTACTAGGGAAGAGAAAGAGAGGTACACCAAGAAACACACGGAGAAGAGACTGTGAAAATGGCCTTCGTTCCTTGGGCCTGAACTGGAAAGATACAAAAAGCGCAGCTCAAGACCAAACTTGAGGGAGGAGGTTTGTCAATGGCATTTGCCCAGAAAGGAGCGACATACTTTGATGATGAGTCCTATAGAAGACTTTCCTGTGGGGTATCAAGTGAGACTTTATTGCACAAGGCCACCGGTTGTTTATAATGTGCCGTGGTCAATTCCTTTCCTCGCCGCCTTTCTTTCCCTAATAGTACGCTAGGTAACCATTTACAGCTGGGTCGATTAGAGCAGTGTGTCCTAACTACTCGGACGGCTGTCGGTCAACAGCAATTTCCTGCCGGTCCACGAAAAAGTGATTGAGGAATAAGTCATTGACTTCATGTGATCTAAGTCACAGCCTACTGTCTAAGCTCTGACTGGTTATTGGTTAAACTCAAAAGACGCCCGCTACACAAGCATCCGTATTTTTCGAACACAAGAGCTCTCATCTATAGTTGGCATATTTGTTTATTAAAATGGGTGCGGTGGGGGGTGGGGTGTGCTGTGGAAAGAGAGAATTGTCTGCAAATATCGCGATACGTAAATTAAGTCACTCGAAATTTGACAGGCAAGTTTTAGAGGTTAATTTACCTGCCATTACTGTGTTGTATTTTGGATTGCAGATTTGTTTATGTGTTTTTGTGCTGTAAAAATGGGAATCTCTACAAGATGAAAACAAACTTAAAACAGCAAAAACTTAACTTTCTTCAACTGTTTCATATTTTCACCGATCCGTGAAAAATGTTTCCTATTTTTACCGATCCACGAAATATATTTTTACTGAGAACAGGGGTAAAAAGGTTTGGAAACACTGAATTAGAGTGTTCCAAAACGACAATTGTACGACGTGCTTTTGCTGTGAAAAGCGAGTGCTAGAGCCTCTCAAACCTAAGTCTTATACGTTCAGAGAGATGTGTAATCAAGTGTCTAGAAGTCTTCTGTCAAAGACGAGTCTGTTCTGCAGATGTGAACGGTAATCTGGGGATGGTGTTTTTAGAGCTGTCTCTCAAACCCATGGCTTACACGGTTAGAGAGATGTGTAATCAAGTGTCTAGAAGTCTTCTGTCAAAGACGAGTCTGTTCTGCAGATGTGAACGGTAATCTGGGGATGGTGTTTTTAGAGCTGTCTCTCAAACCCATGGCTTACACGGTTAGAGAGATGTGTAATCAAGTGTCTAGAAGTCTTCTGTCAAAGACGAGTCTGTTCTGCAGATGTGAACGGTAATCTGGGGATGGTGTTTTTAGAGCTGTCTCTCAAACCCATGGCTTACACGGTTAGAGAGATGTGTAATCAAGTGTCTAGAAGTCTTCTGTCAAAGACGAGTCTGTTCTGCAGATGTGAACGGTAATCTGGGGATGGTGTTTTTAGAGCTGTCTCTCAAACCCATGGCTTACACGGTTAGAGAGATGTGTAATCAAGTGTCTAGAAGTCTTCTGTCAAAGACGAGTCTGTTCTGCAGATGTGAACGGTAATCTGGGGATGGTGTTTTTAGAGCTGTCTCTCAAACCCATGGCTTACACGGTTAGAGAGATGTGTAATCAAGTGTCTAGAAGTCTTCTGTCAAAGACGAGTCTGTTCTGCAGATGTGAACGGTAATCTGGGGATGGTGTTTTTAGAGCTGTCTCTCAAACCCATGGCTTACACGGTTAGAGAGATGTGTAATCAAGTGTCTAGAAGTCTTCTGTCAAAGACGAGTCTGTTCTGCAGATGTGAACGGTAATCTGGGGATGGTGTTTTTAGAGCTGTCTCTCAAACCCATGGCTTACACGGTTAGAGAGATGTGTAATCAAGTGTCTAGAAGTCTTCTGTCAAAGACGAGTCTGTTCTGCAGATGTGAACGGTAATCTGCGGATGGTGTTTTTAGAGCTGTCTCTCAAACCCATGGCTTACACGGTTAGAGAGATGTGTAATCAAGTGTCTAGAAGTCTTCTGTCAAAGACGAGTCTGTTCTGCAGATGTGAACGGTAATCTGGGGATGGTGTTTTTAGAGCTGTCTCTCAAACCCATGGCTTACACGGTTAGAGAGATGTGTAATCAAGTGTCTAGAAGTCTTCTGTCAAAGACGAGTCTGTTCTGCAGATGTGAACGGTAATCTGGGGATGGTGTTTTTAGAGCTGTCTCTCAAACCCATGGCTTACACGGTTAGAGAGATGTGTAATCAAGTGTCTAGAAGTCTTCTGTCAAAGACGAGTCTGTTCTGCAGATGTGAACGGTAATCTGGGGATGGTGTTTTTAGAGCTGTCTCTCAAACCCATGGCTTACACGGTTAGAGAGATGTGTAATCAAGTGTCTAGAAGTCTTCTGTCAAAGACGAGTCTGTTCTGCAGATGTGAACGGTAATCTGGGGATGGTGTTTTTAGAGCTGTCTCTCAAACCCATGGCTTACACGGTTAGAGAGATGTGTAATCAAGTGTCTAGAAGTCTTCTGTCAAAGACGAGTCTGTTCTGCAGATGTGAACGGTAATCTGGGGATGGTGTTTTTAGAGCTGTCTCTCAAACCCATGGCTTACACGGTTAGAGAGATGTGTAATCAAGTGTCTAGAAGTCTTCTGTCAAAGACGAGTCTGTTCTGCAGATGTGAACGGTAATCTGGGGATGGTGTTTTTAGAGCTGTCTCTCAAACCCATGGCTTACACGGTTAGAGAGATGTGTAATCAAGTGTCTAGAAGTCTTCTGTCAAAGACGAGTCTGTTCTGCAGATGTGAACGGTAATCTGGGGATGGTGTTTTTAGAGCTGTCTCTCAAACCCATGGCTTACACGGTTAGAGAGATGTGTAATCAAGTGTCTAGAAGTCTTCTGTCAAAGACGAGTCTGTTCTGCAGATGTGAACGGTAATCTGGGGATGGTGTTTTTAGAGCTGTCTCTCAAACCCATGGCTTACACGGTTAGAGAGATGTGTAATCAAGTGTCTAGAAGTCTTCTGCCAATGAAGGGTCTCTACTGCAGATGTAAACGGTAATCTGGGGATGGTGTTTTTAGAGCTGTCTCTCAAACCCATGGCTTACACGGTTAGAGAGATGTGTAATCAAGTGTCTAGAAGTCTTCTGCCAATGAAGGGTCTCTACTGCAGATGTAAACGGTAATCTGGGGATGGTGTTTTTAGAGCTGTCTCTCAAACCCATGGCTTACACGGTTAGAGAGATGTGTAATCAAGTGTCTAGAAGTCTTCTGCCAATGAAGGGTCTCTACTGCAGATGTAAACGGTAATCTGGGGATGGTGTTTTTAGAGCTGTCTCTCAAACCCATGGCTTACACGGTTAGAGAGATGTGTAATCAAGTGTCTAGAAGTCTTCTGTCAAAGACGAGTCTGTTCTGCAGATGTGAACGGTAATCTGGGGATGGTGTTTTTAGAGCTGTCTCTCAAACCCATGGCTTACACGGTTAGAGAGATGTGTAATCAAGTGTCTAGAAGTCTTCTGTCAAAGACGAGTCTGTTCTGCAGATGTGAACGGTAATCTGGGGATGGTGTTTTTAGAGCTGTCTCTCAAACCCATGGCTTACACGGTTAGAGAGATGTGTAATCAAGTGTCTAGAAGTCTTCTGTCAAAGACGAGTCTGTTCTGCAGATGTGAACGGTAATCTGGGGATGGTGTTTTTAGAGCTGTCTCTCAAACCCATGGCTTACACGGTTAGAGAGATGTGTAATCAAGTGTCTAGAAGTCTTCTGCCAATGAAGGGTCTCTACTGCAGATGTAAACGGTAATCTGGGGATGGTGTTTTTAGAGCTGTCTCTCAAACTCATGGCTTACACGGTTAGAGAGATGTGTAATCAAGTGTCTAGAAGTCTTCTGCCAATGAAGGGTCTCTACTGCAGATGTAAACGGTAATCTGGGGATGGTGTTTTTAGAGCTGTCTCTCAAACCCATGGCTTACACGGTTAGAGAGATGTGTAATCAAGTGTCTAGAAGTCTTCTGCCAATGAAGGGTCTCTACTGCAGATGTAAACGGTAATCTGGGGATGGTGTTTTTAGAGCTGTCTCTCAAACCCATGGCTTACACGGTTAGAGAGATGTGTAATCAAGTGTCTAGAAGTCTTCTGCCAATGAAGGGTCTCTACTGCAGATGTAAACGGTAATCTGGGGATGGTGTTTTTAGAGCTGTCTCTCAAACCCATGGCTTACACGGTTAGAGAGATGTGTAATCAAGTGTCTAGAAGTCTTCTGCCAATGAAGGGTCTCTACTGCAGATGTAAACGGTAATCTGGGGATGGTGTTTTTAGAGCTGTCTCTCAAACCCATGGCTTACACGGTTAGAGAGATGTGTAATCAAGTGTCTAGAAGTCTTCTGCCAATGAAGGGTCTCTACTGCAGATGTAAACGGTAATCTGGGGATGGTGTTTTTAGAGCTGTCTCTCAAACCCATGGCTTACACGGTTAGAGAGATGTGTAATCAAGTGTCTAGAAGTCTTCTGCCAATGAAGGGTCTGTTCTGCAGATGTAAACGGTAATCTGGGGATGGTGTTTTTAGAGCTGTCTCTCAAACCCATGGCTTACACGGTTAGAGAGATGTGTAATCAAGTGTCTAGAAGTCTTCTGCCAATGAAGGGTCTCTACTGCAGATGTAAACGGTAATCTGGGGATGGTGTTTTTAGAGCTGTCTCTCAAACCCATGGCTTACACGGTTAGAGAGATGTGTAATCAAGTGTCTAGAAGTCTTCTGCCAATGAAGGGTCTCTACTGCAGATGTAAACGGTAATCTGGGGATGGTGTTTTTAGAGCTGTCTCTCAAACCCATGGCTTACACGGTTAGAGAGATGTGTAATCAAGTGTCTAGAAGTCTTCTGCCAATGAAGGGTCTCTACTGCAGATGTAAACGGTAATCTGGGGATGGTGTTTTTAGAGCTGTCTCTCAAACCCATGGCTTACACGGTTAGAGAGATGTGTAATCAAGTGTCTAGAAGTCTTCTGCCAATGAAGGGTCTCTACTGCAGATGTAAACGGTAATCTGGGGATGGTGTTTTTAGAGCTGTCTCTCAAACCCATGGCTTACACGGTTAGAGAGATGTGTAATCAAGTGTCTAGAAGTCTTCTGCCAATGAAGGGTCTCTACTGCAGATGTAAACGGTAATCTGGGGATGGTGTTTTTAGAGCTGTCTCTCAAACCCATGGCTTACACGGTTAGAGAGATGTGTAATCAAGTGTCTAGAAGTCTTCTGCCAATGAAGGGTCTCTACTGCAGATGTAAACGGTAATCTGGGGATGGTGTTTTTAGAGCTGTCTCTCAAACCCATGGCTTACACGGTTAGAGAGATGTGTAATCAAGTGTCTAGAAGTCTTCTGCCAATGAAGGGTCTCTACTGCAGATGTAAACGGTAATCTGGGGATGGTGTTTTTAGAGCTGTCTCTCAAACCCATGGCTTACACGGTTAGAGAGATGTGTAATCAAGTGTCTAGAAGTCTTCTGCCAATGAAGGGTCTCTACTGCAGATGTAAACGGTAATCTGGGGATGGTGTTTTTAGAGCTGTCTCTCAAACCCATGGCTTACACGGTTAGAGAGATGTGTAATCAAGTGTCTAGAAGTCTTCTGCCAATGAAGGGTCTCTACTGCAGATGTAAACGGTAATCTGGGGATGGTGTTTTTAGAGCTGTCTCTCAAACCCATGGCTTACACGGTTAGAGAGATGTGTAATCAAGTGTCTAGAAGTCTTCTGCCAATGAAGGGTCTCTACTGCAGATGTAAACGGTAATCTGGGGATGGTGTTTTTAGAGCTGTCTCTCAAACCCATGGCTTACACGGTTAGAGAGATGTGTAATCAAGTGTCTAGAAGTCTTCTGCCAATGAAGGGTCTCTACTGCAGATGTAAACGGTAATCTGGGGATGGTGTTTTTAGAGCTGTCTCTCAAACCCATGGCTTACACGGTTAGAGAGATGTGTAATCAAGTGTCTAGAAGTCTTCTGCCAATGAAGGGTCTCTACTGCAGATGTAAACGGTAATCTGGGGATGGTGTTTTTAGAGCTGTCTCTCAAACCCATGGCTTACACGGTTAGAGAGATGTGTAATCAAGTGTCTAGAAGTCTTCTGCCAATGAAGGGTCTCTACTGCAGATGTAAACGGTAATCTGGGGATGGTGTTTTTAGAGCTGTCTCTCAAACCCATGGCTTACACGGTTAGAGAGATGTGTAATCAAGTGTCTAGAAGTCTTCTGCCAATGAAGGGTCTCTACTGCAGATGTAAACGGTAATCTGGGGATGGTGTTTTTAGAGCTGTCTCTCAAACCCATGGCTTACACGGTTAGAGAGATGTGTAATCAAGTGTCTAGAAGTCTTCTGCCAATGAAGGGTCTCTACTGCAGATGTAAACGGTAATCTGGGGATGGTGTTTTTAGAGCTGTCTCTCAAACCCATGGCTTACACGGTTAGAGAGATGTGTAATCAAGTGTCTAGAAGTCTTCTGCCAATGAAGGGTCTCTACTGCAGATGTAAACGGTAATCTGGGGATGGTGTTTTTAGAGCTGTCTCTCAAACCCATGGCTTACACGGTTAGAGAGATGTGTAATCAAGTGTCTAGAAGTCTTCTGCCAATGAAGGGTCTCTACTGCAGATGTAAACGGTAATCTGGGGATGGTGTTTTTAGAGCTGTCTCTCAAACCCATGGCTTACACGGTTAGAGAGATGTGTAATCAAGTGTCTAGAAGTCTTCTGCCAATGAAGGGTCTCTACTGCAGATGTAAACGGTAATCTGGGGATGGTGTTTTTAGAGCTGTCTCTCAAACCCATGGCTTACACGGTTAGAGAGATGTGTAATCAAGTGTCTAGAAGTCTTCTGCCAATGAAGGGTCTCTACTGCAGATGTAAACGGTAATCTGGGGATGGTGTTTTTAGAGCTGTCTCTCAAACCCATGGCTTACACGGTTAGAGAGATGTGTAATCAAGTGTCTAGAAGTCTTCTGCCAATGAAGGGTCTCTACTGCAGATGTAAACGGTAATCTGGGGATGGTGTTTTTAGAGCTGTCTCTCAAACCCATGGCTTACACGGTTAGAGAGATGTGTAATCAAGTGTCTAGAAGTCTTCTGCCAATGAAGGGTCTCTACTGCAGATGTAAACGGTAATCTGGGGATGGTGTTTTTAGAGCTGTCTCTCAAACCCATGGCTTACACGGTTAGAGAGATGTGTAATCAAGTGTCTAGAAGTCTTCTGCCAATGAAGGGTCTCTACTGCAGATGTAAACGGTAATCTGGGGATGGTGTTTTTAGAGCTGTCTCTCAAACCCATGGCTTACACGGTTAGAGAGATGTGTAATCAAGTGTCTAGAAGTCTTCTGCCAATGAAGGGTCTCTACTGCAGATGTAAACGGTAATCTGGGGATGGTGTTTTTAGAGCTGTCTCTCAAACCCATGGCTTACACGGTTAGAGAGATGTGTAATCAAGTGTCTAGAAGTCTTCTGCCAATGAAGGGTCTCTACTGCAGATGTAAACGGTAATCTGGGGATGGTGTTTTTAGAGCTGTCTCTCAAACCCATGGCTTACACGGTTAGAGAGATGTGTAATCAAGTGTCTAGAAGTCTTCTGCCAATGAAGGGTCTCTACTGCAGATGTAAACGGTAATCTGGGGATGGTGTTTTTAGAGCTGTCTCTCAAACCCATGGCTTACACGGTTAGAGAGATGTGTAATCAAGTGTCTAGAAGTCTTCTGCCAATGAAGGGTCTCTACTGCAGATGTAAACGGTAATCTGGGGATGGTGTTTTTAGAGCTGTCTCTCAAACCCATGGCTTACACGGTTAGAGAGATGTGTAATCAAGTGTCTAGAAGTCTTCTGCCAATGAAGGGTCTCTACTGCAGATGTAAACGGTAATCTGGGGATGGTGTTTTTAGAGCTGTCTCTCAAACCCATGGCTTACACGGTTAGAGAGATGTGTAATCAAGTGTCTAGAAGTCTTCTGCCAATGAAGGGTCTCTACTGCAGATGTAAACGGTAATCTGGGGATGGTGTTTTTAGAGCTGTCTCTCAAACCCATGGCTTACACGGTTAGAGAGATGTGTAATCAAGTGTCTAGAAGTCTTCTGCCAATGAAGGGTCTCTACTGCAGATGTAAACGGTAATCTGGGGATGGTGTTTTTAGAGCTGTCTCTCAAACCCATGGCTTACACGGTTAGAGAGATGTGTAATCAAGTGTCTAGAAGTCTTCTGCCAATGAAGGGTCTCTACTGCAGATGTAAACGGTAATCTGGGGATGGTGTTTTTAGAGCTGTCTCTCAAACCCATGGCTTACACGGTTAGAGAGATGTGTAATCAAGTGTCTAGAAGTCTTCTGCCAATGAAGGGTCTCTACTGCAGATGTAAACGGTAATCTGGGGATGGTGTTTTTAGAGCTGTCTCTCAAACCCATGGCTTACACGGTTAGAGAGATGTGTAATCAAGTGTCTAGAAGTCTTCTGCCAATGAAGGGTCTCTACTGCAGATGTAAACGGTAATCTGGGGATGGTGTTTTTAGAGCTGTCTCTCAAACCCATGGCTTACACGGTTAGAGAGATGTGTAATCAAGTGTCTAGAAGTCTTCTGCCAATGAAGGGTCTCTACTGCAGATGTAAACGGTAATCTGGGGATGGTGTTTTTAGAGCTGTCTCTCAAACCCATGGCTTACACGGTTAGAGAGATGTGTAATCAAGTGTCTAGAAGTCTTCTGCCAATGAAGGGTCTCTACTGCAGATGTAAACGGTAATCTGGGGATGGTGTTTTTAGAGCTGTCTCTCAAACCCATGGCTTACACGGTTAGAGAGATGTGTAATCAAGTGTCTAGAAGTCTTCTGCCAATGAAGGGTCTCTACTGCAGATGTAAACGGTAATCTGGGGATGGTGTTTTTAGAGCTGTCTCTCAAACCCATGGCTTACACGGTTAGAGAGATGTGTAATCAAGTGTCTAGAAGTCTTCTGCCAATGAAGGGTCTCTACTGCAGATGTAAACGGTAATCTGGGGATGGTGTTTTTAGAGCTGTCTCTCAAACCCATGGCTTACACGGTTAGAGAGATGTGTAATCAAGTGTCTAGAAGTCTTCTGCCAATGAAGGGTCTCTACTGCAGATGTAAACGGTAATCTGGGGATGGTGTTTTTAGAGCTGTCTCTCAAACCCATGGCTTACACGGTTAGAGAGATGTGTAATCAAGTGTCTAGAAGTCTTCTGCCAATGAAGGGTCTCTACTGCAGATGTAAACGGTAATCTGGGGATGGTGTTTTTAGAGCTGTCTCTCAAACCCATGGCTTACACGGTTAGAGAGATGTGTAATCAAGTGTCTAGAAGTCTTCTGCCAATGAAGGGTCTCTACTGCAGATGTAAACGGTAATCTGGGGATGGTGTTTTTAGAGCTGTCTCTCAAACCCATGGCTTACACGGTTAGAGAGATGTGTAATCAAGTGTCTAGAAGTCTTCTGCCAATGAAGGGTCTCTACTGCAGATGTAAACGGTAATCTGGGGATGGTGTTTTTAGAGCTGTCTCTCAAACCCATGGCTTACACGGTTAGAGAGATGTGTAATCAAGTGTCTAGAAGTCTTCTGCCAATGAAGGGTCTCTACTGCAGATGTAAACGGTAATCTGGGGATGGTGTTTTTAGAGCTGTCTCTCAAACCCATGGCTTACACGGTTAGAGAGATGTGTAATCAAGTGTCTAGAAGTCTTCTGCCAATGAAGGGTCTCTACTGCAGATGTAAACGGTAATCTGGGGATGGTGTTTTTAGAGCTGTCTCTCAAACCCATGGCTTACACGGTTAGAGAGATGTGTAATCAAGTGTCTAGAAGTCTTCTGCCAATGAAGGGTCTGTTCTGCAGATGTAAACGGTAATCTGGGGATGGTGTTTTTAGAGCTGTCTCTCAAACCCATGGCTTACACGGTTAGAGAGATGTGTAATCAAGTGTCTAGAAGTCTTCTGCCAATGAAGGGTCTGTTCTGCAGATGTAAACGGTAATCTGGGGATGGTGTTTTTAGAGCTGTCTCTCAAACCCATGGCTTACACGGTTAGAGAGATGTGTAATCAAGTGTCTAGAAGTCTTCTGCCAATGAAGGGTCTGTTCTGCAGATGTAAACGGTAATCTGGGGATGGTGTTTTTAGAGCTGTCTCTCAAACCCATGGCTTACACGGTTAGAGAGATGTGTAATCAAGTGTCTAGAAGTCTTCTGCCAATGAAGGGTCTGTTCTGCAGATGTAAACGGTAATCTGGGGATGGTGTTTTTAGAGCTGTCTCTCAAACCCATGGCTTACACGGTTAGAGAGATGTGTAATCAAGTGTCTAGAAGTCTTCTGCCAATGAAGGGTCTGTTCTGCAGATGTAAACGGTAATCTGGGGATGGTGTTTTTAGAGCTGTCTCTCAAACCCATGGCTTACACGGTTAGAGAGATGTGTAATCAAGTGTCTAGAAGTCTTCTGCCAATGAAGGGTCTCTACTGCAGATGTAAACGGTAATCTGGGGATGGTGTTTTTAGAGCTGTCTCTCAAACCCATGGCTTACACGGTTAGAGAGATGTGTAATCAAGTGTCTAGAAGTCTTCTGCCAATGAAGGGTCTCTACTGCAGATGTAAACGGTAATCTGGGGATGGTGTTTTTAGAGCTGTCTCTCAAACCCATGGCTTACACGGTTAGAGAGATGTGTAATCAAGTGTCTAGAAGTCTTCTGCCAATGAAGGGTCTCTACTGCAGATGTAAACGGTAATCTGGGGATGGTGTTTTTAGAGCTGTCTCTCAAACCCATGGCTTACACGGTTAGAGAGATGTGTAATCAAGTGTCTAGAAGTCTTCTGCCAATGAAGGGTCTCTACTGCAGATGTAAACGGTAATCTGGGGATGGTGTTTTTAGAGCTGTCTCTCAAACCCATGGCTTACACGGTTAGAGAGATGTGTAATCAAGTGTCTAGAAGTCTTCTGCCAATGAAGGGTCTCTACTGCAGATGTAAACGGTAATCTGGGGATGGTGTTTTTAGAGCTGTCTCTCAAACCCATGGCTTACACGGTTAGAGAGATGTGTAATCAAGTGTCTAGAAGTCTTCTGCCAATGAAGGGTCTCTACTGCAGATGTAAACGGTAATCTGGGGATGGTGTTTTTAGAGCTGTCTCTCAAACCCATGGCTTACACGGTTAGAGAGATGTGTAATCAAGTGTCTAGAAGTCTTCTGCCAATGAAGGGTCTGTTCTGCAGATGTAAACGGTAATCTGGGGATGGTGTTTTTAGAGCTGTCTCTCAAACCCATGGCTTACACGGTTAGAGAGATGTGTAATCAAGTGTCTAGAAGTCTTCTGCCAATGAAGGGTCTCTACTGCAGATGTAAACGGTAATCTGGGGATGGTGTTTTTAGAGCTGTCTCTCAAACCCATGGCTTACACGGTTAGAGAGATGTGTAATCAAGTGTCTAGAAGTCTTCTGCCAATGAAGGGTCTCTACTGCAGATGTAAACGGTAATCTGGGGATGGTGTTTTTAGAGCTGTCTCTCAAACCCATGGCTTACACGGTTAGAGAGATGTGTAATCAAGTGTCTAGAAGTCTTCTGCCAATGAAGGGTCTCTACTGCAGATGTAAACGGTAATCTGGGGATGGTGTTTTTAGAGCTGTCTCTCAAACCCATGGCTTACACGGTTAGAGAGATGTGTAATCAAGTGTCTAGAAGTCTTCTGCCAATGAAGGGTCTCTACTGCAGATGTAAACGGTAATCTGGGGATGGTGTTTTTAGAGCTGTCTCTCAAACCCATGGCTTACACGGTTAGAGAGATGTGTAATCAAGTGTCTAGAAGTCTTCTGCCAATGAAGGGTCTCTACTGCAGATGTAAACGGTAATCTGGGGATGGTGTTTTTAGAGCTGTCTCTCAAACCCATGGCTTACACGGTTAGAGAGATGTGTAATCAAGTGTCTAGAAGTCTTCTGCCAATGAAGGGTCTCTACTGCAGATGTAAACGGTAATCTGGGGATGGTGTTTTTAGAGCTGTCTCTCAAACCCATGGCTTACACGGTTAGAGAGATGTGTAATCAAGTGTCTAGAAGTCTTCTGCCAATGAAGGGTCTCTACTGCAGATGTAAACGGTAATCTGGGGATGGTGTTTTTAGAGCTGTCTCTCAAACCCATGGCTTACACGGTTAGAGAGATGTGTAATCAAGTGTCTAGAAGTCTTCTGCCAATGAAGGGTCTCTACTGCAGATGTAAACGGTAATCTGGGGATGGTGTTTTTAGAGCTGTCTCTCAAACCCATGGCTTACACGGTTAGAGAGATGTGTAATCAAGTGTCTAGAAGTCTTCTGCCAATGAAGGGTCTGTTCTGCAGATGTAAACGGTAATCTGGGGATGGTGTTTTTAGAGCTGTCTCTCAAACCCATGGCTTACACGGTTAGAGAGATGTGTAATCAAGTGTCTAGAAGTCTTCTGCCAATGAAGGGTCTGTTCTGCAGATGTAAACGGTAATCTGGGGATGGTGTTTTTAGAGCTGTCTCTCAAACCCATGGCTTACACGGTTAGAGAGATGTGTAATCAAGTGTCTAGAAGTCTTCTGCCAATGAAGGGTCTGTTCTGCAGATGTAAACGGTAATCTGGGGATGGTGTTTTTAGAGCTGTCTCTCAAACCCATGGCTTACACGGTTAGAGAGATGTGTAATCAAGTGTCTAGAAGTCTTCTGCCAATGAAGGGTCTCTACTGCAGATGTAAACGGTAATTTGGGGAGGTGTTTTAGAGCTGTCTCTTAAACCCAGCCAGGTCTTACAAACTGGGAGAGATGTGCAAATGCAAGTGTCTGGAAGTCGTCTGCCAAAGAGAGGTTTCTACTGCAGATCTAAACGGTAATCTCAGGAGGTGTTTTAGAGCTCTCTCAAACCCAAGGCTTACGCGTTGGGAGAGATGCGTGAAAGCAAATGTTTGAAAGTCTTCTTCCAAAGAGGAGTTGTAGTGCAGATGTCAGTCAGTGCCGTTAGGGATGACGTGCTAGAGTCGCCATTGTACGATGTCTTCCATATTGCGAGAGGTTGATCGGTTCACACTTTCGCCGTCTACTTTATCCTAACTCAATCAGAGTCATGTACAGCTGTGTGGAGTTGAACACTGCGAGTTAGTTGTGCCATAAGGAGGGGGCGGGCGGGGGCCGAGAGCGTTCTACACGGCTCTACCACTAGCACGATTATCTTAATGTCAGACTGCTAAGGCGCAGGCAACCTCAAATCACTTTAATATGAACATCGTCTTAATGTCAGATCGTCTTAAATGTCAAGTTTCAAGTGCAGGTAATGATCAATAACTTTAATCGTTTTTGTTTTCAGTTCTACATGCCCGAAAGATGACCACTAGGTTAGAAAAATAAAGACACAACGCATAGTAATAAAAAAAACACTGGTGACAGAAAAGAGAGAAGACAGTGACAGAATATACTGAGCTATGTATTGGCATGAGATGGGCTTTGGCATGAAATGGGAGTCAGAGATTTAAGACAATAACAGAATATTCTGAGATATGTATTCGCATGAGATGGGAGTCAGAGATTTAAGACAATGACATAATATACTGAGATATGTATTGGCATGAGATGGGAGTCAGAGATTTAAGACAATGACATTATATACTGAGATATGTATTAGCATGAAATGGGAGTCAGAGATTTAAGACAATGACATAATATACTGAGATGTGTATTGGCATGAGATGGGAGTTAGAGATTTAAGACAATGACATTATATACTGAGATATGTATTAGCATGAAATGGGAGTCAGAGATTTAAGACAATGACATAATATACTGAGATATGTATTGGCATGAGATGGGAGTCAGCCAGAGAAATGTTTAGTTCAGTTTAGTTTAGTCGAAGAACCAACCTCATTGCACACGGTTTAATCCATAAGTGCTTTGTTCTTCTCCATATTTTTTGGAGAATCTTATTACAATGCACGAACTCCGTAGCACCGGCGAGGATCCCGTAATAGATTGGGTAGATTTTTAACATAATTGTGAATTTTGCACGGGCAGAGGTCGTTAAGCCTACTCTTTACGATTTCCAACTGCCGAGTGATTTTTAACGTGCGCGACACTGAACACGAGCGTCCGATCTCTACTAACCAGCGATCCGAGGAAACACCAGAAAGTCTACGTGAAAAAATACCGGTCTTAGGCGTGATTTAAACCCGCGACCTCCATCACCCGAGGCCGACGTCTTAACTCAAGATCACTCAGTCCCAGATTGAGAAATGTAAAACAATGAACATGTCAAAGACCTTAAATCCACATGCGGTAAAGAAAGAAAGACATATGAAAACTATTAGACACTAAAATAAAAACTGACGAGCTGTTTGATAAGAAAACTCATCAAGACTATTTAGAAACACAAACACAACCTAGTACTGTATACTACTGGCCGCTTTATACAAATATTACCAATTCGCTATATCATTTGCTTTCCTTATACTTCTCCCAAACCCCATTCTGCAATACTGGCTTATATATTTTGAAAGCAAATGTCGGCGCTCAAATGATGTGGAATTTAAACAAGAAAGGACAGTTGATAGTCTGGAGCTGTCTCTTGGGGCATCAACACTATTTATTTCGACCCACGGCAGCCATGATTGTCAAATATAACCACGTGCTGATATTCCTTTTAAAGTAATCCAGACAAAATGATTGATTCTCGATTCCAGCCCAAACTCCCCTCCACCTCTTCCCCTCGCAACAAGACACACGTACGATTGGCGCGCTCGACCCAAAAATAGGTTTTGAAAATGAAGACGACGGTGACAAAAAAATCAATGACTTGGCTTTGTGGCTGGTCTACAGAAGAATGATGAAGGCCCTTTTCTTTTTCCCGCAACCCATACACGAAAATAATGTACCCCCCGGATAACCATCGATTTTATTGTTAATCTGCTAAACCCGATGAAAAATTGTTAAAGGCCAAGCTACTCACTTTAACTTCTTGAAAAGTATCATTGCTCGACTGTAAACATGTCACTGCATAATGAAAAGTATGTTCAACAAATATTTTTCAAATAAGACGCAGACGTGCGCGTGCAGTAATGGAAAAAGCAGTAGAACACACTACCATAGTCTATCAGCTATAGGAGAGGAATACAGTGACAGCATGATTCCTCCCGAACCACATTGAGAGATAATCTGCAAAGCGATGAAAGAAGTCTGGTTTATGAGTAAAATCCATGTGGTACCCAGACAAAGAAAGACAACACAGAAAACGGCTTTCAGCTCGTTTGGTACAAGTTTGAGTCCTTGTCGCTCATATTAGACTTCAGTTAACTCGGTCCTCCTTCTAGTTTGGTACAAGTTTGAATCCTTGTCGCTCGTATTAGACTTCAGTTAACTCGGTCCTCCTTCTAGTTTGGTACAAGTTTGAATCCTTGTCGCTCGTATTAGACTTCGGTTAACCCGGTGCCACTTCTTCTTTTTCTTCCTCCTCTTCTTTGTTTTCTTATTTTTCTTTTTGTTCTTGTTCTTCTTCGATCAACTGATGCTGCTCTTCTTCTTCTTCTTCGTGTTACGCTGTCAGGCGTCAACCTGTATTTTTTTCGAAAAAAAGCAGCGGTCATCCTGAGGCTGTTGACACTGCCATAGAGCTTGTCTAGTGTTGCCACTGGTGATGGCCACATCTGCTTTCTCTGATCCTCGTATGTCGGGCAGTTTTGCAGAAAATGTTCAGCTGTAATTTTCCCGGTACCACACGAGCATTCGTCAGTGCCACCTATCTTCAATTTATTGAATCTGTGGTACCTCAGTCTATTGTGGCCTGTGCGAAGTCTGAAGACCACGACCTGCTCTCTTCTGTTCATCTGGTAACAGGCATCGTTTTTTGTGTAGCCAGTATGTTCTGTTTCCCATTTGGTCATGTATCTAGCTCTAATAAGCCTTTTTGACTCTTCGTAGGTCACACTAGGGTCTGGTTGTGGTAGTCTTGCACCTTCTTTTGCCAGTCTGTCTGCCTCCTCGTTGCCTTTGATGTTACAGTGGGATGGAACCCGCTGTACCATTACTCTTTTTGGTGCGGACTGCTGGCATAGTTGACAGAGTACTGCTCTTAAATCATTAAGTTCAGTATTTGTCTGGCTTTTTAGTGCTGTGACTACGGCCAGGGCATCTGTAAACAGGACTATATAGCTTTCATTTCTTTTGCCTGTCACCATTTCTTCTACTACAGCCCTCAGTGCCTCTGCCTCCGCTCTGAAATTGCTTGAGTATTTTCCAGTTGCCAATGCCAGTGTTTGCTGCTCTTCTAATCCGGTAAGGTTCAGGAAGGAGACAGCGTTTCGTGTCTTCGCCGTCCCCCACAATATTTCGAGTATGGTCACTTCCCTAGGCCAGACTGCCTCTTTTTGGTCAGTATGTGGGACAGTCCTGCAAGATATGTTCTGGTGTTTGCTTGGGTGCTCCACGTGGCGGTATCTCAACTATCCATTCTGTGGAGGTGGGCCTTGAGTCTGCAATGTTCCGTTCTGAATGTGGAATATGCACATCCCTGTCAGGCGTTATGCTGTTGTTTTCTGACTTGTATTGGTCGTGCTGGTCTCTCCAATCCGTCCTCATGGATCGTTTTATGAGTGTCTTTGCTTCTTTATAGCTCTGAGGATGGCAAGTCTATGTGCCGCCACTTCCGGCTTTTGCGAACTCATCTGCCTTCTCGTTTCCAAGGATCCCACAGCGGGCTGGTATCCACTATAGGACTAGAACTGTGGGGACAGCAACCGATGTCATATTTTATTTTGTGTGAGAGTCTATCTTGTTTGGAGCTTAGGATGGTTCTTTATACAAAACTAAAACCTGGCTGTAAAATATTGGTACCTGAATCTACCCTCAGGAAATCGATCCCCACATCTGATAAAGCTTGACATAATGAATTCTTCAACCCGCCAGTCTCGGCGTAACTGTATAGGCCCACCTATATCAGTGCTTTTCAACATTTTTATACTTAACGCCAAATTGTATAACTTTCTGATGGCAAATTTTCCCATGCCACGCACAAAAATTTAAATTGAAGAAAACTCAGCGATCGACCATGGAGTCTGTGTTTTGGATGGTTTTAATCATCATGTGTCATGCCCTTTGCAGAACGTCGCTCCCATCACAGACCGTCTGAGAGAAACTCGATCTACTGCCAAATCTCTAGCTTGCTCCAGAGCCATGCTCAAGCATTCCTTGACATCTTGATGCCATCGCCTTCTTGGTCTGTCTCTCTTACCCGGCACCATAACTTCCAACTGCCGGTCTCTGAAGACCGTTATGACTTTTAATGTAGCCAGAGTATTTCAATGTTCTGTTCACGATGAAATTTACGAATGGGATCAAGATGCTGAGCAGCGCATGAGCTGCAGTGGTCAGCGATCCATTGCTGACTGCTAGCGTCAGGGCCAGAGAACCAGAGCTGCCAAGATCCTTCTACACTTCCACGTGGTGTTCCTATATGGCAGGCTGCAACAGAGCAGAGTGACTAAGGAGAAAGGATCGAAGAGTGAAGGCTAACCCGGTACTTGAAAACGCCTGCTGTAGTCGGATGTGTGGGACCGAAGATGCAAATATCGCAGTCAAACAGTAAAATACGACAACGCATTCCGTTCACGGGACAACATTCTGCTATTTGCAAAGTCCTTTTCAGGACTTTGTAGTGGGAGATTGAGAACACAGAAGAAGAAGAAGAAGAAGAAGAAGAAGAAGAAGAAGAAGAAGAAGAAGAATTATGAAATGGGATAATATCAGATGTGTCTAAATGAGCTGTAGGCATTTATGAGGGACATTGGTACCAAACAGTAAAAAAGCAACATCCATAATAAACTTCTCTTTATTAATGGCATTAGTTTCCATCTAAATTCACATGCCCAAAACATATCGACTTATACGTGATGGAGGGGTTCTGTTAACTATACCTACTATGACCATCCAAGCTGGAAAGAGTCGTGAGGACACAACGCTTCCCCTCATGAGCCAAGTATAGTGAGTAAATATTGCAAACCAATGTAATTATATGATTTATGTTAGACCATCTACCTGGCTTGCACATGCTCTACTTCTTGACATGTAGCCAGACATGTTATATGCACACAACTGTAGCTCATTAGGTTACATTCTCAGATGTCCTATCATTCAAACAGGGCAACTCATATTCGTCAACTCTAGTCCCATTAATCAGACTTTCTTGTCATGCCTAAGAGAATGGAACTAAAAATATGCAGGTTACAGGTGAAACCAACACGTTGCAACATATCCATGCCAGAATGCTAAATCAAAACAGGCGTACATGTGCAGGCGTGCATGTGCAGACGTGCCCCCCCCCCCCTTTTCCCATGCGTGATTCCGGACATGCAACCACCGCCGCACGCTCACTGTTGAGTCACCCCCAACTGCCCATCAGGGATTAAATGTTTGATGTCTATCGATTATATTGTTGCGTGTTTGTCCCCAACAGCCATATCTTGACACGAGGCTAATCTGCGTTCATCTGCTTCCAAGTGCGGCCAAGATGGACAAGCAGGTCCATTGAACGCCTGTACACGAGTGTTGGCGAGGGTCTTGAGATCTAGCAATGAATGTCCATGAAGCTATTATACATCAGGTCAGACATGGGAGTCTCAACAAAGCAATACAAAATCATGGCATGCGAAATGAGGTGTTTGAGAAAAGTTGTCGGGTGAGCAGAGTACGAAACGAAGAAATTAAGACAGAAGCTGGACGTTAGACCGTCCAAGGAATACTTTGAGATGGACAGAATAAAATGAAAAAAAGAGGCTAAAGATGGAAACAGACAATGTGGGACGGATACGAAAAATGTTCTTCCGGGTCGAGCGCCAAAATGGCCGCTGAACTGATTCGCTTCTGAATCATTTCACAACTTACATCTGGTCAGGTGCACTGTGTGGGGTTGGAAAATGGAATCTTGCAGAGGATTACAAAATCATGGTAACGTTTGAATTGTGGTGTTATTGAAAAATAGAACGAGTGAGTTGGGCGGAAAGAATTCAATGAGAATATCCCACTGAGGTATGCGCACAGAGACATATTGAAAATGAATTAAAAACGAAGATTAAGTTGGTATGAAACATAATGAAAGTCTTCTACAGAAGATACAAAAAGGCAAGATCCAGGGGGAAAGAGGAAGGGGGCGACCAAGACTCGCCTTTACATACTTTTTAAAAATGTGTAGTCGCCTTTACATATCTTTTTTTTAATTTTTGTAATTAAAGGTTTACCTTTCTGGATTCTACTATGGAAAGCATGCATCTTTCCACATCAGACAGTAGTCCTTTAGACGATATAAAGACATATTGACCAGTGAAAAGATGAGTGTGTGTATGTGTCTAATGTGGGTGTATTGACAAGTGTATGGATGTGTGTGTGTATTTGTTTGTAATGTGGGTGTATTGACAAGTGTATGGATGTGTGTGTGTATTTGTTTGTAATGTGGGTGTATTGACAAGTGTATGGATGCGTGTGTGTATATGTGTCTAATGTTGTATTGGTAAGTGTGTTGGTGTATTGGCAAATATATTGATGTTTGTGTCTATCTATTTGTAATGTGGACGTATTGGCTAGTACATGGATGTATGTGTCTATCTGTTTGTAATCTGAACGTATTGGCAAGTGTATGGATGTTGGTGTATATCTGTTTGTAATATGTTCCACTATGACAGATTTGCAGTACAGTAGTTCTGTCAATTCTTCTGTACGTGGAGAAGTGCTCATACAAAGAAAAATCCCCGACATGTCCAATTAAAGTGGACACGAAGTGATTTCGAACATGTTGGTATTGCAAACCACGCTTGCACTTAATTTACACCCCGCACAGTTCACAGAGGATATATATATATATATATATATATATATATATATATATATATATATATATATATATATATATTTATATATATATATATATATATATATATACGCGTGTGTGCGTGTGTATATTCGAAGGACAGTTATTAAGTAACAGCAATTTTGTTATAAAATGCGTGGAAGAGTAATAAAATTGCTTTCTCTCTCTCTGTCTCTCTCTCTCTATGTGTGCGTGTGTTAGTGTGTGTGTGTGTGCGCGTGCTCGCGTGAGCGTGTCATTAAGTAATAAATACCGTTTACTCATGTAGGCGGCAAGTAGTGTGCAAGCTAAGTTTTATTTTAATCCAGATAGGAAAAGATCTAGGCCTCTCTGATGTTCAAATGCCTGATTCCTGATGACGAGAACAGAATCCGAACTAATTGACTATCCACTTCTCATTAACCAAGTTTTTTCCGTGTCGAAATCAACAAGACAAGAAACATGGTTAGGTGTTCGTAAAGACAATGATCATCTGATCAATATCAAGGGCTGATAAAACCTACCTGGTCATATAGATACTGCAGTAGCTCTCCATGATAAACTGTACTCTAAATGGCAGCTTCTTGGACGGTTCGCTACTGCTTTCCTCACCTCCATCTTCGTTCAGTGTAGTCAATGACGGTTCAGGAGAATGGCATTTTGTGGAAGTCGAGGGCGACAGTGGTGAATCAAGCCGCACCAGGTTAGAGAACAAGCTGCCACGAACATTCTGCTCCCTGCTGCGAGAACTCTGGCTGAGCTGTTGTTCTAAGTGGGCAATGGCGGTGGTGAGGTCAGTCTCTGAGACGGAGAACGTGTTGAAGGGATCTCTATCGGGGTTTTCACACCATAAATAGGAGAAGGTGCCCTGGAGTAAATTTGGGAGAAAGGAAGTAGGGTGCTGATGCTTTGCACGGACTGCCGCCGGGCAAGTGCTTTTGCTGGTGATGGCAGTCCACGAGGAATGCCCAGAGTTGGAAGATGAAGAGAGTTTGCGAAGTTTGGTAGGGATGCGGTACAGGCTGTTACAGCTTCCGGTGGTAGACAGCGTAGCCAATGTGCAAAGGGACATAACTGACTCTCTGTCCGTGTCCAGGTCATTTCTAGTTATAAAAGGTCGACTTGATGACGGAGAAGGGACGTTAGATGCGTGATGAAGGTATGGCGAATATGTCAGCGAGCTCTTGGCGAATCTCTCTGGGTAATGGTTTAGTGAAGATGGCGGTTTAAACCTTGATATGAGATGAGGGAAATGAACAGTTTCAGACTGTTTCATTGATCTGGTTTGATTCTTCTGAAGTGGGTAGCTGTCAAGCGATACCGATCGACGAGCCGCAGAACTGACCATTCCTGCTGGCTTTGGCCAGACCTGATTTGATGAACTGGTATCATTACCTTGACTCTGATATCTCTTCTCGCTTCTCAGAATGAAATTATTATTTGTCAGTAATCCGTCGGTGGTGACATAATGGTCTCCGTCATGAATAATGTCTTTATGAATGACAGCACAGTCTCTATCCTTGCCCAGTCGTTCAGATTTCGTGTCTTCTATCAACTCACAGCCTGCTTCAGAAGCAACGTTCTCTTCTAACACATCACATGTCGCCATAGCAACGGACATACCATCGAAGTTTACACAAGAGTTGAAGCCCTGATTACATGGTTCCGGTGACACACAAAAGCTGTTCTCCAACCAACGCTCACGTTGTCTTGGCTCCATTTCCATATAGATCCAGCTAGATCTGGCGCTCTCCCAGCAGGTCCCATCTAAAGCGCCGTCGACGTCTTCCTTTCTGCCACAATCAAACGACACAATGTCTGGCTTGGGCATATCGTGCAGAATTACACTTTTAACTTAGTCAAGATATCACACCTATTCTCCCGTTCCAGAAAGCACTATTAGGTTTCCCATAACGGCCATGACCTTTTCCCAGTGTATTGGAGAGCTCTTTTCACTCGTACCCGCAAGCACTATTCTCACGAATTTTCCAACACATTTCTGTAGTTTATTCAAGTACTATTGTCACGTACTTTGGAAGCTTCAATCCCATTTCCCACGAATCAGAAAGCACTATCCCCACGTTTTGACAAGCATTATTCGCTTGTACACGCTGCACTATAAGTAAAACCTCTTAACAAACCACTATTTCCGTCATTCGTTCCTGTTCAGTTCTTGGACGTCATTCAGCTTATCGACACCGAAAAACATAGTTCAAAGAAGTCAGCTTTTGTGCACTGTCTAGACACTTCGATAAAAGATTATGTTCTCAGATGATTGGTAGTTTTTATAATCTGAAGAAACAGACGTGTACGCTAGATCTATATTCTACAAGCTTACTACAACGTTGGGAACAGATGGCTGTGTTTCAAGGTGATTGTCGAGCGTTTGATTACTAGCGATCGTCTATCATAGCAAAGAGATTGAGTTCAATACCTAGTCTCGACACGTTCCAGTTTAGCCAGGTCTAAATGGCTACCTGACTTAGTTACGGAAGTCAAGACGCCAGCGGTGGGACGAGACGTGTTACTACACGATTGCCGAGCAATCGTTGAAATTGGTAGAAATGTTGACGAGCTCGTCTGTCATGGCAAAGAGATTGCGTTCAATTCCTGATCTCGACACATTCCAGTTTAGCCAGGTGTAAATGGCTACCTGCCATATAGACACGGAAGGCAACGCAGTTTGAAAGAAAAGCAGTCATCCCACCTCAACAACCAAACCTCTATTACACGTACTAACCCCACGGACCATGACATTTAGGCACGATAACAAAATGCTCTTGAACCAGTGCCGCGGGTGACTCTTCTACCTTCATTGTGTAGAAGCGTTAAATATCTTTTTGTTGGCCGACTTTCTTGAAACGATGTTAAAACAATCCAGTATCTTTCTCATATATATATATATATCGCCATGTATCTCTCTATGGACACAAAGTTACTTTCTTTAGTCTGCTATACAAATTGTTCGCAGTTCGTCTTTTAAATTTGTCTGCGATAGTTAGCTTCCGCACGCATTTACAATTGATATATAGTCTACCATTTTTCAGCGTCTTCGCTATTCGGCGATTTTCGCTAATCGACGGCGTTAAGGTCCACCACCTATCGGAAAAGAAGTGTCAGTTTATACAATTTAATGGGGGTTTTTTGTGTGGTTTTTTCAAATTTGTTTTGTCCTTTTTCTTGTTTTTTTTTTTCCTTTATTTTTCCATGAAAACAAAACATGAGACGAGTCCTGATATCCACCTTCTTAACTTTTATATCGTCTCTCTCGTGTACCATTACAAGTTTCCTCCACGTAACGGTTGCGGACAATTGATCGCCATTTGGTGGTTGTGGAGAGGATGGCAGCCATAACACAACCTGCTACATCACCACGAATCCTTGTCACTAATGACTGACTGGTCGTGACAAGGAGTGCGGCGTTAGCTGGGCTATTGCAATCATCAATCAATAACTATAATTATCGTCGTTTGTACGTCGGTCACAGTACCAATTTTACACACCAAGCATATATGTACCGACAATACAGATATGTCTTCTTCTTCTTCTTCATCGTACGCAGTCAGACAGTAACCATTATTTTTTCGAAAAAAGCGGCGGTCATCCTGAGGCTGTCGACACTGCCATAGAGCTAGTCTTGTGGTTCCACTGGTGATGGCCACATCTGCTCTCTCTGATCCTCGTATGTCGGGCAGTTCTGCAGCAGATGCTCAGCGGTCATTTTCCCGGTACCACACGGGCATTCGTCTGTACCACCTATCTTCAATTTGTTGAATAGGTCAGTCTATTGTGGCCAGTGCGAAGTCTGAAGACAACGACCTGCTCTCTTCTGTTCAACTGGTAATAGGCATCGTTTTTGGTGTAGCCGGCAATTCAGATATTTAAATGACCCGCGATAGAATGGAGGACTGTAGTAGAAAATTTAGAAATCCTTAGATCGTTATTTTGTATCCGGGTCGCACGAATGTTTTTTTTCTTCTTTCAAATGTGTATCCTTACTTACTTTCCGTGTCCGGCAACCTTACGAGGTTTTCATTCAAAAACCAGCCACCTTCAGTGCTTTGTCATTTGCCACCATCAGGTCGTCCACTGTACATGATTCCTGCATACCGGGACATTTTATCAGGTGTTTCTGGTCTTGGGCGACGCCATATTTGCAGTATCCATCATATGCTTTCCTCCACTTTTTTCAAGTTAGACCCACATCTGAACACACCTGTTCAGAGATCTCCACGTAGTATATGGCAAATCATGGCCGGTTGCAAGTTCTTTAATCGTTATCCAACTTTTACCATTCTTTTGGCGCCACTTGTCTATGCGGTTTGGCACTGGGTTCTGCTCAGCAGAAAACATATCCTCGATTTCAGTAGTATTCTTTCTGGTGTATGTCCAAAAAACAAAGGGCGTCTCTGATCACAGGACTGCTTTTGTCTCTCAACTTGGATGCGACATGTCTTCTAATATCCGGAGGTGCAATAAACCTTTTTTCCGTTGGTGTCGGTTTAAGAGATCCCGGAACAATTCGGCATGTCTCATTTACTGTTTACATTTGTATGACAAAATCATTAAAAAAAATTTTTTTCCATTTTATTGTGATTTGACATCTAAAACGTCATTTAATACTAAATAAATGGGATTTGATATCTCAAATGCGGAATTGAATTTTTAAACACTAAATATTTAATTGAATTTTGTCGCATTTTTGAGTCGGGAAATTGTGCAACATAAAGTGGGTGGTATCTTTTGTTATGGAAAAAAACATGAAAAAAAACTTGTAAATGTTGATTAAGGTTGAGTTTAATCAAAATTTTTTAATGGCTATGGTCTAATACCGCACCAAGACGAGAACACAAACAAAACCTACGTTACGACCAATAGGCATTCATCAGGGACAACAATACTGAACTAACAAATCAACATATAAGGAAAAAATGGTCAACTTATCTGATAGTAGACCCAGTCTGTCTAAGCGACCGGTTGGGTTTGATGCTTGACTGAATATGAAGGGTAGCGGTCAAACAAGGTGGCCAGGAAAGCGTAAGAAGTTTATCAATAGGCTTAAATTGACTTCAAATATATTTCATAAATATATTAAAATGTGCGATTTACTTCCACCATTTTTGGCGGGTTATTGATTGCAAGGATTATTAAAAGACAGCTTGGGGGGGGGGGGGGGGGGGGGGGCGTGGGTTGTGTACGCTATACAGAGCACATTAATATAAACGCTTCTGTCTCTGTTATTGTCAGTACGCAGTACATAATGCCGCTTCTGTCTCTAAACAGATCATTTTTATACCAAATATGGCAAGCCTGCACTCACTGACTCTCTCTCTCTCTCTCTCTCTCTCTCTCTCTCTCTCTCTATGTATATTAGATAGTGAGATGAGAGATAAGACAGACAAGCATACCAAACCAGCCCACTGACGAGACACGAGACGAAACGGAGACAAGCAGACAAGACGAGACATGGTAGGATAGGTTGGGCGGGTGGGCAGGGAGATAAACAGCTATATAGACAGACATATAGATAAAGATATATATATAAGATAGATACGATTGATAAGATAAATATATAAGATAGATAGATAAGACAAGACAGATAAGATAGATAAGATAAGATAAACAGACAGACACACACGTTGGCTGGTTGGTTGGCGGACGGGCAGATAGACAGACACATAGATAGATATATAAGATAGACATATAGATAAGATAAATAGATAGATAGATAGATAGATAGATAGATAGATAGATAGATAAATAGATAAGATAGATAGATAAGATAGATAAGATAGATAAGATATATAGATAAGATAGATAGATAAGATAGATAGATAAGATAGATAGATAAAATAGATAGATAAGATAGATAGAGAGATAGATAAGATAGATAAGATAGATAGATAAGATAGATAAATAAAATATATAGATAAGATAGATAGATAAGATAGATAGAGAGATAGATAAGATAGATAGATAAGATAGATAAATAAAATAGATAGATAAGATAGATATATAAGAATGGTTGGTTGGCGGGCGGACAGACGGAAGGAAAGGACAGGACAGGACAGGACAGGACAGGACAGGACAGGACAGGACAGGACAGGACAGGACAGGACAGGACAGGACAGGACAGGACAGGACAGGACAGGACAGGACAGGACAGGACAGGACAGGACAGGACAAGACAAGACAAGACAAGACAAGACAAGACAAGACAAGACAAGACAAGACTAGACTAGACTAGACTAGACTAGAGTAGACTAGACTAGACTAGACTAGATTAGATAAGATAAGATAAGATAAGATAAAATAAGATAAGATAGATAGGTAGGTAGCAGTGATAGTTGTTGCTAATGCCACTATTACTTGAGCTAGATATTATTGATGACTTTCTTTAGTGACGGGTTACAATGGCTCTGCTCACATCCCAAGGTGTGCCCAAGAAGACGAACGAGGCCCTCCTAACAATAGAACAAGGCGACGCTAATCCTGACTAACATAGCCTGATCAGTATGTTTATCATTGACCCTGACTAACATAGCCTTATCAGTTTCTTTATCCTGGCAGAGTGAAGATGAATATATATGTCCTTTTCTACTCCAGTATTAGTATGGGATCATCACTACAGGTGGCTTTCTTGCAGGAAGCCTGGGTCAAAGTGTGTATGGGCTCTTTAACAAGAGGTGTTATATGAAGAGGCTCGCAGCCACATGTACAACCGTAGTTAGTCGTCTTCTATGACATGTATAGAGGATCCGTGGCGAAGTGGTTAAGCCGTCGGCCTCGTGATCAGGTGGTGTGGGTTCGACTCCGGACTTCGCCTAGTCGTCTCGTCCTTGACTTCTCCTTGAGACGAGAGAGTCATTATAACAAGTAGCGCAGTTAATCCTTACTAAACATAGCGCTAGCAAATAAATGATGCCATCATCGTTTGTGATGGACGGCGGCCTTTACTTTTATGACATGTATTGAAGAGTGCATTTGTTATATTCTGCCTTTCCCATTACGGAGAGAGAGAACCTCCAACCGATACGAGAGAGAGAAACTCCAACCGATACGAGAGAGCGAGAGAGAGAGAGAGAGAGAGAGAGAAGCATACATATATCATTATTAATAATCATTCGTTCATCGTTGTCATGAAGACCGCCAGCATCATCCCATGTCAAACTGCATCCTTGAGTATGCTTGCGCTTGTGACTGATCAAGCCAATAGGAGCGCGGAAAGGTCTATGACATGACTGGCAAACATAGGACGGAGCTGCCTCTGGTATTCTCTCTACTCTTGACTGCCTGATTTCACGATTATCCTGGGCTGCCTGAACAAGGAGGCCATCGCTGATTTCAACGCCGTTTGTGACCGCACTCTGTCAGGTTGATGGAATTTGAGCCAAGTTTTCCCCAAGTTTGAATGCCTATTTGACAGCACTTAAGTTACTCCGACAGACCACCCTTGAAACAATTTTCTTGGACGTGCTTGCGATTGTTCTCCTCCACTCAGTTTACTATACAGAAGCCTCTTTTGAAGCCTTTCGCTTGACATTAGAACAAGGAGGTCAATGCATCTCAGTTGGGTTTTTTTTGGCAAACGTATATGAATACTTGTTGGCTCTAGAAAGCACTTCAGTATCTGCCAGCGTGTATGCAGTATGCCTCTCAGACAATTCACGTGGAAATGATTTAGCGTCACCAGCGAAGACAGTCCTACTTTCACACGTGTAGAGCAGGGAGTGAAAATGGCGGCACGGTATGCCTTCACCTTAGTCGTTATACTGATTCCTCGACGTTCCCACACTGCTGGGCGCACTCGACCAAAAGCTCTGCTGTTAATTTTTACATTTTTGGAGGGGAGAAAGACTAACGTCTAGTCAGACAAAATATACTGAACCGACAATGTTAGTCAGGGTCAGGCAAAACATACTGGCCAAGACACTCACCTCAGCTTCCTAGTAGCCCTCCATGGAAACGGGCTATTTTCATGGCAACCTGGTTAACCAGGTGAGGGATCGACGTGATCAGCGTAGTAGTGAATGACACGCAGACAGATGAAGCCAAGAATAGCACGACCGCCTGGAAGATCCCAGCTAACCTTCATTAGCACGTTCGGAATGTGAGGAAAGCTACTGCAACCTGCCACTTAACGTCTTTTTTCAGGGCGCGCAAAAGTAACCTTCTTATTGTGGGCACAACAAAAAAACAACAGTTTCGACAAACGGACTAAAGTGTCCTAAGATAGATTCCAGCATTAAAATTCTAACAGCTGCGTAACAGAGTGGCCATTATTATGTAGTACTCCTTTAAAAAACGTCGATCTCAACACAGCCGTATGGTAAGACGAGATTTAGCCAGTTCTCGAAGGCATGTGTCCATCTTCTCCTTGGCCTGCCTCCGCCCCATTTTCCAGACACCATTCAAACCAGCATAGCTTTTTTTTCCACGACTATTGTGCCGTTTGATATGGCCACGTGGCAGTCGAGGAATCGATTCCCACGGCAAGCAAAGGTATTGGGTTTCATCACAACGACACACCTGCAGGGTTGGGGTGGATTTACTGCCCTGATTATCCTGGGGTTCAGGGCAACGAAAGAGCTGACATTTCAGCAATTACGGGTGCACTAGATATGAATATTAGTGACATTTTCAAGTCTCTCAATGACTGCTTGTTGGATGACAATACCACAATAGATGAATCAGTAATGCACAGACTGCAGATATTTGATAGGTTCGAGCAGACTGGAACGCAAGAGAGGGCGGAGCAGAAGTGTGTACAACCAACGGGCTACAGGAACCATCAGTATCCACACCTTTCGCCATTTACGTAAAGGGACTTTTGAGTACCCAGGGAGGTACGGGTCGCAGTAAAGTCGATTCTTAATAACAGAACGACGCATCACGGTCAACCGAGCCGGCCTGCTGTTCGCGCAAGTCAAGATAAGGAGAGAAAATGCACTGGCCACTCCACCTTAGCAAAACGCTGAAGCTTAGTACAATATTGGTGTGTGTTGTTAGAAGCTGCGTAAGTGAAGGAATACCGTCAGTAGACTTAACAACAACAATAAATAACTTAACAATAAAAGATCGGGTAGTATCAGGGTGCGTAAAAACCACCCCATCGATAAAATATACTCCATAATTGGCATAGCAGCACCTGAGATCCGAACAAGCGTTGCAGCAGAAATCGAACAAGAAAAACAGAAGATTGGCGCAAGACACCCAATGTGTGGACACCAGGAACAGAGCACAAGACTCAAATAGAGACATATTTTCCTAAACTTAACAAAGCCATTTCAGATAAACCCTGAAAACCGCCGTACCGAGAAATGGCTGGCTCGAATTGATGCAGGCACCAATGATGGAACTTCGTGAGGAACTTGCCTGCCCCCTGACATCATCTATCATACACAACATGGAAGTCGCTGAACAGACTCCGAACTGGTGTATCACGGTGCAAGAGGAATATGAAACGACGGAGATACACATATGAAGATACTTGTGACTGTGGTGCAATAGAGGACCCTGACCACCTGATGACCTTCTCCAACCTCCAGGAAACAGGCAATAGGTGCGACATGCTGGAGACAATGACAAGGCAATTCATGTCGCTGAATACTGGATGCATACCGTTATGACGTGGTGCTTGGACAGGGGAAGTTCGTAAAGTAAGCAGACGTAACCGCTGGTCAGGAATGAAGTGTTAGAGACTTCCGTATACTAAATCACAGCTTGTGAGGTTGGATGTCCAGTTCCCTTCGTCGCTGCCTTTTCCTTCCATAACCGTATGTCACGTACCCATTTACAGCTGGGTTAACTGGGGCTGCCAGTAGTGGGAATTGAATCCCGTACCTTTGCCATAACAAGCGAGTGCTCTACCACTGCGCTAATCAGCCGAGAAGCTGCTTGTGTTGGGTCTATTATTAATTCTTGGCCATGCTTCTATGGTAGAGGGTTACAGTGGCTCTTCTTATATCCAGAGACGTACTTGAGAGGGTGGAACGGGTCCCCTGATTGTAGTGTAATTACGGGCTTTCTCTGTTAGCTCGCCACTTTGGGGATTTAGTGTCGGTCAGACTGATGTGCCATAGCCTTGTTTCCAGAAGTACGGACGAGGATGTGATGTGAGTCCTTGATGAGAATGCTACTTCTCCTTCTGTTCCCTTTTCTCTTAGCCAGACTGCATGTGTGCAGTGTTTCCAGGGCCACATCACTTGAAGGTCTTGGGTAGCTCTTATTCAAGCAATCGCTAGCTGCTGTCAGATCATTCAGTGCTGCGTCTTCGGACCCCATCAGTTTCACCTGACCATGATTCCCACCCAGTACTATAAATCCTCTAACACGTCATCCTCGACAGCAGTTCCTGCTATGGAACTGACTCGTAGTTCTTACACGACCTGTACTTCTACAGGGGCATAATGTTCCTGTGTAGGTCCCAGCTCTGGTATGAACTGGATATAGTCGAGAGGAGGATTTTCTGCTTAGCGTACTAGTCTGGAGCAGCTATTACTCCGCTGAATTAGGACAAGTGCCGTGGGAGGGTGGTTAACCGATCTACAAGTCCATCTTAATAGACTCAAACACTATGATGTTCTAAACAAACTACCTAACCATGGCCGGTGTTAGTCGCCTCTTACGACATGCTCTCTGAGGAGCAGTGGTGCTATTCTTGACATTGTCATACACAAAGACCCAAGTAGGCCACTCAGGACTACGGGGCTACCTCTAGCTTATTTAAACACGTTAAAAGAGGATCAGTGTTTCTAACCAGTCCTGACAACCTTCATCTGAAAAGTCCATACCTAAACATACGAAGTGAGCAGAGACAAAACATGATATTATGTAATGCTTATGTGTTTTCCCAGTCTCGTCATCTATTGATCGGCAGCTCATTCACTAGAGGGTAGCCAGCTACTGGTTTCTATGGAGATGAACCCACCACACGCTCGCGAATGAGAAAGAGCGTTTTCACTTTCCAGCGGGTAATGCTAATCTTACACAAAACACGATAATACAGAATTGTGTTCCAGTGTTTTTTGACAATGTTTTATCGATCCCGTATCCCGTTCAACAATTCTATGCAGCAGGGAAAAAAAACTCTCGTCATATCTCCACTATTTATGGTCATCTGCTTGAGCGCCACCCATAAGACTACAGTTGTTTTGGGTCCTGTCTTCCCATGCTCTTAGCTCAGTGTTTCTTGGCCTCACAACCCTCTATTTCTTTGTAGTTCCAAACTCCGCTTGTCTGGTTATGCTACAAAGATGTCTTTCTTCCGGACGGTATGTACTATTTAGCTCTCTATGTTATTGAGACATGGACTTTGACACACGCATCAAGAAAGAAAATTGGAGTATTAGAGACAAAATTTTAAAGAAGAATCCTAAAAATCCCCTGGAAAAAGAAAGTGACAAATAAAGCCATCCTAGAAGACCTGAAGGTTGAAGAAAATTGGCTCATAAACAATGTTATGATTCGGAAATTGATTGTTTTCGGCCACGTCAAACGTCATGACGGACTGGAAAGACCTGTCTTGCAACCTGGAAAGCGACGCAGTGTTCGACCAAGACAAATGTGGATACAAGATATCAAGGAAACTCTAAACTTGAACATGGAGCAGGTGGGAAAATTTACTGCAGACCGAAATTCATATCGGCTGGCTGTGATGAGAGCGACGTTCTACAAAGAACATGCTAAATGATGATAATGTTGTTACGGATCCAGCTGCATCCGGGTTCTTGCCCTTCGGCCCAATGCCATTTAATGGTATATGCACGTGTTTATCAGCTGTTGTCATACAAAGTGTTCCATGTATCTGGCTGCGGAGGAAGAATAATTTTCCTAACATCATTGAACGCTGAGCACGCAAAGAAGTGATGAGCAACGGTTTCATATGGATGTGTACACAGCTGGCACTCAGGAGTATGTTATGGTTGGATTCTGTTCAGGTGCTTGTTAAGTGGGATTTGTTGGGCTCTCTGTCGGAAAATGGTTCTCTGATCCTTCCTAGTGAGTGTATTTACACTGTCATTTGGACCTGGGCTTGCCATATATATGTAGACCTCCCTCCCCGTGTTTTCCATGGCCCATCAGTTCAGCCAAGTTTCTTTGTTTGATGTTATTTTGAGCTGTTTGACTGTTTGTAAAGTTGTTGCTGTGTGTGGCTGTTCTTGCCTTGATCAATCCTTTGCTAGTCTGCTTGTGATTGCCAGGTGCGCTTGGGTGTCCATGGGATCCACTGCAGAACTATTTTGACAGCACTGGAAGTGATAATGTGGTCAATGTCTAGAGATGTTTGGATAAGCTCTCTGACGTAAGCGTCTCATTAGTTTAGTGGTTGAGCACTCGCTTTTCATGGCAAAGGAGAGGGATCTACGTGATCCCCGTAGTAGTGAGCGACACGCAGATGAAGCCAAGCATAGCACAGTCGCGTGGAGGACCCCGGTCCACCTTCATCAACACGCTTGGGATGTGAGGAAAACTACTGCAACCCACCACTTAACCCCCTTTTCAGGGCGCACAAAAGAGTAAACCTACTCATTGTGGACATTCACAACAATAACATTGTAACATAACTTCACATAAATTGTTAGCAACAAATAAATAAACAAACAAACACAAACAAACAAAACACACACACAAACACTTTAGATAATCGGTGGTCTAATGGCTGTGAGCCCGGCGTACAATCCCAACGTATCTGGTTCGAATGACGTCGTGGGCAGTTCCACTCACTGGGGGCGTGTCGGAGTTTTGCCATGCTATAATTGCTTCTTCCAGTAGACCCAGCTGTAAATGGGCGCTTGAGAAAGATGAATTTGGAGCCGCCGAGGGAGCTACGATATTCGTACTCTATAGTCGGCGCTGTCAGCAATGAAAGGGGCTGAGCCTATATGGGGGCGTCGTAATGTCATGAAGTCGGTTGTATAATCCATTTTTCAATTCCATGTTAAGCGATCCAGTATTTTCTCTTTCTCGCCCTTTGTTATCTTTTCCCAGCCGTTTTGCACGTAGTCGCAGTGTTCTCCAGCCCTGCTTTTCTCATAACATCATCCTCATGTAGCATGTTCTTGATAGCACGTCGCTCTCATTACAGCCATTCGGTATGAATGTCGATCAGCTGTCAGTCTACCTGCCTGCTCTATGTTCATGTTTTAGGGTGTCCTTAATGTATTGTGTTCATCTACGTCTTGGTAGGTCTCTGCCTCTCCTTACTGGGTCGGCCCTTGACAACTGCTTTTTGCAGTCCGTCATGGCTCTTGATGTGGCCGAAAAACTTCAGTTTCCGAGACATAGCGTATTTTATAAGCCAGTTCTCTTCGACACTCAGATCTTGCAGGATGGCTTTATGTTTTATTTTCTTTATCCAAGGTATGTTTAGTATTCTGTAAAATTTCGTTTCGAAAGCTCCAATATTCTTCCTTAATATTTGGGTGTTGGTCCGGGAAAACACATGTTCTTAAGATCTTCAATTTTAATTCTTTGTAAGCATTGTGCCACACATTTTGCATACTATTTAGTTTCTGCACCATCGCTGTGGACAATCGTCTCATAACAAGTAATTAAAATAATAATAATAGCAATAATTGCGTTCAGGCACGTCAGCGGATTGGCCCCCCTAATGCCAAGGTTAGCTGTGAATTTCAACTGTTGACAAAAAAAACTATCCTTTACCACATCAGTATATCATGAAGTCAGAACGGTTATACAATGGATGTCTGGTCACTCAAATACATCTGGCAATGACAAGGCAGACCGACTAGCTAAGAAAGGATCAAGTCAAGAACAACAATTCCCACCAACAACCCTACAGATAGTCAAAAAACTACTGTAGACTGCGATCAAAGAGGCCTGACTGAATAGATGAGCAATGAGAAATACTATTAGAGAATAAATATACACATGGCCATCCCAAATTCCAAAGACAACATCAGTCTCCTGAAAAGGAGAGACCAAAGCACCATTTTCAGACTTCGCACTCAACCCATACAACTTAACTGCCACTTGAACAGAATCCAACCAGAACATACTCCAGAGTACCAGTTGTGAACACATCCCTATGAAACTGTTCAACATCATCTTTGTGAATGTCCGGCCCTTGCGGGTGTTAGGAAAGAGCTTCTTCCTCCAAGGCCAGACAAATGGAATACTTTGTACGGAACTCAACAACAGCTTACAAAACTTGCAGATACCCCTATATGGCATTGGACCAAAGGGCAGGAGCCCATAAACCGCTGGATGAATAACCAACCCCATCAGTTATTGGAAGCAAAGAGTCAAGGATCCAGACCCAGATGACGGCCCAAAGTCCGCTGGGGTGACAACATATGAGACCACGGAATAGACTGGAAGTAGGCCAAAAGCTAGACAGGGAAGAGAATGGTCTGGCGCTCTGTCCGGCAAACGGATACCTCCCCAGGGTAGAAGAGGGGCGACAAAGTACGTACGTCATTGTTTCTTCGTTGTGATGCGTGTAATATGTATAATCGCATGTGTCTCCCTAATTACATTGCCCACTTCTTGCCCGTGGAATTGTTAACATTCTTCTGTCAGACTGCAACTCTGTGGCTTCCAGTCAAATAAACTGAGTAAACACTTTTGTCTACGTGTACTGGATCTCCCAATTTAATGTGCTCGGACCGAGCGCCACCCCCGCCCCTTTCCCCCCTCACTGTCCCCAGCTTCCATCGACAATTAGCCTACTTAACATCTACACTACATTCGTATCAATTTAGCTCCTGGCGAAGAATAGTGACACCACTGCCGAAGGTTCCTTCAAAGCACGATGTAACAGTTTAACATGATGTGGCTGATAGCCCCATGCACAACACTCTGTAATCGACCGCTAGTGCAGTGGTCCTATTCTTTTCCTCCCAAATAAGGGGTTCCTGAATCAACACGGGATGAACACCTATTGATATAAATCAATAAATACACACGGAACATGAGGCATCTGTGTCCAGTATAATCACAATAGGCGATTACATTCACATAACTAAGTCACGCACAAAACACTAATGACAGAACACTAGCACGGTCAAATAGCATCGCTGTTCCTCGACTAAGCTGGCCAACCCAACCTGTCGTCTCAACTAGCTTACGGTTGGTCACCAGTTCTAGCAGCGACATCGTGTGTCTCTCAGTGGTGAGCAAGGAGGGCTGACTCTGGTCGTGGCATACCGCCACATTCAACTGTTGGCCTCGGCTGGGTCGTTTCCACCTTCTACGGAAGTGGTTCCAGAGTGTGGTGACGGTGTAGCATGTTTGTGGTTAAGGAGAGGAAATTATGTGGTGTGTTGGCGAGGAGTAGGTTGTGTGGATAAGGAGCTAGAGGTGGAAGAGTGTGGTGGTAGACTAAGTGGAGTGTGGTTAAGGAGAGGACACACGCCGTGTTTGGTGATAGTGCATGTGGGGTGTGGTTAAGGAGAGGAGACCAGATGGGGTGTGGTTAAGGAGAGGTGTGGTGATGGTGCATTCGGTATGTGGTTAAGAAGAGTAGACCAGATGGGGTGTAGTTATGGTGCAGGTGGGGTGTGGTGACGGTGTAGGTGGTATGTGGCTGTGCTGTGTAGGAGGTGTGTAGCAGAGTACCAGGAGGCGTGTAGCGAAATACCACAAGGTGAGTAGCAATATATCAGAAGGTGTGTAGCGAAATACCACAAGGAGAGTAGCGAAGTAGCAGGAGGTGTGTAGCGAAATACCACAAGGTGAGTAGCGAAGTACTAGGAGGTGTGTAGCGAAGTACTAGGAGGTGTGTAGCGAAGTACTAGGAGGTGTGTAGCAAAGTACCACAAGGTGAGTAGCGAAGTACCAGGAGGTGTGTAGCAAAGTACCAGGAGGTGTGTAATCAAGTACCAGGAGGTTGTAACGAAGTACCAGGAAGTGTGTAGCGAAGTACCAGGAAGTGTGTAGCGAAGTACCAGGAAGTGTGTAGCGAAGTACCAGGAAGTGTGTAGCGAAGTACAAGGAAGTGTGTAGCGAAGTACAAGGAAGTGTGTAGCGAAGTACAAGGAAGTGTGTAGCGAAGTACAAGGAAGTGTGTAGCGAAGTACAAGGAAGTGTGTAGCGAAGTACCAGGAGGTGTGTAGCGGAGTACCAGGAGGTGTGTAGTGAAGTACCAGGAGGTGTGTAGCGAAATACCAGGAGGTATATAGCGAAGTTCACCAAAGTGTGTAACGAAGTACCAGGAAGTGTGTAGCGAAGTACACGGATGTTTTCCTTAGATTATCACTTTGAAATCCTAATGAATGTATTGTAATACCACGCGTTTTTGTAAAGTACATGAAGTTAGTCCCATACCTGTTACTACAGTTTGGGGAAATATCTTAGTCTCCATTCTATGAGGTTTCGCCATTGTACGATGTGTGTTGGGTGAGACTGGCCAGTTTGTTTCCGAAAGCAACTTTTTCCCTTATCTGACTCTTAACAATCAATTTGCCAATTTACTGCCCGCAGACCTGAGCATCAAGCTACTGGGTTACGTGACCTGTCAGTTTTACCAAAACAGGCAAGCGATCTTACCGCCTTTGTCACTCAGATTCTAAACAGATTGCGTATTAATCATGTGTCCTGCCCCGTGGCGTAATCAATTCCCCTCAGAAGGATTTGTGCTGTTGAACATTTCAGAATTTCAAATGGTATGGAATATACCTTCCAGTTTAGTTACATGAGTCTCCGCTAATCTGCTCATATACCTACCAGTTTAGTTACGTGAGTCTCCGCTAATCTGCTCATATACCTTCCAGTTTAGTTACATGAGTCTCCGCTAATCTGCTCATATACCTTCCAGTTTAGTTAGGTGAGTCTCCGCTAATCTGCTCATATACCTTCCAGTTTAGTTACGTGAGTCTCCGCTAATCTGCTAATTTATGTTGTCTTAGCGATCATGGGCAGTAGTAATCTTTATTTGTGTGCCCTCTCTGTGGTCGTTGCTATTATTTTCAATCTATGGTTCGGTGGTGTTTAACTCTGTTAAATAATCGCTTTATGTGTATTCCTTCTGCTCTAAATTCCTACTGGGAAATGCATGAGCTGCAGTGGTCAGCGACCCAAAGCTGACTGCTAGCGTCAGGGCCAGCGAGCCAGATCTGCCAAGACCCTTCTACACACCCACGAGGTGATCCTGGATAACAGGCTGCAACAGAACAGACAGGTTAAGGAGAGGGGATCGATGAGGGAAGGCTGTCCGCTACCTCAAAATTGCCATGCTGAAGTTAGATGTGTTGGACCGAAAAGGTGCAAATATCACAGTCACGCTGCAAACTACGACACAACGCATTCCGTTCTCCGGACAACATTCTGCTACTTGCATTCAAGGTCTGGTAGCGTGAGTTTGAGAACGAACGACGAAGGCGAGGAAATCCCTACTGCCTGGTGTTATAGACCGCTGCAGCGGTAGGTGTGTATATATTCTTATCACATTTCCAGGTACCTGCTTTAGCACTGAACCTGAGTTAGTGACGTCACAGAATAGTCCCCTTTCTATCTGCTGGCGGTGACAAACATTCTGCGAGAATATACGAGTCTCTGCTTCTACATCCGCTTATACCTGCCGTCTTGGTTATGAATATTTTGAATCTATGAATGTTGGTCCATGATAAGGAGAGTAGCATCCAGTTTCCACAGAAGTCACATTATCCGTGCTGTCAAACGATGTAATAACAACCATGATATCTAATTCTAACCATAATCTTAATCCTAACCCTATACCTAGACATAGCCCTAAACCTAATCCTAAACTTAATCCTTCGCAAAACAAAATACAACGATCTTTTCTACACTTCTATCTTTATCTAAGCCGTTATTGATGTATTTACCATTAAATTATATCCACCTGCGCTCCCCTTCACACGAATCGGAATATCCCGTTACATACGATGGAAACCCACGGAACTCTATTTTGGGTGAATTAAGACGCAAGTACTCATTCCCAAAACGTTTCATTATCTGCCTCTCAATAAAAGCCTTTAACGGAGTGCGTGCAGGTAAAATGTGCAGCCTTAACCCTTTACAGTACAAATTGCCCATTGCAGTCAACTAGAGTAGAACCACTTACAATCCGATTTATCTGAAGTCACATGTCGCATATGAACCATATCTTGTTATTTAGCTCAATTTAATTTACAAACAAAAGCTGTATCTTTTAATTTTTAAAAAATCAATATTAATTACTTTTCCCCATAGCCATCAAACACATACAATTGCTGTTTCTGTTTTGGACATTAAGACTAACATCTTGTAAATTAGGTTGGACTGTAAAGAGTTTTAAAATGTATATATTGGAAGCCAATGTATTACGTATGTGCCAGCTTGTAAATCTCCTACATGATAACTTCCCTTTCATTCTCTTCGCTCAGCACTTACATTTCGCTCCCTTGTATTCCTTCTGGGACTTCCGACTCAACAATAAGTGCTGCGATACAAGTACATAAATGCTTGGACGCAGATTTCGCGCAACAAGGTTAACTGTACATATCAGATTAGAGATATCTTAACATGAGGCAGCGAGCAGCACGCCGCCCACCAAGCCATATTCTGTAACGCGGGGCATGATTGGCATTTCAATGCATGATCATTGGTGTCTAAAGGTTAGACAAGAGTATATGGTATTCAGGGCTTGTCATTTGAGGAATGGTAATGAATAATCTTAGATATGCTGATGATATAGTTTTGATGGCAACAAGTGAGCAAGAATTCAAGGAGCGTGTGATAACAATATACAAAACAAGACAAGAGCTTGGATTAGACATAAACATAAAGAAAACAAAGACTATGATAAATGGGAAAGGTGACAAGAAACCATGTCTGCAGATAAAAATAAAAGATGAACTACTTGAACAGGTACAGAGTTTCTCCTATCTAGGTCATATAATAACGGAAGATGGCAGCTGTGAAAAAGAAAACAGAAAGAGAATAGGCATGGCCAAGATTGTATTGGACAACATGCGACACATACTGACATCTACAAAGATGAATCAGAATTTGAAAACGAGAATTGCCAGGTGTTATGTATACTCGTCACTACTTTATGGCGCAGTAACATAGACAATGAATAACAAGTTGGAAAAGAGCATTGAAGTCTTGGAAATGTGGGTATATAGAATATTGGGTCGCATTTCTTGGAAAGAGAAGACAATAAATGTGGCAGTATATAGAAAGTTGGGGTGAAAAGAGAATTAATGACCGAATTCAGGATTAGACAGACACATTATTTTGTTAATTTAACAAGACATACCTCCCTGTTGAAGACCATACTAGAGGGTAGGATGGAAGGCAGTCTTCAAACGAGAGACATTTTATGTGGGTGGATAACAGGAGGAGGACTGGAAAAGTCTCTCAGATTGCACCCGACCATCGATGCGAGGATGACACTTGAACTGAACTAAGCATGGTATTGCATACAATTCAGGAGGTAATCTACATTTCACAATAACAACAAAGTAGTCTAACTACACAGACAACGTCAACTATGAGTTGACGATAACAATTATAACAAGGGAAAAACGCCCATTACAGAATGTATTTACAAAATATGCACTCTTTCCACACGAAGGAATTCATTAACAGAACGCATTTTCAAAAATGGGAAGAAAAGTGAATGGATAACAAATTAATAAATATTCTGGGCATAGCAAATAAGCAAACACCAACACCTCGTGTTATGTGTTGAATGTTAGCACACTGATTGCAGAATTTAAATGTGGCAACTATATGTTCATTCTAATTCATTTTTACGTATACAGTAAAATTTAAAAATAAAAAAAATCATTATACTAGCTATGCTGCTATTGTCAAGCTCGTCATCATCAGGTGCCGTGCCGGTTGGCGCTGTCGATCATGGACCTCAATCCACTTTGATCAGGTGTGTCGTTTACCAACTGTTGTTGATTGTCGCCCATGCCATACTCTCAGGCTGTCCAACATATTCTTCCTCTGCCTTCCTGACTGTCATTTCTGCTATCTTTCCGGTTGTCACAACGTGCTCCAACATAACATGAGCCGAAAAAGGATGACTGTCTTATTGTGATCCTTGCAATAAGTTGTCTTTGTGCCACTTAGAGTACTGTACCATTAGTTTTCCTTGCTGTCCTTGGTATCCGCAGCATTCTTCTATAAAACCACATCTCCGTTGCTTCCAAAGTTCTATGCGTTTGCGTGCTGATTGTCCATGATTCACGGTCCTATGCCACGTAGTATCCAAGGACTATCTTTCTCAGTTCCAGCTAACACTCCATCCTCGACAGCAGTCTATTATGTTTACCTTTACCTTATAGTTATAAGTGATGTGATTGTTAAAATCCTCAAAAGCATTTGCAGAAGTGTCTTATTAAAGCAAATTAATATGCTGTGTGTGTTCAAATGAAACCGGACCAAACTGCAACTAGTAAACATACGTACGATGTGCATGATGGTGTCACTTCTGATGTAAACAGCCCATACCAACCGTCAAGTTTGCAAAATTTCATTATCCTCCGACTCCAAGTTTCCTTGGCGGACCTTTGAAAACATGGCGGGTGTGATAAGCAATCCGTCCAGAGTTGATCAGCGAGCGGTGATTTGGTTTCTAACAGCTGAAGGATGTCGACCAGTTGACATTCATGCAGGCAGTGTATGGGGACAAAAGTGTGTCGAAGACAGTGAAGAACTGGACAACGACAACGACGTTTAAAGAAGGACGTGAATTAGCGCAACAATGTGCGCCTGACCTGGTCTCGGAAGATCTTTCGTTAACTCACGTCCTTCTTTAAACATCGCTGTCCAGTTCTCAACTGCTGTCTTCGACACACTTTTGTCCCCATACACTGCCTCCATTCTGCCATGAATTTCAACTGGCCGACATCCTTCAGCTGTTAGAAACCGAATCACCGCTCGCTGATCAACTCTGGACGTATCACATCCGCCATGTTTTCAGCGGTCCGCTGAGGAAACTATGAGATGGAGGATAATGAAATTTTGCGAACTTGACGGTTAGTATGTGCTGTTTACACGAAACGTTACGGCATCATGCCCATCGTACGTATTTTCACTTGTTGCAGATTGGTTCGTGTTTCATTTGAACACGACTCGTACATACATGTAAAAATAACTACCATTATGGAGTGCTTCCCATGAAACACGAAGAACAACTAAAATGACAACTGAAAAATAGATGAGTACATTAGCAGTCGCTATCTGAGTCTATCTATGTTCTCTGAACGCTAAACACGGCACGTTAAGGCAGACATCAGTGCTCTCCAGTTTGAACGGGGTGCACGCCACTTGCTTAAGTTCTTGTAAGTTGCTTAGACCCATCAGCGATCAGTGCAACGTACAGTGCAATATGGAAAGAAGAAAAAAGACCACGTAGAAAACTATGCCTATCACAAACTCTACAGGCGGATATCCAGGTGATCATTCTCCGGCTACGCCCAGGACACAACAGACTGAGACGCCATTTACACAGCACGTTCAAGATTGGCACTACGCACCTATGTGCCTGCGGCACTTCCCCCATGACGGCAGAACACATTTTGCAGTCCTGCCCACTGTATACCGACAAAAGAAGTAGCATTTGGCAACAGCCAGTGTCCTTCCACGAGAGCTGTACAGAAGTGCAAGGAGACTCAAGTCGACTGCTGCCTTCGTTAAAGTCATCGAAGTCGAGGTCTGAAGACGAACGAGGAAGAAGAAGATGAAGATCCATAGTTGAGACCTCTCTGATGATTGTTCTGTGAAGAGCGTTCCTCTCTTTCTGTTGCCATCTGGAGCCCACACAACTGCCTGTAATTTTGAGTCTGTTCATTGTAAGCACACGCCTGATGTGACGTTTTTTTTCTTCATGATGGTAGGAACATATTGCTGATTTGTGTTCTCTTTATAGCTCGTTGGCGGACTGAGTGGTCCGTCGAAGTCTGTGTGTATGACAAGGAAACAAATAGCACCACTGCCCCAAAGAGAGAGCATGTCGTAAAAGACGACAGTATGACATGGCATACCACTGGTCATGGTTAGGTGGTTTCTTAAGAGCAGCATATGACGCCTAACGCTGCAGGTCTACTTTGCACTAGTATTTGAGTATATTAAGATGGACTTGCACATCCATTAACCACCCTCCGTGGCACTTGTCCCAATGCAGCAGGGTAATAAGCTGCTCGAACCTAGCCAGCTAGCCATGAAATTCTCCTCCCGGCTACATCCAGCTCACGCCAGAGCTGGGAGCTGCACAAGGACATCATCCCCTGTAGAAGTACAGGTCAACTAAGACTAAGTTTGTTGGTTTTGAATTCTTCCCAGCCAATGTTCAACAGTTTTCTAAGACATTTATTTCCAAAAGCATTCAGTTTATTCAGTGCCTTTGTTGTGGTCCCCCTTTCGCATCCATATGTTAGCAGTGCCATTACGCTGGAGTTAAACAATCTGAGCTTCGTGTGTTTGCTCATGGGTGTAATTTCCAAATGTTTGTCAGTTGGTTAAAGGCACACGAGGTCGAAGCGATTCAAGTGGAAATATCTGTTGTTGTATCCCCATCTTGTGTCATTTTACTCCCCAAAAGGGTGAAACTTTCAACCGTCTGTATTTGTTCTCCATTTAGCTTGATATCAGCAGCTTTATTTGTTAAATTCTTTACCTTTATCTTTGAGGAATTTACTTAGAGTCTGATAGGTGGTGCAGTAGATCTATTGTTAGTTTTCTTTCTACTTGTGCCATTGAGCGTCGTGGGTAGCTTAAGTCGTCTGTCCTGCGCCAAGTGCGTTGCGTCGGTTAAAGTGAGCCCGTGTCGCTGCACAATTGCTCTAACGCCATCTATCCACCTGCCTCAGGACCGCCCTCTTGCCTTGTAGCCTGATCTACCAGCAATGTAAGCCATCAGTGGAAGTTGATGAGGGTGCATTCTCATGAGATGACCAAACCAACTATCTATTGTTCTTCCTAAAAAGTTGGATACAAGTTTTCTGGAGTTTTATCAACTGTCAATTGTATGCCTAAAAGTCTGTCAGGGGCATAGTTTTTCACAACCCAATCTGTAGCTTATGCGCAGAAAAGAGAGATTGAAATGGCAAGAACACTAATGTGGGACTGTTGGAAGAACCAGAGGAAGCCAGCTGAGAGCATTACAATACAGTATCTAATCTGGAATACTCATGGCAAGAGAAGTAAAGGTGGACCAAAAAACACACGGAGAAGATAGCGTATGACAAACATACAAGACCGGAGAGCGTGCCCATGTGCTTGTGTGAGGCGCTGTGCTCCATAGTAAGCTGAATGAACTGTTTTCTTCTTTGGCGCTCTTCCTGAAAATCCATATCCGTTTTGAACACGTCTTTCGGGGGACTGGGTTTGCCTTCCCTCTTCCATCGCTAATCTCTCAGTAGGGCTGGATGGTTGCGGTCTGTTTATAGGGTCGCCATTCAGAGGAACAATAGGGTATTGGCTAATTATGGGTCACGGAAACTGACGCAATCAGCTAACTATGAGTCGCTGACTGCATCTTCACTGCTGCATCTTCGGCCCTGAATGGATTTGATTGATTGGAGGTCTTTCCATTGAAAGGGCTTCGTCGGGGAGAGAGGTGCTTTTTTCCGTCAGACACTGTGACCGTGTGTACGGCATGTTTTAATTTTATCCCAATAAAATAGAGGATTGAACCCGTGACCTGGCTAGAAGACAGGTCTCCCAATCGATAAACCACATTCTCCTACAATGAGTGAAATAAAAATTAAGGGGGGAAAAAAGAACAAATGGCTAGAGTGTGTGCAAACTATCTTGTAATTTGACTGGAATGAAATGTCGAAACCGCCCAGTACCACTGCTCCAACAAACTGTTGCCATAATGCGCACCATCCCTGCCTTTCTCACAGCTGACGTGGACTGGGGCTAGGAACGACACAATAACATTCTGAAAGCGGAAGCAATCTGAAGAGGGAATCCCACAATTGTGCCCCCCAGGGTCATGGAAGGGTGCGGAATGAGAAGCATCCTATCTTGACGTATGACTCACTCCTATTCATTCCGTGTGTGAGCCCCCAAATGAGGGCAACCACTACACACCACCCTCCCCCTCCCTCAACCCAAAACATCAGCTGAGAGATGGGTGTGGATCAGCCGTCGAGTTATCTGAAAATACAGAACTGCCAAGCGCCCATCCATCATTTTATAGCTAGAGTTTTTGACACGAGGCGGTAGGTGGCTGATCATGTTAAATTGCTATGGAGATACGCGGGGACATCTACGACCAAAGGTTTACAGAGCTATTGTTCATAGAGCGAGAGAGAAGTGTGTGTGTGTGTGAAGAGGATTTGTTGACTGAGATGGAGTCTGACACAAAGTTGGGTGTGACAGATTACAGTTTTGAAGGTCAGACAAAAATGAAGATAGGTATCACGATAACCCCCCCCCCCCCCCCCCCCCCCTTCTGAGACCTCATACCGCGAAGAATGTTAACAGTTTATCCGCTTTAGCTTTATCCCCAACAGCCGTCGCTGCAATTGGATATCTTTTTCCTTCACCATGTAAAGGATGCTGGTGGATTAAATAGCAAGTATGAGGCAACATAGCAGAACGCTGAAGAAACTAACATGATGCATTGTGACAAATGTAGGAGGGCAAACACGTGTATGTTAGTCTAAGAAATGGTGAAGGACAAACACGTATGTTAGTTTGAAAAATGCAAGAGGACAAACACATGTATGTTTTTCTGGGAAACGGTGGTGGACAAACACATGTATATTAGTCAGGGAAATGTAAGAGGACAAACACATGCATGTTAGTTTGAGAAATGCAAGAGGACAAACACATATATGTTATTCTGGGAAATCGTGGTGGACAAACACATGTATGTTAGTCTGGGAAATGTAAGAGTACAAACACATGCATGTTAGTTTGAGAAATGCAAGAGGACAAACACATATATGTTATTCTGGGAAATCGTGGTGGACAAACACATGTATGTTAGTCTGGGAAATGTAAGAGTACAAACACATGTATGTTATTCTGGGAAATGTAAGAGTACAAACACATGTATGTTATTGTGGGAAATGTAAGAGTACAAACACATATATGTTATTCTGGGAAATCGTGGTAGACAAACACATGTATGTTAGTCTGGGAAATGTAAGAGGACAAACACATGTATGAAAGTGGTGATACTCAACAGGTATATGTGATATGAACGTATCAGTGTTGGACGTTTCTTCAACCAGAAACGTCTTCTCTTTCTGCATTCATCTTTCTTTTGTCTAGACTCCCTTTTATCCTCTCTTCCTAATAGTGTTAACCCCCTCCCCCATGAAGCACTAGTTGCGGTTAGCGGTGGCACATTCTACCTAAAACGCACTGGAAGTCAAGGAATCCACAGGGCGAATGAGAGGATGGAGCACAAGAGTGTAAAACCAGCGAGCTACATGGACATTCAGCATCCAGACCCTGCACCATTTGCTGAGAGAGACTGAGCCCCCATGGGTATGCCCAAAGTGCAGTGACATTGATTCTTAGAAACAGAAGAAATTCAGCCATTCTGGTACAAAAGATCATCTAGACAAGTGTTATTGGATTCTGAGGGAATTGGTCACCGCAGTTGGTAAATAAATGATGAAGTACCACTTTTATCTTCAGCAAGCAGCCTCTATAGACTCAGTGGCTTTCTTTTGTTCTTCTTCGAGTCACAAGGAAAATGAGTTATTCCCTCCATTATGCTTGTTTCATGAACAGTACATTTGTTTCTACAGCTTTCTGTCAATCTTAGAAGGATATTCCACACGGAATAAGAAATAGGCCTGTGTGGAACGGAAGCAGAGGCTTTCTCTAGCCACTTTCTCTCTCTCACATAACCAGTTTCACTATATCTCCACATTCTCTCCCACAGACCCAGCTTTCCTCTATCTCCACATTCTCTCCCACAGACCCAGCTTTCCTCTATCTCCACATTCTCTCCCACAGACCCAGCTTTCCTCTATCTCCACATTCTCTCTCTCACATAACCAGTTCCACTATATCTCCACATTCTCTCCCACAGGCCCAGCTTTCCTCTATCTCCCCATTCTCTCTCACAGACCCAGCTTTCCTCTATCTCCCCATTCTCTCCCACACATCCAGCTTTCCTCTATCTCCCCATTCTCTCCCACAAACCCAGCTTTCCTCTATCTCCCCATTCCTTCCCACAGACCCAGCTTTCCTCTATCTCCCCATTCTCTCCCACAGATCCAGCTTTCCTCTATCTCCCTTCTCTCCCACAGACCCTGCTTTCCTCTGTCTCCCCATTCTCTCCCACAGATCCAGCTTTATCTCTACATTCTCTCCCACAAACCCAGCTTTATCTCTACATTCTCTCCCACAAACCCAGCTTTCCTCTATCTCCACATTCTCTCCCACAGACCCAGCTTTCCTCTATCTCTCCATTCTCTCCCACAAACCCAGCTTTCCTCTATCTCCACATTCTCTCCCACAGACCCAGCTCTCCTCTATCTCCCCATTCTCTCCCACAGACCAAGCTTTCCTCTATCTCCCCATTCCTTCCCACAGATCCAGCTTTCCTCTATCTCCCCATTCTCTCCCACAGACCCAGCTTTCCTCTATCTCCACATTCCTTCCCACAGACCCAGCTTTCCTTTATCTCCACATTCCTTCCCACAGACTCAGTTTCCTCTATCTCCACATTCCTTCCCACAGACTCAGTTTACTCTATCTCCCCATTCCTTCCCACAGACCCAGCTTTCCTCTATCTCCCCATTCCTTCCCACAGACTCAGTTTACTCTATCTCCCCATTCCTTCCCACAGACTCAGTTTCCTCTATCTCCACATTCCTTCCCACAGACTCAGTTTCCTCTATCTCTACATTCCTTCCCACAGACTCAGTTTACTCTATCTCCACATTCCTTCCCACAGACCCAGCTTTCCTCTATCTCCACATTCCTTCCCACAGACTCAGTTTCCTCTATCTCCACATTCCTTCCCACAGACTCAGTTTTCTCTATCTCCACATTCCTTCCCACAGACTCAGTTTCCTCTATCTCCCCATTCCTTCCCACAGACTCAGTTTACTCTATCCCCCTGTTAATCTCACACAGACCCAGAGGATACCTTCATGTGCCATGTTGACACTGTGTAAGTCTTGGATCTTTTCCAGACAGAGATAATGGTATTAGGCAAATACTCAGCAACAAAGTCATAATGATTCATGTTCTCAGGAAATGGGATATAAGGTAATGATTGAACTGCGTGCTGGCCCAAAAAGGTAGAACATGTGTTATAAAGTCAGAAATAATGGAACTTGATCTAATGTAATGAAGACAGCCATGGGGAAATTTAGATAATGTAGTGAAGACAGTTATGAGGACATTTAGATAATGTAATGAAAACAATTATAGGATATTTAGATAATGTAATGAATGAAATGAAAGAAGCCATCAGAACTTTAACGAAAAAGAAATCGCCCGGAAAATATGGGGTAACAAATGAAATGCTGATGGGGCTGGGCCAAACAGCAAAGAGGAAGTTACTATCAGTCCTGAACCAAAGCTGGAAATAGGGAATTGTACCGCAGGTATGGAAAGACGCTGTCTTTATACCAGTACCAAAGAAAGAAAAAGATAGAGCAGATACAAATGGATACAGGCCTAGCTGTGTAGGAAAACTGATGGAGCATATGATAGATACCAGACTGATGTGGCATCTGGAAGAAAAACACATACTAATTCCACAGCAAGCAGGCTTTAGACAGCACAGATCCACTGAGGACCAGATCACTCTCATATCCCAGGAAATAGAGGATGCATACCAGGAGCAAAAGCATACAGTAGCAGTTTGGGTGGATTTAGAGAAGGCATTTGACAAGGTGTGGAAAGAGGGACTTAAAGTCAAGCGACGAAGAAGTGAAGTTTGTGGGAAAAATGTACAGATGGATCAGACACTACCTCGAAAACAGAACAGCCAGAGTTCAAGTACAAGGGCAGATGAGCAAAAAAGGTGACACTTGAGCAGGGAGTACCCCAAGGGGGAGTACTGTCACCCACACTTTTCCTGGTGTATATAAACAACATCATAGAGAATATACCAAGAAGAGTCCACAGCTCCATGTTTGCAGATGATCTGGCTATGTGGACTTCTGAAAAAAAATCTCACCATAGCAAGCAATCGGATGCAGCAGGCCCTAACATCGCTGGAGGAGTGGGCGAACTCATGGCTTGTCAAAATAAACGAGGAAAAAACAACATGTATGATATTCTCGCTTTCAAACAAACCCCAGAACACCAAAATAAGTCTTAACGGCAAATATCTGCGGCCAAACGATAACCCAAACTACCTGGGAGTCCCATTTGATAGGCGCATGACATAGAAAAGTCAGATTGAGAGAAACCGAATGAGAGCCAGACAAAGAATGGCAATCATGAGGAAACTTGCTGGCACAAGCTGGGGAGCAGACAAAAGTATACTAAAGAAACTGAACACTGGAAGAGTGAGACCAGTCCTCGAGTACTGGAAGAGTGAGACCAGTCCTCGAGGATGGCATTGCGGCATGGACAACAGCAGCAAAGGCGAACTTTGACAAAATTAGCAAACTTCAAAACCAAGCCATGAGAGTTATAACAGGAGGCATGAAGGCAACGCCAACTGTAGAACTTGAAAAGATTACAAATCTGCAATCCATGACCGACAGAAGAGACTGCAGAGCCCAGCAGCAAGCGGAGAAACTCAGAAGACTGACAGACCATCCAATGCACCAGAGACTAAATAGATTTGGAAATGGGAAACTAAAGCGGAGAAACTTTGCAGAAATAGCCAAAGCAAAGATGAACGAAGACCCTATGAACACCGTAACAATACCAAAGTCCATCCCTACTGTACGCAAACCTACCTAGAAGCAGCATATCATTCCGGAGGTGGTAGAAAATATACCAGGTAATGGAAAAAGAACAGCCAGACTGAAAAAGAAAGAAGAGACATAACCCTGAGGTACATAACGAAAAACTACCCAAGCATTGACTGGACCCATGCACACACCGAGGGTTCTGTAACAAACACAACACAGAATGGAGGGGCAGGGGTATTCCTGAGCCTACCAAATGGTAGAAAAATACCACTGTCAGTGGCAACTGGAAAATACTCAAGCAATTTCAGAGCGGAGGCAGAGGCACTGAGGGCTGCAGCAGAAGCAATGCTGACAGGCAAAAGAAATTAAAGCCAGATAGTCCTATTTACAGATGCCCTGGCCGTAGTCACAGCACTAAAAAGCCAGAAAAATACTGAATTTAATGATTTAAGAGCAGTACTCTGTCAACTATGCCAGCAGTCCGCACCAAAAAGAGTAGTGGTACAGTGGGTTCCATCCCATTGTAACATCCAAGGCAACGAGGAGGCAGACAGACTGGCAAAAGAAGGTGCAAGACTACCACAACCAGATTCTAGTGTGACCTATGAAGAGTCCAAAAGGATTATTAGAGCCAGATACATGGCCAAATGGGAAACACAACATACTGGCTACACACAAAATTATGCCTATTACAAATTGAACAGAAGAGAGCAGGTCGTGGTCTTCAGACTCCGCACAGGCTACAACAGACTGAGGTACCACCTATTCAATAAACTGAAGATAGGTGGCACTGACGAATGTAGTTGTGGTACCAGAAAAATGACCACTGAACTTCTGCTGCAAAACTGCCCGAAATACGAGGACCAGAGAAAGCACATATGGCCATCACCAGTGACAACACTAGACAAGCTCTATGGCAGTGTCGACAGCCTCAGGTTGACCGCTGCTTTTTTCGAAGAAATACAGGTTGACGCCTGACAGCGTACGAAGAAGAAGAAGAAGAAGAGATAATCTAATGAAGACAGCTATGAGGATATTTATTTAGATAATGTAGTGAAGACAGTTATGAGGACATTTAGATAATGTAATGACAACAATTATAGGATATTTAGATAATGTAATGAAGACAGCTATGAGGATATTTAGATAATGTAGTGAAGACACCTATGAGGACATTTAGATAATGTAGTGAAGACAGCTATGAGGACATTTAGATAATGTAATGAAGACAGCTATGAGGACATTTAGATAATGTAGTGAAGACAACTATGAGGACATTTAGATAATGTAGTGAAGACAGCTATGAGGACATTTAGATAATGTAGTGAAGACAGCTATGAGGATATTTAGATAATGTAGTGAAGACAGCTATGAGGATATTTAGATAATGTAGTGAAGACAGCTATGAGGATATTTAGATAATGTAGTGAAGACAGCTATGAGGATATTTAGATAATGTAGTGAAGACAGCTATGAGGATATTTAGATAATGTAGTGAAGACAGCTATGAGGACATTTAGATAATGTAGTGAAGACAGCTATGAGGATATTTAGATAATGTAGTGAAGACACCTATGAGGACATTTAGATAATGTAGTGAAGTCAGCTATGAGGACATTTAGATAATGTAGTGAAGACAGCTATGAGGACATTTAGATAATGTAATGAAGACAGCTATGAGGACATTTAGATAATGTAGTGAAGACAACTATGAGGACATTTAGATAATGTAGTGAAGACAGCTATGAGGACATTTAGATAATGTAGTGAAGACAGCTATGAGGACATTTAGATAATGTAGTGAAGACAGCTATGAGGACATTTAGATAATGTAGTGAAGACAGCTACAATAATATGTAATTAACATAGTGAAGACAGTTACAAGGATCCTCATCAATATATTCAGTGGAGGGCCTTTGCTTAAACTATTTTTTGCACATTTTCATTGCACATTATGTCCATCATATTTAAGTTGACTGATTCCCGGAGGCATCATGTATGTATTATGTATCATATTAGATTAAAGGTAAAGTACATCTTTCAAATTAATCTAAACATGGTCTAACTGGAGAGACAACAATTAAATGTGAGTTTATCTATTGTATAAAACATTGTAAGACAATTTAAAAAAAAAAAAAAAATTTTCAATAGTGAAATGTATATTTAAGTCAAACTGTATGATCCTGGTAATCAAATCAGCAAGTTCTGGTCAAGCTCTTTAAGCTTCTCATCAATGTCAATATATTCATGATTTCAACAAAGAAATCAAAGTAATTCAGATTTTGATCTCTGCTTTTGTTTGCTAGGCTATCTATGTGACAAATTCTTCTCAAACTAAATAATGCTTTATTTTTGGGAGAATATCACTCTACATTTGTTCTGGCAGAGACCTAGAGGGTAATAATGAAAGGTAATAATGTAACCTGCAGGAAAATGGAATATAAGGAACTGAAGGGACTGCATGCTAGCTCAGAAAGGTAGAACTGTAATACTGTAATCCTGGTGTTCACTCATGCACATTTTGTGCCCTATGCTAGGTAGCCAAATGTCGTCTAAACTCATCTCTGTCCTTTGCCATCTCTCCATCTCATTGGTGGACGTCCGAGCCGAAGATTATAGGTGTAGGGCCACCATAGCATCACTTTACGTGTCCATCTAGTATCAGACATGTGTACCACATGGCCTGCCCACCTGTACTTTCTTTTCAATGCTGTATCTGTGACGTCATTCAATCAGGTTTGACTCCTGATGGCGGTGTTGCGGATGTGGTCTCGTAGTGAAAGTGACAGCATTGTACAATCCATCGCTCGATAAGTAGCTTGGAGCTACGCCATGTTACTTTTTCGTAGGTTCTACACACCGTAGCCATACACCATGGCTGGAATGATCAGGCTATCAAAGATGTGAGCTCTCACTTTGTTAACTCCACCATTTGAAGTACTGAACCACCCTGCTGCTATCCTTCGTGAGATCTCTTTATGCATGTCATAGGAGTTTGTCATTTCTTGGCCCAAGTAGATGTAAAAATTAACATTTTTGACGGAATCAGTTCGAAGCCGCATTTCCTCGGAACAGAAACTGTTCAGCATGCATTGTGTCTTTAGCCTATTTATTTTTAGACCAGCTGCCTCACTTACGTTGTTGAGCTTATTCAGGCATTGCTCAGCTCCCTTGATGCTGTGGCTGATGATAACTATGTCATCCGCAAACCGGCTGTAGAACATGTGTTATAATGTCAGAAATAATGGAACTTCAGCTAATGTGGCAAAAACAGATGTGAGGACATTTAACTAATGAGAAAACTAAGGTTTTAGCATGGGTACAATAGAAACTTAAGCCACAAAAATTTCAATAGCTATGGGTAGGTCAAATGTTGATGACTTGAGGTATATTTGTTGAAGACTTTTATTCTACAAGAAGCCAAAAAGGTTTTCATGATGATGATGATATATATCCCATTTGAAACCCATGTACACACATCGCACGTAAAAGAACCTTTGGTAGTTGACGCTACGGTCTGAGCAAAGTTTTACAAAGGTAATTATAAATTCCTACGCTCTTCTTCATTTGTTCCCAAACTACCAAGCCCTAAAAGTGTTTTGCAAGTAGCAAGATGTTGTCCGGAGAATGGAATGCATTGTGTTGTAGTTTACAGCTTTCCATTGATATATGCATCTTTTGGTCTGACACATTCGGCTTCAGCTGGCAAACTCCTATCAAACATGAAGGCCAGGCCTACCTTCATCAAACACACACCCCCTCCCCTACCACACACACAGAAGGTAAGTGACTAAAAGAAGAGTGAGAGATTTGGCGATTAATCATTTTCTGATGAGGATTATCAATCCATGTGGAACACATTTTAAAGGTTAAAAGTGAGGGATCGACTTCATCGCAATGGATTTCCCCATATGGCTCCGTCTCTCTCCTCAGAACAGTATCCTGCTTGCCGAGAGCACCGCACAAAGCAAGAACTCCGTAGCTCCAGCGATGAACCCAGGGATCTCCGGAAAAATTGCCATAATGAACTGACCGTCGTAACTTTATTTCGAACCCTGATCTGAACACGAGGCAAACGGCTTGACCACTCTGCCAGAGACCCCCTAAACATATACCTTTTTTAAACGGGGAAAACTACTGATAAGAGGAGCAGGGGATGAATAAAACAGAAGATACTGGATGGTTTAATATGGAAGACAATGAACAACAACATTGATAAATGGCAGATAGGACAGAATATTGTTGAGATCTTCAAGTGCCTATGTTGATAGCGCGGCACTGGATGATGATTGTCAATAAGATCCTACAACTTACCTGTGCAAGTGATCCTCTCTGACTCGATTCTCTTCTCCTGTAGCGATGACCTTGGTAATTGTAGATGTGACCACCTGTCCATCTTTCAGGTAGGTACGGGTCCTGGCAATTGTGCGGTAATGGCTTTTGCTTTCCTGTCAAGTGAGATTGGAATTCAATTACAATACTTTCACAAAGTTTCAAAACTAGGCCCACTCAGTCATTCATTTCCAAATACGAAATCTATTTTTACAAAACAGCGTGCTGGTCAATTAATTGATGTAGTGCCCAGCTGAAGTTATCTAAAGTGTGATTTCGGGAAAAAAATTGTGGAACTGGGATGTGACGCCAGGATTAGCAAGTCAGATCTATTTTCAGCTAAAGACAGATCTATTTTCAACTATCTTCACCAAATATGGAACTCAGTGGCATTCTTTTCAAAAAATACAATTAGGCCATTAAATACATTTGTACAACGAGCCCTGGTTATGTGGTTCGGAAACAAAAAAATTCAAATAAGAGTGTCATATTCAGACCACTGATTACACAAATCTCCGTCCCTTTCTTGTTATCAGATGCCAATATTATCCATATCTGCCTTTGAATTCTTCAAAACCAACTTTGTCCTTTCCGATCTCTTACTTACTTACTTACTTAGTCGCTCCTCTTCTACCGTGAGGTGTAGAGGTTTGCCAAAGAGAACGCCACACTGCTCTATCCGCCGTCTTTTTCCTGGCCTCTTTCCAATCCATCCCTCTATCACTTAGGGACTGTCGTATGTTGTCTTCCCAACGTACTTTGGGACGTCCTCGGGGTCTGCGTTCTTGACTTTTGATCTCCCATGACCGCTTTGGTATCCGATCTTCTTCCATTCTACAGACATGGCCAAACCACTGTAGTTGGGACTGCTCCACTCGTGTCTGCAGGGGTTGAACTTCAAGACTGCTACGTATTATCTGGTTACGGATCTTGTCCCTTTTCGTCACCTGAACCGCCTTTCTTAGGTACCTCATTTCTGAAGTTGGTAATTGCCTTTCTTGGGCTGTAGTCATTGCCCATGACTCACATCCATATGTCAGGACAGGCACATAGGTCGAGCAGTATACATCCATCTTTGTTTTCCTCCTTATTTCTCTTCTGCTGAGGAAACCTGTTTATTGCATGGAACAGTCTACCTGCTGCTGCCCTTCGTGCAGTTAACTCCTCTTTGATTCCTCCCCTGCTGTCTATTACCACTCCTAGATATTTAAAGTTGCTGACCTGCTCCAGTGCTCGTGTTCCCAGGGTTATCTGATGTCTCTTTTCATCTCTGGCGATCACCATGGTTTTTGTTTTGGAGTTGCTGATGTACATTCCTCTTTTCTTCAACTCTTCTTCCCAGACCTGCAAGTTGATCTGGAGATGTGCTTCGGTTTTCGTGATTAGGGCCACATCGTCTGCAAATGCTAGTTCCGATATGTAACTTGGTCTCATCTTCCAGTACCCTACTTCATACTTTTTTGTCCGTTCCTTGCAGGCTTTGATGACTTCATCCATGAGGAGTATGAAAAGGTACGGTGATAGAATGTCCCCCTGTCTTACTCCTCTAGTGGTCTTGAACTCTCCTGACTTTTGATTTGATGTCCGCACATAATTTCTGCATGTTTTATAGAAAATATGTATGGCAGAGATCAGGGGTCCTGGGATGTTCTTCCTTGTCAGGCAATCCCAGAGTTTGTTCCAAGGAACTTTATCAAATGCTTTCTCCAAATCCAAAAAGCAGAGATGCATCTCTTTATCATATTCAAGAGCCTTTTCACTTAGCTGTCTGAGTGTAAAGATAAGGTCTTGAGTACTTCTGTTTGTCCTAAACAGACATTGAGTTTCATCCATATTTGGCTCTGCTAGACCTCTTAATCGCCGTTCTAGAATCCTAGAGTAGACTTTCCCGGGGACACTGAGAAGGGAAATACCTCTGTGATTTTCACATTGTCGATTGTCGCCCTTTTTAAATATTGGTATTATTATTGCAACCTCCCAGTCTCTTGGTATCTTCTTGTGGCGCCAAGCTGTCTTGAGAATCTTCATGAATAGCATATATCCTGCCGTTCCCATGTATTTAACCATTTCTGGTGTTATACCATCATGTCCTGCTGCTTTACTAATCTTAATGTTCTCCAATGCTGCCTTTAGTTCTTCCATTGTGATATTATCGTTTCCCTCCATGGCTCCCTCCTCTTGAATTGGGACTGTTACTTCCAGAGCTTGGTTTTCCTCCACTCCAAGGAGATCTGAGAAATATTCTTTCCATCTGTTCATTACCTCTTCTGGGGCAGTCAACAGCGCACCTTGTTTATCTTTAACAAATTTCAGGGGGCATTCCTTTTCCTTCCTCATGTTCTTTAAGGTCCTGTAGAACAGTTTCTGGTTTTCTCCAGCATTATTTTCCAGTTTCTCTCCTAATTCTTCCCAGGATTTCTGTTTGGCATTGAGCACAGTCTTCTTTGCTTCTGTTCTAAAATTTACATATTCTTCATATTTTTTTGTTTGTTCTTCTGTATTCCTAGCCCCTAGGTATTGCTTCCATGCCTTTTTCTTTTCTCGTATTATTGTTTTCACTTCTTCTGTCCACCATGGTGTACTCTTTCTCTTCCACCCTTCTTTGGTTTGACCGCATGCCTCTGCTGCAGCCTCTTTGAGGATGTCTTTGAATTTTACCCAAAGCATTTCCATATCTTCTTCAGATTCCTCTATCCTTTCTATTGCTGTTGTTATGAGCCCTTGGTATCTCCTCTAACATCTGGTTCTCGTAGTTTGTAAGCCTTAATTTTATTTTCTCCTCGTGTATTATGTTTCATGCTTGCTGATGGGTGTTGCCTAGATGGATAGTGTTTTTCAATTTCTCTCTTTATTTTAACTAGGTAGTGGTCGCTTCCTATCTCTGGTCCTCTGAACACTATAGCATCCTTTACATACTTGAAATCAGTTTTCCTCACTATTGCTTAGTCAATTATGGATCTTTCATTTCTTGCCGGCTCACATCTTGTGTAGGCATGGATACGCTTGTGTGGAAACCTTGTATTTGTAATAACAAGGTTTTGTTCTCTGCAGAATCTCAGCAGTCGTTTTCCATTTTCATTTAAGACATCTTCTCCATACCTACCGATCACTCCATCCCATCTAGAATAGTCGTTTCCAACTCTTGCGTTGAAGTCTCCAAGGAGAAGTATTTCATTATGGCAATCGTCAATGGCAATCTTTTATGTCAGTGCTCTCATCTTCATTTGGTGCATACACAGTGACGATATCCATTTGACTATCCTCCTCTTGTAGACTTAGAACTTATGAGAACTCCGCTGTAGTATAGCATGTTGCCATCATGGTCCAGAACGTCCTGTCCCTTTTTCTTTGTTTCTGTAAGTGCCAGGACCGTCAATTTTGCTCTCTTCATCTCCTCTATTAGTTCATGTTCTTTTCCGTTTATACTTCGTACATTCCATGTTCCGTAAATTGTGGTCCTTATTTCTCGCCTGTTTGTCGCCGTTGAGGTCAGTCCGGTTTTCTCTATGTTTTGACTTGTAATCATTTTTAAGACAAACAGGTTATTAGCCTGTTGTGTCTTTGCATGGTGGAGGGGCTGCCTCCTTACAGCCTCCATGCCTGCCGACCAGTTTTTGTCCACGGCTGCTTATTTATTCGCAGCTAACCTCCAAATTAGGAGGCCTTTCAGCAATCCGCAACCCTGCTGACGCACCTGGTAGGAGGTAGGTGCCTCCCCCAGGCCTTTCTGATCTCAACATTTAGATTTCCCATAATAATTGTAATATCATCCTTCTGTCTCTGGTTTATGACATGCTGAAGTTTGGAGGAGTCAAAGTCTTCCTTCACGGGTTCTCATTCGTAGGTGTAACATCGTAGAACATTAAACTTCTTGATCTTGATGACCCATTCCTCAGCGCAGCTGTGGGTTCCAAATTTATCTCCAACAACCCCTGTCTTGGGCCATGGATGTCCAGTTGGTGGTAAGTATTCCACCAGAGGCGCCTCGAATGTTGTTGTAGACCACAACGCATTTGAGATCTTCCCCGCTGTCGCTTTTTGCCTCGGGGATACCAGAATGCTGTCGCTGTGCTCCATCGACCATCATTTCGCCGCAACATGTGACCTGCTCACCTATGTTTTGCCTTGTCTGCATAGATTACCACATCAATCACTAAGGACAATTGTAATATGTCAGAATTGTGGAGATTTTACAGACGTTGTTTACATAGAGTGATACCGACCAAGGGTCTCTTAAGAGAGACCTGGGTACTCTCAATTTGTCCTCCAGTGATTTTGTGAATGTCCATAGCACATTGCAAGGAGCAGTGGAGAGAGGCGCGTAGGTTCTGGTCTTGGCAACCATCCAGAAGCATGTTAATGGGCAAGAAGGCTGTACATCCTTCGCGGGACAACTTGTTAGTTCAGGTTCCAGATTGCTCTGCATATTAAGTAGGCGTCCAAGATAGATGTACTTGTCCACCAAGCTTACTCCACCAAGGATGACTGCATCAGAATTGGCAAAACGATTGGCCTTCGAGGCATTCATTTCTAGTCCCGCTTTCTTACCCCTATCGTCGAGCAGCTGTATCATTTGGTTGGCTTCTGCTGCTGACTGAGATGAGCACTGTCGTTGACAAATTGAAGATGATTGAGGCGTCTGCTATGATTATGGGTGCCAAAGGTGCCCCAGTTGCTGACGACTGATTTCAAACATGCGTAGACAAGGTTTCAGTGAGACAGGATCTCCCTGGCGGACCCCGTTCTGTAATGCTACATCAACTGGACATAGGAAGGCATGAAATGTGGTAGCATAGTTCGTTTAACTGTTGGCAAGAATTCTGTTATAACCATTAAATTGTACACCTTTTATTGCAGTTTTAAATGTCGCTAGTTATCAGCCTATATCCTACTGTATCTTTTTCAAGAAGTGTATTTTGCACTTCTGGTGACAACATGAGAGGCCACCTCTTCGACACTGTATGCGTTTTTCTCAACGTGTCCAGAGGTCAATAACGTCATCCATGAGCTGTCTTATTTCAACAACTTCCGTCCATCTTGCTTCGGCCAGGCATAGTGTAACAATTCCGCAAATTCTCATGTCTGCATCTATTTGTAACACCCTTCCTCTACGCATTAATCGCTCGAACATTCCAACTAACAATCTTGGATGAATCGTGTCTAGATGAAATTGCTATATTCTGTAGTGTAATCCTTTCATTTGTTCTCTCTTTGCCTATGTGCAGTTTTACTCTTTTTTTATAGACATCATTATTTGTTGAAGTTTTATTGGCCTAGGATTTCAATGGGATGAGGAGACTGGCCCCATGTCAAACTTTTGCCTGCCGCCTACAACGTCATGCTTGGTAAGTGCATTGTTTTACTACTCCTGTTACCCCCTCCCTCAATCCTGCCAGCCTCGGTTGAAATACATATACAAGAAACAGTCATTAAGTAACAGCTTAATAACATTTTTATATGTAGCACAAACCATACATTTTTTGTGTCTTGTTTTTCTACATAGTCTGGCAACACACTTCGTCCATCTGTCCACTAGCTTATAGATGCCCTCTAGAAAAACGTCTTTTGGTGTGACCTTTATTAAATTTTACACTGTCTCCGATACCTCATTGTCAGTTGCCTTGGTACCCATCTGCTACACAGCTTTATATAACCGAGACGAGGTCACCATGGACAACTTCGTGCGCAGCGCTGTGAATCATTTTGAAAATCTTTGGCTATTTCATCAATAGTGACTTGCCTGTTGTCACGAACTAAATGGTCGATCTGCTGTATTCCTGTGTTAGTTTCCACACATGTTGGTCTCCCACGCAGCGCTTCATCAATGACATTTTGTCTTCATTTTGAAATCTTTCTATCCATTCATACACTCTACCCTGACCCAAATATCTGTCTTCATACTGAACCTTCATTCTTCTGAACATTTCAGAAGGTTTCACACCCTCTAACCACAAAAAAACAAAAGCACCTTGTTTTTCTTTCATAGGGCAAGTCAACAGTGGGGTGACCATGTTGTACGCTATATTGAGCATGGGCATACTGCTCGATCGTCACAATCCCTACCTGGAATACTGCTAAAGAGTCATTTCATGTCCTGAAATAAGATTTTCCGTTGTACATATTCATCCATGCACTTTATAATAAAATTCCTGCTACTTAATGGCTGTCCCACATATATAACATTAAATAGTATTGACAAAGCACTTCACTCAGCACTAAACTTTGTATGTGTGACTATATGTGTTATTTAAAATATTAAAATAATCAACAAAGTGTTGGCGTTGAGTCTACAGACATGGAAAGCCCCAAATGAAAGCACCAATCAACTCACAAGGAGGGATGAGAGCACCATTTTTCAACTGAGAACCTAAAATATCCCACTTAACAACCACCTGAACAGAATCTAACCACAACACAAAGAGTGCCAATTGTGTATACACATACATTCAAAACCATTGGTCATCATCTTTTCAAGTGCCCAGCGATCAACAATGTTAGCGAAATGCTTCTCCTCCCAAAGGCCAGATAAATGAAGCACTTTGTATGGCCCTAAATATGTAACAAACAGGTGGAGATACCATTGGGTCAAATTGGCAGGAGTCCAGATGTTGCTGAATTCATAACAACAACAAAGTTTGACATGAACTTTTTAATAGGTCAAGGGCACTGAACAGATGGCATGTACAAGCTTCAACTGTTTGCTTCAACACTGTGCACATGTGGATTAAACAAACATGCGGAGCATGATTTACCCTGTATGGTCTGTTAAGTACTCAATGATTCAACAGTAAAAACAAAACAATATGGAGCTAAAGAAAGACTCCAAACAGGGTTTGAGTTCATCATAGGAACTCATCTGATAGTGTAAACATCTAGGAGGCGGTCACAAGAAGAAGAACAAGAGCCAGTCTTTTATTGGAATTCCGATGATGGTGAATCCTTCTCAAAACAAAAAATTACTATTATTAAGGAGAAGCTTAGCTATTAAAACATTTTTGTCAATGACCTTTGTACTCATGATGGGCTGGGCTCACCTTGTCATTTGGAAAGCCTCATATCAACTACAGTCCCAAGCCCATTTCTGGTTCTGAAGGTCATTTTCTGTAGGGAGGGGGGGGGGGGGGGGGGGTGAACTCTCAACACCAACTAAATGCTCCCATGGCGTGTGTCTCATATAGCCTCTGACAACCAAGTCGAACTCTTGGCCTTCGAACGGCAGAACTGTTTTGACTAACAAGACAAGGGGCAGAAGGCGAGTCACTGGCACCTTAAAACCAGTAGTTTTGTGCAGATGAGGCTCAAAAGCCTAGGAAGACAGCTTAGGACAAGGAAATAATCATGTATGCAGCTCTGTGTTTTAATGTTAGCCTTAAAAATGTTTTTAATCGATATAACAACTGGTATAATATCTTTATCGTTTTTAGGCTTTTGTGCTAATAGCACAATTACTATCGCCTGACAAGACGAAAAAAGCCAATGCGATGAACAGGCAAGTAATCAATGTTGGATATTCTTTTACTATTTTCTATAATTGACCTGTGAGGATTCCTAAAGCACATTATTGGGAAGGGGAAGGCACGCAGACTTGACATCCACACAACTATAAAGAAGCAAAGACACTCATCAAACGATCCAAGAGGACGGAATGGAGAGACCAGCACAAATATACAATCCAGAATATAATCCAGAAAATGACAGCATAGACTGAGATGGGTAGACAAAGATCTTCAGACTCAGAACGGCACATTGCAGACTCAAGGCCCACCTCCACAGAATAGACTGACACTTGTGATTGTGGAGCAAACAAACAAACACCGGAACATATCCTGCAGGACTGTCCTAGTTATACAGACAAAAATGAGGCAGTCTGGCCCGAGGTAGCGACCATGCTCAAAAGGTTGTGGGAGATCAACAAAGACCTGAAATGCAGCCTCCTTCGTGAGCCTCACTGGGCTAGAAGCACAGCATTGGTTGTTCAAAGAAGAAGAAGAGGGAAAATGAAAAGTAAGACCACAAGCACTCTCTACCAGGAAAAACAAGATGCAACAGAAACAACTTCTACAAGAAAACATGAACATTTTGATACAGGCTTCCTACAAGCAGGTAACCTTATGAGCATATGTGAGCGAAAATTGACACTGTATTACAGACTCATTTTCTTACAATGCTCTTAAAAGGTGCTGGCCAATGTAGCTTGAATCACATCTCAAATATTCATAGATGCTGGCCACCTAGCCCTTCCAATGCTGTTTAGAACAGTTATGGTGCGGATACCTGAGAACTAAAATATGCTTGGCAACAAACACAGCATGACATACAGATTAGCAAAGAATGGATCAAGCAAAGAACAATCTTACATGCTAACAACTCTAAAAACAACCAGACAACTTAAAAGAACAGCAGCCAAAGAAACTTGGCTGACCAGATTGGCCATGGAAACACTGCAGAGATGTCTACAGTCCATATCATTGACTTTTTCTGCCCAATGTGAAGTAAATACCACCCCTGAGTTGGTCCCTTTTAAAGGAAGCCCATTTCCTAGCATTTGCAATCATTCACGTTTCCGTTTCACTTGGAAGCATATGGTTTACCTGCAGCTGGTACCTTTATGAGAAGCCTGTAAGTTTTTGCAGAGTCTTAGTCGACCTGTACTTCTACAGGAACGGATGCCTCTGTGCAGGTCCCAGCTTTGGCGAGAGCTGGAGATAGCCAGCAGGAGGATTTCCCGCTTAGCGGGCTAGGCCTGAGCGGCTTATTACCCCGCTGCATTCGGACAAGTGCCGCAGAGGGTGGTTAATAGACTCAAACACTACAGCAAAGTAGACCCACAGCCTCTTAGGCGGCATCTATGTTGATCTTAACAAACCACCTAACCATGGCCGGTGTTATGCCATGACACATAGTTAGTCACCATTTACAACATGCTCTCTATGGGGCAATGGTGCTATTCTTGTCCCTGTCATATACAAAGACCCTAGCAGACCACTCGGAACAGAGGCTTATTATAATAGCAATATTTTCTGACATAATGTGGTGTGCAAACATTTATAGGTATGGTCAGCTTCCATTCTAAGATGAAAACAGATATGAAACCTAGGTTACGACCAAACAGTCTTCATCCAGGACAACAAACACCAAATATATCAGCTAACCAATTATAATGGACGGGATGAATACACAAAATTGATAGATGAACACATAAGTTAGTAGTCTTCTCAAGAGCGGGATTTTTTCACGTGAATCTTCTGGCCAAAATTCCCCTGATATCTGGGTAGTGAGATCAGACTCCCACGTTCAGTGCCGTGCGCGTTAAAAATCCCTTGGCAGTTAGAAATCAAAAAGAGTATGCGTAAGGGCCGCTGTCCAAACAAAATTCTAAATTCTAGTTAAAAATCTACTCAAATTGTTTGTACCTTCCTCCAGGCCTAGTAAGCCACAGGAAGTTATAAATAACTACTACGGATAGTGGATAGCCCTGGTAACAGACATTAACATGCCTGTCTGAATACCAGAATTACAGGTTTTCCATGGTACATAGCTGGACAGTACATAAGAACTCGCCACATGTCTCCTCGTTCGCCGACAAGTCAGAGGTCAGATAGTGGGTGAAGCAAGCGAAAGGTGGGAGAAGAAAAGGACTAAGCAAAAGGAATGGAAAACGTTGATGTCATGTAGCTGAAGATCAGTTTATTCTCAAGTGCGAATCAATGACAATCGCCAGAGGAATAAAATAAGATTGTCCGTGACGGAGACATTAGCTTAACCCTGGTGCCTAGGGCTACTGAAGTGGTTGGCAACTGGGGAACCAGTGTGGTTATATAAGCCATTGAGGTGTTGTCGGAAGCCTGCACACAGTTTTAAACCAGTCTCACCACTGTATGTCATACAACACTGATGAAAAATGATGGATAGATGAGGTCACGAGACTTACAAGTGAAACCCTCTTTGATTTTTTTCCTTAAATTTTGTTTTAAGAACATTATTTTCTTAAATTTGTATGACTCTTTTTGTTAGATTTTTGTTAGCAACTTTGTTTTTTAAGATTTTTGTTAAGAACATTGTTTTCTGAGATTTTTGTTTAGAACATTATTAGTAGGGACAGACCTAAACACTCATGGAGCAGAGAAGTCGAGACAAACCTAAATACGGCAGGAAATGTGTGGGGTGATCTGGAAATGATAGGGAAATTTGGCACGTAATTGTTGACGACCTATGCTCCACAGGGAGCTGAAAGATTTTGACTGGCTGTTTGATTGAAACACGGATGTGCATGGGATTGCCCTGCTAATATTAAAAGTGCAAAAGAAAGTCGAGTTTGCTGCAAAATGGTAGCCCAAGATCTTTATATCACAAAGAATGAAGGAGCATTGTGTCAACTACCTAACATCATCTCATATCTCACCACTGGAACATCTATTGGGGTTTGAGAATCACTGGTGATCAACTCATTTCAAACAGCATGATGACAGCTGTTACATGTCTTCTTCTTCATTGTTCGTTCTCAAACTCCCGCTGCCAAGCCCTGAAAAGGACTTTGCAGGAAGCATGATGATGTCCCGAGCCGGAGAACAGAATGCGTTGTGTTTGCAGCTTGTCTGTGGATATTTGCACCTTTCGGTCCAACATATCCTACTTCAGCAACCATTTTTGTTGTTCTGGATAAGCCTCCCCTCTTCAATTCCTTTCTGCTTAGCCAGCCTGCTCTGTGCTAGGATAACAGTGAGCAGGTGGAGAAGGGTCTTGGAAGCTCTGGTTTGATGGCCCTGATGCTAGCAGTCAGCATTGGGTCGGTAACAGTTGCAGAGCAATGCCTGCTCAGCATCTTGATCCCAACCGATACATTTGAAATGGGTATCTAACAAAATTCACCCAAACTGCTAGAGCTTAAGAAAGCCTTGGGCGAACTAAAAGCCAAAAGAAGAGTAGTACTACAGTGGATACCATCACACTGTGGCAAACCAGGAAATGAGACAGCAACACAAGAACAAAATGAACAAACAATCACCTTCCAAAAAATGAAGACACTTATCCAAGCAATAAGGAAAGTTGACCAAACAAAAGACAGTTATCACTACCTTGATCGAGCAAGTGATCCTATTTCGCTTGATAATGGGACATAACAGATTGAATTGCCATGTACACCGGCTAAAATTGGCTCCATCGCCAATGTCTATGTGCAGGTAGGCAGCACATGCATTCGAACATATCCTACAAGACTGTTATACGCTTAGCCAATTGCGTACTGAGCACTGGTCCATGGAGGCGAATATCTACACAAAGCTGTTTGGATGCCCCGAATAACTTTCCACTATAGCAACCTTTATCAAGAGAACTGGACTTCATGTGTAGATGTAACAAGAAAAAGTATGGCGAACGAGGAAAAGAAGAAGAAGAAGACAAGTCACCCACATTTTCAATGGGTCTTAAAGATAATAATAATAATGATGTTTGCGTAAGCGTCAAAGGTGCATTTCGTCGATTGACCACTACCATGTCCAATTGCTGAGGCTATGTCCATGCGTAGCATGTGGACCGAAATCCCTACAGACTCCCGACGTGGAGCCATGTACTCCACAGCATTGGGATGAGGGCCGCATGGAGTGTGTTAGACCAATGTTTGTATCAAGCATTCTGTGCCTGTCCGTGTCAAACTCCTTGTTTCCACGTGTCCCGCCGCTGGGGCTTCTGACTGTGTCCACCTGTTGGTCAGCGTGACCCTTGATGTGCTGAGAATTTTAAGTTAGGAGAGGTATCATGTAACCTCCGGTGGAGGGAGGGGCGGGCAGGAGGAAGTCGGCTTCAGTCCAAGCAGAAATGTACTTGAGTAGTGATAATCTGACCTGAATTCTGGTGAGCAGTTAAGCGGAACGTTGAACTCCGTCATGGTCTGGTTTCCTACGGCTTGAGCCAGACACGAAATGCATCGAAACAAACAGGATAACCAATCAAAAGCACAGAATAAAGTCCTTGATACCACTTGGTGAAGGAGTTGTGAAATACAATCCGAACAGGAACCACCAAACATCGGAAAACTCGACACAAAACTGGAGAGAGTCGAGAGAGCAGCCACTAAGGTGCGGCTATCTTACTGTTTTCTAGAGGAGTAAATAATGGTTAAGCGCAAGTCATAAGAGGCTACTAAAGAGGGTTTGGCAAATACCAAATTGTAGCAATGTTATAACAATCAAAATTCATGCTGAACTCATCCAAGTCATAAGAGGCTACTAAAGAGGGTTTGGCAAATACCAAATTGTAGCAATGTTATAACAATCAAAATTCATGCTGAACTCATCATTTACTATGTGCCATATAAATATTATGTGTCTAACTCCATATTTCCTTTACACCGCTTGGCACGACAGGACTTTTTTCTTTTTATCCTACAAGTACAAATAACTGTCTTCCATTCAAAACAAAAGTTTCTGTGGCAAGATGACAAGATCTGGATGGAATGCACAGGTCAGGAGGATGTGGTGTGTACTTGTGAAGACATGTGCTCCTTAGTGAGCTGAATGTTTTGGTTGAAGATGAGGAGCCAATTTCTACAGACTTCGATCCTTTCACAATAGAAGGAAAGGCGATACCGGAAATACGATATGCCAACGACACAGTATTGCTCTCGAATAGCGCCAAGGGTCTAGAACGAATAATTACATCAGTCCAAAAACATAGTGAATCCTAGAATCTCTACCTGATTACAAAGAAAACAAAGATAATGACAACTGATAAGACAAAACAACCTAAAATCGAGATAACTGGCGAAGAGAATGAAAATGGTGCACATTTTGAATATCTGGGATCAATACTGAACAACAATGGAGACTGTACAAAAGAGGTAAGAAGATGACTGACTGTGGCAATGCAGAAGATATATGCAGAACGAATGGCAATACAAACAAAGAACCAAATCTAAAGATCCTAAAAACATGCATTTTTCCTGTGGCAACCTATGGATGTGAAACAAGGACGTTCACAAAAGCAATAAGAGGGAAGATCAGTGCTTTTAAAACACAGTGCTTCAGAAGAGTCCAGAAAATCCCATGAAAAAAGAAAGAAAGAAACAAATCCATCCGGCAAGACCTGAATGTAGAGGAGAATTGGTTCATAAATGACGTAATGACACGAAAATTTACGTTTTTTGGACACGTCAAACGATACAACGGACTGCAGAGAGCGGTTACGGAGGGCATAGTCACTGGAAAGAGAGGCAGGGACTGACCGAGAAGACGATGAACTCAGGACATCAACGAGCCGCTGGATTTGACTTTGGGGCAGGAAGGAAGACAGGTGAAAGATAGTTTCCTACAGACAGGCTGTCATGAGAGCGACGTTCTGCAAAGACCATGATACATGATGATGATGATCTAACCTGACAAAACTGAAAAGACAACAAAACACTCACATTTCGCTGGCGAATATGGCCCTTCTTTGGTCGTACTTGCACTGGAGCTGTATCCTCCTCATTGTCATGCTCGTGGCTTTCACCAACACTGTCAACGGTATTAACGCTGCCAGAATCTGATTTTTTGTCCGAATCATCGTCTAGATTCGAAACCTCATCACTCATACGTGTCTCAAATGTGTCTAGATCTGTCTGAGGCACAGCGGTAGGCACAGCTTCTGGGACAGTCAAGGTAGAAGAAGCGGACTCTATTTTTCTAGGCTCCTTTGTAACAGGTTCCGTGTCTTCGACATCTGTAGTGGTTTCAACTTCAATAATTTGCTGCGAACTCGATACAAGCTCTTTATCTACACTGATGTTGGTATCTGCATCAGCCGCAGCCACAATATCATTCGCCGCCACACTATCAGCTCCAGGCACCAAAACACTGTCCTCTGTAGATGACTTTGGCGCTTCTGAGATTCTGGGCTCTTCGGGTAATGCATACTTTGCGTCCAGCACAGATTCAATATCAGCAGCAATATCATAGGGAAGATTCTCATCATTCTTGACCTCCCCCTCTGGTTCCTCTGGAGTCACGTAATCATTGAAAGTATCAAAGACAACACTGGCAACAGAAGGTCCCACTGTGGTGGACTTGAGAACATCATCAATTATGTCAGTCACTATTTCTGAAGCAACCTTGTCCCCACTTGGAGCATGTTCCCCATCTTCATCAGCAGCAAACGCTGGTGGAGCTTCAGCTGTCTGCTCCTCAAAGGTCAAAGCTGGGCTTGTAGCCTGACAAACAGACACAAGAAATGAAATTTATTATTTTCATAATTATTATAACATGTGATATCTTTAGTTATTATAGCTAAATTATCAAGCATATAGAAGTGTATTCAAATAGCCTCTAATCTGGCTTAATTGGAATGATATGGATAAGGGGGAAATTCCAGAAATCAATCAATAATTGTCTGTTAAATGATAATAATACAGCTGATAAATAAGTAATACATAGACCACAGCAGATTGAAACCAAACCTAGATCAAAAATGGTAGAGACATTTATAGGACAGATCATCGAGCTGCATGAACATCTCCACAGTGACGACGGCAGCTTGGTTTCTAGGTTGTACCCATAAACCCACATCTCATCGGCAGTGATCAGTGTTCAGAAAGTCAGGGGGGTGGGTTGGGTCCACCATTTTCGCAGTCCAGCATGTCCTGTGAGACTTCCAGAAGGAGTTGCTTCTGCTCCATCATTAGCAGCTTCAGCATGAATTTCACTGACACTCTCCGCACAGCCAAATCCTCGTTCAAAATGGAGTGCACCAAACCAATGCTTGTCCCCACCTCCTCTGCAAGTTCCCGGATGGCGCCACGACGGTTAAATTATTAAGGAAAAAAATTAAGATCTTTTTTTTTTTTTTTTTTGCGTTCGCCTTATTTCTCTTATCCCCAAGGCGGTGTTGCACTGTGGTTTTTATTTTGCACCTGTCGGCCCAGTGCATCCAACTTCAGCATACATTTTATGTAAGGGTCTGCTTCCTCCTGCATTTTCTAAGGGTTTGCTTCCCCGGGGTAACGGCCGGTGGTGTGATGGAGATCGAACCCAGCATCTTCGGGTTGTGAGCCATGCCACTTAACCACTAGGACATGCCGTCCCAAAATTAAGATCTGATTCGTTTAGATCTTAGCTTCAAAAAGTTCTCGTAATTTGAAAATTGTATAAAAATAAGTAACTGCAATTATTAACACCATATTTCTTTCAAAAAAGCTCCCATTGGCAGCTACAGACTTCTGTTAACATCTGTTGATGTTGTTCGTTCATCGTAATCGATGAGGACCACTGTGTCAACATTCACATAAATTAAAAAATGGCTAAATACGCTAATTGGAGCACTGAATAGTCTTCTCACTTAGTACAAGGAAATAGGACACCATTTTCCAATTGGGGTTGAAGGTGGTTTGATGTGAGCTGATTTGTGGAGTGATTGTCTCTGGTTTGTCTCATTTATTCTTGTGTCAACATCTATACAGCTGTTGGAAACATTCCTGGAATCCATTCTTTAACACTTTTCTCAGCTGTTTTGCCGCATTAGAGATAATGTCATCAGCACCCTTGAGTCGTTGTCCTCTCAATGCTCATTTTAGGAGAGGAAACAAGAAAATAATCAAGAAGTGCCAGGTCAGAAGAATTTGAAGAATGTTCCAGGAGTCACATTGTAAGGTCCAATTTCAAGTCTGGGTCTGTTGTCATTCATCCAAGAGCATCCGGGCTCTTGTCCTTTGGCCTAATCCCATGTAATGGTATCTGCATGTGTTTATCAGTTGTTGTCTAGTGTCATAAAAAGTGTTCTATTTATATGACTTTGGAGGAAAAAGCATTTTCCTAACATCATTGAGCACTCAAAAAGATGATGATCAACAGTTTCATATAGGTGTGCACACAGCTGGCTCTCAAGAGTGTGTTGTGGTTGGATTATGTGAACAAAAGTGGTATGTGTTGGTTCTCAGTCAGAAAATGGTGCTCTGATCCTTCCTTGTGAGTTGATTTACACTGTCATTTGGACTGGAACTTGCCGTATGTCTATAGACCTACCTCCCTCCCTGTTTCCAATGGCTAATCTGATCAGCCAAATTTCTTTGTTTGCTGTTCTTATGAGCTGTTTAGCTTTTTGTAAAGTTATTGCTGTATGTGGCTGTTCTTGTATTGATCTCCTTTGCTAGTCTGTCTGCCTTGTCATTGCCAGGTGTGTCCAGGGTCCACTGCAGAACTATTTTGACAAGATGGGAAGTGGTAATATGGTAAATGTCTAGAGATATTTCGATAGGGTCAGCTCTACAATGAGCAGCAACTTCTAATGCTTGAAGGACTAACACCGAATCTGTGAAGTCTGTGTCTGAAGACGCAGTAGTGAACGAGCTGACAGTAACCAGAAACTCATAGCTGGCCGCCTGCATCAGGGTCAGTGACACATAACTGACTAAGCAGATAACCTCTAAGCAGATACCCCTATATGACATTGGGCAAAACAGCAAGAGCCCACTGGAGACGCTGAATCAATAACCAACCAACCTGCAAGTGGCAACTCTGGAAACAGACTTCCAACATGCAAATAAATATCACAGCCTCGCTGTAAGCTACAAGACAATGTCACAAACATCCGTTTCAGGACAAACGTCAAAGGAGAAGAATTCCAAGTCTGGAAAGGGGAAATCAATCAGCAACATGAGAGTGACATTTGAGAGTCAGCCATGATGCTAAAGGACCAAAATACTACTTGTGCGACAGGAAGCCCACTTCTGACTATGAGATTGCCTGCTACTGCAAAGCTTGGTATATAGTTTCTTATCACTTACCTGGCTAGTTTCCGAGCTTTCAGAATTTGACTTATCATCGCCGCTGGCACCAATGCCTTCGTCAGAGGACACAGTAGCCTTATCCACATCAACAGTTACTGCTACCACTTCAGTCGCCTCCAAAGCTTCTGTTGAGACAACAACCTTGACATCTTGTGGTGATAGCTCTGGGCTGGGTTGCTCGTCGTTAATTTCTGACTTGGATTCCTCAAGATGAGGTTGAGGTTTGTCAATATCTTCAGGCCTTGGTTTCTCAATTTGATGAAGCTTGTCTGTAATTTCTGGCTTGGATTCCTCAACATGAGGCTGAGGCACATCAGTAATTTCTGACTTTTGTTCCTCAACATGAGGCTGAGGCATATCAGTCATTTCTGGTTTGGGTTCCTCAACATGGGACTGAGGCAAATCAGTAATTTCTGGCTTGGGTTCCTCAACATGAGGCTCAGGCATATCAGTAATTTCTGGCTTGGGTTCCTCAACATGAGACTGAGGAGTATCAGTAATTTCTGACTTGGGTTCCTCAACATGAGGCTGAGGCTTTACAGTAATTTCTGGTTTGGGTTCCTCAACATGAGGCTGAGGAGTATCAGTAATTTCTAGCTTGGGTTCCTCAACATGAGGCTGAGGCTTGACAGTAATTTCTGGTTTGGGTTCCTCAACATGAAGCTGAGGAGTATCAGTAATTTCTGGCTTGGGTTCCTCATCATGAAGCTTGACAGTAACTTCTGGTTTGGGTTCCTCAATATGAGACTGAGGCTTGTCTGTAACTTCGGGCCTGGGTTCCTCAATATGAGGCTGAGGCTTGTCAGTAACTTCTGGCCTGGGTTCCTCAATATGAGGCTGAAGCTTGATCGTAACTTCTGGTTTGGGTTCCTCAATATGAGGCTGAGGAGTGATAGTAACTTCCGGTTTGCGTTCCTCAATATGAGGCTGAGGCTTGACCATAACTTCTGGCTTGGGTTCTTCAATAATACGTTGAGGCACTTTTATTTGCTCCACCGGTTCTTCATTCTGTTTAAAATTGATGAGGTTGAAAAATAGTCAACAATAAATACAAATACTACACAAGAGAAAAGAAAGGACTGCTCTTCATCAAATTTATACCTCAAACAACTTCCCATACAAAAAAGAATTCCAAAATAAAATTGAATATAAATTGAATCAATAATAACACACAAATTGCCTTTGAAATGAAAAAAAAGTCAATTTGTACAAATTTATTGGTCCTGATCACAATAATATCAATAACATTTTTTGTTTGGCTCATGTTTTGGAGAAGAATAGAGTTTGATGAATAAAATACTCAGTATGCATTGAGTACATAGGTAATCATTTTGCAATACTGTATTTCTATAAAGACACTAAAAGTTTCTTTGAAAAGTTTCTCCATTGATGTTGCTGACTGACAGCTGCTTGCTTCGTACCGCTCAGCCTGGTGCACTGCCATCACACATGGTGCTTGCACCGCTGAACAGAGGACCAACACGGAGGCACAGTAAAAGCGAACTGCACGAAAGGAAAGAATGCAAGACTGCCAAACTACAAATGCTGTTCATGTGTGCCCTACATGCAGTAGAGGTTGTCACACTCAGATCAGACTGTACAGTCATATGCAGTCACATCTGAAAAAAATATGTCTGACGATGTCACCATCTTCACTTGCGATGGGCAACTAATTAATGACTATTATTCCCATCATACACAACAGTATTGCCTCTTTTTCTGATGCAATGTAGTTGCGTCATGGCATCACAGGGTTATGATTGTTGACGACAATGATGCAATCATTAATGGTAAGTGAATTCTAGTAAGAGTCAGCAAGTCATTTGAGGACGTCTATTAACTGATTTGTCATAGGTACAACACAAGTGATACCTGCAGTTTTAACCTTTACCACACCGCAAACATTTTATTTTTCCAGCCGCTGCCATTGTATGACAGCAGATGTTTAGTGACTATTGTATTATGTTTAAACATCCAGGTTAATGATATAAAAATGGCAAACATATGAGCATATGAATTTAAATACTCTCACTTCCTTCCTGACATGTTAAGGCGGATCGGGTTTGCTGCCTCCACTATGAACGACCTTCGCGGAGTGTAGAATAATGGCAGACTCTCGGATCCAAAATACGATATGAACGACCTTCGCAGCGTGTTGAATAATGGCACTCTCTCAAATTAAAAAAAACAAATTTATCAGACGTGTTTGATTCCTGTCCTCTTGTATGGTTCAGAGACTTGGACTCTACTTAAACAGGACATATCAAGACTCGATGCCTTTCACATGCACAACCAGCGACTTATCCTTGGTATTCCGTGGTCTGATCTTGTCCGTAATGTTGAGGTCTCTGCAAAGACGAGTCTTCCCTCCATCTCCGACACTCTGATTGGCCGCCGCCTGTCTGTGCTTGGTTATGGAGTTCAACTGGACCAGGAAGTTCTGGCTCATCAGATCATGTTCAAGTCAGCTACGTGTAACACCGATCTCCCAACGACCGACTGGAGGGGCCAACCCTGTTCTACATGGCTCCGGAAGATAGCGGTCTCTCCTTCAACACTGGATGAGGTTTAGTTATAAGCCTCTGCAGTTGGACATGGTAGTGGTCGATCGACGCAACAGAGAGAACATTATTACTTCCTTCTTCTCCAATTTAAACTTTGAATTGTGCTTGCTGTATTTTATAGAGCATTTTTCACCCAGATTGAACGGTTCACCCATTTTTGAGGATGATAAAGTTGTTGCTACAGACCTTTATCGGGTAGATCTGTTTAGTTTGTTTATGTAGATGTAATAAATACGTTTGTAGTGGAAACTAACAGATATGCTGATCTTGCCAACAAAAAAAACACTTGACCTAAGGCATATGGCGTCCTGTTCCCATGATTCCGAATAGATGCCTACGTCATTCATATCCCGCTTGCATACATCCTTGTACAGAAGTAGTGGCCAGCCCCGAGACCTTTTCCCCAACTGTAATTCCCCATAGATGAGATATTTTGGTATTCTGCCATCACCCATCCTCCAAATGTGTCCCAGCCAGCGGAGCCTTCGAAGACTAAGCATGCAAAAGATTGTGACAGTGCCTGTTCTCTCCAAAACCTCTGCGTTGGTGATCTTGTCTTGCCACCCAACGCCCATGATTCTGCGCAGGCACCTTTATGTGATAGCTGTTTAGCCACCTCTCCTGGTGCATGTAGGTAGACCATGTCTCACTGCCATAAAGAAGAGTGCTGAGGACACAGATCTGGTAAACATGTGTTTTTGTTTTAACAGTGAGCTTCTTGATTTAACAGTGAGCTAATTTATCTCTACGCACACAAAAATCATATCTATAGACCAACAAATAAACAATGGTACAGTCTCTCAATGTCAACAACCATAGTAAAACGTAACGTGCTGAAAAATAATGCAGTTGCAGGGGAAATTGAGCCCATTGTTAATGTTGGTCGGTAAAGGTCAAATTCAGACATGCTGAAATAAAGATGACTTCATAAGGAAAATCTCCCCCAAGACATCCTGTAGCCTGCCCCAGTCAAACATAAATTCATTGCACTGCTTGTCTTGCTTAGTCCCGACTTCATCTGGCACGGACTTGCCAACATTGTCATCTAGAAGTGCAGCACCTTCTTCCATAGGCCAAAGTGCTAGGACTGCACGAGGCTGAAGAATATCATATCTGGAGATAATGCATGTCAGGTTCTCTGTAGATTGTGTTCTGTAGTTCATGTCAAAGCTAGCTCATACTATTATTGAGTCACCTCCATAACAATTATGCTTCCTAATTGTGCCCTCTTTGAAGCGATCTCTGGGTCGTCTCCACTCATGCGTTCTATCATCGCGTTAAATGGCTGTGAATATTGGCTCATTTGTGAAGAGTTCTATGGACCGCTGCTGGCGGGTGTTTCTTATCATGCCCCACAATAAAGTGACTTGATCCTATCATGGCCCTACCATAAAGTGATTTGATCATTTCATGATCCCACCATAAAGTGATTTGTTCATATCATGGTCCTACTATAAAGTGATTTAACCTTCAGAGCGTACTCGTCCAACCAATTTTGACACATTCGGCCTAAAAATTTAAAATGTTAAAAACAAATTGCTATGGACGGAGACCCAACCAATAGCCATTTTTTAATGCTGAATACGTTACGTCCATCTACACAAGGGATTTGATCATACTGTGACCATCACAAAGAGTGGATCCACTGTTCCCTTTTTCCGAAACATTCAGAAAAAAAACTGTCTAGCCCACATTCTCTTACCTTTTCCTTATCATCACTTCCCAAAGAGATGTTGTCCAAGTCTATGGAATGAGAATCATTACTCATATTTCGCTGAAAGCACACAAAAATAAGTACATTAAACATAAACCCATTCAGTCAGAAAATATGCCACTAAACTGCTACAATAACAGGACACTGCTTTCTATTGACGAAACCGTTAGCAACAATTAATTTTTATTGACTGAAGTTCTGCTAGTCACCCATTTCTTTTGGTTCAATTGTTGTCAGCCTTCAAATTCCACCGTGGCTTGCTACTAATTTCTATAGACTGAACTTCTGTCACCACCAATTTCTATTGATTTAACTGAATCTCCACCAATTTCTATTGATTTAACTGAATTTATACCAATTTCTATAGTCTGAACTGTTGCAATTACCTATTTGGATCCTATACTTTTATTTTTCAAGCCCATATTTTACCACATCCAAAAAGTGAGCAAAAATAGTAACACTGTAACCTGTCAGGCATATCAGACTAAGAAAGGAGGGGAATGGGGACATCTTTCAGTACATGGTAGAATTGGAGTGAATAAATAATTCTTGATTGCCCTAACTTCCTGTATCTTAGAAGTTCTGATTGCCTGGACTTCCTGTTGTACCATTTTTCTCCATACTTTCTGTTCCTCTTAATGCTTTCATCTAAGTTGATGTTCTACCCTGATAGGCAAAATAACATAACTGTCATACCTGGAATACTCATTTATTCTATAGATGTCCCACCTTGATATCCAACATATCATATTTATGTTCATCCTTGATACCCACAATGACACATATTCTACTCCACTACACAACATGACATAGTTTATACCAATATTTAATATCCTAAATAGTCTACCCCAATAACATAGTAGACCTAGCCAAATACGCCAAATAACAAAGTCTACCCCAATACCACAAATAACAAAGTCTACCCCAATACCACAAATAACAAAGTCTACCCCAATACCACAAATAACAAAGTCTACCCCAATACCACAAATAAAAAAGTCTACCCCAATACCACAAATAACAAAGTCTACCCCAATACCACAAATAACAAAGTCTACCCCAATACCACAAATAACAAAGTCTACCCCAATACCACAAATAACAAAGTCTACCCCAATACCACAAATAACAAAGTCTACCCCAATGCTACAAATGACAAACTCTACCCCAATACCACAAATAAAAAAGTCTACCCCAAATGACATAGTCTACCCCAATACCACAAATAACAAAGTCTACCCCAATACCACAAATAACAAAGTCTACCCCAATACCACAAATAACAAAGTCTACCTCAATACCACAAATGACATAGTCTACCCCAATACCACAAATAACAAAGTCTACCACAAATGACATAGTCTACCCCAATACCACAAATGACATAGTCTACCCCAATACCACAAATGACATAGTCTACCCCAAAAAACACAAATGACAAAGTCTATCTCCCTACCACAAATGACAAGTATACCTCAATACCACAAATAACAAAGGCCATTCATTGATAACCAAACTGTCCTACAGATGTCCTACCTTGATAGCTAGAATGTCCTCCTCCTCTGTGAGGTCCTCCACCACCTCTACTACTTCAGCTTTAGCCTCGCATATGAGGTCCAGAATACCCTTCTTGTCATGAAAGCCCTTTATGAACGGATGCTGAGGAGGATAGAAAATAACGAGAATAAAGGATGGATGTGGATAGTATACTAAAAGGAGAAATCAAACCCAAATGTTAATTATGGGGAGAAAGCAGTCGTTGTTGTGGATATAATAATAGTTGCCAATTGCAACCGAAGATGGTGACAGCATTAGACTTGTGCTGCGAGGTGGCATCAATGTTGAAGCTTTTCTGAAACATTTTAGATGTCTGTAGCATCTGTTTCTTCTGACTCCCTGCCTGTTCTAGTTACTGTATAACCACAGCTCAGGGAAGGTAAGAATAATGATGGTTTCTATAACTCGCTGGTTGTGCATACTCATGTTGTCCACACTCGATCCATATTTTATTTCAAACTTCTGCAATCTGTGTATTCACTCTTTGATTGCCTGTCCTGGCCATGCTGTGATTCACAGCAATGCCTAGCTGAGTTGGCTTTTAGAGTACCCATAGTCGGGACATTAGATAAGAGATAAGGGAGATGTTAGTTGCTCATCGCAAGCGATGATGGCGACATTATCAGACGGGTTTTGTCTTGTTGATGTAACTTGTGCTGTATTTGGATTATGAAGGAAAGTGGAGTGTCTGATATAGCCTCTCCTTTCCAGTTGTAGAGATCGCCGCTGAATTCACTGTTCGGCTTGTCGTTCAGAAGTTTCCATGCCAATGGCCTCTCCTACATTATTGTGTCCCCAGCAGCACCTTCATGAGGGCCCCCCCTGTTTCTTACAGAGCCTGCTGTGCGGTGTGACAGAGTACCCAGTGGTATAACTGGGCGGGCAGATTGGGCTCAATAGCCTTGGTTGGCAGACAATCTAAGAGAAGGTAAACTCTGACTCTACACCCGGGTAGATGAAGCTCGTTAGCCTGTTAAGGCAGTTCGCCTAGGAGAGGAACTCTGATTTTAAACCCACGTCCCAGAGAGTGCTGGCTAGTCTTGGGACGATGAGAGTATCATCAGATGTCTCGAGTAACTAGCATCTGCGGGCAACAACTCCACTGCCTTGTGGAAACCTCAGGAGAGGGTAGGGCTACGGGAGTAAACCCAGACAGAAAATCCGGAGTGGTAGCACCTAAGGCACATAGTTTCAAAATTGCGAACTCATGCCAACAGCTCCTGCAGCTGAGCTGGTGCCAAATTGTCATGCTTTGCATTCCTTTGGATTACAGCAGGGAGGCCGAAAGGGATCATGCAGTTTTGGCAGCCCAGGGTCTCCATATTCAGCGCCCAGGCTTGCGCCCTGAGAGGCTACTCACAGGGTGCCACGCACACGGTCTCCAAAGACTGAGACGCCTATGAATTTGGATTATAGTGAGGAAGAAATTGCGCTCACTATAATATATCAACTTCACTCTCTAGTCCCATACTACATTGGATCAGTGGCAAGACTTAAGTCAAGATGACTGAAATAACTCAGGATGCAGGCACTCTGGTCACACCTCACTTGAGACCAGGGACGCTTGAAACTTGCGGCGGGATTCGATCACCCACCATTTGCGTTTATCGCTTTGAGAGACAAGTGCCTTACCTCTCAACCACAACAACCCCAGAGGTATGAGATCAACCAATCATCAGGTGTTAGATGATAATATTGCCAATTAATGAGAAAATATTACACATCTACATCCAAGTGTTTCCAGGGTCCAAAAGAGGAACAAAGAAAAAAAAACACTATAAACCAGCCAAGCATGTCATAATAGGCAACTAAGGAGGGTTGGGCATGGGGCTGACTACCTCAATCTGTTGAAACTTGAAGTCCTAACAAAAAATATGGACATGTCATCTTAGAGGGAAAATACAATCCAACAATTCAACGGCTGAATAAAACAGAAAGAGATAAAAAATCTGCATTGCTGATGTATCTAATTTCTTCTAGGAAAACCTCCAGTTCTGGTAGCTGGAAAGTAGAGGCCAACCAAAACACAAATTGAAAAGAGAGCCTGAGATAGATAAGTGGGGGGCCTCAAATGAAAACCTTAAAAGTGGGACAGAAATTAGAAAAACTACGCCTTTGTATTGTAACTTATTAATAGCGATGCTAAGGATGTCAAGAGTGTCCTGCAAGTGCCATCACGGTGCAGATGAACACCTTGATGTCATATGAAAGTCCATCACAGTGATGCATACCTTTCACTCCAACAAGTGTATGAGTGGAGTAGGAAATTCCAAAACGGGGTGAGTTCTGTGACAGACTGTTCATGACCAGGACAGGCACAGACAGTAGCGACCACACAGCTGAGTGCAGCTGTTGACCACATAGTAAAGGAAAATTTCAGATTTACTGTGAGTGAAAGACATACATCACCTTAATGGACCTTCACTCACTGATGATTCCCCCCCCCTCCCTCCTCTCCCCCCCCCCCCACCCCCCTGCGGCTTCTCAAAAAACGAACAACGGATCATTTGCTCCTCTTTTGTACATGTCAATGGTAGAGCAGCCATCATTTAACTACAATTATGGCCTCAAATGTTTGCCTGCACCGTGATGGCATGTGCAGGACACTCTTGACATCCTTACCAACCATATTAACAAGTTATAATACAATGGTATGGTTTTTCTAATTTCTATCCAACTTTTAAGGTTTTCATTGTATAAATGAAAAGGGGGAGATTTAGACAGAGCTGAAATGTATCGCCAAGGACAGGAGGACTTCGTATGTATTTGATGAAGACCTGTGTTCCACAGGGAACTGACAAGTTTTGATTGATTGAATGTACAACAGTCCAATGGTGCCCTTTCTACTTCACTTAATATAGCCTCTAATAGGAACAAGGGGCCACCACTACAATTAGTCTCCATACATGAAGCCTACACTAACAGACTGATCTGCCCTTACAATGGGAGTTTCTGTAGCACTCCGTTTCTTTCTTTTTCTTCGGCGGCATTCATCCTGAAAAGGAAGTTTTTTTGGAGTGTCATAGTTTACAAGCTGGGCTGCAATATCTGCTCATTTCAGCCGAACTAATCCGATTTCAGCACGCCATTACTGGGACCTCGTTTGCTTTCCCTCTTTGATCCCTAATCTCTAAGCATGGTTGCATTCTGTTTCCTGGACTGCTACCTAGAGGCGGAATAGGGTCTTGGTCAGTTATGGGTCATTGACTCTGATGCAAGCATCCAGTCATGAGTCGCTGACTGCTGTCTACTCATTCACTGCTGCATTTTCAGCTCTGTATCACTCTGTTTGACAGGATGTGTACAACCCTCCTCAGTAAACATTTATTATATCCACACAGAGGACACCAAATACATTCAATAACACTGCCTTATCCAATCCACCTTACCTGCAAGAGATCCTGAGCTGAAGCTCTCTGCTCTGGATTTTTAACTAAACATTTCTGAACAAAGTCTCTGAAGCTCTTAGACCTGAGAAAAATGAAGACTGGATATTATAATACAAAACATTAAACATTATCTACATAAACGGCAAAACATTCAACATTATCTTCATACACAAACAACAAAACATTCCCCATTATCTTCATTCACAAACAACAAAACATTCTATATAATCTTCATACACAAACAACAAAACATTCTACATAATCTTCATACACAAACAAAACATTCTACATCATCTTCATACAGGAACAACAAAACATGCATTATCTTAATACATCTCTGTCACTAACACTTTGAACCATGACCACCCAGATAGACACATGTGACCAAAGCTAGTTACTCTGACTAAACTATGTTCTCTATTTAAATTATACTATCTCAAACTGACTGTCTTCAACATTTCTGCTTATTCTGGCAGTAGTTTGTGGAATATATTTGTGGAAGACCATCTAGTATCAAATTTACTTGATACATTACATGGGATACGCCCCCAGACCGCAGCCTGAATATCCCAATGGACAAGAATCAGATCTAGATTCATAATCTTATTTCACCATTGAAATGATCATCAGACTCCAATACTCAATTTAACTTTCATTGAACCATTGGCGAAAAAAATGCCCAGGGCATTGTCTCTGTATACTCACCAGTGTATTCATTGTGTTAACACCGGTTTTGCCATAGAAAAGGAACACTATCAGTGCTTTGTGGCAATTTCATGGATTTACAAGACAGCCGTCTACCAGTGAAGTTCTCCCTGGAAACAGGTTGTCTCATAAGAGTCTGGCTAACGAGGTGGGGATCGACATGATCCCTGTAGTAATGAGTGACACGCAGATGAAGCCAAGCTTACCACAACAGCCTGGAGGATTCCGGTTCACTTTCATCAGCGTGCTCAGGATGTGAGGAAAGCTACAACAACACCCATAACCTAGCACTTTTTTCAGGACCCACAAAAAAGTAAGAATACCCATTGTGGGCATTCAACTACAACCCCTAATGACAATACCTGCTATGGGATTATTTATACCCCCCCCCACAGAGACATCTGATGCATACCATTTTGAAGGCCTGTCAAACCCTGGAGGATCAGCCTTCTGGATCTTGATCAGGACTCTCATGGGATGCATCTCCTTGTTTGGTGGCTCAATCTGAGCAAACTCAATGAGTGTGATGCCTGGAAAACATTTCAAATTTGCCTAAGTTAAGGTTTGTGCAAGGTCTTCTCCTATGCATCATATCTATCTTTCTTCACTCCACTTGTGTTGCTAGACGTCGTGGGAAGATGTGACCTCCTTTGTTTCATATTTTTTTTGGCAGCCAAAAATTCGCTGATGACTTGCCAGATCAATCCCAGCATGTTACAAACTGTTAGGCTGGTAGTCCCTGGAATATGATCGTCTATTTTTGGGACTGGTGGTGGTGGAAGCATAAATTAGAGCAGGGTAGACCCGCAGCCTGTCAGAGCCTGCCAGGTGCCATCTATGTCTCTGCGCTAACCATATAATCAAGACCTAATGTTATAGCCACACAGTTTCCTTTTTGCAACATATTCTCTGTGGCACGAGAATCGCTAGAATAATTTGAGCACATTTTTAACTTGTACTTTGTCCAGACAGCAGCCATTAAGCCTATTCTTTTTGATTTCCAACTGCCAAGGGATTTTTAGCATGCGCGCCACTGCATACTGGTGCCTGATCTCAATACTCAAAGATTTGAGGACATTTTTAGGCGATGATCCACGTGACAAAATCCTAGTCTCCACCGTGATTTGCACCTGCGACCTCCAGCACCTTAACTTAACGTCTTTATACTGGTTTAGAAGACCCTGCAGAGTCTGTATACAACCAGTTACATTTACATCACCTTGCTCTAAAAGCTATGCGCATCCAGTTTATTCTTAAATGCATTAACTGTTGCATGCAGTTTATTCTTAAATGCATTAACTGTCCCTGCCTCTTCTGGCAATGCATTCCAAGCAGACACCACTCTCTGACTAAAAAAATATTTATAATATCTAATCTGGACCTCGCTTTAGTCAGCTTGTAGCTATGCCCTCGTGTTATTGTGGGTGGCTGTATTTTAAAAAACTTGTTATAGTCTAATTTATCCATTCCTCTGATCATCTAATAAACCTGTATTAAGTCACCACGAATTCTTCTCTCTTCGAGAGACTGTAGGCCGGTTTTTATGAGTCGTTCCTCATAACTGTAATTCTGGAATCCCACTATCATCTTTGTCGCTCTTTTTTGTATTCTTTCCAGCATATTTATATCCCCTCTATGATAAGGACTCCACACATGTACACAGTACTCCAATCTAGGTCTAACTAAAGCTTTATACAGTTTAACGATCACTTCCTTGCTCCTATGTTTAATATTTCTTTTTATCATACCTAACATTGCATTTGCCTTTTTCACTGCTACCTTAACTTGCTCCCTCACCTTTCCTGTATGATCTATTATAACCCCTAGGTCCCTTTCCTTATCTATCTTTCTAATATTGTTTTCTCCCATTCTGTAATTATGTTCCATATTGGATCTACCCATGTGGATGACTGTACATTTATCTACATTAAACTCCATTTGCCAGCTTACAGACCATTCTCGAATTTTATCTAAATCCGACATCAATATATCCACTTCCACTTTAGATGAGACACTACTGCATAGTTTTGTGTCATCAGCAAATTTTGCAATCATGGATACCATATCAATGTCCAAATCATTTATATATATCAAGAACAAAATTGGTCCCAAAACCGAGCCCTGTGGCACACCACTTTTCACTTCACACCACTCAGAGTACTCCTTATTTATGCCCACCCTCTGCCTTCTTCCCGTTAACCAATTTTCAATCCATTTGGCAACGTCCCCACCTATTCCATGTGATTTTAACTTTCAAAATAATCTTTGATGAGGTACACTATCAAAGGCCTTTGCAAATTCCAGATAAATAACGTCCACTGGCTCCCCTTTATCTATGATTTTAGTAACCTCCTCCATGAATTCTAATAGATTTGTTAAGCATGATCTCCCTCTAGTAAACCCATGCTGACTTTTTCTAATTAGATTAAATTTGTCTAAATGCATTACAATGTTTTCTTTGATTACTGACTCTAACAATTTACAGACTATGCTCGTTAAACTCACCGGTCTTTAATTTGCTGGATCTGATTTTTTGCCTTTTTTGAATAAGGGGATCACTCCTGCATCTTTCCAATCCCGTGGAACAATCCCTTTTGTAAGTGATTGAGAATATAATATAGTCAATGGTGTTGCTAGTTGGTCTCTAATTTCATACAGCAATTTTGGATGAATACCATCTTGACCTGGACATTTATTCACTTTCAACCCCTCCAATTTTTTTAAAACCATATCCTATGTAATACAGATTGATCTTAATCCCGCTGTATCCATGTCTCTTTGAAAAATATCTATAGGCTCTGGTATCTTGGAGCAGTCCTCTTTTGTGTAGACTGTGCCAAAGTACTGATTGAGCAGATTAGCTGCCTCCCTATTCTCACTTATTATTTTCCCTGTACTGTCTATGAGAGGGCCTACTTTGTCTTTCGTTCTTTGTTTATTTCTAACATAAGAGAAGAAGCTTTTACTGTCAGTCTTGATCCTCTGAGCAAGTTTTTTTTCAAAGTTAATTTTTGCTGTTTTATTCGCTTTCTGAGATATGTTCTGCTTGTCCAAATATTTTACATATGTTTCTTTTGATTTACCTGCCTCTATATTTTGTCCATGCTTTATTTTTCGCTCTTCTGCATTTCACTACAAATCTAGTTATCCACTTTTTACTCTTGGGGTTTACCTCCCTACATGGAACACATTCCTCTTTTAGCGTTTCTAGAACTGTTTTAAAACTCTCCCACTCCTGTTCAACATCTGTTCCTACGACAATATCGTTCCAGATTATGTGGTTCGCTACCTCTTTCATCCTCTTAACATCTGCCTTAGAGTAGTCGTATGTTCGCGTGTTTATGTTTACTTCTTTCCCTGCAATAAGATCCCAACGGATCATTTGATGGTCACTTGAGCCAAACAGTTCCCCAATGGTAATGTTTTCAATCATATTTTCCTCTGTAGTAAAAACTAGGTCGAGTATGTTTTTGCCTCTGGTGGCTGCTTCTACATGTTGAATTAAAAAATTGTCAGTTATGCATTTAACAAAAGGTTTTGACTCTACAAGTGCTTCTGCCATATCCCATTTTATTTCTGGAAAGTTGAAATCTCCCATTAATAATAATTTCCCTTCACTTGCCTTTGCTATGCTACTAATCAGCTCCTCATCTTCCTCTTTTTTGACTTGGACATCTATAGCACACTCCAATCACTGTTTTTTCACCCCCACTTTCTATTTCTCCCCATACACTTTCATTTTTGTTACCACATGATAAATAATCTTTGATCGTTATATTAATAGAATTTATACAGTATAATAAAACGCCACCTCCCTTAGTCTTGTCTCCAACTATCCTATCTTTCCTTAACATTGTATATCCCTCTATTTCAAGTTCACTATCTGCAATCTCCTCATATGTCAATGATTCTGTTAATCCTATTATATCTGAGGCGAACACCTTACTTCGAGACTACTGGGTTCCCCCTCCTATGCATTCACCTTGAATATATCTAATGAAAGCAGCGGTCACTCTGAAGTTGTCAGCATCTCCATAGAGTGTGTCCAGGGATGGTACTGTCTGATGACTTCCCTGAGCAAGGTGGAAACCACCATGAGTCTGAAGACTCATTTGTTAAAATACTGTTATTAAGTAACAGCATTTATAATAACATTTTACCAAGAGTGCAAACCATACATTTTGTGTGCCTTATTTCTTTTTCATAGTTCACATGTTCACCTGTTACAGTTTGGCCTGGTTGCATTTGAACATGCCTCGTACATACTCTTCCATGCCCTTTATAATCAAATTGCTGTTACTTAATAACTGTCCCTCATAGCTTCAAATCTAAATCTGCCAGACCAGACAGGAAGAACAAAATCCAAATGGCTTACCCAGAGACCATGTATCTGCTTTATAGTCGTATGGTGTATCTTTAAAAGTTTCACACATGATCACCTCTGGTGCCATCCTGAAATATTAATGAAACAATAAACCTGACGGAGATTATGAAATGCTTTTTACAAGATGTTCGAAGCTAATAGTGCAGAGCTGAGCAAACTCCTGGTGTTTCATTGGTGGTGTGTTACAGTGACTCGTCTTACATCCCAAAGCGTACCTAAGAAGGTGGACCTGGGTTTTCCTGGCTGTAGAGCCACGCGAGGTTCCTCAGTATGCTCACCACTATCAGATTACAGTGTGAATTCCCCTCTTCATTGGCCAGACTGCTGTGGCCTAGCCTGTTACCAGGAGCATGAGGGAAAACGAGACACTTGTCCTGTCAGGCACAATATACTGACCACGACCACTATCTCTCTTCCAAGTAGCGTTCTCTAGAAACAGGCTGTTTTCAAGGCAGTATGGCTGACGAGATGTGGATTTACGCGATCCCCATAGTAGTCAGCGTCAAACAGATGAAGCCAGGCATAGTACACCCGCCTGGAAAACCTCTGTCCACCTCCATCAGCCCACTCAAGATGTGAGGAAAGCTACTGCAGCCCACCACTTAATGCCCATGTCAGGGCACACAAAAGAGTGGACTTACTCATTGTGAGCATTAAACAACAACAAACAGGAGCACGAATAAGGACGTCAGGCGAGGGGATCTTGATCAGTATGTTTCACCTGACCCTGATAACAATCTGGTGCCTTTGAAAGTAAGAAAATAAACACCCAAAAAACAAAATTAAAAAGATGTTCTTTTAAAAAATGAAGCTACTGCCTTCTTGATTGAGACTTCAAACTGTTACATCCTCTAGTTGCATGTAGCTGTATCATGCGAGGTTGGGCCCCCTTGGGCGAGTTCTTCTTCTTCTTCGTACGCTGTCAAACGTCAACCTGCATTTTTTCGAAAAAAGCAGCGGTCATCCTGAGGCTGTCGACACTGCCATAGAGCTTGTCTAGTGTTGCCGCTGGTGACGGCCACATCTGCTTTCTCTGGTCCTCGTATGCCAGGCAGTTTTTCAGCAGATGTTCAGCGGTCATTTTCCCAGTACCACAAGTGCATTCGTCAGTGCCACCTATCTTCAGTTTATTGAATAGGTGGTACCTCAGTCTGTTGTGGCCTGTGCGGAGTCTGAAGACCACGACCTGCTCTCTTCTGTTCAACTGGTAATAGGCATCATTTTTTGTGTAGCCAGTATGTTCTGTTTCCCATTTGGCCATGTATCTGGCTCTAATAAGCCTTTATGACTCTTCGTAGGTCATACTAGTATCTGGTTGTGGTAGTCTTGCACCTTCTTTTGCCATTCTGTCTGCCTCCTCGTTGCCTTGGATGTTACAGTGGGATGGAACCCACTATACCACTACTCTTTTTGGTGCGGACTGCTGGCATAGTTGACAGAGTACTGCTCTTAAATCATTAAGTTCAGTATTTTTCTGGTTTTTTGGTGCTGTGACTACAGCCAGGGCATCTGTAAACAGGACTATCTGGCTTTCATTTCTTTTTGCCTGTCAGCATTGCTTCTACTGCAGCCCTCAGTGTCTCTGCCTCCACTCTGAAATTGCTTGAGTATTTTCCAGTTGCCACTGACAGTGTTATTTTTCTACCATTTGGTAGGTTCAGAAATGCTCCTGCCCCTCCGTTCTGTGTTGTGTTTGTTACAGAACCGTCGGTGAATATGCATGGGTCTAGTCCGTGCTTTGGTAGTTTTTCGTTATGTACCTCACGGTTATGTCTCTTCTTTCTTTTTCAGTCTGGCTGTTCTTGTTTCCAATACCTGGTACATTTTCTACCACCTCTGGAATGATATGCTGCTTCCATGTAGGTTTGCGTACAGTAGGGATGGGCTTTGGTGTTGTTAATGTGTTCATAGGGTTTTCGCTCATCTTTGCTTTGGCTATTTCTGCAAAGTTTCTCCGCTTTAGTTTCCCTTTTCCAAATCTATTTAGTCTCTGATGCATTGGATGGTCTGTCAGTCTTCTGAGTTTCTCTGCTTGCTGCTGGGCTTTGCAGTCTCTTCTGTCGGCCATGGATTGCAGATATGTAACCTTTTTGAGTTCTACAATTGTCGTTGACTTCATGCCTCCTGTTATAACTCTCATGGCTTGGTTTTGAAGTTTTCTAATTTTATCGAAGTTCGCCTTTGCTGCTGTTGTCCATGCCGCAATGCCATACTCGAGAACTGGTCTCACTCTTCCAGTGTACAGTTTCTTTAGTATACTTTCGTCTGCTCCCCAACTTGTGCCAGCAAGTTTCCTCATGATTGCCATTCTTTCTCTGGCTCTCATTCGGTTTCTCTCGATCTGACTTTTCCATGTCATGCGGCGATCAAAGGTGACTCCCAGGTAGTTTGGGTTGTCGTTTAGCCGCAGATATTTGCATTTAAGACTGATTTTGGTGTTCTGGGGTTGAATTGAAAGCGAGAATATTGTACTTGTTGTTTTTTTCCTCATTTATTTTGACCAGCCCTGAGTTCGCCCACTCCTCCAACGATGTTAGAGCCTGCTGCATCCGATTGCTTGCTATGATGAGATTTTTTTCAGAGGTCCACATAGCCAGATCGTCTGCAAACATGGACTCTTCTTGGTATATTCTCTGTGATGTTGTTTAAATACACCAAGAAAAGTGTGGGTGACAGTACTCCCCCTTGGGGTACTCCCTGCTCAAGTGTCACCTTTTTGCTCATCTGCCCTTGTACTTGAACTCTGGCTGTTCTATTTTCGAGGTAGTGGATGATCCATCTGTACATTTCCCCACAAACTTCACTTCTTCGTAGCTTGACTTGTGTTTTTTCTCCTGGTAAGCATCCTCTATTTCCTGGGCTATGAGAGTGATCTGGTCCTCAGTGGATCTGTGCTGTCTAAAGCCTGCTTGCTGTGGAATTAGTATGTGTTTTTCTTCCAGATGCCACATCAGTCTGGTGTTTATCATACACTTCATCAGTTTTCCTACACAGCTCAGTAGACCGATAGGCCTGTATCCATTTGGATCTGTTCTATCTTTTTCTTTCTTTGGTACTGGTATAAGTACAGCGTCTTTCCATGCCTGCGGTACAATTCCCCTTTTCCAGCTTTGGTTCAGGACTGATAGTAACTTCCTCTTTGCTGTTTGGCCCAACCCCATCAGCATTTCGTTTGTTACCCCATCTTTTCCGGGCAATTTTTTTTTCTTTAAAGTTCTCATGGCTTCTTCCATTTCATTCATTGTTAGTTTTGCCATCATGTGCTCCTCTGGTGCCATCTTGATGTTCTCGTGGCTCTTTTGTTCTTCACTAATGTCTGTATGCCTGTCTGTAGGGACATCAATGTGGTTTGCTCTGGCATAATGTTCTATAAAGGCGTTTGCTGCTTTTTTTCCAGTAAGCATGTTGTCGCCCTGCTTGATGGTAATTTGTTTATTTGATGGTGTTTCATCATTCATGGCTCTAACTTCCATAGTTTGTTCCCTTCTTTATCTAAATTGAGGCTTTCTGTTTTCTTTTTCCAGCTGTCTCTTGTTATTTGGTTTAGTGTTCTTTTGTATTTCGCCGTGATAGCCTTGAAGCCGATATTTGCCTCCATAGATTGTTCTCTCTCTGCCAGGTTCCTAGCATTTGAGACTTCGTCTTCCGCTTTCTGCAATTCATCATTCCAATATGGCTTGCAGATTTTTCCTTGCCCCTCTTGAGATGGTTTCGGTTGCTGCTTGCATTATTGCTTTGCTTAGGCTTTCCACCATAGGTTTCATATTGTTATTCCGTGTGTTGATGGTTTCACACAGCCCATCTGTCAGCATTGCAAATCTGTCCCAATCGGCTCATTTATAGTTCCAATGTGGGAGCGGTTTTATTTCCTGTGGGCCTACTTCCATGGGTCTATTTTGTGGGGGTGAGTTCAAATGTCTGTACTTTGTTTTTAGAAATGTTCACCTTCATATTCTTGTATCTCAGAAACTAACAAATACACAACAAAAACAATAACACCAACAAGTTATTTATTCATTTATGTCTCTACACACAACAAAATCATATTTATTGATCCACAAACAGAAAGGTTACATGCTGTCAAAGTAAACAACCATTATGAAATATGAAGTTTTGAAAATTTGTTAGAGTTGGTAAAAACCTTCCTACATAGTGCGTGATAGATGCTGACATTGGCTTCCCCTCCTGCTTAAATAAATTCACTGGGTATATCATCGTATCCTGATGATTTCCCTTTCTTCAAACTTTGGATTGTGGAACGGATCTCTTCTATACTAGGTATCGGCTCTGGATCGGGAGGCATAGGCATTGTGTTGGAGCCATTTCTGGTGTTTTCATACATCTCTCTGCTGTAAGTAAGTAAGCTGCCCATCGCAAGCGAAGATGGCGACATCATCAGACTGCCCTCATCCTGAACATGTAACTTGCTCTGAATTTAGATTATAGTGAAAAAGCAGCTGGACATCAATCTCACTCTGTCGTCCTGAGTTACCTGGAACCAGTGGAAAGACATACAATCAAGACGACTGGAAGTAGCTCAAAATGCAGACATTCAGGTCGTACAATCCGTGAGACAAGGGGGTCACTTGAAACTTATGGAAGTCGATCGTCCACCGTTTCCTTGACGATTTGAGAGGTGAATGTGGGTACATCTCGACAGCAGCAGCCCCTCCACGCACAGAGTAGACGACGCTGCTGCTGACCAGCGCCACATCTGTAGATCTAGGTGAGGGACCATTAAACCATTGATGAGGAGTGATTCCGGTCGTCGCATGCAATGAAAATGGACGCAATTTTCAAGTCAGTCGTGCACACCAACCAAGAACGGTACACAATCCATAGTGACGTCCTATCCAACAACGTGTATTCTATAACACACGAAGAACAGATCGTGCTTTCTTCTAATTTCGATTAAAATTACACACATAGGCTTCCTGTGAATAGCGTAGGACGAACTAGAAAATTATCACCACACAACACTGCGCTCCATACATTAATTGGAACGAACAAACCACATGAAAATCGCAGACCATGAGAGCAGCTGTTGCTTGGTCGCCATCTTGCCGGAACTCTAGAGTAGTCTTTTTATCTCTCCAGTATGTCCTAGCTTTCTGTCAGTGCATTGCCATCATTATCGTTTATGACATGCAATGCCGTTTTGAATTCACCTGTTAGTACCATTAGGTACTTGACACAAAATGGGCTTAATTAGAAAGAAGGTCACTGTGTTTGTTTCTCATGGAGTACCTAACTATGATTCAAATTAGGGAAGACAACACAGTGAGGAAAGAAAAAATGTCATCGAGCCTCATTAAGTTAAATCCTTCAACACTTCATTACCTACAACAGTCTCTACCATTTACTGTCAACAGAGGACTAGAATACGTTATTCGCATACAATATTTTTACTGACCAGTATGGGGTTCCAATGAAAGTGTCCCTCCGTTGCTGAGTCTTTGTATTCTTTGCAGAAACTCCAAAATCAGCTGAAGAGAAGCAACAAGAATTAAAAATTATAACCCTGAAACTGAGTTTGTTTTGAGCAAAATTGTTTTCATAAGTAATGAACAGTTATCAGTAATGAGTTCGACAAACTGGATCCTGAGGTCTGACAATGTAGAGAAAAGGAAGGAACTCCACTGTTTTGAAATGTCTAGTGTAAAAGTGCCCTAACATGTATAAGCAAATGTTACTAAGAAGTTTTGTGCTTGCACTTGGTGTCTCCCCTAAGAAACCCCCAAAACAACCACTGATTAGTCTCTCATAAAATAAACCACCTAAGAAACCACTAACGTCACTCCTGATTTCAGTTTATCATCTAAGAAACCACTAATGATTACGCTCATCAAAGTTAACAAAGAAACTACCTCTGATTTCTTTTTCTTATCCAAGAAACAACCAGTCACAACTGTTTACAGGCTCTCATCTAAGAAACCACATAAAACCAACAACTGATTACAGCCTCTCACCTTAGAAACCACATAAAACCAACCTGCTTACAGCTTCTCATCTGAGAAACCACCAAAAACTGCTTACAGCCTCTCAGCTAAGAAACCACCAAAAACGAACAACTGCTCAGTGGAAGCCAAGGGCTCAGTGGAACCCTTAAGGTTGAAAACTCAAGGGATCAGTGGAACTCTTAAGGTTGAAAACTCAAGGGCTCAGTGAAATCCACGAGCTCAGTGGAATCCATGGGCCTAGTGGAACTTTTAAGGTTAAGAACTCAAGGGCTGAGTGAAATTCTTACGGTTGAGAATTCAAGGAATCAGCTGAACTCAAGGACTCAGTGGAACTCAAGGGCTCAGCATAATCCAGCTTGAGAAACCCTGCTCAACTTTTTTCTGAAATAAAACCCAGAGAAATCCTTAGTGACATTATTTGTACAGTGCCCAGACCACTTACCTAACTTGACCTCACCATCCAATGTTAGTAAAACATTGCCAGCCTTGATGTCCCTGTGGATAACCCTGTGCTCGTGCAGAAAAGCCAAGCCCACACACATCTCGTGGGCAACATAACGAATCATGGGCTCGGTCAGAGGCTTCTCAAGGTCCACCATGATTGAATCCAGAGCCCCTCCTCCACAAAACTCGATAAACATCTGTGACAAGAGATATGGATTACACATTCAAGGTTTCAGCTTCAATTTGCACAATGTAAAAATTATAGCCGTTCAATATATTGACCGGGGGTGGGGGTGTGGTTGTACAAACTGCAGTCGATGTTTAGCAGTAGCAAGTACAAAACTGGTGGTTTATATTTAATATAGGTGTTTAATTAGTAATCAATGTTTGACACTAACAGGTAGATATGTAATAGCATAAGTATTTGGTAGCCAAACTATAACCCAACAGGTATATATGTGTGTGTGTGTATGTATATATATATATATATATATATACCCTGAGAAATCAGGGATTTGCATAAAAATATGCTCAACTGAAAGAGGAGATAAACAGCGAATGCACAACGGATGTTACCCTCTTCTATAGATCGATTACCATACTGATGCAACATGGCGTCCATCAGTGTGATGTCTCCAAAGCTCATCACAACGGCCCTTGAGGAGGTCTTTCAAAACCTGGACTGGGGAGATAGAGGCATAAAACATACATGGAGAAATGTTTTCTCTTCTCAGGTTCGCTGATGACAGACATCCTCAGCTACAGCGTCAGAGAAACAGAGAAATGTTTGAAAGAGCTCAGCAGACCAAGCGCCGGAGTTGGCCCACAAATCAACGAAAGAAAACACAGTTCATGTTCAAAGCCTTCAGTGCCCAAAAGGAGAAATGTGCCTTGAAGACTGTCCCGCCAAAAACGTAAATTTGTATTTCTACTTGGGCCAAAAGATCACAAACTCCCATTTAGTAAATCAGGAGATCTTGCGGAGAATAACAGCGAGCTGGCTCAGCTTCAACTGTATTAAACCCATACTGCAACATATGCGAAACGACAGTGCTTGGGCTCACACCTTCAACAGTGTGGTTACTCCAGCCATGATATATGGTTGCAAGGTGTGAAACCTACAGAAAGCTGATGTAGATAGACTCTGCATTGTCCAACGAGCGATGGAGCAAAGAATGTTGTAGATCTCCCTTCGAGACAAAGTCCGCAATGCAGAGATTAGATATCGAGCTTACTTCACTGACATCATAGATGTCGCGCTGTTATAAAAATACAAATGGGCCAGCTATGTGGTGCGCATGCCGAACAACAGATGGACACGAAGAGTGACGTCCTGGTGATTCTACTTCAGACTCCCCTCAAACTATCGAGGTGGAGAGATGGCCTGAAGGATACTCTAGGTCCAACATGGTACACCAAGGTATAAAAGCTAAATGAGTTTACTCAACATTTGGCTACTTGGCATCAGACACACATGTCTGATTGAATACCAGGATTTATAGAACACATGTTTCAAGAAACAAAGGAAATTCAGAGGTAATGAAATTAATAGATCAGCTGTTAACACCTTTTTCCTATTGTGCAGGTCACTGGTGTATACTATTGACATCTTTTGAGTGGTGTCTAGTTGACTGAGCCATATAGGTAGACCCATGGCGATAGAGTCGAGCCATCGCCTTTAACCTTTCAGTATTAAACATTGGTGTCAACTGTTGACATCCTTTTTGTGATGTGTAGGTCAACTGTTGACATCTTTTTCTGGTGTCTAGTAGGTCAACTGTTGACATCCTTTTTGAGGTCTGTAGTAGTTCAACTGTTGATATCCTTTTTGTGATGTGCAGTAGGTCAACTGTTGACATCTTTTTTGTGGTGTAGTAGGTCAAATGTTAACATTTTTTTGTTGGTGTTTAGTAGGTCGTTGACACCTTGTTTGTTGTGTCTAACCTAACTTAACATTTTTATACTGGTTTAGAAGACTCTGCAGAGTCTGTAAACAACCAGTTTCTTTTACATTTCCTTTCTCTAAAAGTCCCTGCCTCCACTACTTCCTGTGGCAATGCATTCCAAGCATTCACCACTCTCTGACTAAACAAATATGTCCTAATATCTAATCTGGACCTTTCTTTAGTTAATTTGTAGCTATGCCCTCTTGTTCTTGTAGGTGGTTGTATTTTGAAAAACTTGTTATAGCATAATTTATGTTCCTTTATTAATCTTATATACCTGGTTTGTCACCTCGAATTCTTCTCTTTTCTAGACACTATAGGCCGGTTTTTCAGAGCCTTCCTCATAGCTGTAATTCTGGAATCCCACTATCAGCTTTGTCGCTCTTTTTTGTATTCTTTCCAGAATGCTTATATCCCTTCTACGATAAGGACTGCACACCAGCACACAGTACTCCAATCTAGATCTAACTAATGCTTTATACAGTTTGACTATTACTGTTGACACCTTATTTTTTCGTGTCTAGTTGGTCCACTATTGACATATTTTTTTTTATGGTGGTTAATAGACCAACTGTTGGCACTTTATTTTGTGGTCTTTATTGCAGTGAGGCTCATTGACCACATCAAGGCATGTGATTTGAATCTGTATTAACTATTACTGTACTTTACTTTCTGTTATCAGCTGTGTGTTTTCCAATGCTTTAATATACATATTTTGGCAGTCATTTCTTCTTCTTCTTCTGCGTACAGTCAGACAGTAACCATTATTTTTTCGAAAAAAGCGGCGGTCATCCTGAGGCTCTCGCTACTGCCATAGAGCTTGTCTTGCAGTTCCACTGGTAATGGCCACATCTGCTCTCTCTGATCCTCGTATGTCGGGCAGTTCTGCAGCAGATGTTCAGTGGTCATTTTACCAGTACCGCACGGGCATTCGTCGGTACACCCTATCTTCAATTTGTTGAATAGGTGGTACCTCAGTCTGTTGTGGCCAGTGCGAAGTCTGAAGACAACGACCTGCTCTCTTCGGTTCAACTGGTAATAGGCATCGTTTTTGGTGTAACCAGTATGTTCGGTTTCCCATTTGGTCATGTATCTGGCTTTGATAAGGCGTTTTGACTCTTCGTACGTCATACTGGTATCTGTTTGTGGTAGTCTTGCACCTTCTTTTGCCAGTCTGTCTGCCTCCTCGTTGCCTTGGATGTTGCAGTGTGACGGAACCCACTGTACCACTACCCTTTTTGGTGCGGACTGCTGGCACAGTTTGCAGAGTGCTGCTCTTAAGTCATTAAGCTCAGTGTTTTTCTGGCTTTTTAGCGCTGTGACTACGGCGAGAGCATCTGTCAGCAGGACTATATGGCTCTCATTTTCACTGTGTGTCACCATCTCTTCCACTGCCGCCCTCAGTGCCTCTGCCTCCGCTCTGAAATTGCTTGTGTACTTACCAGTAGCGAATGACAGTGTTATTTTTCTGCCATTTGGTAGGTTCAGGAATGCTCCTGCCCCTCCGTTCTGTGTAGTGTTTGTTACAGAACCGTCGGTGTATGCATGGGTCCAGTCCATGCTTGGGTAGCTTTTCGTTATGAAGCTTAGGGTAGTGTCTCTCCTTTCTTTTTCAGTCTGGCAGTTTTTGTTTGCAATACCTGGTATATTTTCTACCACCTCTGGAAATATATCCTGCCTCCAGGTAGGTTTTCGTACAGAAGTGATGGGTTTTGGTGTTGTTAGTGTGTTTATGGGATCTTCGTGCATCTTTGCTTTGGCTATTTCTGCAAAGTTTCTCCGCTTTAGTTTCCCATTTCCCAAATTGTTTAGTCTCTGGTACATTGGATGGTCCGTCAGTCTTCGGAGTTTGTCTGACTGCAGCTGGGCTCTGCAGTCTCTTCTATCGGTCATGGATTGCAGTTTTGTAATCTTTTCAAGTTCTACAATTGGCGTTGACTTCATGCCACCTGTTATAATTCTCATGGCTTGGTTTTGAAGTTTGGCAGTCATTTGAACTACTTTATTTAACATTAAAACAATAGTGTATTTGCATGAACACATTTTTACAACTTTTCTTACCCATAGTTTGCTATCAAAGAAAAAAGCCTCATGCAGACCAACAATATTCTCATGAGGACATTCTGCTAGAATATTGATTTCAACAGCAAAGTCTTCCAAGTCCTCCTCAGATTTGATCTCAACTTGTTTAAGGGCAGCAAATTCATTTGTCGCTTTGTTCTTTGCCTGGAAAATAAATCAATGTAACCAACAATTACCACCCTATATATATATATATAGTATATACGAGGCATGTTCAAATGAAACTGGACCTAACTGCACCAAGTGAACATACATACAATGTGCATGATGACGTCACTTCTGATGTAAACAGCGCATATGAACCGTCAAGTTTGCAAAATGTTATTATCCTCCGACTCATAGTTTCCCCAGCAGACCATTGAAAACATGGTGAGTGTGATACAGAATCCATCCATGGTTGATCAGCGAGCGGTGATTCGGTTTCTAACATCTGAAGGATGTCGATCAGATGACATTTATCGCAGAACGCAGGCAGTGTATGGTGACAAAAGTGCAGCGAACGTAAGCTCCACCCAAATTGCTGCATCCATTTTGGTGATGGCATCTTCTGACGCAACAATATGCGCATGACCTGGTCTCGGAAGATCTTTTACTAACTCATGTGTTCTTTAAACATCGTTGTTCAGTTCTTCACTGTTGTCTTCAACACACTTTTGTCACCATACACTGCCCACATTCTGGTTGACATCCTTCAGCTGTGAAGAAACCGAATCACAGATCGCTGATCAACTCTGGATGGATTCAATTTCACACCTGCCATTTTTTTAACGGTCTGCCGAGGAAACTATGAGTCTGCGGATAATTAAATTTTGCAGGCTTGATTGTTGGTATGTGCTATTTACAACTGAAGTGACGTCATCATGCGCATCATACGTTTGTTCACTCGGTACAATTAGGTCTGGTTTCATTTGAACACGCCTCATAGTATATAGTTGTTGTCTACTTCATTGACTGCTGTAGACAACTGAGACCTAGTCAACTATAGTCTTGTCAGTACTATAAGTATTTTCTCTACACATCCCATTCTCATGCAGGTATCATGAGGAAATTCTATGAAAATCATCCAGCATCCTCAATAACACACATCTCAAGGGGCAGCGAATTTGCAAGTAAACAACATAGGGTGGAGGCAGAAGAAGTCGTATGCAGCCGGGTGGAACTAGTGAAACCTTCATCCCTGATCAGTACTGGCCAATGACAACCTCAGGTCCATCAGCACAGATCCCCACAGAGCTAGCATGGCTGCACTGGGGTGTTTTCATGTATGAACATCCATGCTGGTCACTTTGTGACGAAACTATATGACTGGAATGTAACACTCTGCGGAGACTTCTAGGGTCGCTGTGATCGAGAGGTCAGGCACTCGCCTCCCAAAATGATGAACAGAAACTGTGAACTGAATGTAACCAGGAGGATTTCATGTTTAGCAGGCTAGGCTCGAGCAGATAAATTGCTTCGCTGCGTTGGGACAAGTGCTATGAAGGGTGGTTAACAAATGTGCGAGTCCAACTTAATAGATTCAAACACTACAGCTAAGTAGATCCGCAGTCTGTTAGGTGTCAATAGATGCTGCTCTTAACAAACCACCTAACCATGGCCAGTGTTATGCCATGTCAAACAGTTAGCCGCCTCTAATGACATGTTCTCTGTGAGACAGTGGTGCTATTCTTGTCTTTGTCATACACAAAGACCCTGGCAGACCACTCGGGACATAAAGACAAATAACAAATACTGACATTCAGAATAAAGTCTGCTCAGCTGTTTACTCTTCAGTATTCAATGCCAGGTCTGAGGAATGTCTATGCTTCAAGTTAATGAGGAGTACCACATCAAATACTAGTCATTGTTGGAGGGTCCAGCAGTAGCTGCCTTCTCTCTGTCTGTGATGAGTCCAGCAGTAGCTGCCTTCTCTGTCTGTGATGAGTCTAACAGTAGCAGTCTTTTCTGTCTGTGATGAGTCTAATGGTAGATGTTTTCTGTGTCTGTGATGAATCTAACAGTAGCAGTCTTTTATGTCTGTGATGAGTCTAACAGTAGCAGTGTTTTCTGTCTGTGATGAGTCTAATGGTAGATGTTTTCTGTGTCTGTGATGAATCTAACAGTAGCAGTCTTTCTGTCTGTCATTGATGAGTGTAACAGCAGTGGTCTTCTTTCTGTCTGTGGTGTGTCCCTGCCTTGTAAAGGTGGATGGCATGTCAGCATTTCTAAGTTATAATGACTTCCATTCCTCGTAGATTTGCAGACTCCAACTTTCAGAGAGTCAAATAGCTGTACTCGACCTGGTATATTAAAGAACGATATGACTTGATTTTATGTACCCAGTCAGTTTTGATCCTGGAGACATGCACTCAATACATATATGAGGTACGATCAAAAAGTATTCCGATTTGCATCACAATTCTGGAACTGCGGGATAGAGCATGAAGTTACTAGACACAGGTTGGTCTCTGAACCTAATCTGCAAGCAGCCTGAGCCATGTCTTTGTGGAAATAAAAATTGATCAACGAATTTGTATCAGATTTTGTCAAAAACTTGGTTAACCATGTAAAGATATAAACCTTTTCACGTCGTGGTCACAACCATTTTGACACACTCTGCTTTCATTTTTTGTTTATGAATGACTGAGCAGAGAGACCATAGAAACATTTTTTCATGTTGAATTCGTCACGCCCATCTACAAAGGTTTCTAGTCTGTTAAATTATTATATATGTTAGATTGCAAATGGATTTTACATGATTTATCTTCTTATTACGCAGATTGGAGCCAGCCCATTTTTTGAGAAAGGTGAAGTAAGTTGTTGTAAAAGATTTTTTATGAGGTAGATCTCTTTATTTTGATGTAATTAATACATTTGAAGGGGAAACCAACAGTTGTGCTGATATTATAAACACAGTATCGACACTTTGTTGTGATTTCAATGGATTTTTAGAGAAGTGACGGTCTATATGGGCAAGTTCAAATGTTTGTGCTTTGTTTTTATACATTCTCACCTTTATCTCCTTGTATCTCAGAAACTAACAAACACACAACAAAAACAATAACACCAATGCTTTATTTATTTATGTCTCTGCACAGAAGAAATCATATTTATTGATCAACAAATAGAAAGGTTACAGGTTGTCAAAGTCAACAACCATAGTGAAATATGAAGTTTTGTGAATAATTATGAACACATTTCTGAGTGGCGTAAGCATTTTAAGATGTTTGTGACAGTTTTGTTGAGAGTGATGAACGGTCAAGGACAGGGCTGCAGCAAAGTCAAGATGAAGCAGTTGGTGTTTTTTTTATCCAGTCAAGAGGGAAGTGTGTATCCCGAATATGCTCAATCAGACCAGAAAAGCAAAAAAGGAGTACCGTCATTACTGAAACTACCTAACATAAACATGTTCAGAAGAAGAAAGGTGACGAGCAGTATATACATGCCAACTCACTGTAACCAGTGTGAAACGTGGACTAACACAATCTCTAGAAAGATCATGATATGTGAGATGAGGTTGAGATGCCTTTGCAAAACAATCAACGTATCTAGGAGTTAGAGAATGAGCAATGAAGAGGTGTGAAACATCGCTGAAGCAAGACCCTGCACTGAATAAATTGATGAGAAGAAAATCTAGTTGTTCAGCCGCCTAACCAACTACCCTTATGCGCTAATTACGCACGAGTTGGTTTTCCAAAACGTGGCAGACCGAGAACTAGATGGATAGGAAATGTTGCGGATATTCTAAATCGTCATGGGATGACGACTATTTCGGAGATGCGTCTGGCCCTGGACAGAAAACTACGGCTCCCCACAATGTATCACAGTACAAGTGGATAAGACAAGACTGTCGAGCTTTGTGGCATTTCTTCTTCTTCATAGTTCGTCTTCAGGCCTCGACTTCGATGACTCTAACGAAGGCAGCAGTCGACTTGAGGCTCTGTGCACTTTCGTACAGCTTCTCATGGAAGGACACTGGCTTTGCAAATGCTACTTCTTTTGTCGAGATACAGTGGGCAGGACTGCAAAATGTGTTCTACTGTCATGGGGACTGTGCCACAGGTACAAAGGTACGTAGTGCCAATCTTGAACTTATTGCACAGATGACATCTCAGTCTGTTGTGTCCTGTGCATAGCCGGAAAATGATCACCTGGTCTCGCCTGAGAGTTGATGGTAGACATCATTTTCTATGTGGCCAGGGTAGTCTTTTTTTCCAGTTTGTACTGTGATGGCTGTTTTTATCTCATTGTATGTGATTTCTGTTTCACTCAGCTGCAGCATTCCTCTCTTTCTGACGAGTCTGTCCGCCTCCTTGTTGCAGTGAGCTGTATCCACTGGACTATGCTTTTTTTGAAGCATGGGCACAGACGTTCGAGAGTCTGCCAGAGTGCCACGTTCATTTTATGCTGGTTTTTGAGAGCCGTTTTTGTGGCACTTGGGGGGCATATTTCATTGCGCTAAAGCCGGCATTGCACGAGAGTGACGAGTGCCATCCCAGTTATGACAGCGCGCCTGGATATGCATCACAACTTGTGCAGTAGTTCGTTGTAAGCCCCCCATTCCACAGATCAATCAACCAGATATCGCTCCCTACAACTTTTTTCTCTTCCAAAAAATCAAATATGCTACTTGAAAGGAAAAACATTTAAGGATGTTGAGAAGATACAGCAGAATATCATGACACAGCTGTACGCTATTTCAGAAGATTACTTCAAAAACATGATTCAAGTAGTGAATCAGCTTTGAGCTAAATGCTTGTGAGGAGGTGGTGGTGGTAGGAAAGGGGGGGGGCGCTACTTTGAAGGTAAACTTCATCATCATTATCAAGCGCGGTCTCCGAAATCATGTTTGACGGTAATGGATCTCCAGCTGTCTTTGTCTCACGCCAGGCTGGTACATGCAGTCAAACTGTGTCCCGACCACATCCTGATGTTGTCTGTCCATCTGTACCTCTCTTGCCCTCTACTATGCTCCCCTTCCCCTACAAAAATAACCTTTAGTAGACTGTCATGGCGCTTGACATGGCCAAAACATTTTATTTTTCTGCTTTTTATTTCCTTCAGAAGCATCTGTTTGACATGGAGTTGTTCCAGAACCTCACTTTTGGTTTTCCTATCTTTCCAAGAATTCTGAATACCCACATTTCAAAAGCCTAAATACACTTCTACATTTACTTTGTCAGCGTCCAGGTTTCTACTCCACAAGTCAAAAAATGACAGCATTGATAAACTTGATACAGATGGGCAGATAAAAATATACACAGACCGAGACATTGTAGACTCAAAGCCCACCCACCTCTACAAAATGTGTTTTAGAGACACCGCCCTGTGTGATTGCAGAGCACCCAAGCAAACACCAGAACATATCCTACAGGACTGCTAGACTTATACAGACCAAAGAGAGACAGTCTGGCCCATGGGAGTGACCATACTTGAAAAGCTGCGGGGGACAGGAAAATACATGAAATGCAGTCTCTTACGTGAACCTCGCCGAACTAGAAGCACAGCATCAGTTGATCGAAGAAGAGACCATTACTTATAGTAACATAATCATTAAACCAAGCTTCACAATTTGAATAATCAAATATAAATATGACATTTTAAAAGCTGAAGAAAGTAATCTGCAATATTTTCAGTCAAGATTTACAATAATAAACACATACAATTTCCACCAGCTAAGGAGTGTCGTATGAACCAGAATACCATTTGTCAAGCAAGACATCCCATTCAAGAAAAATAAGGACAGACCATCTATGAAGGAAAAACCATAAATGATCAGGTATCCAAGCTGCTATTCATTCATAAAAATATATATGTCAACCTTTCTCAAAGCTATCTTACACCAGATGTTCTACAGCTTAGACCGAACAACCTCAAAAACAGTTCTGAATAGGAAGAGTTGTTGTTTTGAATGACCACAATAAGTAAGTTTACTAGTTGTGTGCCCTGAAAAGGACATTAAGTGGCGGGTTGCAGTAGCTTTCCTCACATCCCAAGCACGCTGATGAAGGTGGACCGAGGTCCTTCAGGCGGTTGTGCTATGCTTAGCTTCATCTGCGTGCCGCCGACTACTACGGGGATCACGCCGATCCCTCACCCCCCATTTGCCAGGCTGCCATGAAAACAGCCCATTCCCAGGGAGGGCTACTAGGAAGCCAAGGTGATTGTCTTGGCCAGTATATTTTGCCTGACCCTGACTAACCCATCTGATCAGTATGTTGTGCCTGACCAGACGTTAGTCTTCTTCCCCTTGAGTAGGGGTAAATCCTTGCTATCAAAGAGGTACTATTCTATCAAAATCTGCCTGTGGTTAAAAGAAGGATATGTCACCAACATCCGAACATTTTTTTACCTTATTGACACTAGAACAATTTTTCAGAGACCATAAGGTTGAACAATTATTCAGAGACCATATGACAAACACAAACCATCTATATGTGACGACCATCATCTGGAAAAAATTATGGACATATATAGGACATGTCCTTAGAATGAACAACAACTGTCTTCTATTGCAAGCACTCCCATGGACACAAAGGGACATTTGGAAAAGAGGGAGACCCAAGGAAACACTCAGAAGAACATTAATCCGAGAGGGCTCAACTATGGGCCTCAGCACAATACAAGATCTAAAAACAGTGGTGTCACATGGTTCCAAATGGAAATAATTTGTTGCTGTCTTATGCGCAGTATTTGGCACGCAAAGAACATAGATAGATTGATACGACAGAACAAGATTGTATGAAGCTACTCACGCTGAGTTAACATTTTACAATGTTTGTTTGATAGCAGATTACAGTGGCTCTTTTGGCATTTTGTTGCATACTTAAGAAGGTGATCCTGCCTCCCCCCCCCCCCCTGATTAGTGCAATGCAAGACTCTTCAGTAAGCTCACCACTGTGGGGATTACAGTGTTGATCCACACTTAGCTGGCTATAGACTACTGTGACACAGCCTGCTACCAGGAGTACAAACAAGGACATGGTAGCCAGGATGCAGCAGTGTGCTGCAGCAGCCAGTAAACCACACCCTATTCTGCCTCCACATGGCGGGCCTGGAAGCAGTCTGGACTAATCCCTTGTGCAATTTGGCAAACGGATAGGGACCGCAATAGGAAGGCAAATCAGGTACTCAAAAAAGCTAGCTGAAATCAGATGTGTCAGAAAGCAAGGTGCAGATATCACAGCTTCGTTGTACACAAAGACCTTCTCAAGATGAGCAAGACAAAGAAGAACATGAGGTGGAGGGTCTTGATCAGCATGTTTCACCAGACCTTAATTACTCATCTCTCCCTATAAAACCAGCAATTCATAGAAATTATGCTAAAACAACAGTTCAAAAGTACATTAACATAAGAATAATTCACAGAATTGAAGTGGAGGATTCTGTATACTGATTTACATATTGAAACTCGGAAGGAAGACTAACGTCTGGTTGGGTAAAATATACTTATCAGACATGTCAGTCAAGGTGAGGCAAAACATACTGGCCAAGACCTTCACCTTGGATTCCTCACAGCCCTTCCTGGAAACGGGCTGTTTTCATGGCAGCCTGGCAAATGGGGGGTGAGGGATCGACGTGGTACCCGTAGTAGTGAGCAACACGAAGATGAAACCAAACATGGTACAAACGCCTGGAGGTCGCCGGTCCACCTTCATTGGCACGCTCGGGATATGAGGACAACCAGCCACTTAACTTCCTTTTTAGGGCGCACAAAAGAGTAATCCTACTCATTGTGGGCATTCAACAGCAACAATAATGTTGAGACTGTCAGACCCATGCTGAACGCGCCTTTTATAATTTGATTTGTAGGATGCAGTAATTCTCAATTTTCCTAGCTGGGATTCACATGGGAACAATGACCTACAGTTGTTATCAATGATCCCTTGGCCTATTTGGCTTTCTTATCAAGTTTGGTTTCCCGAATAACAAAACAAACAGGTGCTAAACTGATAAATTAATGTGATAAATGTCCACAATGCTTTAATAGCATTCAAAAGAGTCTGAATAGCAGTGGTAGTTGTGGTTATCCCATAGCTGCTGAGCATGCCTGCTCTTGGCAGTGCAATGCCATTCTTATACAGTTGTTTCACTGCTCTGTACATTGTGTTGGCAATTGCCTGCAGTGCTTGTAAGAATCTTTTCCTCATGTCCGCAAGCGTCTTGCACTCAATGAGTAGGTGTTGAACTGTTTCATCAAGAAAGATGAGAGCAATGCCTGCACAAGAGCAGGTGCTAAGGATTGATGCAGTTCAAGTGACTATTGACTCTGGTATTATCCTGTTCGGAACTGAATGATGAGACTTTGATCTATTCTATGTAGTTTATTTATGTCATCGTTTCTTTTTGGCTGTGATATTTCGCTAAATACACTGCGACCTGTTGTTCATGTTGCCCACCTGTTCATCCAGATTTCCAGAGTTTTATTCTTAATAATACGTTTTACTGTATGGTTACTGCATGGTCTATCCAATTGTTGTTTCGAGGCTCCTTTTTTTGTCAATCTGTTCACTAGTAGCCCACTATGTCCAGGGATCCATTGCCTAGTGATATTTATCCCGTGGGCAGTGATAATGTTGTTGATCCCACCAAGAATATCTCCGTTTCTTTGTATGGAGGTTCTTCAGTGCCTCCAGAACCGACTTGGAGTCTCTAAAAATCACTAAATCCATTGGCAACAAATCGCCCAAGACAAGCTTTTGGTGCAAAATCTCAACTGCTGTTTTTATAGCCTCGTCCTCCACTTCATTTTAACAGTTTTCGCCGCATGAATCACAAAATTCGTTTATGGACCTATCCAGGTATTTCAAATGGATACCATACCCTACTCTTTGGGAGGCAGAAGTCTCCAGCAAAACACCCAATATTTCAATGCCAGTAGCAGTGGTTAAGGTTCTTGCTTTTCTAGTTTTTATGGCAATGGCCCCTGTCTCAACATACTACCTTTCCTTGCAACCAAGCTGTAAATTGGTAACTGACTTAGGGACAGCAAGACAGTAAGTAAAATAGGCAAACATTTTATTTTTTAAACTGGCATCGGTACTTGCGTTTTAATTCACCCCAAACAGAGTTCACATCATCCGTATTTGACAGCTGAAGATTGTTGCGGGACATTCCATTTTGGGTTAATGGGAGGGTAGGTCAATGTTTTATTTTAAATAAATCAGTTAAAATTTGATAAAAATAGATGTGTAGAAAAGATGGTTATATTCAGTTTTGCAACCAATTTCTGGAAGAATGTAGGGCCTTAAACAGGAGCAGAAGGAAATTTCCTAGCAGGCAGATTGAAATAATTGGACGACCAAACATCACCCTTTTAATTCTTGAGGTGGCCTGAAATGAACAATGTTGGCAAGAATGGGGGTGAAATCGTTCAAACCATTTAATTTGATGCGTTAACTCCACATGAACTCACACATGTACAAATTATTTTTGCGCATTTTTCTCTCCTTTGTCAATTTCCAAGAATCTCCAATGTGCTCCTGTGGTAGGGTCAACTTTTAGGGTCAACAAAGTTGACCAAGTCATTTACTATTATATATTATTTACTATTAAATCTAGGCACAATGTTTGGCACCCTCAATAGTTAAAGTTTACTAATCTGAGACATCACTACCCCCAAATTTGGTGCTAAAAATAGATTTCCGATAATGGGAAAAATATTTTGTTTGCGGTGAATTAAGACACAAGTAACCTAACATCTAGTCAAATGAAGTCTCTAACACTTGCCCTCAATGGCTCTTCAGTCTTCTTACAACATGCCTGGAAGGTGCGTGTGTCAATGTCTCTTTTCTTTCCTCTCAAGAGAAAAATGGCATTTGTTTTTCGTCACTGAGAAACATGAAATGCTAGCTGCCACTGAACTGCAGACTCATTTTTTTTTTATGTGCGTTGTAACTGTCAGTGTCACTTTGACTTAGATCTAAGTGTACTAGTACAATCTAGCTAGGGATAGGCGTACTACTACTAGTAATAATAGTAATACTAGTTTAGTAATACTAAGTAGCTAACTTAAACTAAGAAGTAATAGCAAGGTGAAACATTAGTAATAGTAGACTATCCTTTGCCATCATAAATAATAAATTAACATTATAGACATAACATAATTATCCTAGCACCTACCTTGTACACAGCCCCAAAAGCACCTTCCCCAATTTCCTCGATAACCTCCCAAAACTGCAATGGGTCTATATCCTTCTTGATATGCTCATTCCATTGTCCCTTTTTCTTCACTTGCGAGTCATCTGAACCAAACTTGAACAGCTTCTTGAAGCTGCTAAGAAAAGACATTTTGGTGTGTTTATCTTTGGTCCACAATCATTTAAATAACTCCCTGGCTATTACTGAATTCTCAGTATCCGATATGTGGGCATGTATTTGTATATATAAACTGTTTACACTTCCTACTGGGCTACCTCTCCCGGACACTGGCCGCTAGCAGCAGGTCACACGCAGCCAGCAATCGCTGCAATGTCAGTGCAGTGACAAATGTAATTATTATAAGAAATATATTCACAACTGTGCACTTGATTCACATTTCAGTTATAATCCTATTCATATAAATATATGTTTCGGTACTTTATTAATCGACAGCGCTGTAGTTTTGCATAGTTTCCATTATATGTGATGTCCAAGATTTCTTATACTCTTCGGCTTCACAATATGATCGCCATTTTGATTGTTGGGACCTGCGTCGCAGGTTTGCCAGATCATATTGTCGATAAAAGGCTAAACACTCCTGAAAAATCCTAATAGAGGCCAAAAACATAGCCACACTCAATAATCTATTCAATAGCCAGTGGAAAAACAAATTGTGATAATGTAAATTCCTGACAAACACTAGTTCGTATCTGAAAAGGATCAAAATGCTTACCTTAACGTAGAATTATACATTTTATCTATACAGCATTTCTGAATTTGTGTAAATGTGTATGCATATTTGTCTGAAAGCGGCATTACTCGCGAACGGAACGAAATATCGAGAGGACATTTTTGCTGAACATTATTTGGACAATTTCTAGATAGCTGTGAGGTATTTCAAGTCGCTAATGTCGTTCCCTTCACGAGTTATACAAATATGATTACTTGGTTGCATGAAGAGGGTTATTTTCCAGCAAATAATGGCACAACGAACTGTTTGTTCTTTATACAACCGGTCAAACAATGTAAACGAAGACGTGAGGAGATAGGTGTGGAGTAGACGGGCAGTGAGGAGAGGTGGATGAGGACCGTTTTAGAGGGAGAAGAGATGGATTGGGGGCAGGTTTAGAGGCAGAAGAGATGAATTGAGGGCAGGTTTAGAAGCCGAGGTGATGGATAAGAGCGAGTTTAGAGGCAGAAGAGATGGACTGAGGGCAGGTTTAAAGACAGAAGAGATGGATTGAGGGCACGTTTAGAGGCAGAAGAGATGAATTGAGGGCATGTTTAGAGGCAGAAGAGATGAATTGAGGGCAGGTTTAGAAGCCGAAGTGATGGATAAGAGCGAGTTTAGAGGCAGAAGAGATGGACCGAGGGCAGGTTTAAAGACAGAAGAGATGGATTGATGACAGGTTTAGAGGCAGAAGAGATGAATTGAGGGCATGTTTAGAGGCAGAAGTGATGGATTGATGACCGGTTTAGAAGCGGAAGTGATGGATGAGGGCAGGTTTAAAGACAGAAGAGATGAATTGATGACAGGTCTAGAGGCAGAAGAGATGGGTTGATGACCGGTTTAGAAGCGGAAGTGATGGATGAGGGCAGGTTTAGAGGCAGAAGAGATGGATGAGGACATGTTTAGGCGGAAGATGGATTTATGACCGGTTTAGAGGCGGAAGAGATGTACTGAGGACATGTTTAGAGGCAGAAAAGATGGATGAGGATATGTTTAAAGGCAGAAGAGATGGATGAGGGCAGGTTTAGAGGCAGAAGAGATGGATGAGGATATGTTTAGAGGCAGAAGAGATTAATCAACGGCAGATTTAGAGGCGGAACTGATGAACGGAGAGGGGATAGGCTGCTGGGGAAGAGTTTGATGTGGACCTGTTTGAGGTCATTGCACTTACCCAATGGGCAGCCAATTTACAAGTAAGTGATAGGTGGTAAAGGCAGATAGAGCGGTGCAGCAGCCAGGCAAAAGTAGTGAAACCAACAACTCTGCTCAAGCCTGGTTCCCCCTGATCAAGAAAGAAATGACCTATGTCAACCCCAGATCCAATAGTCCAGACCCCTCCAGAGCCAGTATGAGCATGCAGGTACGACTTCGAGACATGCAAATCATCTGCTGGCCTCCTTGTAACGAAACTGCAAGACTGCAGTGATAGATTGGTTGTCTACAGACTCTGAAGTCTTCTAAACCAGTTTAAAGATGTTAAGTTGAGAACAGATGTATGGGTGAATCTGTTGATTGACTTACATAACTATCACGAACAATGCCAGGCAATACAGGTATTATCAACCCCATGATCATGTAAGCCTAGAGAAGGTAAACTCTGACTGTAACCCCGAGTAGACGAAGCTCGTTAGCCTGTTCAGGCAGTTCGCCTAGAAGAGGAGGAACTCTGATTTTAAATCCACAAGTCCCAGAGATCGCAGGCTAATCACAGGGTGTCACACGCATAGTCTGCTTAGACTGAGACACCTATGAATGTATGAATGAATGAATAATCATATAACATGTCCTTTACAGAACGTCGCTCCCATTATATGTCGTCTGAAAGAAACTCGATCTCTTACAAAATCACCAACCCATGCATTCCTTGACATCGAAGTAATATCGCCTTCTTGGTCTGTCTTTGCCTCTCTTGCCCTGCATCATGTCTTCCATTATCATTCTTTCTATGCCGTTGTGTCTTTTAATGTGGCTACAGTATTTTTATTTCTGTTAATGATGGAATTTATGAACTAGTTCTCCTATAAGCCCAACTCTTGTCAAATGTCTGCATTCATCTATTTTTCAGTCCATTGTATGTTGGTTGTGAAGACATGAAGACATGTGTGAATCATGAAGACACAATCATAACAACAACAGTATAAAAGCTAATGGTCAGGAACTCGAAGTGGTCGAACCTTTTGAATATCTGGGTTCGAATTGTCAGTGATGAAGGATCAAAATGTGAGGTGTTGGCCAGAATAAAACAGACAATAGCGACGCTTGCGTGGCTTAACATAATCTGGCAAGATAAACGGTTAGCATTATGCACGAAAATCAGATTAATGCGTACATTGGTCCTGTCAATATTTCGCTTGTGAAACATGAACAGTTACAGCTGACCTTCAGCGAAGGATACAGTCCTTGGAGATGAGATGTTTCCCAAGACATTTAAACGTCACTTGCAGATCGAGTTACAAATGAGGAAATACGAGAAATAATTACAACAGCAAAAGGGCCATTGAAGACCTTTGGGCAACTGTCAAAAGAAGGAAAATCGCTTGGTACGATCACATATCGTCTTGGAAATACGATCCTGCACGGAAAGGTGCAAAGCAGACGACGAAGAGGACGGCCCAACAAGAGGTGGGAGAACAACATAAAAGAATGGACCAATCTCCGACCAGAAGAGGCACAGGCAGCGGCCGCTGACAGAGAACGGTGGCGTGGGATTGTGAGGATGTCGTCATATGTGCCCCAACGACCTCACTGGTTACGGGATGACCTGACCTGGCCGGCTTGTATTTCGAGGACCTTTCTATAACAGTTCTGCTCGCTGGACTCAGTTCTTTTCCTTAGGGCTCAAGTAACCTGTCCATGGTCCGCAGCGGCAAGCTGCCATTTACCCAACGGCGTTTGTTATTTGTTGGGGCTTGAGATGGGTTGGGATAACCTCCTGGACTCTGTTGGAATGACCGGTTTCCTTGAAGTTGTGTTTTGGCCGACAAGAACATGAGTTACTTCATGTACGGCTGTTGTTTAAAAGCTCTAAGATTAGTACAGATCTGTCCTGTTGGTTTAGAGTGCTTTTCTGTGACGCCGTCGAAGTGTGCGATGTAGATTATACTGCCTCCCATTTTGTCGCTCACATAGACCGACCCATCTGTGTGCACATGTGTCCAGTAGTTTCTAGGATACTGTCTCTTGAGCTCATGCAGAGCGTGGATTTCTTGTTCTGTTGCTCACTGTTCACTTTTCTTCGTTATTCCTAGAACCTCCAAGATTATTTGGTCGTGGCTCCGTATTCGTGTTTCTGGAATAACTGCTTCGATTTCAGCTTCAATTATGTCGCCATGGTTTCTTGTGGTATTCTCTTGTTTGGACTTTTTCATATCAGTGTGTTTCATAGTTACACATTATATTAACCAAAAATATCCACCAACAACCTGGACACACGCCTATATGAACGGCTCAGCCAGAGATGCCATTGAAAACGAGGGAGGAGGATTCACCATAAATCTAAAAAACGAAGTAAAGGCAGCAGCATTTGCCGCTGGGAGGCGATACAGGAACTTCAGTGCCAAAGCCAGTGCCCTGAGACAAGCAGCTGAAACCCTTGTAGACTACAAAGAACAGACAGAAGAGCAAGTGGTCATTCTCACAGATGCCCTCGCAGTGTTAATGACGCTCAAGAACTAGCACAAAAAAATGAGCTCGGTGCTCTGGCAGACTCGCTTGAACGCCTGTCCCAGTGCTTCAAAAAAAAAGCCTAGTCCAGTGGATACCAGCTCACTGCTACATTCCAGGCAACGAGGAGGCGGACATACTCGCCAGACAGAGAGAGAGAGAGAGAGAGAGAGAGAGGAATGCTGTAGCAGAGTGATACAGACATCACATACAATGAAACTAAAGCATCCATCAGAGCAACGCACAGTGCAAAATGGAAAAAAGACTGCCCTGGCCATATAGAAAACGATGTCTACCATCAACTCTCCAGGCGAGACCAGGTGATCATTTTCTGGCTACACACAGGTCACATCAGACTCAGATGTCATCTGTACAACAAGTTCAAGATTCGCACTACAGATCTTGTGCCTGCGGCACAGTCCCCATAGAAGCAGAACATATTTTGCAGTCCTGTCCACTGTATACCGACAAATGAATTAGCACGTGGCAACAGCCAGTGTCCTTCCACGGGAAGTTGTACGGAAGTGTACAGAGCCTTGAGTCGACTGCTGCCTTCGTTAGAGTAATTGAAGTTGAGGAAGAAGAAGAATATCAGTTTGTTTTTAGGTTTCTCTTGAACTTCTAGTGTAGAGGATTATCAGGTAGTCTTGTTAATTTTTTTTTCAAACTGAGTCTGGGATTTGAATTTTCTCATTAATTCCAGGAGCTCAATATTTGTTGTTTTCCATAGCTTTGTAATAGGAGTGCCTTTCAAGGGTAATTCTGAGGTTTTGGACGGACTAGATTTCCTTTGATGCAGTGAAGCGTAGTAGTGAGCTGTAGGTCTCGGTGTTGGACCAAAACGTATTGCTGTGATTGTTGTTTGCCCATGCTGGCATAGTATGTCTTTGATGTTGTTTATCCATTTGCCTCGTGGTCAAATCGTAAACCCGATCTTCTACTGTTGTATGTTTTTAATGGCAGCTGAGTTGGTTTCATTCTAATGAGATGACCAAAAGGACTTAACTTTCTGTCTATGAATGTATTCTTAGGAGGATGCCGTTCATACAATTTTTTTTTATGTCGGTATTTTTCATTATGTCTCTTCTGGTGACGTTGATGACTTTTCTCAGGTATCTCATTTAACAATTTTTATTTGCAATTTTCTTTTTCTGTGCCTTGGACATGTTTGGCACTGATAGCACAGAGTTGGTAAGAAAACTGTGTATATCAGTTGCTGTTTTGTTTCTATACTGATGTTCCTATGTTTGAGTAGTGGTGACAGTTGGTAGATCCCTGCACTTGCTTTTTGACATCTGGTTACGATTTATCTGTCCAATCGGCCGTCCCCAATGAAAATGCTTCCCAATGTTTAGATGGCCTAGTGATCTGCTTATTTTCATAATTTCTGTTTCTGATATAATAATCTTCATGTTGTATCTGACACAAGTTGTATTACTCATATTTGTATGATCTTGCAAGTCACTTTGTTCATGGTACATTATACATTTTGACATGTTTTTGTTTCTATAATTCTATAATACTAATCAGTAATCTGTAATCCTGGTATTTAATCAGACGAAGAAACTGCCTTTTGTCAGATAGCTAAATGTTGTTTAAACTCAATGAGGTTATTACCCTGAAGTATCATGTTGGATCAAAAGTTTTACTCCCCATTCATTGGCAGAGGTACGCTCTCCTGTCATTGGTGGAGGTTTGCTCTATATTCATTGGTGGAGGTCCACTCTCCAGTCATTGGTGGCGGTTCGCTCTCTATTCATTGGTAGAGGTCCGCTCTCCATTCATTGGTGGATGTCCGCTCTCCTTTCATTGGTAGAGGCCCGCTCTCCATTTATTGGTGGATGTCCGCTCTCCTTTCATTGGTGGAGGTTCGCTCTCTATTCATTGGTGGATGTCCGCTCTCCTATCATTGGTGGATGCCCGCGCGGGCGGTTAAAGCCGTAGCTCCACCAAGATGTCAACGTTCGTGACCATCTGTTATCCGGCACGCGCACCACATGCCCCGCACATCTGCACTTTTTTGTTATCGATACAACATCTATGACGTCATTAAAGGCGGTTCAATGCCTGATTTGTGTGTAGCGAATTGGGTCTTTTACGGAGACTGTCAATATTTTTTGCTACTTTTCCCTTTGAGTGACTTCTCTGAGCTTCTTTGAATTTATCTGCATCTGTTTCTCATAAGCTGAATACCTTGCAGCCACATTTCCAGTAGCGAAGAATTAGAATGAACAGAATAGGTTGAGCTATCCCCAACGGCTTTGAAAAATAAGAGAGGACATTCTTTTGCATAAAGCATAAAATTGTAATGGTATTTTTGCTTAAGCCTAGTCACGTGTTGGCGAACACGCAAAGCGTCAAAGTGAATTTATCAGTTACTATTGGAAATGTAGTAACTAGTTGCGTCCAAGCTTACACATCGTAAGAATCAGGTCAATTGGTAACTAGGAGACGGTCATTAGAGCGCTGTTCTTTGTCACAGCCAACTAGCAACAAGTTTGGCCGGCCTTCATTGAATGAGAGTGTTACATTCCAAACTCTTAAAGTGTGTTTCAAATGCTATTTCAGTGCAGTTTTGTTTAGTTTTGTGATTGCGATTTGAATTTTGCTATTTCTTTTTAGTTGCGTAAAGTTGTGTCAAGTTTCGTGTTATAATATCACAATTTTTTTAAGGATTTCGTGCAAATACCGTATTTAAAAATGGCTCAGCTTACCCTAAGATTATCAGCACGCTTCGCTACTGCATATATCACGGCTGGATTTACTATGTCGGCCCTTGCCGTGTCGTTTCACATTAGTTCAAGTATAAGTTTGATATGATTGAAACTTAACCTTCTCCTTCTTCTTCTTCTTCTTCTTCTTCTTCTTCTTCTTCTTCTTCTTCTTCTTCTTTTTCTTCTGTGTTAGTTCTAAATTTTCCGCTACCAAGCCATGCACATGGCTTTGTAAGTAGCATAATTACAGTGAGGACAACGGAATGCGTTGTGTCGCTAGTTTACGACTTGACAGCAAGATTTGCACATTTAGGTTCAACACATCCATCTTCGGCAGCGTAACTGAACTATCCCACTGCTGCACTATGTGGAATCTCGCAATTTCTTTTTTCGAGATTGTAATTTCTTAGCCCAGGTAAATGAAAGATTTCATTTTTTTCAACGGGATCGTTTCATAACCCCAATTTTTTCCCATTAGCATTACGTGTTCAGTATGTATTGGATGTTTCTTCTATTGACTATAAGGTCTACTGCTTTGCTTGCCTCGTTGATCTTATACAGGCATTCCTCAGCATCTCTTACATGGGCTCTGCCATCAGCTAACCTTAAGTGGTTAAGCATTTCTATGTCTTTGTTGATATATGTGTCTTCCCAATTTAGTGATCGTGAACAGACTCAAGAAGCAACTTGATGACAATCAACCACGAGAGGTGCTACGCAACCCTCCGACCACCTCAACACAATAAACCAGTTAACGGAGAGCACAATCGAAAGTGCAAAGCCGTTGCGACTACGAAATAGTTTTCGACAGCATTGAAATAACACCAGTAGTAAATGCCCTAAGAAATCATGGTATTGAAGAAAAGTTATGTTCAGCTGATAGAAGAGATAACTGAGGTCTGCTCAACAGAGATTAGTCTTTTATACCAGCCAATCAAGATAGCAATACAACGCGGCTTTCACCGGAGAGATACAATCTCCCTGAAACTCTTAATACTAAAACACACTTTCGTTTCCTTCTATGGAGATTGTTATGGTTAAAATAAGCAAGAAAAAGGCAGAATGTTCATATCCAATTACGCTTATCTATCTATCTATCTATCTATCTATCTATCTATCTATCTATCTATCTATCTATCTATCTATCTATCTATCTATCTATCTATCTATCTATCTATCTATCTATCTATCTATCTATCTATCTATCTATCTATCTATCTATCTATCTATCTATCTATCTATCTATCTATCTATCTATCTATCTATCTATCTATCTATCTATCTATCTATCTATCTATCTATCTATCTATCTATCTATCTATCTATCTATCTATCTATCTATCTATCTATCTATCTATCTATCTATCTATCTATCTATCTATCTATCTATCTATCTATCTATCTATCTATCTATCTATCTATCTATCTATCTATCTATCTATCTATCTATCTATCTATCTATCTATCTATCTATCTATCTATCTATCTATCTATCTATCTATCTATCTATCTATCTATCTATCTATCTATCTATCTATCTATCTATCTATCTATCTATCTATCTATCTATCTATCTATCTATCTATCTATCTATCTATCTATCTATCTATCTATCTATCTATCTATCTATCTATCTATCTATCTATCTATCTATCTATCTATCTATCTATCTATCTATCTATCTATCTATCTATCTATCTATCTATCTATCTATCTATCTATCTATCTATCTATCTATCTATCTATCTATCTATCTATCTATCTATCTATCTATCTATCTATCTATCTATCTATCTATCTATCTATCTATCTATCTATCTATCTATCTATCTATCTATCTATCTATCTATCTATCTATCTATCTATCTATCTATCTATCTATCTATCTATCTATCTATCTATCTATCTATCTATCTATCTATCTATCTATCTATCTATCTATCTATCTATCTATCTATCTATCTATCTATCTATCTATCTATCTATCTATCTATCTATCTATCTATCTATCTATCTATCTATCTATCTATCTATCTATCTATCTATCTATCTATCTATCTATCTATCTATCTATCTATCTATCTATCTATCTATCTATCTATCTATCTATCTATCTATCTATCTATCTATCTATCTATCTATCTATCTATCTATCTATCTATCTATCTATCTATCTATCTATCTATCTATCTATCTATCTATCTATCTATCTATCTATCTATCTATCTATCTATCTATCTATCTATCTATCTATCTATCTATCTATCTATCTATCTATCTATCTATCTATCTATCTATCTATCTATCTATCTATCTATCTATCTATCTATCTATCTATCTATCTATCTATCTATCTATCTATCTATCTATCTATCTATCTATCTATCTATCTATCTATCTATCTATCTATCTATCTATCTATCTATCTATCTATCTATCTATCTATCTATCTATCTATCTATCTATCTATCTATCTATCTATCTATCTATCTATCTATCTATCTATCTATCTATCTATCTATCTATCTATCTATCTATCTATCTATCTATCTATCTATCTATCTATCTATCTATCTATCTATCTATCTATCTATCTATCTATCTATCTATCTATCTATCTATCTATCTATCTATCTATCTATCTATCTATCTATCTATCTATCTATCTATCTATCTATCTATCTATCTATCTATCTATCTATCTGTCTGTCTGTCTGTCTGTCTGTCTGTCTGTCTGTCTGTCTGTCTGTCTGTCTGTCTGTCTGTCTGTCTGTCTGTCTGTCTGTCTGTCTGTCTGTCTGTCTGTCTGTCTGTCTGTCTGTCTGTCTGTCTGTCTGTCTGTCTGTCTGTCTGTCTGTCTGTCTGTCTGTCTGTCTGTCTGTCTGTCTGTCTGTCTGTCTGTCTGTCTGTCTGTCTGTCTGTCTGTCTGTCTGTCTGTCTGTCTGTCTGTCTGTCTGTCTGTCTGTCTGTCTGTCTGTCTGTCTGTCTGTCTGTCTGTCTGTCTGTCTGTCTGTCTGTCTGTCTGTCTGTCTGTCTGTCTGTCTGTCTGTCTGTCTGTCTGTCTGTCTGTCTGTCTGTCTGTCTGTCTGTCTGTCTGTCTGTCTGTCTGTCTGTCTGTCTGTCTGTCTGTCTGTCTGTCTGTCTGTCTGTCTGTCTGTCTGTCTGTCTGTCTGTCTGTCTGTCTGTCTGTCTGTCTGTCTGTCTGTCTGTCTGTCTGTCTGTCTGTCTGTCTGTCTGTCTGTCTGTCTGTCTGTCTGTCTGTCTGTCTGTCTGTCTGTCTGTCTGTCTGTCTGTCTGTCTGTCTGTCTGTCTGTCTGTCTGTCTGTCTGTCTGTCTGTCTGTCTGTCTGTCTGTCTGTCTGTCTGTCTGTCTGTCTGTCTGTCTGTCTGTCTGTCTGTCTGTCTGTCTGTCTGTCTGTCTGTCTGTCTGTCTGTCTGTCTGTCTGTCTGTCTATCTATCTATCTATCTATCTGTCTGTCTGTCTGTCTGTCTGTCTGTCTGTCTGTCTGTCTATCTATCTATCCGCCCACCCGCCTGCCTGCCTGCCTGTCCGTTTGTCTTTATCACTGTCTGTCTCTTTTTCGCTCCCCACATAAAGAAATTCCCAAGAGATATTTTAGAAAGGAAGTCACAAAATATTTAAGAAAAGGTCAAGTAAATTGTCTGACTTAACCAATTCATTTAAATAAAGCCACCTCCTCCCTTCCCTGCCATCCTCAACCCCCCCCCCCCCCCCCCAACCCCCATCGGCCCCCACACACACCCACACACAACCATCCACACGCACACTACACACACACACACACATCCACATTCATTAATGTAAATATCCAAACAAGTTTCCTGAAACCAAACAAAGCCAAATTTAAGCCGTTTGGCAATTAAACACCAACTTGGCAACCCTGTTGCGCAGTCGCGACCATGTGTCAGGTGGATTTGACTGTTACTAATAATAGATTCCCACTTTGCGCCAATAAAAGACACACTCAGACACTCACCGTTTTAACGCTTGCTCTGAATGGAAGGGGTTTTCAACTTGAGGTCTGTGGCAGCAACAAATCTTTATTGTTCACGTGACACATAGAATATAGACAGTGCTTCTTTATTTGAGTGTCGTAAGAGGCGACTAAAGACGGTTGTGGATGACGCTGACAACGTTACTATGCAAAAACCTTTGCTGGGCTTTGCCTCCCCTAGTCTTATTCATAGTCGACCTTACTTCTATAGGGGCCCCCTGTGCATGTCACAGCTCTGGCGTGAGCTGGATGCAGCCGGGAGGGATTTCCTGCTCAGCGGGCTAGGCTCGACAAATGCCACAGAGGGTCGTTAACTGATGTGCTAGTCCATTTTAGTAGACTCAAACACTAGTAAACCCGCAGACTGCTAGGCGCCACCTATGCTGCTTTTAACAGGCTTAACGATCCATGATCGATGTTATGCCATATCACACAGTTAGTCGCCTCTTACGACATGCTCTCTGTTGGACAGTAATGCTATCCTTGTCTTTGTCATACACAAAGACCCCGACAGACCACTCAAGACTCCCTTATATATATATTACTGCACTACAGACAGTGCCGGATTTAGACTTGGTGAATCCATCAGCTATACAAAGCTTGAATGTTGTTTGAAAAAAAGAAATTGCACCAGAACGTCTCACAAAACTTGAATTCGTACATTCCCTTTTATTTTGCAAAAAAAAAAAAAGAAAAGGCATTTAAAGTGGACAATACACATCACTTTCAAATGATTGCATTTGCTGATTACATATTTAACATTCAATTTCTTCTTCAATTTCTTGTTATTGCCAAGTGGGAGGCGTGTGCTGTCGTTAGGTGTAACTTCCTGATCCGTCAAGGTCGGCCACTTGCTCGTTACCCTGATACCTGCATATGATATTGCTCTTGATGCAGGCTGGTCATAATACGTTCTGACTAAATGACCAAACCACTTGATTTGTTGGGAGCCAATGTAGGCTCTAACTGGGGTTTCCCCCAATGTCTGCCTCAGCGTGGTGTTGCGGATTCGGACACGGCTGCACTTCCCATACAGCTCACCTCACAGTTCTGGATGTTTCTCTTATGGGTTGCTAGTAAGGACCAAGATTGACATTGATAACACAATGTAGGAATAAATAGTGTATTTATCAGCATCCTCCTAGTTGAAAGAAGCACTCTAGGGCGAATTAAAATTGATGCAATTTGATAGTGAACACTGTTCGCTTTCTCAATTATATGTGCAATCTCTGTCCACTCTGCCGTCATCAGTGAACATACTACCTAGGTATTTGAACTCCCGTACTTGCTTGATATCAATGTCACTGATGTGGAAACTTATCTGCACTATGTTGATATCCCGTGAACAAGTACAGGGAGGTTTATACATTTACATGGACCCCTATGAGAGGTTTATACATTTACATGGACCCCTATGAGAGGTTTATACATTTACATGGACCCCTATGAGAGGTTTATACATTTACATGGACCCCTATGAGAGGTTTATACATTTACATGGACCCCTATGAGAGGTTTATACATTTACATGGACCCCTATGTTACAATTTCAGGCGGCTTCTTCTATCTTCTTCTTAGTTCTTAGTCGGCCTGTACTTCTACAGGGACAGATTCCCCTCTGCAGGTCTTATCTCTGGCAGGAGCTGGATCTAGCCGGAATAAGGATTCCCTGTTTAGCGGACTAGGCTTGAGGAGCTTAATACTCCGCTGCGTTGGGTAGTTTACCCATGTGCGGGTTCATCTTAATAGACTGAAGCACTAAAGCAAAGTAGACCTGCAGCCTGTTAGGCGCCATCTATGCTGCTCTAAACAAACCACCTAATCATGGCCAGTGTTATGCCATGTCACACAGTTAGTCGCCTCTTACGACATGCTTTATGTGGGGCAGTGGTGATATTCTTGTCCTTGTCATACACAAAGACCCCGGCAGACAACTCTACCATCATCAACCCCAAATACAGATTAAATAGACTTGGATATAACATACCTCCCTGTCACACCCCTTTCTTGATTTCGACTTTGTTTGTTATTCCATCCCTGAGTGCTATATTCAATTGTTGGTTTTGGGACGGCGTGGCCTAGTGGTTAAGTGGCATGGCTCACGACTGGAAGGTGCTGGGTTCGATCCCCATCACAGCACCGGCCGTTACCCCGGGGAAGCAAACCCTTAGAAAATGCAGGAGGAAGCAGACCCTTACATAAAATGCATGCTGAAGTCGGATGCACTGGGCCGACAGGCGCAAAATGAAAACCACAGTACAACGCACACCGCCTTGGGGATAAGAGAAATAAGGCGAACGCCAAAAAAAACAAAAAAAAACAAAAATTGTTGGTTTTCATACAAGTTCAGTATTAGTTTCATAAAAGCAGTTTTCGCCCTAAGCTATTCTAAAATGGCGCCATGTCAAAGGCCTTTTCATAGTCAGTTAAGCAGTTAAATAAAAAGCTATCCACTGTTCTACCATTCTCTCTGCAAAAAGCCTCAGTGTTCCCATTGCATTTATTGAATTCGATTGGTTCTGATAAATGCTGATTGTATGACAGCCGTTCTTGGATTAGCCTTGATAAATGCTGATTGTGTGACAACTGTTCTTGGATTAGCCTTGATAAATGCTGATTGTGTGACAACTGTTCTTGGATTAGCCCTGATAAATGCTGATTGTATGAAAGCCGTTCTTGGATTAGGCCTGATAAATGTCAACTCTCTGGATAATTTTGAAGTTTGGTTAAAATAGGAAAAATAAATGTCCACGCAAACTGGCAACGGTCATGTCAAGTTAAATAAAAGCTTGCAAAATAAGGACAAAAAACAAAACAAAAAACAACAGCAAAACATTTCACACCCCCGTCTTACACTCACATGATAATATTTCAAGGCTACAATGTCTGATAATGAAAGAGTCACAAAGGGAATCTCCAATCAATCTTGCGTAATCTAACAGTGACATTTCCTCGTTTCCTCTTGTGGAACACGGCTTTGAGTTCCTGAAATGCGCAAGCATATATTCACACTGTTTTTTTGCGTGTTTGTCAACTGACGCTATAAGGTATATTATGAGGTATAGTATGGGGTAAGTATAGTAAGGGGTATAGTATGATATATAGTTGGAAGTACAGAATGAAGTGTAGTTTATGGGAAAAGTTTAGGGTACAATATGAAGTATAGTATGATGGATAGTATAGGGTATAGTATGAGGTATAGTATAGGGTATAGTATAGGGTACATTATGAGATATAGTATTAGGTATAGTATAGGGTATAGTATGAGGTATAGTATGAGGTATAGCATGAGGTATAGTATAGGGTATAGTATGATGTATAGTATAGGGTATAGTATGAGGTATAGCATGAGGTATAGTATAGGGTATAGTATAGGGTACAGTATGAGATATAGTATTAGGTATAGTATAGGGTATAATATAAGGTGAAGTATAGAGTAAAGTATGAGGTATAGTATAGGGTGAAGTATAGGGTAAAGTATAGGGTATAGTATGAGGTATAGTATAGGGTAACGTTTAAGGTATACTATGAAGTATGGTATGAGGTATAGTATGAGTTATAGTATGAGGTATAGCATAGGGTATAGTTTAGGGTAAAGTTTAAGGTAAACTATGAGGTATAGTATGAGGTATAGTATGAGGTATAGTATGATGTTTAGTAGGAGGTATAATATAGGGTAAAGTATAAGGTAAAGTATATGGTACATTATGAGGTGTAGTATAAGGTATAGTATTGGGTATAGTGAGGAGCGCGATAGCTCAGTTCACAGCGAGCAATTCGTTATTTTCTGTGGTAACAGCGTGCCTCGATACGAATCGCGTCCGAAGACTTAGCACACACAAAAATCCGGGTCGTGATTTTAATCGGGGACCTCTTCTCCAGTTAACCCAGCTGTAAATGGGTACCTGACGCATGGGTTATTGAAAGTATAAATAGCAAAGAAGGGCACTGACCACCCCACCTCTCACAGACGGCGGCTATTAAAGGGTAAGGTATAGTATGATATAGAGAATGATGTATAGCATGAGGTATAGTATAAGATGTATGAGGTATAGTATGAGATATAGTATAGTGTATTGAAAGAGGCATATTATAGAGTATAATATTAGGTATATTATGAGGTATACTTTGAGATTACTTTGAGGTTTACAAGTTCTTTCTATGGGGCTCGGCAAAGGAAATAAGCACTATAGTAATAGCATATTATTAACGTATCTCACTTGAGTCTCTAACCTTGAAATGGTGAGGGATATTGCCTGTCTAAAATGATCCCATGAGCTAAGCCAGCGGAAGTGAAAGCTTCAAGAAGGGGCACCCAAGTTAGATAGGTCATGGGGGAGGGAATAAACTAAACACGGAAAACTCACCTAGAGTATAATAGGTTAGATTAGGGCCGACCACCCACACACGGACAACTCACCTAGATTATAATAGGTTAGATTACGGCCGATCACCTAAATACGGACAACTCACCTAGAGTATAATTGGTTAGGTAAGGGCCGACCACCCACACACGGAAAACTCACCTAGAGTATAATAGGTTAGGTTAGGGCCGACCACCCAAACACGGAAAACTCACCTAGAGTATAATAGGTTAGGTTAGGGCCGACCACCCACACACGGAAAACTCACCTAGAGTATAATAGGTTAGGTTAGGGCCGACCACCCAAACACGGAAAACTCACCTAGAGTATAATAGGTTAAGTTAGGACCGACCACCCAAATCTGTAAAAACAAATTCGGTTTCAAAAACGTTGACAACAATGCAAAAGTTAGCGACCTTGAGAGAGGAAGTGTCTTCGGAAACGTGAAGAATTACGCAATGGAGTGAAAGCCTCAAGGAAGCTGACTGCCCTTCTGTATACCAAGAAGAACACCAATATAGAGACGTGGAATGTTTAAATAATGTACCACGCAGGTAGAGAAACAAAACAGATAGCTAAAGAGATGAGAGATTACAAAATAGCTGTGCTAGGACTGTAATAAACAAGATGAAAATAATCAGGAAAGATGAGACTGACAACTGAGGAAATGATAATTTACTCTGGAAACAAGGTAACTGATGCTCAGCGCACAGCGGTAGTGTCGCTGAAGCTTTCTAGAGTAGCACAGAGGGCGCTCATAAAGTGGGAGGCAATTATTAATAGAATAATTAACGTAAGCTTTAGAGCAAAAAACATCAATATCAACATTATTTAGTGCTATACCCCAACCTACAAGACCGACGATGATAAGAAGCAAACGTTTCAACGACCTGGAAGAGCCCCTTGACATACAGAAAAGGAAAGAATTGTTTTGATATAATTGGGGAACTTCAAAGCTATGGTAGGCGCAGAAAATTGGGTTATGAACAGAGCATGGGTAGACAAGGAATGGGACAGATAAACGAAAATGGAAAAATATTTGCAGAGCTATGTGTGTCAAGTAAAATGCAAATGTTGCTGGACATCTTGCTGCTCAAACTAAAAATAGGCACGCAGTAAAAAGAGGGGCAGATGCAGTCTCAGACCACAACATGTTGCTGGACATTTTGCAGCTCAAACTAAAAATAGGCACGCAGTAAAGAGAGAGGCTCATGCAGTCTTAGACCACCAAATGTAGCTGGACATCTTGCAGCTCAAACTAAAAAACGCACGCAGTAAAGAGCGAAAATTGTACGTGATATAACGTATACCTTTTACTAGAACAGGAACGGAAGACATAATTTAGCATACAACTTTAACAGATACCAAGTGCTACATGAGGATATATGACGACAAGGAGATGGACATTAACGGTATATGGGAACTGGCTAAAGAGATATGAAGAAACTTAGGATTCAAGGGAACTCAACAAAGCATAATATAGAATAAACGAACAAGAAAAAATCTAAACTCAACAATTGCCGAACCCGAATCAGCAGAGCCGAAAAACAGACAAACTATACTGTAAAGAGATCAAGGATATGTACACAGAAAAATAAAAGGGAATATGTTGACAACTTGGCACAGGAGGGACAATAGACAGCAGAGAGAGGGAATATGTTGACAACTTGGCACAGGAGGGAGAAAAGACAGCAGAGAAAGGAAATATGAAAGATCTCTAGTTATTAACAAAGAAAATGGCAAATGGATATATAATTAGTTAGTAAACCTCCTTCAGTCATGGCTGACAATATGGTGATACGACCTTGGACAGGTAAAGAAAATTCTTTTTTTGTTTTTTTTCCCCTCACGATGTGGCCGTTTCACTTCTCCTTGTTGTAAGAGCTTCTTTTCACCAAGCATGAGGTGGTTCTTCGGGGTACATATCCACTTGGATCAATCTGCAGCTTCGTCTTCCCAGGATGTCAGACTCATGTCTATGGCCTTCATATCAAGCTTACACACATCTTTGAACCTCAACTAATGGACGGCTGACTGTTCTCTTGCCATCCGCGAGATATCCATAGACGATATCTTTAGTAATGCGACCATCTTCCATACGACGAACATGACCAAGCCATCGTAGTCTTCCCTGTCTAAAGAGACTGTACATACTTGGGAGACCAGTGCGAGGGTTCACCTTTGCATTTCTTGTTTTGTCCCTCCGTGTACTGTAATTTCAAAAATGGTCAGTCAGCGTAGTTGATGGAATGTGTTAAGTATGTGCTTTTGTTTGGCATAGGTTGTCCAAGCTTCGCTACCATTTAGGTGTGTGCTGACGACACATGCATTGTACATCACGACCTTGGTTTTAATTGTGAGTTTCTGGTTTTATCAAACACGCGCTGTGAGGCGAACGAATGTAGCAACAGCTGCGCCAATGCCGATATCTATAGATTGATCTAGAGTGAGCTTGCCGTTGATGAGGGATCCCATGTATGTGAATTGATGCACAACTGCCAGTTCATAATTAAAGATGCTAATACTTGGCGGGGCATCTACTTCCTGTCCCAGAACATTTGTTTTGTTGAGACTCATCGTTGAGACCAAAATCTTTGTAAGCCTGGGAGAGGCCATCTATTAACCTCTGAGGTTCCTGCTGACTGTAGGTAACAATTGCAGCGTCATCAGCGGAAAGCAAGACATTCATGATGAACTCCCATAAATACAGACAGACAATCAAATTAAATATAGAATAGACAAGATACTGACATCATGAAAAGATAGAATAGACAAGATACTGACATCATCGAAAGATTGAATAGACAAGATACAGACATAATCGAAAGATAGAATAGACAAGATACTGACATTATCGAAAGATAGAATTAACAAGATACAGACATCATCGAAAGATGGAATAGACAAGATACTGACATCATCGAAAGATAGAATAGACAAGATACTGACATCATCGAAAGATAGAATAGACAAAATACTGACATCATCGGAGGAACAACAGAAACGAGGGTTTCAGTATTTCAAAGAAAGTCAAAACAGATCTCCACCACAAGAAACACCAAACATTCTACAAGCAGAGAAGACCATAAACTTGGACTGCCACCCACAAAGCAAGATAGAAATCAAAAGAGAAATTATAAACTAAACAAAGGGAAAGCGGCAGGATGAAATGCAATTCCAGCAGAAACTATAATGGCAGATATAGATAAGGCAACTGATACATTGCAAGGATTATTCAAGAAGAAATGGGAAGTGGAGAGGGTCCACATAATGGAAAGAATAATACCTGATTAATCTGTATAAGGAGGTAGTAGACCTGGAAGATTGTAGCAATTATAGGGGGAGTGCATTGCTGTCGGTGCCATGCAAGATATTCAACAGAATCATCTTGGACAGATTAAAAGTGGAAGGAGACAAAAAGCTCTGAGAGGAATAGACAGGATTTCGCCAGATCATAAAGCAACTCTACGCATCACAGTAGAACAAAGTATTGAACGCAAAGTTGATAGACTATGAAAAGACATTTGGCAGTGTGGATCGAAGTACTCTATGGCAACTGTTGAGACACTATACGATACAAGATAAGTATACAATTTCAATATGGCGATAATTGTTCTTTTAACCCAACTTAACGTCTTTATACTGGTTTAGAAGACTCTACATACCTGTATACAGCCACCAGTTTAATTTACATTTCCTTTCTTTAAAAGCTATGAGTAATCTATTCTTGAATGCATTAAATGTCCCTGTCCCCACTACTTCCCGCGGCAATGCATTCCAAGCATGTACCACTCTCTGACTAAAAAGATATTTTCTAATATTTAATCTGCACTTTTCTTTAGTTAATTTGTAGCTATGTCCTGTTTTTAATAATAAGACAATGGAACCAGTAAGACTTTAGTTACTCTTCGCACGTTTAGAATTTTTGTTCGCAATGGTCTTCGAGAAAATTGTTCCAAATGTATTCATATGCTTTCGAACTTTTTTATCGCTTTTGACTTTACTTCATTTTACTGGTTTATAAGGTTAAACAGAGTATATATATAACCAATTTATTTCACTCTACCCAATATTTTTGTATGCCTGTGAGACTTGGACCATTACTGTGGTGCAGAATACATGCAATGGAAATGAGGTACTTTAGAAGACTCTTAAATGTTACATATAAGGATCGTGTCACGAACGTAGAAATACGACGAAGAGTGGAAAACGCAATTGGGCCTTTTGATGATCTATTCAAAGCTACCAAAAGGCTAAAAATGGCATGGTATGAGCAGGTCACGAGGTCCAGCGGAGTTACAAATTCGATACTGTATGTTTGCTACCAGGAACGAGAGCCGCAGACATGGGCAGACAACAACACTGAGTGGTTAAACCTTCGTCCGGTGAGGCACGACTGGCGGCAGCGGTCAGAGAGAGATGGTGTTGGTTTGTGGGAGTGTCTCCAAGTGTGCCCCAACGACCTGATGGGTTACAGGATGAACTGAACTGAACTGAACCCAGAGTAAAAATTACAGTGTGCATCCAATCTATTTTTGAATGCATTTACTAACCCTGCCTCCGCCAGATCCTGTGGCAATGGATGCCAAGCATTCACTACTCTCTTACTAAAAATATATTTCCTAATATTTAATCTGGACCTGTTTTTAAATAATTTGAAACTCTGCCCTCTTGCTCTTGAAGCCAGTTGTACTTTGAAAAACGTTATAGTTTAAATGAATCCTTTCCATTGATTATCTTATAAACCTGGATTAAGGCAACAATAACTATAATTCTGGAATCCCACTATTTGTTTTGTAGCTCTTTTGTGTGTCATTTTAGCATGTTTATATTCACTCTACAATAAGGCTCCACATCTGCATACAGTACTCAAATTTAGGTCTCACTAATGCTTTATACAGTTGGACTACCACTTCCTTGTTCTTATGCAAACGTTTCTTTTTATCCAACATATCATTTCATTATCCTTTTTTCACTGCTACCAGGACTTGATCACTTACCTTACCTGAATAATCTATTATAACCCCTAGTCCCCTTTCCTCTTCTATATTCCTAATACTGTTCTCCCCCATCATGTGAATATATTTCTTAGTGCATCTTCCCACGTGGAAGACTGTACATTTATCTACATTAAACTTTATCTGCCATCTCTCAGGCCATTTTCGAATCTTATCCAAATTTCTATCTCAATGGATATACCTCTGCTTGAGGCGAGGCTCTGCCGCAGTTTTGTCAATGTCGCAATCATGGACAGCCAACTGCTACGGAGAACAGTTATGTTCTGAACTAAAATGCGTTTAAAACTATCAACGGTTCACTCCAAAGGACGATGCACTGAACAATTTGTGACGCTGGTCAAATGTTGTTTACGAATGCCCACAATGAGTAGTTTACTCTTTTGTGGGCCCTGACAAGGACGTTTAGTGGCGGGTTGCAGTAGTTTTCCTCACATCACGAGCGTGCCGCTGAAAGTGGACCGGGGTCCTCCAGGTGGTTGTGCTGATAAACATTTACATGATTAGGTTTCTATTCTCAAAAACAACCTTCGTAAGTTGTTTTTTTACATGATGCTTGGACGGTTACCTTTGTGTTATTTTGTCCAGCCCATGCAAACGATGTGAGCGCAATGAAAGTTCGATTACAGCGGCTGGTCAAAGGGACGTAACAACAATGTAATAAGCGAGTAAGTATTTCATCATTTCTCTATTGCTTCCCTTAGTAAAGAACTTTCTGAAAGATCGATAAATCCTTCTGCCAACGTCTCATTCCAAACTGAAAAAGAAACACTATAAGCAAAAACAATTAAACACAAAAGAGAAAGAATCTCAAATAAAATATCGTTTCTAGACGCGACATAATCATCTCATCTCATTTATGACGTTGTACGCGCCTGGAAGTACAATCTTATATCAAGTGAAATCTGTGTGACTTCTGTTATTTTCAATTCATGCCCCCAGAATGTATTTTTATCTTTATTCTCCCCTTATCCTATAAATTCCTCTATCATCATGACTTAACATGAACTTAAAAGACTGAAAACGTTAATGACCGAACTAACAAATAGGCGCGTGTCTATTGCAGCAATGAGCCTATGCTTGTAAAGAATTTAAAAAATATAATTCCTTTAGCCTTTCATGCATCTCGCATAAGGCAGCTGAAGAAGATTGTGCATGAGGCTTGCAACATCATTTTGTAAAACGTGGACACTATTTATACAATGGCGCATGTAAGTGCAAGGATACAAACTGTATGTAAAATGGGCATTTGTACAGGTTGGTCTATGCTCTGTATGGAGCAACAAGGTAAACAAATGAAGAATGTGGGCAAAGGACTTACTCTGAATGAAAAGCAAAGAGACAGCGAGGATGGAACCCATTATTTGAATTCACCAGGGTGATTTACATATTTTGGAAAAAACGGCTGCTTGTCCCTGCAGTTGCCACGTAATGTACAGGATAGTTTTGTTAGCCATTTCGACCGGTCATCTCGCTAAAGAAACGAGTTTTGGATCGACAAATCGAAGGCCAGAACCAGAAAGCTTGTCCTGTCGACGCCGCGAACGACTTGGTGATCACGGGCGCCATGATGACCACTCCAATAAATGAAATGGAAAAAAATCACAGACATCACACCTCTATCCTATAGACGGGACAACAAGACCATGACATCACACCCTATCCTATAGACGGGACAACAAGACCATGATATCACACCCTATCCTATAGACGGGACAACAAGACCATGACATCACACCCTATCCTATAGACGGGACAACAAGACAATGACATCACACCCTATCCTATAGACGGGACAACAAGACAATGACATCACACCCTATCCTATAGACGGGACAACAAGACAATGACATCATACCCTATCCTATAGACGGGACAACAAGACAATGACATCACACCCTATCCTATAGACGGGACAACAAGACAATGACATCACACCCTATCCTATAGACGGGACAACAAGACAATGACATCACACCTCTATCCTATAGACGGGACAACAAGACCATGACATCACACCTCTATCCTATAGACGGGACAACAAGACCATGACATCACACCTCTATCCTATAGACGGGACAACAAGACCATGACATCACACCTCTATCCTATAGACGGGACAACAAGACCATGACATCACACCTCTATCCTATAGACGGGACAACAAGACCATGACATCACACCTCTATCCTATAGACGGGACAACAAGACCATGACATCACACCTCTGTCCTATAGACGGGACAACAAGACCATGATATCACACCTCTATCCTGTAGACGGGACAACAAGACCATGATATCACACCTCTATCCTATAGACGGGACAACAAGACCATGATATCACACCTCTATCCTATAGACGGGACAACAAGACCATGATAAAATCAGAAGGGTACAAGAACATGACAGCATACACAACGAAGACCAGGTTAGGAGATTTGTAGTAAGAACTTTGTTTATCAGTCCCAAAACATTAATCAGAGGATATAAGAATAAATTATCAGAAACCGCCAAGGAAGTATATTAAAAACCCCTTCCAACCCCATTGGATCAATACAAAAACCTCAGAATAAAAACATTCATAACTGCCACCTGCCCCACAAGAGAGCAAAGAGAATTCAGAAGGAAAGAAATGGATACGACATGATTGATAAACTATTCCCCAGAGAAGCATGGAACCATGTATATACTGATGGATCAGCAACAAAAGCAATAAAGAATTGAGGCGCAGGAATCTATGTTCCCCAGCCAGATACAGAAAATGAAACCACTAGTTCATCCACTGGAAAATTATGTTGGCTGAAGTACAGGCATTAATTATTGCTGCAGAAATGATTAGCAACACAGCAAATCAATACCAGCAAGCTGTATCCCTTGCATATGCATTGTTAGTTCTGCAAGTCTTCAAGAATGTTAAACTGCCAGAGCTTAAAGAAGTCATAAGCGAAATAAAAGCTAAGAGACGGTTGTGTTACAGTGGATACCATCACACTATGGCATAGCTGGAAATGAGACAGCAGACAGGCTGGCAAAGGAGGGATCAACACGAGAACAACACGAACGAACAATCACCTTTCAAGAAAAGAAAATACGTATCCAAGCCACAAGGAAAGTCCACCAAACGCAAGACAAATATCACTACCTTAATCGAGCGGAACAAGTTACCTAGTTCCGCATGAGAACAGGACATAACATTTTGAATAGCAACGTACACAGGCTAAAATTGGCTCCATCACCTAAGTGTATGTGTGGGCAAACAGCATAGACAGTCAAACATATCCTGCAAAACTGTTATATGCTTAGTCAATTGCGTTATGAGCACTGGTGCACAGAGACGAATATCCATACATACAAAGCGATTTGGAAGCCACACAAAACTCTCCACTACAGCAATCTTTATCCAGAGAACTGACACGGTGTATCAAGAAAAAGCATGACGAACGAGTAGAAGAAGATTTATAGGGTGGGGAAATAAAGGCTGATTGTCCCTGCAACTGCACAGGCTGTTTTTGTTAGCCATCTTGATCGACCGTCCCGCTCTAGGTCTCTCGCAATGAGTTTGGGATGGGAAATCGAAGACCGGAATAAAAACAAGTTTGTACTGTCGACTCTGCGAATGACTTTGTCGGCAGGCGACCAGTGGTAATGTTTGTCTCCCGTTGGGATTCGTTCTGCACAGAGCGCTGATATCCCTCCCCGGGTGAGCAGGCGTTGAGGTCGACGGCTCAGTCCGTCTCTCCAGTCTGCCATACTCGACGTGTCCATGACAGCTATCTCTGGTGGATCCTGCAAGTAGTCATGTGCTTATCTCAAATAGTCTTTCTTTTCGTTTGTTCTACTTTCAACATCAGGTTATCAAGAGGTGTCTTGATTGGGGCCTAGTTTGTGCTTAGTACACGGAGAGTTTGATGGAACTAGTCGTAGACGTTCGGATGTCATATTACGTCATGCTATGCTATATCCTGACATGTTATGCGATGTTATGTCCTGTCATTTCATGTAATGTAACGTTATGTTATGGCACGTTATGTCATATTTTGTAATGTCCTGTCATGTCATACTATATGTTATGTCATGTCCTGTCAGGACATATTATGTCATGTCATGTCCTGTTATGTCCTATCATGCTGTGTCCTGTCTTTTTATGTTATGTCCTATCATGTTATGTCCTGTCATGTTATGTCCTTTCATGTTATGTCCTGACATGTTATGTTGCCAAACTAATGCTTGGGTGCCCAAGCCATAGTGACAGTTGATAAGTTACTAGTTGAGCCTACCTTCTAGAGGTCGCTTAATAATTTCTATCAAGCAAAGTACAGAAGCAACGCAAATCGTATATAACAAATAATTTATTGAGACCAATGATTTTTGACATTTTGTTGCTTTTTATTTCAGAACTTAGAAAATGAAAATCATTAAATGCTATGTTCATCCAGTTGTATTGTATGGAGTAGAAACCTGGACCATCATAAAACAAGATGAAGAAAAGTATTGAAGCCTTTGAAATGTGGATATTCAGAAAACTTGGACAAATTTCTTGGAAAGATAGGAAAACAAATAGTGAGGTTCTGGAACAACTCAAGGTGGAGAAGATACTTCTGAAAAAAATAAAATATTTTGATCATGTCAAGCGATGTGACAGTCTGCTGAAAGTTATATTGGAGGGCAAGAGAACCAGATGACAGCAGAGGTATAAATAGACAGACAACATCAAGATGAAGTCGGAAAACAGTTTGACTGAGTGTACCAGCCTGGCATGAGACAGAGACAGTTGGAGATCCATTACCGTCAACCTCTGATGTAGAGACGGTACTTGATGATGATGGTTTTTGTTTCTAAATAATTTATACACTTTTTGACCCAGAAGTACAAATGCAAAAATTGAACAATAAGCCATGCAATATTTACATGAGCAACTACAATACAGCAAACTAGGTTATTATTCACAGTTAACTTTCAGAATGAAAGACTTCAGACTTGGAGCTATATTAAAACTACAATACAGCAAACTAGGTTATTATTCACAGTTAACTTTCAGAATGAAAGACTTCAGACTTGGAGCTATATTAAAACTACAATACAGCAAACTAGGTTATTATTCACAGTTAACTTTCAGAATGAGAAGACTTCAGACTTGGAGCTATATTAAAACTACAATACAGCAAACTAGGTTATTATTCACAGTTAACTTTCAGAATGAAAGACTTCAGACTTGGAGCTATATTAAAACTACAATACAGCAAACTAGGTTATTATTGACAGTTAACTTTCAGAATGAGAAGACTTCAGACTTGGAGCTATATTAAAACTACAAAACAGCAAACTAGGTTATTATTGACAGTTAACTTTCAGAATGAGAAGACTTCAGACTTGGAGCTATATTAAAACTACAATGCAGCAAACTAGGTTATTATTGACAGTTAACTTTCAGAATGAGAAGACTTCAGACTTGGAGCTATATTAAAACTACAATACAGCAAACTAGGTTATTATTGATAGTTAACTTTCAGAATGAGAAGACTTCAGACTAGGAGCTATATTAAAACTACAATACAGCAAACTAGGTTATTATTGACAGTTAACTTTCAGAATGAAAGACTTCAGACTTGGAGCTATATTAGAACTACAATACAGCAAACTAGGTTATTATTGACAGTTAACTTTCAGAATGAGAAGACTTCAGACTTGGAGCTATATTAAAATTACAATACAGCAAACTAGGTTATTAGTGACAGTTAACTTTCAGAATGAAAGACTTCAGACTTGGAGCTATATTAAAACTACAATACAGCAAACTAGGTTATTATTCACAGTTAACTTTCAGAATGAGAGACTTCAGACTTGGAGCTATATTAAAACTACAATACAGCAAACTAGGTTATTATTCACAGTTAACTTTCAGAATGAAAGACTTCAGACTTGGAGCTATATTAAAACTACAATACAGCAAACTAGGTTATTATTCACAGTTAACTTTCAGAATGAGAGACTTCAGACTTGGAGCTATATTAAAACTACAATACAGCAAACTAGGTTATTATTCACAGTTAACTTTCAGAATGAAAGACTTCAGACTTGGAGCTATATTAAAACTGTGCTACTACTTTATTTTCATTGCTGGTGTAGTCGAGGTATTTTTTTTAAAGACTGAGGACTGTAGGCTGTGTTGCCACTGCTGTCGCCACGTTGTGCGATTGCTAATGTTTGTTTATTTTGCCTCCAACAACAAAACAACATATGCCTGACCAGGCATTCGATCCACTGCCATCTTTGTCACAAGGCAGGCATCGAAACCATTTGTTCCTATTTTATCTGAAATTCTGGGGAACTGAAAACAGGCACAACATACTGACCAGGACGTCACGTCAGGATCAATATACTGACCAAGACCACAATATCTCTTCCATGTAGTGTTCTCTGGAAACAGGCTCTTTTCAAGATAGCCTGACTGACAAGATGTGGATTGATGTGATCTCTGTAGTAGATAGCGCGCCACAGCTGATGCCAAACATAGCACCACTGCATGGAGGATCGCAGTCCACCTTCATCAGCATGCTTGGGGTGTGAGGAAAGCTCCTACAATCCACCACTCAACCTTTTCAGGGAGCAACAATATAAAAAAACTTACACATTGTGGGCATTCAACAACAGCAACAATTTCTAAAATTCTAATCACCAAAAAGCTATGAGAACAAACTTTATGGTGTCTGCAATTTATTCCCAAACGTGTTCCAAAGCAACACACAACCTATACTTTTAAATAAGACAATACACAATATAACTCTTAGTTGCTTCTTTGGAAGGAGCAAAACGGCTGGTTGTGGCATGAGTGGATTGTCTCATACCTCTGAGAACTTGTGTCGTGAATCTACTGTCTCTGACAATCCTGCAGCCATGCTGGGGTATGTGGGAATGACATCCTGCAAACAGTGGGGACACTGGCAATGAATAGAGGTGACATTTTGAAGTTGATCAGTGTCTAGCTTTTGGATGAGCACACTGCAGTCAATAAACCAATGACGGACAGATTGCAAAATGTGTATATCATACACAGAGAGAAACTCCTCAATCTCCAACTCCCAAGCTTGCTTTGCAAGTAACAGGATGTTGTCCAGAGAATGGAATGCGAGTGTCATAGTTTACAGCTTGACTGCGATATTTGCATCTTTTGACCCGACCCATCCGACTTCAGCAGGCGTTTTTACGGACCGGCCTAGCCTTCCCTACCTAACATATGAGGATCAAAGAAAGCACAGCTAGCTATCACAAGCCCTACTTATGGACAAGCTCTAGGGTCTGAGTGGTCTCGAGGTAAGTCTAGGGTCTGAGTGGTCTCGAGGTAAGTCTAGGGTCTGAGTGGTCTCGAGGTAAGTCTAGGGTCTGAGTGATCTCGAGGTAAGTCTAGGTTCTGAGTGGTCTCGAGGTAAGTCTAGGGTCTGAGTGGTCTCGAGGTAAGTCTAGGGTCTGAGTGGTCTCGAGGTAAGAGGTCGGCTTTGAGTGCTGGAGGTAGAGGATTAAAATCACCGTGGAGATGGGATTTTTTCGCTTGGACTATCTGATATTTCCTCGGATCTCTGGGTAATAGAGATCGGACGCCCATGTCCAGTGTCGAGCACATTAAAAATCCCTCTGTGGTTTGAAATTGAAAAGAATAAGTTTAACGAGCGCTGCCCGGGCAAATTCAAATTAATATTAAAAATCCACCCAATCTATTACGGGATCATCGCCGGTGCTACGGAGTTCGTGCATTGTGATGAGATTTTCCAACAATATGGAGAAGAACAAAGCACCTATGCGTTAAACCATAAACAATGACATTGATTCATCGACTAAACTAAACTAAACTCTATGGAGATATCAATAACCTCAAACTGATCACTGCTTTGTTTTAAATACATCCAACCTGATGCCTGAGAGGATGCAAATTAGAAATAAGATTAGGAAAAATAATATATCAAATGCCCTATTGTGTCAACCTCCCAGGTGGCGGGGAATGCTAGGCGTACCATCAATGCAGAGAAGCTGAGAAAATAAAGGGAGCAAAGAGATACCCCACTCACATGCAAATGCTACGTTCTGGCAGGACGTGACGATCCTGGGATACAGACACACTGGACTGCCTCTCTTCCAGGTTAGTACAAACCAGTACATAGTCTAATTCATATAATCTCATATATCATCACCGCACTCTATAGACACGAGTAGTGAAGACTCGTTAGTCCTGTAAAACAACTTCCATAAGAGAGACAACTCTGATCACAAACAACTGCTGCCTTGCAGATAGACTGGGGACAGCCAAAGGCTAAGGAGGGCATCCCTACAGAAACGCCTGTTGAAATCGGATGCACTGGGCCACAGGCTTAACGAAACAGTGCAACGTAAATCGCAGTATGATGACAGTACAACTTATCAGAAAAACGTATGGCGCTCATCCTGCGGAGTCCCGCCAGGCAGCGAGAGTGCTGGGCCTCATGCCTCGAAGGGGCCCACCCTTGACTACTGGTGGTCACCCACCCATGTGTCGTGGAGTCAAGGCACATGGCTATGGGGCAATTTCTATTGACCAAAAACTCAAAACCCTCAAAATACTACAGTGGAATGCGGAGGGAGTCATTAACAAAAAGCTTTCCCTAACACATCACTTGCATGAAGGTAAGATTGACGCGGCATGTATCCAAGAAACGCACCTCAACAGCAACCATAAATTCTCAATCAGAGGATACCAGGCCTTCCGCCTGGACAGAGAAGGTCACAAAGGAGGGGTTCTGATACTGACCCGTAACTGCATACCGAGTAGCGCGGTAGCTGTCAATCACACCGGACAAGCAGAAATTGTAGGAGTTGACATAATGGCTCAAGAGACGAAGATCCGCATCTTCAACCTGTACGAACCACCAAATAAAGACCTATCGCTCTCGAGTATGGAAGTCAAAGACTCCAACTGCATAGTAGTTGGAGACTTCAACAGCCACTCGGAGAGATGGGGATACTCGAACACAGACAGCAGAGGTGACGAAGTGGAAGATTGGGAGATAGACACAAATCTCCATCTAATCAATAGGCCGGAGGATAGCCCTAGCTTCTATTCTAGAACATGGCATACCACCTCGACTCCAGATTTGGCCTTCTCCACAATGGACATTCACCATAAAATACACCGCCAGGTTCTAAACCAATTGGCAGATAGCGACCACAGGCCAATTAGGCTAAAAATCGATATGGAAGTAGGCCCACAGGAAACAAAATCGCTCCCATGTTGGAATTAAAAACGAGCCGACTGGGACAGATTTGCAATCCTGAAAGATGGGCTGTGTGAAACCATCAACACACGGAACAACAAAATGAAGCCCATGGTGGAAAGCCTAAGCAAAGCAATAATGCAAGCTGCCACTGAAACCATCCCAAGAGGGTCAAGGAAAAATTATAAGCCCTATTGGAATGATGAGTTGCAGAAAGTGGAAGATGCAGTCACAAATGCTAGGAACATGGCAGAGCGAGAACAATCTATGGAGGCAAATATCGCCATCAAAGCCGCCACGGCGAAACACAAATACACCCTAAACCAAACAGCAAGAGAAAGCTGGAAAAACAAAACAGAAAGTCTCAACTTAGACAAAGAAGGGAACAAACTATGGAAGTTAGTCAGAGCCATGAATGACGAAACCCCGTCAAACAATCAAATTACCATCAAGCAGGGCGAAAACTTGCTCACTGGAAAAAAAGCCGCAAACGCCTTTGTCGAACACTATGCCAAAGCGAACCACATAGATAGGCATACGGACATTAATGAAGAGCAAAAGGGGCACGACAACATCAATATGGCACCAGAAGAGCATATGATGGCAAAACTAACAATGAGCGAAATGGAAGAGGCCATGAGAACATTAAAGAAAAGGAAATCTCCCGGAAAAGACGGGATAACAAACGAAATGCTGATGGGGCTGGGCCAAACAGAAAAGAGGAAACTGCTATCAGTCCTGAACCAAAGCTGGAAAAGGGGTATTGTACCCCAGGCATGGAAAGACACAGTACTTGTACCAGTACCAAAGAAAGGAAAAGACAAAACAGATCCAAATGGATACAGGCCTATCAGCCTACTGAGCTGTGTCGGCAAACTGTTGGAACGTATGATAAACACCAGACTGATGTGGCATCTGGAAGAAAAACGGATACTAATTCCACAGCAAGCAGGCTTTAGACAGCACAGATCCACTGAGGATCAGGTCATCCTCATAGCCCAGGAAATAGAGGATGCCTACCAGGAGCAAAAGCATACAGTAGCGGTTTGGGTGGACCTGAAAAAGGCATTTGACAAAGTCTGGAAAGATGGACTTAAAGTCAAGCTAAGAAGAAATGAAGTTTGTGGGAAAATGTACAAGTGGATCGACCACTACCTCAAAAACAGAACGGCCAGAGTCCAAGTACAAGGGCAGATGAGCAAAAAGGTGACACTTGAGCAGGGAGTACCCCAAGGGGGAGTACTGTCACCCACACTCTTCCTGGTGTATATAAATGACATTACAGAGAATGTACCAAGAAGAGTTCATAGCTCAATGTTTGCAGACGATCTGGCTATGTGGACCTCTGAAAAGAATCTCACCATAGCAAGAAATTGGATGCTGCAGTCCCTAACATGGCTGGTCAAAATAAACGAGTAAAAGACCACATGTACAATATTCTCGCTATCAATCAAACCCCAAAACACCAAATTAAGTCTAAACAAATACCTACAGCCAAACGACAACCCAAACTATCTGGCAGTCACATTTGTTCGGCGCATGACATGGAAAAGTCAGATCGAGAGAAACCGAATGAGAGCCAGAGAAAGAATGGCAATCATGAGGAAACTTGCTGGCACAAGCTGGGGAGCAGACAAAAGTATACTAAAGAAACTGTACACTGGAAGAGTGAGACCAGTTCTCGAGTATGGCATTGCGGCATGGACAACAGCAGCAAAGGCAAACTTCGATAAAGTTAGCAAACTCCAAAACCAAGCCATGAGAGTTATAACAGAAGGCATGAAGTCAACGCCAATTGTAGAACTTGAAAAGATTACAAAACTGCAATCCATGGCCGACAGAAGAGACTGCAGAGCCCAGCTGCAGTCAGAGAAACTCTGAAGACTGACTGACCACCCAATGCACCAGAGACTAAACAATTTCGGAAGTGGGAAACTAAAGCGAAGAAACTTTGCAGAAATAGCCAAAGCAAAGATGCACGAAAACCCCATGAACGCACTAACAACACCAAAGCCCATCCCTACTGTACGAAAACCTACCTGGAGGCAGCATATATTTAAGAGGTGGTAGAAAATATACCAGGTATTAGACACAAAAACTGCCTGTCTGAAAAAGAAAGAAGAGATACTACCCTGAGTTACATTACGGAAAACTACCCAAGCATGGACTGGACCCATGCATACACCGACGGTTCCGTAACAAATACAACACAGTACGGAGGAGCAGGAGCATTCCTGAGCCTACCAAATGGCAGAAAAATAACACTGTCATTCGCTACTGGAAAATACACAAGCAATTTCAGAGCGGAGGCAGAGGCACTGAGGACGGCAGTGGAAGAAATGGTGACATGTAAAAGGAATGAAAGCCACATAGTCCTGCTTACAGATGCACTGGCCGTAGTCACAGCACTGAAAAGCCAGAAAAATACTGAACTTAATGATTTAAGAGCAGTACTCTGTCAACTATGCCAGCAGGCCGCACCAAAAAGAGTAGTGGTGCAGTGGGTCCCATCACACTGCAACATCCAAGGCAACGAGGAGGCAGACAGACTGGCAAAAGAATGTGCAAAACCCACAACCTGAAACTAGTATGACATACGAAGAGTCAAAACGGCCTATTAGAGCTAGATACATGACCAAATGGGAAACCGAACATACTGGCTACACCAAAAACGATGCCTATTACCAGTTGAACAGAAAAAAACAGGTCGTGTTCTTCAGACTTTGCACTGGCCACAATAGACTCAGGTACCACCTATTCAACAAATTGAAGATAGGTGGCACCGACGAATGCCCGTGTGGTACCGGGAAAATGACCGCTGAGCATTTGCTGCAAAACTGCCCGACATACGAGGATCAGAGAGAGCAGATGTGGCCATCACCAGTGGCAACACTAGACAAGCTCTATGGCAGTGTCGACAGCCTCAGGATGACGGCTGCTTTTTTCGAAAAAATAATGGTTACTGTCTGACTGCGTACGAAGAAGAAGAAGAAGAAGAAATGGATATTAAAATGAAGACTAGTTTTTACACTTGATAAATAACTTTAATTAATTTTTAAATAAAGCAGTAGATACATTAATTATTATTATTACTTTGCATCAAACAGCAGTGGAGGTCGCGGGTTCTAGGGGTGAAGTGTCCATTTCAAAATACCAACGTACCCAGTTCGAATCACCCTCATGTCCAGTTTGGCAGACATGGTTTTTTTTTTGGCTCCTCCATGTACAAAAAGTAATGGTAACTTACCGTACTGCACACTTGCCAAGAAACATATAATAGCACAAATAGTTTGGTGGCTATGAGAAGTGATATTCTGCAAAGAACATGCTACTTAATTTTTATCAAACAGCAGACATACTTTGCCATTAACAGTCTGAAAGTGCACAGCATATCTCATTATCTGTAAACATGGAAGGTTTGATCATATTTAGGAAGGTTTTGTGTAGCTGTGATTTTTGCCATGGCATAAATTATTGCTCCCGGAGGTTCCTTTATGCAATTACATTTTTTAAATACACACATTGGGGATGGCCCCAAACTTGCTGGTGAGATTCACAAGGCAAGCACAACAGACGTGACCCCACGAAAAGACAGACTATTTTCCCACTGGACAACATGCGCCCGCGACTGAAACGACTGGATCCTGAGTTGGGACCCGCTCAAGGATGACCACCCCTTGGCGAAGAACGAGCCGAACTATGAACACATTTTTATGTTTATTTGTTTCCCAACATCAACCATCTTCCACCCCCCAAAACAGGCAGATCCAATGTTGTAATTTTATGTTAAATACAGCGAGTCCCTGTGTGCTTCCATAAAATCAACATCTTGGAAAGCAAACAAAGTGCATTTCTTGCTTACAAAAATTCTACAAAATCTAACGAGAAAAAGATACTTCAGCGATGTACAATATATTAACAGATATTTAATAAATATCTGTGTATCATTTGTCAATTTTAAACTCTTGATTTTAAAAAAATGCAAGATTAATTTTGTGTGTGTGAGCTTTCTTAGCTTTCAATGGTCCATAGTCTCAAGGGGTTGATAGCTAAAACATAAAATCTAGAAATGTTGGGGTTATTTATACATATTTGTATGTTTATTCACAAAAGTATCACAAAAGTGTTTAGATGAGCTATATTTGTTCTCATGGCCAGATAATGATATAGTTAAACTGGAGCTGTTCTGCTGAAATGTGATAACAATCACAGCTTTGTAGAAAAGAGTAGTACAGCTGGAGATTAAGGAAAGAAAATGGACACTATCCAATGACACTTACAGCTTAACAAATGGTGATAGAAAAATACAAAAGAATAAAATGCAATATTTTTGAAAGAACAGACATAACGGATTTAAAAAGTCGAGGTATTTACAAAAAGCCAACAGGGTAAAGGAAGGTTTCCCCAAAAAGGCCAGCGATATGAGAACATTTGCTAACAACCAAATGTGTATGAGAACATTTGCTTACAACCAAATGTGTATGAGAACATTTACTAAGAGTCAAAGAAGTATTGGAAGGTTTAGTAAAACAAACAAAAAAAGTGAGTAAGCAAGTCCACAAGTCCAGGTTGCAGTGAAAAAGGTAAATGCAATGTTAGGTATGATAAAAAGATATATTAAACATAGGAGCAAGGAAGTAATAGTCAAACTGTATAAAGCATTTCTAGTCCTAGATTGGAGTACAGTGTACAGTCCTTATTGTAGAAGAGATATAAACATGCTGGAAAGGATACAAAAAGGAGCGATAAAGCTGATAGTGGGATTCCAAAATTACAGTTATGAGGAAAGATTCTGATAAACAGGACTGCAATGACTTTAGAAATGAGAATAATCAGAGATGACAATATAGTTTTATAAGATAATCAAAGGAACGGATAAATTAGACTATAACAAGATTTTCAAAATACAACCACCTACAAAAACAAGAGGGCATAGGTACAAACTATAGGAAGGTTCAGATTAGATATTAGGAAATGTTATTTTAGTCAGAGAGTGGCGAATGCTTGAAATGAATTGCAATAAAAAGTAGTGGAGGCAGGGACAATGCATTTTTAAGAACAGATTGGATGCGCATAGCTTTTAGAGCAAGGAAATGTAAATGAAGCTGGTTGTATACAGACTTTGCAGTCTTCTAAACCGATATAAAGACATTAAGTTTAGTTTTAAGTTAAAAAAAAAAGGGTGTAGGATAAAAGAGAAAGAGGAGTAGCAGAGTTCTTCTTGTGATTGCATCTTTGATGTTTAGATAGTCAGACGAGTTCCCATGAAAAACTCACCAGTTGGAGTGAGAAAGACAAGATGACTTACTTAAAGCCAGATAGGTAAGATGAGAAAAAAAAGTTGTGAATCTCTGTTCCATAAATTACATATACACATATGAATATAAATATAAATACAAATGCTTGTTAGATTACTTTATAAACAAATAGTTTGTATATATACATAACGTTATTGTAATTTAGTAATACTGCACTATGCGATTTACAAAGCAGCAAGATTCAGCTCTATGACAAGATTGACTAATTGATATTTACATCTCCTACCGGAGCAATCTATGCTGACAGGTTTATTATTCAATGTGATTTATTATACAAATATTTGGATAAAATTAGTTTTAAAAGAAATAGTGATTGGAGATTTTCTTCATTTAAATAAAGAAGTGATTATTCTTTCTGTCTTTATTTCATATCTTTGAATCGACCACAAAGATGTATACATTTTTGCAAATTTTTAATGTTGAAAATAATCAACTAAAAAAGAAAAATTTTCATTTAGCCAATCTCTTTGTTCAGATTGGCAAAATGGGTAGATCAGCCTACCTGACAAGAGAGTCAGTGCTATCATCTACCAGGAAGTGCAAACCTTAGTGGGACAGAACGGACCTTTTAAGTATCACAGTTTTACAAATGACAGATTAGATCCTTTATCCTTTGGTTAAAAAAATGGTGGAGCGTGTAGCCTAGTTAGCAGTGAGCTGGCTCGCTAAGACTGGGATTACAGCGTGCCAGGGTTTGAAATCACGGACGGACAGAAAACAAAATCCGGTCGTTGTTCATTCCTGGTACTGTGGCTCCTCCAGTTGACCCAGTTGTAAATGGGTACCTGATGTATGAGTTGAGGAAGGTATAACCAGAAAGGACGGGAAATGGCCACCCCACCTCACATAGGCTGCAGCTTAGTTGTTGAATCCCCGATGGCAATTGTTGCCATTGGACCGACCTTTTCTTTACCTTTAAAAAATAGAGCTAACAATTTCTATTTTCAATTTAAATATACATATATACATGCAATAGAATATAATTCATTATAAAGTCTTATGAAAACTGTATATATTTTGTTTTTATATTTATCCTTTAATGTGTACTTTTACTTTAAAAAAAAAATAATTTAGTGATATTATTGGCTGAGAACAAAAATCATGTATCATCTTAGTTGGCAAGATGTGTTGTTTATAGCAGCTCATATCATCAAATGTTTTTGGATGGTGCAAATCCCTAGTCTTGACTATAGTGCAAAATGGCCTGACACAGCACGGCTGCATAGGATGTTATAATTTTAACATATTTTGACAGAGCTCTATTAACTGAAATGCAGGCATCATGGACAGACTTTCGCTTCCCTTTCAAAGAACCTATCACATGACTGCACAACTTTTTGCAGCTTCCTTTCTTAAATGCACTTTGGCTTCAGTCACACCATTGAAACGTTTCCGCCTGATAAATGACCGCTGTCGCCCAAAGTTAGGACTGTCACTGCCATTGCTGCTGGTAGCAGCACTTTCTGCACTACCACTGCTGGTTGTGGTGGTTGTTCCACTGCTGCTGCTTGCGCTGAATGAGCAGCCACTCTTTGAGCCTGCTGATGAGAGAGCAGCAACTTCCATGACATCATTGACGCTGCGCTGCGAGCTCTTTGATGAGGTTTCAGAATAAACCAGTGCATTGATCAGCTTCGCAGTCTTTAGACCCTGCAGGGGAATAGAATACCAAAATATACATGGCTGTCCTTGAGTATAAGACAATCATTTATTGGGAAAGAAGGAATATACCCAATGAGCTCCACTATCTGAGGAACTAAGATGTTAACCTGATCAGACACAAGATAGTGGACAGGACATTGCATCAGGGTCAGACATAACATACTGACCAGGACATTGCATCAGGGTCGGGTATAACATACTGACCAGGACATTGCGTCAGGGTCATGCACAACATACTGACTAGGACATTGTGTCAGGGTCAGGCATAACATACTGACCAGGACATTGTGTCTGGGTCAGGCCCAACATACTGACTAGGACATTGTGTCAGTGTCAAGCACAACATTCACGGACAAGGACATTTGTCAGGGTCAGGCACAAAAACATACTGTACTGACCAAGACCCCTATCTCTCTTCCATGTATCATTCCCTGGAAACAGGCTATTTTCAAAGCAGTCTGGTCCACGAGATGTGGATCAACATGATCGCCGTAGTAGTGAGCATCACGCAGATGAAGTCAAGCATAGCTCAACCACCTCGAGGACCACGGTCCACTTTCATCAGCAGACTCGGAATGTGAGGAAAGCTATTATAACCCACCACTTAATGCCTTGCACAAAAGTGCAAACATTCTTATTGTGTAGATTAAAAACCAACAACAACCCCACCATCCATACTGTAATAGGTAATTAGCAAGGTTGTGCATGCGGATGGCAACTTCATCGCGCAATACAAAGTGTAGTGGAAGTCACCTTTGGAGGAGAATATGCATTGATACCAGCTGCTGTTGGTAGCATATCCTCATGTTGGAACAACAAGTCTATATTTTGATGGCATAAAGGTAAGTGTGGTCTCAAAGTCAACATTGCTGTAGGGGTTGAAGTGTTTGAGACTTAGCCCTTTGAACCTGTGACACCCATATTTCGGAGTGTCTGTAAATACCCTATTGCCCGAACCACCCGTTTGCTGTTGTGATGGGTGGACCATTATTTTAAGGCATATTTTTGGCTGTACTGCGTGGATTTTGGTCATAATATAGTGACTTCTACACAGTACACAATATATCCGGAAATAACAAATATAGCGACGCAAATAACAAAGTGTGACTTTATGATGATTTTAATTATTTTTGTGTTGATAATGGGTTTTGAAAATTCAGGAAATGGCCATTCTAAAAGACTAACAACAGAACAAGTGATTGAAAATATTTGCAAAAATTTGAGGCTGATAAATTGGATTTAGATGGCGGTTAATCTGAAAAGAATTGGTTGTTATTTGAATTACATCATGAAGGGAGGCTACGATATGGTTGGGACCTGGGGCTCACGTCTTAGCCCGACCTGGTCGAGCCGCAGAAAGAGATCTCTGCCGTCCGCCGATCAAAGCGGGCGGGAAGCTGCGCGATACTCACCCCATACGGCGATGAGGTATGAAACCACTAGTAAAAGACTTAGTTCTCGGTCGGGGTGTCTTAAGCAGTAGATCAGCTACCTCACTGCGAACTGCTGAGACTCAACCCTTGACCTTGAGATATGTCCGCACACCAGGCGAACATCATCTCCGTGCCATGACCAGGCTTGTCCCCTGGTCAAATGCACTCTTTCGAGAGGAATCACAGGTCGCTGACATTTGGTCCACGTGCTTGGCTGATAAGCCAATGGTGCGAAGCTACCATCTGAGGGACTATGGCCGAACGCCTCTAAGCCAGAATCCCGCCCTAAATCTCAGCACCGCTGTGATGGGAGGCTACGACATGGCTGGGGCTTGCGTTCAGCCCGGCCCGGTCGAGCCGCAGAAATGCACCTGTTAAATGCACTCCTGCCTCGCTCTTTGCCTCTGTCTGCTATCAGTCATCCCAATGGACGCAGAAGAGATGCAGTCCAGCGGACATTGCACCTCTTGCCCTATTGTGACAACCTCCCGGGTGGCGGAAAATGCTAGGCGTACCATCACTGCAGATGAGCCGAGAAAATAAAGGGAGCAAAGAGATACCTCACTCACATGCATATGCTACGTTTCTGGCAGGACGTGACGATCCTGGGACACAGTCACACTGGACTGCCTCTCTTCCGGGATAGTACAAACTAGTACATAGTCCATCATATCATTGCCAAACCCTATAGACACGAGTAGGGAAGATTCGATAGTCCTGCAAGACAACTTCCTAAGAGAGACAACTCTGACCAAAAACAACTGCTGCCTTGCAGTTAGGCTGGGGACAGCCAAAGGCTAAGGAGGGCAACCCTACAGAAACGCCTGTTGAAATCGGATGCACTGAGCCACAGGCTTAACAAAATAAAATAATGCAACGTAAATATCGTTGTAAACAGCGTACGATGAAGAAGAAGAAGAAGAATGACATAAAGTTTGTGATTTGGATTATCATTTTTTCATTAATTAGGATTAAGCTAGATATGCTCCTCGATGGATCAGACTAAGGTCCTGGAGAGGTATCCCATATAATATATCAAGTAAATTTGATGAATATATTCCACTCTCTATTAAAGCAGGAACATTGAAGGTTAGCAGGTCAGTCAATTTGAGATAGAAAAACAAAATTAGAGCACATAGTCCTGCCGAAGACAGATGTGTTGGACCGAAAGGTGCAAATATCGCAGTCAAACTGTAAACTAGCGACACAACGCAAATCTGTTCTCCAGACTATATCCTGCTCCTTGCAAAGCCCTGTTCAGGGCTTGGTACCAGGAGATTGAGAATGAACGCAGAAGAAGAAGAAGAAGAGCACATAGTTTTGTCATAGTAAATAGCTTTACTCAAATGTCTACATTGTGCGTATTTTGTATTTTCTCAAGAGCACAAGGGAGTGGGATTTTATGGACTGGGTGATCGAGGTACAAAGGGTTAAGTGTACCAGGTCTCAGTTTATTTTTGAGGTGAGATGACCAGTTCACTATAACTCAAGCACTCATTTATGTCATTCATAAATCAATATATTTTACATTGTCTGTGATTGGTTAATCTTCTTAAATAAATGTGCAACTTATTTTTAGGTAGGTAGATAGTCTGCTTAGACAACAAGCACCCATCACACCAACCATTCATAAGCAGGATGAGTGGTTGACTCTCAGGCTGCATGGAATGAAGATGATGTCTTTCAGATTTGACCTGACCAGGTGGTACATGGGTGGCTGGGGTGGAGTGGGGTGGGGTGGGGAGAGGGGGTTTGGGGAGCAAGACCACGATAAGAGGATTATTTCTCATTCTTAAGGTCCCTTTAAGAGCTGGTGGGAGGGGACGCCTCGGTAAGGCGGGCCATATGTCAAAATGGTATCAGTTTTAATCTTTCTGTCCGTTGGCTGACTTCTTCGTTTGAGACCCAGTCATACCAGTCGATTGTGACTCTGGCTGCACATGTGGAAGACTCCAATGTTCTCAAAAAGTGATCTATGTGGCTATAACAATAGGTCTTAGTTAAGTGGTTAGTGGAGTGACATAGATGGCGCCTAACAGTCTACCTTGCTCTAATCTACGCTTCCATAACCACCAGTCCCAGAAATAGTCAATTGTATATTCCAGGGGCTACCAAACTAACGGTTGGTAACAGATACTGTGATTGACCTGGCAAGTCACCAGCGGATTTTTGCTTGCCAAAAATATGAAACAAAGAAGGTCACCTCTCCCCACCAAGTCTAACAAGATAAGTGGACTGAAAATAAATAGATTCATAGAGGAAGCATCCAGTTCAAATTTTTGATTGATTTCCAGCTGGATTTCTGCATCAGTTTTGTTTGCTGCCAAGGTAAATAAAATCCTCCGCCGAGTTGACGTGGGTGCAATCTACAATAATTCCTGTTATTGTGGGGTTGCAGTCGAGGTTATGTATCTTGGTTTTTGTCCATAACATGTGTTGACCTTCTTCTTGTTTGGTGTTTGTTCTGAAAGGACATTGTGCCGCAGTGTTGTAGTTTACACTGAGGCAGCAATACCTGTGCCTTTCGGCTTGACACATCTGGTTTCAGCTGGGTTTTTGGGTACCGAGTTTAGTTTGCCTTTTCAACGTGATCCCAATTCACTTAGCCAGACCACACTAGTGCAGTCTGTTTCCAGGGTCGTCACTTAGGGACAGAATAGGGTCTTGACCAGCTCTGGTTCACTAACCCTGATGCAAGCGGTCAGCTTTGTGTCGATGAATGATGTGAGCTTATTCACTGTGTTGCATCTTTTGCCTCAGTTGTGGAGGCCTAATCTAAAAGCAAGGTCTTCTAGGTGCTCCAGTGATCTAAGTACCTGAGAATGGGAGCCTGATATGACGTCATCTTCATAGTCAAAATTTCAGCCACATGCAGCTGTCCAATGGTAATCCTGGGTTTTCCATCTAGCAATTACTTAGATAGTTTAGTTTAGTTTAAAAATCAACGTCATTGCACTCGGTTTAACCCATAACTGCTCTGTTCTTCTCCATATTTTTGGAGAATCTCAGCCCAGTGCATGAACTCCATAGCACCGACAAGGATCCCGTAACAGATTGGGTAGATTTTTAACATAATTAAAAATTTTGCAGGGCAGCAGCTGTTAGGCATACTATTTTTAACTGCAGAGGGATTTTTATCGTGTGCGACACTGCACACGGACATCCGATCTTTCCTATCCAGAGTTCTGGGGAAATACCAGAAAGCGCACTTGAAAAAATTCCAGATCTTCATCATGATCTGAACCTGCGACCTCCAGCACCCAAGGCCGACATCTTACCTCGAGACCAGTCAAAGATGTGATTTGGTACCTGACTGTTTGGAATTACAGACAACGACACAGCAGTAGTGAAGGAAACTGATCACACTACCTTACATAACTTAGATCTAATATAATCAAGTATTTAACACTTCATCCCTAACAGCAGCATCTGCTATATGACTACAGTTACTTTCTTATTCCAAATGTTTTTTTTTTCATAGATCTCATTTACACGATGTGAGGCATATTGGGAATATAGTGTTAGGTCCATATTATCTTGACCAACGGCACACTAGGAGTGATGTGGTCAGCATCAAGTCGGCCGCCTTTACTTCAAAGACTTGATCTATGCACAATATTCTCGCTTTCAATCAAACCCCAAAATACCAAATTAAGTTTAAATGACAAATCCCTGCAGCCAAACGACAACCCAAACTATCTGGGAGTCACATTTGATCGGCGCATGACATGGAAAAGTTAGATCGAGAGAAACCGAATGAGAGCCAGAGAAAGAATGGCAATCATGAGGAAACTTGCTGGCACAAGCTGGGGAGCAGACGAAAGCATACTAAAGAAACTGTACACTGGAAGAGTGAGACCAGTTCTCGAGTATGGCATTGCGGCATGAACAACAGCAGCAAAGGCGAACTTCGATAAAGTAGGCAAACTTCGAAACCAAGCCATAAGAGTTATAACAGGAGGCATGAAGTCAACGCCAATTGTAGAACTTGAAAAGATTACAAAACTGCAATCCATGACCGATAGAAGAGACTGCAGAGCCCAGCTGCAGTCAGAGAAACTCCGAAGACTGACTGACCATCCAATGCACCAGAGACTAAACAATTTGGGAAATGGGAAACTAAAGCGGAGAAACTTTGCAGAAATAGCCAAAGCAAATGCACGAAGATCCCATAAACGCACTAACAACACCAAAACCCATCACTACTGTACGAACGCTTTTTTTCTAAAAAATAATAGTTACTGTCTGACTGCGTACGATGAAGAAGAAGAAGAAGAAGAAAGACTTGATCTGGCACCCACATTTTTAGGCTAGATTGACCATGGGAGCTGTTTTGCGATTTGAAAAAAATCCAGAGCCCGAATGGCTCTACTGGGAAGCTAGCACACTAATCAATTACATACCACAAAGTCCCATAACAAAAGTTGGTTTAGATCATAATTGTTTCCTTTTATATAACAAATATAGCGTTCTAGGAGTAATATTCTTATGTTCATGTGTCTAGATGAGATTTTGTAACATACATACACTATACCTGGTCATATGTAACATACGCTGGCTTGGGTTTATCTAGTGGTATTGTCTTAATCTCACTGCGCATGTCAGACTTGCAGCCAACCAACATCACAGGCAAGTTGGGACACTGTTCCTTGACTTCAGGGTACCACTGCGCGTAGAGACACATTTAGCGTTAGGCAGATTTAACACTCAATATTCAATATACGAGAGACTGCATTAAAACTCAATACCAAAAATAGTTTAAATGCATGCAAGACTAATATACAGTTTAACATAGAAAATAATTCCATACCAGCAGGACAGACCTATACCAATTTCAGAGCTGAAGCAACAGTTGCACATGTAGCAACTCAAATTCTTATCAGCATGTCAGCTTTCTCATTTTGATTGTTGTGAGGGGTCGGAGCACTTGCATTCTCAATTCTACGTCGTACTTCATCATTTGTTATACGGTCTTTCTAGGTGACATTTTGGAGGCTTCTAAAACATCTCATCTTCCTGGTCTGGATTCTTTGCTGGACGTCTGATGTAATAGTCCATGTTTTGCAGGCGTAAAGGAATATCGAAAGAACCAGTCAGCGCACCAGTCTGACCTTTATGGCTAGGGAGAGTAGTTTATCTTTCCATATATGTTTTCGTGCAAGCTCTGCTGTTGTTTGTGCTATTCTGGTCAGGACCTCTGGTTTTGATCCCTTATCACTGATTGTTGAGCCCAGATATGTCAAGCGGTTCACTGTTTCAAGAGCCTGTCCATTTGCTTTGATCGCAGCGTTGATTCCTTCAGTGTTGTTGGTCATCAACTTTGTCTTTTCTGTGTTATCTCCATGTCATAACCTTGTGCTGTTAAATCCAGCCTTCGGATCAATTCTCAAAGTTCTGTCTCAGTCTCTTCCAGCCCGTCAATGTCATCAGCAAAACGTAAATTTGTAATCATTCTATCCCCTATCCTCACGATGCTAACATCTTCAAGGGCATCATTCATAATTCTTTCTACTTGACACTCTTCAATATACATATAAATAATATAAAATAAATACAATTTTTGTTGGTGGCCAACAATTCCAAGGTTTCACACATTTCGCTAGTCTGTTTTTATTTATCTTGCTTCAGTTTGCCTCCTGTCCTTGTTAAAAATCAGTTAACGTCAAATCGTTAGTAACCCCCTCTTGTAAGATCTACTAGTCAAGCTTGTTTAATTGAATCTATCAAAACAAGTGTAGCAAATTATATAAGGCACATTCATCTTTATGGAGCTTTTCTCTGTAACTGAGAGGTATGGCACTCGCCTTTCAAGAAATAAACAAACACAAGTTACAAACAGTAGGTGTTCGAATCCCACCAGTTTAAAATGTCCTCAAGAGAGATTAAATCAGCACCTAGTTCTATTGGAGACGGACGATAAACTATGAGGTCCCTTGTACGAGGAGTATTCAAATTAAACTGGACCTAACTTCACCAAATGAACATATGTACGATGCGCATGATGACGTCACATTTGGTCTAAGCAGCACATACCAACCATCAAGTTTGCAAAGTTTCATTATTTTCCGGCTCATAATTTCCTCATCAAACCATTGAAAAAAAGGCGGGTGGGATAGAGAATCCGTCCACAGTTGATCAGTGATTCGGTTTCCAACAGCTGAAGGATGTTGACCAGTTAACATTAATCGCAGAATGCAGGCAGTGTATGGTGACAAACATTTTGGCGATGGCATCTTCTGACACAACGATATGCACCTGTCCTGGTCTCGGAAGATCTTTCGTTAATTCACGTCCTTATTTAAACATCGTAGTCCGATTCTTCGCTGTTGTCTTCGACACACTTTTCCCCCCATATACTGCCTGCATTCTGCGATGAATAATAACTGGTCAACATCCTTCAGCTGTTAGAAACCGAATCACCGCTCGCTGATCAACTCTGGACGGATTCCACATCACACCCGCCATGTTTTCAACGGTCTGCTGAGGAAACTATGAGTCGGAGGATAATAAAATTTTGCAAACTTGAAGGTTAGTATGTGCTGTTTACACCAGAAGTGACGTCATCATGCACATCGTATATACGTTCACTTGGTGCAGCTAAGTCCGGTTGTATTTGAACACGCCTCGCACATGATGTGCACGTAAAAGATCCTTTGGTAGTTGAACATTGAAAGGATCAAGCTACTAAGCCGTTGCCTGGGCAATAGTTCTAAAGGTAAAATAATTCCTACCCAATGGCGGCCTGCATGAAGGCAACTCTTCCATCATCGCAAAAGACACAACAGGTTAGTCCCCTGTTTGTCTGCAGAATTGATTGCAAGTATACGAGGTGTGTTAAAAAAGTATCCCATCTTAATTTGTATAGAGGTGTAGAAGACCGCTATGCGTACGTGTGAACTTTTTCCCGCCTTCAGATTGCGCCAGTCGCTGGCAGTTAGCCTTTCAGTGTTGAGTGTAGTGAGTACCCGTTGGGTTTTCATTCGTCACTAAATGGCGAAAAAATTTGAGCAGCGGTGTGGCATCAAATATTACTAAACGCTATTTGATACCTAGTAGAAACCATTCTGAAGATTCGACAGACTTTTGGTGATATTGTCCATAAGCATCAGTGCTGTTTTGTTGTCCGTTTTGAAATATATCTACCCATTCATACACTCTCCTCAGACGTAAACAACTGTCTTAATACTGAACCCCGCTGTTCTTCCACGCTGCAGTTCATCAGTGTACCAATTTGTGCACTATATCGCGCATGCGCCTACTGATCGATCGATCATCACAATCCCTACGTGGAGTATTTCTAAAGAGTTATTTTGTGTCCTGAAATAAGATTTTCCGTTGTACATATTTGTCTATGCACTTTATAATACAATTGCTGCTACTTAATGCCATCCCTCGTACATGAATGTGTTGGATTAACGCGTTCTCGCTGAATCTTTGAAGCTCAGAAGACTACAACACTGATTTACATGCATATTTGCGGACCATGCTACCAGCGTACCTTTGTGACCACATCTTCCATGGTCTCTGGTCTGTCTATGGCGAAACATATGATGACCAGATCTGCCTCACTGTAGGATAGAGGGCGGACTCTATCGTATCCTGCATCTCCTGAAATACACAAACCAGATAGTAAAGTCAATGCCTTTTAACACACGAATAATATTGTAAAGTAAAAGTAAAGTATCCCATAGCATTACTGCCGTAGAGGTGTGAGGTGTTAGCGATCTCACATTTCAAAGGCTCGGCTATATGAGGGCGGTAGCCATCTCCTCTCCCTCGCCGCTTTTACTTCCCGGACTGAACCGGTACCCATTTAATGCTGGGTTGACCCGGGAGCCAGTGCGGTCTGAAAAAAACATTACCGCCTCAACTGGGGAATGAACCCAGGACCACTAAGATGCGAAGCAGCGCGATAACCACTGCGCTACGCGGCACCCAAAATAATATTGGGAACAGCATAAAACCCTTTACCACTGATGGTGGAAAGACCAGCAGTTCGAGATAAGAGTTGTAGCAGAATGTTTCCGTCTAATTATCTTTTTACTATCATTATCATCATCTCCATAACCTTGTATCGATGTGTGTTGTTTGATGATGTAGGGCGGTGTAGTTTCCTTTCGTATGCGGGACGAGTGTCACCAATGTTGCTGTCACTTAATCTTTTTCTATGGTGTCTAACACCTTCTATACATCTTTCTCTTGATCACTGTTTTGCTGTGCAACTCTGTTGTCTGGTGTTACAGATTCACATAGCTGGTTTGTTGCTGTTTAATGCTCACAGTATGTTTGCTCTTTTGAGCGTCCTGAAGAGGGCGTTAAGTGGCGGGTTGCAGTAGCTTTCCTCGCATCCCAAGCGCACCGATGTAGTCGACCGGTGTCAATCAGACTATTGTGCTTTGCTTGGCTTCATCTTGGTAAGTTTTATTGTATTTTTTGCCAGGTGTTCAACCAATTTTATTTTCTGCCTTTCTATGTATTCCATGCACCGTGTTGCACTTATCTTCTTTCTTTGTTTCGTTCTCTGTTCAACCTTGCGATCATAAACATTTTTTCTCAAACACTTCATTTCACATACAGACACTCTGCTACTACTACAACTACCAACTACTACTACTGATACTGCTACTACCACTACTACTAGCTGCTGATGATGCGGCTGCTGCTACTACTATTATTATTACTACTACTACTACTACTACTACTACTACTACCACCACTACTGCTATAGCAACCAATGTGTACTAGAAAAAAGATACACTGGGTGCCATCTACTTCTGGCAGCCGATGCTATGTTCGCTCTTGCCATTTGTTTGTGTTGTTTATGTTTATCCAGTTCCTCCTTGTTATTCCTCGAACCTACTTGTACTGAGTTGAGTTAGCTCTTAACGTTTCTTAGTAGCAGGTTAAAGTGGATCTTCTTGCCTCCCGAGACGCTCTTCAGTACAATGTTCCTCAGAAAGCTTCCCAGTGTCAGAGGATTACAATGTCAATCACTACCATGTTGGCTGGACTGTTGTGACACATCACTGTTTTCTGAAGCATAAACTTGAGGTAGTGTTTGGTCAGTATGTTTCACCTCACTCTTCGTTTCCTCCAGTTATGTTCTTTGCGCTGTTTGCGAATGGTCACAACGAGTAGGTTACTGTTGTGTACGCTCTGAAAAGGACGTCAAGTGGTGGGTTGCGGTAGCTTTCCTCACATCCCGAGCGTCTTGATGAAGGTGGCCTGGAGGACCCCGGTCCGCCTTCATCAGCAAGTTCGGTCCAGTTATGTAAAGCAGTCCTTCCAAAAGTGCTGGTCTGTGGACCGGCGCAGGTCTATTACACCTCATTTTCCAGTCCATAAAATGCGCCAAGATACTGCTGGAAAAAAACATGCTTTATATTCTCGATAATTTAGCCTCATTTAACTTGTTAAGATAAAGAGTATTACACAATTTTTGAAAATAAGGCGACGCTGCGACGTAACTGTGGATTAAAATATAGTGTAAAAAAGAAAAAAAAAAGTTTGGCCAGATACTGCGCTCAGACGAAAACAGGAAAGAGATCCACTTTAAGACCTAAACGTCTTCATCAAAAGACAGCGAACAACAAACATATGAGCTAGGGACTCAGAGAGGAAGGGATGAATAAATAAAATAAATATTCGAATTCATAAAGAAGTACAATACAAGAGATACTTTAGCTGGATAACACATAAAATATCGTCTCGGCTCTCCTCGCATGTGCACACGTCAGATACCAGATAACAAGAAGGGAGAAACAAACGAGCGGAAGTGGAAATGGCAAGAGGCCACTCTTCATGTCAATTTTCAACATAAATACTCCTATACCCATGTCCACTTTTATGGATCCCTCCTACACTACAATTCCCCTCTCTCCCCGCCAAACTCTAGGCAGCAATAAACAGGGGACATAATATTGAACTGCAGTACAATTAGCTGTAATATGTAGACGCTATTAATTTGTCATTTTCGTATGTACATGGTACTGCTTAATGGTGTTATTCAACGTGGCTTAATGTCAATCAGTGGTTGGGGAATTAGTCATACTATATTTTTGCTCCTATTCATGGCATGCACTAATAATACAATCAACAACAAGCTCTTTCTAGACCCAGAAATAATAGACACTTACATTTGCTCGCCTCACAATGCGCGTTTGGGTAAACGAGAAACTCACAATTAAAACCAAGGCCATGGTGTACAATGGATGTGTCGACATCACACTTCTATATGGCAGAGAGACTTGGACAACCTACGCAAAACAAGAGCACACGCTCAACACCTTCTACCGACGGCGCCTGTGATGCATTCTTGGAATTTAATGGAGGGACAGAGTGATAAATGCAGAGGTGCACTCTCGCCCTGGATTCACAAGCATGTACAGTCTCCTTAGGCAGCGACGACTATGATGGCTTGGTTATGTTCGTCTCATAGAAGATGGTCGCATTCTCAAAGACATTCTCTATTGAGTTGGCGGATGGCAAGGCAACAGTCGGCCGAATACAGGTGAGGTTAACACATGTTTGTAAGCTTATATCAAGCCCTTGGCCACGAATCTGCCATCCTGGGAAGACGAAGATGCAGACCAATAAAAATGAAGATGTACCCCGAAGGGTCACCATTTGGTGAAGAAAAGCTCTTGCAACACAGACAAGTGAAACGACAAGACGGAAATGAGAAAGAAAACATAAAAAAAGATAACTTATTTTTTTTTGGTTACCACTCCAAGCTGTATCATTCAATAGTCAGTCATGGCTGAAAGGGACTACTACACCACCACCCACCACGACCACTTCCACGATAACTACCACTACTACTACCGCGACCACTGCTACTACCACGACCACCACCACTACTACTACCACTAATACTACCACTTCTACTACCACAACCACTACTACTACCACTACTACTACCACGACCACTACTACTACCACAACCACTACTACTACCACAGCCACTACTACTACCACAACCACTACTACTACCACGACCACTACTACTACCACGACCACCACCACTACTACTACCACGACTACTACCACTTCCACTAATACTACCACTTCTACTACCACAACCACTACTACTACCACTACTACTACCACGACCACTACTACTGCCACAGCAGAAGATGTCAGGGTAGCAGAAGATGAAGCCAGGGCAGCAGAACATAAGGTCATGAGAGCAGAAATAAGGAAGCAGAAGATGAGATAAATGCAACAGAAGATGAGGTCAGAACAGCAGAAGATGAGGTCTGTACAGCAGAAGTTGAGGTCTGGACAGCAGAAGATGAGGTCAAGACAGCAAAAGATGAGGTCTGGACAGCAGAAAATGAGGTCAAGACAGCAGTGGTCAGGACAGCAGAGGGAGAAATCAGGTCAGTCAAGTCTCAACGGGGAACTCTTCAAGAAGTTGACCACGATATTAATCAGTGGAAAGTGACAGCTACAGTATTTTTAGACATGTAAAAGGAGAAACGAAATTTAAGTGTGTGCCATAAAGGCATATTTGTCTATGCTATGGTGTGTAATAGTCAGTTGTAAAAGGGATGAAGTGAAATTTTGCTACAGCTGAAAATTAATTTGGTCCAAACCTAAAAAGAATCACGCCCTAAAAGAGTTAATGTAGCAACCTTTACATTTCTCTTCAGTTCCATTTTAAACGAAGCCGTGTCCAGCAGGTGACGCTAATGCCGTCTGGTTAATTCAACATGAGACGACACTCCACGTGCAACAATGACAAAATTCCTGCATCACCCACGCAAGTTTGTTCAGGTTTGAACAGTGGCGTAACCGCGGCCGGGTACGTCTAAGTTCGAAAGTTGTCCTGTAAGTATTCGGACTGATACAATTTTTAGACTATCAGATGAGTTTAAATTACCGGTACTATTTCTCGTAGTAACCTGCCACTGCAACACAGTTGTCTCACCTGGCTACGAGCTTCTGTATTCCGGCAGGGTAGAATTATGTTGGTTGGTCCCTGAGCCATTGGAGAACTTCCTGACGAATTTCGTCATTTGTGTGAAACGGTTGCCCTCGGAAATGCTCTTACAGAGAGGTAAAGGGGTGATGATCACTCGGAGCCACGTCGGGACTGTTCGTCGAGTGTTGCAGCACCTCCCAATGCAATGGGCCAATAACTGCCACAGGTGGCCATATGGTGTCTCGCGTTGTCGCATTGGAAAAGGACACTTTTTAAGGTCAAAATTCTGTTGTTTCGGCACCTATCGACATCAAACTTTATGACAATTGAGGTGATACGTGATAATGCCCACAGAACTTCTGCTTATACCAGTTGTCATCACGACTTCGCGCGTAAATAAAGTTACTCGATCGCTCAAAATAACATTATCGACGCTGTCTGGCTTCACTTTTCGGTAGACCTTCACCAAGCTCATCATCACGACCTTCACCAGGCTCATCATCACGACCTTCACCAGGCTCATCATCGATGTACTCACGACCTTCACGAGATCATGCACACCGTTCAAACACTGGTGAACGGGCTAGAGTCTGTTCTCAAAACATACATGACTGTCGACGACGCATTTCAGCAGGTTTTGAACCTTCTACATAAGAAATTCATCACAACACATTGTTCCTGCACTGGAGTCAACTGGCCAGAAGCCATTTTGAAAAATAAGAAAAAAATACAAAGCGCGGAAAAAGAGCAGATACTTGCTCATTCCGCCACCAGGTGACAGACATATACTGTTCACTTTGAAATAAAATTGAGTTTTCGGGTTATCCTGACAAAATCCGGATAGTTACTTACGCCCTTTATAGTTAGCGAGACGGAACCATTGTCTTTATAGGCACAACAGGGTCTCGTTATCCGACGGGTTGGTTTTGTTTATCATCCTGCACGATATGTTAGCACTATTTCTGTATCCATTGTCAAGAGTGATATATCCGTCGCTTTATATCTGTCGTCGTTGAGCAGGGATGGGTCACAGCGACAAGAGAGCTCGCAAAACCTGCATTTAATATGCTTTTGATTATGCATCAAATATAGCTTCCCGCTAGGTATAAGACGTCTTTTCTCCACATCATTCTTATATTTTCTTCAGACATTTTTTGCAATTATGCTGTAGACCGCCCGGCGGTACACGTAACGTAACATTGTTCTTGCCCACAATGAGTTAAACTACTCTTTTGTGCGCCCAGAAAAAGACGTTTAGTGGTGTGTTGATGAAGCTTTCCTCACATCCCGAGCGTGCTTATGTAGGTAGACCGGAGTCCTCCATGCGGCTGTGCTTTGCTTGGCTTCATCTGCGAGTTGCTGACTACTACGGGGATCACGTCGATCCCTAACCTCGCTAGCTAGGCTGCTATGAAAATAGCCCGTTTCCAGAGAAGTCTACGAGGAAGCCGAAGTGAGGGTCTTGGCCAGTATATTTTGCCTGACCCTGGCTAACATATCTGATCAATATGTTTTGCCTGACCAGGCGTTAGTCTTCCTCCCCCACCTACTCTAATTTGCTCTCGTGTTTTGGGCTATTATGGATGCGATGAGACCACGAATTTGACTGAACTTCACATTGGTAGACGACTTAAGATTGTATCCACGTAAACGTGTTGCCTGTTTTCCATTTGGATTAGTTAGTTTGTTCATTTTATGGCATGATCTTCGGTAATTTCTGAAAGTATTTCGGTTACCATGTATCGTATTTTCACAGTAAAGTGAACACGGCTGAACCTCACGAGATTGAAGATCTTCGCCCTGTTTGCTAGTAGTGACGGTTTTGGTGTGGCTGAGAAATTTAAACACACGACAATAATAATGGACTAACACATCACCTTAGAAAGATTGGGCCCTGTACGGTTAGCAACATGCCCATGACATATTGCTCTCACGGCGAGTGATGTTGTCGAGAGGTAAGGCACTCGTATCTCAAAGCGATGAACGGAAATGATGGGCGATCGAATCCCGGAAGTTTCAAGCGATCCCTGGTCTCAAGAGAGGTGGGACCATCCTGAGATCTTCAGTCGTCTTGACTTATGTCTTACCACTGATCCAATGTTGCTCGGGACCAGAGAGTGAGGTTGATGACCAGCGCTTCTGCACTATAATCCAAATACAGCGCAAGTTACATCATCAAGACAAAAGGGTCTGTTGATGTCGCGATCATCGCTTGTGATGGCCAACTAACAATAACAACACGTAATACTTTCTATAGACCATGAACTTCAACTACACTTACTGGACGTGCTGATCTGGTAAACCATATGCGGAGCATACCATAACCGTGGAACACATCCTACAAAATTGTATGCTCATGCAGGACTAGAAAAAACTAGAAAAAACAATGTTGGCCTCGTGAGACAGAGATGAGACAAAAGCTGTACAGAGTTTGTTAGTTGTCTGATCATCTTAATTGCACGCGGAACAGATCAACAAGCACCCTGATTTCACCCTCAACATCTCCGCCAGCACGTAATGACTGACACTTCCGGTTTGGTTTTGGTTAACAAGACGTCTTATGATCCCCGAATAGTATTCATACTTCACCTCTCCTCGTTTAACCCTCAAATCGACCAGTCGCGCCAAGGACGTAGATCTAGGATCGACTTCCACATCTTCTTTTTGACCGATTTCCCTAATGGAGACAAAACTACTTTCCAAACAACGATGTCCTTTTTAAGAGAAACCGAGGCCTTGATTTGAGTAGAAGTTCTCATAAACGTTGTCTCTAACCAGTTTGATCGTCTGACATAAGTCATTCGTTATTGAACTTCGCTCTTTGCTAACACAATCTTATGGTCACTAGCACGCACATGCTGACACTGTGGTGAATGTTTAACACGCAGACATCCTTGAAGCAGAAACCAAAAAGTGCAAAGCACCCATTCCAGAACCCAGGACACGAAGTCAGGACCGGTTCTAAATAATCTTGGAGGTTCCAGTGATAACGAGGAAAAGTAAGCAGTCGGCAACAGAGCACACATTGCAGGCTCTTCAGGAGCTCATGAGACAGTACACTAGCAACTCTTGTGCACACGTGTACACAGATAGATCTGCCTCGGTGATCGATAAAAGGGGAGGCAGTGGAATCTACATCGAACATGCCAATGGCGACATATCAGCAGGAGAGACTTATACCAACTTCAGAGCTAAAGTTCATGCAGCAACTCAAATTCTTATCAGCCAAAACATAACTACAAGAAATCCGGTCATTCTAACAGACTCCAGGAGTGTACTTCAAGCCCCAAACAAGATATACACTCACATGAAATAAAATAAAACATCGGATTGTTGTCTCAAAAAAGAATTAGTCCTACAGTGGATGGAGGCATCCAGACTCCGAACCCACAGAGCTATAAAGACGCAAAGAAAATCATCAAACGATCCATGAGGACAAAACGGAGAGACAAGCACAAAGAAAACAAGCCAGAAAATGCCAGTATAGACAAACTTGGCAGAAACGGCGGGCAGACAAAGATCTTCAGACTCAGAACGGCATATTGTAGACTCAAGGCCCACCTCCACAGAATGGGTCTCAGAGACACTGCCACGTGCGATTGTAGAACACCCAAGCAAATACCAGAACATTCTGCAAGAGAGTCAGTCTGGCCTGGTAGAGCGACCATGCACGAAAAGCTGTGGGGGACAGGCGAAAACCTGAAACGCGTAGTCTCCTTCGTGAACCTTAACGGAGTAGAAGTATTGCATCAGTTGATCGATGAAGAAAAAGAAGGTGGAAGTTTGGCTGAAGGTGATATGTCAACGACGAATGCACGCCACGACATCTCAATCGCTTGTTATAATGAATGCAGTTAAATTTGTATACATCCTCAACCGTACAATCTGCATTTAACTTGAAAAAAAACATGTTTGCTCAACTTGTCATGCAAAAGTCTTTCTTAATCCGCCATTTTTATTCCGGAACTTAAATGTGAAACAATTAATCGAATAAAACAATATAAATCGGTCAAGTATTTTAAACAATTAAACGACTTGATCGTTTGAAACGGCAGCCTGACACACACAAGCACACACACACACACATTTATATATATATGGTAATGGCAGATTTGGTGTCGGACAAGAGCGACAGAGCCAGACCAAGAAGGCGATGCCACCAAGATGTCGAGGAATGCTTGGGCATGACTCTGGAGCAGTCTGGAGATTTGGCAAAAGATCGAGTTTCTTTCAGATGGTCTGTGTTGGAGCGATATGTGTGTGTGTGCGCGCGCGCGCGCACACGCATGCACGCACGCGCACACACACCACACCACACGCACACACACACACACACACACGACACGTGGTTAAGTATTTAGAGAGCTTGCCCCTGATAGCAACCATGACCGGGTACATTTTCATGTAACGTCACGCCCAGACGACCAAATTATACATTGAAACGTTACTGTTTGAGAGTTGGGAAAAGTGACGATCAAAGGCTTTTGTCTTCCAACATCGCGAAAGATATGGCTTAACATATTACAATAGCAGATTCTATACCTTCTTTGCCCGCGTGTAAAAAGCAGTAGCGGCGAACGTAATTTCTCTTGGTCGCGGTTGTTGAACCCGCTCTACGAGCATTGCCCTCATTACATTGTGCCCCTCAGGGCTATGTTGTAGCTACACCACTGCGTCGGGGATGTTGCGCAAAGTTGTATAATGACGTCCTGGCATAACTCGTATTCTCTGTTCATGCGTCTAATGACTGCATGACCTGACGTAATGAAGAATGCATGTTTAGGATGACCTTATGCGAGACTCTACATCTATATATAGAACACCTCGTTGTGCTCATCTCCGGGTCTAATAATTGAATCTTAGTTCCTTCTCACATTCTCTTGTCCATGTATTTCTGGGTCTACCTCTCCTTCTCTTACCCTCAGGATTCCATGTAAGAGCATGTATGGCTGAAGCCTTGAAATGTTCACATGGGCACTTGAAGACGTCACAGAAAGCCCCCTGTAGATATTATAGATATTATACGAAGAGGTCTCGAATAGCCCAAGAAGAAAGATCTGGGATCCACAGAGAGGTCAAGAAGAGATAACAGGCATCCATATGAAGATGAAGAAATGATTACATGGAGCTATAGAGGAGATCTCTAGTATGCCATTAATAGATCACAATGAAGCAAACAAGAGATCACAGAGCGCTCGGGAAAACGTCACACGGAGCACAAACAGAGAACACTGGAAGCCCCATAAGAGGTCACATAAAGCCTTGAAGATGCTACGAGGAACGAACATGCAGATTCATGGCTCATTGCTTGGTCCTCTCGGACTTTTCTCATTCCAATGCCAGTGATTTTCAGCGCTGCACATAAGCCAGACCCGGTTGGATGTCCACCATTTTGTTATGGCTCACGTGTTCTGGTATGTTAGTTAGTTTTTCTGTCCCCTTCTGCGTTGAGCGCCGGGGGGGGGGGGGGGGGGGGGGGGGGGGTTAAGTCATCTTTCATCCGCCAAGTGCGTTGCATCGGTCAATGTGAGCCCATGTTGCTGCACAATCACTCTGATGTCATCTATCCACCAGCCTCGAGGCTGTACCCTTGCCCTGTAGCCAGATCTACCAGCGTTGTAAGCCATCAGTGGAAGCTAATGAGGGTCCTTTGTCGTGAGATGACCAAACCAACTTGTGTTGTGTCTGGAAATGTATTCGGCACGAGACGTTCTGCCGACCATACTTCGAATGTCGTCGTTCCGCATTCAGTCTTTTCTGATAACACCGAATATCTTCCTTAATAAACACTTCATTTCACAAATCGAAATTCTGCTCTCATGCGCTTTGGACAGAAGCTCTGTTTGGCACTGGTAGCACAGAGTCAGCATAAATATACTGTTTATCAGCTGTCGCTTTATTGCAAAACTAATGTTCGGGTGCCTAAGCAGTGATAAGTCACAGCAGATGCTTTCTAACACCTAGTCTCGATTTCCCTGTCAATCCTACAGTCTGCCAATATAAAAAAAATCAACAACAAAAAATCCTGCCCAAATTACTTGAACTTATAGGCCTGTTGAAGAGCAATATCATTTACACATGTTGAGTGGCCCAGGTGTTTTACTGATCCTTACAGTTTCTGTTTTGTTCTGATATAACCACACAAAAACTGTCTGTGGGTTAAACACGCCTACCCTCTCCAAAACTTCTAAGAAACATGGTCGGCTCTTTGGATCATACACATTGAGAAACGCTGAGATAGCAAACTATTGATGCACTTAAATATGTATTCCTTCCACCGGTTTTGCTCTAAGGGTATTTTTATTCTGTTTTCTGACAAATCTAAAAATAAAACTGTCAGAATTAGACAAGCCTTTTGTTTGTTTTTAATACAACATCTCCACCGCATCACGGTGTACCTTGGCCGCTGTTTTTTGAAAAAAACTCGATACTAAAACTATTCCAACATATGTTTTTAAAATGGTCACTGACACCGTCACGCTAGTAACTAATACATAAATTAGGTCGTTGACGTAAACAATTGCGATGTAAAGTTTAAGTTTGGAAAGTAAACTTATGAACACATTTACAAACATAAGCAGAAGACAGCCAATACGGACCCATATGGGTGGAATCTTACTGAAAATCTGAACCCATATCGGAACTGTCAAGTTAAAGTGGCCAAATAGTAGACACTGCTGGCAAGATCATGTGTTTAAGACTTCAGTGTATTAGGTTTCCGTTTTTGTTTGCAATGTAGTACAGTCAGTTTCCAAAGAGTAATATTAAAAATCAGTTCGCTTAGGCGTCTGAGGCGGGTTGCGTCTGTCGGCCCCATCCACGACCTACTGATGCGGCGTGGTTCCAGGCCTCGTCCAGAGCGGAGGTTGATATCTGGTGGAGACGTACTGTACGGGGACGGCCCCTTCTGCGCCTCCAGCCAGTAAGGAGAAGACTTTGGCGTTGAAGTATCTATGTAGTATCTTGTATGCTGTGTTTTTCAGGTCCAGCCGTACGACATGACTGAAGATAGAGGCGGCGGTCCAGTGTTTCCGAGACTGGGTGGGAGCCTATTTTAGCAGAGGCCTCCCCGTTGCAGATGTAGTCATGCCATCGGATGGCCGTGATATGACTCTGGTAGCGCATGTGGAAGGCCTCCAGTCTTGACATGTCATGTTTGAGTGATGTCCAGCTTCCGGAGCCGTAAAGCAGAACTGGGACCACAAAGGACTGGTAGATGCAGATTTTTGTTTCAAGGAAGATCTTGCCGTTAGTCCATACACGTTGGAGGTCGTGCATAGCAGACGCAGATAGTCTGATTCACCTAGACATACCGGGACCGCTGAGCCCATCGCATTTTATCCTAAAAAGTAAGCCATGATTCATTTACAGCAGGGTTGACTGGATCGTACTGATAAAAAGGATCGAACCCAGTGCCTTTGATGCGAAAAGCGCTTGCTCTACCACTCTTCTACCAAGGCGGTCACATTTACTGACTAAACGAAATTCAAGACGCCAATATTACCGTCATCATCATGAGTCGTGCCTAGAGGAGTTGGTGGTGAATTCCATCTACAAATGTGCTTATTTTAAAACGAATTTTCAATGTACGTCCCCCAAAAGTTAAAACGTTTGTTGGGATGACAATGGATAAGCTACTAACAATCAGTAGAGACAAGTTTGCAAGAAAGGAGATTAGTAACCATCACGTCCTAGCAAACTATATGCACACACAAGTTTCTTGGACCATTAACCTTTTGCAGTCCAGTCTAATTTATTAGATTTGTGTTTTAAGACACTGATCTAATAAATCGTCACTCAAGCCGAGAAGCCAAATCAGATATCTTGTTGTGTATCACCGTTCCATCCGTCAATAGGATTTTATTGCATATCTTGTTCATTGGCTTTTTTCGTCTTGTCAGACGATAGTAATTGTGCTATTAGCACAAAGCCCGGGCATAAATATAGAGACCATGTGGTGCCTATGCAGTATGGCCCTTCTCTCGGTCTGCCTTGTTTGCTCCAAGGGAAAGGTGATACCAATACATTTGGAAAAAGGCAAGCTGCAGAAGCTGCCGGATCAGCAGAGCAATACTCTTTCTATTCGCCTGTCGTGGCTTCACTCCTAGACCAGCGGCCATCCAAGGAAAATGACCTGATCTACCCTTTATGCATCATGTTATCATTTATTTAAATAACTGAGGTAAATAAGTTTTCTTTCGATTTTAAAATGATTTTGGAAATGTGAGAATGTGATTGAGGCGCAGAGACAATGTAGGGCAGAATTCGATATTGTACCACCGTCACGTGTTACAGTTGCGAGATTACGTGGCAAGTTTGAGCGGGAAAGAACTATCTTTTATATGATGAAGAGATGGTGCGGCAGGAAGAGAACGAAGCCGGATGAAAGACGTGCGGAGGATATGTTGCAGATTTCACAAGATCCCCACTGAAGTCCCTACGGCAAGTTTCGCGTGAGTCAGGTGCATGCAAATCAAGTGTCAGTACAATTTTAGTGCAATCAAAGTGTAAGCCCTACATTCTCAGGCTGCTAAACAATATGAACGAGGACGATCTCTATAGGCATCTCGAAGTTGATGAAATATTCCATTGAAAACCATGTCTGATGTTTATCGATCTGTTCTTCGTTGCTGCAGACGATGTATTACTGACAATGGCAGACATTTTGAACACTTTTCATTGGCTCTTTTCGCCTTGTCGGACGATAGTAATTGTATTTTTAGCACAAAGCCCGGGCAGAAATATAAAGACCCATGTGGTGCCCATGTAATATGGTCCATCTCTCGGTTTGCCTTGTTTGCTCCAAGGGAAAACTGATACAATTACAATTAGAACAAGGCAATCTGCAGAAGCTGTCGGATCAGCAGAGCAATGCTATATATGTTCTCCTGTCGGGGCTTCACTCCTAGACCAGCCGTCAACCAAGGCTAAGGACCTGGTCTGCCCTGCCACAACACTCAGCTGAGGTTGCCTTTCCTCACTCTAGGAGAAGGCATTGTATCCTCTTGCATGTGCTCCTTCGCACAACGTCGGTTGTCAGGTTTGGCAGAAGCTGACCTACTTTCAGAGTTTTTAGAAAACAGGTTGCACAGCCATAACTGACAAAACCCAACAAGATACGCCAGTATCTTATCTGCAAGGCTTCAGATGCTTTGAAATCAGAGTTTCCTACTCCTAGATGAGTTACCTTCCTAGACTTTCGAGCTCCATCTGCCCGAAACTACTGGTTTTAAGGCGCCAGTATCTCGCCTACCGCCCCTTCTCTTGTTAATCAAAGCGGTTCTGCCGCGCGAAGGCCAGGAGATGGATTTTGTTGTCAGAGGCTATATAAGATTCACGCCATGGGAGCATTTAGTTCGTGTTGAGAGTTCATCCTCAACCCCCACCCCCAGATAAAACAACATTTTGAACACTTTTGAGGTATATGACATAAAAATGTTCATCCGTCCTGTTATTTATATACGAGCTTTTAATGTTCAGTTATATACACACACCCATAGCTCGTGAGAGGAAAAAAATAGGGATTTTAAATAAGTTGCACTGATCTAAAAATCGGCCATATTGTTGTTAAATAGGATTACTCTTTTGTGCGCACTGAAAATGACGTCTAATCTGTCTGTCTGTCTGCCTGTCTGCGTGTCTGCCTGTCTGTCTGTCTGTCTGTCTGTCTGTCTATCTATCTATCAATCTATCTATTGTCTGATCCTGGTTTGCCTTTCGGCGTCTGGTGTATAAGTGACATCTGGACAGCGCCTTGGCGCGCCTCGTATAAGGTGGAACTGGCTGCCTCGGAAATTCCGTCAATCCATCTTTTGCGGGGTCGGCCTCTAGCTCTGGTACAGCTGTGTTTAAGTGTTAGAGCCATCCGTGGGACGCTGCTGTCTTGCTATGTGGTCAAACCACTGAATTTGCTGTTTTCTAATGAAGTCTAGCACGGGCTTAGTGCCCATCTGTTTCCTGATCTCATCGTTTCTAATTCTGTCCCATCTTGTCACATTTAGCATTTGCCTCAGACATTTCGTTTCTGTTGTTTCTATTTTTTCTCTTATCTGTTGCTGTCAGTGTCCATGTTTGATCGTGGTAGCATAGTGTAGGCATGAAAATTGTGTTGAACATGGCTCTTTTTTTGTGCCAACCCTTACCTGCTTGTTCTTCAGTATTGTTGACATCTGGCCAATAATTTGGTTTTCTTTGGTGCATCTGTGATCGATTTCTTGCACTCTTCCATTAGATGATACTAGGCTTCCTAAATAGTTGAAATCCTTCACTTGCTTGAGTTGTTGCTGTTCTATGTAGATCTTATCAGTTGTTGCTGTTCTATGTAGATCTTAGCGGTTGTTGCTGTTCTATGTAGATCTTATCAGTTGTTGCTGTTCTATGTAGATCTTATCAGTTGTTGCTGTTCTATGTAGATCTTAGCGGTTGTTGCTGTTCTATGTAGATCTTATCAGTTGTTGCTGTTCTATGTAGATCTTATCAGTTGTTGCTGTTCTATGTAGATCTTAGCGGTTGTTGCTGTTCTATGTAGATCTTATCAGTTGTTGCTGTTCTATGTAGATCTTATCAGTTGTTGCTGTTCTATGTAGATCTTAGCGGTTGTTGCTGTTCTATGTAGATCTTATCAGTTGTTGCTGTTCTATGTAGATCTTAGCGGTTGTCGCTGTTCTATGTAGATCTTATCAGTTGTTGCTGTTCTATGTAGATCTTAGCGGTTGTTGCTGTTCTATGTAGATCTTATCAGTTGTTGCTGTTCTATGTAGATCTTATCAGTTGTTGCTGTTCTATGTAGATCTTATCAGTTGTTGCTGTTCTATGTAGATCTTAGCGGTTGTTGCTGTTCTATGTAGATCTTAGCGGTTGTTGCTGTTCTATGTAGATCTTATCAGTTGTTGCTGTTCTATGTAGATCTTAGCGGTTGTTGCTGTTCTATGCAGATCTTATCAGTTGTTGCTGTTCTATGTAGATCTTATCAGTTGTTGCTGTTCTATGTAGATCTTAGCGCTTGTTGCTGTTCTATGTAGATCTTATCAGTTGTTGCTGTTCTATGTAGATCTTATCAGTTGTTGCTGTTCTATGTAGATCTTAGCGGTTGTTGCTGTTCTATGTAGATCTTATCAGTTGTTGCTGTTCTATGTAGATCTTATCAGTTGTTGCTGTTCTATGTAGATCTTATCAGTTGTTGCTGTTCAATGTAGATCTTAGCGGTTGTTGCTGTTCTATGTAGATCTTATCAGTTGTTGCTGTTCTATGTAGATCTTATCAGTTGTTGCTGTTCTATGTAGATCTTATCAGTTGTTGCTGTTCTATGTAGATCTTATCAGTTGTTGCTGTTCTATGTAGATCTTAGCGGTTGTCGCTGTTCTATGTAGATCTTATCAGTTGTTGCTGTTCTATGTAGATCTTATCAGTTGTTGCTGTTCTATGTAGATCTTAGCGGTTGTTGCTGTTCTATGTAGATCTTATCAGTTGTTGCTGTTCTATGTAGATCTTATCAGTTGTTGCTGTTCTATGTAGATCTTATCAGTTGTTGCTGTTCTATGTAGATCTTAGCGGTTGTTGCTGTTCTATGTAGATCTTATCAGTTGTTGCTGTTCTATGTAGATCTTATCAGTTGTTGCTGTTCTATGTAGATCTTATCAGTTCTTGCTGTTCTATGTAGATCTTATCAGTTGTTGCTGTTCTATGTAGATCTTAGCGGTTGTCGCTGTTCTATGTAGATCTTATCAGTTGTTGCTGTTCTATGTAGATCTTATCAGTTGTTGCTGTTCTATGTAGATCTTATCAGTTGTTGCTGTTCTATGTAGATCTTAGCGGTTGTTGCTGTTCTTGCTATTGTCATTGTTTCAGTGTTTACTCACGTTGATTCTCATGTTGTGTCCTTCTGCAATGACTTAAGAGCAGCACTCTGCAAACTGTGCCAGCAATCCGCACCAAAAAGGGTAGTGGTACAGTGGTTCCCATCACACTGCAACATCCAAGGCAACGAGGAGGCAGACAGACTGGCAAAAGAAGGTACAAGACTACCACAAACAGATACTAGTATGACGTACGAAGAGTCAAAACGGCTTATCAAAGCCAGATACATGACCAAATGGGAAACCGAACATACCGGTTACACCAACAACGATGCCTATTACCAGTTGAACCGAAGAGAGCAGGTCGTTGTCTTCAGACTTCGCACTGGCCACAATAGACTGAGGTACCACCTATTCAACAAATTGAAGATAGGGTGTACCGACGAATGCCCGTGCGGTACCGGTAAAATGACCGCTGAACATCTGCTGCAGAACTGCCCGACATACGAGGATCAGAGAGAGCAGATGTGGCCATCACCAGTGGAACTGCAAGACAAGCTCTATGGCAGTGTCGACAGCCTCAGGATGACCGCCGCTTTTTTCGAAAAAATAATGGTTACTGTCTGACTGCGTACGAAGAAGAAGAAGAAGAAGAAGAAGAAGAAGAAGTGTCCTTCTGCAGTTAAGTTAAGGCTGTTTAAGCGTTGTTGCAGCTGTTCTTCGGTGTTTGCAATGAGTGCTTGGTCGTCGGGAAAGAGAAATTCGCTAAAGCTGTTGTTTTCGTTAGATTGGTCTTCTTTGCTGATTTGATGCATGGAGGTGATGAACAACAGGAGAGAAAGCCCACACCCCTGTCTAACTCCGGTTTTGATAAGAAACCGTTTCAACTCACCGGCACTTGTTCGTACCGTGCACTGACTATTTTCATACAAACATTCACATATGCTTCTCAAGTGCTGACTAACTTCATAGTCCTTCAGTGTTCTCCACAGCTGTCGTCTAGTGGCGGGAGAAATTGCAAAAAGGACAATAAGAGATGAAGTTTTGTAAAAGGAAGAGCAACAACGATAATACGAGAAAGACGATGTAAGTTGCACAATGCTAATGTTAATCTTTTTCTCTCTAACTCTCCTTTCTCTCTCTCCTCCCTCTCTTTCTCTCTATCCTTTCTAATAATATTCTGACTTTCTGGTTAAAGGAGAGAGGATATGAAAACTTATTTAATTGGTTGCCTTGTTACTGCTTACAGCTATCATGGGAACGACAGAGACAAGCCATCACCCTCCCTTATCATTGCCGAGGTAACAAATGCCAACACTTCACCGTCACGATATACAGGTGCATCTTACGTTTGCCGTGGGCTGGGCAGAACGGTTAGAGCGATTGCTTCGCATTGCAAACTACGTGAGCAATAAACGTCGCTTGCAGTGAATCTATGTTCAGTTTGTAAGTTAGACATTTTTATCTTCCGTGTTCAGTTATAATTTCCACACGAACTTGCCAAGTACGTTCTATTCAGCACACATTTAGATTAGAACTCAAAGTTACATCTGTTTCTGGGGGAATATACACTATATCTTTTGGCGGATGATCACAGTGGGCATACATTCAACGAAAAACAAGTGCCCGGGCACTGGAGCGCTATAAATAAATGAAACATGAACTGAGTTTACAACAATTATCATGTCCCCGTATATGGACCCTGCTTAACAAAAATTGAAATCGAAACGTTTAATTTTTTAATCAGATACAGCACAGTTTGTCTTATTCAAAACTTCATATCTTATTATCATTGTTGCTCTGTCTCTTATGCAACACTTCATATCTTATCTTTGATGCTCTCTCTCCCTTTTGCAATACGTCTCTGTCTCTTATTATCCGCGTTGCTCTTGCTTTGATAATTGTTGTCCTCTTATTATCCTTGCTTGTTCTTCCTCTCACACCAATCTTCCTCCTCTTATTATCCTTGCTTGTTCTTCCTCTCACACCAATCTTCCTCCTCTTATTATCCTTGCTTGTTCTTCCTCTCACACCAATCTTCCTCCTCTTATTATCCTTGCTTGTTCTTCCTCTCACACCAATCTTCCTCCTCTTATTATCCTTGCTGTTTCTTCCTCTCACACCAATCTTCCTCCTCTTATTATCCTTGCTGTTTCTTCCTCTCACACCAATCTTCCTCCTCTTATTATCCTTGCTGTTTCTTCCTCTCACACCAATCTTCCTCCTCTTATTATCCTTGCTGTTTCTTCCTCTCACACCAATCTTCCTCCTCTTATTATCCTTGCTACTGTTTCTCTTATTATCACTGTTGCTAATCTTTCCTCCTATACTTTTCCTTTCTCTTATTAGCGTTGCTCTTCCTCTTATATTCTTTCTTTCTCTTATTATCAGTATCGATCTTTCTCTTATAAAATGTATGTTCTTATTATCCTTGTTGTCCTTTATACACAGCTTCTTTCTCTTATTATCTTTGCTTCTCCTCCTCTTATATTTTTTCTTTCACTCTTTATCCTTATTACTTTTCATTTTGTCCGAAGCGTCTTGCTTGTATTATCAATGATACTCTTCCACTTGCACAAATCTTCTTTCTCTTATTATCTGTGTTGTTCATCCAGTCATACAAACCTTCTTTCTCTTATTATCCTTGCTGATCACCCAGTCATACAAACCTTCTTTCTCTTATTATCCTTGTTGTTCATCTAGTTATACAAAACTTCTTGCACTTATACAAACTTTCTTTCTTTTATACTTGTTACTCATCCGTTTATTAATAGTTCTTTCTCTTATTATGCTTATACAAAACTTCTTTCTCTTATTATCCCTGTTACTTCCTATTGTACAAAACGTCTTGTTCTTATACAAAACGTCTTGTTCTTATACAAAACTTCCCATTCTTATTATCCGTGTTGCCCTCCCAATTTGCAACTATTTCTTTCTCTCATTCTCATTGTTGTTCTCACTCTTTTATTTCTTCATACTCTCATTATGAGTGTTTCTCATCTTCAAACTCCCCCCCCCCCTCCTCCCACCAGCTTTGGAATGGGGTCTTTCCAGTAATGATATCACAATGTAAGAGAGGGGTGCGGTTCAACATGCTTGGCTTGAGGTACGGTGAAGGTGCATGATCTACTACGTAATTACCTTTGCTATCTGCTATTTGCTTCCGGTAGAAATGACAGAAGCGATTGGCTAGTTATTATGCCACCGTCAAGGTCACGGTGTCAACGGCTTGAACGTTTCCTGAAGGAAGGAATGCGACTGGTCCTAAATGTACAGAGGATATCCATAATGTGAAGATGCTGTTCTTGTTGAAGGATTGCGCACAATTGGTAGGTTGACCCTTTTTGTGTGCCCTTACAAGGACGTTTAGTGGCGGTTTGTTGGAGCTATCCTGACATCCCGAGCGAACTGATGAACCAAGGTCCTCTAGGCGGTTGTGATATGTCTAGTTTCACCTGCGTGTCACTCGCTACTACGGGGATCACGTCGATCCCTCATCTCCTTAGCCAGGCTGCCATGAAAACAAACCGTTTCCAGGAAGGGCTACGGGGAAGCCGAGGCGAGGGTCTTGGCCAGTATGTTTTACGTTAGTCTTCCTTCCCCAATGTAAAGATCTTCTTCTTTGCGTTCGCCTTATTTCTCTAATCCCCAAGGCGATGTGCGTTACACTGTGGTTTTTTATTTTGCGCCTATCGGCTCAGTGTATCCGACTTCAGCATGCATTTTATGTAAGAACCTGCTTCCTCCTGCATTTTCTAAGGGTTTGCTTCCTCGGGGTAACAGCCGGTGCTGTGATGGGGATCGAACCCAGCACCTTCTGGTTGTGAGCCGTGTCACTTAACCACAAGCCTACGCCATCCCCCAATGTAAAGATGAGATCAATACTTGGGATTCATGGATCAACACTGGAGATGGAATAAAGGACTGCATCCCAGTAATCATCTCCCTCGGTAGGGGATATAGAGAGTGGTACATTGGGGAAGTGGTGCTCGAGGTGGGGCAGTTGATAAGTGATGCATTGGTGCTGCGAGGTGAGAAATTATAATGAGGCATCACTATTGAGAGGTGAAGTTCTGACCAAGCAGAGTATTGCATACATGACCACAGCATCGAAAATAAGAATAGAGATCAAGACGATATTCAGTTCTGAGGTGCCTATCTGATTCCTATTAAAGAAGGGCAGTCATCGTATCTTAATATCGTATATACAAATGGCTCAGCTGACAAAGCCACATCCAATGGAGGTCACCATAAGGCGCAGAAAACATACTCAACAACTACAATAGAAGCAGCAGCAGCAGCAACAACAACATCAACACCAACAACAACAACAAACAAGCGAACAAACAAACAATGCAGTTCATTTATTAAGTTCAGATTGCAATATTTCCACATTCTGAAACATCTCTTGAGACAGTCACAATCCTGAAGCGATACTTATCTGCGTAGATGAAACGTTCACACTGTAACAGAACATCATAGATTAGTCGAGTAACTGGGAGCAACCCACTACACAGACAACGGAAGTTGCAACTAACGACGTACTTGAACAACTAGGTATTGTGAATAGAGGTCAAGAGTACAGTGGTCAGCGACCCATAGCTGACTGCTAGCGTCAGGGCCAGCGAACCAGAGCTGCAAAGACTTTTCTACACCTTCACGGTGATCCTGGATAACAGACTGCAGCAGGGCAGACTGGCTAAGGAAAAGGGATCGAAGAGGGAATGCTAACCCGGTACTCAAAAAATGTTTGCTGAAGTCGGATGTGTTGGACCGAAAGGTGCAAATATCACAGTCAATATGTAAACTACGACACAACGCATTCCGCTCTCTGGACTACATTCTGCTACTTAAGCCCTTTCAGGGTTTGGTAGTGGGAGATTGAAAACGAACGAAGCCAAGCTAAGCCATACGGTTTAAACATGGGTTGATGTAAAGTTCTGGTGTCCTCTAAAAAAAAGTACCTGGCATTAGAAAGAGTGTAATCTATCGTTTCAAGACAAAGGTACGGGGTATGAATATCGCTATCGGTATACTCCTGTCGACCCAGCAGTACTTTCTTCGTATGAGAACGGGACATAAAAGATTGGATGACTTCTTTTACAGACTGAAGATGGCTCCATCACCCATGTGTACGTGCGGACAAGCACGGCAGATTGCTGAACATATCCTGCACGGCCCTTGTTGTTGACGAATGCCCACAATGAACCGGATTACTCTTTTGTGCGCCATGAACAGGACGTTAAGTGGCGTGTTGTCGTAGCTTTCCTCATATCCCGGGCGGGCTGATGAAGGTGGGCCCGGATTCTCCAGGCGGTTGTGCTATGATAAACTGTATCTGCGTGTCGCTCACTATTACGGGGATCACGTCGATATATCACCTCATTAGGCTGCGATGAAAACAACCCGTTTCCACGAAGGGCAACGGGGAAGTCAAGGTGAGGGTCTGATCAGTACGTTTTGCCAGACCAGACGTTAGCCTTCCTTCCCTGCACGACTGTTACTGCGTACTGAACGATGACCCAACAAAGGTGAATGTTCCCCAAACCTGTTTGGAAGGCTTCAAGAACTCTCTGCTACAGCAGCCTTAATTCACGGAACTGGTCTTCACGAGTAGATGTAATGAAGAAACGTGGCGAACGAGAGTAGAAGAAGAAGACGAAGAAGAAGAAGAAGAAGACGAGGACGAAGACCGCAAGCGAGAAGCAGAAGAAGAGTGGGTGCCTGGCATTTGAATTGAGAAGTAAAATGCAGTGATGAAGGGAATTGATCACACTACCTCATCCTTCTTTTTCTTCTTCTTCTTCTTCGCTCGTTCTCAAACTACCGCTACCAAGCCTTGAAATGCGCTTTACACTTTTTTGAGTATCTGGTTAGCCTTCCCTCTTCGATCCCTTCTCCTTAGCCAGTCTGCTCTGTGGCTCTTGGAAGATATGGTTCGCTGACCGCTGCAGCTGATGCACTGCCCTATCGCATACAAGCTGGGGGTTAGTATACCGACGTCTCTAAGAACGTCATTCCCCGACAGTCGCATAACGACTATGGAATAAACCTTGACTTTACTTTAGCTCATGGTGGACGGCGTGGGCTAGTGGTTAAATGACACGGCTCACAACTCGAGGGTGCTGGGTTTAATCCCCATCACAGCACCGCCGTTACTCCGGGGAAGCAAACCCTTAGAAAATGCAAGAGGAAGCAGGCCCTTACATTAAATGCATGCCAAAGTCGGATGTACTGGGCAGACAAGTGCAAAATAAAAACCGCAGTACAACGCACACCGCCTAGGGGAATTTGGAAATAAGTCGAATGCGAAAAAAAAAATAATGCTGCTGTAACTGTGAGCAACCTCTGTCGCCTTTGTCACGAGAGATACGCGCCCTAAACACTAGATGCTCACTTATTCTGGATCACAGAGAAAGATAACAGTATATTATTATGCATGTCACAAACGACATCCAAGGAAGGTTGTGCATGGCGCTGTCACCACCGGCATGTTAGTTAATTGCCCAACGCAAGCGATGCTAGCGACATCATCAGACGATTTTGTCTTCAGGGTGTTACTTGCGCTGTATTTGGATTACAGTGAGAGAAAAACTGGCCATACCTATTCTCTTTCTGATTTATTTTCCACAGATGCCTTCTTCCATTATTATATGATCTAACTAGGAGAAATTCTGTACCTGTTCTAGTAGCTTATCTTTCAATTAGATCATTGACTAGCAGTATTGAACAATTTATATTAATTGATATTATTTGTTTCTTAAGACAATAATATTATTAATTAGGTAGGACCCTAAATGGTAAAGCCCGAATCTAATCAATTTATGCTGGACTGTAAAGGGTTAAAGACCGAATCTAATCAATTTATGCTGGACTGTAAATGGTTACAAACGAAGCTATTCAATTTTGAAGGACTGTAAAGGGTTTCTTCTTCTTCTTCTTCTGCGTACGCAGTCAGACAGTAACCATTATTTTTTCGAAAAAAGCGGCGGTCATCCTGAGGCTCTCGCCACTGCCATAGAGCTTGTCTTGCAGTTCCACTGGTAATGGCCACATCTGCTCTCTCTGATCCTCGTATGTCGGGCAGTTCTGCAGCAGATGTTCAGCGGTCATTTTACCAGTACCGCACGGGCATTCGTCGGTACACCCTATCTTCAATTTGTTGAATAGGTGGTACCTCAGTCTGTTGTGGCCAGTGCGAAGTCTGAAGACAACGACCTGCTCTCTTCGGTTCAACTGGTAATAGGCATCGTTTTTGGTGTAACCAGTATGTTCGGTTTCCCATTTGTTCATGTATCTGGCTTTGATAAGCCGTTTTGACTCTTCGTACGTCATATTGGTATCTGTTTGTGGTAGTCTTGCACCTTCTTTTGCCAGTCTGTCTGCCTCCTCGTTGCCTTGGATGTTGCAGTGTGACGGAACCCACTGTACCACTACCCTTTTTGGTGCGGACTGCTGGCACAGTTTGCAGAGTGCTGCTCTTAAGTCATTAAGCTCAGTGTTTTTCTGGCTTTTTAGCGATGTGACTACGGCGAGAGCATCTGTCAGCAGGACTATATGGCTCTCATTTTCACTGTGTGTCACCATTTCTTCCACTGCCGCCCTCAGTGCCTCTGCCTCCGCTCTGAAATTGCTTGTGTACTTACCAGTAGCGAGTGACAGTGTTATTTGTCTGCCATTTGGTAGGTTCAGGAATGCTCCTGCCCCTCCGTTCTGTGTAGTGTTTGTTACAGAACCGTCGGTGTATGCATGGGTCCAGTCCATGCTTGGCTAGCTTTTCGTTATGAAGCTTAGGGTAGTATCTCTCCTTTCTTTTTCAGTCTGGCAGTTTTTGTTTGCAATACCTGGTATATTTTCTACCACCTCTGGAAATATATCCTGCCTCCAGGTAGGTTTTCGTACAGTAGTGATGGGTTTTGGTGTTGTTAGTGCGTTTATGGGATCTTCGTGCATCTTTGCTTTGGCTATTTCTGCAAAGTTTCTCCGCTTTAGTTTCCCATTTCCCAAATTGTTTGGACTGTAAAGGGTTTAAAACACGAATCTAATCAATTTATGCTGGGAAGTAAAGGTTTAAAACACGAATCCAATCAATTTATGCTGGACTGTCAAGGGTTAAGGATGCCAGAAAATATACACTGCGCGCGGTAATTTATGGTTACTGACGGATTATCCAAACGTATTTCTGCACCGAATCGAACATTTACATTATCAACAATAAGGCTACGTTCTGTACTGGCTCAATTTTGTGACTTTATCTAAATAAGGCTACGTTCTGTACTTGCTCAATGTTTTGAATTTATCAACAATAAGGCTACGTTCTGTACTTGCTCAATGTTGTGAATTTATCAACAATAAGGCTACGTTCTTTTCTGGCTCCACTTTGTGACATCAACAATAAGGCTACGTTCTGCACTGTCTCAACTTTATGAAATCATTAATAATGCTACGTTCTTCACTGTTTCAACCTTGCGCCAGTTTTGACCGACTTGTCAGTTATACGCGACGAATCAGACTCTCTCTTCTCGAATGCATCCCTCGGACTCTCCTCAGCTCCCGGCGAAGCACGGGTCTTCAACAAACACACGCCGAGTCATTAAACGTTGACCTGTCTGTGTCTGTTGAACTTGTGGCTTAAAGTAACTGAAAGATGAAATAGCCAGCTATATGCGGATCGGACTAGCTGCGTCTGCTTTGCACTACCTCCGACGTGTGTGGAGCACCGGTATAATCTTCATTGAACCAAAAATCCGCATCTACTAGTCCTGCGTGGTCCAAGTTTTGCTTTACGGCTCCGAAACCTGGACGTTTCTCAAACATGTAATGTTGATAGTGGTGACCTTCCACGTGTGCAGCCAATAGCGTATTATGTGCATCCGATGGCATGACTACTTCCGCAACGTGGAAATCTCCATTCTTCTACTTCTTCTTTGCGTTCAGGATCTTTTGGTCATGCTATATCTGCAGGCCAGTCGCTATGATGAAGTCTGTAGTCTTCACCAGGTCGGAGCGGCTGCCTCACAGCTTTTGTCTCAGCTCCGCACCTTCTGGCCAGGTCTGGCATCTCATTTCCCTATAGTTTGGGTATTCTTGTAGAATATGCTCAGGGTTCTGACATCCTGTTCCACATGGGCACTCATCGGTGTGTGATATCTTCAGTCGGAAGAGATGTTCTAGTAGTCTGCAGTGTCCAGTTCTCATGCGAAATAAGGTAGTTTGTTGATTTCTTTTGAGATAGTGAATTGGGTCTGGTCTACTGCTTATGTTTCTGTTTTCTCTCCATTGGTGTATTTACTAATTTCTGATGATATTCTTGATTTCTCTGTATGGTATTTGATGATTAAATTGTGCCTTTTTGCTGCCATCTTTTGCCAGAGCATCAGCTCTCACGTTTCCCGTGATACCGCAATGGAAGGGTAGCCACTGGAGCGCTATTGTTGAGGATCTCTGGGGTTTTCCCAGCTCTGATCTGATCTCTGATAACAGTAGTTCATTGTTTGTTTTTGTATTGTCTCTAATAGTTCTCTGCAGTCCGTGAATACATCTATTTTTGTTGGAGGTTGCCTTTCTGTTTGAAGTATTCTCAGTGCTCGCAGGAGGGCCATCGATTCTGCTCTAAGGTTTGTGGACAACGTTCCTGTTAGGAGGGCCTCTTCTGTTATATTTCCTCTTTTGTGTGATATGAATATGCCTCCTCCCCCGTTTCGGCCTATCCCCTCTGCTGAACTATCTGTGTACACCTGTGTCAATTCCTTGGTATTATATTTCTCCTCAATCATTGTTTGTGCTAAAACTTTCAGCTCGTGGCAAACAATTGACCGACGCCGAGTTTCTTTGTTCGGTTATGTTGTACTGCTGAACCAGGAAACGCCTGCTTACAAGATACTACACAAGTCGTTCCTCAGCGCCGAAGGTCTCCCTCGACCGGCTGGAGGCGCAGAAGAGGCTGTCCCCGAACAGTATGGCTCTAGCAGATATCAACCTTCACCTCTGCCCTGGAACCACGCCACAACAGCGTGCCATGGATGTGGCCGCAGCCGCAACGGGCCTCAGACACCTAAGCGAATATTATTATTATAATGCCCAATCGTCCTCAATCATCTATTATGACATACCTGGCAGGTTTCAGTGTTGCTGTTCTTTTCTGTAGCCTACGTCGTTTACATTAGTTATTATTATCTCATAAACAATACAGTCATAGCCTGTCCACTGCGTAGTGGCTGATGATCTAACAAAACGTATCCAGACCTCCTTTCAGTTGTTAAACTACGAAAGCTTTGCTAGTACGGACATGTGATGCGTTCGCGTTGTTTGCGCAATGTGATACTCTGAGGCGCAGTCATTGACAAGAGAAGGTCGCCCTCAGATGCGTTGGGCAAACGATGTTCACAAGTGGACGGGCAGGACATTAATTGAAACCAGTGTTGCCATCCAGATAAGTGTGTATCGGGATGTGCGTATGCAAAACAAACATCTCAAATCTGACCATGAAAAAAAGCCAAGTCCCCTGAGATGGTAGAAACCATAGAGGGAATAAGGAAAAAGGGAATTCAGACAGATTCAGAAAGGAAATTTATCACAGAAGAATATCTTAGGAGAGTATACCTACCAAAAACATGGATTCACGTATATACAGATGGCTCATCTAACAAAGCCACATGTAATGGAGGTGGAGGGGTCTTACAGACTAAGGAATTGAGAAGAAAAAACTCGAGTATTAACAACGGGAACATTTTCCAATAATTTTCGCGCAGAAGCAGAGACACTGAAGGCCGCAGCTGAGCTTGTAATCCAAGATAAAGATATCCATCAAGAAAACATAGTATTCCTGACTGATGCCGCGTCAGTATTAACAGCGCTAAGACAATACAAAGATGAAGATCTCGAGCAATGTATGTTCTCTCTGACACAGCTCTCAGCAGAACACCCAAGGTTGGTCATATAGTGGATCCCATCCCCCTGCAATATTGAAGGCAATGAAGCTGCAGACAAACTAGCAAAGTGTGGAGGAGCATCCCCACAAACAGACCTAAGTATCACATATAATGAGGCCAAGACCATAATTTAAGGCAATTTCAGGGTAACATGGGCTGATCAACACCCCGACTTCCGAAAAGAAGACAGCTACTATAACTTAACTAGAGAAGAGCAAGTCATCATCTTCAGACTGAGAACTGGGCATAACAGACTCAAGGGTCATTTGTACAACAAAATGAGGATTGGGACAGATGATAGGTGTCCATGTGGGGAGCTTATCATGACCGTGGAACACATTCTGCAAAGCTGCACGCTCACGCAGGTAAAGAGAGAACAATACTGGCCTTGTGAGACAGATAAGAGACAAAAGCTGAATTGAGACGAAACAGCCTTACAAACAAAGAAGTCCTTTGTGAGAGAAACCGGAACATTGATCTAAGGATAAACGAAGAAGAAGAAGAAGAAGAAGAAGAAGAAGAAGAAGAAGAAGAAGAAGAAGAAGAAGAAGAAGAAGAAGAAGAAGAAGAAGAAGAAGAAGAAGAAGTAGTAGTAGTACGCATGCAAAACAAGGATGCATGTCAGGAAACTTAATAATTTCTACGCAAACTGTCTCCACAGACTTCTCAGGAACGGTTGGCAGGACAGAGTGCCAAACACTGTGGTTCTCAGCAAGGCGAGACTCTCTGGTATCCATACGCTGCTACAGAGAGCCCAGATCATATGGACAGGGCATGTTATTCGCATGTCAGATGAGTGCCTCCATAAACAACTGTTGAACGGTGAGCTCAGAACAGGACAGCGCTCGCTGGGGAGGGGGGAGAGACAGAAGAAACAATACAAATACATTGATGTTGCTGCGTGGGAGTCTAGCGCACTCCCGTCACACATGTTGCTTGCACCGATTAGCAGAGAACCTTTACCGAGGCGCAGGAAAGGTGAGCTGCACGAAAGGAAAGAATGCAAGACTGCCCAACTACAAATGCTGTTCACGTGTGCCCTACGTGCGGTAGAGTTTGTCATGCTGTTCACGTGTGCCCTACGTGCGGTAGAGTTTGTCATGCTGTTCACGTGTGCCCTACGTGCGGTAGAGTTTGTCATGCTGTTCACGTGTGCCCTACGTGCGATAGAGTTTGTCATGCTGTTCACGTGTGCCATACGTGCGGTAGAGTTTGCCACGCTCAGATCGGGTTGTACGGCCATATATAGTTACATCTGAATAAACATGTCTGACTCTGTCGCCATCTTCGCTCTGCTAATATAAATTGATTAATAATTGAAACCGCAACGCTCGCAATGAGTAGAGTACGATGACGACTGAGAGTTCGTGATGTAATGAGATGTGATGTAATGAGATGTGATGTAATGAGATGTGATGTATCTCGATGTACAAAACAAGACAATTGAAAGAAATAAATATGAAAAGAGGAAGATGAAGAAAAATGAGATTCTTTCGCATGTACCCTGCTTGTGCCTTTCAGCGTCAGGTTATGAAGATGTTTCGCGATCAAGCCCTAGTATGGGCTTCGTACACGGGGAGCTTTATTGCTACTGTTATTTCTGCTATCCATCCTTTTCGTGGTCGGCCCTTGGCTTTGTATAGATTTGTTTTCTGAGGGATACTATATGGTGTTTGACGTGTCACGTGGCCGAACCATTTAATTTCCTCTCTCTTGTACCTACTTGTCTCCTAATATCTTCGTTTCTGATTCTATCCATTATTGTTACACCAACCATAATTGTTACTTCTGCGTAGGCATTTCATATCTGTTGTTACAATGTTTCTTTTATCTTTGCTTGTCAATGTTCAACCTTGGCACTGATAGCACAAAGTGGATAGGAATATCGAGTTGTATGGCGTTAATTTTGTTTCCATTGTCATTGAAATACCGGGGACATTTGCCCAATGATTTGACTTGCTTTATTACATCAGTGTTAGATTTCAGTGTCTCATTTGCCATCTGCTGAGATTATGTTACCCAAGTACGTGAAATTTTTCACCTGTTTTACTTGCTGTTTTTTTTATAAATATATATATATTTATTTTTTTTCAAACATTATAACTTCGGTTTTCTCTATGTTGATTTTCATACCGTAATCCGTACATTCCCATTAAGATTGTTGATATGATCCTGCATTTGTTTTTCTGATGTTGCTATTATTGAACAATAGAATAATATGAAGAGGAGAAGAAGAAAAGGTTAAATCAGCTATTGAACCAATATTCGACATCTAGACCACAACCTTTGAGCAGCGTAGAATTAACGGTCGTAAAGAATGTGTGTGTGTTGTTTTTGCTTTTTAGTTCCTATTCGATGACTTGAACATTTTGTTCATATCTGTCCCTGAGACTGTATGAGTCAGAACATACCCAAGAACACTTAACGTATTATAATAGTCCTTTATAAGTGGGTCTAACCTCTGTGTCATATTACTATTTAGATTAAATTGTTATTTTCTCCCCGGGTTTCTGGCTATGGCGAGCACGTCATCTCCTGGCTGGGTATGTGTTTGTATGAAGCTATGGTTCCTGTACTTGTATAAGTGAAGACACACTTTACTGAAACATTTATATTCATGATACATCTGTTTTGATTTGGACAAATTCTTCCCATCTGCCTAAGAAACATTTAGCGTTGAGCCAAGATCTACATAAACTACCAAAGATTGGAGGGTAGTCTAAGCAAATGAACAAAATACATTTATACCAATGAGAATAAAGGCAGTTGGTGAGGGAGATCCAATCTATTTCCCAGTAGGATTAGATGCTGGCATGAACTGGTGAGGTCTGCGACACAAAGCTGATTGCTCGCGTCAGGGCCAGCGACATCTAATGTGTCGGACCGAAATATGAAAATATCGCAGACAAGCTGTAAACTGTGAAACTGTACATTCCGTTCTCTGGACAACATTATGCTACAGGAAAAGCCCTATTCTTGGCTTGGTAGCGGGAGTTTGAAGACGACAAAGATGATTCGATGCCGATTATCATCGTAAAACGATACCTGTAACTAATACCAAACTAAATTTTATGCCCAAAACCAATGAGATGAGTTATCATTGAGATGTTGTAGGAAGCACTCACGTAGTCTCGATGCAGTTTCACCAATGTGTCATGCCACACCAGCACCAGCGACATAGGATGGAAAATATTAAATTACGACACCTGCAGGTAAACCTTTATTTGATATCACTGTCTTGTTGGAAAACCACCAAACATTTGGGTGGCATTTGTTCACAGCCTCGATCTTTGTTACGGTGCACGGTGTCCAGGTTGTCGCTGGGGTTGGTGTGGGTGTTGTTTCTGACTAGCAAGCCCCGCGAGTTTTCGTAACGTCTGTCGGCGTGAAGGTGAGGCCTCGGGAAATACCTTACGTGTGGAGGGATTAGTGTGGAGAAAAGGGAGAAGACGGAATGACATACCACGGACGGACGACCACCGTGGGTGATATGTTGGGAGACATTTCACACGGCCAGACGGAGGACGGTAAACAGGACTGGAGACAGGAAGGGCCCAACGGAAGGGGTGGAGGCGTGAGTGAACTCAGGTTATAGAGACTCTTGTGGAAGAAGTCAAGCATGTAATGGACCTTTTGTAGGATGCCTTCGTCGCCCGGATACAGGCGACGGAGGCTTAGTTAAACTGGGAAGACAAAAACTATGATCTGACGTGAGAAGAACTGTTGAGGGGTTAGCCATGACCTACTTTAGACTATAGATGGCCATGGGTTAGCCATGAGAACTTGATGATCAGCATTGATTAGATCAGGACAGCAGATTGATTTCCCGCACGACCTGACTTCATCCTCACGCCATTAACTCATTTCATGCCGATCTGTCTTTAACACATTTCATGCTGTTACTGCCTTTAACTCATTTCATGCTGATCTGTCTTTAACTTATTTCATGCTGTTACTGCCTTTAACCTATTTCATGCTGATCTGTCTTTAACTCATTTCATGCTGATTTGTCTTTAACTCATTTCATGCTGATCTGCCTTTAACTTATTTCATGCTGATCTGTCTTTAACTCATTTCATGCTGATCATGCTGATCTGTCTTTAACTCATTTCATGCTGACCTGTCTTCAACTTATTTCATGCTGATCTGCCTTTAACTTATTTCATGCTGATCTGTTTTTAACTCATTTCATGCTGATCTGTCTTTAACTCATTTCATGCTGATCTGCATTAAACGCATTTCATGCTGATCTACTTTTAACTCATTTCATGCTGATCTGTCTTTAACTCATTTCATGTTGATCATGCTGATCTGCCTTAAACGCATTTCATGCTGATCTGCCTTTAACTTGTTTCATGCTGATCTGCCTTTAACTTGTTTTCTGCTGATCTGCCTTTAACTTATTTCATGCTGATCTGTCTTTAACTCATTTCATGCTGATCATGCTGATCTGTCTTTAACTCATTTCATGCTGATCTGTCTTTAACTCATTTCATGCTGATCATGCTGATCTGTCTTTAACTCATTTCATGCTGATCTGTCTTTATCTCATTTCATGCTGATCTGTCTTTAACTCATTTCATGCTGATCTGTTTTTAACTCATTTCATGCTGATCTGCCTTTAACTTATTTCATGCTGATCTGTCTTTAACTCATTTCATGCTGATCTGACTTTAACTTATTTCATGCTGATCTGTCTTTAACTCATTTCATGCTGATCATGCTGATCTGTCTTTAACTCATTTCATGCTGATCTGTCTTTAACTCATTTCATGCTGATCTGTCTTTAACTCATTTCATGCTGATCTGTCTTTAACTCATTTCATGCTGATCTGCCTTTAACTTATTTCATGCTGATCTGTCTTTAACTCATTTCATGCTGATCTGACTTTAACTTATTTCATGCTGATCTGTCTTTAACTCATTTCATGCTGACCTGTCTTTAACTTATTTCATGCTGATCTGTCTTTAACTCATTTCATGCTGAACTGTCTTTAACTTATTTCATGCTGATCTGACTTTAACTTATTTCATGCTGATCTGACTTTAACTTATTTCATGCTGATCTGTCTTTAATTTATTTCATGCTGATCTGCCTTTAACTTATTTCATGCTGATCTGTCTTTAACTCATTTCATGCTGATTTGTCTTTAACTCATTTCATGCTGACCTGTCTTTAACTTATTTCATGCTGATCTGCCTTTAACTTATTTCATGCTGATCTGACTTTAACTTATTTCATGCTGATCTGCCGTAAACGCATTTCATGCTGATCTGTCTTTAACTCATTTCATGCCAATCGGTCTAACTCATTTCATGCTGATCTGTCATGTGGTATAAGGAACTTGGTTTTTTGGCTAATAGTTTCTACCGGATTGAGTACCTGGCGATTTGTTTAGGTTTGCTTGATCCCCACTTACGACATACCGAACATGATACAATGGTACTGTTCTTTGCCCCCTTTTTCGTGCCTTGGTAATACGTAGGTTACCACTGGTAATCCGTAGGTGGTAACCCGTAGGCTACGCCTGAGAATCCGTAGGTTAACCCTGGGAATATACAATATGGAATTACTGAGTTGCAGAGATGTTAGAGAGCTGATTTCTTACTTCAATGCTCATAGTATAGCACACAGGAAGAGGCAGGCGCCATTCATATAATATTTCTTTATTTGAAGCAAAGAAGGGAACACAAACAATATCTCAGGCCAGGTCAGGTCACCCCATGACCGGTGAGGTCGTTAAGGCACCCGTGAAGACATCCTCACAACCACACTTCACCGCTCTCTGTCAGTGGTCATTGTCTGTGCCTCCTTTGGTCGAAGATTGATCCATTCTTTTATGTTGCCCTCCCACTTCTTTTATGGGACAACTCTTTGTTGCCCACTTTGCATCTTTCCGTGAAGGATCGTATTTGTAAAAACCGTTTGATCTCGATATGTGGCCGTACTAAGTGAGATTCCGTCTGTTGCCAGTTGCCAAGAGTTCTTCAATAGGTGCTATTGATGTTGCAATTATTTCTCGTATTTCCTCATTTGTGGCATTCTGCGATATTAATACCCGACTATAGTGCCATCCATGTAAACACCTTTACGTCTTCGTTTCATATGCGTGTCCATATCGCAGTGCTACAGGAGAGTGGGTGTAGGTAGCACAGAAACTAGCAGGGTCTTCTAAGCCGGACTGTTCAAAGACCTCTTCTTCTTCATCTATGATGTTATCTTTCTAGTCCGGTGAAGTTCACTAAGTAGACTGCGTTTCAGGTCTTCGCCGGTCCCCCACAGCTTTTTGAGCATGGTCGCTCCTCCAGACCGGACTGCCTCTCTTTGGTCTGGATAGGTAGGGCAGTCCTGTAGGATATGTTCTGGGTGTTTGCTTGGGTGTTCCACAGACGCTCGCGGCGGTGTCTCTCAGACCCATCCTATGGAGTTGGGCCTTGAGTCTGCAATGTCCCGGGCTGAGTCTGAAGATCTTTTTCTGCCTATCTCTGCCAAATTTGTCTATGCTGTCATCTTTTGGCTTGTATTTTTTGTGCTGGACTCTTCATTGTGTCATCATGGATCGTTTAGTGAGTGTCTTTGCTTCTTTGTAGCTCTGTGCAAATGAAGTGTGTACTTTTGTGTGCTTTCTCGTTTTCAGGGATCCCACAGTTGGCCAGAATCAACTGAAGGACTAAATCTGTTTTTTTTTAGACAGCAATCATATATTGTATATTTATTTAATGTCTATCTCGTTTGAGGCATGAGATGGCTTAGAGTACTCTCTTGGAGTCTGTTAGAATGGCCGTTTTCCTTGTAGTAATGTTTGGCTAATAAGAATCTGAGTTGCTGTGTGAACAGCTCTTGCTGCAGCTCTGAAATTGGTAAGATCTCTCTTAGTTCAAAGACTAAAACACCACAAAAGCTAGAAAAAACCCACAAAAATCAATACAGCTCTGCAGACAGTGATAATGGGCTAAAACCTAAGAAAAACATCGTCTGAAATCTTAAACAGTGGGTAACGAACGAAACAGTTTAACGTCATTTCGTTTGATACAGGTTTCAGGTAGGCTTAGCTGCACAGCAAGCCCCTTCCTTGCTACTCTTGCTTTACGATCTCTTCTCGTTTATTTTACCTGCGTCTCTTAGCATCAGGATTGATATGGCACGTTCTAACAGCAGGGGCTGACATTTGTTCCGAAATCTCATGCCCACGACCTTCAAAGCTGCATCTAGCGACGTACACCGAATAATTATCACAGCTCACTTAGTATCAGCATAACAAATTTCGTCCTTGACCTTGCCATGAAAAAAATTGTTCTGTTCTAGAATGGAGTTTCTCACAAGATCAAGGACAGAACGATATATAACTCCAGAATACTTATCCAAATAGTAATTGGTACAATAAATAACGCAGCATGTAACTATATATAGCTTTAGGGGTTAGGGATGGGGTGAATTAGAAGTAGAAACAGGTGAAGAAGATGAAGAAGAAGGCGATATATTAAAAAGAAAAGAAACGATTTAGCAGAAAAAGAAGCAAAAAATATAATCTTTTTTTTACAGAATGGATTACCTGTTCAGGAAAAATTTTTGATACAAAATGTGGAGGTAATAATTGCGCTTATTCATAAAACACATTATTTTCGGAATTGGTGCGCAAGAATCTGATCATATTACGGATGAGAACAGCAATTTTTACGCGGCAACTTGCATATACGAGACAGTGTAAGTAAAGTAAGTAGCATGTCCTTTGCAGAACTTCGCACTTCGCACTTACAACTGGCAATCTATTTAGTTGTTATAAGTTTCTTGGCAGGTGTGCAGTTCGGTAGGTCGCCATTACTTTCCGTACGAGGAGAAGGGATCGTACCAAGAAAAACAACAACACCCAACAGACGGTCAGTATTAGGCTTCTTCTTCTTCGTACGCTGTCAGACGTCAACATGAATTTGTTCGAAGAAAGCAGCAGTTATCCCGAGGCTGTCGACACTGCCAACGAGCTTGTCTAATGTTGGCACTGTTGATGGCCCCATGTGCTTTGTTTGGTCCTCATATGCTGGGCAATTTTGCAGCAGATGTTCAGCGGTAATTTTCCCGGTACCACAGGTGCATTCGTCAGTAGCACCAATCTTCAGTTTATTGAATAGATGGTGCCTCAGTCTGTTATGGCCTATGCGGAATCTAAAGACCACGACCTGTTCTCTTCTGTTCAACTTCATTTTTTGAGTAGCCAGTATGCTCTGTTTCTCATTTGGCCATCTTTCTGGCCATAATAAACCTTTTAGACTCTTCATAGGTCACACTAGAATCTGGTTGTGGTAACATTGCACTTTCTATTGCCAGTATGTCTGCCTCCTCGTTGCCGTGAATGTTACAGTGGGATGGGACCAACTGTACTACGACAGTGTGGACTGCTGGCATAGTTGACAGAGTACGGCTCTTAAGTCATTGTTCTGTATTTTTTTGGCATTTTAGTGCTGTAACAACGGACAGAGCATCTGTAAACAGGCTATATTAAAAACAGCAACTAAAATGGTTTGGCCACGTAACCAGACTACCACAACACAGCACACCCCCCCCCCCTTTTCCACGACAAGCATAGCTATTTAAATGCGGCGGATTCTCGACCAAAAGGCGACGACGGAAAATGTGGCTTTCAAAAGTATCTAAGGCGATGACTGTCACTGTGCACGACGCACACAGTAGGGATCGCTCTAGAGATCTCTTCCTTATCTGACGCTGAAAGACAAACCAAGAAAAGCGAGAAGATGAAGAAGTGAGAGCAACGCTTTTCATGATCTACGTTTTCAGATGCGAATTAAAATATGTGGACACATGACAAGAGTGGTTACAAACAAATGTCGCAGAATAGTAGTACATTCGATCAGGGGGACGATGATAAATATATGGGTTACAAGAGGTGCTACATAAGTATGGACTGAAAATAACAACGGCTACATAGATCACACACGTAAGAAGATTGTATACTCTACCCCCACAAACACTCCACTTCTTACAAACGCTACGCTGGCTACAAAACTCCACTCCCTATAAACACTCAATACCCTACAAACACTCAATACTTTACACACTCTAACACGCCATAAAAAGAATCCACTCCCTATAAAGATTCAACTCCCAACAAACACTCCACACCTACAAACACTCCACACCTACAAACACTCCACACCTACAAACACTCCCCTCCTTTCAAATACCCCACTCTCTATATACACATACCATCCGTACAACACTCCACCCACAACAAATAATCCACCCGATGCAAACACTCAACACCTTACAAACACTCAGCCCTCTGCAATCACTCCACCCCATACAAACACACTATTATCCTACAAACACTCCGATCCACACAAACACTCCATCACTTTACAAACACTTCACACTATAAAAACACTCCACCGTACAACCTTCCCATCAACAACAAACAATCCACCCTCTAAAACACTCCCCTTCCTACAAACAAACATTCCAATGATTAAAAACTATCCATTACCTACAAACAATCAACACCCTACAAACACCCCACCCTCTTGAATCACTCAATTCCATACAAACACTCCACCCCATACAAACACTCCATTCCCTACAAACAATCAACACCCTACAAACACCCCACCCTCTGCAATCACCCCATCCCATACAAACACTCCACCCCATTATAAACACTTCAATAAAAAGAAAAGAAGAGGAAGAGAAGAAGAGGAAGAGAAGAAGAGGAAGAGAAGAAGAGGAAGAGAAGAAGAGGAAGAGAAGAAGAGGAAGATAAGAAGAGGAAGAGAAGAAGAGGAAGAGAAGAAGAGGAAGAGAAGAAGAAGAAGAGAAAGAGGAGAAGAGGAAGAGAAGAAGAAGAAGACATATCGAATATCCCCACCCGGCAGCCTCCCTTACCAATCTACCTATCCTGCTTTCATTCCTGACGAACCTTTGACCTTTGTGTCTGCTATTGAAATCCAGATTAATGAGATGCGCAACGGTGGGGAAAAGGAAACAAAATAGGGCGAGTTACAAAAAGATGTGGCGCGAAATCTCATTGAGAAAGTCTACGAAAACATCTGTTGGCTACGTACGTGTGTTTATCATTTCTGAGCCTATGTCAGATATATTAACGTTTTAAAAAGTGTTCGGTTCTAGCACGTTCTCAGTTTTCAGTAAATACTCCTATACTCCTGCCCCCCTGACTTAACAAAAAAATATATATATGCTGATACACGAAGGTTGTACTTGGTAAATGATACGGTAATCGATGCAGACTATGCAATATGTAGATGGACAGGTCACATGTTGCGATGATCGATGGAACACATGGGACGATGCGGCTAACGTCTGGCCAGGCAAAACACACTGATCAGACAATGTTATGCAAGGGTCAGGAGAAATATATTGGTCAATAGTCTCACCTGATCTCGTTGGCCATCCTGGAGACGGGCTGTTGTCGAGGACAACAGTCTGGCTAACAAGGTGGGGTTCGATGTGATCCCCGTAGTAGTGAATGGCACGCAGGTGAAGCTAAGCATTGCACAACCGCCTGGAGGACCCCGGTCCATTTAATCAATGCGCTTGGGATGTCAGGAAAGCTACCGCATTCTGCCACAAATTCAGTACCTTTTCAGGGCGCTCAAAATGGTTGCCAACCCATTGTGTGCATTAGAAACCAACCAACCAATCATCGATGGAACACCGCGACAGCAACCTGGTAACTCCGAGGCAACAAGAGACCGCAGGAAAGACCTCCAATGCGTTGGTCAGACTTCTTTGCTGGCCTTAACACCATCCGAGATGTCTCTGGTGGAATGCTTTTTACCTACTGAACATTCGTTGCCCAAAACAGGGTCCTCTGGAAGTGAAATTTGCACCAGTAGCAACTCTATATAAATCTCTAAATCCTGATATTCAATCAGGCACGTGTGTCTGATACCAGGTAGCCAAATGTTTAAAAAACTCATTGCGCTCTTTTGTCTTATTGTACCATGTTGGGCCCAGGATCTCCTTCAGGCCATCTCTCCATCTCAGCCTCGGTCGTCCGCGAGGACGTCTGAAATTGTAAGGCCATCACGACGTCACTCTACTTGTCCATCGATTATCCGGCATGCGCACCACCTTGACGGCCCATCTGTATGTTCTTAACAGGTGACATCATGATGTTAATGAAGGAAGTTCGACGTATGAACCTATCTGTATCAGCTTTCCGTAGGTTCCACGCCTCGCAGAGATATACCAAGGCTGGAATAACCACACCGTTGAAGGGGTAAGCCCTTGTTGTTTCGTATCTGTTGCAGTATGGGTTTAATTCAGTTGAAGCTGAGCCAGCCCGCTGTTGCAGTATGGGTTTAATTCAGTTGAAGCTGAGCCAGCCCGCTGTTGCAGTATGGGTTTAATTCAGTTGAAGCTGAGCCAGTCCGCTGTTGCAGTATGGGTTTAATTCAGTTGAAGCTGAGCCAGCCCGCTGTTATCCTTCGTGAGATCTCCCGATTTGTTGAATGGGAGTTCGTGATCTCTATGCTCACCAGGTTTTTAATAGATATACTCGTTCGTCTACCGACTAGACTGTTAGCTATTTGGTGTTGAGTGAACATACCCTCAAACTATTTAGCTTTCAGAAAACATGGACATCACATCTGTTTTAGTGAACATAAGCCAACCCATTTTTTCTTCTTCTTCTGCGTACGCAGTCAGACAGTAACCATTATTTTTTCGAAAAAAAGCGGCGGTCATCCTGAGGCTGTCGCCACTGCCATAGAGCTTGTCTTGCAGTTCCACTGGTGATGGCCACATCTGCTCTCTCTGATCCTCGTATGTCGGGCAGTTCTGCAGCAGATGTTCAGCGGTCATTTTACCAGTACCGCACGGGCATTCGTCGGTACACCCTATCTTCAATTTGTTGAATAGGTGGTATCTCAGTCTATTGTGGCCAGTGCGAAGTCTTCTTCTTCTTCTTCTTCTGCGTACACAGTCAGACAGTAACCATTATTTTCTCGAAAAAAGCGGCGGTCATCCTGAGACTCTCGCCACTACCATAGAGCTTGTCTTGCAGTTCCACTGGCAATGGCCACATCTGCTCTCTCTGATCCTCGTATGTCGGGCAGTTCTGCAGCAGATGTTCAGAGGTCATTTTACCAGTACCGCACGGGCATTCGTCGGTACACCCTATCTTCAATTTGTTGAAGAGGTGGTACCTCAGTCTGTTGTGGCCAGTGCGAAGTCTGAAGACAACGACCTGCTCTCTTCGGTTCAACTGGTAATAGGCATCGTTTTTTGGTGTAACCAGTATGTTCGGTTTCCCATTTGGTCATGTATCTGGCTTTGATAAGCCGTTTTGACTCTTCGTACGTCATACTGGTATCTGTTTGTGGTAGTCTTGCACCTTCTTTTGCCAGTCTGTCTGCCTCCTCGTTGCCTTGGATGTTGCAGTGTGATGGGACCCACTGTACCACTACCCTTTTTGGTGCGGACTGCTGGCACAGTTTGCAGAGTGCTGCTCTTAAGTCATTAAGCTCAGTGTTTTTCTGGCTTTTTAGCGCTGTGACTACGGCGAGAGCATCTGTAAGCAGGACTATATGGCTTTCATTTTCACTGTGTGTCACCATTTCTTCCACTGCCGCCCTCAGTGCCTCTGCCTCCGCTCTGAAATTGCTTGTGTACTTACCAGTAGCGAATGACAGTGTTATTTTTCTGCCATTTGGTAGGTTCAGTAATGCTCCTGCCCCTCCGTTCTGTGTTGTGTTTGTTACAGAACCGTCAGTGTATGCATGGGTCCAGTCCATGCTTGGGTAGCTTTTCGTTATGAAGCTTAGGGTAGTATCTCTCCTTTCTTTTTCAGTCTGGCAGTTTTTGTTTGCAATACCTGGTATATTTTCTACCACCTCTGGAAATATATCCTGCCTCCAGGTAGGTTTTCGTAAAGTAGTGATGGGTTTTGGTGTTGTTAGTGCGTTTATGGGATCTTCGTGCATCTTTGCTTTGGCTATTTCTGCAAAGTTTCTCCGCTTTAGTTTCCCATTTCCCAAATTGTTTAGTCTCTGGTGCATTGGATGGTCGGTCAGTCTTCGGAGCTTCTCTGACTGCAGCTGGGCTCTGCAGTCTCTTCTATCGGTCATGGATTGCAGTTTTGAAATCTTTTCAAGTTCTACAATTGGCGTAGCCAACCCATTTGACTTTTAGTAAACATTTCTGTGGAAAGCGAACTAGAATTCAGTGGGTAGTGTGGTCAAATTGGAGAACCTGGTCTACGCAGATGATCTGGTACTTTTGTCGCACAGTCATAGCCAAAAGCAAGAGAAACTTGACAGGGTGAAAGAAGAATCATTAGAATTGGAACTGAATGTCAACTTGAAGAAAACCAAACTCCTTAAAATTAACTCGACCAACAAAGAACCAGCCATGCTGCAGGGAGAGGCGTTGTGACAGGGGACTATCTTTACTTATTTGGACAGCACAGCTGACATGTCAGGAGGTACAGATGCAGGTGCACAAATCAGAATTGGAAAGGCTAGTGGGATAACTGACACTACACATAAAGGATTCCAGAAAAATCTAGACTCACCAAAGGTATCATTCTCAACGCCATCCTCAAGTCGCTTTTGTATATAGCCAAATCAGGGAGAACGTCCAATGCCATATAGCTGAGTCCAGTTTTTCAATAAAAGATGCCTACGAAGGATAACAGGCTTAAGGTGGCTGGACATGATGAAAAAGGAAAACCTGTAGGGAAAAGGGCTAACAATAGTCAGTGGAGCAACAAATTAAGAAAATGGGGCTGAGGAAAGCACCGCTCATCACAGCTAGACAAGCTACAACATGAAACGATCAAGGGCAGAGAAAGAGAGGTAGACCTAAAAATACACAGAGAAGTGAATATGTGAATGAATTATCATCAACTGGTTACATCAGGAGAGAGACATGTAGTATAATATTTATTAGGGTTGCACCGATAAACAAATTGATCAATTACCGATTAATCGGCCACCGATTATTTATAATGCAAATATATATTGCTATAGGAAATGATTATCGTAACTTATTTATTTTGCATAATTGATCGCACCTATGGAGCTATTACAGATAATACGTAAAAGGTGGTATACATTACACAACACTAAATGTTATTATCTGCACGTTCCGGAATGAGTTTATCTTTGTTTGATATTCGGTACAGGATCATGTTCTTGGACATTTTATAAAGGTGATATAATAATGACAAAGGTCTGAAATGTGTAGCTGCTCTTAGCGTTTTCTTTGGTTTAAGCAGCGCTATGACTCTGGATTTCCTCCAGTTCTTTTTAATCTGCAGATTTATTTCACATGAGATCATTAAATCCAGTACACACTGTCTTGGTTTCTGGGCCAAAATTTGCTGTTTGAATTAAAATTGTTGTAACCATCTCTGAACCACCGAACCTTTAGTCAATCGTGTTATATCTCTTAAGCTCTTAGTAAACATTCCCATAACTCGTTGACTTTTATCAAATAATTCAGAATTCCCTTGACTTTTAGTTCAGTTCAGTTCAAGTGTCAAAGGTCGGCTGCAATGAATCTTCAGTGTAAGCTATCTATTGCCTTAATAGTAAATTTGAAATCCTTATTATCCAGTCCATCTCTTGATGTTATTCACCCACTTATAACTACATGTGCCTCTCAAACGACTGCCTTCCACCTTCCCTCTAGTATGGTCTTCAGCAAGTCTTGTTATATGGCCAAAATAACTTTATGGTCTAACCTCAACGTCGGTCATTAATTCTCTTTTCAACCCCAACTTTTTCAATACCTCCACATTTGTTTCTTCTCTTTCCAATCTTCTATATACCCACATTTCAAAGGCATCAGTACTCTTTTTCAACTTACTATTCAGTGACCGTGTTTCTGCGCCATAAAGAAGTGGATCTGATATTACGTTTTCCCATATCACCCTGACTTTTTGAGTACTCCTTTCCATACCACCTTGGCTTTTAGTACACTGTTATGGACCAGTTCAGCGTTCAGTAACCTCCCTGCACAACTATCTTGGTAAAAGCTATTATCATATACAAATTAGGACGTATGTTTGTGCAAGAAAACACTAAAATCAACAGTCATTATTAGCTTGATTGACGTCATGTAAGGAATTCTGGGACAAATTAGAACAGCTTTTAGCAGCACTGTCGACTTTATCGAAAATGTGTGTGTGTGCGCGCGTGTACGTGCGAGTTTGTGTGTGTGTGTGTGTGTGTGTGTGTGTGTGTGCATACATGCATCAAATATCTTATTTCTTACAGTACAATACACCCACAGCTTCAAAATATGGCATACCACTTGAGTCATAATTCAAATAAAAATGTTATATGTTTCCACCAATCCAAGACTTATAAGGTTTTTTTCCTTTGTTGCTATTGTTTACATTGAAAGAGAAAAGTAAAAAAGAAATGCTATTTTGAAATCAATCAATGACCCCCTGCTAGATGAGGGTCTTGGAATGGGGGAAGCAGCAATCCACAGGCTGCAACGTGTTAACATTAAACGAGGTCCGAGCGGAGTAGGGTGTACGAGAGGGCGGAGCAGGAGAGTGTACAACTCCAGCGAGCTATAGGGACCATCGGCATTCCATAACGTGTACCATATGCTGAGAGAGAGAGAGTGCACCATATGCTGAGAGAGAGAGTGCACCATATGCTGAGAGAGAGAGTGCACCATATGCTGAGAGAGAGAGAGTGCACCATATGCTGAGAGAGAGAGAGTGCACCATATGCTGAGAGAGAGTGCACCATATGCTGAGAGAGAGAGTGCACCATATGCTGAGAGAGAGAGTGCACCATATGCTGAGAGAGAGAGAGTGCACCATATGCTGAGAGAGAGAGAGTGCACCATATGCTGAGAGAGAGTGCACCATATGCTGAGAGAGAGAGAGAGTGCACCATAAGCTGAGAGAGAGAGAGAGACTGAGCACTTATGGGTATACCCAGAGTGCAGTGACGTCAACTCTTAAAAACAAAAACAGAGAAAAGTGGTTTTTAGCATGTCAAAAAGTTCGATTGCAGTCATTAAGAGCTTTGATTCAATTTGACATAACCCTTGTCCAGATGCGTGTCCTTTTATGTCTCCAATTTTGCCAACATCGTATCAAATTAGGGAGCCCACATTTTGTACATTTACTTAACTTCTTTATACTGGTTTAGAAGACTGTGCATTCTGTATACAACCAGTTTATGTGAGGTTCATTAACCGAATTGCGAGTCCATCTTAATAGACTCAAATACTTGAGCAAAGTAGACCCGTTAGACGCTATCTATGCTTTCCTTAACAAACCACATAACCATGGCCGGTGGTATGCTATGTCACACAGTTAGTCACTTCTTATGACATGTTCTCTATGAGGCAGTGGTGATATCCTTGTCTTTGTCACACACAATGATCCAGACTGACTATTCGGGACAATACTTCACTTAACTCCACTCGTGCGACCTATTAATCTATCAAATTCTAGATGGATAATGGACATGTCAATCAAATGATGTTATTAAAAAAAACGTAATTTCTTTATAATTCCGTTGTCCAGTCACATAACCACATTTCAACTGAACCCATAGGAACATTTTCCCGGCTATTTGCCCCCCGTGCTTGAAACTGAATTCATCGTTGCAGCGTGAGAGACGATTGTCAAACCGCCGTCAACAACGCGGTGCTCGTAAAAAACAAGAAAAGTGTCATTTAGAAATTTGGTTCCTTTCGTGACAGACCGATCAAGTCTTCAGCGAGGTTCTTAAAATTGTGATAGTTTTAATTAGTGAATGAGTATAATTGGAAATTAATTATTAATAGACTTGTGTGAATGACCACATTTTCTTTGTATATATAAAAGCGTTTAGAAAAAAATCCCGTGTTTTTTTCATTTTTTCTTGTGTTATATATCAGCTGATAAATAGTGTTTTTATGTCAACTCTATGCTACCAGTGTCAGACATGGGTTCTCACCAAGGCATAAGAAAGAAAAATCATGGTATGCGAAATAAGGTGTTTGAGAAAGGTTATCGGGGTCACAAGGCTGGGCAGAATGCGAAACGAAGTAATCAGACAGAAGGTGGGTGCAACACTGTGCATGGAATACGTGGAAGGGCAGAGAATAAAATCGTTAGGACACATGACAAGAATGCAACCAAAGTTACCAACTGCTCGAATCTACAATACTAGACATCTTGGTTGCAGAGCAAGAGACAGACCACGAAGACGATGGATGGATGGTGTCAGTGAGAAACTGAAGAAATTCGGAATGACTCCAACATCGGCCACAAAGCTGGCACATGACAGAAAACTACACCTCCCCACGACGCCTGACGACACAAATGGAGAAAAGATGATGACGATGATCAGCTGGTTAAGGCAACAGGTCAGGAACGGAGCATCTGGGCTCCAGAATTTACAACAATGGCGACTGTTCAAAGGAAATCAGGAGCAGATTGGCAATGGACAGGCTACACAATCTGAGGAAATTATGGCAGCATACCAGCAAACTAACTAAAGTGAAAGTTTTGAGAACATGTGTTATTCCCATGGCAGCAAACGGCTGCGAAACATGGACAGTTACTCAAACCGCAAGGAAGAGAATCGAGTCTTTCTAGTCCAAATGTTATAGAAAAGTCCTCAGAATATCATGGACCAAAAATAAGAAGAATGCAGACAGAGTTGAGCATAGAGAAGAACTGGTTCTTAAATTCCCTTATGACCAGAAAATTGACATACTTTGGTCACATCAAAAGACACAGCGGTATTGAGAGAACGGTAGGGGGAGGTATGGTGCCAGGCAAGGGAGGTAAAGGCAGACCGATAAGGCGATGACACCAGGATGTCAAGGAAAGCAGGTTATAACTCTGGAGCAGGCTGGAGATTTGGCAAGAGATCGAGTCTCTTTCAGACGGGCTGTGATGGGAGGGACGTTCTGTAAAGGACATACTACATGATGATGGTTAGGGCAAAGACATTTGTGTGTTACTGATGGTTTCTCTCGGATGACTGTCAGACCTGGAATACACTGTAGGATGGTAGCGATGCCATAAGATGCAGTTACCGCTATAGATTTGAGACTATTTGTTAAGATGTTTTTAGATATATGGATCTAGATTTCCAGGATGAGGAGAATGGATAGGAAGTATGTGAATATGACTAGGTTCATTGAGTGTATTGTCATGTTCTTGTATTTTGAAGAGATAGTAGAAAGGGTTTGTGGTATTGCTTGGATCTTTGCGTCGAAGTTTGGGGCGATGACCCATAAAGTGCAAACATTTCGTTTATTGTTTTGTCTGGAAACATTAGATAGGAGTCATATCGTGCGTTTATGGTACACCCATAAGGGCTGAATCATGTTTTTGTATACATGAATCCAGGCCATCGGGGTGAGGACTGGGTGGTTTAGAGTGCGTTAAGGTAGGTTGACTTGTTCACTGGGTGGTTTATGAGTGTCGTGTTTATTTGGGTGGGTAGGGAGGGGTATGTGTGAATGTTACATCTAATAGGCTGTGTTAATGGCAAAATAGTATTGACGCTTTTGAAATGTGGATATTAGAAAACTTGGGACAATTTTCTTGGAAAGATAGGAAAACTAATAGTGACTGGAATAACTCAAGGTATATTGGAGGGAAGAGTGGAGGGCAACAGAGCCAGACGGGGAAGAGTGGAGGGCAACACAGCCAGAGAGGGAAGAGTGGAGGGCAACAGAGTCAGAGAGGAAAGAGTGGAGGGCAACAGAGCCAGAGAGGGAAGGGTGGAGGACAACATAGCCAGAGAGGGAAGAGTGGAGGGCAACAGAGTCAGAGAGGAAAGAGTGGAGGGCAACAGAGCCAGAGAGGAAAGAGTGGAGGGCAACAGAGCCAGAGAGGGAAGGGTGGAGGACAAAATAGCCAGAGAGGGAAGAGTGGAGGGCAACAGAGCCAGAGAGGAAAGAGTGGAGGGCAACAGAGCCAGAGAGGGAAGGGTGGAGGACAACATAGCCAGAGAGGGAAGAGTGGAGGGCAACAGAGTCAGAGAGGAAAGAGTGGAGGGCAACAGATCCAGAGAGGGAATAGTGGAGGGCAACAGAGCCAGAGAGGGAAGGGTGGAGGACACCATAGCCAGAGAGGGAAGAGTGGAGGGCAACAGAGCCAGAGAGGGAAGGGTGGAGGGCAACAGAGCCAGAGAGGGAAGGGTGGAGGGCAACAGAGCCGAGGGGGAAGAGTGGAGGGCAATATAGCCAGAGGGGGAAAGAGTGGAGGACAACAGAGCCAGATGGGGAAAGAGTGGAGGGCAACAGAGCCAGAGGGGGAAAGAGTGGAGGGCAACAGAGCCAGAGGGGGGAGAGTGGAGGGCAACAGAGCCAGAGGGGGAAAGAGTGGAGGGCAACAGAGCCAGAGGGGGAATAGTGGAGGGCAACATAGTCAGAGAGGAAAGAGTGGAGGGCAACATAGCCAGAGGGCGACAGGAGGTACAAATGGGCAGACAACATCAAGATGTGGTCAGTGCACAGTTTGACTGAGTGTTCCGATATGGCACGGGACAGAGAGACAGCTGGAGATCCATTACCATCAACCTCTGATGCGGAGACGGCACTTGAGGATGATCATCGATATTTTTTCCTAGCTCTCTCTCTCTCTCTCTCTCTCTCTCTCTCTTGGTAGGTGGTGTTTTGTTTTTAACTCTGCTATGAGGTCGAAAATGTCGAAGTAAGTGAGCTGACGGCATCCATCGACACACAACTGTATGCTGCTTAGATCACAGTGACCCATAACTGACCAAGACCCTATTCAGCCACCAAGCGACTGTTAAACATAAAGGCTGCACTAGTGTAGTCTGACAAAGGGAATTTAGATCACAGTTGGAAGACAAATTCGGTATGCAAAAAAATGCAAATGGAAACCGAATTTGTTCGGCCGAAAGGTCCAGATATCCCAGTCTCGATGCAGACTATGGCAAGACTTTCTTTTCAAGCGGAACGCCGAAGAAGTTTTGCTTTGTTCATTTGAAATTGTTGTTTCGGTATCTGTTTTGGTACGTCCGTGTTGTTGACCTACTTACTTTTCAAACGGTCTTGAGGTAGGCGTCTACTAGGATACTATAACACACAAGTATACCTTTACATAATTTTACATAAGTGCACTGTTCTTCCTGGTTTACATAATTCAACAAGAGTATACAGACTGTAAATTTTTTTAAACAAGTATTAAGACGTTAAGTTATAAAACAAATATTTCTTACTTACCGGAAGTATCCCAGATAGACATGTTTATTTTGTAGGTATCGGAAACACAGTACTGATTGCTGTAAGTGTCGAACCCTGTTGGGATGTATGTCTGGGGAGATGAGATTAAAACAAACAGTTATTTAAAACAAAACAATCGTCAAGTGCAAATGGTGTTTGTGTACAGCGTGGCAAGACGGAAATTGACACGAATCACACGCACTAAACTTGTTCAGTTCCGATTCACCAAAAAGCACCGCCATGCCTCATATGAGAAGAAACTGCTTTAAAAAATCGGTGCTGAAAATGGATGCACTGGCCGTTCAGGTGCAAATAATGGTACAAAGCATTCCCCTTTAGGGTACAAGAATCATTATTTTTTTTTCCTTCACCTTATTTCTCTATTCCCCCAGGTGGTGTGCGTTACACTATGTTTATATTTTGCGCCTGTCGGCCCAGTGCATCCGACTTGGGCACACATTTTATGTAAGAGTCTGCTTCCTCCTGGATTTTATAAGGGTTTGTTTCTCCGGGGTAACGGCCGGTGTTGTGATGGGGAACGAACCCAGCACCTTCGGTTTGTTAGCCGTGTCACTTAATCACTAGTCCACGCCGTCTCCTTACAAGACGGATGAGATGAAATAAAAAGAAAGGTAAAGAGAACACGTACATTCCTATGTCTAAGCATTATGGATCTTCTTACTGAGAACACATCCCAGTGACACTATTTCAATTGTATAATATTCACTGCAAACTAATATGCAATATTGACTAAGCCACCAATAGATTTATCCCAGATGGATGAAATACGTTGTGAAAATATGAAACTATCGTGGGCATCAAATGACAATTGAATGATTGCATGAACTTTTATCACAGTGGTCTCAATTAGCAAAGTAAATTAAGGTAAAACAAGAATCAGAGAAACATTAGCAAGGTAAATTAAGGTAAAACACGAATCCGTGAAACATTAGCAAGGTAAATTAAGGTAAAACAGGAGTTCGAGAAACATTAGCAAGGTAAATTAAGGTAAAACAGGAGTTCGAGAAACATTAGCAAGGTAAATTAAGGTAAAACAGGAGTTCGAGAAACATTAGCAAGGTAAATTAAGGTAAAACAAGAATCCGTGAAACATTAGCAAGGTAAATTAAGGTAAAACACGAATCCGAGAAACATTAGCAAGGTAAATTAAGGTAAAACAGGAATCCGAGAAACATTAGCAAGGTAAATTAAGGTAAAACAAGAATCCGAAAAAAAGAATCGCGTTCGTAAAAAAACAAAAAAAAAACCCAAAAAAACACATCATTTAGATTAATGATTTGTTGACAAAATAATCAGCCGATCCGTTCATTTCGTGGCAGTCGGAATTCATCTTCAGTGAAATTCTTAAAATTGTGAAAGTTTAAATTAGTGTAAAAGAAAAAGAAAAAGTGCAAAATGTCTCTATTCGCCAAAGATGACTTCATGCGGCCCCCAAAGTCTCTTATATTTAAGATTTCGAATCAAGATGCTAAGCAGTGCATGAGCTGCAGCGGTCATCGACCCATAACTGACTGCCAGCGTCAGAGCCAGCGAACCAGAGCTGCCAAGACCCTTCTACACCTGCACGTGGTAATCCTGGATAACAGGCTGCAACAGAGCAGACTGGCTAAGAAGAACGGATCGAAGAGAGAAGGCTAACCCGGTACACAAAAATGCCTGCTGAAGTCGGATGTGTCGGACCGAAAGGTGCAAATACCGCAATCAAGCTGTAAACTATGACACAACCACATACAGTTCACTGGACAATATCCTGTTAATTGCAGAGCACTTTTGCAGGGCATGGCAGCGGGAGATTGAGAACGAACGACGAAAAAGAGGCAGAAGCAGAAATATTTCAGGTTTGTCACTACCAAACCAAAACCAATAAATTGTTTTAAAAATGTAAACGTCAATTCACACAATTCAAATCGAGGCCATGGTGTACAATGCATGTGTCGTCAGCACACTGTATAGCAGCGAAACTCGGGTAACGTATGCCAAACAAGAACACACGATTAACACATGTATCCGTTCTTGACATTTCATATGACAAACGCAGAGATGTACTCTCGCAATGGTCGACCAAACATGTACACTGTTCTTAGACAGAGAAGTCTACAAAGGTTTGGTCCTGTTTGTCGCATGGGAGATGGTCGCACTCCCAACGATGGCCTCATTGAACAGTTGGTGGATAGCAAGAGTACAGTCAGCCATTCACAGTTGAGGTTATAAAATGTGTGTAAGTGTGATATGAAGGCCCTGGACATGACCCTGACATTCTGGGAAGACGAATCTGCAGATCCATCCAAGTGGAGATGTACTCTGAACGGTCACCTAACGCTTGGTGAAGATAAGCTTTTGCAACATGGTGAAGTGAAATGACAACTCCGCAATGAGAAAAAAAAGCACACAGAAAAACTAAATAGAGTTTTGTTTGCCACTCCAAAGTCATATCATGCTATAGTCAGTGATGACTGAAAGAGACTACTACTATTCACCAATTCACGAATGAAACACCACAGTAACATTTTTAAAATTACATTTTGTTAGTCCCAATAAAATAACTACAACGTGTCTTTGCATAAATAACAGCTTGTACCGAAAAACAATGTTTTTGTTTATTTACTTATTTACGCTATTCTACCTGCGAGTAGGAAAGATGGCGTCATAACTGGCTGCAGGTCTTCATAGCTCTTCTGTTTTAGTTCATTATGGATGCCGCCAGACCATGGATTTTCCGGGAATTCACACTAATCGACGACTTACACTTGTGTTCACGGAAACGTATTATTGTTTTCTCTTTGAACTGGTTAATTCGTTCGTTTTGTGTGTTTTCTTCCGTCCGATTATCCTAGAATGGACATCGGCTATATGAATAGCACTACACTTAAACATATGTCTAGTTCACAACCGCTGTACTTCACGAGATTGGCGGCGGTGGGCCTAGCTGAAGACAGTGTCAGCTTTGTTGAATGAAATTAGACACAACTATAATGAATGCCATCCGGAGAAGATGGGCTTAGTAAGGTGTGTAGCGGCCCAAGACTAACCGTTGTTGTACGGCGGGAGCTGGTACTACAAACTGCAATAACGGTGCCTCAAAGACCTTCTGGTTATGGGACTGATGATGATGACCTGCGTTTGCGTTAACGAGATATTCTCGCTTCGTGGTACCGTGTTCGTGTATTTATATTCCTTAAGAATCAATATATTTAATGGTAAGCTTTTGTTCATTTGTGTACTGTTGTTGTGTATGTTAAATGTAATCTTTTGATTTTCATGATTTTTCCAATTAACTTAATTACACGTGATTTAGTGCGTTATTTACCCGCCCCCCCCCCCCCCCCCCCCCACACACACACACACACAAAAACCGGAAGAAATTATGGTTGAACACCAACAAAACGACAAAAGTTAATCTTTAGAGGCTGTTTCTTTCCAGTGGCAGCATATGGCTGCGAAGCATGGACGTTTACCAAACCATCTAGAAAGAGAATAGATCCCTTCGAGCCAAAATGTTACAGAAAGATCATCAGAATACTCTGGACTGAGAGAAGGAAAAATATAAACATTCGGCAAGAGTTGAACATAGAGGAGAATTGGTTTATCAATTCCATCATGGCCAGTAAATTGAAATACTTTGACCATATCAAGAGACATAAAAGTTCTTGAGAGGACAAGGATGGAAGGTATGGTAGCGGGCAAAAGAGGCAAGGGTAGACCGATAAGACGATGACCCCAAGATATCAAGGAATAATTGGGCATGACTTTGGCGGAGGCTGGAGATTTGGGTAGGGCATGAGTTTCTCTCTGATAAGTTGTGATGGGAGCGACGTTCTACAAAGGACATAATACATGATGATGATGATGATGATGACCAAAATACATTTTCTAGCTAAATAAAAGCTCGGCATCGTTAGTCGATGATTGTTGTCTTTCCTAAGTGTTCTGGTGCTATCCTGGTGAAAAACCAACCCGGATGTACTGCACTTTCACCACAGACTGTACCCTGCCCGTATACGGTTCTCCATTAATACATTGTACCGTATATACGTGTACCGGATTTCTATCATACTTTCTTTCCACATTGTACCATATCTGCGTACCGGTTACCCTCCCCCCCATTGTACCATATCTGCGTACCGAGTACCCTCCCCACATTGTAATATATCTGTGTACCGGATACCCTCCCCACATTGTACCATATCTGCGTACCGGTTACCCTCCCCAAATTGTACCATATCTGCGTAACGCATATCCTTCATAAAGTGTATCAAATGTATGCAGTCTTGTACCATACCTTCGAGCTTCGTAGAGCACTTACTTCACACATTGTACCATACACGTGTACCGGATACCATTCACATATTGTACCATTTCTGTATACCATATATCTCTCTATGGTCTTTCAGTGCCAAAGACGACACAAGACATAACTTAAAATTTTCCAGTTCGATCGGTCCATACTCTCTATAGTTCTTGCATGTTTCACAGCCCATTTTTGCACGATCCCTGTTGATTGTTTTGTATAGACTCTCTGGGTTTACTCCGCGTCTTTCTGCTTCTAGGTTTCCACTTAACTTCCTGTAACGGGATTCTATCTTGTCCTTCCACAGAGCGTGACCGGTGTCCTTCAATGTTTCTTCCTGATGACATTAGAAACCTAATTTTGGTTGGACTGTAGTCGCACTTGCTTTTTAGTCATGAATTCTTTCCAGCAAATGCCCAACAGACGTGTAAAGCATTTATTTTCAAAAGCATTTAATCTGTTTTTAAGTATCTTTGTCATTTTACAACTTTCATATCCCCAAGTGAGCACTGAGAGGACGTTAGAGTTAAGTATCCTGAATTTGACAAGCTTATTCAGTGATTTAGATTTTCAAAACCGTATATCCGTCACACGCTGTAATGCGTCTGTGTAACGTATATCCTCTGCACGTTGTACCATATGTGTGTAACGTACCTGTGCATCGATATCATTCACACTTTGTACCATATCACACACTCCGCCAGATTTTCGCACCATTCTTCCTTCACAGACTCCACCATACCTTCACTCCATTCTTCCTTCACACACTCCACCATAACTTCACTCCATTCTCTCTTCACACACTCCACTATATCTTCACTCCATTCATCCTTCACACACTCCATCATATCTTCGTCATTTACTTCCTTCACACACTCCACCATATCTTCGCCATTTACTTCCTTCACACACTCACACCGTACTCCTTTCACACACCCCCCGCCACATCTGTATATCGCAATTATTTACTTAATCATTCCATCCATCTCAATATTCAAGAACCATCCAAGTACAGAATGTAACGAACGAACGAGCTCCACCCTGTCTGCGCATGACCTATTTATACAATGCAGAGATGCTCTCATTTCGCCACATCTATTCGAGAACCTATCCACAAAAACATGCCATACCTTATGTTTCTTAAAACAGTCGCTTACCCTTCCAATGTGTGTCAACACCTGACAATGTAATACATCTTCAGCCTCTTGAATGCGGCTTTGGAGAACAAACACTTTGACATTTCCAAATAATTTCGCCGCGTTTAAATAATACCAGATCATATTTTACGACGTTTTCCGGCAGTAACTGAAGCACCGCATCAACTATTCAGGCCAGTGTTTCTCATAATTTGAGAAAATGTGTCACTAACACGCACCCTGCTGGCCTCTTTTGGTCGACGTAACCTTGAGCCCACCAAGCTTTGTCATACGGGCCGCTAATTTTTATTTGCACCGTACAAGTTTTATGCTGAGTCCACAAAGCGTTACTCTGGGCCAGCTTACCTTCACCATCAATCCGTCAAACATTATCCTGAGGTAGTCAAGCGTTACCCTCTGTTCGCAAGTATTTACTAAGCTAAGTTGAACCATGAATCCATCATGCCTTATCCTGTTGTCCATCAAGTGTTACCTTAAATCACACAAACTTTACCACGACTCCACCAAGCTTTCTCTTGAGACTGTCAAGTTTTACCATGAGTCCACCCATCTTTACCACGTGACCCAACAAGCTTGAATGCGAGCCCGCCAAAATTTACCATAATCCACCAAGCTTTACTATGAGCATGCCAAGTTTACCACGAGCCCGCCAAAATTGACCATAAATCCACCAAACGTTATCTTGAACCCACCAAGTTTACCCCAAGTCCGCTAATCTTTACCCTGTGACCCAACAAGCATTACCCTGAGCCCGCCAGGTTTACCCTGTGGAAGTCAGTAAGGTGTAACCCTACACCAGGGTACCAAATCCCGAAAGTCAAGAGTCTGTAGGGTGTAACGTGAAACCTCAGGGAGCACGTCCTATCAGAAACGGCTGTATCATGAACATCATTGGGCTTGTCTCCAAAGGTTGAGAATCCTTTTTGTTCCACAACGGAGACCAGAGATTAGCGAAGCAGGAGACTGTCATGGACCCGCCAGTCACACCACGACGAAAGATCACACGATTTGATAATTTAATTCTAGTTTAAATTGTTAGATAATAGAAGAATATAGAAGACATATTCTAGGTTTAGATCCGGAGATTCCTTCAAACTAGTGCTGAAAGATTTCATTATAGAAGGATTAGTTACAGACAGATAGGTTAATAATATTGTAAATGATTAGACTATGTCATAAATAAATTACCTTGTGTTTTTTAGGATTAGTCACAGACAGATAGGTTAATAATTCTGTACATAAATAGACTATGTCATAAATAAATTCCCTTGAAATTGAAGTTTTAGTGTTTTCTGCGTTCGAATCACGCTCGAATCACCAAGTTTGAAACACGCTCGTGTCCAGTTTGACAAACATTTTTGTTTTTTCGTTTTTCCACGTACGGAAATTAATGGCAATCTACCGTACTCACACTTACCAAGAAACTTATAACAGCCAAGTAGGTTGGTGGTTGTAAGAGGCGACATTCTGCAAAGGACTTGCTACTTACTTTAGTGTTTTCTATGTTATTGGGTGGAAAGAGTAACTGGTTGAAGAGAAATGTGGTAGGTCTGCCCCATATCTCTGTATACGCCCGGAGTTCAGTGACCACGATTGGTAGAAACATAACAGAACAGAATAGATGTTACTTTCAATTGGAGCCTATTCACAATGTACCCGCTAACAACGCTTTGAGAAACCCTGGTTTTAGATAGAAGCGTGAGTTTATGTATATATTCTTCAAGCCCGTGGTTAGCATTAGGTAAAGTTTGCTTATACTATGTGGGTACGAAAGATGGTCCGTGTGCGTTATCTTTAGGATAGTAGTTCTACTGTTTCAGTGGGCTGTGCTAGATAAATCTACCTGCGAATGATCAGCTTTCCTGGTTTTATTTATTTTTATTTAGCCAGACCAGAGATCATCAATATTTGGAGGATTGGGTACAAGAAGTACCTGGTAAAATTCATTATACCCCCTCCCTAATTCTCTCTCTCTCTCTCTCTCTCTCTCTCTATATATATATATATATATATATATATATATATATATATATATATATATATATATATCATGATCATGTAGCATGTCCTTTATAGAACGTCACTCCCATCACAGTCCGTCTGAAAGAAACCCGTTCCTTTGCCAAAACTCCACCCTCCACCAGTCATACCCAGCCATTCCTGGATATCTTGGTGCCATTGTCTTCTTAGTCTACCCTTCCTCTTTTGCCTGGCACCATACCTTCCATCACTGTTCTCTCGGGACCGTTGTGTCTCTTGATGTGACCAATGCATTTGCATTTTCTAGCCAAAATGGAATTGATAAACCAGTTTTCCTCTATTCTCAACATTTGCCTTTTTCCTCTGTCCAGGGTATTCTGAGGATCTTTCTGTAACATTTTGACTCGAAGGATTCGAGTTTTTGTCGTTTTGCTAATCGTCCATGATGCGCGGCCATAAGCTGCCACAGGAAAAACACAAGCTCTCAAGACTTTTACTTTTATCATTTTGTTGGTGCTCTGCCATTATTTCTTCAGGCTGTTCAGTCTGCATTGCCATGGCTAGTCTTCTTCTGATTTCTTTCGAGCAGTCGCCATTTTTGTCAATTCTGGAGCCCAGATATTCAAAATGTGTGACCTGATCTATTTCCTTACCACCAACTGTAAATTTATGCTGACATTGTGTTTTGTCGATGATCATTATCTTTGTTTTATTTATGTTTATAAACAGGTTTTGATCTTTATTATGTCCATTTACGGCTGAAATTAGCTGCTCTAGCCCTTCTGCACTTCTTGAAAGTATCACTGTGTCATCTGAGTATCGTAACTCTGGAACATCGTAACCGCCAATAGTAAATCGGTCGAAACTTTCAATGTTCTCGTCTTCTCGAACATTTCTCATTATACATTCCGCATATATGTTGTATAGATAAGGTGAGAGGATACATTCCTGTCTCCGGGCACATTCAGAGATATGGGGCAGTCCTAACACATTTCTCTCTCTCTCTCTCTCTCTCTCTCTCTCTCTATATATATATATATATATATATATATATATATATATATATATATATATATATATATATATACGACGGCGTTCAAATCAATCTGGGACTTTTTTAAAAATCTAGTTCTACCTGCAGGGTGCTGGTACTACCATCATTAGTTAGGGGCACTTGTGTACTGTTACTGCTAGGTGGCCAACTAGACATGGACCAGTCACATCACTGACACGATGTTTAAAGAAGGACGTGAGTTAATGCAACAATAAGCGTCTGGCCTGGTCTCGGAAGATCTGTCGTTAAACTCACGTCCTTCTTTAAACATCGTTGTCCAATTCTTCATTGTTGTCTTCGACACACTTTTGTAACCATACACTGCCTGCATTCTGCGATGAATGTCAACTGGTCGACATCCTTCAGCTGTTAGAAACCGAATCACCGCTCGCTGATCAACTCTGGACTAATTACGTATCACACCCGCTATGTTTTCAACGGTCTGCCGAGGAAACTATGAGTCGGAGGATAATACAATTTTGCAAACTTGACGCTTGGTATGTGCTGTTTACTCCAGAAGTGACGTCATCATGTGCATCGTACGTATGTTTGCTTATTGTAGTTTGGTCCGGTTTCATTTGAACACATCTCGTACAAACGAAGATTGTTTGCACAATCCCACATGATCGTTTTACGACATCATTGGATAGGTGAGATAATAGACCTGGAGCTTGATCCTACTTTCTTGTCGTATATGCCTGTTTCGTTATACGACTGGATCCGTAATGTGAGTAGCCAGGACAATACAAATGGGTGGATTCGCTAAACATGGACAACATTCAATGAAACTGGGTGTCAACTTTCCAGATTTGGAAGCCGGATCTTTAATATTGTCAGTGTCACGACGTGAAATGTTCTATTTGCGCGATTAGCCGGGATCAAGTGCGAGACAGGACAATAGCAGAGATAAGATGGCGAAAATGACACGGAAACGCCTGCAGCTGGAAATAAAGTAGACCGTCTTTACAAATGTTCAATTTTTGTGTTTAGTTTCTTCTGCTTCGGGTCAAACACTGGATGTGTTACGTCAGTTGAAGTACGTTTTGTTGGATAGGTTTTTATGTTTTGGTATTCATACTCGACATCACTGCACTTCAGACAGAACAAAATGTGCTCGTTCTGGATTAGCAATTCAGTATGGGGTTTTGTGGGATAGGAGACTAACGTCTGGTCAGGCAAAACATACTGATCAGACATGTTAGCCAAGTTCAAGTTCCATCTGTGCATTGACGATCGATTGCGATGGATCGCCAGTGGATTATGTCTTTTGGTTTAATTGTACAATCTGACAAGTTTTTCCCAGTCCATCTCCTGATGTTATCCATCCACTTATAACGTTGTCTACCCCTTGAGCGACTGTCTTCCACCCTGCCCTCTAGCATGGTCTTCAACAGGGAGGTATGTTTGTTATATGATTAAAATAACTCAACTGGCTAACCCTGATCTCGGTCATTAATTCTTTTTACCTCCAACTTTTTCAATGCCTCCACATTTGTTTTCGTGTCTTTCCAAGAAATGCGACCCAATATTCTATATACCCACATTTCAAAGACTTCAATTACCGTTTCTAATTTGTTATTATTGAAGGGAGCGAAGAAAACACTAGATGGGATTCAGCGATATCGAGAGATAAATGGATCCATAAAGACCAAGATGAAACAGGCCAAGGTGGAATGGATAACGGCTCAGTGCGCAGATATCGAACGAAATCTGGGACGAAATGATGCCAAGGGAGCATATCAATTAGTCAAGGACTTAGTAAGACCTGTCTAAATACGACGATTAAGGACAAGAGTGGGAATTGTCTCACAGAAGCTCCCGGCATTCGTCAGCGCTGGACAGAGTAATGTTCGGAGCTATATAAGCATGAAGATCGAGGTGACCCGAGAATTGCAATGTCTCCTGAAGTGAGTCTGATAGAGGAAAATCAAACGAAAACAAGGGAAGAAGTATATGAAGCCGTAAAAATGCTGAAGAGAGGGAAGGCTGTCGGTGTGGATAATATTCCAGCAGAGCTCCTACAAGTGGGAGGTGAGGCGACAATTAATACCCTGACTTACATCTGCAATATAATTTGGCAGACAGAAGTGTGGCCCACCTGATCGACAAAATCAGTCATTATACCACTGCCTATATCAGGAAACCTAAATATGTGTCAGGACTATCGAACAATCAGTCTGATAAGTCATCCAAGTAAAGTTCTCTTGAGGATATTATTTAACAGACTGAATCCTCAGGCGGAGAGTATCATTGCCGAAGAACAAGCGGGCTTTCGAGCGGGAAGGACTACCATCGAGCAGATATTTAATCTTCGTCTACTGAATGAGAAGTACTCAGAGTATCATCAACCACTCTACCATGCCTTCATTGACTTTCGAAAGGCGTTTGACAGAGTGTGGCATGCGGCGCTATGGTCAACAATGAGGCATTAAAAATTCAACAGTGATATGGTGAGGGTAATTGCAAACCTTTATCAGCAGACGACCAGCGCTGTCTCAGTAGAGGGAACGCTAAGCGATTGGTTCCGTACGACGGTGGGTGTGAGACTGGGTTGTATACTCTCCTCCACACTCTTCAATATCTTTTTGGAGAGAATAATGGAGACGACCTTAAAAGGACATGTTGGCACGGTTAAAATAGGTGACAGGCTTATCACAAACTTCCGCTTTGCTGATGATATTGATGTATTGGCAGGCACAGAAAGGGAACTCCAGGAGTTGATTGGTAGATTGGATAGAACGGCCCTGAGTTTTGGTATGGAAATAAATGCTGATAAAACGAAGCTCATGACCAATAACGTAGCAGGGTTTCAATCTGTCATAGAGGCAAATGGGCAGGTACTTGAGGTGGTGAAACGTTTCAAATATCTGGGATCATTGATCAGCGAAGAGGGTTCAAAGCCAGAGGTAATTACAAGAATAGCACAAACAACGGCGGCGCTGACTAGGCTGCAACCTATCTGGCGAGACAAGCGCCTCGCCCTCGGCATAAAAGTCAGACTACTGCGCTCTTTGGTGTTGTCAATATTTATGTATGCCTGCGAGACCTGGACCATTACAGCAGATATCCAGGGCAGGTTACGTGCAATGGAAATGCGGTGCTATAGAAAACTCCTAAATGTTACATATAAAGATCGTGTCACGAACGTAGACATCCTTCAGAGAGTTGAAAACGCTATTGGTCCTTTTGAAGATCTATTCACAGCTATCAAAAGACGAAAGATGGCCTGGTGCGGGCACGTCGCGAGGTCCAACTCCATTTCCAACTCGATACTCTTTGGATCCGTACCGGGACAGAGAGGGCGTGGACGTCCAAGGAAGAGATGGGTGGACAACATCACTGAGTGGTCAGGCCTTCGTCCCGGTGAGATACGTCAGGCGGCGACAGACAGAGAGGGTTGGCGTGGGATTTTCATGTCTTCATGTGTGCCCCAACGATCTGATGGGTGCGGGATGAACTAAACTGAACTGAACTGAATTTGTTATTAAGTGTCCATGTTTCTGCGCCATAAAGAAGTGTTAGTCATTGTCAGGTAAAACATACCGGCGAGAACTCCTACCTCACTTGGGGTATATTTCATATTTATACTCAATTAAAAAAGTAAGTAGCATGTCATTTGTAGAACGTCGCATCTTTTTATGGAGGCTGCGTGGCCTAGAGGTGGAGCGTCCGTTTCATAATCAAAGCTCACCGGATTCGAATCACGCCCGTGTCCAGTTTGGCAGACACGGTTATTTTCTCCGCAACTTTACGTACGAAAAGTAATGGCAACCTACCGTACTGCACACTTTGACAAAAAACTTTTAACAGCCAAATAGGTTGGCGGTTGTAAGAAGCGATATTCTGCAAAGGACACACGCTACTTACTTTTGAATCCTTTAAAATTCTTTGGTCAGGACGGACCACGGACGGTCCGAATTCAGGGCAAAAGGACAAATATCGAGACGAAATTAATTAGAAGTTAGACGAATGCAGGGTTGTAGGAGTAGTGGCGGACGAATGCCGGGTTGTAGGAGTAGAGAGGTGGACGTACACCGGGTTGTAGGAGTAGAGAGGTGGACGTATACCGGGTTATAGGAGTAGAGAGGTGGACGAATACATTGTTGTAGGAGTAGTGGCAGACGAATGCAGGGTTGTAGGAGTAGTGGCGGACAAATTCCGGGTTGTAGGAGTAGAGAGGTGGACGTACACCGGGTTAAAGGAGTAGAGAGGTGGACGAATACCGGGTTGTAGGAGTAGAGAGTTGGATGTATACCGAGTTATAGGAGTAGATGGGCGGACGAATGTCAGGTTGTAGAAATATATTAGAACGGACGAATGTAGGGTTGTACGAGTAGAGAGGCGGACGAATGTAGGGTTGTAGGAGTAGAGAGGTGGATGAATGAAGGATTGTACGAGTAGAGAGGCTGTAGAATGGCGCGTTGTAGGAGTAGGGTGTCGGACGAATGCCGGGCTATACGAGTAGAGAGGCGGTTAAATTATTGGTTGTAGGAGTATAGATGCAGTGGAATGGCTGGTTGTTCGAGTAGAGAGGCGGACGAATGGCTGATTGTAGGAGTAGAAAGGGCCGAGGGGAGGGTGGCTGGTTGTACGAGTAGAAAGGGCCGGAGGGACGAATGTCTGGTCGTACGAGTAGAGGGGTGGACGAATGGCTGGTTGTACGAGTAGAGGGGTGGACGAATGGATGGTTGTACGAGTAGAGGGGTGGACGAATGGCTGGTTTTACGAGTAGAGGGGTGGACGAATGGCTGGTTGTACGAGTAGAGGGGTGGACGAATGGCTGGTTGTACGTGTAGAGAGGGCCGGGGGAGGGTGGCTGGTTGTACGAGTAGAGAGGTGGACGAATAGCTGGTTGTAGGAGTAGAAAGACGGTGGGGAATGGCGAGGGTTCACACCATAATGTGACAAGTGCACCAGAATAATGAATAACACACTTTTTGCTCGGGTTGCACAAAGAAGAAAGAACTATTCTAGGCTGTTGAGATGCTAACAAAAATAGTATTGCTAAGTATCTGAGCATAGGTTCACTCTAGGTGTATGCAACGATTGTGTGACCCGAAGTCGGGGGTGGGGAGGGCGGGGGGGAGATGTGTGAAGTGACCTTGACCCAAGATAGGGAGTGGATTATTAAAAATAGAAAGGTCGAGTGCGACGATGATCTTTTCAGAAGAGGGGAAAAATGGGGAAGATATAGAGAGAGGGAGTGAGAGCGTGAGGGAGAGAGAGTGAGAGAGAGATGAGTGAGAGTGAGAGAGAGAGAGGAGGGGGGGAGGGAGACAGTGAACAAGGAATCCTCAGAAGATAGTGTTTAAACCAATGACGTGAGACACCCACATAGACCGATGGATGGAAAGATGAATGGACGGATTGATGGATGGATGGATTGATGGATGGATGGATGGACAGTGTCTAAACCAATGGTACAAGACACCCCCATAGACGGAAGGATGTATTTTAGTGTTTAAACTAATGATGCAAGACCCGCATAGATGGATGGATCGATAGATGGATACATAGATAGATAGATGGATGGATATATTGATGGACGTTGTTTAAAACAATGGCACGAGACACGTCCATCGACGGATGGATGGATCATGAATGGATTGATTGATGGACAGATGGATGGATTAATGGATGGATAGATGGATGGATTAATGGATGGATAAATGGATGGATATATGGATGGATAGATGGCTGGATAGATGGATGGATTAATGGATGGATAGATGGATGGACAGATGGCTGGATAGATGGCTGGATAGATGGATGGATTAATGGATGGATTAATGGATGGATAAATGGTAGGATATATGGATGGATAGATGGATGGATTAATGGATGGATAGATGGATGGATAGATGGATGGATAGATGGATTGACAGTGTTTAAAAAAATGCGCTAGACACTCCCATAGGCGGATGGATTCATGGATTGACGGACTGATGGATAAATGGATAGGCAGTGTTTAAAGTAATAGCGCAAGACATCCCCATAGATGGATGGATAGATGGATATATAGATGAATGGATAAATGGATGTATATATATGAATACGATGGATAGATGGACGGATGGATAGATGGATGGACGAATGGATAGTATGAACATGTTTTATATAACATCTTATGTTTCTTAGCTGTATAGGTTATGTTACCTGCTCTTCGCGAGGCCACTTCCCACAAAACCATGTTTATTGGCAACGTGTTGGCTATATTGGGGCGTGTTGAAACATTTTTATAGATGTGTGACCATGTATGTTTTTGGGTTATGTAGTCTGGAACAGCTCTTGTGTATTTCTGTTCTTGTTCGAGTCATGAGAAGAACTCCTTTGTTTTGTCTGGTAGACTCCTCATACCCTCTTCTTAGTCTTGGATCGTGTCACTGACTGGATTGATTTTTGTGCTGTTTCCATATCTTGTGCTGAGGACCACACAGAACACGGCGATGCACTTGGGCAGCCGTGGTAAACCACTGAACCCGAGCCCATATCCAGTCGTCATGACCTGCTTTGCCACTGGTTTCAGTTGGAATCGGACGAGAGAATAAGGTCGAAGAACTGCGCAACGCTTTCTCACTTAAATCAAACTCACAGCGCTGGTCAGTGTTTTTTCGTTAAACGAACTATCTATTTATTGTCTGAACATGGTTTGCCTTTCGGCGTCTGTTGTATAGGTCACATCTGGACAGCGCCTTAGTGTGTGCTTCGTATAAGGTGGAACTGACTGCCTTGGATATTCCGTCAACCCATCGTTTGTGGGGTTGGCCTCTAGCTCTGTTACCGCTGTGTTTAAGTGTTAGAGCCATCCGTGGGACGCTGCTGTGTTTCTATCGCAATATGTGGTCAAACCACTGAATTTGCTGTTTTTTAATAAAGTCTAGCACTGGCTTAGTGCCCATCTGTTTCCTGATCCCATCGTTTCTAATTCTGTGCCATCTTGTCACATTTAGCATTCGCCTCAGACATTTCGTTTCTGATGTTTCTATTTTTCTCTTATCTGTTGCTGTCAGTGTCCATGTTTGATCCTGGTAGCATAGTGTAGGCATGAAAATTGTGTTGAAAATGGTCCCTTTTTGTGCCAATCTTTACGTGGTTGTTCTTCAGTATTGTTGACATCTGACCAATAATTTGGTTTGCTTTGGTGCATCTGTGATCGATTTCTCCTTGCATTTTTCCATTAGATGATACTATGTTTTCTAAATATTTCCCTTGCTTGAGTTGTTGCTGTTCTATGTAGATCTTAGCGGTTGTTGCTGTTCTATGTAGATCTTATCAGTTGTTGCTGTTCTATGTAGATCTTATCGGTTGTTGCTGTTCTATGTAGATCTTATCAGTTGTTGCTGTTCTATGTAGATCTTATCGGTTGTTGCTGTTCTATGTAGATCTTAGCGGTTGTTGCTGTTCTATGTAGATCTTATCAGTTGTTGCTGTTCTATGTAGATCTTATCGGTTGTTGCTGTTCTATGTAGATCTTAGCGGTTGTTGCTGTTCTATGTAGATCTTAGCGGTTGTTTCTGTTCTTGCTATTGTCATTGTTTCAGTTTTACTCACGTTGATTCTCCTGTTGTGTCCTTCTGCAGTTAAGTTAAGGTTGTTTAAGCGTTGTTGCAGCTGTTCTTCAGTGTTTGCAATGAGTGCTTGGTCGTCGGGGATGAGGAGTTCGCTTAAGCTGTTGTCATCGTTAGATAGTTAAAAAAAAAAACTGGATGAACGAAACCAGAAATGGTCTTCATCACACGTGATGGACGAATAACTAGTTTGTTATACCTTGTTGTTATTGAATGTCCACAATTAGTAAGGTTACTCTTATGTGAGCCCTGGAAGGGGCGGGATGCAGAAGCTTTCCTTACATCTCGTACGAGCTGATGACGATTGACCGGGTCCTCCAGACTGTTGTGAAATGCTTGGCTTCATTTGCGAGTCGCTCACTATTACGGGGATCACGTCGATCTATACCTCGTCAGTCAGACTGTCAGGAAAACGCCTGTTTCCAGGAAGAGCTGCAAGGAAGTCAGGTGGGGTCTTGGTGACCTGACCCTCAGCGTTTTTTGCTGTTATTGAATGCTTTCAATGAGTAAGTTTACTCATGAATGTCAACTTGTCGACATTCTTCAGCTGTGAGAAACCGAATCAACGCTCGCTGATCAATCATGGAACGATTCTGTATCACACCCGCCATATTTTCAACGGTCTACTGAGAAAACTATGAGTCGGAGGATAATGAAATTGTGCAAACTTGACGATTAGTATGTGGTATTTACATCAGAAGTGACATCATCATGCGCATCGTACGTATGTTCACTTTGTGCAGTTAGGTCCGGTTTCATTTGAGCACGCCTCGTATATATAGTGACATACCAATTTTGTTTTCTTTGCTTTCCATAGAGTCACGTACCCAATTTAACAGTTGCGAGAATGCTGAGGTTAACAGGACCACACGGCACACTCGATCGTCTGTACCACTATTTATCGTTGGCAAAAGATGTAGACAAAGGTATCGGTATTGCAATAGTTGACACTGCCGTCAGGAATGAAGTAATAGAGACCTGAACGCATGTCGTCTCAGCTTTTTGTGAAGTGGAGACTGTTTCCTTTCTTGCTACGCTGCTGTAGATGAGGTACTCATTTACAGATATGTAGTCAGCAGTGTGTCGAGACTGGTGAGCGGAATCGTAACCTTTGCAGTGAGATGCAAGAGCTCTAACCGCTGTGCCACTCAGGCGCCCAAAAACGTTTAGGGCGCGAGTGGCCAATAGGGGACTTAGAATTAAGACCTCTTACGGTCACTGGTCTGTCAAATCATTTTTTGATTGTGTTTAATCAGAAGAGGTTTCAAGAGGATCAACGAATCGGCTGTCGTTCGCAGACAATCTCCGTGTCGGATCAATGGTGTCAAACTGCGATTAATTGAATAGAACAGGGATTAATGGATTAAAACAGTGATTTATGGATTAGAACACTGATTTATGGATTAGAAACAGGAATTAAAGGATTAGAATGGGCATTACTGGATTAGAACGGGCATTAATAGATTAGAATTGCAAAAAAGACATAAAAAACAATCATCCGGTTTTATTCCCACTGCTGGGGTAGTCGAAAATTTTTTGGCTGGAGACTGCAGACCGCTTCGCCACTGCTGTCGCCGCGTCGTGTGCTTGCTACGTTTATTTATTTCACCTCCAACAGCAAAAACAAAGTTTGCGTTTAAAAAGGTAAAGGTAAAGGTCATTTCCATGGCAACTATTCCGACTACAAGAAGCGGTCGTGGAACCAGGAAACACTAGCGTAGTCTAGCAAGCTTCAGTCAGGGAATGCTTCAGTCAGGGCATGGTTCAGTCAAGGCATGGTTCAGTCAGGGCATGCTTCAGTCAGGGCATGCTTCAGTCATCCCAATTCATTCAGAGCATGCTTATGTCAGAGAATGCTTCAGTCAGGGCATGCTTCAATCAGCCCAACTAATTCTTTGCTTTCTTCAGTTAGACAACCTAACTCAGTCAGGGCATGCTTCAATCAGCCCAACTAATTCTTTGCTTCCTTCAATTAGACAACCTAACTCAGTCAGGGCATGCTTCAGTCATCCCAACTCATTCAGAGCATGCTTATGTCAGAGAATGCTTCAGTCAGGGCATGCTTCAATCAGCCGAATTAATTCTTTGCTTCCTTCAGTTAGACAACCTAACTCAGTCAGGGCTTGCTTCAATCAGCCCAACTAATTCTTTGCTTCCTTCAGTTAGACAACCTAACTCAGTCAGGGCATGCTTCAATCAGCCCAACTAATTCTTTGCTTCCTTCAGTTAGACAACCTAACTCAGTCAGGGCATGCTTCAATCAGCCGAATTAATTCTTTGCTTCCTTCAGTTAGACAACCTAACTCAGTCAGGGCATGCTTCAATCAGCCCAACTAATTCTTTGCTTCCTTCAGTTAGACAACCTAACTCAGTCAGGGCATGCTCCAATCAGCCCAACTAATTCTTTGCTTCCTTCAGTTACACAACCTAACTCAGTCAGGGCATGATCTAGTCAGGCCAACTTTTAATGGGTACCCGAACCACAGTTAGAGAAGGTAAGGCCAAAGCTTAGAGCTAATAGAAACTAGTTTCTTTACCTCTTTAAGCCCCAACAGCAGTTGCTCCTATGGCACTAGAAAGAATATTCTGTAAAGTAAGAGAGTCTGAAGAAGGTAAATGAGAGGCATAAGGCTTTTGGCAAGACAGAACATAAAGAAGTTATCAACATGCTACAAAGCTTAAACACTGATAGCGAAGTCCTACAGAACAAAAAACAAAATACATTTTGGAAATAATTTGAGATAAACGTAAAGGCAAACTGTTGGCGCAATTCCAGAAGATAAAGTAAGGTTTAGCTAGGACAATCACATGATCTGGTCTCTCCGCGCCGTGAAAACATTTTATTTCACATGTTTTTGTCTGGATTATCAGCTGCAGGTGAGACAGCGTAGCCTAGGGATGGAACGTCGGTTTCCCAATCCAAACATACCGGGTTCGAATCCCGCCGTGTCCAGTTTGGGAAACGCTGGATTTTTTCTTAGTGCGATCACTCCTTCACGTAAGGAAAGTAACTAAACTTAGCGTCTTTATGCTGGTTTAGAAGACTATACAGAGTATGTATACAACCAGTTCCTTGGAGAGTGGTTTAACCGATGTGCGAGTCCATCTAATAGAGTTAAGTAGACCCGTAGCCAGTTAGGCGCCATCTGTAGCTGCACTTAACAAACCACCCGGGGAAAGGTACAAATAGCTTGGGTAGATTTTGAACTTGAATTTTGTCCGGACAGCGGCCATAAAGCCTACACTTTTCCATTTCCAACTACCAAGGAATCGACACGGGAGTACGATTCCCTACCCACAGATCAGAGGAATTGTTACCTGAAGATCCACGTGAAAAAAAATCGTGATTTCCACCGTGATTCGAACCCGCGATCTCCGGCACTCGAGGCGGACACCTTACCTCGAGACCACAGAGTAATGGCAACATATCGCACTGCATACCTGCTAAGAAACTTAAAACAGCCAAATAAGTTGACGGATGTGTTGTTGTTATCCCATGGCTACTTAGCAAGCCTGCTCTTTGCCATTCTTATATAGATTCAGGACTTCTTCAGTTGTTTCACTGCTTCGTACGATGTGTTGTTGTTATCCCATGGCTACTGAGCAAGCCTGCTCTTGGCCATTCTTATATAGATTCAGGACTTCTTCAGTTGTTTCACTGCTTCGTACGATGTGTTGGCAATTGTCGGCAGTGGTAATAATAATCTTTGCCTCATACCCGCAAGCGTCTTGCACTTGATGAGTGGGTGTAGAACTGTTTCATCAGGATGAGAGCAATGCCTGCACAAGGGCAGGTGCTGGGGATTGATGGTGTTCAAGTGGCTACTGACTCTGGTATGTTCGGAACGGAAAGATGAGACTGTCATCTCTTCTATGTAGTTTATTTATGCCATCGGTACTTTTTGGCTGTGACATTTCGCTAAATACACTGATACCTGTTGACAGTTGTAAGATGCGACTTTCTGCAAAGGACAAGCTACTTACATTACATCAGATGCTGGGTACGGGGATGAACAATACGAAATAGAATTCCGGACGAAATCGGGATGACCGATTTGAGACAGACCATCATCAAGTGCCGTCTTCACCTCAGAGGTTGTCGATAATGGACCTCCAGCTATCTCTGTCCCCTGCAAGGTTGGTACACTCCGTCAGACCATGTCCCGACCACATTTGATGTCTATCCATCTGCACTTCTTCTGCCCTCTGGCTCTCTTTACCCCCCACTCTTCCCTCCAATATACCTTTCAGAAAACTGTAATGGTGGTTGACATGAACAACATAATTTATTTTTCTGCTTCTTGAGTTCTTCAGTAGTATCATCTCTACCGTGAGTTGTTCCAGAACCTCATTATTTGTTCTATCTTTCCAAGAAACTCGTCCAAGTCTTCTGAATACCAACATTTCAAAATCGTAACTTGGGATCAAAATACTGAGCAGTGTATGAGCTGCAGTGGCCGGCGACCCATAGCTGACTCCTAGCGTCAGGGCCGGCGACCCATAGCTGACTCCTAGCGTCAGGAGCAGCAAACCAGAGCTGCCAGATCGTTCTATACCTCCATGCGGTGATCCTGGATTAGGTCTACAACACAGCAGACTGGCTAAGGAAAAAGCTTCGAAATGGAAAGGCTAACTCAGTACTAGGAAAGGCTAACTCAGTACTAGGAAAGGCTAACTCAGTACTAGGAAAGGCTAACTCAGTACTAGGAAAGGCTAACTCAGTACTAGGAAAGGCTAACTCAGTACTAGGAAAGGCTAACTCAGTACTAAGAAAGGCTAACTCAGTACTAGGAAAGGCTAACTCAGTACTAGGAAAGGCTAACTCAGTACTAGGAAAGGCTAACTCAGTACTAGGAAAGGCTAACTCAGTACTAGGAAAGGCTAACTCAGTACTAGGAAAGGCTAACTCAGTACTAGGAAAGGCTAACTCAGTACTAGGAAAGGCTAACTCAGTACTAGGAAAGGCTAACTCAGTACTAGGAAAGGCTAACTCAGTACTAGGAAAGGCTAACTCAGTACTAGGAAAGGCTAACTCAGTACTAGGAAAGGCTAACTCAGTACTAGGAAAGGCTAACTCAGTACTAGGAAAGGCTAACTCAGTACTAGGAAAGGCTAACTCAGTACTAGGAAAGGCTAACTCAGTACTAGGAAAGGCTAACTCAGTACTAGGAAAGGCTAACTCAGTACTAGGAAAGGCTAACTCAGTACTAGGAAAGGCTAACTCAGTACTAGGAAAGGCTAACTCAGTACTAGGAAAGGCTAACTCAGTACTAGGAAAGGCTAACTCAGTACTAGGAAAGGCTAACTCAGTACTAGGAAAGGCTAACTCAGTACTAGGAAAGGCTAACTCAGTACTAGGAAAGGCTAACTCAGTACTAGGAAAGGCTAACTCAGTACTAGGAAAGGCTAACTCAGTACTAGGAAAGGCTAACTCAGTACTAGGAAAGGCTAACTCAGTACTAGGAAAGGCTAACTCAGTACTAGGAAAGGCTAACTCAGTACTAGGAAAGGCTAACTCAGTACTAGGAAAGGCTAACTCAGTACTAAAAGATGCCTGCTGAAGTCCGATGTCGGGCCGGAAGGTGTACAGATCACAGTCAAGCTGTGAACTACGACACAATGCAAATGCATTCAGTTCTCCGGACAACATCCTGCTACTTGCAAAGACCTTTTCTTGGCTTGGTAACGGGAAATTGAGAACGAACGAATGTGTCCTTTCGGGTTGAGCATGGCAGCTGATCTGATTCGCTCATGAATCATGTCTGTTTTTCTGTAATCTTCATGTCTACAATTTCAGTGTTACAGATTCCTCATGGATATCGTGTTTTATGTGCGTTTTTCCAATTAGACTTTGTGCGGTCAAAGCGCTGAGATGTATTTCAATCGACATAATATAGGATAAAGTCAAATACAGAATTCATAAGAGCGATTAAAAGCTAACGACACAAGATGAAAACGAGGCGGGACAAATAATACGGAAAGGCATAACCTTCAGAGTGAACCTGTGACGCCATGCTTGAGTACACAGGTAGATCATAGAAAAATTCACAATATGGAGGGACACGTTGTCTGGAGAGGTATGAGCTCCGCCAGGTGCAAAACGGCTTAAGACACCGATATGACAGTATACATTGAGAAAAAACAGAAATTCGCCAGTCGTCTCAATACACAACAATGACAATCATACCATTGAGGTTAACTTGTCCAGACGGGAGATTCAATATCCTGGCACAATACCGAGTGGAGTGGCGGGAACTGATCCAACAACCTGTATTAATGGTGCCCCAATGTCCTTTCGGATTACGGTACTGATGATGATAGAGCATTGGCTTCTCGTGATAAAGTGGCGGGTTTCAATCCTCGGCATCGACACAATTACCTATACCCAGTTGTTGCACATGGGGATTTGAAAACGATACGGAAGGAAAGGCAGCTAGGATGGAACCGGATCACCCTGCCTACTAAAACAGTTTAGATCTACTATTAACACGCCACCCCCTACGGCAGTGACTGCTACAACCAGATTTAGAGCTTTGTTTTTTATGTTAAACTTTCCAAACACGGCACGAACAGCAATTAACGACAGTTGTAGCTGCTTTGATATTTATTATTTTTTTATGTTACACTTTCCAAAAATATCGTACGATTAACGACGATTGTGCATGACGCTTGCAAACTCATTATGTAAAACAAATTGCTGCAGAAAATACCACTGATAGGCTGCATGCAAATGCTTTGAAACATGCTACATGTCAAAAGGCAAACAATTGCCCGTAACTTCAATCGGTGCGACAGAGGAGACGAATCTACATGAAATAATTACGAATGAGTCACAAAAGGGGCACCGTGTTAATAAGAACAAATGAAGATAATGTATATTCCCAAAAACTAAAATTCTACAAAAATGCAGCATGCACTTATTAATAGGATCTTATTAAAACCGTCTATATGTTTAAATAATTGGGACTTTTAACAAAATCAGATGATTTTTGCAGCTTAAATAATAAAATATTTTAAAAAAATAAGCAAAAAATATCTTAATATTTGAAACTCGTCTTACGCAAAACAGCTTTGTCTATGCATGAGAAAAGATGAGCTCCTCATTATTATGTACATTCAATTCTGTCAGATGGAAGGGAATCGCCGATAATGAATAAAGGTAGGGACTGACGATAAATGAGGACAGTAAATGAGGAACCAGGGACTCTAGCTGGCTATCAGGGTCAGCGATCGATAGCTAATCAAGACCCTGTTCTGTCTCCAAGCGACATCCCTGGAAACAATCTGCACTAGTGCAATATGGCTAAGAGAACAGCAGTGGGATACAATCCCGACATTTGTAAGATCTGCAAAAGGATGTTTCTGAATGACAGGTGCAGATATCGCTGCCTCGCTGTAAGCTACTATACAGTATAATTTTCAGGACGAACGCTGACGAAGAGGAGAAGAATAAAGGAAAGCTAACCCTAGACATCAAGATGGCGGGTGTCAGAGAAACGTGTAGATAACTGCGTGTGGGAAGATTATCATCCCGGTGTTTAGTTCAATTGTCGATTAAAACATGGCTACATGCTCAGCACATTGCAGCATCGGTGAGCCCAGTTGATGACATGCGCAACGCTTGACAACCTCCGTGAATCCAGTTGAAGACATGCTTCAAAAACACGCTCTACACATGGCAGCCTATGTGAGCCCAGTTGATGCTTCAAAAATATGCTCAACACAAGGCAGTCTCTGTGAGTTCAGTTGTTGGCATGCTTCAGAAACACAGAAACATACTCAACACAAGGCAGTCTCTGTGAGTTCAGTTGATAGTATGCTTCAGAAACACAGAAACATACTCAACACAAGGCAGTCTCTGTGAGTTCAGTTGATGGCATGATCAACACAAGGCAGTCTCTGTGAGTTCAGTTGATAGCATGCTCAACACAAGGCAGTCTCTGTGAGTTCAGTTGATGGCATGCTCAACACAAGGCAGTCTCTGTGAGTTCAGTTGATGGCATGATCAACACAAGGCAGTCTCTGTGAGTTCAGTTGATGGCATGCTCAACACAAGGCAGTCTCTGTGAGTTCAGTTGATGGCATGCTCAACACAAGGCAGTCTCTGTGAGTTCAGTTGATGGCATGCTCAACACAAGGCAGTCTCTGTGAGTCCAGCTGATAATATGCTCAACACATGGCCTCCTCTGTGAGTCCAGTTGATGGCATACTCCAGAAACAAACTCAACAAAAGGCATCCTCTGTGAGTCCAGCTGATGGCATACTCCAGAAACATACCAAACAGAAGGCATCCTCTGTGAGTCAAGCTGATGGCATGCTCAACACAAGGCAGTCTCTGTGAGTTCAGCTGATGGCATACTCAACACGTGGCCTCCTCTGTGAGTCCAGCTGATAGTCTTCTCAAGACAAGGCATCTTCTGTGAGTCCAGCTGATGGCATACTCCAGAAACATGCTCAACACAAGGCATCCTCTGTGAGTCCAGCTGATGGCATGCTCAACACAAGGCATCCTCTGTGAGTCCAGCTGATGGCATGCTCAACACAAGGCATCCTCTGTGAGTCCATGTGATGGCATGCTCAACACGGGGCTTTAACTGTGAGTCCAGATGATTGCATTCTTCAAAAACATGCTCAACACATGGCAGCCTGTGAAAGTAAAAGTTCAGGTCCTGGTCCTCTAACAGGAGAAGGGAACAAGTATGAGTCTAAAGCAGCTAACAGCGAGAATGCTCTGGGTAGACACATCACGTAAGCCTTGGATATTATTTCTCTAGGAGAATAAAATTACTTGACTTTTCAAACCAAACACCTACTAATGACAGGGCGTTGCTACGGTAATCCTGCTCAATTCGAGAGGAGCCGCAGACATTTTGGTTCACGTACCAGACTGATAAGCCCATGGTGCGAGGCACCATGTGAGGGATTACGGCCGAACGCCTGTAAGCCGGAATCCCGCCCAAAATCTCACCTTCGATATGGTCGGGACCTGGGACTCGCGCCTCAGCCCTACCCGGTCGAGCCGCAGAAAGAGGTCTCTGCCGTCCGCCGACCAAAGCGGGCGGATAGCTGCTCGATATTCACCCCATACGGCGATGGGGTGCGAAACCACCAACATAAGACTTAGTTCTCGGTCGGGGTGTCGAAAACAGGTAGAGCAGCCACCTCACTGTGAACTGTCGAGACTCAACCCATAACCATAAGATATGTCCGCACACCAGGCGAACATCTCCGTGACATTACCAGCTTGTCCCCTGGTTAAATGCACTTCTGCCTCGATCTCTACCTCTGTATGCTATCAGCCATACCAATGAACGCAGAAGAGATGCAGACTAGCGGACATTGCACATCTGCCCTATTGTGTCAACTTCCCAGGTGGCGGGAAATGCTAGGCGTACCATCACTGCAGTGAAGCCGAGAAAATAAAGGGAGCAAAGAGATACCCCACTCACATGCAAATGCTACGTTTCTGGCAGGACGTGACGATCCTGGGATACAGACACACTGGACTGCCTCTCTTCCGGGTTAGTACAAACCAGTACATAGTCTATATCATATATCATATCTCATATATCATCACCGCACCCTATAGACACGAGTAGTGAAGACTCGTTAGTCCTGTAAGACAACTTCAATAAGAGAGACAACTCTGATCACAAACAACTGCTGCCTTGCAGATAGGCTGGGGACAGCCAAAGGCTAAGGAGGGCATCCCTACAGAAACGCCTGTTGAAATCGGATGCACTGGGCCACAGGTTTAACGACACAGTGCAACGTATATCGCAGTATGATGACAGCACAACCTATCAGAAAAACGTATGGCGTTCATCCTGCGAGAGTGCCGGGCCCCACGCCTCGAAGGGGCCCACCCTTGACTACTGGTGGTCACCCACCCATGTGTTGTGGAGTCGAGGCACATGGCTATGGGGCAATTTCTATTGACCAAAAATACAAGACCCTCAAAATACTACAGTGGAATGCAGAGGGAGTCATTAACAAAAAGCTTTCCCTAACACATCACTTGCATGAAGGTAAGATTGACGTGGCATGTATCCAAGAAACGCACCTCAACAACAACCATAACTTCTCAATCAGAGGTTGCCAGACTGGATAGAGAAGGTCACACAGGAGGGGTTCTGATACTGACTCGAAACTGCATACCGAGTAGCGCGGTATCTGTCAATCACACCGGACAAGCAGAAATTGTAGGAGTTGACATAATGGCTCAAGAGACGAAGATCCGCATCTTCAACCTGTACGGACCACCAAATAAAGACCTATCGCTCTCGAGTATGGAAGTCAAAGACTCCAACTGCAAAGTAGTTGGAGACTTCAACAGCCACTCGAAGAGATGGGGATACTCAGACACAGACAGCAGAGGTGACGAAGTGTAAGATTGGAAGATAGACACAAATCTCCATCTAATCAATAGGCCGGAGGATAGCCCTAGCTTCTATTCTAGAACATGGCATACCCCCTCTACTCCAGACTTGGCCTTCTCCACGGTGGACATTCACCATAAAATAGACCGCCAGGTGCTAAACCAATTGGCAGGTAGCGACCACAGGCCTATTAGGCTAGAAATTGATATGGAAGTAGGCCCACAGCAAACAAAACCGCTCCCACGTTGGAATTACAAACGAGCCGACTGGGACAGATTTGCAATCCTAACAGATGGGCTGTGTGAAACCATCAACACACGGAACAACAAAATGAAGCCCATGGTGGAAAGCCTAAGCAAAGCAATAATGCAAGCTGCCACTGAAACCATCCCAAGAGGGACAAGAAAAAATTATAAGCCCTATTGGAATGATGATTTGCAGAAAGCGGAAGACGCAATCACAAATGCTAGGAACATGGCAGAGCGAGAACAATCTATGGAGGCAAATATCGCCATCAAAGCCGCCACGGCGAAATACAAATACACTCTAAACCAAACAGCAAGAGAAACCTGGAAAAACAAAAACAGAAAGCCTCAACTTAGACAAAGAAGGGAACAAACTATGGAAGCTAGTCAGAGCCATGAATGACGAAACTCCATCAAACAAACAAATTACCATCAAGCAGGGCGAAAACTTGCTCACTGGAAAAAAAGCCGCAAACGCCAGAGTAAACCACATTGATATTTATGTAGATAGGCATACAGACATTAGTGAAGAGCAAAAGAGGCACGACAACATCAATATGGCACCAGAAGAGCATATGTCGGCAAACTGTTGGAACGTATGATAAACACCAGACTGATGTGGCATCTGGAAGAAAAACGAATACTAATTCCACAGCAAGCAGGCTTTAGACAGCACAGATCCACTGATGACCAGGTCATCCTCATAGCCCAGGACATAAAAGATGCTTACCAGGAGCAAAGACACACAGTAGCGGTCTAGGTGGACCTGGAAAAGGCATTTGACAAAGTCTGGAAAGAGGGACCTAGATTCAAGCTAAGGAGAAGTGTAGTTTGTGGGAAAATGTTAAAGTAGATCAACCACTACCTCAAAAATAGAACGACCAGAGTTCAAGTACAAGGGCAGATGAGCAAACAGATTACACTTGAGCAGGGAGTACCCCAAGGGGGAGTACTGTCACCCACACTCTTCCTGGTGTATATAAATGATATAACAGAGAATATACCAAGAAGAGTCCATAGCTCAATGTCTGCAGACAATCTGGCTATGTGGATTTCTGAAAAGAATCTCACCATAGCAAGAAATCCGATGCAGCAGGCCCTAACATCGCCGGAAGAGTGGGCTAACTCATGGCTAGTCCAAAAAAAAACGAGGAAAAAACGACATGTACAATATTCTCGCTATCAAACAAACCCCAAAACACCAAATTAAGTCTTAACGGCAAATACCTGCAGCCAAACGACAACCCAAACTACCTGGGAGTCACAGTTGATCGGCGCATGACATGGAAAAGTCAGATCGAGAGAAACCGAATGAGAGCCAGAGAAAGAATGGCAATCATGAAGAAACTTGCTGGCACAAGCTGGGGAGCAGACGAAAGTATACTAAAGAAACTGTACACTGGAAGAGTGAGACCAGTTCTCGAGTATGGCATTGCGGCATGGATAACAGCAGCAAAGGCGAACTTCGATAAAATTAGCAAACTCCAAAACCAAGCCATGAGAGTTATAACAGGAGGCATGAAGTCAACGCCAATTGTAGAACTTGAAAAGATTACAAAACTGCAATCCATGGCCGACAGAAGAAACTGCAGAGCCCAGCTGCAGTCAGAGAAACTCTGAAGACTGACTGACCACCCAATGTACCAGAGACTAAACAATTTCGGAAGTGGGAAACTAAAGCGGAGAAACTTTGCAGAAATAGCCAAAGCAAAGATGCACGAAAACCCCATGAACGCACTAACAACACCAAAGCCCATCCCTACTGTACGAAAACCTACCTGGAGGCAGCATATATTTCCAGAGGTGGTAGAAAATATACCAGGTATTGGAAACAAAAACTGCCAGTCCGAAAAAGAAAGAAGAGATACTACCCTGAGCTACATTTCAAAAAACTACACAAGCATGGACTGGACCCATGCATACACCGACGGTTCTGTAACAAACACAACACAGAACGGAGGGGCAGGAGCATTTCTGAACCTACCAAGTGGCAGAAAAATAACACTGTCATTCGCTACTGGAAAATACACAAGCAATTTCAGAGCGGAGGCAGAGGCACTGAGGGCGGTAGTGGAAGAAATGGTGACAGGTAAAAGTAATGAAAGCCTCTTACAGATGCCTTGGCCGTAGTCACAGCACTAAAAAGCCAGAAAAATACTGAACTTAACGATTTAAGAGCAGTACTCTTTCAACTATGCCAGCAGTCCGCACCAAAAAGGGTAGTGGTGCAGTGGGTTCCATCCCACTGCAACATCCAAGGCAACGAGGAGGCAGACAGACTGGCAAAAGAAGGTACAAGACTACCACAAACAGATAGTAGTATGACATACGAAGAGTCAAAACGGCTTATTAGAGCTAGATACATGACCAAATGGGAAACCGAACATACTGGTTACACAAAAAACGATGCCTATTACCAGTTGAACAGAAGAGAGCAGGTCGTGGTCTTAAAACGTCGCACTGGCCACAATAGACTGAGGTACCACCTATTCAACAAATTGAAGATAGGTGGCACTGACGAATGCCCGTGTGGTACCGGGAAAATGACCGCTGAACATTTGCTGCAAAACTGCCCGACATACGAGGATCAGAGAGAGCAGATGTGGCCATCACCAGTGGCAACACTAGACAAGCTCTATGGCAGTGTCTAATTGTAATGTATTTATACAAATTTAATCTAATTAGAAATAGTCAGCATGGGTTTACTAGAGGGAGATCATGCTTAACAAATCTATTAGAATTCATGGAGGAGGTTACTAAAATCATAGATAAAGGGGAGCCAGTGGATGTTATTTATCTAGACTTTGCAAAGGCCTTTGATAGAGTACCTCATCAAAGATCATTTCGAAAGTTAAAATCACATGGAATAGGTGGGGAAGTTGAAAAATGGATTGAAAATTGGTTAACGGGAAGAAGGCAGAGGGTGGGCATAAATAAGGAGTACTCTGAGTGGAGTGAAGTGAAAAGTGGTGTGCCACAGGGCTCGGTTTTGGGACCAATTTTGTTCTTGATATATATAAATGATTTAGACATTGATATGAGATCCATGATTGCAAAATTTGCTGATGACACAAAACTATGCAGTAGTGTCTCATCTAAAGCGGAAGTGGATATATTGATGTCGGATTTTGATAAAATTCGAGAATGGTCTGTAAGCTGGCAAATGGATTTTAATGCAGATAAATGTACTGTCATCCACATGGGTAGATCCAATATGGAACATAATTACAGAATTGGAGAAAACAATATTAGAAAGATAGATAAGGAAAGGGACCTAGGGGTTATAATAGATCATACAGGAAAGGTGAGGGAGCAAGTTAAGGCCGCAGTGAAAAAGGCAAATGCAATGTTAGGTATGATAAAAAGAAATATTAAACATAGGAGCAATGAAGTGATCGTCAAACTGTATAAAGCTTTAGTTAGACCTAGATTGGAGTACTGTGTACAGGTGTGGAGTCCTTATCATAGAGGGGACATAAACATGCTAGAAAGAATACAGAAAAGAGCGACAAAGATGATAGTGGGATTCCAGAATTACAGTTATGAGGAACGACTCAGAAAAACCGGCCTACAGTGTCTCGAAGAGAGAAGAATTCGTGGTGACTAAATACAGGTTTATAAGATGATCAGAGGAATCGATAAATTAGACTATAACAAGTTTTTTAAAATACAGCCACCTACAATAACACGGGGGCATAGCTACACGCTGACTAAAGAGAGGTCCAGGTTAGATATTAGAAAATATTTTTTAGTCAGAGAGTGGTGTCTGCTTGGAATGCATTGCCAGGGGAGGTAGTGGAGGCAGGGACAGTTAATGCATTTAAGAATAAACTGGATGCGCATAGCTTTTAGAGCAAGGTGATGTAAATGTAACTGGTTGTTTACAGACTCTGCAGGGTCTTCTAAGCCAGTATAAAGACGTTAGTTAGGTTAAGTTAAGTGTCGACAGCCTCAGGATGACCGCTGCCTTTTTCGAGAAAAAAAATGGTTACTGTCTGACTGCGTACGATGAAGAAGAAGAAACCAAACACTGGCTTGGATGTTGTTTGGTGACAGCCAGAAGCTATAGAGAGGAACCCAAACAAACAACGTGCCAGATCTGATATCAGTGGTCACGAGGCAAGGTGTCCGACTCGAGTGCCGGAGGTAGCAGGTCTGAATCACTATAATAATAATAATAATGTCAGGCTTCTGAGGCGCGTTGCGTCAGTCAGCCACACACATGACCCACTGCTGAGGCGTGGTTCCAGGCCTCGTCCAGGTGGAGGTAGAGGTTGACATCTGCTGGTGCCATACTCTTCGGGTACGGCCTCTTCTGCGTCTCCAGAAGGCCATGGGATGACTTTTTGGCTCTGAGGAACGACTTGTGTAGCAGGACTGGGACCACACAGGACTGGTAGATTCGGATTTATGTCTCAGCGGAGATCTTGCCGTTACTACAAATACGTGGGAGGTCGTCCATAGCAGACGCAGCTAGTCCGATCTCCCTTGATGGACTGCGCCCATCTGAGAGTCAGGGTGGAGACCGGAATTTGTTCACTTAGATCTTCTAGTAAAAATTCCTCCGATCTCTGAGTAGTGAGAACGGACTCCCGTGTCCAGTGTCGAGCACGTTAAAAATCCCTTGGCAGTTACAAATCGAAAAGAGTAGTCCGCTGCCCGGACAACATAAAAAAATTCTAGCAAAAATCTACCCAAATTATGTGTACCTTCTACCAGGCCTAGTAAGCCGCAGGAAGTTGTAAAGTACCTACTACGTATAGCCGAAGCATTTGGCTACCTAGCAACAGACATTAACATGCATGTTTGAATACCAGGATTCCAATTATTTCGAGCGCCATATCGAGAGGCAAAAACTACAGTTCACAGCTATTATAACAACCAATGTAAGAAATAGATGAATGTGAACGATAGACCTGGCAAAATCCATCAATTCCAAAGACCCCAACAAACTACCGTGTTCCGGTCGAGAACAGACTGCTGTAGACTACTAGGGTACCTCTACCTGCTCAAGATAATCTTCATAAACGAGTGTCCAGTTGCCTCCGGAATACAGACTCCGGAACATGAACAAAAAAAACTGCCGGGAATATTCCCTTGAAACGTCACATTCCAAGGCCGACTAAAAAATGAAACTCATATTGTGTTAAGGTTAATAATCAATCCGTGCTCCACACACAGAAATAAAACAAAATCACGGTGCAAAACACAACAAATCACTGTTGAAAGTGATCCTCCTTTCACAGAATCCTGCCCTGAAACCAACTACATATCCATCTTTGTTTCCCGAACCCACTATTACAGTTGCACTGATAGTTGACACATGCAAGTTTCATTATTTAGTCCGCCTTGGAATGTGACGTTTCAAAGGAATTTTCCCGTGAGTAAGAAGGCCTGTATCTACACTATGCTGTGGCCCAGCCCACAAACACATATAATTTCAAACTTGGTCAGAAGGAACTGCGCTGAGACAAAAGCTACAAGGGCTGCCATCCATCGTAGACCAGGTTGAGTTTCGTCCTGGACGGGATTACTGGTCTAGCATAACTAAATACCTGAGCGCAGAAGACGTGCCGATCTCGGATGTGCCGGGTCGAGTGGTGCAGACACTCAACTTTAACATGCGATACAACTTATCTATTTTTTTTTAAAGAGCAAACCAGGAAATAAAAGGAAGACAAGAAAGAATGTAGTTAATAAATAAATATCAATTACCATAATTTGAAAGAGTAATAAATGAATAAATTGCAATTACCATAATTTGAAATAAATTAGTTAATTAATATAAATTATCATAATTTGAGAGAGTAATTAAGAAATAAATAGCTGTTACAATAATTTGAGAGAGCAATTCGTTAAAAAAAACAAATTACCATAATTTGAGAAAAGAAATTAATTAACTAATTAATTAATAGTAGTGGCCATAATTTGATAGAGTTTATTAACGAATTAATTAAGTGCAGTTACCATAATTTGATATATTAATTAATTAATATAAGTTACCATAATTTAAGAGAGTAATTAATTAATAAATAGTTGTCACATATTTAGAGATTAACTCATAAATAGAAGTTACCGTAACGTTTGACTATATCTTTTCCCTTGATTCTATAAATATTATCCGATACATATTCCGTCACACAACCGCCTGACTTGGGTCAGGTTAGTGGTTCTGTGTCACAGATACAGTGATATGAGCTCCGACATTTATTGGCTACAGATGTAAGATTTTCAACTTTGATGACGGAGAAAACATTCGTTTTAGAAATAACTTAGCCTATTCATCAAGCTCTTTTTTTAGCGTTTCTGGCAGAGAAGCAAGATAATTTTTCAACCGATAATTTCATAGGAAGGAAGGGTTTGCAGAAGCTTTGATTTAGTTTTCTTTCTTGGTTTCCTTGTTAGATTTTCCACCTTCAAGTTCACTAAGATTGCATATCTCCTATACTCTTTCAATCACTGACTCTCAACATCTCTCTTTCTGAGTATTCCGTTTCATTACTACACACATACAATAAATCAATAAATATTGCGTATTATAAAGCAGCAACTGACTTCCTCAAATTCACACGATCTGCAGATAGTATTCGCAACGTACTCCAGCGCTGTCTAATGATGTTCATTTCTAATGAATAGTTTGCTATGTTAGGTCGATCTATTTTTCATCTTCCATCTGAGATTCAGAATATGGTGGTTCTTGAGATGGTATTGGTGTCTTTTCATAAGACACGGCCAATCCGATTCCAACATCGAGCAGCTATGAATATGGTTATACAGAGAAGTGTCATATCTAAGTGTGGCTATGGATGGTGTCATAGCTAAGTGAGGATTGGAGCAGTGTCAAATCTAAGTGCGGCTATGGATAGTGTCATATCTAAGTGAGGATTGGAGCAGTGTCATATCTAAGTGAGGGCTGGAGCAGTGTCATATCTAAGTACGGCTATGGATGGTGTCATATCTGCGGCTATGGATGGTGTTATATCTATGTGAGACTTGTAGCGGTGTCTCATCTTAGCGAGACTTCGAACGAATGTTCTTTCATTATTTGTTCTGATATATTTATTCGTTTTTAAGGGTGCCAAGTCGGTTGCATCAGGGTCAAGACCAAAATACTGACCAAAACCTTATCTAAGTCCACTTAGTGCACCTGGAAACAGACTGTGATAAAGCATTCTGGCTATAATGACGAGACTGCTAACAAGCCTAGCATTGCAGTAGGGACCGGCACAAGATGTTCCCCTGAACTTCAGAACTTTGCATACATCAAATTTATTGATGCAACAATATATGCGATTGGCGGGAGAGTTACAAGGTGCCTGAAACCTACAAGAATTGGAGTAAAATACACCCCACAATCGGTTCAGAGACACGCCTGAAGCCAGCCTAACGCACACATTTGACTTGAAGAATTGTCACATTAGAAATCGGAAGATGGATACAGGCAAACGACCCAATGCATTCAATAGTTAGACACCAGATACAGTGCACACCTCTGACATTTAGACAAAGTTTATTTAAGTCAACAGTGTCTCTGAAAACACTGCATCAAAATAAGTAATGAGCTGACGCAGGTCCCCTTGATCCAGCTACAAGAGGAACCTCCGCCTGGACAGCACATGCCTTACGCAATATATAAGAAGTCACTAAATAGACTTTCAACAGCGTATCATGATTTAGGAAGAACTTAAAGAGATAGGCTTACAGTGATGATTAGACAGGTGACTGTGGAGCAACACAAGACCCAGATCAGTTCGTGCATTCTGGGAACATGCAATATGGATGACACGTTGAGGGGGAACGACAAGGCAATCCACCTGGCCGAACATTTGAAATATGATTGCTGACGTGGTATACAGGACACGGAAAGTAAGTGATGAGGATAGGATGACACCGACCCATCTTCTAAAGTATGCCCAGAGAAATTAAAATAAGCCAATTCAACGCGCTGACAGAGAAAAATCGTAAACAGTGAAGAAGTTAATACGAAAAAATAAGGAACACCAAGAATTGCAATGTACCTTATTAGGGTTTCGATTATTGTTGGAATTTAGTGTAGACATACAACAATAGAGCAGCAAAGATGGCGCCGTAACTGGCTGCGGATCTACATTGCTATGTTGATTTAGTTCATTATGGATGCCGTCAGACCATTGATTTGCCGGGAATTCACACTAATCGACGACTTACACTTGTGTTTACGGAATCGTGTTGTTGTTTTCCATTTGGACTAGTTAATTCGTTCATTTTGTGTGTTTTCTTCCGCCCGATTATCCTGGCCGGGACATCAGTTATATGAATATCACTTCCTTAAACATGTGTCATATTTCACGGTCTAGTTCACACGGCTGAACTTCACGAGATTGGCGCCCTTTGCCCTAGCTGAAGACAGGGTCAGCTTTGTTGTATGAAATTTGGACACAACTATAATGAACTGCAATCTGCACAGAGATGAACTCCGTCAGGTGTGTAGCGGCCCAAGACGCACCGTTGTTGTATGGCGGGAGCTGGCGCTACAAACTATAATACCGGTGCCTCAACGACCTTCTAGATTATGGGACTGATGATGCTGCTGCTGATGATGATAATGATACAACAATAAGGAAAGACTGGACGGGTTGCATTGTACTATAGCTGCTGATGCGCCTTCGGGTTTGGTACCTCTATCTTCATCGATTGCTCTATTGTAGAGAATAAACAGCCATCTTCCAAGAGAAGACCCTTATCCAGTACATAAGGAAAGTCGACCAAACGGGAGACAACTATTACTGCCTTGATCAAACGAAACAATTATTCCCGTCCCGCATGAGAACAGGACATAACAGGTCGCTTTTAAAGGTCTACTACGGCGAGATACATATACAAATGGCAAAAAGAGCATACTGGCTACACAAGAAATGATACTTATTATCAGTTAAACAGAAGAGAGCAGGTAATCTGTGGTACCATTAATTCAATAAACTGAAGATAGGAACGACTGACAAATGCACCTATGGTGATAGAAAAATAACCTCTGAACATTTGCTGCAAAATTGCCTGACATACGTGGACCAGAGGAGGCACATTTGGTCATCACCAGTGCCAGCAATTACAAGATTTATGGCAGTGTCGACAGCCTCAGGATGATCGCTGCTTTTTTTGAACAAATTCAAGACGACGTCAGACAGCGTCCGAAGAAGAAGACGACGAAAATCCACTTCCACAGGCTAACATTGGCTCCATCAACCATGCGTACGTGCGGACAAGCAGCATCCGAACATATCCTGCAAGACTTACATGCTTAGTCAATTGCTTTCTGAGCACCTACAAACGCAGACGAACCTCAACACACAAGTTGTTTGGAAGCGTTAAAGAGCTCTACACTACAGCAACCTTTATCCAGAAAACTGGATATTACTAACGTAATAAGAAAACTTAACGAAGGAGAAGCTGACGTCCAGAACGACATTATTCAATATTAAATAGAATCTCCCCCCAGACATTATTTCTCCCCAAACGAAGAATTTCTTGCTTTCCCAAAGTCACAATTTCAACGTTGTTTATTCGAAAAGTTAATCTACCTGTCATTTCTCAACATTATACATACATCATGTAAGCTTTTAACAAGAGCTAAGAAAGCCATCTATTTATAAACGTTTCTGGAATGTTTCTATAATTACATCCTATTTTGGCACAGAATGTTGTAATTGGCGGGAGTAGTGCCCACGGTGTGCTCTCAATTCTAAATGAAAGTTTCAAAGGCACCCGCAACACATATCCTCTGTCTGCTAAAATCTAATTTCTGGTCTCTCGCATTGGGACTGTTCAGAGTAACAGAAGCAGCCTACGTTCTAGGTACTCGTGATAGGATAGGTTATGGCCTCTCGCGACAGGAGTGTTCACAACAACAGGAGAAGTCTAGGTCCCAGCGTCTTGAGATGGAGATGTTCACAGTAACAGGAGAAGCATCTAAGACCAAGATTGTCTGGTTCTCCCTAAGAAATAGGTTGGTCTCAGATACACTACCAGGGGCCACCTGCATGGGCACCAACATTGTGAGAAGAAATGGCATGAAATACCTGGGGATAACTTTCGACGGAAACCTCTCTTTCAATAAACATGTTGACATGTTGTACTGGACTACGGTGTAGGTTTGCTCACGCTATCACAGACACAGGTAAATGGATTATAGAGAAACCAGAACGAGGCCATTCTGGGATGCACTAGAGATACTCACACTGATGTCATGAGATTCCTTATTGATTTGTCAAGCATCAAGGTGCGACATTAAGTAGCACAGGTAAATGCGTACGCCAACGTTGCTAACAACGAACACCATCCTTTGCTCCAAAACTTGGATACACTCAAAGGCAGACGCATTAAGCGAGGAAGATCATGGATGGCAGATGCAGAAGACTTCCTGATGAGGGTATGTGCATTGGAAGAAGTGGGCAACGAGAGCCCCCTGATAAGGGTGGTGATACAGCTGAGGAGAGAGTGTCGGAAGTGGGGCGGCACTAGGACAGATGCTTCAATATAGGAGCTGATCCAGCAACACTCAGGACCACAAGACCCAATTCTGTACACAGATGGCTCCGCCGGCAGAGATGCAGACAAGTGCGGTTGGGGTTTCTTCGGCTACCAAAATGGCAAGGAGGTGGTGGAGAAATCAGCTGCTTGCTCCACTGTCACATCAAGTATGAGGATGAGATTGAGACGGTAACAGACTTGGTTGGTGACGCAACCGGTGACACACGCAGTGATACTGTCAGACTTGCAGGGCATGCTCCGTAAGATAGAAAGGTGCATGTTAAGAAGGGAGTGGGCTTCTCTTCTGAACAACTCTGGTATACAGGGTGTCACATGGATCTACTGCCTGGGACATGCAGGCGTCTGGGGCAACGAAAGAGCTGATGCAGTGGCGGGGCGACCTGTGATGACCGACGCGGTGATGACGAGAGACAGGGTTGAGTTAATAAGGACAGCTATGGACAGTCTACAGAATGATGAAAAGACAAAGGGTCGCGAAAATGCATATGTGCAGAGGATGATGGATTTGGTAGTGACTAGGGAAAAGAGGAAAAAGTGTGTTCTGTCTAAAAAGAGCCAAAGAACACGAAATCAGCCCCTGACTGGGACTGAGTATATATACGCTTGGCTGGCTGCTTGGACGGACAACGGAGCACTTATGGGAATGTCCCCTGTGTGATGATGTTGCTTCCTAGAATCACGAATCAAAGAGAAGCGTAGGTCCTACCTGTTTGAGATAGGACTGTTCATACTAGCAGGAGAAGTCAATGGCCTAGCCTACCGCGATAGGACTGTTCCTTCTAACAAAATCACAGGTCCTGCTCTCTCGCGACGGGACTGTTTCTACTAATAAGAGAAAGATATAAGTGTGTGAGACTCTGGCACTCTAAAGCAGTGTGATTTGGGCATATGATACTGCAGTCGATGAAAACAGATTGCAAGATTTTGAAAACATACGCGGGTCCAGATGAGAGGGGTACCTGAAAGAACGGAGCAGAAGTTTGTACAACCAGCAAGCTACACGAACCATCAGTATCTACTCTTCCCCATTTGCTGAGAGTGCCTGAGCACTTATCGCACTATCTGGAGTATAATGACGTCGATTGTCAACAGAACAGAACAGAACAGAACAGACTACTTGGATAAAAAGACGTGCTATAAGCAAATGTGTATGGTCGAAAAGTGAGCATTTCTAAAAAAAAAGTATGGCACATGTTATTTTGGGTTGAAAAAAAGAAGACGGATCTATTTGGGGAATTAAAAAATGAAGTAAATTATATTAATACATATCTGGAGTGAGAGATATGTAAAAGCACACCTACTCCTCCATTAACGTCACGGTTCATCATCATCATGCAGCATGTCCTTTACAGAACGTCGCTCTCACGACAGCCGATCTATAAGACACTCGATCCTCGATTACTTGTCTCGTCTCGGCTGCTCCCAACCCCAGAGCGTCTATAATGTCCGTTGTTTATCTTCTCCTCGGTTTGCCTATGTTGCCAGGCACCATACCATCCGGTATCGTTCTTCCTAGGCCACCGTGACGTTTGATGTGGCCAAAGTAAGTTAATTTCTGAAAGGTAATGCTGTTTACTAGCCAATTTTGTTCTATATCGAGCTCCTGGATGATTTCTGCGTAGTTCATTGTCTCTATCAATGCTATTTTGAGCACCCTGCCGTAATATTGAAGCTTGATGGAGTCAATCTTCTTCTGTAGGGTTTGTGTGGTTGATAATGTATCGCATCCGTAGGTTGCCAATTGTCAAATGCAAATTCTCATTATCTTGATGTTTTGACATTTTCTTGACGTTCTGTCCTAAGTTTTTCATTTCAGTTAACCTCTGTAGTGGCATGGTCATTATTGTCATTAGTTATTGCTGCCAGTCTCCGTTGTTGCTTATAGTCGAGCCGGGTTCCAACTTCGTCTCCAGCGGACCCTGTCTTGGGCTACGGAAGTCCAGTGCGTGGGAAGTGTTCCTCTAGAGGCATCTCGGATGTTGCAGCGTACAGCAAGGGAGTCTGACCAGCACATTGGAGGTCTTCCCCGCGGTCTTTCCTTACCTCGGAAGTACCAGACTGCTGTCGCTGTGCTCCATCGATCGTCATTTTGTCGTAACATGTGACCTGCCCATCTATGTTTTGCCTTGTCTGCAGGGATTGCCGCATCCTTCACTAGGGACAATCGTCTTATGTCAGAATTATGGAGACCTTGTATACTTTGGTTCCGGACAGTGATTCCGACCAATCGTCTCTCAAGGGAGGCCTGGGTAACTCAATTTGTCCTCTAGTGATTTTGTTAGTGTCCACGTCTCGGCACCGTAGCCTATCGCAGAGAGTACAGTGGAACTGAAGAGGGAGGCTCGTAGGTCCTAGTCATGACAACCGCCCAGGACCGTGTTAATAGACGAGAAGACTGCCCAACCCGCACGGTGACATCTTGTCAGTTCAGGTTCCAGGTTATTCTCCATATTGAGAAGACGTCCAAGATAAATGTACACGTTGACATCCTCTAATTGTATCTCGTTAAGGAAGACGGGATCACACGTGGCGAAGCGATTGCGCAACACTTTGGTCTTCGAGACATTCATCTCCAGGCCCGCTTTCTTGTCCTCTCCATCGAGCAGCTGCGTCATTTGGTTGGTTTCTGCTGCGGACTATGTCATCGGCAAATCGAAGGTGCTTGGGGCGTCTGCCGTCAATAAGGATACCAAAGGTGTCTCAGTTGCAATGACTGATACCAAAGATGAAGAGAAGAGGTTCGGTGAGATACGATTCCCCCCAATCGAGTTTTGAATTGGTACCACAATTGGAAGTTGCAAGGGACGAAATGTGGTAGTACAGTTTAATAATAACTTTATTATACGGACATTTCTTCTGGACAGACTTGTTGTACTACAAATCTATACACGTTAACACTCAATATCCCTTCAGAAACAATATGGGACTGACCTTGTCACGCAGCAAAGGTCGGGTTAGACATTAACGCATGAAAAAAAGGACTTGAGGAGGCAATGTCCATATCGTTACATCTGCTGCTCAAATTTGTCGAGAAGTGTTTTATCAGGTAAGCAAACACGCATGTACACCAGCCTGCCCTTGTGTGCCGTTATTGGGTATTGTTTGTCAGAACAAGCTGTGCTAGAAATGTTAATTTCCTTCTTATTTTTCTTCATCATATTGTTCTTCTTCTTCTTCTTCTTCTTCTTCCGTAGCTTTTTACCACGCTTCCACGTCCATTTTCCACATCTTCATATTCTTCTACTTTTTTCTCTTATTCTTCTTCCCTCCATCTCTTAATATTATTATTTGTCTTCCGACACTTTTTTCTATTTCTTCTTCTTCTTCCTCTTTATTTTTTGCTACTTCTTCTTTCTTATTTTTTATTCTTCATCCTGTTTTTCTTCCGTTATGATTTAATTTATTCACCTTCCTCGTTATCGTCTGCTACTTCTTTCTTCTCTTTCTCTTCTTCCTATTTTTCTTTTGCAATTTCTTTCATCCCTTCTTCTTCTTCCTCTTGTCTTTCGCTACATTTTCCTTCTCTTCTTCTTTAACTTGTCCTTCCTCTTCTAATCCCTGGGAATACACATTTCCCACTGTTATTTCTTGACTGTATGTGGTCTTACCTACGACAAGGACGTGCCGGCCATTAGCCAATGTTTCGTAAACAAAAATCCTACTCGCTTCTCAGCTTAAACTCCACAGTACTTCCTGCAATATGATTTTATGTTGCTGAAACATGGACACTTACAAAAGCAATGGAGAACAAAATTTCATGGATGTTTAACTCTTTGAGGGATGCATGGTCGGCCTTACACTCTGCAAAGAAGGAGAAGAAGAAAAAGAAGAAGAAGAAGAAAGAGAAGAAGATGGAGAAAGAACGGAGGAGAAATTAAGATAAGAAGAAGCAGAAGAAGAAGAAGAAGATGGAGAAAGAATTGAGGAGAAGAAATTAAGAAAAGAAAAAAAAGGAAAAGAAGAACAAGATGGAGGAAGAATGCAGGAGGAGAAAATAAGAAAAAAGGAAGAAGAAGTAGAAGAAGAAGAAGAAGATGGAGGAAGAACGGAGCGAGAAAATATAAGAACAAGGAGAAGAAGAGGAGCAAGAAGAAAACATTGAAGAAGAATAACAGCAAATAGAAGAAAACGTAGAAGAAGAACAAGAAAAAGAAGAAGAGCAAGAAGAAGAACACGTAGAATAATAATAATAAGAAGAAGATGAAAAAGAAGAAGAAGTAGAAGAAATAAGCCAAAAACCAGGAGAGAAACAGGAGAAGAAGAAAAAGTAGAAGAAGAAAAAGTAGAAGAAGAATAAGCAGAGGAAATAAGCCAATCACCAGGAGAGGAACAGGAGAAGAAAAAAAGTAGAAGAAAAAGAGGAAGAAGAAAACGTAGAAAAAGAAGAAAAAGAAAAAGAGGAAGAAGAAAACGTAGAAAAAGAAGAAAAAGCAGAAGTAAAAATAGAAGAGGAAGAAAAAGTAGAAGAAGAAGCGGGAGAAGAAAAAGACGAAACAAGCCAGAAACCGGGAGAGGAACAGTAGAATAAGAAAAAGTAAAGCAAGATAAGAAAAAGGAGTCACATGTCTACCTAGGCTGCCCCGATGTTAGACAGTATCACCTGTTTTCCTATTTCCGCGTGTCAGCTTTCATAGACTTGATCACAGAGCACGGTGGCAGGCCTATAGCTTTCACGAAATTATAAAGTGCTATTCATGCTACACTAATACGGCAGGAGAAGATCAGGAATACACATGCGACCACACAAACACACACACACACCCATCGCAAAGACAAATTAATGGTTACAGCGGCTGAAACGCTGGAGCGATCAAACAAGTTACCAAAATAACCTAGCTCTGTCAATGCATTGAGACCGATTAACAATAAAAACTCAGTACTGTGTGTATTCCAATTTCTGGGGTTCGCAAGGAGAATATAAGTCGCTACGCTGTATACGGGAAGATATAACTAAGACAAAACTCCAGATGTCTGTAGCCGCCATGTCGTCGTCGTCGTTGTTGTTCAGAATCTAGCAGCATCCTGGCTCCGTTCTTCGACCCAATGCCATGTAATGGTATCTGCACGTATTTATCAGCTGTTGTCTAGGGCCATACAAAGTGTTCCATATATCTGGTCGGGGAGGAAGTAGCATTTTCCTAAAATCGTTGAGCGCTAAACACTCAAAGAGATGATGATCAATGGTTTCATATGGGTGTGTACACAGCTGGCACTCAGGAGTATCTTGTGGTTGGATTCTGTTCAGGTGCTTGTTTAGTGGGATGTGTTGGATTCTGTTCAGGTGCTTGTTTAGTGGGATGTGTTGGATTCTGTTCAGGTGCTTGTTTAGTGGGATGTGTTGGATTCTGTTCAGGTGCTTGTTTAGTGGGATGTGTTGGATTCTGTTCAGGTGCTTGTTTAGTGGGATGTGTTGGATTCTGTTCAGGTGCTTGTTTAGTGGGATGTAGTGGGTTCTGTTCAGGTGCTTGTTTAGTGGGATGTGTTGGGTTTTGTTGGGTTTTCCATTTGGACTAGTTAATTCGTTCATTTTGTGTGTTTTCTTCCGCCCGATTATCCTGGCCGGGACATCAGTTATATGAATATCACTTCCTTAAACATGTGTCATATTTCACGGTCTAGTTCACACGGCTGAACTTCACGAGATTGGCGCCCTTTGCCCTAGCTGAAGACAGGGTCAGCTTTGTTGTATGAAATTTGGACACAACTATAATGAACTGCAATCTGCACAGAGATGAACTCCGTCAGGTGTGTAGCGGCCCAAGACGCACCGTTGTTGTATGGCGGGAGCTGGCGCTACAAACTATAATACCGGTGCCTCAACGACCTTCTAGATTATGGGACTGATGATGCTGCTGCTGATGATGATAATGATACAACAATAAGGAAAGACTGGACGGGTTGCATTGTACTATAGCTGCTGATGCGCCTTCGGGTTTGGTACCTCTATCTTCATCGATTGCTCTATTGTAGAGAATAAACAGCCATCTTCCAAGAGAAGACCCTTATCCAGTACATAAGGAAAGTCGACCAAACGGGAGACAACTATTACTGCCTTGATCAAACGAAACAATTATTCCCGTCCCGCATGAGAACAGGACATAACAGGTCGCTTTTAAAGGTCTACTACGGCGAGATACATATACAAATGGCAAAAAGAGCATACTGGCTACACAAGAAATGATACTTATTATCAGTTAAACAGAAGAGAGCAGGTAATCTGTGGTACCATTAATTCAATAAACTGAAGATAGGAACGACTGACAAATGCACCTATGGTGATAGAAAAATAACCTCTGAACATTTGCTGCAAAATTGCCTGACATACGTGGACCAGAGGAGGCACATTTGGTCATCACCAGTGCCAGCAATTACAAGATTTATGGCAGTGTCGACAGCCTCAGGATGATCGCTGCTTTTTTTGAACAAATTCAAGACGACGTCAGACAGCGTCCGAAGAAGAAGACGACGAAAATCCACTTCCACAGGCTAACATTGGCTCCATCAACCATGCGTACGTGCGGACAAGCAGCATCCGAACATATCCTGCAAGACTTACATGCTTAGTCAATTGCTTTCTGAGCACCTACAAACGCAGACGAACCTCAACACACAAGTTGTTTGGAAGCGTTAAAGAGCTCTACACTACAGCAACCTTTATCCAGAAAACTGGATATTACTAACGTAATAAGAAAACTTAACGAAGGAGAAGCTGACGTCCAGAACGACATTATTCAATATTAAATAGAATCTCCCCCCAGACATTATTTCTCCCCAAACCCATCGCAAAGACAAATTAATGGTTACAGCGGCTGAAACGCTGGAGCGATCAAACAAGTTACCAAAATAACCTAGCTCTGTCAATGCATTGAGACCGATTAACAATAAAAACTCAGTACTGTGTGTATTCCAATTTCTGGGGTTCGCAAGGAGAATATAAGTCGCTACGCTGTATACGGGAAGATATAACTAAGACAAAACTCCAGATGTCTGTAGCCGCCATGTCGTCGTCGTCGTTGTTGTTCAGAATCTAGCAGCATCCTGGCTCCGTTCTTCGACCCAATGCCATGTAATGGTATCTGCACGTATTTATCAGCTGTTGTCTAGGGCCATACAAAGTGTTCCATATATCTGGTCGGGGAGGAAGTAGCATTTTCCTAAAATCGTTGAGCGCTAAACACTCAAAGAGATGATGATCAATGGTTTCATATGGGTGTGTACACAGCTGGCACTCAGGAGTATCTTGTGGTTGGATTCTGTTCAGGTGCTTGTTTAGTGGGATGTGTTGGATTCTGTTCAGGTGCTTGTTTAGTGGGATGTGTTGGATTCTGTTCAGGTGCTTGTTTAGTGGGATGTGTTGGATTCTGTTCAGGTGCTTGTTTAGTGGGATGTGTTGGATTCTGTTCAGGTGCTTGTTTAGTGGGATGTGTTGGATTCTGTTCAGGTGCTTGTTTAGTGGGATGTAGTGGGTTCTGTTCAGGTGCTTGTTTAGTGGGATGTGTTGGGTTTTGTTGGGTTTTCCATTTGGACTAGTTAATTCGTTCATTTTGTGTGTTTTCTTCCGCCCGATTATCCTGGCCGGGACATCAGTTATATGAATATCACTTCCTTAAACATGTGTCATATTTCACGGTCTAGTTCACACGGCTGAACTTCACGAGATTGGCGCCCTTTGCCCTAGCTGAAGACAGGGTCAGCTTTGTTGTATGAAATTTGGACACAACTATATAATGAACTGCAATCTGCACAGAGATGAACTCCGTCAGGTGTGTAGCGGCCCAAGACGCACCGTTGTTGTATGGCGGGAGCTGGCGCTACAAACTATAATACCGGTGCCTCAACGACCTTCTAGATTATGGGACTGATGATGCTGCTGCTGATGATGATAATGATACAACAATAAGGAAAGACTGGACGGGTTGCATTGTACTATAGCTGCTGATGCGCCTTCGGGTTTGGTACCTCTATCTTCATCGATTGCTCTATTGTAGAGAATAAACAGCCATCTTCCAAGAGAAGACCCTTATCCAGTACATAAGGAAAGTCGACCAAACGGGAGACAACTATTACTGCCTTGATCAAACGAAACAATTATTCCCGTCCCGCATGAGAACAGGACATAACAGGTCGCTTTTAAAGGTCTACTACGGCGAGATACATATACAAATGGCAAAAAGAGCATACTGGCTACACAAGAAATGATACTTATTATCAGTTAAACAGAAGAGAGCAGGTAATCTGTGGTACCATTAATTCAATAAACTGAAGATAGGAACGACTGACAAATGCACCTATGGTGATAGAAAAATAACCTCTGAACATTTGCTGCAAAATTGCCTGACATACGTGGACCAGAGGAGGCACATTTGGTCATCACCAGTGCCAGCAATTACAAGATTTATGGCAGTGTCGACAGCCTCAGGATGATCGCTGCTTTTTTTGAACAAATTCAAGACGACGTCAGACAGCGTCCGAAGAAGAAGACGACGAAAATCCACTTCCACAGGCTAACATTGGCTCCATCAACCATGCGTACGTGCGGACAAGCAGCATCCGAACATATCCTGCAAGACTTACATGCTTAGTCAATTGCTTTCTGAGCACCTACAAACGCAGACGAACCTCAACACACAAGTTGTTTGGAAGCGTTAAAGAGCTCTACACTACAGCAACCTTTATCCAGAAAACTGGATATTACTAACGTAATAAGAAAACTTAACGAAGGAGAAGCTGACGTCCAGAACGACATTATTCAATATTAAATAGAATCTCCCCCCAGACATTATTTCTCCCCAAACCCATCGCAAAGACAAATTAATGGTTACAGCGGCTGAAACGCTGGAGCGATCAAACAAGTTACCAAAATAACCTAGCTCTGTCAATGCATTGAGACCGATTAACAATAAAAACTCAGTACTGTGTGTATTCCAATTTCTGGGGTTCGCAAGGAGAATATAAGTCGCTACGCTGTATACGGGAAGATATAACTAAGACAAAACTCCAGATGTCTGTAGCCGCCATGTCGTCGTCGTCGTTGTTGTTCAGAATCTAGCAGCATCCTGGCTCCGTTCTTCGACCCAATGCCATGTAATGGTATCTGCACGTATTTATCAGCTGTTGTCTAGGGCCATACAAAGTGTTCCATATATCTGGTCGGGGAGGAAGTAGCATTTTCCTAAAATCGTTGAGCGCTAAACACTCAAAGAGATGATGATCAATGGTTTCATATGGGTGTGTACACAGCTGGCACTCAGGAGTATCTTGTGGTTGGATTCTGTTCAGGTGCTTGTTTAGTGGGATGTGTTGGATTCTGTTCAGGTGCTTGTTTAGTGGGATGTGTTGGATTCTGTTCAGGTGCTTGTTTAGTGGGATGTGTTGGATTCTGTTCAGGTGCTTGTTTAGTGGGATGTGTTGGATTCTGTTCAGGTGCTTGTTTAGTGGGATGTGTTGGATTCTGTTCAGGTGCTTGTTTAGTGGGATGTAGTGGGTTCTGTTCAGGTGCTTGTTTAGTGGGATGTGTTGGGTTTTGTTGGGTTTTCCATTTGGACTAGTTAATTCGTTCATTTTGTGTGTTTTCTTCCGCCCGATTATCCTGGCCGGGACATCAGTTATATGAATATCACTTCCTTAAACATGTGTCATATTTCACGGTCTAGTTCACACGGCTGAACTTCACGAGATTGGCGCCCTTTGCCCTAGCTGAAGACAGGGTCAGCTTTGTTGTATGAAATTTGGACACAACTATAATGAACTGCAATCTGCACAGAGATGAACTCCGTCAGGTGTGTAGCGGCCCAAGACGCACCGTTGTTGTATGGCGGGAGCTGGCGCTACAAACTATAATACCGGTGCCTCAACGACCTTCTAGATTATGGGACTGATGATGCTGCTGCTGATGATGATAATGATACAACAATAAGGAAAGACTGGACGGGTTGCATTGTACTATAGCTGCTGATGCGCCTTCGGGTTTGGTACCTCTATCTTCATCGATTGCTCTATTGTAGAGAATAAACAGCCATCTTCCAAGAGAAGACCCTTATCCAGTACATAAGGAAAGTCGACCAAACGGGAGACAACTATTACTGCCTTGATCAAACGAAACAATTATTCCCGTCCCGCATGAGAACAGGACATAACAGGTCGCTTTTAAAGGTCTACTACGGCGAGATACATATACAAATGGCAAAAAGAGCATACTGGCTACACAAGAAATGATACTTATTATCAGTTAAACAGAAGAGAGCAGGTAATCTGTGGTACCATTAATTCAATAAACTGAAGATAGGAACGACTGACAAATGCACCTATGGTGATAGAAAAATAACCTCTGAACATTTGCTGCAAAATTGCCTGACATACGTGGACCAGAGGAGGCACATTTGGTCATCACCAGTGCCAGCAATTACAAGATTTATGGCAGTGTCGACAGCCTCAGGATGATCGCTGCTTTTTTTGAACAAATTCAAGACGACGTCAGACAGCGTCCGAAGAAGAAGACGACGAAAATCCACTTCCACAGGCTAACATTGGCTCCATCAACCATGCGTACGTGCGGACAAGCAGCATCCGAACATATCCTGCAAGACTTACATGCTTAGTCAATTGCTTTCTGAGCACCTACAAACGCAGACGAACCTCAACACACAAGTTGTTTGGAAGCGTTAAAGAGCTCTACACTACAGCAACCTTTATCCAGAAAACTGGATATTACTAACGTAATAAGAAAACTTAACGAAGGAGAAGCTGACGTCCAGAACGACATTATTCAATATTAAATAGAATCTCCCCCCAGACATTATTTCTCCCCAAACCCATCGCAAAGACAAATTAATGGTTACAGCGGCTGAAACGCTGGAGCGATCAAACAAGTTACCAAAATAACCTAGCTCTGTCAATGCATTGAGACCGATTAACAATAAAAACTCAGTACTGTGTGTATTCCAATTTCTGGGGTTCGCAAGGAGAATATAAGTCGCTACGCTGTATACGGGAAGATATAACTAAGACAAAACTCCAGATGTCTGTAGCCGCCATGTCGTCGTCGTCGTTGTTGTTCAGAATCTAGCAGCATCCTGGCTCCGTTCTTCGACCCAATGCCATGTAATGGTATCTGCACGTATTTATCAGCTGTTGTCTAGGGCCATACAAAGTGTTCCATATATCTGGTCGGGGAGGAAGTAGCATTTTCCTAAAATCGTTGAGCGCTAAACACTCAAAGAGATGATGATCAATGGTTTCATATGGGTGTGTACACAGCTGGCACTCAGGAGTATCTTGTGGTTGGATTCTGTTCAGGTGCTTGTTTAGTGGGATGTGTTGGATTCTGTTCAGGTGCTTGTTTAGTGGGATGTGTTGGATTCTGTTCAGGTGCTTGTTTAGTGGGATGTGTTGGATTCTGTTCAGGTGCTTGTTTAGTGGGATGTGTTGGATTCTGTTCAGGTGCTTGTTTAGTGGGATGTGTTGGATTCTGTTCAGGTGCTTGTTTAGTGGGATGTAGTGGGTTCTGTTCAGGTGCTTGTTTAGTGGGATGTGTTGGGTTTTGTTGGGTTTTCCATTTGGACTAGTTAATTCGTTCATTTTGTGTGTTTTCTTCCGCCCGATTATCCTGGCCGGGACATCAGTTATATGAATATCACTTCCTTAAACATGTGTCATATTTCACGGTCTAGTTCACACGGCTGAACTTCACGAGATTGGCGCCCTTTGCCCTAGCTGAAGACAGGGTCAGCTTTGTTGTATGAAATTTGGACACAACTATAATGAACTGCAATCTGCACAGAGATGAACTCCGTCAGGTGTGTAGCGGCCCAAGACGCACCGTTGTTGTATGGCGGGAGCTGGCGCTACAAACTATAATACCGGTGCCTCAACGACCTTCTAGATTATGGGACTGATGATGCTGCTGCTGATGATGATAATGATACAACAATAAGGAAAGACTGGACGGGTTGCATTGTACTATAGCTGCTGATGCGCCTTCGGGTTTGGTACCTCTATCTTCATCGATTGCTCTATTGTAGAGAATAAACAGCCATCTTCCAAGAGAAGACCCTTATCCAGTACATAAGGAAAGTCGACCAAACGGGAGACAACTATTACTGCCTTGATCAAACGAAACAATTATTCCCGTCCCGCATGAGAACAGGACATAACAGGTCGCTTTTAAAGGTCTACTACGGCGAGATACATATACAAATGGCAAAAAGAGCATACTGGCTACACAAGAAATGATACTTATTATCAGTTAAACAGAAGAGAGCAGGTAATCTGTGGTACCATTAATTCAATAAACTGAAGATAGGAACGACTGACAAATGCACCTATGGTGATAGAAAAATAACCTCTGAACATTTGCTGCAAAATTGCCTGACATACGTGGACCAGAGGAGGCACATTTGGTCATCACCAGTGCCAGCAATTACAAGATTTATGGCAGTGTCGACAGCCTCAGGATGATCGCTGCTTTTTTTGAACAAATTCAAGACGACGTCAGACAGCGTCCGAAGAAGAAGACGACGAAAATCCACTTCCACAGGCTAACATTGGCTCCATCAACCATGCGTACGTGCGGACAAGCAGCATCCGAACATATCCTGCAAGACTTACATGCTTAGTCAATTGCTTTCTGAGCACCTACAAACGCAGACGAACCTCAACACACAAGTTGTTTGGAAGCGTTAAAGAGCTCTACACTACAGCAACCTTTATCCAGAAAACTGGATATTACTAACGTAATAAGAAAACTTAACGAAGGAGAAGCTGACGTCCAGAACGACATTATTCAATATTAAATAGAATCTCCCCCCAGACATTATTTCTCCCCAAACCCATCGCAAAGACAAATTAATGGTTACAGCGGCTGAAACGCTGGAGCGATCAAACAAGTTACCAAAATAACCTAGCTCTGTCAATGCATTGAGACCGATTAACAATAAAAACTCAGTACTGTGTGTATTCCAATTTCTGGGGTTCGCAAGGAGAATATAAGTCGCTACGCTGTATACGGGAAGATATAACTAAGACAAAACTCCAGATGTCTGTAGCCGCCATGTCGTCGTCGTCGTTGTTGTTCAGAATCTAGCAGCATCCTGGCTCCGTTCTTCGACCCAATGCCATGTAATGGTATCTGCACGTATTTATCAGCTGTTGTCTAGGGCCATACAAAGTGTTCCATATATCTGGTCGGGGAGGAAGTAGCATTTTCCTAAAATCGTTGAGCGCTAAACACTCAAAGAGATGATGATCAATGGTTTCATATGGGTGTGTACACAGCTGGCACTCAGGAGTATCTTGTGGTTGGATTCTGTTCAGGTGCTTGTTTAGTGGGATGTGTTGGATTCTGTTCAGGTGCTTGTTTAGTGGGATGTGTTGGATTCTGTTCAGGTGCTTGTTTAGTGGGATGTGTTGGATTCTGTTCAGGTGCTTGTTTAGTGGGATGTGTTGGATTCTGTTCAGGTGCTTGTTTAGTGGGATGTGTTGGATTCTGTTCAGGTGCTTGTTTAGTGGGATGTAGTGGGCTCTGTTCAGGTGCTTGTTTAGTGGGATGTGTTGGGTTTTGTTCAGGTGCTTGTTTAGTGGGATGTGTTGGATTCTGTTCAGGTGCTTGTTTAGTGGGATGTGTTGGATTCTGTTCAGGTGCTTGTTTAGTGGGATGTAGTGGGTTCTGTTCAGGTGCTTGTTTAGTGGGATGTGTTGGATTCTGTTCAGGTGCTTGTTTAGTGGGATGTGTTGGATTCTGTTCAGGTGCTTGTTTAGTGGGATGTGTTGGATTCTGTTCAGGTGCTTGTTTAGTGGGATGTGTTGGATTCTGTTCAGGTGCTTGTTTAGTGGGATGTGTTGGGTTTTGTTCAGGTGCTTGTTTAGTGGGATGTAGTGGGTTCTCAGTCGGAAAATGGTGCTCTGATCCTTCCTTGTGAGTTGATTTGACACTGACTGGGGCTTGCCATATGTCTGTAGACCTCCGTTCCCGTGTGTTCCTCATGGCCCATCTATTAAGCCACGTTTTTTTTGTTCGCTGTTCTTGTGAGCTGTTTGGCTGTTTGTAAAGTTGTTGCTGTGTGTGGCTGTTCTTGCCTTGGTCCCTCCTTTGCTAGTCTGTCTGTCTTGTCATTGCCCGTTGTGCTTGAGTGTCCCGTGATCCACTGCAGAACTATTTCGCTTATTACATGTTGCCTTTCACCGTCAGCTTATGAAGAGATCTCTAGCACGAGCCGTATTGCGTGCCTCGTGTACAGTTGCATTCATCGCCACATATATTTCTGTAAGCCATCTTGTTCGTGGTCTAGCTTAAATCCGTTGTATCTAAATAACACTGTTTGTTGCGGGGTGGTGTGTGGTAGTAGACTTGTTATATGGCCAAACCATTTTAGTTGCGGTCTTTTGATGTAGTCTAATACTGGTGTTGTTCCCACCAGTATCCTGATGTCATCGTTTCTGAACCGGTCTCTCTTTGTTACACCAAATAATTTTCGTATGCATTTCATTTCTACTGTTACGATGTGCCGTTGCTTCCGCAACCGTGGGCTTACCATCCTCAGGTGTGTCTGAGATTGCCTTTCCTAAGTGTGACTTGTAAGAAACATTTGACAGAAAGAGTTTCAATATCATTATGTTGCTGAACTAAACGAGAAAACGAGTTTCGTCCACTAACCATATCACAGAGCATACCAACAGGCACGCTATACCAGAGTATACACAGTCCTTATAAGGGATTATCAGAGGCCATCAGACCACACAATGTCAAATATGTCCTAATATAACCAAATAGGATGCCTGTGGCTCAGAGAGGTGTACCAGCGTCAAAAATAAATTTTAACTTTTATAGTAAACAAATTAGGAACAACTTGATTGAGTTCTGACATGAATCATCTGATGCATTTAAAAGGCATAATAATAATGGCTGTCTATCATTGTCGATGACGCCCGCCGACCTCATCCTTGTCACAGATTTCCCTGTTGGGTGTGGGTACGCATGTGGCTGAACAGGCCAATGCGGGCATGAAAACATCTGCTGCATAACGGGCACACGAGATTTGTAGAAGGTGTTGATGATCTTGCTGTTCGGGATTTCCGGGTCTCGCGTCTGCTCTGGGCTTTCACAACACGGTTATCTTTACCGGTAGCTACACCCGCTTTTACTGCGCTTCACCAGTCAGATCTGTTTTGAGCAAGAAATTAGCAGGTGGTGACATCTATCTGGCAACTTGTCAGTGTCCCTCGGACTATTTTAAACGTGTCTTTGGGCGCCCTCTCTCGCGCCATCCCTCTCTCAGCTCGCCATAGAGAAGCTTCTTTGGGAGCCGTTCGTCTGACATACGGACAAGGTGTCCGGCCCATCCTAATTGTGATTTTTAGAGCAGTGCATGGATGTTGGACATGTTAGCCCTCGAGAGAACCTTGATGTCAGTGATTCGATCTTGCCATCGGATGTGGAGAATTCGCATCCGGCAACCTGTGTGGTAGTGGTTTAACCTTCTTGCATGTCCAGAGTTTACAGTCCAGCTTTCGCAGGAGTAGAGTAGGGTTGGAATGATGGTGGCACAGTAGACTTTTAGTTTTGTCTTGACGCTGATGCCACGACGTCCTCACACCATCGAGCGCTATCTACCAAAGACTATACTGGCCCTTGCTATTCTGCCTCATCATCGAGACTGACAGATCTCGACAACGTGCTGTCCAGACAGATATCGACAACGTGCTGTCCAGACAGATATCGACAACGTGCTGTCAAGACATATCGACAGCGTGCTGCCCAGACAGATCTCGACAGCGTGCTGACCAGACAGATCTCGACAGAGTGCTGCCCAGACAGATCTCGACAACGCGCTGTCCAGACAGATATCGACAGCGTGCTGACCAGACAGATCTCGACAGAATGCTGCCCAGACATATATCGACAGCGTGTTGACCAGACAGATCTCGACAGCGTGCTGACCAGACAGATATCAACAGCGTGCTGACCAGACAGATCTCGACAGCGTACTGACCTGACAGATATCGACAGCGTGCTGACCAGACAGATCTTTGGTACATAACCTCTGTTTTCTTGACATTTATGGTCAGACCAAAATGTTCGCACGCGGCAGGGAACCAACCACACATGAACCCTACAATAAACACCAAACGAAAAAGCGCCACACAAAAAAAGCACCATACAAAAATACCAGCCAAATAATATTGTGACTTTGATAAATGTGTACAGGAAAAAAGGTCTGAAGAAATGGTATGACAACATCACTAATGTAGAACTGTTGGACAGAGACAGACAGACAAGAGTGAAACAGGAAGTGAGCAGAAAACGCCGCAGTGGATTAAACAAACGTTCAAGAAGCCACATGACAGCATTTCCAAAAAAAGTCTCTATTCTGGTATTCCCAGTGTAAAAGAAATAGAGATAAGTCTAAATACAAGCAGAGTAGAGGAGGCATTAATAAATTAAAAAAGGCGTGAAAATAACTGAATAGACAGGAAATGTTGAAAACATGTGCTCAGTGTGGGGCTAAAATGTTGTAATGATGGGTAAAGACTTACCTGTCTTACTTCAGAGTGAGGGAAAGACTTATCTGTCTTATTTCAGAATGAGGGAAAAACTTACCTGTCTTACTTCAGAGTGAGGGAAAGATTTAGCTGTCTCACTCCAGAGTGAGGGAAAGACTTAGCTGTCTTACTTGAAAGTGAGAGAAAGACAATGCAGTAGCGTATGAATAGGTAATATGACACAGTAAGTTGAAGTCTTATTGTGGTGAATATTTCATACTTTATCTATCGTCTATGGCAGTTACTGATTCGAGCGTTTGGTATAAAGTGACTGTTAAGCTAAACTCTTGTGCTTTGCTTTTGAATAAAATACATCTACATATGAAAGAAAGGTAGGCATACTAGTGGCAGAGGATCCAACACTCAAAAAGAATCCAGACATGGCATCACACAATAAGATTTGTTTAATGACTTCACAGACAATTGGCGCAGAGAGCGCAAGATATGACAATATGGAGCGATGCGTGGTATTTTAATTTCGCTCGTATAGAATCATGGAGATACAACTAGAGCTACTCCATTACACAACCCATAGCACTTTGTGCATGTTGTCTGCCTTTATTATGAAAATGAAACCACTACCATATTCCCTGGACAATTCTGTTCAAACTCCTCAGCTGAAGTAAAGGAACTAATTATTGCTGCAGAAATTATTAGCAACACAATAAGCCAATGCCAGCAGGTTGGGTTCCTTACAGATGCAATGTCCGTTCTGCCAGCAGGTTGGGTTCCTTACAGATGCAATGTCCGTTCTGCCAGCAGGTTGGGTTCCTTACAGATGCAATGTCCGTTCTGCCAGCAGGTTGGGTTCCTTACAGATGCAATGTCCGTTCTGCCGGCAGGTTGGGTTCCTTACAGATGCAATGTCCGTTCTGCCAGCAGGTTGGGTTCCTTACAGATGCAATGTCCGTTCTGCCAACAGGTTGGGTTCCTTACAAATGCAATGTCCGTTCTGCCAGCAGGTTGGGTTCCTTACAGGTGCAATGTCCGTTCTGCAAGCCCTGAAGAATGATACACTGCCAGAGCTTGAAAGTCTTTGGCGAACTAAAAGTCAAGATACGGGTAGTGCTACAGTGGATATTATCAGATTGTGGTTTACCAGGAAATTAAACAGCAGACAGGTTAGCAATGAAGGAAGCAACACAAGAACAAACCTGCCGAAGACTGATGTATCGGACCGAAAGGTGCAAATATCGCAGACAAGCTGCAAACTAGTGACACAACGCATTCCGTTTTTCGGACTACATCCAGCTACTCACAAAGCCCTGTTCAGGACTTGGTAGCTTGAGAACGAACGCAGAAGAGGAAGAACAAGAGGAAGAACAAGAGCAAGAATCCCGAATTCCGAAAAAAAGCAGCTACTTCATTAAGTCATCACGAAAAGAAAGCAGCTACTTCATTAAGTCATCACGAAAAGAAAGCAGCTACTTCATTAAGTCATCACGAAAAGAAAGCAGCTACTTCATTAAGTCATCACGAAAAGAAAGCAGCTACTTCATTAAGTCATCACGAAAAGAAAGCAGCTACTTCATTAAGTCATCACGAAAAGAAAGCAGCTACTTCATTAAGTCATCACGAAAAGAAAGCAGCTACTTCATTAAGTCATCACGAAAAGAAAGCAGCTACTTCATTAAGTCATCACGAAAAGAAAGCAGCTACTTCATTAAGTCATCATGAAAAGAAAGCAGCTACTTCATTAAGTCATCACGAAAAGAAAGCAGCTACTTCATTAAGTCATCACGAAAAGAAAGCAGCTACTTCATTAAGTCATCACGAAAAGAAAGTAGCTACTTCATTAAGTCATCACGAAAAGAAAGCAGCTACTTCATTAAGTCATCACGAAAAGAAAGCAGCTACTTCATTAAGTCATCACGAAAAGAAAGCAGCTACTTCATTAAGTCATCACGAAAAGAAAGCAGCTACTTCATTAAGTCATCACGAAAAGAAAGCAGCTACTTCATTAAGTCATCATTGAGACTGAAAACTGGGAATAACAAACTCAAGGGTCATCGTTACAACATATTGAGGATTGGGACAGATGGCAAATGTCCATGTGGGGAGCATACCATGACCGTGGAACACATCCTACAAAGCTGCACGCTCACGCAGGACAAGAGAGAGCAATACTGACCTCGCAAGACAGATATGAGACAAAAGCTGCATGGAGATAGAACACCCTTACAAACAACGGTGTCCTTTGTAATAGAAATGGGGACATTGATCAGAAGATGAGCGAAGAATGAGGAGGAGGAGGAGGAGGAGGAGGAGAAGAAGAAGAAAAAGAAGAAGAAGAAGATAGAAGAAGAAGAAGAAGAAGAAGAAGAAGAAGAAGAAGAAGAAGATATAGCATTTCTTCAGATTTTAAATGACACAGACATGTTCAAGTGAACAAAAAGGAAAAAAAACAAAAACTATTCGGTGTACGTGTTTTCCCAAGCAGTTGCTATGGTTACGGACCTTCATGCCCCCATCAACACGATAACTGACAAGTTCCGTTTTTATGAGCCAGTCTAGGTAACAATATTATCCACCTCAGTCCCTCACCCATATTCTATCACTCGCTCTTCTTCTCTTGTGCCACGCTACCTGTCGAGTGCGATCTGGCACGATGGCAAGGATCCAGCGAGTATATCATATCACATCTACAGAAATGGGGTCGTCCTCAAGATATACGTTTTTATTTTCACATTGCCAGCCTGAACTCTGTTTTCTTACCATCATTTCTGTATTCCTCAGAGTGAATCATTCGAATGTTCAAGCCAGTGTTGTGTGAAGAAGGCAGAGAGTGGGCATAAATAGGGAGTACTCTGAGTGGTGTAAAGTAAAAATTGGAGTGCCACTGGGCTTAGTTTTGGGACCAATATTGTTTTTGATATATATAAACGACTTGGACATTGATGTAGGATTCATGATTGAAAAATCTATGTAGGTGTGTCTCATCTATAGTAGAGGGATATTTTGATAAAAATCCAAGATTGGCCTGTGAGATGGCAAATGGAGTTTAATATAGATATGTGTACAGCAATCCATATGTGTAGATCCAATATGGAACATAATTAGAGAATGGGCGAGAACAATATTAGAATGATAGATAAGGAAAGGGACCTCTGGATTATAATAGAGAACACAGGTAAAGTGAGTGAGCAAGTCCAAGTAGCAGTGAATAAGACAAATGCAATGTTAGGTATGATAAAAAGAAATATTAAACATAGGAGTAAGGAAGTGATTGTCAAACTGTATAAAGCATTGGTTAGACTTAGATTTGAGTACTGTGTACAGGTGTGGAGTCCTTATCAGAGAGGGGATATAAACGGGCTGGAAAGGATACAAAGAAGAGCGACAAAACTGATAGTGGGATTCCAGAACTACAGTTAAAAGAATAGACTCAGGAAAACCACCCTACAGCGTCTAGAAAAGAGAATAATTCGAGGTGACTTAATGCATATAAGATAATCGCAGAAAGGTTTAATTCGACTACAAGTTTTTCAAATTACAACCACCAACGAGAACAAGGGGGTACATATACAAATTAACTAAAGAAAGGTCCAGATTGAATATTAGTAAATATTTTTTAGTCAGAGAGTGGTGAATGCTTGGAATGCATTTCCTCATGAGGTAATGGAGGCAGGGACACTTAATGCATTTAATAACAGATTGGATGCACATAGCTTTTAGAGCAGGGTAATGCAAATGTAACTGGTTGTATACATACATACTCTGATGAGTCTTCTAAACCAGTATAACAACTTTAAGTTACATTAAGTGACACGTGAATATATATGTGATGCCTACTTGTGATGTGTGTGAATTAGTCTGATGTGGTGTGTGTTGTGTGGTGTGTATGAAGCAAGTGTCTGTAAGACTCAGGACTGAGAAGTGAACAATGACATGAGCGCTGGAAGTGAGGCAGTGGATATAGTTAACAATGACATGTCGCTGAGAAGTGAGGCAGTGGATAGAGTGAATAATGACGTGAGCGATGAGAAGTGAGGCAGTGGATAGAGTGAACAATGACGTCAGCGATGAGAAGTGAGGGAATGGATAGAGTAAACAATGACGCGAGCGCTGAAAAGTGAGGCAGTGGGTAGAGTAAACAATGACGTGAGTGAGGCAGTGGATAGAGTGAACAATGACGTCAGCGATGAGAAGTGAGGGAGTGGGTAAAGTGAACAATGACGTGAGCGCTGAGAAGTGAGGCAGTGGGTAGAGTAAACAATGACGCGAGCGCTGAAAAGTGAGGCAGTGGGTAGAGTGAACAATGACGTGAGCGCTGAGAAGTGAGGCAGTGGGTAGAGTAAACAATGACGCGAGCGCTGAAAAGTGAGGCAGTGGGTAGAGTGAACAATGACGTGAGCGCTGAGCGTGAGCCCTTGAATTTAGGATAAAATATAAATCTCTTACTCAGTTTGATAAACAACCAAAGCGTACCTAATCATTCTTATTTACCAGAAGTTCCAAGAGAGAACAAAAAACAGACTAATAAGGAAAATCCCCAGCCATCTGGCCGAGAAATCCCCAGAAAACACGCAGACATCTTCGAAGCTGAAACTCAAAAGTGCGAAGCACTCATTCCAGAACCTTGGATACGGCGCCAGGACCAATCCAAAATAATTTTGGAGGAGGTTTCTTGGTTATTGAAGAAAAAGGAGCAGTCAGCAACAGAACAACAATTTCACGTTCTGCAGAAGCCCAAGAGACAGTATCCTAGCAGCACTTGGACACACGCTCTGCAGAAGCCAAAGAGACAGTACCCTAGCAGCACTTGGACACACGCTCTACAGAAGCCCAAGAGACAGTATCCTAGTAGCACTTGGACACACGCTCTGCAGAAGCCAAAGAGACAGTACCCTAGCAGCACTTGGACACACGCTCTACAGAAGCCCAAGAGACAGTATCCTAGCAGCACTTGGACACACGCTCTGCAGAAGCCAAAGAGACAATACCCTAGCAGCACTTGGACACACGCTCTACAGAAGCCCAAGAGACAGTATCCTAGCAGCACTTGGACACACGCTCTACAGAAGCCCAAGAGACAGTATCCTAGCAGAACTTGGACACACGCTCTACAGAAGCCCAAGAGACAGTACCCTAGCAGAACTTGGACACACGCTCTACAGAAGCCCAAGAGACAGTATCCTAGCAGCACTTGGACACACGCTCTACAGAAGCCCAAGAGACAGTATCCTAGCAGCACTTGGACACACGCTCTACAGAAGCCCAAGCGACAGTATCCTTGCAGCACTTGGACACACGCTCTACAGAAGCCCAAGAGACAGTATCCTAGCAGCACTTGGACACATGTGTATACAGATGGATCGGCCTCGGTGAGCGATAAAAGGGAGGCAGTGGAATTTACATAGCACAAATGGTGACATAGAAAAATCACTCCATACCAGCAGGAGAGACCTGTACCAACTTCAGAGCTGAAGCAAGAGCTATTCATGCAGCAATTCAAATTCTTATCAGTCAAAACATAACTACAAGGAAAACGGTCATTTTAACAGACTCCAGGAGTGTACTCCAAGCGATCTCAAACCCCAAACAAGATAGACTCTCACATGAAATAAAATACAACATCGAATTGCTGTCTCTAAAAACAGAATTAGTCCTACAATGGATTCCAGCCCACTATGGGATCCCTGGAAACGAGAAAGCGGAAGAGCTCACAAAGGCTGGAAGTGGTGGCACTCAGATTCCCCATCGACAGAGCTATAAATAAGCAAAGACACTCATCAAACGATCCTTGAAGACGGAATGGAGAGACTAACACAAACAATACAAATCAGAAAACTTCTCAGAGATGGGACAAACTTGGCAGAGATGGGCGGACAAAGATCTTCAGACTTAGAACGAGGCATTGTAGACTCAAAGCCCACCTCCATAGAGTGGACCTCAGAGACACCGCCACGTACGATTGTGGAGCACCCAAGCAAACACCAGAACATATCCTGCGGGACTGCCTTATCTATACAAACCAAATAAAGGTAGATTGGCCTGAGGAAACGACCATTCTCGAAAAGCTGTGGGGGACCGGCGAAGACCTACAACGCACAGTCCCCTTCGTGAACCTCACCGGACTAGAAGCATAAAATCAGTTAATGGATGAAGAAGAAGACGACGATCAGTGTAAGATTGTGTGTTTATAATGTAAACGTATTTGGTCAGTGTAGGAATATGTGTTTGTAATGTGGACGTATTGGTCAGTGTAGGAATATGTGTTTGTAATGTGGACGTATTGGTCAGTGTAGGAATATGTGTTTGTAATGTGGACGTATTGGTCAGTGTAGGAATATGTGTTTGTAATGTGGACGTATTGGTCAGTGTAGGAATGTGTGTTTGTAATGGGGACGTATTGGTCAGTGTAGGAATGTGCGTTTGTAATGTGGACGTATTGGTCAGTGTAGGAATGTGTGTTCTAATGTGGACGTATTGGTCAGTGTAGGAATGTGCGTTTGTAATGTGGACGTATTGGTCAGTGTAGGAATGTGTGTTCTAATGTGGACGTATTGGTCAGTGTAGGAATGTGCGTTTGTAATGTGGACGTATTGGTCAGTGTAGGAATGTGTGTTTGTAATGTGGACGTATTGGTCAGTGTAGGAATGTGTGTTTGAAATGTGGACGTATTGGTCAGTACAGGAATGTGTGTTTCTTCTTCTTCTTCGTACGCAGTCAGACAGTAACCATTATTTTTTCGAAAAAAGCGGCGGTCATCCTGAGGCTGTCGACACTGCCATAGAACTTCTCTTGTGGTTCCACTGGTGATGGCCACATCTGCTCTCTCTGATCCTCGTATGTCGGGCAGTTCTGCAGCAGATGCTCAGAGGTCATTTTCTCGGTACCACACGGGCATTCGTCGCTACCACCTATCTTCAATTTGTTGAATAGGTGGTACCTCAGTCTATTGTGGCCAGTGCGAAGTCTGAAGACAACGACCTGCTCTCTTCTGTTCAACTGGTAATAGGCATCGTTTTTGGTGTAGCCGGTATGTTCAGTTTCCCATTTGGTCTTTTATAAGCCGTTTTGACTCTTCGTACGTCATACTAGTATCTGTTTGTGGTAGTCTTGCACCTTCTTTTGCCAGTCTGTCTGCCTCCTCGTTGCCTTGGATGTTGCAGTGTGATGGGACCCACTGTACCACTACCCTTTTTGGTGCGGACTGCTGGCATAGTTGACAGAGTGCTGCTCTTAAGTCATTAAGCTCAGTGTTTTTCTGACTTTTTAGCGCTGTGACTACGGCCAGAGCATCTGTAAGCAGGACTATATGGCTTTCATTTTCTTTATGTGTCACCATTTCTTCCACTGCCGCCCTCAGTGCCTCTGCTCTGAAATTGCTTGTGTACTTACCAGTAGCGAATGACAGTGTTATTTTTCTGCCATTTGGTAGGTTCAGGAATGCTCCTGCCCCTCCGTTCTGTGTAGTGTCTGTTACAGAGCCGTCGGTGTATGCATGGGTCCAGTCCATGCTTGGGTAGTTTTTCGATATAAAGCTTAGGGTAGTATCTCTCCTTTCTTTTTCAGTCTGGCAGTTTTTGTTTCCAATACCTGGTAAATTTTCTACCACCTCTAGAAATATATCCTGCCTCCAGGTAGGTTTTCGTACAGTAGTGATGGGCTTTGGTGTTGTTAGTGCGTTTATGGGATCTTCGTGCATCTTTGCTTTGGCTATTTCTGCAAAGTTTCTCCGCTTTAGTTTCCCAGTTCCCAAATTGTTTAGTCTCTGGTGCATTGGGTGATCAGTCAGTCTTCGGAGTTTCTCTGACTGCAGCTGGGCTCTGCAGTATCTTCTATCGGTCATGGGTTGCAGCTTTGTAATCTTTTCAAGTTTTACAATTGGCGTTGACTTCATGGCTCCTGTTATAAAATGTGTGTTTATAATGTGGACGTATTGGTCAGTGTGGAATGTGTGTTTATAATGTGGACGTATTGGTCAGTGTGGAATGTGTTTATAATGTGGACGTATTGGTCAGTGTGGAATGTGTGTTTATAATGTGGACGTATTGGTCAGTGTGGAATGTGTGTTTATAATGTGGACGTATTGGTCAGTGTGGAATGTGTGTTTATAATGTGGACGAATTGGTCAGTATGGGATGTGTGTTTGTAATGTGGACGTATTGGTCAGTATGGGATGTGTGTTTGTAATGTGGACGTATTGGTCAGTATGGGATGTGTGTTTATAGTGTGGACGTATTGGTCAGTATGGGATGTGTGTTTGTAGTGTGGACGTATTGGTCAGTATGGGATGTGTGTTTATAGTGTGGACGTATTGATCAGTATGGGATGTGTGTTTGTAGTGTGGACGTATTGGTCAGTATGGGATGTGTGTTTATAGTGTGGACGTATTGATCAGTATGGGATGTGTGTTTGTAGTGTGGACGTATTGATCAGTATGGGATGTGTGTTTATAGTGTGGACGTATTGATCAGTATGGGATGTGTGTTTGTAGTGTGGACGTATTGATCAGTATGGGATGTGTGTTTGTAGTGTGGACGTATTGATCAGTATGGGATGTGTGTTTGTAGTGTGGACGTATTGATCAGTATGGGATGTGTGTTTGTAGTGTGGACGTATTGGTCAGTATGGGCTGTGTGAAGTGTGTCCCACTATGACAGTTTTGCGGTACAGCAGTCTTGCCAATCCTTTCTGTACACAGAGAAGTGACCGAGAAGAATCCCTGACATGCCCAGTCAAACTGAACACGGAAGAGATTTCGAACTCGGTATGTTGGAACTGCAAACCAAGCTCGCGCTCTATTTACATCCCTAATTAATATCCATTTCTTTTATTCCGCCTGTGACATATGGCTCAGAGGTAAAGATCACTTGCTACTGTAATCACCGTGCAATCTGCAGTTCATGTGTTTTCTCTCCACATCTCTCATTCCTATTCGATAGAAATAAAAACTAGGTCTTAGAAGGGTTGGAGCCATTTTCTCTAGTCTAAGACATGTATCCTAACAGATCAGCCCCGCATCCCTTATTTCTCTACTACTACCACCTCTTACTATCATGTGCCATGTTGAATGGATACATCTATCATTTCTCCCGTCCCCTAGTACAACTTAACAATTCCTTTGTTTACTCTATTATATATCATTATATTCAACTGTCATGAATCTTATGTTGTAGTTCCCTGTTATTTTCTTTGTCAATATGGCCCTGGCTATCTCCTAAACCAATGGGAATAAAACATGAAAAAAAAACTTGTATACGTTGATTAAGGTTGAGTTTAATCAAAATTTTTTAATGGGTCTGGTCAAATACCGCACCGAGACGAGAACACAACCAAAACCTACGTTACGACCAATAGGCCTTCATCGTGGACAAAAATACTGAACTAACAAATCAAAATATAAGAAAAAATGGTAAACTCATCTATTTCTGAAAGTGGATCCAGTCTGTCTAAGCGACGAGTTGGGCCAGATGCTTGTGTGAAACTGAACCGGAGCGGTCAAACACAAAGTGGCCAGAAGAGCGTAAGCAATGTGGGGGAATGTGCCGGATAGGCCAATGGTGGCCAAATAGTGGTCCAGGTGGGAGAACAAAAAGAAGGTAATATAATCCGGGAGTGCGTGAGATTGATATAGGAGGAAGGGGGGGGGGGGGTAAAACTGATAGAATAATTGGGGGGGGGGGGTGCAGGAAGACAAAATAGATGGGGACAGTGTGAGAAGGTTTAAGAAAAAGTATGGAAGATCTTAATGTCATGTGGTTGGAGACAACCCATACTAGAGATAAGTCTATTCTCAAGGGCGAATCGATGACGATCGCCAGAGAAGCACGAAACTAGACCAGTGACACTGACGTCAGCCTTACCCCTGTGCTCAGGACCATTGAAGTGGCTGGCAATTGCGGAAACAGTGCGGTTGCGGATGTCGTTGAGGTGTTGGCAGAAACGCTCCCGCAGTTCCATACCAGTTCCTAAACTCCTAAACCAAGGACCGTTTCTTAAGTATGTACTTAACTTAACCTGCTTTATACTGATTTAGAAGAAACTGTAAAGTGTATACAACCAGTTTCTTTTACATTCACTTTTTCTAAAAATAATTATGTATGACCAATCTGTTGTTGAATGCATTAATTAACCCTGCGTCCACTATTTCCTGTGGCAATGCATTGCAAGCATTCTCCAATCGTTGACTAACAAAATATTTTCTTGTATCTAGTCTGGATATTTCTTTAATTAATTAGTTATCTTTGTACACTAACAACACTGGGCACGTCTTTGTTAGCCGATTTAAGCTGGCTATTCTATTCTTAACATTTTTGTAAGAACCCCGTCTCAGTAATCGGTAAAGGAAGTAGCATGTCCTTTGCAGAACGTCGCTTCTTACAACCGCCAACCTATTTGGTTGACATCACTTTCCGTACGTGGAGGAGCGAAAGAAAACCAGGTCTGCCAAACTGGACACGAGCGTGATTCGAACTGGGTGCGTTGTGATTGTGAAACGAACGCATCATACCTAAACCACGCAGCCTCCGCTGTGGTAATCGGTAGTTATCTTATATATGGTGCATTTCCTATCAGTTATTAGTTTTTAAATGACAAGTTTGATTATATGCAAAATCAAACAACTATATGTATTACTTCTAATGACAAAAGTCTGTTATCTATCTACAGACCTTGCCGTCCTTTATCTAATGTCTTTCCATATCTGTTTCTGCCTCCCTCTCTTACGCGTCCCAGGCGCAGTACCTTGCAGAATCGTCTTGGTCAACCCAGACGATCTTGTAACATGCCAATACCATGTGAGCTTGCGTGCTTTTACTATAGTCAATAGGTATTTATATTGGCTGACATCTCTCTTAACGGTGTCCCGAGCTGCCTTATTCGTGACGTGATCTAGATAAGAAATTCCGAGGATTCGACGCAGACATCTCATCTCTATTGCACAAATTATTCGCTCTAGTACCGCTGTTAGTGTCCAAGATTCGCACGCGTAAAGATAGACGGAAGTGACAAGTGCATACATTAAACTCCAGCTTGACTTGATGTCCCTCCATGGCGGCCTCAGTTTGGTCACCGCTGTTCTTGTCTCAATCTCAGACCTTATCCGGTCGTCCTAGATATAAATTGGTACCTGACGTCGGTTAGGAAAGACAATATAGCGACAAACAAAACAGGTAAATCTCCTCTCCTCTTCCCTCCTCATCTATTCACAAATAGCTGAGACCTACGAAGTCTCTCTTGCACGCCCATAGTAACCTGATAGAGTAAACACACTGTTGGAGAAAAGAAACCACTAATACAAGAGCACATGGTGCTTTGCTGCAGGAGTCTGGAGAGGGCCACCTGCAGTGGAGACAAGAAGATAATGTCCCACCACACTTCCCCATCCACGACATGCAGTGTTTGCTATTATACTGCATTGACATGTTTACCGAGGCCCACGCCTGCATAAACTCGTCTAATCAAGCAATCTATCTTAATATAAAACAAATCTTTGATTACATATACTACTACTTTTTCTTCTTCTTCTTCTTCTTTTTCTTCTTTGTTTAATGAAGATACCAACTACCGAAAAAGGCTTTGCAAGTAACAGGATATAATCCTTAGAACGGAATGCGTTGTGTTACAGCTTGATTGCAATTCTGCACCTGTCGGTCCGACACATCCTACTTCAGTATTCCAGTTTTGGGTAACGGGTTCGATCTCTTCTCCTAATCCATTCTGCCCTGTTGCAACCTGTTATACAGGATCACCACGTGGAGGTGGAGAAGTGTATTGGTAGCGCTAGATCTCTGGCCAGTCAACTGTTGATCGCTGGCCTCTACATCTCTTGCACTGCTCAGCATCTTGATCCGGAAATGCCAGTCCCAGTCATCAAAATTGATTGCAGATGTTCATCTGTTGTTGCTGACTTGTATTGAGATTTTATGTATTTTATCTTTGAAATGTCTTTTCATACAGGTAAAAAAAAACAACAACTAAGTAAGTAGCATGTCCTTAGCAGAATGTCGCTTCTTACCACCGCCAATCTATTTGCTTGTTATAAGTTTCTTGGCAAGTGTGCAGTACGGTAGGTTGCCATTACCTTCCACACGAGAAGGAACGACAAATAAGCAAGTCTGCCAAACGGGGCACGAGCGTGATTCGAACCTGATGCATTAGAATTGCGAAACGGACTCTTCACTCCTAGGCCCCGCATTCAGATATAAATCCATACGAAGCATGCGATCTAAATTGACTATATCCATCGCTTGGAAGACATTTATAGAATTATGATCGACTCTTATCTTGATGTTTGCCTTTCAGCGTGCATCACACTGCAGATTAATCACGCCAATTGAAGGTTTGGTGGAAACTCCTACATTGCATAATCGTTGTTGTTGTTGTTGTTGTTGTTGAATGCCCACAATGAGTAGATTTACTGTTTTGTACGCCCTGAAAAGGGCGTTACGGTTTGTTGTAGCTGTTGTCACATCCCGAGGGTGCTGATGAAGGTGGACCGAGTTCCTCCACTCGGTTGTGCTATGCTTGACTTTATCTGCGTGTCGCTCACTACTACAGGGATATCCCTCGCATTGTTAGCCAGGCTGCCATAAAAACAGCACGTTTCCATGAATGACGATGAGGACGTCGAAGTGAGGGTCTTGGCCAGTATATTTTGTATTTGAAAATGTAATATCCAGTCTTAGCTCGAAGGCCGTAAAAAACAGGCGGCGGGCCAGATTTGACCCGCGAGCTCTAGTTTGTCAACCCCTCCCACTACTGAAAGGAGTAACAACCAGCGCATTCCATGAAAAACTATACAGATGTGTACAAATCCTCGAGATGATTGCTGCTTTTGCTAGAGTCACTGAAGTCAGTCTGAAGACGAAAGAAGGATCTGTAAAAAAAACAAATACATAATCTTCCTTTTATGTTGTTCCAACTTCTCATGTTACACCTCCCAGCTTCGGTGCGAGAGAGCTCCTTGAAGTGGTTCAAGTCCTTAAGAGACTGTGGATCAGAACTAAGCTTAGGTTAGGCCCCACTCTGTGCAGGCTAATCATGGTTATTTGTTTGATAATCGTGTTGCTTATATAGAATGTTCTCACATGTCACGCAAAAGAAATGGGGGGATGTAGCAGAGAAAGTCATCGAGTTACTTAGGCATTCTTTCAAACAAGCTTTTATTTAACTTGACATGCACTTGTCTTTTCCGTTGACTTATAATTCTCATATATTAAGAAACTTAACGTACCTTACCGTCTTTATGCTGGTTTAGAAGACGCTACAGAGTCTGTATAAAACCAATTTCTTGGAAGATCTTTTTATTTGTACAAGTCTTAACAGACTCAAACACTAGACCAGTCGACCAACAGCCAGTTAGGCGCCATATATAGCTGCTCTTAACCAACCATCCGGGGAAAGGTACAACTAACTTCCCCATAACCTAGAGACCTTCAATTTGTGTACACGTCCTTTACTATTGCGACCTGTTTATCTATCAGATTTTGACCGATCCTGGACAGGTCATTCAATAGCTTTTACTGAAAACGTTGAACGCGAGGTAAGGTCTCCGGTTCAGGTGCCGGAGGACGTGGGTTCGAATCACGGTGGAAACCGAAATTTTTTCACGTGAATTTTCTGGTATAAATTCTCCTGATCTCTGGGTAGTGAAATCGGACTCCGATGTTCAGTGTTAAAAATCCCCTGGCAGTTAGAAATAGAAAAGAGTAGGCTTAACCGCCGGTGTCCGGACAAAATTAACAAATTCTAGTTAAAAATCTTTCTAGATTATTTGTACCTTCCCCAAGCTTAGTAAGCAGCAGGAAGTTTAAAATATCTACTACGGATAGCTGATATTCTTCGGCTACCTGGCATCAGACATTTAGCATGACTGCTTAAATACCAGGATACTAAGTATTTTGTCAGGAAAAATATACTGATCAGACATGTTAGTCAGGTTCAGACAAAACATACTGGACAAGACCCTCACCTTGGCTTCCTCGTAGGCCTTCCCAGAAACGGGCTGTTTTCATGGCAGCCCCCTAACAATGTGAGAGACACGCAGATGAAGTCACGCATAGCACAACCGTTTGGAGGACCCCGGTCCATCTTCATCAGCACGCTCGGGATGTGAAGAAAGCTACTGGAACGTCCTTTTCAGGGCGCACAAAAGAGTAATCTACTCATTGTGGACATTCACTAACAACAACAACCATGAATCAGTAACTTCAAGCCTCAATTCAAATAGGCACAGTCGTTCATTTAGTCTGAAATCACTAAGCACCAGACGAAAATGTCTAAAATGACGTAGGGGAATCAATCGACATGAACGATAACCATTTTCTAACAATAAAGCCGGCAATAAATGTTGACCAACACCAATAATTAAAAAACTATTTATAATAAACCAATTCACGAAAGAAACATGAAAATTAATAAAATAGTCCCAGGAACAAAAAATATATCTTGGTAATATCCCAACAACAAAAATACATTTCTTAGTAATACAAAATTGTACCGGAAAACGGCGTTTAACAATTAAATAAAATATTTTCTTGTTTGTTTGTTTATCTTCATGATCATCATCGAGTGCCGTCTCCGCATCAGAGGTTGACGTTAATGGATCTCCAGCGGTCTCTGTCTTGTGCCAGGCTGGAACACTCAGTCAGACTGTGTCTCGACCACGTCTTGATGCTGTCTGTCCATCTGTTCTTCACCAGGCTGGAACACTCAGTCAGACTGTGTTTCGACCACGTCTTGATGTCTGTCCTTCTGTACCTAACCAGACTGGAACACTCAGTCAGACTGTGTCTCGACCACATCTTGATGTTGTCTGTCCATGTGTACCTCACCAGACTGGAACACTCAGTCAGACTGTATCTCGACCACATCTTGATGTTGTCTGTCCATCTGCACCTCTGCCTCTTTTGTCCCCAACTCTTCTCTCCAAACAGTGTCTCAGCAGACGGACATGTTGCTTGACTTGACCAAAATATTTGATTTTTCTGCTGTTTATTTCCTTCAGAAGTATCGTCTCCACCTTGAGTTGTGCCAGTCTTCTGAATACCCCACATTTCATAGACGTCAATAGCCTGCTCCATTTTCTTGGTCATGGTCCAGGTTTGAATTACGTACGATCCAGTCAATTACTGAGTCTTTTTAGTTATAGGAAGTTGAGTAGGTAGAAGCAATTGAAAGCTCCATATAACAGACATTAACAGAGAAGACAACAAAAGTGTTAGCTAATTTGTTGTATTATGTCTCATCTGTTATTGTAAGCTGGGCCGACCAGTTCTTTTCCTAGTTGCTTGTCGCATCTGTCAGTGAGTCAGGTTGTCATGTACAGTCGGGTAGACTGAAGTATGTCGATACAGGTAAGCGAACATGTTGCCCTTTAAAACAATCTAACCACCCTACCACTCAGATGAGTGTGCGTGTATGTATGTGTGCGTGCGTGCGTGCGTGTATGTATGTATGTATATATGTATGTAATGTATATTCGGCATTCAGCTATAGACTGCTGAGTAGCTTTGAAAAGCGATAGGCTCTGAAAACTACTGCACTCCGAGTCGAACACATGTACAGTACTGGAATAACTGTAAACGCTGTCTCTGACAACGATGAATTGGCTCGTAGGCAGACAGGGAGAATGTATGTGGGAATAGAGTGCGAGTGTACATGAATAAATACTAGAACAGGTGCGTAGAATCCGTAATCAGCCGGTGCGACTGGAACACCTTTGGCATCAACAAGAATGGCAGCCGGTTAAATCACCTTCACTTATCGGGTGATCTAGTACTCATCATAGAGTCAGCCACAGGCGTCAATGAAATGATAGCAGCGCTCCACCGAGAGGCAGCCCCATGCGTCAATGAAATGATAGCAGCGCTCCACCGAGGGGCAGCCACATGCGTCAATGAAATGATAGCAGCGCTCCACCGAGAAGGAAAGAAAGCGGGACTCGAAATGAACACATGTACGACGAAAGTCATTCGCAATCGCCTCACTTCCCCCCAACCCAAATTATTTTCAAAAGAGAGAGACTGGACGATGTGGACGAGTACATCTACCTTGGACATCTGCTCAACATGCTGAACAGCTCCAGAGTACTACCTGCAATGTGATATGTGGCTGAAACATCGTCATTCACGAAGGAGATGGATTCCAAACTCAGAGTGACCCAAGCCTCGAGCGAGACACGCATGGTCGATCTCACGCTTCTTAGCCTCCGCACAAAAAAGGTCTAGAGAACTCGAAAATAAGTAAATTGTCCCTGGTGGAAGAATCAGTTATTTATACAGACACGACCAAACACCGCTAGGCGAGCAGCTTAATGCGAAGAACAGACGATCGATGGAGTACAGCGACAGCAATATTATACACCAACGACAGGAAGCGATAACGGAAACGACAGCAAACTGGCTGGTCCGCCTCACTTGCACCCAACAACAAAAATTCAGGATGCCACAGCAGGGCGACTCATTATCCACTGGTCCACAGTGGCCCAAGACATAGACCGCTAGAAGAGAGGATGAGACCCGCAACTGTGTAACCGCTGCTGAAGCACGGGCCATTCAGTTACTTACGTCCATTGTCCAAGCATCACGTGATACGGCATGCATCCAGTATTAAGCGACATGAATTGCCTTGACCTTTGCCTCCAGCATGTCGTACCTATTGCATGTTTCCTGGAGGTTGGGGTAGGTCATCGGATGGTCTGGGTCCTGTATTGCGCCGTAATCACATGTGTCCCCATCGCTCCGTGATACATCAAGTCAGGGTCTGTTTAGCGACTTCCATTTTGTGTTTGGTAAATGATGTCCGAGGGCTGGTTCTTCCCGAAGTTCCATATCTGGGGCCTGCATCAATTAATGACACCTCTCGATACGGCGACTTTCTGGGTTTGTCTGTATGAGATATGTTGATTTTAGGAAACTATGTCTGGATTTGAGTCTTGTGCTCTGTACCTGATGTCCAAACATCGGGTGCTTATGTCGTGATCCTGTTTTTCTCGTTCGATTTCTGCTGCGACGCTTCTTCGAATCTTGCGGGGGGACGGGGGGGGGGGGGGTGTTATACCATTTGTGGGGTATATTTTATCAATGGGGGTGAGTTTTATGCACCCTGATATTATCCAGTAACAGGGTTAGGCTTTTACTATGTTGATAATATAGAAATAGAGAATGGAAGATGTGGAAGTGAACAACTCTCAAATTAAAACGAGCCATCTAGGGCTAAATAAAGTTGCTTTTACTACCGGATAATGAAAATGAAACCACTAGTTCATCTACTGGAAAATTCGGCTCACAGTACTCGGCTGAAGGACAGACACTAGTGGGCTAATTATTGCTGCACAAATTATTAGCAACACAACAAGCCAATGCCAGCAGGCTATATTCCTTACAGATGTAATGCCAGTTATTCACAAGTTCTCAAGAAAGGTGAACTAATATTCAAGAGAGGGATCAAGATGCTGAGCAGCTCATGAGCTGCAGCGACACGTAGCTGACTGCTAGCGTTAGGGCCAGCGAACCAGAGCTGCCAAGACCATTCTACACCTCCACGCGGTGATCCTGGATAACAGGCTGCAGCAGGGCAGACTGGCTAAGGAGAAGGGATCGAAGAGGGAATGCTAACCCGATACAAAAAAATGCTTGCTGAAGTCGGATGTGTTGGATCGATAGGTGCAAATATCGCAGCCAAGCTGTAAACTACGACACTTAGCATTTCGTGCTCTGGACTACATTCTGCTACTTAAGCCCTTTCATGGTTTCGTAGCGGGAGATTGAGAAAGAACGCAGCCAAGCCAAGCCATGTTGGACTGCTAAGTTTCAGGAAGTGACTTTTGTCTCAACTCATGTTTTATGTTTGATCTGCACATTGAGACCAACAATGGAGACACGTACTTTGGTCTACAGAAGAAGACGTCCGCCTTCGTGGTCACTTGTGGCTGTACTGTGTATAGCACGGGAATGTTCTGTGAACCAACAGACTTGACATGACCTACATTATGAAATAACACATTATCTTAAACTAAGCAAGTATTGTCTGACAAGTGATGTATGTGGTTTGTAAAGCTGTCCACTTATCGTAATTTAAATGTTAATAACCATCTGTGTTCTGTACATGTGTGGTTGTTGGTTGTGTGTGTGCGTGCATGTGTGTGTATGCCCGTGTGTATGTGTATGTGTGTGCGTGTGTGCGTGTATATGCGTGTATGTGTGTGTGTGCGTGTGTATATTTATATATATATATATATGTGTGTGTATCATCATCATCATCATGTAGCCTGTTCTTTATAGAACATTGCTCCCATCACAGGCTGCATGAAAGAAACTCTTTCCGTTGCCAAAACTCCAGCTTCTACCAGTCATACTCAGGCATTCCTGGATATCTTGGTGCCATCGTCTTTTGCCTGGCACCATACGTTCTATCACTGTTCTCTCGAGACCGTTGTGTCTGTTATTGTGACCAAAGTATTTCAAGTTTCTGGTCAAAATGGAATTGATAAACCATTTGTCCCCTATGTTCAACTCTTGCCGAACGTATATTTTTTTTTTTTCCGTCCCGGGTATTCTGAGTATATTTCTGTAAGATTTTGACTCGAAGAATTCGATTCTTTTTTCTAGAAGTTTGGGTAATCGTCCATGATTCGCAGCCATTTACTACCTCAGGAAAAACACAGGCCCTCAAGACTTTCACATTTGTCGTTTTGTTGGTGCTCTAGCATAATTTCTTTGATCTGTTTAGCCTCTGTGTAGTCATGGCTAATCTTTGCTAATCATTTTTGTCAATTCTGGAGCCCAGATATTCCAAATGCGTGACCTGAACTATTTCCTCACCATCAACTGTAAATTTATGTTGACATCGTGTTTTGTCGGTGGCCATTATCTTTGTTTTGTTTATGTTTATAAACAGGTTTTTATATTTACTGTATACATTTACTGCTGAGAGTTTATATATATCGTATCATCAAGTGCCGTCTCGGTATCCGAGTTTGATGGTAATGGATCTCTAGCTGTCTCTGCACCGTGTCAAGTTGGTACACTCAGTCAGACTGTGTCCTGACTACATCTTTGATGTTGTATGTACATGGGTATGTTTGCCACCCTCTGACTCTGTTGCCCTCCACTCTTCCCTCTCTGACTCTGTTGCCCTCCACTCTTCCCTCTCTGGCTCTGTTGCCCTCCAGTCTTCCCTCTCTGGCTCTGTTGCCCTCCACTCTTCCCTCTCTGGCTCTGTTGCCCTCCGCTCTTCCCTCTCTGGATGTTGCCCTCCACTCTTCCCTCTCTGGCTCTGTTGCCCTCCACTCTTTCCTCCCTGGTTGTTGCCCTCCACGTTTCTTTCTCTGGCTCAGTTGCCCTCCACTCTTCCCCCTCTGGTTCTGCCCCCCCCCCCAATCTTCCCTCCAATATAACTTTCAGCATACTGGCATGTCGCTTGACAAAACCAAAATATTTTATATTTCTGCTTCTTATATCCTTCAGAAAGGGGACGGCGTGGCCTAGTGGATAAGTGGCACGGCTCACAATCCGAAGGTGCTGGGTTCGATCCCCATCACAGCACCTGCCGTTACCCCGGGGAAGCAAACCCTTAGAAAATGCAGGAGGAAGCAGACCCTTACATAAAATGCATGCTGAAGTCGGATGCACTGCGACGACAGGCGCAAAATAAAAACCACAGTGCAACGCACACCGCCTTGGGGAATAGAGAAATAAGGCGAACGCAAAACAAAAAGCGACAATACTTTTCTCCATTTTTGTTTTCTAAGGATCCATACAATAAAACGGAACGCACATAGCATTTAATGATTCTCATTTTTAAGTTCTGAGATATCTTATTTGACCGAAGTGTTTGTTTCATGCCGTTAAATGTATTATTTGCCATTGCAATTATCTTAATGATATCCCTTTCAACATGATAATTTCTTTTCACACTGATATGAAGGGCTCAGTTCTATACAACGGATCATCTTCAAACACTTTTCACACTGATATGAAGGGCTCAGTTCTATACAACGGATCATCTTCAAACACTTTTCACACTGATATGAAGGGCTCAGTTCTATACAACGGATCATCTTCAAACACTTTTCACACTGATATATGAAGGGCTCAGTTCTATACAACGGATCATCTTCAAACACTTTTCACACTGATCTGAAGGGCTCAGTTCTATACAACGGATCATCTTCAAACACTTTTCACACTGATATGAAGGGCTCAGTTCTATACAACGGATCATCTTCAAACACTTTTCACACTGATCTGAAGGGCTCAGTTCTATACAACGGATCATCTTCAAACACTTTTCACACTGATCTGAAGGGCTCAGTTCTATACAACGGATCATCTTCAAACACTTTTCACACTGATATGAAGGGCTCAGTTCTATACAACGGATCATCTTCAAACACTTTTCACACTGATATGAAGGGCTCAGTTCTATACAACGGATCATCTTCAAACACTTTTCACACTGATATGAAGGGCTCAGTTCTATACAACGGATCATCTTCAAACACTTTTCCCATCAAGAGGAGTGAAGCAGGGATGTGTGCTCGCGCCGACCCTCTTCTTCTCCATGCTCCTATCCTACGCTTATGATACATTATGTGGACGGTATTTAACTGCACACCAGGTCAGATGGGCAGCTGTTTAACCTGTCTCGACTGCGTGCGAGGACCAAGGGGAGGAAGGTGCTCATTAGTGAGATGCTATTTGCGGATGATGCAGTTTTGGTGACAAATAGTCAGGAGGCTTTGCAGAGACTGGGAGACAGATTCGCCGAGGGATGAAAGCAGTTTTGTCTCACCTTAAGTCTGGAAAAGACAACGGTGTGCGCACAGGGGATTACCACTCCGCCATCCATAAAGATTGATGGCGTCATTCTGGAGGTTGTCAACAGTCTCACTTATCTGGGGTCTGCCATCAGCAACACTCTCTCGCTAGAGAAGCAGATAGACAGTAGGCTTGACAGGGCAAGTACCGCCATGGCGAGCCTGACGAAAAGAGTCTGGGAGAACACTGCTGTCTCACTACACCAAGGTCCGGGGTCTATCAGATCTGCGTTCTTGGCACTCTAATGTATGGAAGCTAGACTTGGAGCAATAACACTAAACATGAACGGCGGCTGAACACCTTTCAAATGAGGTGTCTACAGTGTTTATTTGGGGATTGGGTGACAAGAGAGATGTCAGATAATACGGTTGTACAGAGAGCAAACAAACACTAACAGCATGTACTCGATATTGAGCCAGCGACGCCTACGATAGTTGAGACATGTTTATTGCATGGAAGAGGAGAGGCTGCCAAAGGATATCCTGTATGGATAGCTAGACATTGGAGTTAGAAGAAAATCGGCCGTCCCACACTGCGATTAGAAGAATCGGCCGTCCCACACTGAGATTAGAAGAATCGGCCGTCCCACACTGAGATTAGAAGAATCGGCCGTCCCACACTGAGATTAGAAGAATCGGCCGTCCCACACTGAGATTAGAAGAATCGGCCGTCCCACACTGCGATTCGAGGACGTATGCAAGAGGGACATGACGTCATGTAATATCCCATCCGAGGAGTGGGAAGAAATTGCTCAGGATCGAGTTATTTGGAAACAGTCAGTTGGAGGGGATATAGTGGCTGCTGAAGCTCGTAGAGGTCTTCTGGGTGCAGAGAAAAGAGAAAGACTGAAGAGATCAAGAAACAGTCAGGCAAGCCAGCCTCCTCAGTATGGTTGTACGATCTGTGACAGGGACTGTCACTCGCGGATCGGCTTTTACAGCCATAGCAGACAGTGTCGAAATAAATGAGACAGAGCTGGACAAAACTTACAGTGATGGTGTGTCTGTGTGTGCGTGTGCGTGTGTACGTGCGTGGGTGGGTGCGTACATGGGTGCGTACGTACGTACGTATGTATGTATGCATGTATGTGTATATGTGTGCGTGCGTATTTGTGTGTATGTGTATGTGATTGATTTACCTTTCCGCTCTACGTGGAGCATATAACCACCACTGTTGCTTACACTATACAGAAAGCTCGTTTCCAAGCATTTGTAGCAGTGTTCTTAATATCAGCAGTTTCACATGATTAAGTTACCAGCCCCATGCATACGGGTTTTCAGTCACTTGTTACGCCATGCTTGCATAATCAAGTGGTTCTATCAATTTTCACCTCGGTAACACTTGGTGTATATATGTACAAAAGTGTGTCAAAGACGACAGTGAAGAACTATACAACGATGTCTAAAGAAGGACGTGAGTTAACGAAAGATCTTCCGAGACCAGATCAGGCGCATATTGTTGCGTCAGAAGATGCTATCACCAAAATTGATGCAGCAATTCGGGTGGGACATCGTCGGAGCTTACATTCAACACACGTTTGTCATCATACACTGCCTGCATTCTGCGATGAATGTCAGCCTTGTTAGAAACCGATCAACTCTGGACGGATTCCGTATCACACTCGCCATGTTTTCAACGGTCTGCTGGGGAAAACTATGAGTCGGAGGATCGGAAAATTTTGCAAACTTGACGGTTGGTATGTACTGTTTCCATCAGAAATGACGTCATCATGCGCATCGTACTTATGTTCAGTTCCGGTTTCATTTGAACACGCCTCGTGTGTATATATATATATATATATATATTAGTATTTAAAATAATTTCACGGTCTCTATGGAAAAACTGTCCAGCAAATGTCAATGTCGACTCGACTTAATACAGATTACAAAGTTCACACAGACATCTGCCTGTGCGACTCGACTTAATACAGATTACAAACTCTACACACAGACATCTGCCTGTGCGACTCGACTTAATACAGATTACAAAGTTCACACAGACATCTGCCTGTGCGACTCGACTTAATACAGATTACAAAGTTGACACACAGACATCTGCATGTGCGACTCATCAAACAAACACATAATATAATATGTCCTCAAAGTCGGTCGCCGCCATTAAAGGAACACTCTGACAGCATGGGCTTGTCCAACCTATTTAATGAATAAACGGTATTGTTGCGCCAAACGTATGAGGAATTTTACGTTCTCAATCTCTTGTTACCAAGCCCTGAACAAAGCTTTGTAAGCAGCAGGATGTAGTCCGGAGAACGTAATATCGTTGTATCGCTAGTTTACAGCTTGACTGCGATAATTGCACTTTACGGTCCGACACATCCATCTTCGGCAGTCCATTATTACCTAAAATGATTTGTCTCTGATCAAATGGCCAAGATTACTATTTACAGCTTGGTCAACTGAAGTGAACCAAAGCTGAAAAACGTGCCGACAGGTCCCATCTTAAATAACTAAAAAATATTATTTCTGTAAGGTGACAGACAAGAGGTAACTCGCCCATGAAATGAGCGCCGCAGCCGTATTCTTCCATTTTTTGTCTCAGTTTGAAGTGTTTGGCTTGGCTTCGTTCGTTCTCAATTTCCCCGCTATCAAACCCTGAAAAGGGCTCAAGTAGCAGAAGGTAGTCAAGAGAAGGGAATGCGATGTGTCATAGTTTACAGCTTCTGTGTGGTGTCAGAACTTTAGCGTGAAACATTCTGTCTACATTCAATGTTCTATGTGGTGTAAGAACTTTAGCGTGAAACATTCTGTCTACATTCAATGTTCTATGTGGTGTAGGAACTTTAGCGTGAAACATTCTGTCTACATTCAATGATCTGTGTGCTGAAAGAACTTTAGTATGGAACATTCTGTATCCATTCAATGTACTGTGTGGTGTAATAACTTTAATGTGGAACATTCTGTGTTCATGAAATGTCCTATGTGGTGTAAGAACTTTAGTGTGGAACATTTTGCGTACATGAAATGTTCTATGTGGTGTAAGAAGAACATTACCGTGGAACATTCTGTGTACATGAAATGTTCTGTGTGGTGTAAGAACTTTAGTGTGGAACATTCTGTGTACATGAAATGTTCTGTGTGGTGTAAGAACTTTAGTGTGGAACATTCTGTGTACATGAAATGTTCTGTGTGGTGTAAGAACTTTAGTGTGGAACATTCTGTGTACATGAAATGTTCTGTGTGGTTTAAGAACTTTAGTGTGGAACATTCTGTGTACATGAAATGTTCTGTGTGGTGTAAGAACTTTAGTGTGGAACATTCTGTGTACATGAAATGTTCTGTGTGGTGTAAGAACTTTAGTGTGGAACATTCTGTGTACATGAAATGTTCTGTGTGGTGTAAGAACTTTAGTGTGGAACATTCTGTGTACATGAAATGTTCTGTGTGGTGTAAGAACTTTAGTGTGGAACATTCTGTGTACATGAAATGTTCTGTGTGGTGTAAGAACTTTAGTGTGGAACATTCTGTGTACATGAAATGTTCTGTGTGGTGTAAGAACTTTAGTGTGGAACATTCTGTGTACATGAAATGTTCTGTGTGGTGTAAGAACTTTAGTGTGGAACATTCTGTGTACATGAAATGTTCTGTGTGGTGTAAGAACTTTAGTGTGGAACATTCTGTGTACATGAAATGTTCTGTGTGGTGTAAGAACTTTAGTGTGGAACATTCTGTGTACATGAAATGTTCTGTGTGGTGTAAGAACTTTAGTGTGGAACATTCTGTGTACATGAAATGTTCTGTGTGGTGTAAGAACTTTAGTGTGGAACATTCTGTGTACATTGTAAGTAATGCTTACCTCAAGAAACGATGATTGTACATAGCGTTGTATCAGTGCTGTTTTTCCGCACCCACAAGAACCCACAAGAACGATCTTGGACCGTATCTCTGTCGATGTTCCTGAGGAAGCGCTATCCATCTCTGCCACAGGGGACAGCCTGTCCTTTGAGCCACCCTCTCCTTTGGCTCGGGGACGAGCTCCTTCCCTTAGTGGCATGAAAACGAAATCTGAACACTTTTTGTCTTTCATTGAAATACGATTCTTTTAATATAAGTAATGTCACACTCACAATTCAATGACAAATTTCTTGTGTTAAATGTCCCGTATTTAGTGCACATGTCAATGGGATTCTACTTCCAAGTGCAAATGCTTTCAATGCCTTGATCTATTTATATATCTGAGAAGAAATAAATGACGTTTTTATTAACATCATGCATACCGATTATATCTACAAATTAATTGACTAATATCCACCTCTAATGAAGCAGACGGTGCTCCAGTGGACCACCTGGTCATGTCGAAGTCCTTAATAAACTGAAGATAAGTGGCACTGACGAATGCACCTGTGGTATAGGGAAAATGACCGCTGAACATCTGCTGCAAAATTGCCCGACATACGAGGACCAGAGAAAGCACATGTGGTAATCAACAGTGCCAACACTAGACAAGCTCTATGGCAGTGTCGACAGCCTCAGGATGACTGCTGCTTTCTTCGAACAAATCCAAGTTGACGTCTGACAGCGTACGAAGAAATCCTTTGAAATGAGAAGGCTGATGTGATGGCCAGAAGCAGGGCAACACTACCACGGCGTTTATCTGTTATCACTTTAAAGACCTGCGGGTAGATTCTTGAGAAACAACTATAGACAGGGGTGGCTAGATCAGTGGGTTACATCATAGACAGGCCAAGCATATTTCAAACACTAAGAAAAACTAGATCACCAGGACCCAGCCACAAAAATTGAAACGAAGAGACCAGAGTTTGATCTTCAAGCTGAGAACAGGCCATGCCCCTCTCAACACACATCTGAACATGAACTAAAATGCAGATTCTGTCACCTCCCCTAGGAATAAATCGAGTATCTGTTGACTCTGTGCCCAGGACTAGCCGATGTAAAAACGGCTGCTCCCACTACAATCCACCATACACAACATACTCTACACATCACCACAATAACTGAGGATAACGTGTGCTTTTGTCCGGGAGGCATTGTGCTGCCCAGAGCTACCAGCTCACAGATACAGAGAATATATCATTAGCAGCATTAACATTATGCAATAAGTGATACAGGGATAGAAGAAGAAATAGAATTAACATCTGCGGTCGAAAATGTCCCCCGGAAATGAACTGACAGCAGCCAGAGACTCATTGCTGACTATCGGGGTCTGCGAATCAGAGCTGATGAGGATTCTATTCCACCTCCAAACGGCGGCCCTGAAAACAATCTGCTCTGTTGTAGTCTGGCTAATAGAATAGGGTTCGCAGTGGGAAGACAAATAGTCCCTGATGAAGGCCTATTGGTCGTAACGTAGGTTTTGTTTGTGTTCTCGTCTCGGTGCGGTATCGGACCATACCCATTTTTAAATTTTGATTAAGCTCAACCTTAATCAACTTTTACTAGTTTTTTTTCATGTTTTTTTCCCGAAGACAAATAAGGGTACAAAAAAGGCCAGCCGAAATTAGGTGTGTTTCGCCGAAAGGCTCAGATATCGCAGCCTCGCTGTAAACTACGACACAACTTCAGGAGGAATGCCGAAGTTGAAGATAAAGAGAAGTAAAAGACGAAGAATAATAATTAGAATTAGAAGAAGAATTAGAAGAAAAAGATGACGAAGACAAATTAGAAGAAGAACATTTAATAATAGTTATTTTAGAATGAAAGAAGAGCAACAATAAGAACGGGATTCCAAGTGGGGAAAGATCCAGATCCACAGAAAGATCCAGATCCACAGAAAGATTCAGGAAGACTGAGTTAACAACAGTTCGTCAGCAGAAGGATCCAGGAAGACTGAGTTAACAACAGTTCGTCAGCGACCAAGGAGTAGACTCAAATTAGTCCATGACAGAGGCTATAATAAATAATCTGTCTTTCTCGTTTGCAAACATATGCATCCCAGGTTAGATTGTACAACTATATCAAATTCACGCTACATAAGTATGTTATATTTAATGTTATGATCCTTCTCGCATGCCCCAACTTAATAACATATTAGCATTTTGCTCCTGTATGCACGTTTAAATACCTGGGCACGTACATAACATCAGTTGGAAGATGCTAATACGAAATAAAATGCAGAATAGCCCAAGCAAAATCGGTCCTCCAGCTCATGACAGGAATATTGTGCAACACAACCTTGACGCTGGAGCTGACAAAGAGAGTCCTTGGATGCTACGTGGAACCAATACTGACATATGCAGTGAATCATGGCCAATTAGGAAACACGCATTTAGATCTTTGGAAGCAGCGGAAATGTGGTTTTACAGAAGAATGCTGCGGATCCTATTGACTGCAAAGAAGACTAATGATGCAGTACTCGAGGAGGCACAAACTCAAAAACAATGTATTCCAAGGATCAGAACAAGGAAGTCATCCTTTCTTGGGCATATAATGAGAAGAGACGGTTTAGAGTACGTCGAGACAACGAGAAAGAGTACATGAAAGAGAGACAAAGGAATGCAGAGAGAGAAGATGTTGGACAGCCTGAAAGAAGGGCACGGGCGACAATCAACAACAGAGTTGGTAAACGACACACGAGATGGAAGTGGATGAAGGTCCATGATAACCAACGCCAACCGGCAGTGCACATGATGATGATGATGAGGTTCGGTGAAGTTAAACGGCCAGATAGACAGAGCCGCAAATGTCTTCTGGTTTGGAAGCTAGACTACGAGATCCGCATATGTCATCTGGTTTCGTTTGGAAGCTAGACTACGAGAACTGCATTTGTCTTCTTGGTTGGAAGCTAGACTACGATAGCTGCATGTCTTCTGGTTTGGAAGCTAGACTACGAGAATTGCATGTGTACTGGGTTGGAAGCTAGACTACGAGAATTGCATCTGTACTGGGTTGAAAGCTAGACTACGAGAGCTGCATGTCTACTTGGTTGCAAGCTAGACTACGAGAGCCGCATATGTCTTCTGGTTTGGTTTGGAAGCTAGACTACGAGAGCTGCATGTCTTCTGGTTTGGAAGCTAGACTACGAGATCCGCATATGTCATCTGGTTTCGTTTGGAAGCTAGACTACGAGAACTGCATATGTCTTCTTGGTTGGAAGCTAGACTACGGGAACTGCATGTCTTCTGGTTTGGTTTGGAAGCTAGACTACGAGAGCTGCATGTCTACTGAGTTGGAAGCTAGACTACGATAGCTGCATATGTCTTCTTGGTTGGAAATTAGTCTACGAGAGCTGCATGTCTACTGGGTTGGAAGCTAGAGTACGTCTTACAGTCCGAATCCACAATAACAAGTATGTGGGGAGAAACCTCAACAAATATACATGTCAGATATTGGTTACGTAGCCGGGTCTCAACCGTATGCCCCTTACGACTAGATAAAAATGTTTGACACCACTGTGAGATTGCATGGTGTCTTGGATGTCTTTGGTCATCTCATGCCTATCTGAGAAAGTTATGCACGTCAAGTTGGCATCAGCAAATGCTAGTGTTCGACCTGGACATGTGGGTTGAATGCAGGCCACCTTAATTATGTAGATGTTAAACATCCTCCGTGAGAGAGCCTTGCGGCAGTCCTCGACATATTTTTCCAAGATCAAAAGCGGTATGCAACTGTTCTCTCCAGCTGGTATCCAACTCACCAGCAGTGGGTTGATTTCATTTCAGACAATGCAGCAGGGTCTCACAATCGACCCTGTTATATGCATCTTCGAGGTTTAGAGAAAATGCGACCGTTTCCAGCCTGGACTGGAAGCCCTTCAATACAATTCATCGACTGCAGATCTCTTTTATCGAACGACGTTCGAGCGGATTGGCGCACAGGAGAGGACGGAGCAGCAGTGTGTACAACCAACAAGCAGAAGGCACAGTCAGTATCCACATCCTTCGACATTTACTGAGAGAGAGACGACTGACCACCAGTGGGTATGCCTGGAGTGTGGTGAGGTAAAAAAACAACAGGACAGAATAAGAGAACAATATTAGAAAGATAGATAAGGAAAGGGACCTAGGGGTTATAATAGATCATACAGGTAAGGTGAGTGAGCAAATTCAGGTAGCAGTGAAAAAGGCAAATGCAATGTTAGGTATGATAAAAAGAAATATTAAACATAGGAGCAATGAAGTGATAGTCAAACTGTATAAAGCTTTAGTTAGACCTAGATTGGAGTACTATGTACAGGTGTGGAGTCCTCATCATATAGGGGATATAGACATGCTGGAAAGAATTAAAAAAAGAGCGACATAGCTGATAGTGGGATTCCAGAATTACAGTTATGAGGAAAGACTCAGAAATGCCAGCCTACAGTGTCTAGAAGAGAGAAGAATTCGAAGTGACAATACAGGTTTATAAGATGATGGATGACACGACAGGATAAATTATACTATAAAAAGTTGTTTTTTAAATACAGCCACCCACAAGAACAAGAGGGCATAGCTACAAATTAACTAAAGAGACGTCCAGATTAGATATTAGGACAACATTTTTTTAGTCAGAGAGTGGTGAATGCTTGGAATGCATTGCCACATGAGGTAGTGGAGGCAGGGACAGTTAATGTATTTAAGAATAAATTGGATTCGCATAGCTTTTACAGCAAGGTAATGGAAATGAAACTGGTTGTATACATACTCAGCAGAGTCTTCTAAACCAGTATAAAGACGTTAAGTTAAGTTAAGAACAGAACAAAAATGGTTGACGTGCATGAGAGTGTCCCTTTCACGTTTGATAGAAACCAGCAATGTACTGGCGCCTTCACGACCTCATAAATGTGTTGAGAATGTCTACGTTCACTGGTGCTGTGCCATGCGGTGCGTGCAGCCTGCAGATCTAATTACCGTACTGTCATCATTCTCAATTCCGTGGCGAAGTGGTTAAGCCGTCGGCGTTGTGATCAGGTGGTGTAGGTTCGACTCCGGACTCCGTCGTCTTTTTCACGGGTGCTTGATGCGGAGTTCCCTGTGACTCGTAGTCGCCCCCTAGTCGTCTCGTCCTTGACTTGCCACTGGGGTCGGGCGGCGCGAGTCGAGAAAGTGAGGATAAAAAGTAGCGCAGTTAATCCTTACTAAAAATAGCGCTAGCAAAATAAATTATGCCATCATCTTCTACGACGGCGGCCTTTGCCCTTTTTAATCATTCTCACATTCAATGCTAGAAGAATACTAGCTAATGAAAGCGAGGTGGTTGACAAATCGTCAAAAATGTGGCCCTTAATTGTTTAAAGTGAGTTCGACAAATCGTCTTAAAAAGAGTTCCTAAAATCGTCTAATGTCTAAAGCGTGCAGTGTCGTCGAAAATCATCTAGGGGATAAAGGCAACATCAGGATATAAATGTGAAATAAGAAAACAATGCAGAAAAGTGTAAAGACATCGCTAACAGTCAACAAAAAAAGATGCTATGAATGTTAGAGTACAGATGCAAGCAATAATTGACGGGGCATAACTACTTCAGCATGTCACATGTGGAAAACAGGGCCATTATAATGATAGACCGTACGTTAGACACTTCAGATGGAAAATTCATGGAAGAGCAAGCAGGATTTCTAACAAGGAGATCACGCACCAAGTCAAACAGCAACACCCAAAATAACCATAGAGAAATGACATGAACAGCAACTAATGCATATGAACGACATTTGTGGTACGTTCGTCATTACATTCAGTTCATGGCTATAGGGGGATAAATACTGAGACATTGTGGAATAACTTGAGATATTATTTGTTAACCTTCTTGTTCTTCTTCGATCAACTGATGCTGTGCTTCTAGCCCGATGAGGTCAGGTCGCCAGGTCTTCACCGGTCCCACAGACCTTTTGGAACATGGATCTCTTGCCCGGGTCAGACTGCCTTTTTTCATCTGTATAAGTAGGGCAGTCCTTTTCGCCATATGCAGATCCGAGTAAAGAGCGGCAAAGATGGCGCCCTACGGGCTGAGGGTCTACATTGCTTTGGTGTTTTAGTTCATTATGGATGCCGTCAGGCGTCGGATTTGGCTGGAATTCACACTAATCGACGACTTACAATTGTGTTCACGGAAAAGTGTCATTATTTTCAATTTAGACTGATTAATTCGTTCGTTTTTTTGTGTTTTCTTCCCTCCGATTTATCCTGGCCTGAACATCGGTTATATGAATTAGCATTACGCTTAGACCTGTGTTGTATTTTTACGGTTTAGTTCACACGTCTGAACTTCACAAGAATGGCGCCCTTCGCCTTAGCTGCAGACAGTGTCGGTTTTGTTATGACTAAAATTTAGACACGACTATAATGGACTAGAACACGACAGGGAGAGATGCCCCTACCACCTCTAGTGATTATGGAAAAGGCACAACACACAGAGATAGATGTCATTTCCCTCCGCTGAGGGGAAACTTCTTCTTCTTCGTACGCAGTCAGACAGTAACCATTATTTTTTCGAAAAAAGCGGCGGTCATCCTGAGGCTGTCGCCGCTGCCATAGAGCTTGTCTTGCAGTTCCACTGGTGATGGCCACATCTGCTCTCTCTGATCCTCGTATGTCGGGCAGTTCTGCAGCAGATGTTCAGCGGTCATTTTACCGGTACCGCACGGGCATTCGTCGGTACCACCTATCTTCAATTTGTTGAATAGGTGGTACCTCAGTCTATTGTGGCCAGTGCGAAGTCTGAAGACAACGACCTGCTCTCTTCGGTTCAACTGTTAATAGGCATCGTTTTTGGTGTAACCAGTATGTTCGGTTTCCCATTTGGTCATGTATCTGGCTTTGAAAAGCCGTTTTGACTCTTCGTACGTCATACTAGTATATGTTTGTGGTAGTCTTGCACCTTCTTTTGCCAGTCTGTCTGCCTCCTCGTTGCCTTGGATGTTGCATTGTGATGGGACCCACTGTACCACTACCCTTTTTGGTGCGGACTGCTGGCACAGTTGGCAGAGTGCTGCTCTTAAGTCATTAAGCTCAGTGTTTTTCTGGCTTTTTAGCGCTGTGACTACGGTGAGAGCATCTGTAAGCAGAACTATATGGCTTTCATTTTCTTTGTGTGTCACCATTTCTTCCACTGCCGCCCTCAGTGCCTCTGCCTCCGCTCTGAAATTGCTTGTGTACTTACCAGTAGCGAATGACAGTGTTATTTGTCTGCCATTTGGTAGGTTCAGGAATGCTCCTGCCCCTCCGTTCTGTGTAGCGTTTGTTACAGAACCGTCGGTGTATGGATGGGTCCAGTCCATGCTTGGGTAGCTTTTCGATATAAAGCTTAGAGTAGAATCTCTCCTTTCTTTTTCAGTCTGGCAGTTTTTGTTTTTTAATACCTGGTATATTTTCTGCCACCTCTGGAAATATATCCTGCCTCCAGGTAGGTTTTCGTACAGTAGTGATGGGTTTTGGTGTTGTTAGTGCGTTTATGGGATCTTCGTGCATCTTTGCTTTGGCTATTTCTGCAAAGTTTCTCCGCTTTAGTTTCCCATTTCCCAGATTGTTTAGTCTCTGGTGCATTGGATGGTCAGTCAGTCTTCGGAGTTTCTCTGACTGCAGCTGGGCTCTGCAGTCTCTTCTATCGGTCATGGATTGCAGTTTTGTAATCTTTTCAAGTTCTACAATTGGCGTTGACATCATGCCTCCTGTTATAACTCTCATGGCTTGGTTTTGAAGTTTGCTAACTTTATCGAAGTTCGCCTTTGCTGCTGTTGTCCATGCCGCAATGCCATACTCGAGAACTGGTCTCACTCTTCCAGTGTACAGTTTCTTTAGTATGCCTTCGTCTGCTCCCCAGCTTGTGCCAGCAAGTTTCCTCATGATTGCCATTCTTTCTCTGGCTCTCATTCGGTTTCTCTCGATCTGACTTTTCCATGTCATGCGCCGATCAAATGTGACTCCCAGATAGGTTGGGTTGTCGTTTGGCTGCAGGAATTTGCCATTTAAACTTAATTTGGTATTTTGGGGTTTTATTGAAAGCGAGAATATTGTGCATGTGGTTTTCTCCTCGTTTATTTTGACCAGCCATGAGTTCGCCCACTCTTCCAGCGATGTTAGGGCCTGCTGCATCCGATTTCTTGCTATGGTGAGATTCTTTTCAGAGGTCCACATAGCCAGATCGTCTGCAAACATTGAGCTGTGGACTCTCCTTGGTATATTCTCTGTAATGTCGTTTATATATACCAGGAAGAGTGTGGGTGACAGTACTCCCCCTTGGGGTACTCCCTGCTCGAGTGTCACCTTTTTGCTCATCTGCTCTTGTACTTGGACTCTGGCCGTTCTTTGTTTGAGGTAGTGGTTGATCCACTTGTATATTTGCTGAGGGGAAACGCTTCTGGAGTAAACTCTGAGGAAAAATGTGTATCCCATGCTATCTCCAGTCGTTTCGATAAAATCTAGCCACTTGCCAAAGGTAGCTCAAGACTAGAGAGTGAGGTTGACAAAAGGCGCAATTTCTTCTCACTTATACAAAATCACAGCACAAGTCACCCATTTCAGCGGACACAGCAAGGGAAAAGATTATCATCATCATCATGCGGATCTATCTGTGTATACATGGGTCCAGTTCTTAAATCAACAATTTTGTGAGCTCTTGTAATAGTAGTTGCTGTAGTAATGTGTTTTACATGACGAGGCTGCTAATCTAAAGCGTAACCATCTATAATCGAACTTTGCAACTTACTTAGAAGATGTCAGTGGCTCTATTCTTTGTCCCTAGAATCCACACGTGTGAAATGACTACTATAAACATGGGATCGTAGAGAGACGTTGTTGGCTACAACGGTCTGCATTGCACAGTAGGAAGAAGAAGATAGTTTAGCAGCCCAGCGAAGAATTTAGTGGTAGTAGTAGTAGTAATAAGAGTATAAGTAATAATAGTAGTAGTAATACTAGTAATAGTAGCAGCAGCAGCAGCAGCAGCAGTAGTTGTAGTAGTAGTAGTAATAGTAGTAGTAGTAGTAGTAAGAGTAGAAGTAATAATAGTAATAGTAATATAGTAGTAGAACTTGTTGTAAGAATAGTACAGTAATAATAGTAATAGTAGTAGTAGTTATTGCATTAATAAAAGTAGTAGTAATAATAGTAGTAGTAATATAGTAGTAGTAGTAGTAGTAGTAGTAGTAATAGTAGCAGTAGTCGTAATTGTAGTAGCAGTACTGGTAGTAGTAATCGTTGTCACTGAATGCCCACAATGAGTAGGATTGAGCTTTTGTCGGCCCTGAAAATGACGTTAAGTGTCGGGTTGTCGTAGCTTTTCTCACATCCCGAGCGTGCTGATGAAGGTAGGCCGGGTTCTCCAGGCGGTTGTGCTATCTTTGGCATTATCTGTGTGTTGCTCACTACTACGAGGATAACGTCGATCCCTCACCTTATTAACCAGGCTGCCATGAAAACAGCCCGTTTTCATGGAGGGCTACGAGGAAGCCGAGGTGGGGGTCTTGGCCAGTATATTTTGCCTGACATGTCTGATCAATATATTTTGCCTGACTATACGATAGTCTTCCTCCCCAACTAGTAATCGCAGTAGTAGTAATAGTAGCAGTGGTAGTAGTAATAGTCGTAGTAATAGTAGTAGTAGTAATAGTATTAGTAGCGAGATTCACTTGAAAAATACAACATTCACGACCCCACAACAGACTACTATCAAACTGGACAACACGCGACAGAAACGACTAGATTCTGAGTTGGGACCCGCTCAATGGTTACCACCTCTTGACGAAGAACGGGTCGAACTAAGAAGCAATAGTTGTAGTAGTAGTAGTAGTAGTAGTAATAGTAGTAGTTGTAGTTGTAGTAGTAAGTGCAATGGTAGTAGTAGTAGTAATTGTAGCAGAGGTAGTAATTGTAGTACTATTATTAGTAGTAGCAGTAGTAGTAATAGTTGTAGCGGTAGCAGTAGTAGTAGTAATAGTAGTTGCAGTAGTTGCAATAATTGTAATAGTAGTAGCAGTAGTAGTTGTTGCAATAATAGTAATAGTTGTAGTAGTAGCAGCAATAGTAGTAGCAGTAGTTGTAGTAGTAGCAGCAATAGTAGTAGTAGTAGTAGCAGTAGTAGTAGCAGCAGCAGCAGTAGTAGTACTAATAGCCCATTTAAGCCAATACTGATGACAGGATGATGCGATCTTATAGTTGTAAATCTCTATTAAGTTTTTCGTTCTCCTTCCCCTTATGGCAATAGTTTCCTATTGTTCTAGAATATTGTGTTCGAGATCAAGGCAACTAAATGTTCAATGTGTAGATATAATCAGTAATTAAATTAATTTGAAAATAAATTTGTTTTTTTATTTTACTTCAAATGCCTTGCATTTTCATAATAACAGGCAATATATATTTTTAAGTGTTGTGTTGTATTCAACATATGGATCGGCGTAAAAAGTAAAAGAGAATGAAGGTGGATGAAACTTTCTGAGCCTAAAATACACTCAGGTCATGTGATCCCGTAACCAGTGAGGTTATTTGGGCACACATGAAGTCATCCTCACCATCCCACGCCACCCTTCTCTGTCAGCGGCAGCCGTCTGTATCCAAGGCTGAAGGTCAGCTGTAACTGTCCATGTCTCACAAGCCTAGAGGAATATTGACATGATCAATGTACCCATTAATCTGATTTTCGTGCATAGTGCTAACCGTTAATCTTGCAAGATTTTGTTAAGCCATGTAAGCGCCGCTATTGTCTGTGCTATTCTGGCCAACACCTCACATTTTTATCCATCATCACTGACAATCGACCGAAGATATTTAAAACGGTCCACCACTTCGAGTTCCTGACCGTTAGCTTGTATCCTGCTGTTGAAGCCCTCGGAGTTGTTGGTCATTAATTTTGTCTTTCCAGCGTTTGTCTCCATACCATAGTCAAGAGCTTTTTCATCGAGCCTTCTGAGCCATTCCTGGAGTTCTGCTTCTGAACCAGCAAACCCGTCGATATCATCTGCAAAACAGGTTGGTAATCGTTCGGCCCCGCTATTTTAACAGTACCAACGTGACCTCCAAGTGCCTCACTCAAAATTCCCTCAAGGATTATATTGAATAGAGTTGGAGAGAGTGTACTCACACCAACTGATTTACGAAACCAGTCCCCGCGCCTCCCATTTACATGAACTGCACTGGGCGCCGTGGCATACAGGTGTTCATGGACCTTTATAATACTTCCGTTGATTTTATACATCCTCATGGTTGCCTATAGCGCTTTATACCATACCCTATCAAACGCTTTCGTAAAATCAACAAACACATGATAAAAATTACACAACACAACGACAAATGTTAGTGGAGTTTGGAAGACTTCAAGTAACTTCAGAGCAGATGTAGAACCCTTGGAAACTGCAGCAGAAATTATAATGACAGATGAAAATACAGAGAGAAAAGTGGTACTCATCACAGACGCACTGTCAGTGCTTCCAGCACTGGGGAGCCAGAAATACACAGATCTAAAGAAACTAATAGAAATACTCTATAAACTATATCACCGCTTCAAGAGAGTTGTGATACAGTGGATTCCATCTTCATCTAATAATGTTAGCAATGAAGAGGCCGACAGACTGTCAAGAGAAGGGGGAAAGCTACCTCACACTTATACTGGTATAACTTATGAAGAGAGCAAGAGGTTTAAAAGGTGTATGTACAGAAACAAGTGGGAAACAGAGCACACAGGTCATCAACCAAATGACGCAAATTAGCACATCAACAAGAGGTGAGCAAATAGTAATCTTCAGACTGCGCACAGGCCACAACAGACTGAGATACCATCTGTTCACAAAACTAAGAATATGATATATACAGATTAATGTGTCTGCAGCACAAGTTGCTAAATGGATTGATATTTGGTTAACGGGAAGAAGGTAGAGAGTGGGCATAAATAAGCAGTACTCTGAGTGGTGTGAAGTAAAAAGTGGAGTGCCCACAGGGCTCGGTTTTTGGAATCAATTTTGTTCTTGATATAAATATATGTATATTGATATGGGATCCATGGTTGCAAAATTTGCTGATGACACAAAACTATGCAGCAGTGTCTCATCTAAAGCAGAAGTGGATATATTGAGGTCGGATTTAGATCAAATTCTAGAATGGTCTGTAAGCTGGCAAATGCGGTTTAATGTAGATAAATGTACAGTCATCCACATGGGTAAATACAACATGGAACATAATTACAGAATGGAAAGAACAATATTAGAAAGATAGAAAAGGAAAAAGACCTATCGGTTATAATAGATCATACAGGTAAGGTGAGTGAGCAAGACTAGGTAGCAGGGAAAAAGGCAAATGCAATGTTAGGTATGATAAAAAGAAATATTAAACATAGGAGCAAGGAAGTGATAGTCAAACTATATAAAGCATTAGTTAAACCTAGATTGGAGTATTGAATACAGGTATGGAGTCTTTATCGTAGAGGGGATATAAACATGCTGGAAAGGATACAAAAAAAGAGCGACAAAGCTCATAGTGGGATTCCAGAATGACAGTTATGAGGAAAATACCAGCGTACAGTGTCTAGAAAAGAAGAATTCGAGGTGACTTAATACAGGTTTATAAGATAATCAAAGGAACGGATACATTAGACTATAACAAGTTTTTCAAAATACAACCACCTACATGAACAAGAGGACATAGCTACAAATGAACTAAAGAAAGGTCCAGTTTAGATATTAGGAAACATTTTTTTAGTTAGAGAGTGTTGAATGCGTGGAATGCATTGCCATAGGAAGTAGTGGAGGCAGGGGCAATTAATGCATTTAAGAATAGATTGGATGCGCATAGCTTTCAGAGCAAGGTAATGCAAATGAAACTGGTTGTATACATACTCAGCAGAGTCTTCTAAACCAGTATAAAGACATTAAGTTAAATTAATCACTGATGACTGTTGAACATCTGCTATAAAGGTGTCCTTGACACGAGAAACAGAGAAGGCATGTGTGGCCATCACCAATACCATTCCTGGACAACCTCTATGGATATACCAATAGACTCAATAGACTCAGACTAACCACTCCTTTCTTTAGATATCTTCAAGTTGACGTCTGAAAACGGGCGATGAAGTAGAAATTGTGAGACTTTTTCAGCGAAGGACTTCCAAGATTTATATAGCTTAGGGTTTCATCACAAGTCTAAATCCGTCAATGTTTGCATAGTAAGGAAGAAGAAGGAGATAATGCACCCACCTATATCCAGTAACAAGAGTCCGGTTTGGAGACGAAGCTAACACAACATTCCGCTGTGTAAACAAGTATCGTTAGCCTACCTGTAGTAGCCTATGAATGGTGCAATTCCTGTACTGAATTTCTACAGCCGGCAAGGTAAGAACTTGAAACTAGCACATATAACGGCTGGGTGTGTTTAACTGAATTTTCCAAAAAAATGTTCTTATTCTGATCACTTAGAAAACTACATATCTTCTATTTTACTTCAGTATCATGTATGGGATGGGTTTTTTCTTCTTCAAACACACAAGATTACGGACTTCAGCATACTTTCGGCCAGTGTGAATAGTGTGGGGAAAAAATACAATGTATTTGAGATTCTTCTACTCCAGAGGGGTTATAATATATCATAGTTAGTATTACATACGACAAAAGGAGACACAATCTGCGAGATACATTTTTATGTTACTAACAGTCTAAACAAAGTAACTACGAACGGTAATAAGCACAATCCAAATACACATCGAATTGAATACTACACAATCTAAAGTCGCTGTACCACAGGAAATGAATAGCAGAAACACTTGTCAACCTAAGCAGAACACGTACTTCTCAATTGTGTTCTGGTTTAGAATGGGTGGGTTCGTTCTGCGGTGGTTCGCCTCTACGTAACTGCGCTGGCTGTAATGGTTTGGATGTAAAGTAACCCAGTTGATGTGACGAATGTGGGTTGAGTCCTGAGTTAGTAGTTTGGATTCGAGCTGTACCAAGAAACCAACTTGTGAATGAAGAGTCACGTGTGAAAACGGAACCAATAGCTCTCACTATTGCATGGGGTATTAAATTTAGAAGACTGCCATTGTCGGCCAGCCACTTGCAAGTTTTTATCAGTGCGCAGTTTGTTGATGTGTCTTAATTATTTGTCACTTGGCAACGGATTTGTACTTTACCACGCCACGGCCCTTTACACATATTAATGGTTGTGGTTGTTGTTGTTGAATGCCCAAAATGAATAAGTTTACTCTTTTCTGCTCCCTGAAATGGGCGTTAATTGTCGGGTTGCGGTTGCTTTTCTCACATCCCGAGCGTGCTGATGAAGGTGAACCTATGTCCTTCAGACGATTTTGCTAAGATTGGTTTTCTCTACGTGTAGATATACGGATCACATAGAATTCGCCACCAAGTTCGTCAGACTGCCATGAAAGAGTCAGTGTCGACGAATTCCATGGAAGTGAGGTGGGAGGGGGTGAGAGGGGGGGGGGGTGTCTTGATCACTATATCTCACCTACTTACTTTCCGTCCTAAGCACTAAGTCACACTTCATTCTTCCAGTATTCAGCCACGTAGATTGCCCTGTCACTGGTACTCAGCAGGTCATCCATGTTATGCCTAAGGGAGTTTTGGGAAGATCATCAGATGGTCTTGGTCTTGTGTTACTTCACATTCGCATGTTTTATCATCCATGTTTCATCTGATTTCACCTGACACTGACTAATATGTCGATTCACGTAGATCCCTCACCTTGTTTAGCCAGGCTGTCGTGAAGACAGCCCGTGTCCAGGAATGGCTGCGTGGAAGCCGAGGCGAGGGTCTTGGCCAGTATATTTTGCCTGACCCTGATTAACATGTCTGATCAGGATGGTGTGCCTGACCAGACGTTAGTCTTCCTTCCGGTCTTGATAATGTAACCTGCGCTACAATTGGTTTATAGTGAGGAAGAAAGTTCGCTGATTATCAACCTCACACTCTGTTCCCTTATTCTCCCCCCCCCCCCCCCCCCCAAACAAAAAAAAACAACAAATAAATAAATAAAAATAAAGTATATATTTTTATCACCATATATATATATATATATGTATATATATATATATATATATATATATATATATATATATATATATAGCACCCAATTTGGGGGTAGTGACGTCGCATAATAGTACCCTTTTTATACCCGTTGGGGGTATCAAACATTCTCTTTCCGCGAATTTCTGCTTTCACTTCTGTTTCCGCTTGTTTCATTCCATCGTATTTGAAATCAGCAATGAATTTCGTGAATCAGTCAACGTAGGTGCGTGAATAGGAGAGTATCATCTAGTTTCTACAGCAGAATGGCATTAAATATGCTGTTAGGGTGTTGTCCTTGACTGAACGATAGGATAGATGGAGATGTCAGCAGGCACAATGTCGGCAGGACATCCCTGTATAGCAAGGCACTTTGCTACAAGGCTCGCGCATGACCTACAGACAGATCATTCTAATTGTATCCTGTTGGTCTCGAGAGCTGACATGCATTCATTTTTGCAACTCAATATATAACCATATTTTCTACACATAAGTCGTTATCAAGTTTTTTACTTATTCATTTGAAGTAAAATTATATCGACCTATTCTCCTCGTAACCCGAAATTAAATGTCCCCCTACAGTCATCGGCTGTCAAATACGTATGATAAGAAAATCAGAGAACTCTGTTTGGGGTGAATTGTGGAACAAGAACCCGGAGCTACCTTGTACTAGTGGCAAAACGTAAGTCAAGACTACTGGACGTACCCAGGATGCAGGCACTCTCTTCACACATCCCTTGAGATCAAGAGTCGCATGAAACTTGCGGTATTCGATCGCCTAGCGTTTCCGTTCATCGCTTTGAGAGGCGAGTGCTTTACCACTCGATCACAACAAACGGGACAAATCATACACAGCGAGCAACAGGTCCCGGTGTATCACATTAGGGACCTCTTCTGGCTGGCAACGGGGGCAGACAGCACCTCGACCCGACCTTGCGATACGCCACTGCTCGGTGTTAACCCATTTTCAGAACTGTTTATTTAGCGCTGATCAAGGGTACAGGCCTAGCGCCTGTCTGTCCATTCCTTTTTTAGAACCAGTCGCGACTTTGCATAGTATACAAACATAGACAAGAATGACACAGTTACAAGAACAAGACAGAAATTACGTGGCACTCAACAAGTCTTCATCACGAGCAATGGGCAGTGGAAACATGTGGCCCATGAATTAGGAACTTTCCTTACCTAACTTAACTTAACTCAACATATTTATACTGGCTTAGAAGACTCTGCAGTGTGTATACAGCCAGTGTATTTTACATTCACGTACTCTAAATATTACTATGCGCATCCAATCTATTATTTAATGCATTAATTGATTATGCCTTCACTTTTTCCCGTGACAATGCATTCCAAACATTCACCACTCTCTGACTAAAAAATTGTTTCCTGGTATTTAATCCGGACCTTTCTTTAGTTAATTTGTGGCTGTGCCTTCGTTTTCCTGTAGGCAGCTGTATTTTGAGAGAAAAAACTTGTTCATCCTTTTCGTTGATTATCTTATAAACTTGTATTAAGTCACCTCGAATTCTTCTCTTTTATTTACACTGTATGCCGGTTTTTTTTCCGAGTCATTCCCCATAACCGTTATTCTGGAATCCCACTATCAGCTTTGTAGCTCTTCTTTGTTTCCCGTCTGCAATAAAGACTACACACCTGTACATAGTACTCCAATATAGGTCTAACTAATGCTTGTTACATTTTGACTATCACTTCCTTGCTCCTATGTTTAATATTTATTTTTATAATCCCTAATATTGTCATTTGCCCTTGTCACTGCTACAAGGACTTGCTCACTCACTTTACCTGTATGATCTATTATAACACCTAGATCCCTTTCCTTATCTATCTTTCTAATATTGTTCTCTCCCATTCTGTAATTATGTTCTATATTGGATTTACCCACGTGGATGAATGTACATTTATCTCTATCAAACTTCATTCTGATGACTAATAACAGGGAAGGCTTTACATATGTGATAAAAGCAAAAAAGGTCAGGCACTTGAAGTTGTACACCGGTTCAAGTATCTGGGATCACTGATCAGTGATGAGGGCTCGCAGCCTGAGATAATTGCCAGAATAGCACAGACAACAGCGGCGCTAACGCGTTCGAAACCCATATGGCAAGATACGCGGCTCGCCCTAAGCATAAAAGTTAGACTAATGCGCTCATTGGTGCTCTCAATATTTGTGTATGCATGTGAGACTTGGACCATTACTGCGGATATCCAGTGGAGAATACAGGCAATTAAAATGAGGTGCTTTAGAAGATTCTTAAATATTTCATATAAGGATCGTGTCACAAACGTAGAAATACGACGAAGAGTGGAAAACGCAATTGGACCTTTTTGATGATCTGTTCACAGCTATCAAAAGGCGAAAGATGGCTTGGTATGGGCACGTCACGAGGTCCAACGGAATTACAAATTCTATACTGGTTGGTTCCGTACTAAGAAAGAGAGAGCGGGAACGTCCAAAGAAGAGATGGGAAAACAACATCACTGAGCGATCAAACCTTCGTCCTGGTGCAACACGACTGGCGGCAGTAGACAGAGAGAATCGGCGTGGGATTGTGAGGGTGTCTTCAAGTGTGCTCCAACGATCTGATGCGTTACGGGATGAACTGAACTGAAACTTCCTCTGCCAGCTCACAAACCATACTCGAATGTTTACAATCCCAACGTACCATGTTGAAATCATGGCGTACTCATACAGGGCATGTCATAGGTTTTTTTTCACGGTATGACCGCTTCTCCCAGTCTACCCAGCTGTAAATGGGCACTTCACGATGTCAGAGGAAATTGCGGAGCCGGAGTTACGGAGTTCGTGCTCCGTCATCGGTACTTTTGTCAATAAAAGGGAGCAATGAAGTCAGTTATGTGAGACATTTTTCATGTTTCTAACGGACACTACACAGGCAACAACGAACAAGTCATTGAAGAAACGAAGAAATAGAAAATAAATACTTATCTTTGGATCGGTAGTGGCAGCATTAGTTGTTTTTCTGTGTATTATCAATTGTCCCTGGTGAAGACATTTTGTTCGTAACGTAGATTTCGTTCTAGTTTCACCCCAGTGTTTGCACCACGCTGATCTCAGTTCAGTTGAAGTGCCATCTCCGCATCGAAGGTCGGCTGCAATGTATCTCCAGTGTACTCTATCTCTTGTCGTAATGGTGCTATCTGAAAGGCTTTCTCCAGTCCATCTCCTGATGTTATCCACCCACTTAAAACGTTGTCTGCCTCTTAAAAGACTACATTCCTCCCCACCGTCCAGTATGATCTACAACAAGCAGGTATATCTTGTTATATGATCAAAATAACGTAACTAAGTCTGATTTCGGTCATTAATTACCTTTTCACCACCAAATTTTTCAATACCTCCAAATTTATTTTCTTAGTTTTCCAAGAAAGGCGACCAAATCTTCGATATACTCACATTTCAAAGGATTCAATACTCTTTTCCAACTTGGAACCCTTTTTTCTAACGCTTATTTAAGCTCTTATATTTTCATTACCGCTACAGTCTCACCTAATTGTGTGTCTTAGTCTTAGTCGATCTGTATTTCTGCAAGAGTGATTGCCATTGTGCATATCACGGTTGGGGGAGGGAGGAGGGAGAAGGGGGGAATCTTCTAGGGTCACTTTTTGCCAGCTGTACTACAGAGTGGTTGCTGTGCTCCAGCGTTCGTCTTTCCTTCTGACTACATAGCCAGCTCAGCTGGCCTTGGAGTTGTTGAAATGTTGTTTGACGTCTTTGATGGGTGAGAATGCCCGGATGTCACCGTTGCCTAGCGCTGTTGCCTAAGTGAAAGGCCTACGAGACAACGCAGGCCCACGAGACAACTCTCAAGCGAGGCATGAGTTGTTCTGGTTGCCTATGGCTTTTGCCAGAGACAAGGTTTCACCTCCATAGATAGAAATTTAGTTATGAGGAAAGATAGAAAACCGGCTAGTGTCTAGAAAAAAGAAGAATTTGAGGTGATTTAATACAGGTTTATAAGTGGCTTGGAGAACACTGTGACAACGGGAAAGATAGCAGAAAAGAGAGACAGAGGAAGGCCGAGAGAGAAGATGTTGGACAGCCTGAGAGAATGGCATAGGCGACAATCAACAACAGAGTTGGTAAACGACACACGAGATGGAAGTGAATGGAGATCCATGATCGTCAACGCCAACTGACAGGGCACCTGATGATGATTATGAGATAATCAAGGGAGAGAATAAATTAGACTAAAACACGTTTTTCAAAGTAGAACCGTAGAACAGCCTACTAGAACAAGAGGGCACAGCCACAAATTAATTAAAGAAAGGCCCAGATTCGATACTAGACACTATTTCTTTAGTCAGAGAGTGGTGAATGCTTGCAATGCATTGCCACATGAAATAGTGGAGGTAGGGTCAATTAATCTTTTCAAAAATAGGTTGGATGCGCAGTTATCTTTAGATCAAGGGAAGTAAATGGAACTGGTTGTATACAGCCTCTTCTAAACCAGTGCACAGAAGTTAAGTTAAGTTAAGTTAAGTTACTTAACGCACTGTAACTAGAAACTGGTTTGATGAGAACGATATAGAAATACAGGACCTTCTCGATGCAAAACATGAAGCGCACAGGGAATACCAGAGGGACACACCATCTCCGACAGCAAAAGCTGCCTTCAATACTGCTCGCAAAGCTGTCCAGACCAGGCTTAGAGAGATGCAAGACTCCTGGCTCAGCAAAAGAGCTGACGAAATTGAGATGTTCGCCGAGCGTCATGACACCAAACGGTTTTACGAGGCACTGAAAGCTCTCTACGGCCCGCAGCCCTCTAGTAATACTCCAGTTCGCAGTGCGGATGGGGTACTGCTGACAGATAAGGTTCAGATTCTAGACAGATCGGCAGACCACTTCTGTAAAATACTAAACCACCCATCGTCCATAAATGAAGAGGCCATCCGGCAAATGCCGCAGGTGGAACTGAACCTGGCGTTGGATGAAGTCATTACTGAGGAGGAAGTCGACAGGGCAATCAGTTCACTATCTATAGGAAAAGCTCCAGGAGCTGATGCAATACCAGCAGAGGCATGTAAGACAGCTGGCCCATCCCTCACCAGAAGGATCACTGAACTCTTCTGTCACATGTGGGCTGAAGGTAAAATTCCGCAGGAGCTAAAGGACGTCTCAATCGTTCACCTATACAAAAGAAAAGGCAATCGTCAGGAATGCGACAATCATCGTGGAATATCGCTACTCTCCGTAGCAGGCAAGATCCTAGCGCGCTTACTGCTAAACAGGCTCAACAAACACCTTGAACAAAGCCACCACCTCCCAGAAAGCCAATGTGGATTCAGAGCCGGAAGAGGAACAGTGGACATGATTTTTGCCGCTCGCCAAGTACAAGAGAAGTGTCGAGAGCAAAATCAGGCCTTGTACACCACATTTATTGATTTGACAAATGCATTTGATACAGTAAACAGAGGAGGGCTGTGGATGATAATGTCTAAGTTTGGCTGCCCCAACAAGTTCATAACAATGGTGAAACAGCTACACGAAGGCATGTGTGCTCGTGTACTGGACAGCGGTGCAATCTCTAAAACGTTTCTAGTATCAAACGGAGTAAAACAAGGATGTGTACTCGCCCCGACTTTGCTCAGCATGATGTTCGCGGCCACGATGACAGACGCCTTCAGATCATTGGAGCTTAGAATACCCATAAAGTACCGCACAGATGGCAAGTTACTCAATTCCAGAAGAATGAAGGCCAAAACCAAAGTGGCTGGCGACATAATCAGGGAACTTGTATTTGCTGACGACTGCGCTCTAATGAGCAACTCAGAACTGAACATGCAGGTTGGAATGGACCAGTTCTCTGCCGCATTTCGAAAATTTTGGCCTGACCATAAATGCCAAAAAAACAGAGGTCATGTACCAACCAGCACCAGGCCTGCCGTACACAAAACCAGAGACTACAGTCAGCGGGCAAACGTTGAATGCCGTAGACAAATTCACATATCTGGGCAGCACGCTGTCGAGATCTGTCAGCCTAGACGATGAGGTGGCAAGCAGAATAGCAAAGGCCAGCACAGCCTTTGGTAGAATGCGCTCGATGGTCTGGGCACGTCGTGGCATCAGCGTCAAGACCAAACTCAAAGTCTACCGTGCAACCATCATTCCAACCCTACTATACGCTTGCGAAAGCTGGACTGTATACTCTGGACATGCAAGGAGGTTAAACCACTTCCACACAGGTTGCCTGAGGCGAATATTCCACATCCGATGGCAAGATCGTGTCACTGACATCGAGGTTCTCTCGAGGGCTAACATGCTCAGCATCCATGCACTGCTAGAAAAAGCACGACTAGGATGGGCCGGACACCTCGTCCGTATGTCAGACGAGCGGCTCCCAAAGAAGCTTCTTTACGGCGAGCTGAGAGAGGGATGGCGCGAGAGAAGGCGCCCAAAGAAACGTTTTAAAGACGGTCTGAAGGACTCACTAAAAAGTTGCCAGATAGACATCGACAACTGGGAATATCTTGCGAAAAACAGATCTGACTGGAGAAGCGCAGTCAAATCGGGTGTAGCTGCTGGTGAAGATGACCGTGTTGTGAAAGCCCAGAACAGACGCGAGACGCGGAAATCCCGAGCAGCGGGAACACCATCCCCTTCTACAAACCTCGTGTGTCCGATATGTAGCAGATGTTTTCGTGCTCGCATTGGCCTGTTCAGCCACATGCGCACCCACACCCAACAGGGAAATCTGTGACAAGGATGATGTCGGCGGTCCTCATCGACAACGATGGACAGCTATTATAACTAGAAAAAAAGGAAATGTTACGGATATTCTAGCTCTTCGTGAGATGACGACTACTTCAGCAACGCGTCTGGCGCTGGACAGAAAACTACGGCTCCCCACGCCTTCTCACGGTACAAGTGGGTAAAACACCTGTATACGTACTTTCCGGACAAAAGATCTAATTTATATTTTGCCTGTTTGTTCATCAAACTATGTCAGGTTGTTTTGGTTTTGTTTTTGTGGAAATGATTGCTTCTGGTTATTTTTTAAAAATACTACAGACTTTTCATTTTATAATATTAAATTTATAAAAACTAATACACACATTACTATATAAATAATAGTTGTTTTTTTCTGTCTGAGTGGTCCGCGAAAAATGTGTCCTACTTTCACTGGCACGCGAACAATGTTTCCTATATTCAGCAGTCCGTGAACAATTTTTACTATTTTCAGCAGTATGTGAACAATTTTTACTATTTTCTGCAGTCCGTGTGAAAAGATTGAGAAGCACTGCTCTAGCTAAATGCCACAAATTTAAAAAAAAAAAAAAAAAGAAAAAAAAGGGAAACCTTTAAAACAACCAACTCCAGAGAGCATGGCAAAAGATGGGCAATAAAGCGTGAAACGAAAATCCTGGCCATTCCTTAATCCTATTTATTATTTGTGGGGACGATAAAACTCGTTACCTCAACCGTCAACAGAAGCTGCTAAGTCAACCGAGGCCGTCCCCGTGATAGATTCATACCTTAATTGTTGGTAATAAGCCGACTTAACCACCGAGACTTCAAAGAGATGCTTCATACCAGATTCTCATTGCAGTGGCCCACCTCGGACTATCTCTCACGTTACCTTAGCAGACGTAAACACCGTGTGATGGTCAGGTTTTATCTTCCTCATTATGTCTAAATCTTAACAGCCGTGGCGATCATGTCTGTTCACAACTTTCGGACCTGTGAGCATACAAGTTCTTTGATATTTGCAAATACTCCTGCCGTCTGTCGTTCCGTTCCTGACACTGCTCCCTCTAGGCAGATGCAGGTAAAGGTAAAGGTAGTTCAATAGGAGACACTGCCGTCTGGGGTGAAGTGTGAGATCAGTGCTCTTCAATCTTCGCGCTACCGCCCACAAGTGGGCGATTTTAGCTTTCAGGTGGGCAGTAGCAGAATAATGACAGGCTGTATTGTTGTTGTTACGAATGCCGGCAATGAATAGGTGTACTCTTGTGTGCGCCCTGAAAAGGACGTTAAGGGATGGGTTGCAGTAGCTTTCCTCATACCCCGAGCGTGCTGATAAAGATGGGTAGGGGTCTTCCAGGGGGTTGTGCTACGCTTGGCTTCGTCTGCGTGTCGCTCACTACTACGGGGATTACGTCAGGCTAAAATGAAAACAGCCAGCTACGAGGAAGCCAAGTGAGAGTCTTGACGAGTATATTTTTTCTGACCCTGACTAACATGTCTGATCAGTATACTTTGCCTGACCCTGACTAACATGTCTGATCAGTATACTTTGCCTGACCTTGACTAACATGTCTGATCAGTATACTTTGTCTGACCCTGACTAACATTTCTGATCAGTATACTTTGCCTGACCCTGACTAACATGTCTGATCAGTATACTCTGCCTGACCCTGACTAACATGTCTGATCAGTATACTTTGCCTGACTCTGACTAACCTGTCTGATCAGTATACTTTGCCTGAACCTTACTAACATGTCTGATCAGCATACTTTGCCTGACCTTGACTAACATGTCTGATCAGTATACTCTGCTTGACCCTGACTAACATGTCTGATCAGTATACTTTGCCTGACCCTGACTAACATGTCTGATCAGTATACTTTGCCTGACCCTGACTAACATGTCTGATCAGTATACTCTGCCTGACCCTGACTAACATGTCTGATCAGTATACTTTGCCTGAACCTGACTAACATGTCTGATCAGCATACTTTGCCTGACCCTGACTAACATGTCTGATCAGTATACTCTGCTTGACCCTGACTAACATGTCTGATCAGTATACTTTGCCTGACCAGACGTTTGTCTTCCTTCCTATCTTTACAATAAATTCAATTTTGGCACTACGGACCTTTGTACCTGTGTCCCAGCGTACATGGCATCGGCACATCTGATGCATCCTGCCTATCGCACGCTAGTGAATGGAGTAGCACGTGGCTTTAACCAGGGTGCTTCTATTAAAACTGTATGGAAGTGCACAGATTGTCGAGTTGACTGCTGCCTTTGTTAAAGTCTTTTTTCTGCTTGTTGTTCTCGTTCGCCATGCTTACGTCTACACGGGCAATTCCGTTCTCTGGATAAAGGTTGCTGTAGTGGAGAGTTCTTGAAGGTTTCCAAACAGATTTGTGTGGGAATTCGTGTTTCCATGCTCACTACGCAAATGGCTAAGCTTATAACAGTCTTGCAGGATATGTTCGGATATCTATGCTGCTTGTCCGCACTTACACATGGGCGATTGAGCCAATTTTAGCCGGTGATGTCCAGTTCTCGTGCGGTACAGGGTAACTTGTTCCTAAAGTTTATTCTCTGTCATGCCTTCCCCAATAACTAATCAAGTATCTATTTACACCGTGAAACGAACTATGGGTACTTGTCGGTTTATTCACCTGAATTAAATGTATCCCTAGCAGTACCCCTGCCGCACAGCAGTAAAATTGTTTCTTTGACCCGATTTGACACCCGGTTTTCAAAACTGTTGTGAAACTCGTATATGCAATGTTAAATAGTCGAAATGTTAATTTCTGTCTAAAACATTGAATAATTTTTGTCTCGACTTTCCTTTGATGGTTTTTGTTATGTTTCAAAGTTGCAATTCTTGCTAAATGATGGATAATGACCTATTTCTGTTTTTACCTCGAGTCGTAGGGGTACTGTTAGAGATACATTTTAATTCAGGTCGATAAACCGACGAACCCTGTACTTTCACATGGGAAGTATCTGCTCTAACAACGTTATATGTGCTCTTCATACATGTTCTGTGGTCATAAGACTACGGTGTAGTTTTGTTTCCTAGCACCTTGTTATGGATCTATGGGAACCGACTACATTTTTATTTGCTACTGATCTCATTGAACAAATATTCAATTATGGCATTTAGTTCAAAGATCTAATCCATATTTTTCTTGAAAGTTCATAATCTTTGTAGATAAAAAGCTCTAATGCAAGGTCTGCAGTAGATGTGATATGTCTGAAATATTCTTATAATCTAAATAAATTGTGTGACAGATGAAAATCGGAATATCGTTTTGAATATTTCAATTCGAATTATTATTTTACGCTGCAAATGTTAAAAACAAAGTATTCTAAGATATTAATCTGGAAACGTAGAAAGGGTTACAACCACACAAATTACAAAAAAGCAACAAGAAAAAAAAAAAGAGTTATCTTTACCTGAAAAATTGCAAAAAATTCCAGGAGAGACTCTACCTTTGGCGTCTCCCGCTTACCTAGGAGACATACCTAAGTCGAGTGAGTTATGGTCCTGCAGCAGATCCATGTGGATGTACACATTGCGAATACGTAGTACTGAAGGTATAGGGTTTTAATTGTCCACCTCAGTACATGACATATGGGGAGGAATCATCTCTCATCCCAAGCCCTTTCACTCAGCTATGTCTTAGACCTGAAAGTAGACGTCGAAATCATGGTCCGGATTATACGAGTGGCTTGCACAACTCGACGCAAGTCGGCTATGTATTTGCAAATTAAAAAAAAAAAATAATTTGTTAAAAGGTTTGCCTCGCTATATTCTACTGGTGGAAGCACGCTCCATTCCACTCAGTGGCGTAGTCTGATTGGATGCGTGTGTGCGTCTGAATGTACTTGTGCAATTTATTATAGCGACCTCAGTGGTCAGCCCCAAACAAAGTGCAATGGAAGGGCCTCACCCTGAGGGCGCGTGTTAGTGTTGTGTAAGAGTGTCGTGGTTGGACAGAGTGAAATGCAGTGGTAGGGAGTGGAAGAGGTGCGTTGAGCTGCTAATCTTAGAATTGATATGTATGCTGCAAACGGTGAAAGTGTGGTAACATCTATTTGTATATTGTTTTCAAAATTAATGTAATAATATACATAAAATGCAACTAAATGTCACATCTTACCCCAAAGCAGAGTTTCTCTCTTAAATTGAATATTGTTATATAAAATAATGAGTACACATTTGTTTTAATTAAATGCATTTTTTTGTGATAGCAGCATTAATTAATTTCATTTGTTGAAAGGGATGCATTGCTCTTGTGACCAGATAAACATTTGCCATGTGAACACAGTTCACGACTAGGCCGTATAATTGCTATCTGGTTTTTCGGATATCCATTGCTGAGTGATGTGTTGGGTTTAAACATACGATACATATACTTAAGACCTGTGAGTTACTTTGTGGAGTTTGCGTATTGGATAATAACAAAATATAAGCAAAGGAATGCTAAATTTCTTTAACAATTATTCACGAACAAATCATATATAAAACTGTGAATCTCACAGCTCATTTCTAAACATTACACTGACCTTTGTCAAGCACATACCGTCCATTGCCATCATTATAATTACACCAATCATATGGAATCTTGCAGGTTTGCTGATGGCTAGATAATCATATGGAATCTTGCAGGTTTGCTGATGGCTAGATAATCATATGGAATCTTGCAGGTTTGCTGATGGCTAGATAATCATATGGAATCTTGCAGGTTTGCTGATGGCTAGATAATCATATGGAATCGTGCAGGTTTGCTGATGGCTAGATAATCATATGGAATCTTGCAGGTTTGCTGATGGCTAGATAATCATATGGAATCTTGCAGGTTTGCTGATGGCTAGATAATCATATGGAATCTTGCAGGTTTGCTGATGGCTAGATAATCATATGGAATCTTGCAGGTTTGCTGATGGCTAGATAATCATATGGAATCTTGCAGGTTTGCTGATGGCTAGATAAATGTTCGCAGTATTCCATTTTAAACATAAAACTAGATCTTACCTCAGTATGTTTTTGTTTTTGTGTATTTCTATGTTTTACAAATATTGCGTTCAGTTGCTACTGGTTGTTACAGATGAAACTCTATATAAACGTCTGCAAATAGTATAGATACAAGAATGACAAGTGAAAATAAATAATTGTCTCTGCGAATAAAAGGACGAGGAAAGGGGGCGTTTTGAAGATAAAGTGAATGTGGTTGTGTGTGTGTGTGTGTTTAGATATGGCTGATCGCATGAAACACTATCCTGAACGAACCTGTGTTGTGACGTCACTACTCACTTTGCACGGATTGCTACGAATCACAACAGTAGTTCCCATTCTATTCCAGCTAACAGCATACAAGAATACAATGTTATTTAAACTACAAACCCTTTAATTGTTCCATGCGAAAACACCATTCTATTATTTACTTCATATAATAAAAAGACACAAGCAATGAGATATTACATTTTTATTAAATCATGGCTGTTTTAAGCAGTAAATGTTGATCAAATGGTGTTGTTGTATTGTGAGACTCAGTGTGTAATAGAGACAAGAATATCACGACTACCACACTGAGAGCCTGTCACAAGACACTTGTAGCAATGCGTCTAGCCCTTCAATTTAGTTGGTTCATCTCAGTCCAGTGAAACAAGTTACCTAGAAGAGATACATCTAACCTGAAAATTCGTCTACCTTGTATGTAGATTGAGGACAGTTAGAAGTTCTGAAAGCAAAGAAATGCACATTGAAGGCATATATATTTTACAACGCTATCGGCCTAACAAAGAAAAAAACATGGACATGACTTTATTGGAGCCATTCATGAGTGTCTAATGGTGAACGAAAGTTATTAAGTTAAAGTCTCTGTGTTGTAGAAATATTGATGTATCCCCTGCCACACTGGAATCATATCTTTTGAAGCGAGTAACTGATATGCCAAACGAATATTTGGTGCAAGACGACACATCTCATGTATTTAAACACCACACCATTCACACATACCAAAAGCCAGTTCAGTGTGAAGTAGTCTTTTGTGTTTGAAGGGAATCCTTATTAACATTACCATATATTTGATCTAGAAACACATTGATTGATTTTTTAAATTTTTTTTGTGTGGATCAGAAGAAGGAGAAGAATAATTCTATATAATGAGGCTGAACATGATATCAACACTCACCTATTCGTGGTGATATTTTTCAGCCTCAACTTTCAAGTATCAGGTTCAACGTTGGATAATATCAGTCGTGGAACTGACCTAAAACACTACATCTTATTCTACAATGTTATGAACAAGAACTGGTAACATCGTTTTACTATCTTTGCCGCTCCACTTCTACCATGGAGGGTATGAATTTTCTTTTCTCGTTCTTGTGGCTTTACAGTGTCTACAGGATGAGTAAGTCAGCCCCATAACCACATCTCCTTATTCGTCTCTTATGACATGCTTAGTAGGAAACAGTGTAGCTATTCTTTGCTTACTTTTCAGACTTTGAAAACACGAGCTAGGAGCATTATATTACCAAGGGAGCCGCTGTAGTCAAGAGGTTAAGACATTCGCCTCTCACAGCGATGAACGTAAACTGTAGGCGATCGAATCCCGCAAGTTTCAAACGACCCCTGGTCTCACTGGAATGCCTGCATCCCGAGTTACCTCCAGTCGTCTCGAGCAATAGTCTTGCCACTGATCCAAGGTAACTCGGGAGAAGAGTGAGATTGATGACTAGCGCATTATCTACCTCACTATAATCCAAATACAGCGCACATCACATTATTAAGACAAAACCGTCTGATGTTGTGGCCATCATCGCTTACGATGGGCGATAACTTTACTATTACACAGATAAGTGGTGCGAAATGGCATCAACTTTTGGAAATATCAGGGCAAGTATGAAACCAAAAGTCTAACAACGAATAGGGTATGCCATCTTCAATATTGAATGTAAAACAGTTCAATAAGTTAGTCTTCTTAAACAGAAGAAAGTTAATTTTCTATGTGCAGGAAATGAATTGTTCATTAATACCCACTACACTATTATTATATCAGGTATTGTCTCTCGTGTGTGCCAGAGATCCGAACATCTTTATTCAATTAAATAAAAATATTTTCAATTTAGAGAGATAGATGGGGGCCCAACAGAACACTTTACGTGACACTTTAAGGATCCCGACAAGACACTAATAGACCCCAACATGACACTTTGTGTATTCCCTACTAGACACTTCATGGACCCCCCCCCCCCCCCCCACCCCCCCCCCCCCCCCCCAATAAAACACTTTCTGGATCCAAACAGAAAATCCTACTGACCGCATAATTGAGAACTACTGTCGCACACGTTTACTGATTACTGCATGTAAGCGGCCCACAACAACGGATATTTACACGTTTCTCTTACACTCGTCAAACAGACATGGACAACTCAAACTTAAACACCTTAACCAGGCAGTCAGGTTTTACTGATCTGACCAAAACGTCAACATTTAAATTTACCTTGATCTAGCTCGTATTGTCCTTTTTGCAGCCTTTTGTTTGTGTTCTCTGTTATTTTGTTCTGAATATCTTTCTAGGCAGCTCGAATGGTTTGCGGCAGGACTCGTGGAAAGATAAGAGACACATTAGGACTACCGACACACAGACAACATGTCGTAAGAAGCGACTGACATTTCGGTTTAATACTTCACACATGTCTGCCTTTCTTGATCCACGCTCTATTACAAATCATGCAGCCTATGTGTTGGAGGTTGACAAACTGTGGGTGTCATCATCTAACAGGCAGACACATATTGATAAGAATATATCTCTCCTAGCATGTAACAGGCAGAGACTTATTCATTCCAGTATATCTCCTCTAATATAAAACAGGCAGACACTTATTGATTTAAATATAAATCCTCGGTCATTTAACAGGCAGACCTTTATTGATTTCAATCTTTCTTCCTCTATAAAACGTTCTGATAATGTTACTATCAATGCTTGCAATGGACAACTAACCAATCTTAATTTATCCAATAGCCAATTTAGCCAATATCCCATGTTCGGCTGTTTGTGAAGCCAGTTTGCCATTACCAAAAGTCCCCTAATAACAGGAACATCAGATTCATACAAGTTCTTTAAGGTTTGAGGACTCTTGTCCACCGTTCACTTATGTCACCGTCATCATATCTGGAACTTCCCAAAGCACAAACAAACTGAAGTAACTGACTCCATCTCAATTCTCGTGCACGAGATTATTGTAACGAATATATTTTTTCTGCTCGGCAACGACTTGCCTCTCATCATACAAAGGAAGAATAGCGTGATTGTTCATCTCGCGTCACAGATACAAAAAAACAGTAACAAATAGAATATTAATGGCATAATTCATCGTATGCTTTCATACGTCAACTTGAATGTATCTAAAAATAAATTTCTATACAACTTGTCCAGAAATGGTGTCTGTAATATATACTTTCTCCGTTTGTCTCATGTTGGACACCTTTGTTACATATGTTCTCCTTCATTTTTCTTTCTCAATCTCCGGATACCAAGCCTTGAAAAGGACTTATCAAGTACCAGAATGTAATCCAGAGAACGGAATGCGCTGTGTCGTAGTTTACAACTTGACTGTGATATTTGCACCTTTCGGCCCAACACATCCGACTTTAGCAGACATTTTTGAGTACCGGGTTGCCTTCCCTAATCGATCCTTTCTCCTAAGCCAGTCTGCTCTGTCGAAGTCTGTTATCCAGGATCACTGCGTGGAGGTGTAGAAGGGTCTTGACAGCTCTGGTTCGCTGGCTCTGACGCTAGCAGTCAGATATGGGTCGTTGACCGCTGCAGCTCAGCGTCTATACCGTAATACATGTTCAGCTGTCAACCATTTGTCGGTGCCGCAGTCATTAATATTTCCTATCCCTAATTTGTTGAACAGATGGTATTTCAATTTGTTGTGGCTAGTGAGTCTGACGATTTGTCTGTATTAGTACATGCCGCGGTGGTTGAGCGTGTAATATGCTTCTTCTTCTTTTTCGAAAAAAATACAGGTTGACGTCTGACAGCGTACGAAGAAGAAGAAGTACGCTGTCAAACGTCAACCTGTATTTTTTTAAATATCATCCTGAGCTTGTCTAGTGTTGCCACTGGTGATGGTCACATGTGCTTTCTCTGGTCCTCGTATGTCGGGCAGTTTTGCAGCATATGTTCATCGGTCATTTCCCCGGTGCCACAAGTGCATTCGTCAGTGCCAACTATCTTCAGTTTATTGAATAGATGGTACCTCAGTCTGTTGTGGCCTGTGCGGAGTCTGAAGACCACGACCTGCTCTCTTCTGTTCAATTGGTAATATGCATCATTTTTTGTGTAGTCAGTATGTTCTGTTTCCCATTTGGCCATGTATCTGGCCCTAATAAGCCTTTTGGACTCTTCGTAGGTTACACTAGAATCTGGTTGTGGTAGTCGTGCATTTTCTTTTGTCAGTCTGTCTGCCTCGTCGTTGCCTTGGATGTTACAGTGGGATGGAACCCGCTGTACCATTTCTCTTTTTGGTGCTCACTGCTGGCATAGTTGACAGAGTACTGCTCTTAAATCATTAAGTTCAGTATTTTTCTGGCTTTTTAGTGCAGTGTAATATGCGTCATATGGTTGTTGACTTGTGTGTTCTGATTCCCCCTTGTTACTGTATCTACTACAACTGGTAAAACTCATGACCTCTACATGAGTTATATCCGATTCTGCTGGTCATTGCCAGTCTGGCAGCCTCTTTATTATCAATAATGTTCCAATGAGATGGGATTGACTGTATCATTACTTTGTTGAACAACGGATTTAGTTTATAGAGTATTTTCTTAGTTTATTTACGTGTGTTTTTTTGGTTTTGTTGTGGAGAGGGGGTCCAAAATGCCGTAACCACTGACATTGTATCTTTACCGCTTGTACGAGACGTATTCAAAATAAACCGGACCTAACTGCAACAAGTAAACATACGTACGATACGCATGATGACGTCACTTCTGATGTAAACATCACATACCAACCGTCAAGTTTGCAAAAACCATTATCCTCCGATTCATAGTTTCCTCAGCAGACCTTTGAAAAAATGGCGGGTGTGATATGGAATCCGTCCAGAGTTGGTCAGCGAGCGGTGATTTGGTTTTTAACAGCTGAAGGTTGTCGACCAGTTGACATTCATTGCAGAATGCAGGCAGTGTATGGTGACAAAAGTATGTCGAAGACAACAGTGAAGAACTTGACAACAATGTTTAAAGAAGGACGTTAGTTAACGAAAAATCTTCCGAGACCAGGTCAGGCGCATATTGTTGCGTCAGATGATGCCATCACCAAAATTAATGCAGCAATTCGGTTTACCATACACTGCCTGCATTCTGCGATGAATGTTAACTGGTCGACATCCTTCAGTTGTTAGAAAGCGAATCACCTCCCGATGATCAACTCTGGACGGATTTCGAATCACACCCGCCATGTTATCAACGGTCTGCTGAGGAAACTATGAGTCGGAGGATAATGAAATTGTGAAAACTTGACGTTTTGTATGTGCTGGTTACACCAGAATTGACGACATCGTACGGATGTTTACTTGGTGCCGTTAGGTCCGGTTTCAATTGAACACGCCTCGTATGTCTATGTTTTCACCTGTCTTTTCATTCCGTTCCTGTTTTCAAGGACTCTTCTCTGAAAATACTTGAGAATGTTCATGTAGCTACTGATAGCAACATTCTTCGTGTACTTTACATTTTAGACTCGGAAAGATTTCTTCACCTGCGTTCTCATTTGAGGCTGATCCATTTGCATTTACCTGGGTACAGCCGCTGCTTGCGTAGTGTTTCACAGTTATTGTCCTTATTTTTGTTTCTGTCCGCCTGGTTTGTTTTCACCAAGCCGGCAATGTTTTCCATCAACACTGGGAAGCGCTGTTCTCTCCAGGAGGAAAGCACGTGTGTTGTATGGATGGGTTTTATCTGTGATGTGCCATTTATGGGATATGTTCTCCACTTCGTCTTTATAGGCTACAAAGTTGTTCCCTTGTACCTTTTAATACGCTGGTTCATTGGGTGGTCTATCAGTCTTCTGAATTGCTCACGTAGTTGTTAGACCCTGTTATCCCCTCCGTCATGCATTGGGGAAATATGTTCCAGTTCTCCAACAGGTGTAGTCCTTATGCCTCATGTTACGATTCTCATTGCATCCAACTAAGTTATTTTGTCAAAGTTTAATTTATGCTGCTATGCCATTTTCTAGAACTAGTCTCACATATCCAGTGTATAGCTTCTTTAATACACTTTCATTTGCTTTCCTGTGTCACGATGCAGCAGTGCATGAGCAGACAGCAGCCAGCGACTCGTAGCTGGCTGCTTGCATCAGGGTCAGCAAACCATAGCTGACGACCAATGCCCTATTCCGTGTTCACGTGGCGGCCTTGGAAGCAGACTGCACTAGACACTTGTGTTGTTATTTGTGAATGCCCACAATGAGGAGGTTACTCTTTTGTGCGTCATGAAAAGAACGTTAAGTGGCGGTTTGCAATTGCTTTCCTCACATCCCGAGCGTGCTGATGAAGGTGAACAGGGGTCCCCCAGGCGGCTGTGCTATGCTTGGCTTCATCTGCCGGTTTTTTTTAGCCTCTCCACATAACTGCAATCACACTATCAGCTTTGTCATTCTTTTTTGTATCCTTTCCAGCATGTTTATATCTCCTCTAAGATAAGGACTCCACACCTGTACACAGTACTCCAATCTAGGTCTAACTAATGCTTTACACAGTTTGGTTATCACGTCATTGCTCCTATGTTTAATATTTCTTTTTTTTATATCTAACATTGCATTTGTCTTTTTCACTGCTACTTGAACTTACTCACTCACTTTACCTGTATATCAATTATATGAGTAAGTAACTATGTTGGTAACAAGACTCATCCTTGGGGAACTCACTGCTTTAGTGTCCTGTTTCTGCCAGTCATTGCTTTAATTTAACTCTAGCATTCTATTTTCATAATAGTGACAAATCCATCTGTACACTTGCCCTGTAAACTTGACTTCTATTCAGGCAAAACAGACTAAAGTGTCATCTTTACAACAAAATATTCAGGTACAGAGCACAAGACTCAAATCCAGACGTAGTTTCCTAAAATCAACACAACCCGTACAGACAATCCCTCAAAGTCCCTGTATTGAGAAATGACATGAATTGATGAAGACTTCAGAGATGGAACTTCAAAAGAAACCTGCCCCTGGACATCATCTACCATTCACAAAATAGAAGTTGCTGAACAGACTCCAAATTGGTGTTTCACAGTGCAAGAGGAATATAAAACAATAGGGATACTTGGATAAGGCAAGGGACCTAGGGGTTATAATAGATCATACAGGTAGGGTGAGTGAGCAAGTCCAGGCAGCAGTGAAAAAGGCAAGGGACCTCAGGGTTATAATAGATCATACAGGTAGGGTGAGTGAGCAAGTCCAGGCAGCAGTGAAAAAGGCAAGGGACCTAGGGGTTATAATAGATCATACAGGTAGGGTGAGTGAGCAAGTCCAGGCAGCAGAGAAAAAGGCAAGGGACCTAGGGGTTATAATAGATCATACAGGTAGGGTGAGTGAGCAAGTCCAGGCAGCAGTGAAAAAGGCAAGGGACCTAGGGGTTATAATAGATCATACAGGTAGGGTGAGTGAGCAAGTCCAGGCAGCAGTGAAAAAGGCAAGGGACCTAGGGGTTATAATAGATCATACAGGTAGGGTGAGTGAGCAAGTCCAGGCAGCAGTGAAAAATGCAAGGGACCTAGGGGTTATAATAGATCATACAGGTAGGGTGAGTAAGCAAGTCCAGGCAGCAGTGAAAAAGGAAAGGGACCTAGGGGTTATAATAGATCATACAGGTAGGGTGAGTGAGCAAGTCCAGGCAGCAGTGAAAAAGGCAAGGGACCTAGGGGTTATAATAGATCATACAGGTAGGGTGAGTGAGCAAGTCCAGGCAGCAGTGAAAAAGGAAAGGGACCTAGGGGTTATAATAGATCATACAGGTAGGGTGAGTGAGCAAGTCCAGGCAGCAGTGAAAAAGGCAAATGCAATGTTAGGTATGATAAAAAGAAATATTAAACATAGGAGCAAGGAAGTGATAGTCAAACTGTATAAGGCATTAGTTAGACCTGGATTGGAGTACTGTGTAAAGGTGTGGAGTCCTTATCATAGAGAGGATATAAACATGCTGGAAAGAATGCAAAAAAGAGTGATAAAGATGATAGTGGGATTCCAGAATTGCAGTTATGAGGAAAAACTCAGAAAAACCGGCCTACAGTGTCTAGAAGAGAGAAGAATTCATAGTGACAATACAGGTTTATAAGATGATCAGAGGAATGGATAAATTAAACTATAACAGTTTTTTTTAAATACAGCCACCCACAATAACAAGAGGGCATAGCTACAAGTTGACTAAAGACAGGTCCAGATTAGATATTACAAAATATTTTTTTTAGTCAGAGAGTGGTGAATGCATTGCCAGAGAAGGTAGTGGAGGCAGGGACAGTTAATGCATTTAAGAATAATTTGGATGCGCATAGCTTTTAGAGCAAGGTGATGTAAATGAAACTGGTTGTATACAGACTCTGCAGGGTCTTCTAAACCAGTATAAAGACGTTAAGTTAAGTTATGATGACACATGTGATTGTGGAGAAAACAGGAACCCGACCACCTTATGACCTGCCCCAACCTACAGGAAGCATGCGATAGGTATGACACGCTGGAGGCAAATGACAAGTAATCCATCCAGCTGAATACTGGATGCATGCTGTATAACGTGGAGCTTGGACACGGAAAGTAAGTAAGTACAACAACATGAGGATTGGAATAGGTTGAGGAGCATATTAGGACTGTGGAACACATCCTAGTAAGTTGCATGCTGACGTGACAAGAGAGAGAACAATACTGGTCTCGCAAGACAGATATAAAATAAAAGCTGTATGGAGATAAAATAGCCTTACAAACACCCTTTGTAAGAGGACCCAGTACCTTGATCTGAGGATGAACAAAGAAGAAACAGGCTTCCTCTGCTTGATTTTCAGTTCCCATTCCCTACCTTTTCTACAGCTTTTTAAAATCCATCCATACCACTTGTGAATGTATTTTATCTTGAAAAGCATCTTCAATTTTCTGAGAAATGTGGGTCATCTGTTGTACTAATCCAGCCTGCTGCAGAATTACAAAATATTTTTCTCCTGATGCCATACGAGTTCAGTATTGATGAAGCCTGTAACCATTTGAATTTGTTCATTTCTTAACCTTGGTTTTTAATTGGTCTAAAGCAACAACAAAATTTTCAATGCAAAATTCTAAAATCCCCTTTGTTAAGACACAAACATGTTGTTGCTTTTAGTGATATAAAAATTCATCTTGAAAGCTTCACGTTGATAAAACCAGACAAAGTTGATCAAACATAGAAATACCACATAAAGGTTTAGTAAACACCATTAAAGTAGTAACACTATACAAAGTTAGTAAACTAAATTAAAACATTAACAACACAAAAAGTTTAGTAAACATCATTAAAATATTAACAACACACAAAGTTTAGTAAACATTAAAATAGTAACACCACACAAAGTTTAGTAAACTAAATTAAAATATTACCACCACACAAAGTTTGGTAAACATCATTAAAACATTAACACCACACAAAGTTTAGTAAACATCATTAAAACATTAACACCACACAAAGTTTAGTAAACATCATTTAAACAATGATAGTTTTGTCCATCACAAGTGATGAAGACCACTCTCTTTGTTCAGCCGTGTGGACAATCGTATATCTTGCTGTGTCGTCCGCTGAAATGGGTGACTTGCGCGGAGATTTCGATTAAAGTGAGGAAAAAACTGCACCTTTTGTCAACCTCACTCACAGAGCCTAAGCTACCTTTTGCCAGTGGCAAGACATTCATCAAGACGACTGGAAATAGCATGGGATGCAGATTTTGCCTCAGGGTTACCACCGAAGCCTTTCCGTAAACATGTAACCCGCAGGGTAGAAAGGTATCTAACGCAGTTTGTCGTGCCTTTTCAATAACCACAAGAGGTCGTATGGACAACACTCAGCGTGTGAGTGAGTCTGGCATCTCTCCCCAGCTGTATTCAGTTCATCATAGTAGCATCTAAAATTCCCACATGCCATATTCGTGAAGGTGAACCGGCAGAACTAACCCGTGAGCTACGACACAGGTATAACTAGTTTAAGCGTAGTGCCATTCAGCTGGCGTCCAGACCAGGATAAACGGATGGAAGAAATCACAAAAAAAAGAACGAAATAAGTCCAGACGGAAAACAACTCTACGTATCCGTGAACACAAGTGTAAGTCGTCGACTAGTGTGAATTCCAGGCAAATCCGTGGTCTGGCGGCATCCATAATGATCCAAAACAGTAGAGAAATGTAGACTCGCAGCCAGTTACGGCGCCATCTTTGCCAGATAATAACACCACACAAATATTAACAAACAACAGAGAATTATTCAACTTTATTGTGGCTTTTTCCTATTTAAAAAAAAATGAGAATGAAGACAAATTGCATAATGAAATAAAATGTACCTAGTGCATCCTGGGGAAGAAATAATATGCAGACCAACACATCATAGATTAAAACTACGCAGATCAGCAGAACACACAAGGACCACAAACATACGCACAGCATCAAACATATCAGACTTTGGAACTCATGTACACAAGAAGCATGTGTACAGCAGTTGTACAGATGATGGAAGGTTGGTTAGAGAACTGAATTTATGAATTGAAAGCACTGCTTCAACGCAGAAGAATATCAAGTTTATGAAATAAATACAACTGATATTCTAACTGATTTTCTTCGCTCGAGTGGTCTGCTGGGTTTTTTGTGTATGACAAGACCAAGAATAACATCACTGCCCCACAGAAAACATGCTGCAAGAGGTGACTAACTGTGTGAGATGGCTTAACACCGGCCATGGTGAGGTGGTTTGTTACGAGTAGAATAGATAGCCCCAAACAGATTGGGGGTCTACTTTGCTCTAGTGTTTGAGTCTGTTTAGGTGGATATTGGTTAACCCCCTTTCCGTGGCAGTAGTTCAAATGTAATAAGATGCTCAAGCCTAGCACACTAAACAGGAAAACCTCCTCCCAGCTACATCCAGCTCATACCATAGCTGGGACCTGCACAGGGGCATCCACCCCCCTAGAAGTACAGGTCGATTAAGAACTAAGACATAAAGGTAAGAAAAAAACATGGTGTAGGTATTCAAATACATCCAGAGAAAGCAAAGTTCATTGTATAAGGAGAACATATCAGCGATAGAATACTCCTACAGATGAAAGTGGACAACAACAAGAACAAAAAGTCTAGATCTACACACATTACAATGAGGAATACAGAACAGAATTCTTTAAGAATCTTTCAGACGTTATCAGTAAGTTCAATCAGAAGAATTCTTAATGCCCGATTTTAATGGTCATTCAGGTAAGAATAACAGATAAGACAACAATAACAGATAAGAAAACAAACAATATCAGATAAGACAACAATAACATAAGAATAATATCCCACGAATATTGTTTTGGAAGGTTCAGTGAATCTCATTAGAGCGGAATAGCAATAGAGAAGAGCTTATAAATTTGTGTTCTGAGCATGAAATACTTGGAATACTGGTATTCAAACAGGCATGTTAATGTCTGTTACCATGTAGCCGAAGGCTATATTCGGCTATACATAGTAGTTATTTTAAACTTCTTGCAACTTACTAGGCCTGGTGGAAGGTACAAATAATTTTGGTAGATTTTTAACTAAAATTTTGCCCTGGCAGCGGACGCTAAGCTGACTCTTTTTCAATTTTAACTGCCAAGGGATTTTTAACATGCTCGACACTGAACAGGGGAGTTTGAAAAATGTCCATTCTCAATTGTGATTTGAGCCCGAGACCTCCGGGACCCAAGGCAGACACCTTACCACAAGACCATTGAGTTACCCTGAGCATGGGCTAATAATAAAGAGGACTATGTTCCAACATATAATATCAGAAAAGAGATGGCCAAAGCCAACCCCAGAACCAACATTCCAGACCCCTACAGCACCAGCAATGCTACGCGGGGCGACTTCAGGTGACATGATCAATCCAATCAACCACTGATCACTTTATGACAAAACTACATCACTGGAATGAGACAGGGATGGGACCCGCACAATATTGATTACCTTGTCGAGGATCAGGTTGCTTATGTCTATTATGACTGTGATGACATACAGTATATGGTTGACTTTGCTGACTATGCTTGTAACAGCAAACCCCTCCATATGATATGTTCTGACAATGTCAAGATAATATTAATGAAGGTTTTAAAGATGAAATTGCTTGTTTCTTATAACAGAAGGACCAGGTTGATAAACTAATTAAATAAACTGTACTGTAATCCTGGTATTCATTCAGGCATGCTATGTGCCCTATGCTGGCCATCTCTCCATCTCATTGGCGGATGTCTGGGGTGGCAATTGAAGATGTAGGGTCACTATGATGTCACTTTATGTGTCAATCTATTGTCAGGCATGCGTACCACGTGGCCTGCCCACCTGTACTTCTAATCAATGCTGTATCTGTAATGTCATTGAAGCAGGTTTGACTCCTAATGGCGATGTTCCGGATGTGGTCTCGTAGTGGAAGTGACAGTGTTCTACACTCCATCGCCTGTTGAGTAGTTTAGAGTGGCGCCATGTCACTTTTTCGTAGGTTCCACACCTCACAGCCATATACCATGTCTGAAATAACCAGGCTATTGAATATGTCAGCTCTTGCTTTGTTTTTCATCTGTTGAAGTAAGGTCTTAATGTGGTTGAAGCTGAACCACCCCGCTGGTATCCTTCTTGAGATTTCCTTTTCCTGCTGAAGACGGAACCGAAAGGTGCAAATATCGCAGTAAAGCTGTAAACTACGACACAATGCATTCTGTTCTCCAGACTACATCTTGCTACTTGAAAAGCCCTTTTCAGGGCTTGGTAACGAGAGTTTGAGAACGAACAAAGAAGAAGAAGATCTCCTTATGCATGTCGTGGGATTTCAGCATGTTTCACATTATTGTAGAAACTAGCACCTGATTTTATTTTGAGTTAGGTTCGGCCATCATGTGTGAAATGAGACCAGCCAGTCTAGCTCATACAGCTGAAGACTAGCTTTGCATTTCTTTTTAAAGCATGTGGTTAAATATAAAATACTATGGAGGAAGTGAAACGCACATGTACACAGCTATATTAAATATGATCTTAAATATTGTGAGAAAAGTACATTTTCTGATGGGAATGTAGGCTCAATAAGCAAATTAAGCTGCAGACACATAATAGTTGTCCATCACAAGTGATAAAGACCACTCTTTTTGTTCAGCCGTGTGGACAGTCGTATCTCTTGCTGTGTCCGCTGAAATGGGTGACTTGCGCGGTGATTTGGATTAAAGTGAGGAAGAAACTGCGCCTTTTGTCAACCTCACTCACAGAGCCTAAGCTACCTTTTGCCAGTGGCAAGACATTCATCGAGACGACTGGAGATAGCATAGGATGCAGATTTTGCCTCAAGGTTACCACCGAAGCATTTCCGTAAACATGTAACCCGCAGGGTAGAAAGGTGGGATGGCATCTAACGCAATTTGTCGTGCCTTTTCGATAACCACAAGAGGTCGTATGGACAACACTCAGCGTGTGAGTAAGTCCGGCATCTCTCCCCAGCTGTATTCAGCTCATCATAGTAGCATCTAAAATTTCCACACGCCAAATTCGTGAAGGTGAACCGGCAGAACTAACCCGTGAAATACGACACAGGTATAAGCGTAGTTCCATTCAGCCGGCGTCCAGACCAGGATAAACGGATCAAAGAAATCACAAAAAAAGAACGAAATAACAAGTCCTGACGGAAAACAACACCACGTTTCAGTGAACACAAGTGTAAGTCGTCGACTAGTGTCAATTCCAGGCAAATCCGTGGTCTGGCGGCATCCATAATGATCCAAAACAGTAGAGAAATGTAGACTCGCAGCCAGTTATGGCGCCATCTTTGCAGACACATACACACATGTGAAACATATTATCAAATATTGAATACCCTTTCTAAATTTAATGTTGGTTTAGATATCATAAGTAAAAATGCTGTTTTGCGCATGTGTTGGCATTAAATTTAATATTATTAAATATTCTGAAATCAGAAATACAATTATGTAATAACTGTAAGCAAAAAATGTCACATTACACACACGTGAACAGCGTCATTATTAAACATAGGGTACTCTTAAGATATTGGTACCCAATCTTTTCCAGACCATGGACCCTCTGAAGTTAGAGATAACTGTCCCGTTATCCCTCATATGAGGTGAAATAAAAAAGTGTGCGTACAAACATCTGGTTGCAAATTTAGATTTTGGTTTGCAGACCCCTTTTGAAAATGAGTCCTTGTGATCCTCCCATTGGTCAGTGAACCCAAGGTTGATAATGCCTGCTATAAGAGAAGTTCATTTTACTAATGCAAATATAGGTTTAATGACAGAAATACATGGCTGTAAAATTCTAAGAACAAATGAAAACTGTCTGCCAAACCAACCAAAATCTGACAATGTAATAAAAAAACGTTTACTAAGAGTTTTTGTTATCCACATAATCAACAATTTCAAATTGTAGAAAAGTACATATTTACACATAAGCTAAAATGAACATGTAAACACCTTTGATTTGGAATTGTGGACGTTTTCGTTTTATAAATATGAGTATCGGTAGATGGTTTAAAGTTCAGGTAACACGTGTTCATGTTTATCGTGAATTGTTTTTATTACGCTTCCTTCTCAATGTCAATGTTATTTTCATGTGATTTCACCTTTAAGTGATCTTTAACAAAACATATCACTGAAGACTGTAAAGATTATTTGCAGAGAACAAAAAAAATTTTAAAAACCTTACAATCTGCTCACAGGTTCTTACAAACAAAGGAAATTAAAAAAAAAAAAGCTAACAAATTAGCATTCTTTTACAAAGTGGCAGGTAGAGAAATGGCTACTTGGTACAAGTATACGTACAACAGATTATTAAATTTCATCTACTGAAAGGGATCAAGATAATGAGCAGCGCATGAGCTGCAGCGGTCAGAGACCCATAGCTGACTGCTAGCATCAAGGCCAGCGAACCAGAGCTACCAAGACCCTTCTACACCATCACGCGGTGAACCTGGATAACAGGCTGCAAACAAAGCAGACTGGCTAAGGAGAAGGAATTAAAGAGGGAAGGCTAACCTGCTACTCAAAAAATGCCTGCTGAAGTTGGATGTGTTGGAACAAAAAGTGCAAATATCGCAGTCCAGCTGTAAACTACGACACAATACATTCCGTTTTCTGGACTGCATTCTTCTACTTAAGCACTTTTCTGGGTTTGGTAGCAAAAAGGTTGAGAACAAATGAAGCCAAGCCATCTACAGAAAGGAAGTGAGCATGTAATGGAAGTTCAATTAAAATATGCTGAAGTTACATACTTGTACGACTATGAATGAGACATGAAATATAATGTCCGTTTCACAATCCCAACGCACATGGTTTAAATCCCAGCATTTCCAGTTTGGCAGACACTGGATTTTTATCGGTATGATCAATTCTCCACGTACAGAAAGTAATGGCAACCTACCATACTGCACACCTGCCAAAAAAATTATAACAGCCAAAAAGGTTGACAGCTGTAAGAAGCAACGTTCTGCAAAGGACATGTTACTTACTTAACAGTAATACAACGATCAAATTGCATATTGTCATTGTTAAATTTAAGTTGCTAGTTTGAATTTTACAAATTCAACAATATCTGCACTTGGACTCAATTACATGACCAAATGGGAAACAGAACATACTGGCTACACAAAAAACGATGCCAATTACCAGTTGAACAGAAGAGAGCAGGTCGTGGTCTTCAGACTTCGCACTGGCCACAATAGACTGAGGTGCCACCTATTCAATAAATTGAAGATAGGTGGCACTGATGAATGCATGTGCAGTACTGGGAAAATGACCACTGAACATCTGCTGCAAAACTGCCCGACATACGAGAATCAGAGAAAGCAGATGTGGCCATCACCAGTGGCAACACTAGACAAGCTCTATGGCAGTGTCGACAGCCTCAGGATGATCGCCGATTTTTTCGAAAAAAATAAAGGTTGACGTCTGACAGCGTATGAAGAAGAAGAAGATGAAGGACTCAATTATTGTTCTGTACATCCACCCAAAGTTGTTGTTTGGCTTACTTCCATTTGACCTAGAATACTGTAACCCTGGTTAGTAAGCAGTTATTATAGTTAGGGGCAGGTCAGACCAGTCATGTTAAAATAATAATATTTTTTAAACTTAAGGGACGTAGAAGGTTCAAATGTTTTCCAAGGAAGCAAATAATTCATGTAATATTCTTAGAGGATTTTGAGTGGGAAGAAGTACCATTAAACAGATATTTAATCTGCGGATATTAAATAAGAAATACTTATAGTATCAACAACACATATATCATGTCTTCATCAATTTCAAAAATGTGTTCAACATTTGGCATGCAGCTGTATGGACAACAATGAAGCATTACAAGATCAATAGTAATATTGTGATGGTAATTGAGAACCTTTATGAGAACCTTCAAGTGCAGTTTCTGTAGATAGAATACTAGGCGAATGGTTTCGCACGTCTGTTGGTGTGAGACAGGGTTGTATACTCTCTCCAACAGTCTTTAATGTATGTTGGAGTGAGACATGATTGTATACTCTCTCCAACAGTCTTCAATGTATTATTCTTGGAAAGAATATTGGAGGTGCCACTGGAGGGACATGTTGGAACGGTCAGAAAAGGTGACAAGACGATTACAAAACTACGATTTGCAGATGTTATAGATGGTCTGGCAGGCACTGAAACAGAACTCCAGGAGCTGATTAGTAGATTGGACAAAGCGGCACAGAGCTATGGCATGGAGATAAATGCAGAGAAAACAAAGCTGATGACTAATAACACAGAAGGGTTTACATCTGTGATAAAAGCAAATGGTCAAGAGGTCGAAGTTGTACACCGTTTCAAGTATCTGGGATCAGTGATGAGTGACAAGGCTCGCAGCTTGAGATAAGTGCCAGAATAGCACAGACAACAGCGCTCTTATATTTTTGAAACCCATATGACAGGATAAGTGGCTCGCCCTCAGCATAAAAGCTAGACTAATCCGCTCATTGGTGCTCTCAATGTTTGTGTATGCCTGTGAGACTTGGACCATTACTGTGGATATCCAGTACAGAAAACATGCAATGGAAATGATGTGCTTTACAAGCCTCTTAAATGTTACATATAAGGATCGTGTCACAAACGTAGAAATACGGTCGGGCGGCTCGAGACGAGAGAGTGAGGATAAAAAGTAGCACAGTTAATCCTTACTAAAAATAAAGTAAAGTAAAGTAAATTATGCCATCATCATCTACAATGGACGGCGGCCTTTTGCCTTGAGCCCTCTCTGATGATTGTTCTGCAAAGAGTCTTTTTTGGTCATCCTCTCTTTCTGTTGCCAGCTTGAGCCCACATAATTACCTTCAATGGAAGTCTGTTGTTCTTCATTCTAAGCACATTGCTGATATGTGTATACCATTTTTTTTCTTATCATGGCTCAAACAAATGGTTGGTTGGTGATTTGTCTAATTAGCTCATCAATCTTGAATTCTTCCCAGCTAATGTTCAAACGTTTTCTAAAACAATTATTATCAAAAACATTCAGTTTATTTTCTAGTATCTTTGCTGTTTTGCAACTTTTGCATAAATATTTTAGCACTAATATAACATCAAAGTTAAACAGCCTGTACTTTGTGTGTTTACTCATTGATTTTGATTTCCAAATGTTTGTCAGCTGATTGAAGAGACATGAGGCCCAAAGCAATATGATGGAAATTTCACTTGTTGTATCTCCATTTAGTGTAATTTTACTGCTCGGTACGGTCAGAATAGGTTACAAGACGATTACAAACTTACGATTTGCATTTCGTGTAATTTTACTGCTATCATATGTAACTTTCAACCTTCTGTAATAGTTCTCCATTCAGCTTAATATCAGCAGCTTTTTTTTAAATCCAAATTCCTACCTAGAGATGACTGGACAAATGAGAACAGGACAAAGGAGAATAGGAAAAATAAAAACTGGACAAATGAAAACTAGACAAATGAGAACAGAACAAATGAAAACTGCACAAATGAGAACAGGACAAATGAAAACTGGACATATAAAAACTGGACAAATGAAAACCGGACAAATGAAAACTGGACATATAAAAATGGGACAAATGAAAAGAATGAACTATGTTAAATAATTACTGCTACAGTTATGAGATCTTGCTCATTTGCTGGAGTCCAGTGGCAGACATGTACAGGGTTGACAAATAAAGACCTCTTACTCTTGCAATCACTTATCAGTGTGCAGACTACTTTTATTTTGCTCTGGCAGAAAAGTTTTGCCTTACCAGGATTTGAACCAGTGTATCCAGATTTAAAAAATCAGTTGCTAACTGCTTGACCACCCATTTCTCCAAATTAATAGTACTTAGGCTAAAACAAAACCTAAGTTCAATACAAAAACTGAATTTTAAACTTATTTGTTTATCAGCTAAAATGCACCATTTCTATCAAATAGCAGTAGTAGCAATGAATTTGTTTCCAATAGAAATTTAATATTGTATTATTTTGATAAACGTATTTCAGTTGAACTTTCTCCTTTATAATCTTATGTATTTCCCATCATGCGACAACAGTGATCATGAAGTTTCACTAGCAATGCTTCTTATTTTTGTTCGTCTTCTAGAAGACTAGAGATGCCAAAGAGGCTCTAGGCACACAAATAATTTAGAACCAACATAATGAGCTGTTATAAAAGACATATCAGATAACAGAAATACTATTTTAGTTCAGTTGTGTCCAACATAGGATTCTTGTAGGTGGTTGTGGCCCCTTTATAAAATGGGTTGTCTTGCTGTGAAGAGAGGAGATGAAAAAAAGAAGATGACAATGAACTAACTTTTGTTGTCAAAAGATTTTAAAAAACATGTTTTCACAAAAAAAAATAAAAAAATGCTCAAAAACAAAAGAAGCAATTGTAATATTCTGTTAATTGAGCATTACACCGCCGTTTGTTTCGAATGCCCACAATGAGTAGGTTTACACGTCCTGAAAAAGAAGTTATGTGGCGGTTCGCATGAGCTTTCCTCAGATCTCAAGAGTACTGATGAAGGTGGATGTGGGTCCTCCAGGTTGTTGTGCTATGTTTGACTTCATCTGCAAGTCGCTCACTACTATGAGGATAACATTGATCCCTCACCTCGTTAGCCAGGCTGTCATGAAAACAGCCTATTTCCAGGAAGGGCTATGAGGAAGCCGAGGTGAGGATCTTGGCCAGTATATTTTGTCTGACCCTGACTAACATGTCTGATCAGCATGTTGTGCCTGACTAGACGTTAGTCTTCCTCCCCCAGCATTACAGTAGTTGTTTCCATTTATATATAATATTAAATAAACCTTTACATAGAAGACCTTGCATCTAGATTGAGCCTCCACTTCTAATGGACAAAAGCCAAGATAGAAAACTTAGCTGCAACTTTACAATGACAGAAAATATTATCATACGACACCCATGCGAGCTCCACTGAGGATTTAATTTACCAATGCAACAAACAAAACTCCAATGCAGGCAGTCACTCAGACAACATTTAAAGAGTCAGTCTGCCTGCCACCTCTACGAACACCCTGCATCAAGTCTGGAACTAGCAGAGGCTTCCATTTCAAACCAAGTTACAGATTTACATTCCCGGGGTCATCCCTATTCTGTTGTACTCTTCCGAAACCTGAACTATTCTGCAGAGTGATCAGAAGCACATTATAACCTTCCAGAGGCGCATTCTTGCAATCCACTGCTATGACCAGGTCACAAACAACAAAGTCACCTGAAGGACAGGCCTCAAAAGCATATTCATTGTGCTAAACCTTTGCCGATTGGTCCAATTTGGACATGTGGGTCGCCTTGATAAAGACGCCCCACCTACCAGCTATTGAAGGAGGTCATGGACATCAATGATGAGAAACAACCCTGTCCATCAAGGTTCTATGTAACACCTGGTTAGGTCAAATCAGAAAAACAATATTCTTATTGCATGCAGCCTGGGACTCGACCACATCGTGTTCGTGGATGCGATAGACCCTTAATGTCTAAGCGGTCTAACTGAACCTTAATATTTCACTTGGCTTGTTCATATATGTTGAAGTTTTTGTGCCATAAAGTTCTTACAGACAGAATAAATTAGCCAGTCCCATGCCCAACCTTTCTCATTCATCTTATTTGAAAATGATGACTATGATAGTGGAGGAACTCGTCTAACAAAATTTAAAAAAGAACTAGTCTTCAGACTCATAGTGGGTTCACCCTTGTCATAGTGACAGCCTTGAATGAACAATTTTATAATTATTCCCTTTCACATTACACAACAGATTTTCAAAATAAATAAATACAAACCCTCACTCAACAAAACGCAAATGTAATAAATCTCACCTGTGCCCATTTGCATTGTTTGAGATCCTCCTCAAATTTGGAGTACTCAATTCTGTCAAAGACTGAAGTGAGAATCTTCCACAACAACAACAGAAGCAGCCCAATAGCCACTACACCACCAACAACACCACCTACTATGGGTACCAGATTCAATGGCTCTGGACAAACTGATGAAATATACAACAAGCAATATTTATGAATATCCCAGAGCAGAATCTTATCATTATGTTATCCTTTCTCTCTTCACAAGGTTTCATTTAACCTGAAATGGCGGCTGTCTGTTTGCATGGACTTTTATTTATTCTATTTAAACCAACTTTCTCATGAACTCGGTTCAGTTAAGTTCATCTCGTGACCTCTTGAGATTGTTGAGGCACTCCTGCTGACACCTCCACAATCCTGTACCATCCCTCTCTGTCTGAGATTGCTTCTTTGCCTCTTTGGGTTGTACGTTAGTCCATTTATGAATGTTGTCTTTCCATTGTTTTTTCGGACATCACCGTCTTTTGCTTTGTACCGTGCCCTGTAGTTTCGTATTTGCAAGGCCCTTTGACCTCGTGACATGGCCGTACCAAGTTAGCTTTCACCTTTAAACCTCGAGAGCTTAGTAGGAAGACTAATGACTGGTCAGGCAAAATATACTGATCAGACATGTAGTCAGGTCAAGGCAAAACTTACTGGACAAGACCCTCACCTTGGCTTTCTCGTAGCTCTTCCCGGAATAGGGCTGTTTTTATGGCAGCCTGGCTAACAAGGTGAGGGATCGAGGTGATCCCCGTAGTAGTGAGCGACACACAGATGAAGCCAAGCATAGCACAACTGCCTGGAGGACCCTGGTCCACCTTCATCAGCATGCTTGGGATGTGAGGAAGCTACTGCAACTCACCACTTATCGTCCTTTTCAAGGCGCACAAATAGAGTAACCTACTCATTGTAGGCATTCGCAAACAACAACAACCTCGAGAGCTGAAATTTTGTACATAGCCTCTATTGATGCCCCCTGTTAATTTATTAAATGTTGACAGATCATGAATAGGTTCTTCAAAAACTCATATCCGTAAATGTACTTTTTGAAATATTTGCTTATTCTTCAATAGGGACATGTGGGTACCACTGCAGGTAGCATTAATGTTGCAGGTAGCATTAATGTTGCAGGAAGCCTGTGCAAAGACTTATGTGCAACTGTTGCGGTTATTTATGCACATCTGCAGTGATAATTTCTGTGGCATTTTGATTACATAAAGAGGCCACCAGTACTATATATAGCATTCCTTAGTTGCCTATAAAAGTGCTGCGCAGTCAAAGTCGGTAGTCAAAATTGAGTTTCTACTTCCGGTTCGAGCGCCATTATAGGCTGCTGAATTGTGTTGCTCCCAATGTCAGAGTGATTTATATTTGTTTACCAGGATTATCCTGCGATATTCTCATCATTCTTGGATATAATTGTGCATAATTTAGATGTGAAAATTAACTGGGCCTGTGTTTCCGACCTGTGTTTCTACTGTTTAGGATCGTGGAAAGTGCATTTCTGATTTCCCAATTCACTTAAGGATCACAGCTACCCACGCAAGGGTCATGTTTACGGTCAGAAAATCACAGGTGCATGACGCGATAACGACCCTGCCATGAACCGACCAGCGGGAGAAAACGGTTTAACAGCAGCCGTGAAATCCGTAAAATATTCAAGAACCCATCTCTTAGGGCTACGACTCACAATATCATCATGCACAAACAAAATACTCAAACATCTGCGGGAACACAACATCCTCCAAAAAAACAACTCGTCCGCACAAAATAGAAGGACAAGGAAGCCAAAAAACTAAAGGGGAAAAAGAGGTGGAAGAAGAAAATTTAGGAAAATCCACACGGTACTCGGCTCTACAAAGACAGCCACAAATATCACACCGACACATACGATAATGAGTACTCGTCAAACTCTCCCTCCTCGCGAGGCAGCGGAGTACAGGGTTCCCTCACTGGATCCCACATGGACCTTGGTCAACACACCCTCCGTCCAGGCAACACAGTTGCGCACAAAGTATGAGACTAAAGATAGGCCTAAAATAGGGTGCTATAGAGGATGTAGTCAAAGGGGAGAGTTTGGGTCAGAGAAGTGGGAATTAAGTAGTGGCAAACCAAACATTAAAATGATGCAGCAAAAACAAAAAAGTACAAAAACAACAAAATTGCAAACTAAAATGTTTTATGCAAATGTGAGAAGCATTGTAAATAAAAGAGAAGAATTGGAACTGTATGTAGAGGAAGAAAATCCAGATATAATAGGGTTAACAGAATCATGGGCATATGAGGACATTGCAGATGGTGAACTTGAAATAGAGGGATATACAATGTTAAGGAAAGATAGGGTAGTTGGAGACAAGGCTAAGGGGGGTGGTGTTTTATTATACTGTATAAATTCTGTTAATATAACTAGCAGAGAGGATTTATCATGTGGTAACAAAAATGAAAGTGTATGGGGTGAAATAGAAAGTGGGGGTGAAATAACAGTGATTAGAGTATGCTATAGATGTCCATCAAGTCAAAAGGAGGAAGATGAGGAGCTGATTAGTAGCATAGTAAATAGTGATAGGAAATTATTATTAATGGGGGATTTCAACTTTCCAGAAATAAAATGGGATATGGCAGAAGCACTTGTAGAGTCAAAACCTTTTGTTAAGTGCATAACTGAATATTTTTTAATTCAACATGTAGTAGCAGCCACCAGAGGCAAAAACATACTCGACCTAGTTTTTACTACAGAGGAAAATATGATTGAAAACGTTACCGTAGGGGAACTGTTTGGCTCAAGTGACCATCAAATCATCCGATGGGATCTTATTGCAGGGAAAGAAGTGAACATAAACACGCGAACATATGACTACTCTAAGACAGATGTTAAGAGGATGAAAGAGGCAGCGAACCACATAATCTGGGAAGATATTGTCAGAGGAACAGATGTTGAACAGGAGTGGGAGAGTTTTAAAGCAGTTCTCGAAACGCTAAAACAGGAATGTGTTTCATATAGGGAGGTAAACCCCAAGCGTAAAAAGTGGATCACTAAAATTGTAGTTAAATGTAGAAGAGCTAAAAATAAAGCATGGACAAAATATATAGAGGCAGGTAAATCAAAAGAAACATATTTAAAATATTTAGACAAGCAATTCATATCTCAGAAAGCAAATAAAACAGCAAAGATAGACTTCGAAAAGAAACTTGCTCAGAGGATCAAGACTGATAGTAATAGCTTCTTCTCTTATGTTAGAAATAAACAAAGATCAAAGGACAAAGTAGGCCCTCTCATAGACAGCACAGGAAAAAAAATAAGTGAAAATAGGGAGGCAGCAAATCTACTCAATCACTACTTTGGCACAGTGTACACAAAAGAGGACTGCTCCAAGATCCCATTGATATTTTTCAAAGAGACATGGATACAGCAGGATTAGGATCAATCTGTATTACATAGGAAATGGTTTTTAAAAAATTGGAGGGGATGAAAGTGGATAAATGTCCAGGTCAAGATGGTATTCATCCAAAACTGCTGTTTGAAATTAGAGACCAATTAGCAAAACCATTGGCTATATTATGTTCTCAATCACTTGCACAAGGGATTGTCCCACGGGATTGGAAAGATGCGGGAGTGATCCCCTTATTCAAAAAGGGCAAAAAGGCAGATCCAGCAAACTATAGACCTGTGAGCTTAACGAGCATAGTCTGTAAATTGTTAGAGTCAATAATCAAAGAAAACTTTGTAATGCTTTTAGATAAATTTAATCTAATTAGAAATAGTCAGCATGGGTTTACTAGAGGGAGATCATGCTTAACAAATCTATTAGAATTCATGGAGGAGGTTACTAAAATGTTAGATAAAGGGGAGCCAGTGGATGTTATTTATCTGGATTTTGCAAAGGCCTTTGATAGAGTACCTCATCAAAGATTATTTCGAAAATTAAAATCACATGGAATAGGTGGGGAAGTTGCCAAATGGATTGAAAATTGGTTAACGGGAAGAAGGCAAAGGGTGGGTATAAATAAGGAGTACTCTGAGTGGTGTGAAGTGAAAAGTGGAGTGCCACAGGGCTCGGTTTTGGGACCAATTTTATAAATGATTTGGACATAGGTATGGGATCCATTATTGCAAAATTTGCTGATGACACAAAACTATGCAGTAGTGTCTCATCTAAAGCAGAAGTGGATATATTGAGGTCAGATTTAGATACAATTCGAGAATGGTCTGTAATCTGGCGGAGTTTAATGTAGATAAATGTACAGTCATGCACATGGGTAGATCCAATATGGAACATAATTACAGAATGGGAGAGAACAATATTAGAAAGATAGATAAAGAAAGGGACTTAGGGTTATAATAGATCATACATGTAAGGTGAGGGAGCAAGTTCAGGTAGCAGTAAAAAAAGCAAATGCAATGTTAGGGATGATAAAAAGAAATATTAAACATAGGAGAAAGGAGGTGATAGTCAAACTGTATAAAGCATTAGTTAGACCTAGATTGGAGTACTGTGTACAGGTGTGGAGTCCTTATCAGAGAGGGGATATAGACATGCTGGAGAGAATACAAAAAAGAGTGACAAAGCTGATAGTGGGATTCCAGAATTACAGTTATGAAGAAAGATTAAAAAGAACTGGCCTACAGTGTCTAGAAGAGAGAAGAATTCGTGGCGACTTAATACAGGTGTATAAGATGATCAGAGGAATGGATAAAGTAGACTATAACAAGTTTTTTAAAGTACAACCACCAACAAGGACAAGGGGGCACAGCTACAAGTTGACTAAGGAGAGGTCCAGATTAGATATTAGGAAGTATTTCTTTAGCTAGAGAGTTGTGAATGCTTGGAATGCATTGCCAAGTGAGGTGGTGGAGGCTGGGACGGTCAATGCATTTAAGAACAGATTGGATGCGTACAGCTTCTAGAGGAAGGTGATGTAAATGGAACTGGTTGTATACAGACTCTGCAGAGTCTTCTAAACCAGTATAAAGACGTTAAGTTACAATGAATGCAGCAAGATATTATTATAGTCAACTCACAACTTTGCCTTTTACAGCATAACGATTAAGGAGCAGCGGTGTTACTCTTTCCTCAATTAGGGACCACACAGTAGAATGTAATAAATACAACAAATCTTGTTTAATCTACTCATGTTGTATCAATTAAACTATATTTAAAGAACAAAAACAAGATTTTGGGTTTAGTTTTCTCATATTCAAACAAAATTAATGGTAGAATATTAATAAACATGCCTTAATTGTATAAAGAAGTAGTCTAGTAAAATTATAGACCAACAATGGTTGAAAAACACAAAAGGTTTATATGCAATTGTACTAAAGAAGAGCAGTAATAGTCAAAGACTTATGTTAAGACCTTCATAAAGCAGCTGGATACAACAAAAATAAATAGCTAATGATCTAAATGAAAAACAGAAATAGAACAAAAAATCCTAAAGGTAAAGTAAAAATGGGTGTCTATAGTGGGCACTTCCATCAGTTAAAGAAAATAAAGTGTTATGCAAATAAAGTGTAATGAGAAAAATTGCTATAAAGTTGGAATAAAGTGCTATAGAAATATAGTGTTATGGAAAAAAAGTGCTGCAAGAATAAAGTGTTATGAGAAAAAAGTGTTATGGGAATCAAGTGTTATGGGAATAAAGTGCTATGGGAATAAAGTGCTATGGGAATAAAGTGCTATGGGAATAAAGTGCTATGGTAAAAAGGTGTTATGGGAATAAAATCTTATGGGAATAAAGTGATATGAAAAAAATGTGCTGTTGAAATAAAGTGTTTTGGGAATAAAGTGTTATGAGACTAAAGTGCTACAGGAATAAGGCACTATGGGAAAAAGGTGTCATGGGAATAAAATCTTATGGGAATAAAGAGGTATGGAAATAAAGTGTGACAGGTATAAAGTGTTATGGGAATAAAGTGTTATGGGAATAAAGTGTTATCGGAATAAAGTGCTATGGGAATAATGTGTTATGGGAATAACGTGTTACAGGAATAGTCTTTGGTAGAACAGAGCAATGTCTCTTGACTGGGAAGCATATCTGCACCATGCAGACACATTAAGTTAAACAGAAGCAATGCAAAATGTTAAACAAAGTCCTGACTATGGCAAAGAATCCTCTTTGTTTACAACACTATGACTTAAGCTCAAAGCAGAGAGAGTAGCATAATGTCTATTTTAGCAAACCTGAACAAAGAAAATAAGTAACTTGGTTAAAAAAAAAAAGTAAGCATCATCTCACTTGTAGTTTTCTGGACAATAATGGTAACGTTCGTATCTGCCATAGAGATGCGGAAGGACAAGAAACAACCGTCTGCTTGTTTAATGGAGCAAAATCCAGACCCATCAGCGTCTGTTTAAGATGACACAAATTGAATTCTGAAATGTTATCTTTAAAATGACAAATATTTGACAAGTAGAAAGATATGTCATCTCTATTATATGTCATCAGATATATGATCTTTCTTTTCACATACTTTTGGATGTCAATTAAACTCATTCACTCCAACATGCTAATATGTCAGTGGCTTCTAGAGTTTTTCAGAAAACCCAGGCACAGATGTATCAGCTTTTATTTTACTGCATTTGATTATATTTGGTGTTTTATTATACTGTATTTTATTATATTTGGTGTTTTATTATACTGTATTTTATTATATTTGGTGTTTTATTATACTGTATTTTATTATATTTGGTGTTTTATTATACTGCAATAATTCCGTTACCATCCTTACCAAATAACCATCAGAGATGACATATCTTCTGACATCAATATTGAAAGTGTATGGGGAGAAATCGCATGCAGGGGTGACAAAAAAGTTGGATGAAGTGTGATACTGGACTCCATCAAGTACTAAAGATGATGATAAATCATCTCTTTCAGGCTATAGAAATATATAGTGCAGAGAAATTATTATTAATGGGGGATTTCAACTTCCCAGAAATTAATTGGCGGAATATGGAAGCACGTGTGGAATCCCATCCATTTGTTCAATGCATATGGAAAAATTTGTATTTCAACATGTTGCTGACTGTACTAGAGGTAGAAATAAACTAGACTTAATATTTTCTACAGAGAAAAATATTATTGCAAATGTTACAGTTAGCTCAAGTGACAGTCAAATTGTCCATTGGGATCTTGTAGCTATGAAAGAGGATAGAATATGTTCACTAACTTACGATTACTCTAGAACAGATGTACAGAAGTTGATAGATGCAGCAAGCCACATAGTATGGATAAATATTTTCACTGGTGTAGATGTGCAGAAGGATTGGGATAGATTCGAGTTTATATTTGATGACCTGGAAAGGAATCTATCCCAAGTAGGAGATTGAACCCCAAAAGGAGAAATGGATAACTCAATCTGTGGTTAAGTGTAGAAAAGCTAAAAATAAAGCTTCAAAAAAATATGTAGATAATGAAAAGTCTAATGAAACAAATTTAAAATATTTGGAAATACCAAAAAAATCTTATAAAGTAAAAAGATCTGCAAAGATTGACTTTTAAAAAAACTTGCTGAAAATATCAAAACTGATAGCAAGAGTTTTTTTCCTATGTTAGACATAAGCAAAGAACAAAAGACACCATAGGCCCACTCCAAGATAGTACAGGAAATATAATAAGAGAAAATTTTGAAGCAGCAAATCTACGTAACTGTTACTTCAGCTTAGTCTTCACTGAAGAAGACTGCTCCAGGATCCCAGAGCCCATAGATATCTTCTAAAGGAACACAGAGGGATTACACTCATTCTACATTGCTGAGGAAATGGTTTGAATAAAATTTGATAGTTTTAAATTGGATAAAAGTCCTGGTTATGACGGTATTCATTCAAAATTGCTGCCAAAACCATTGTCCCTATTTTATTCTCAAACTTTTGAGAAGGGGATTATTCCAAGGGATTGGAAAGATGCAGGTGTGATCCCCTTGTTCAAAAATGGCAGGAATTCAGATCCAGACAATTACAGACCAGTGAGTTTGACAAGCATACTCTGCAAAATTGTAGAATCTTTTATCAAAGACAACATAACTAAGCATTTGGACAAGTTTAATCTCATCAAGAAGAGTCAGCATGGTTTTACTAAGGGGAGATCATGCTTAACAAATCTATTTGAATTCATGAAAGAGGTTACCAAAATGTTGGATGTTGGAAAGCCAGTAGATGTTATTTATCTGGATTTTGCAAAGGCCTTTGATAGAGTACCTTATCAAAGATTGTTTATAAAATTGAAATCACATGGTATACGTGGAGGAGTTGCCAATTGGATAGAAAATTTGTTAACAGGTAAGCATAAATAAGGAGTACTCTGACTAGTGTGATGTTATAAGTGGAGTGCAACAAGGATCGGTATTGGGACTAGTTTTGTTCTTGATATATATCAATGATTTCGATAATGTCCATGATTGCAAAATTTGCGGATGACACAAAATTATGCAGCAGGGTCTCTTCTCCAGTAAAGGTGGATCTATTGAGATCAGATTTAGCTACTATTCATAAATGGTCTGTGAGCTGGCAGATGGAGTTTAATGTAGACAAATGTACAGTCATTGCCATGGAAAGATCAAATATGAAATATAATTACATGATGGGAGTGAACAATATTAGACAGATAGAAAAGGAAAGGGACCTAGGTGTTATAATAGATCATACGTGTAAGGTGCGAGAGCAAGTCCAGGTGGGTGTGAAAAAAGACTAATGTAATGATGGGTATGATTAAAAGAAACATTACACATCGAAGCAAGGAAGTGATAGTCAAATTATATAAATCATTGGTGAGACCTAAATTGCAGTACTGTATTCAGATGTGGAGTCCTTATCACAGAGTGGATATAGACATGATAGAAAGGATACAAAAAAGAGCTACTAAAATGATCGTGGGATTCCAGAATTATAGTTATTAGGAAAGACTTAGAAAAACTGGTCTGCAGTGTCTAGACAAAAGAAGAATTCAAGGTGAGTTAATACATTTTTATAAATTAATCAATGGAAAGGATAAATTATGCATTCAAGAATAGATTGGATGATCCCAGTCATTTTTAAAGTGGAATAAACTGTAGAGTCTTCTAAACCAGTATAATGAAGTTAAGTTAAGTTATGCCTGTGTTCACAAAATCACATATTTTGTCATTCCTAGTTCTCCTAAATGCTTTTTGTTTGGTTCATGATGGAAGTCCAGTATTTGATCTGGAAGAGTTACTACACATTGTGTGGGTTTCACTGACCATGTGTTGTATTTTCGTACATTGATTCAAGAAATTTTGGTGTTGTGGTGGTCATGAATTTAGCCCATGTCCCTTCAGCCAGACCAAATAGAGTTTCTACAGTACAAACTCAGTAATAGTTAGATTATATTATTGCTAATGGTAGTGCTGATGAAGATATCAATCATTCTGATAGCAACAGTTCAATTTCTTTATCTAGTTTTAGGTCTAATTCAAACAATGAAAGTGAAACAAAATCTACTGACAAGGGAGAAGCGCCCTATTTTGTCTCAAGCAATGGTCGTAACAGTTCACAAATTCAGTAATGGTTCAAGATCCTGCACAGTCATGTTAGTGTGCATAATATAAAAGTGTGTATATTCTGAATGCAACAGGAACATTTTTTCTGGATGTGCATAAATTATAAACACACATATGGTTGTGGATTTTATTTTTTACCATCAATAGAAAGTGGTTACATTATTTGTGTATTGGTTTAGAGCTGAATAATGTGTTGATGAGGGGAACATTTAAAAAAAAACCATTATGCAATTATAATCTCTCACACATAAATGTTCATCTCCATTTGTACAATATAGGTATTCCATTGTATTCTGGACTCAATATAAACAGTTTGGTATATAATGTGTGCTATTTCAGTGAACCTTTATTGAAAATAAATAGATCACAACTAAGTGATGCTGTGATTGAGTTTTACATTATAAAAAAAAGTGGGTCCAGGGGTCCAAAATATTCTTGAGAGAATGTGTTGAATGTATCCACAAAAAAAGTAGTTGTCTTCTTCTTTGTCATGTTATTAAAATTTTTGTCTACACGTGAAGACAAGTCTGCTGGTTAAAGGTTGCTGTAATAGAGAGTTCTTCAAGGCTTCTAAACAGCTTTGCTTGGAGGTTCATCTCTGTGGGTTAGTGCTCAGTGTGCAATTGATGAAACATATAACAGACTTGCAGGATGTGTTCAGCTGTCTATGTTGCTTGTCTGCACATACACATTGGTGATGAAGCCAATTTCAGCTGTGTAAGTACTGGAGGACAGGGGTGACCAACCCCAACGTCCACAGGTGGCGGATAGTGGGGCGACCGACCCCAAACAGGCACGTCCACAGGTGGCGGATAGTGGAACGACCGACCCCAACCAGGCACATCCACAGGTGGCGGATAGTGGGGCGATCGACCCCAACCAGGCACGTCCACAGGTGGCGGATAATGGGGCGACCAACCCCAACCAGGCACGTCCACAGGTGGTGGATAGTGGGGCGACCGACCACAACCAGGCACGTCCACAGGTGGTGGATAGTGGAACGACCTCCAGATATGGAGCGTCAGCTGCGATATAAAAAAGTAAAGTATCCCATAGCATTACTGCCGTAGGGGTGTGAGGTGTAAGCGATCTCACATTTCAAAGGCTCGGCGGCTATATGAGGGCGGTAGCCATCTCCTCTCCCTCGCCGCTTTTACTTCCCGGTACCCATTTAAGGCTGGGTCGACCCGGAAGCCATTGCGGTCGGAAAAAAACATTACCGCCTCAACTGGGGAATGAACCCAGGACCACTCAGTTGCGAAGCCAGAGCGCTAACCACTGCGCTACGCGATATAAGCCAGGTATAATAACTGGACGAATAAGCAGTCGTGGACCAACCAGCGGTGTATTCCAGCAGGATGGGGTGGGACAACAGGTGGCACTGCTTTCCTCACTGAAATACCCCATGTGTCCTATGACGGGTACACCAAGCGGGTAAGAGCCGCTATATGCTCTAGCCACGGGAAGGAAACCACGGTTGACAAACCAACCGCCTTGCAGGTACCATCAGGAGATGGAAAGGCTATGGCAGACAACCCAAAACAGAAAACTCAACCCGACCTGCCGAAGACGGAGTGTCAGCTATGGCGCAGGAATCAGGAAAAATCAGGGCACACACGCATCAACAAGGATATGGTCATGTGACAGTCTACCCTATCGTCATGGTGTCGCTCCTACAAGTTACAACTGGGGAAGAGCAGTGCCGGGCCCCCAGCCTCGAAGGGACCCACCCAAGCAACTGGTGCCTCTGCTAACCTAGTAGTCAGGGGGAGGCAGAGTAGTGCGACTGATCAACAAACAAGAAACCTAAAAGTGGTATAATGGAATGCAGAAGGCGTGAGAAAGAAGAAACCCGAACTGCAAGAATTTATCAAGGAAAACGATTTAGACATCATTTGTATTTAGGAAAGACACCTAAAAGAAACTCAAAAATTTTCCATCAGAGGATATGAATGTTTCTGCCAAGATAGGGAAAAAAGATCCAAAGGAGGAATAATAACACTAGAAAAAAATTCTATACCAGCAGTAGAAACAAATAGATCTGGACCAGATGAATTAGAATACATCACAGTAAAGATCATCCTACCCAGTGGAGACTCAATGATAACAAACTGCTATAGTCCACCAGCCACAGCTCTGGCAATACACAAAGTCAAAATAGAAGAATCGAGACACCTCAAAGTGGGAGATTTTAACAGTCACTCCCCAAGTTGGGGCTACGAAACAATGGACCAGAGAGGCGAGGAGGTAGAAGATTGGATGATAGAAAACAAACTCATCCTAATAAATAGGCCAGATGATAGGCATACATATTACTCTAGAATATGGAAAAAAATGAGTACTCCAGACCTTGCGATGGCAACGGACGACCTTCACCGACTAATAGCAAGAACAGTCAACAGCCAACTGGGTGGGAGCGACCATGTCCCAATAACTTTAGAAATATGCAACATGGGACAAACAGAGAAATAAGATATGCATCCAAGTTGGAATTTTAAAAGAGCAAACTGGACCCTATTTAGAGAAAATGTAAATAAACTCTGTCAAGAAATATCCCATGCCAACAATTTTAATAAAAATGTTACCAGGCAGCAAAGAAATCAATTCCACATGGAAAACGAAAAAATTATAAACCCCATTGGAGCAATAAACTAGGGAACACAAGGAACTAAGTGAGGCAAGAGATACCATGGAAAAAAATCCTTCCCCAGAAAACATAGGAAAACACAGCAAAATTAAAAACACATCATAGAGCAAAAGAAGGAGGAGATCCAAAGAAGTTGGAATGAAAAGACTGAAAGCCTCAACATGGACAGAGTTACAAGTAAACTCTGGAACCTGACAAGAGCCTTAAATGAGGAAACCAGAGGGAGTCATGGGAAGATGGTCATTAAGGAAAATGAGAAACATCATACAGGGAAAATGGCAGCAAATATCCTAGCTGAATTTTTCAGAGATGAGAGTACCACAACATTGACACGAAAACACAAACTAGAAGTCAAAAAAGAGATAAAAGAGAACCTGAAGACACAAAATGCGGATCCCTGCATGAAGTCATCATTCAAAATGATAGAGTTAAACACTGCTATCCAGAAACTGAAAAACAAGAAAGCTCCAGGAGAAGATGGCATCACAAATGAAATGATTAAAAACATAGACCAAGGGTCAAAAAGAAAACTCCTGAAAATTTTCAATCAATCATGGAGCACGTGTAAGATCCCAAACCAGTGGCGGGAGGCTATCATTATCCCCATCAGAAAACCAAAAAAGGACAAGACAAGCAAGGAAAGCTATAGGCCAATAAGCCTGCTCAGCTGTGTTGGAAAAGTCATGGAAAAAATGGTAAACGCAAGACTAATAAAACATCTTGAAAAAAACCATCTCCTACTCATATCACAGTCAGCCTTTAGGAAAAACCGCAACACAGAAGACCAACTAGTGTACCTAACCCAAGAAATGGAAAATGCATTCCAAGGTAAGGAAAAAGTACTTGCGGGATTTGTGGATATGGCAAAAGCTTTTGACAAGGTATGGAGAGAAGGACTCCTCCTAAAACTATTAAACAACAAAATAGAAGGGAGAATGTACAGCTCGATACAAGACTTCCTCCGATACAGAACAGCAAGAGTCAAATTAGATGGATCACTGAGCCAGAGAATAACTCTCCAATAAGGCGTACCCCAGGGAGGAGTCATCTTGCCTACCCTCTTTATCCTGTTCATAAACGACATAGCGAGAAAACTCCCAAAGAAAGTATCCAGTGCCCTACACGCTGACAACTTTGCAATGTGGAGTGATGCAGAAAAACTACCAACAGCTGAAAATAGAGTGCAGACAGCACTGGACACTGTTGGAAAATGAGTTACAGATTGGGGATTGCAAATTAACATCTCAAAGACAGTTACAACATGCTTCTCACTGTCCAACACCAAGGAAGTAACAAAACTTATTCTAAATGGCAAAGAGCTTGTACAAGAAAATACCCCTGTGTATCTCGGAGTTAAAATGGACAAGAGACTCACATGGAGGGAACACATACAGGAGATAGAACAAAAAGCAACCAGAAAACTATCCCTCATGAAGAAGCTGGCCGGAACAAGCTGGGATGCAAATAGCAACATCCTCAAAAATGTGTACACTGGCACAGTCAGGCCAGTACTTGATTACGGCATGACAGCCTGGACCACAGCATAAAAAACAAACACGGAACGCCTAACCAAAATTAAAAATTCAGGCTTAACGATAATAACAGGAGGAACGAAGACTACACCAATCCAGAAAATGGAAACATACACAAATAAAAGACCCCTAAATACTAGACGAGAGGAAAGAGTGCTGACACATAGTGAAAAGATGCTACGCATGCCTGATCATCCCATTCATATCAAACTAATACACCCAGTTAAAAATAGGCTCAAGAGAACCAGCTTCATTCATATATCAAACCACCTACACCAAAAATATGGAGAACTAATTCCCAACCAACCTACATAAATAGAAATGCTTATTAACTATGAAGGGCCAAGCTGCAACATAACATCTAAATAAGTACAGAGATCCCAGGAAAAAAGAAGAAAAGACCAACACAGTGTCCACGAGCTGAAAATTTTAGCACAAACAATGATTGAGGAGAAATATAATACCAAGGAATGGACACAGGTGTACACAGATGGTTCAGCAGAGGGGGCAGGCCGAAACGGGGGAGGAGGCATATTCATAAGACACAAAAGAGGAAATATAACAGAAGAGGCCCTCCCAACAGGAAAGTTGTCCACAAACCTTAGAGCAGAATCGATGGCCCTCCTGCGAGCACTGAATATACTTCAAACAGAAAGGCAACCTCCAACAAAAATAGCTGTATTCATGGACTGCAGAGAACAAAAAACAAAACAACGAATCACTGTTATCAGAGATCAGAGCAGAACTGGGAAAACTCCAGAGATCCTCAACAATAGTGCTCCAGTGGCTACCTTCCCACTGCGGAATCACGGGAAATGAGAGAGCTGATGCTCTGGCAAAAGAGAGCAGTAAAAAGGCACAATTTAATCATCAAGTACCATACAGAGAAATCAAGAACATCATCAGAAATCAGTATTTACTCCAATGGAGAGAAGACAGAAACATAAACACTACGCCAGACCCAATTCACCAACTCAAAAGAAATCAACAAACTACTTTATTTCGCCTGAGAACTGGACACTGCAGACTACTAGAACATTTTTACCAACTGAAAATCTCACACACCGATGAGTGCCCATATAGAACAGGATGCCAGAACCCTGAGCATATTCTACAGGAATGCCCAATCTATGGGGAAATGAGATGCCAGACCTGGCCAGAGGGTGTGGAGCTGAGACAAAAAGCTGTGGGGCAGCCGCTCTGACCTGGTGAAGACTACAGACTTCATCATGGCGACTGGCCTGCAGATATAGCATGACAAGAAGATCCTGAACACAAAGAGCTGTGTAAGTGGTTATCTAATCTGTACAATTTTCTGTTCTCATGAAAAACTGGAATTTTGGTCCACTCAATCAATGCAGTGATAGTTGTCTCTCATTTGGTTGACTTTCCTTTTCACTTGGATAAAATTCTTCTTTTCTTATAAGGTGAGTGTTTGCTCTGTTTATTCTCGTGTTGCTTCCTCCTTTGATAACCTGTCTACTGTCTCCTGCCCTGGTATGTCACAGTGTGATGGTATCCACAGTAGCCCTACCCTTCTCTTGGTTAAACCTTCTTCAAACTCTGCCAGCTTATCATTCTGGACGGAAAGCAGTAGTAATCTTGAAATTGTTGTCATCTTCCTAAAACCTATCCATGAACAGCACGAGTGCTGGTAATTTGTGCTTACTAACTTTTACATCAAGAGGGGGGAAAGACACATTTGTTTAGGATCTAGAGGACTGGCATAGTGCTAGATATACGCAATGAGAGAAATTGTGGAAGTAAATAGGACACGGATACTGAAATGTTTTGTGCCAAAGTACAATTTTAGGACACAGATACTGGAATGTTTTGTGCCAAAGTACAATAATAGGACACGGATACTGAAATGTTTTGTGCCAAAGTACAATAATAGGACACTCATACTGAAATGTTTTATGCCATAGTACAATTATAGGGCACGGATACTGAAATGTTTTATGCCAAAGTACAATTTTAGGACACGGATACTGAAATGTTTTATGCCAAAGTACAATTATAGATGCCATAGCAAAACTTATAGGCGAAGGGTGACTGGGATTTGTCATGCCCTGTTCTACATATATGAGACATGTTGAAATGAAATCCACCTGCACTGCGTCACATGAACATACCCTCGATGAAGTCACATCTGACATAATGAGCACACACTAATGTACAAGTGTGCATGTGTTTGTAATACTGGCATTCATAGGTTTTGATATAGACCATTGAGAAAATGGCAGCTGTGATATGGAATACATCCAGGGTTGATTCAGTTCCTAACAGCTGTAGGATGTCGACCGGTAGAATGCAAGCAGTGTATGGTGACAAAAGTGTGTTGAAGGCAGTAGTGAAGGGCTAAGCTTGGATGTTTTGAGAATGATGTGAGTTAACGTTCGATTCAATGAACATAATAAACCACATATAGTATCTGTTTGAAATTAAACGTCAGGAGCAGGGAGGAGCACCTGAGAGGGAGGAGGAACATGTAAAACCAGTGACCTATACAAACCATCGTATCCAAACCCATAACCATTTGCTGTAAGAGACAGCATATATGGGGCTGCCCACAGTCCATCCTGTATAACATAACATAAGAAGGTTCTATTGATGTCAAATTTACTTTCTAAAGAAGTCACAAGCTGAATTTCTGGACAATCTTCGGGGCAGTTATCGCCTTTGCTATTTAATATGGCACATTCAGCACAGCGACGATAGCTCAGGATATCACATGCTGTATCTCCACACAACTGCAACAAACAATAACCACTAATAAAAAGTTGGTAAGAATAAAACTAAGGTGGCAATAACAACATTAAAAGCTAACATTGGTTATTACTTACGTTTATGCGACAAATTTACTCTTACTTATTTATGTAGTTACCGGTAACAGATGATTGGTTTTTGTGTACTGAACTGATATGTTTTAGTCTTAGTCGACCTGTACATCTACAAGGACATTATCCCTTGTGCAGGTCCCAACTCGCACAAGAGTTGGTAGTAGCCGAGCGCATTTCTCTGATTAGTGGACTGGACTTGAGCAGTGCTAGTTTTTAAATTTTGTGCTGGTCTCATCTCGGTTTCCAGTCGATTCTGTCTCGGGCACGGGTTGTCCAGTAGATGGCTAACGTGTTTGATTCGGGATCGCGAGTGTTGTGCAGCTCGAGCGAATCTTGCCATCTATTGGGGTGGAGCTCTGCCAGGTGGTCTTTTTTTGCAGCGCGGGTACCAGAGTGTGGTAGCTGTGCTCCAGCGTTCGTCTATCCTTCTGACTACATGGCCAGCCCAGCGGTACTTAAAGTTGTTGGCATGATGGATGACATCCTTGATGTATGACAATGCCCGGATGTCACTGTTGTGTAAGCCCATCTGGCATTGTTGTCTGATACGTCTTCATTATAAATCTCTGAATTTTTAATTTAAGATGGCTACAATTTATCACTGACATATTTGAAATAATATTAATAATGTTCACATAGGCATCAAAGGTCCGTCAAAGACGTCAATCGACCACTACCATGTCCAACTGCTGAGGCTGTCTTTGTGCACAGCGTGTTGACAAAAATCCCTACAGACTCCCCAGGTGGAGCAGTGTACTCCCCTGCCTTGGGGTTGAGAGCTGCAAGGAGTGTGTTAGACCAATGTTTGTATCAGGCTTCCATGTCTGTCCGTGTGAAACTCCATTTTTTTCCTTTACTTTTTACTTTATTTCTGTCCAATACAAAATCATTGTTTATAGCAGGGTTTCTCTGAAATGGTTTTGTAAAAAGTCTCCAAGGGTTCCGTGAGAGAAAAAATACTACTTTTTTTTCAGCAGTGCTACATGACCACTACTACACTGAATTACAAATGGTGTATGTGCTTTACAATAAAGCACACTAATGCAAATGAATAATTTAATGTATTCCAATATGTGATATACTTTTGACAAATGATGTATATATTGAATGACTGGCTAGACTGTAGAATGTAGATAATAATGTGTTAATTAATCAATTCTGTAAGTTTTTTTCTGGTGTTTGTTTGTCCAGTGTAGATATTCTTATCTCAACAGGTATGCAGAACTAGTTAATTAACAACATCACATGGGGAGAGGCAACTAATATCTGATCAGACAAAATATACTGATTGGACATGTAAGTCAGGGTCAGGTAAAATATACTGATTGGACAATGTTAGTGAGGATCAGGCAAAATGTATTGATTGCATGTGTTAGTCAGGGTCAGGTAAAATATACTGGCCAACACTCTCACCTCACTTCCTAAAACTCTTCCTAAAAATTGGCTGTTTTCATGGCAGCCTGGCTAATGAGGTGGAGGATCGATGTGATCTCCAAAGTAGTGAGTGACACGAAAATTAAGCCAAGCATAGCACAGCCGTCTAGAGGACCACCGCCCACTTTCATGAGCATGCTCAGGATATCAGCAAAGCTACTGCAATCCACCACTTATTGCCCTTTTCAGGGTGTACAGAAGAGTAATCTTACTCATTGTTAGCATTTAACAACAAGCAACAATATTGTGATATGACAACAATGTTCACCTCATAACTCCAACATTCCCATTTAGCCCACACTTTCTACTGTTGAAGTCTTGCAGGGTACAGTTGTTGTTTGTCCATTGTTTCTGAAGAGGACCACATTGTCATCTGTCAATCCTGAAGTGAGTTCATAGATGGCTGATCAAACCAATCCAAGACATATGCATCTGTCACACTGAAGGCAGAGAAGCACTGTTTGACCGTCAGGTGAAGGCAAGTCTTTTCTTGCCATTCGTTTCGCTCATTTCCATGCAGCTTCCATGATTTTACTATGCCTGGCAGAGTGATCAGCAGCAATGTTCTCCCAACCCTCAGTTTCAATGTCGCAGTTCTTCAGTGAGGCTTTCAGGGTGTCTTTGTAACCGCGAGCTGGCTTATCTGACACAAGCTCGCCATAGAATATTTTCTTTGGAAGCTGCGGACAACATGGTCAGTCCATCTAAGCTGCAATTTGCACAGAGTTGTGTGAATGTTTGTCATGCCAGCCCGAGAAAGAACTTCTTCATCTATAATCCTATCTTGCCATTTTATGTTCATCAGTTTCCTTAAGCAGATGAAAATGGTCAAGTTTCTTTGCATGTCGACTGTGACAGCCCAAGTTTCACAGGCATACAGAAGAGTTGGTAGGGTGACTGCCGCATAAAATAAAAACAATGGCCTATGTTCACAATTGGTCCATGACCCCCACATGGGATAGTAAATGATTGATACAGAAAATTGTAATAAAGAAAGCATAATACTTTTTTGAATTGCACAAGAAGAGATTCTACTCACAAAGCAGTTCTCACAATATTGTCCTACATAGCCCTTCATTGTACATTTGCATTCGCCACATTCACAAGTTCCAGCATTGTTGCACACTTTCTGAAAAGTTTAAACCAGAATAGCTTTTGAATGACAAGTAAGGAATAGTTTGAAACCTCATTATGATATGATGATAAAAAGGGAGGCAGTAGAGTCTACATTGAACACTCCAATTATGACATGGAAAATCACTCCATACCAGCTGGAGAGACTTGTACCAATTTCAGAGCTGAAGCAAGAGCTGTTCATGCAGATTCTTATCAGCCAAAACATAACTACAAGGAAAATGGTAATTCTAACAGACTCCAGTAGTGTACTCCAAGCCCCAAACAAGATACTCTCACATGAAATAAAATACAACACATGATTGTTGTCTCAAAAGACATATTTAGTCCTACAATGGATTCCGGCCCAATGTGGGATCCCTGGCAATGAGAAAGCAGATAAGCTTGCATGACTCCCCATCCACAGTGCTGTAAGGAAGCAAAGTCACTCATCACATGATCCATGAGGGCAGAATGGAGAAACCAGCACGAAGAATACAAGCCAGAAAATTATAGCATAGTAGACAAACTTGGCAGAGATGGACAGACAAAAGATCTTCAGAACAGGACATTGTAGACTCAAGGCCCACCTCCATAGAATGGGTCTCAGAGACACTGCCACATGCAATTGTGGAACACCCAAGCAAACACCAGAACATATTCTGCAGTATTGCCCTAACTAAGCAGACCAAAGAGAGGCAGTTTGGCCTGGGGGAGCGACTATGCTCGAAAAGTGGTGGGAGATCGGCCAAGACCTGAAACGCACAGTCGCCTTCGTGAACCACACCGGATTAGAAGCATAGCATCAGTTGACCGATAAAGAAAAAGAAGGACAAACAAAACCTGCATACTGCCCCACAACAAACGCAGCTGCATGCGTCATTGTTTATTCGAGATTTTTTAGCAAACCATGAGATACATGTTGTCCCATAGCTGTCCTATTCTCTAGATTTGGCACCGTAAAAATTTTTTTTAAAAGTCAAAATTCACCCAAATAAGTCACAAATTTCAGACCATTGAAGAGATCAAATAAAATTTGCTGTGAGACATGCGCAATATCCCAGAAAAGGAGCCCCATAAGCTCCAAGTCATCTCAAAAATCCAGATCATTAAATTGTTTTGTCAAATTTTATTTGTTATTGGTTGATGTTTTTTGTCTACATAATACAATCAAGAATAAATAGCAGTTAGACAAGGTTCTTTCACAATACCTTGAGCCCAAGTGTAAGAAACAAGAGGACAATATGCTACCAGCAGGGCATTATAAAAAAAATATTGTTTAATTTTATTTATTTCATTGTTTAATTATTCCTTTGAGTTTTCCACTTACGATACTCATTTTACTATAGCTAATTTTTCTGTTCTGTTTTCATTGCATCCAGTACTTGATGAAGGCTACAATTGGTTTAAACTTGCTGGTCTTTTGTAAAACTGCATTTGAACATTTTGTATATTTTAATTTTTGTACATTGGTCCTGTCAATATTCATTCCTCTATGCTTGTGAGAAATGGACAGTTACAGCTGACCTTCAGCGAAGGATACAGGCTTTGGAGATGAGATGTTTCTGAAGACTTTTAAAAATCACGTACAAAGATTGAGCTACAAATGAGGAAATACGAGATAAAATTACAACAGAAATAGGGCCTTTTGAGGACCTCTTGGCAACTGTCAAAAGAAGGAAACTCGCTTGGTACGGTCACATATCAAGATCAAATGGTATTGCAAATACGATCCTGCACGGAAAGGTGCAAGACAGATGACGAAGAGGCAGTCCCAAAAAGAGCTGGGAAGACAACATAAAAGAATGCACCAATCTTCGACCAGAAGAGACACAGGCAGCGGCTGATGACAGAGAAGGGTAGTGTAGGATTGTGAGAATGTCATTATGTGTGCCCCAACGACCTCACCGGTTACGCAATGACCTGACCTGATATTTTAATCCCCATTGGTCCCTAGTTTTACTGAAGTTCTTAGTTTGAATGATTGTAGCACATAAGAAAAATGAGTAAGTTACTACGCCATCAGAGGAATATAGTCAAGCTCAGGTCAGTTATCATTGTGGTAAGTTTATCTTAACAAAAAGATACGTGTATCCCAGCTTACACAGATTTGTGAATCAATAAACAAAATCACCAACCAGAATAAGATAAAATGAACAAACAGATAGTGAACAACATTAAGGAAGTTACTGCTATTTGTTAGCTCCTTCAACTCAACAATATTAACAAAGAACCAATCATGCTGGAGGGAGAGTCGTTGGAAGAAGTGGATATCTTTACTTATCTGGGCAGCCCTATAGACACATCAGGAGGTGAAGATGCAGATTTATCGACTAGAATTGGGAAGGTAAGAGTGGTATTCCTGATGTTAAACAACATATGGAGATTCAGAGAAATCAAGATTTACACCAAAGTTAGAATATTCAATGTGAGTGTCATGTCGGTGCTGCTGTATGGAGCAAAAACATGGAAAACGATGAAAGACATACAACAAAGTCTCTAGTCCTTTGAAGGATAATAGACATAAATTGGCAGAACATGGTGAGGAATGAAGACCTCTGGGACTAGGAACTAACAATAGCCATTGAAACAACAAATTAAGTGCAGAAAATGGGCTGGATAGGACATACACTATGGAAGGCACCATCCAACATAGTCATACAGACAGGTTCTTACTTGGAATCCTCATTGGAAGAGAAAGAAAGGTAGACCCAAAAATACACGGAGAAGAGAATGTGAGAAGTAACTAAGATTAAATGACTGAGAAGGAGAAAGAGCAGCCGAGGACTGTGCATGCTAGCAAGATGTTGTCAATGAAAGGAGCGATGTGCTTGATTGAGGAAGTGAAAGAATTTAGAAGCTATAAATTGTACAGAAATAAAACTAAAAAAAATACTTGTGAGAATACTTGTGTAACAAAAAAATGACATACAGTTTCAAGCTAGAGTTAAAAATTTAAAATAAAAATGAACAGAAGAAAGACCAAGAAGAAGAAAACAGTGAGATTTAGGATAAATGTCATAAAAGAAAAAAATGTAAAATGTAGTAACGAAGAAAAAAGGAAATGAATAAGTAGAAGAAAAGGAGAATTAAATAAGAGGGAGAATGGAATAAGGGCATTAAGTAAAATAGCCGCATGTGAGGTAAGTTTGAAATGGAAATAGAAAAAATTATAATTTTTAATAACCACTGATAACAAATGTATAAGAATTAAATGGAGAATAAAGAATGTTTAAAAAGAACACAAACCTCATCAAAAATGCAGGTCTCATTGGATATAGAGCATTCGCATGCATTACCTGTGTACTCAGGTTCGCAAGCACACTCACCACATACGCAGCGGCCACGGGCACCTACAAAAAATGAAAAAGTAACAATGTTTTACTTCAATGTTTTGATAGGCTCAGAAAAACGCAACAATGAAACAACAATATAAATGTTTGGTCAAACATAAAATGTACAATCAACAGATAGACTATACAAAAACAAACAACGAGGTCAATAGTCAATGAATGAAATAAACAAAATCAGAATTAGACAGCACAAATATTTTGGTCATAGAGAGAGACATACCACTTTGCTGAAAATCATGCTGAAGGAAAAATAAAAGATAAATGTGCAAGAGGAAAACAAAGCTGTAAATGGGAGGATAGCATCAAGATATAGACAGAAAAATATATGTCATCGCGGCAAAACACAGGATACACTTTGATTCATTGAGATGAAACTTTGATCTGGAGGTAGTAACTAATCCCATCTGATCTTAAATATGTATACATATGTATGGGGAAAGGAGACTAACGTCTGGTCAGGCATAACATATTGGCATGACATATTTTAGTCAGGATCAGGCAAAATATACTGGCCAAGACCCCCACCCCAAGTTCCTTGCAGTTCTCCTGGAAATGGGCTGTTTTCATAGCAGCCTGGCTAATGAGGTGGGGGATTGACATGATCCCCATAGTAGTGATATGCAGATGGAGCCAAGCATAGAAACTACCTGGAGGACCGCAGTTCACCTTTATCAGCATGCTCCGGATGTGAGGAATGCTACTGCAACTCACAAAAGAGTAGATTTACTCTTAAGAAGGAAACTGGCTTGGTACGGTCACATATTGAGATCAAATGCTCTTGTGGGTACGATCCTACACAGAAAGGTGCAAGGCAGATGATGAAGAGGTCGTCCCAAAAAGAGTTGGGAGGACAAGATAAAAGAATGGATCAATCACAGGGAGCGACCACTGATGACAGAGAGGGGCTGTCAGGATGTCTTCATGTGTGCCCCAATGACGCCCCCAAAATTAACAAAAATAAAACACATTATGCACACTTACATCTGATGTAACTTGGGTTTATCTTTTCGTGCTTTCAGACATTAAATGAAATATGTGACACTAGATATTCTGAAAGATCAGGGGAAGTGCAGAAGTGATAAAGTTGGTAAAAGAGGGAGCAAAATGTAGAAGGTGGATGGGGAGTTAAAAGGGAAAGAGATGAGTGGGGAGTGAGGGTTGTTTGGTGGAGGGGGAGTTAAAGAATGATTGGAAGAGATGAACGAGGTAATGGACAGATGTGTTGAGGGGGTGGGGGGAAATTGGAGAAAGAGTGGGGATGGGTTAGAGATGGATGATGTGATGAGTATGAAGATGAATGGGAAGACTTGAGTGGTCTGAGGAGGAAGAAATGAGAGGGTTGAGGAGGAAGAAATGAGAGGGTTCAGGAGGAAGAAATAAGTGGTCTGAGGAGGAAGAGATGAGAGGGTTGAGGAGGAAGAAATGAGTGGTCTGAGGGGGAAGAAATGAGAGGGTTCAGGAGGAAGAAATAAGTGGTCTGAGGAGGAAGAGATGAGAGGGTTGAGGAGGAAAGAATAGGGTGGATTGTTGGGGAAGAGACATCAATGGCTTTTTTGTTAACGTGGAGTTTCCACGGATAAAGGTTGATGATATATTAATCTTGAAACATGCTCAACTTCTAGATTATGATTATGAGTGTACATTATGATTATGAGTGTATTATGATAAAGAGTGTGCATTATGATTATGAATGTGTGGTGAATGACGCGGTGATGACGAAAGACTGGGTTGAGTTGATAAGGGCAGTTATCGGCACTCTACAGAATGATGAAGAGACAGAAGGTTGCAAAAATGCATATGTGCAGAAGATGATAGATTTAGGAGTGACTGGGGGAGAGGGGAGAAAGTGTGTCCTGTCTGGAAAGATCCAAAGAACATGAAATCAACACATAACTGGGACTCTAAGTATATATGGTTGGCTGGCTGCTTGAATGGAAAACAGCACTTATGGGAATGTCCCCTGTGTGACGATGTAGGTTCCTAGAATCAAGAACAATTCAAACTCAACTAAAATAACAGTTTGTTTTTTAATCTATTACAATTTTCTATTTGTTTGAAAATAATGCTGGTATTGAGTTATATCTGAAGTATTAAGCATAAAAATATGCTTACCGCCACAGACTTCTCGACCAAAACTTGCACAAGCTCGGTCATTGCACTCACAATAAGATCCACTGTATCCTTCATCACACTTACACACTCCACATTCACATTTGCCAGCACTGCTACATTGCACTGTTGAATTTATTCCAGGTCTGAAAGATTTATTGCAGTTGTATCATCATCATGATGACAACTGCATCTAATATCATAATAATTTTCATAAAATTACTAGCATCTCCATCAACCCCCTTAATTTTATATTTCATTGTGGCATCAGCAGCAATTTTGTAAAGACTGCTTGGAAAAATCAACAAGTCCAGCCAAATAGTTTGGTATGAAAAAAAAACACATTGCAGACAAAGACTACGGTAATAGACACACAACATAGGCAAGTGCATCAATGTTCACAATCATCAATGGAGAAATAATCAAATAAGTATGGAAGTTTACATATTTTGGGTAAACCATCACAGATGATGGAAATTAGGATAAGGATTGCATTGACAAAAAAATTATATAATAGAAAAACCAAAATTGCTAACTTCCAACAATATCTGGGCAGAGCTGAGGAAAAGCAAAACCCCTTCTCATATATGGCCAATTGCACTCTATGAAGTTGAAATTTGGACTAACAAATAAGGATGCAAAAAGTTTTAAAGAGTTTGAAATGTGGTGCTACCATAGAAGTGACAGAGTGAGTTTGACAGAAAAAAGATAGACAAATGTTGAAAATGATACAAAAATAAAGATTGAGTTGGTTGGGACACAGTGTGTGTCATGAAAGTCTTCTACTGAAAATTCTAGAGTGTAAGATTCAAGGAAAAAGAGCAAGTGGGTAACCAAGATTCACCTTCACATCTCAGGGATGCGGAAACATTAAAGTACAAACTTATGCTGAAATAGAGAGAGCTACAGAGGATAGTATCAAATGGTGTGACATGCTCACACAACCTTACAACCAGTCTTAGAACTGATCAACCAGAGGATAGAGCTAAATGGTGCGAAATGCTCACACAACCTTACAACCAGTTTTAGAACTGATCAACCAGAGGATAGAGCTAAATAGTGCGAAATGCTCACACAACCTTACAACCAGTCTTAGAACTGATCAACCAGAGGATAGAGCTAAATGGTGCGAAATGCTCACACAACCTTACAACCAGTCTTAGAACTGATCAACCAGAGGATAGAGCTAAATGGTGCGAAATGCTCACACAACCTTACAACCAGTCTTAGAACTGATCAACCAGAGGATAGAGCTAAATGGTGCGAAATGCTCACACAACCTTACAACCAGTCTTAGAACTGATCAACCAGAGGATAGAGCTAAATGGTGCGAAATGCTCACACAACCTTACAACCAGTCTTAGAACTGATCAACCAGAGGATAGAGCTAAATGGTGCGAAATGCTCACACAACCTTACAACCAGTCTTAGAACTGATCAACCAGAGGATAGAGCTAAATGGTGCGAAATGCTCACACAACCTTACAACCAGTCTTAGAACTGATCAACCAGAGGATAGAGCTAAATGGTGCGAAATGCTCACACAACCTTACAACCAGTCTTAGAACTGATCAACCAGAGGATAGAGCTAAATGGTGCGAAATGCTCACACAACCTTACAACCAGTCTTAGAACTGATCAACCAGAGGATAGAGCTAAATGGTGCGAAATGCTCACACAGCCTTACAACCAGTCTTAGAACTGATCAACCAGAGGATAGAGCTAAATGGTGCGAAATGCTCACACAACCTTACAACCAGTCTTAGAACTGATCAACCAGAGGATAGAGCTAAATGGTGCGAAATGCTCACACAACCTTACAACCAGTCTTAGAACTGATCAACCAGAGGATAGAGCTAAATGGTGCGAAATGCTCACACAACCTTACAACCAGTCTTAGAACTGATCAACCAGATGATGACAACTAGAAAGTAAGCCCAACAGTAGATTCTGCAATAGTGGAGAAAGTTTTACAGACTATTTTATAGTAATTCTTCAGCTTTTCTGAAGTATAATGAATAGTTGATTCTTTTACTACCTTGTCTTGAGTAACTTTATAAATAGGGAACAAATATTATTTCCGATTGCTAAATATATATTATTGTCTTTGAAATCATTCTTGCTACCATGTTCATTTCTCCAGGCAATTATGCAGCAATGATTGAGCTGACATCAGCCAGTGACCCATAGCTAGTTGCTCACATCAGGGTCAGTGAACAACTGTTGACCAAGATTCTATTCCCCCTCCATTCAGCGGACCTGAAAGCAGGCTGGGCTAGTGTAGTCTGTCTAAGAGAATAGTGATCGCATTGGTTAGTTAATCTCGGTACTCAAAATATCTGGCTGAAATCAGATGTGTCAGGCTGAATGGTGCAGTTATTGCAGCCTCGGTGAAACTATTGCACAACGTCCTTTTCAAGACAAACATAGATGATGGAAAAGAAAAAGACAAAGAACACAAAGAAAATGAAGAAGAAGGGGGAGGAGAAAGAGTAGGAAGTGGAGGAGCCCTACCATATTCACCCATGTATTTTCCAAATACAGAAGCACCTGTTTCACCAGAATAAGTCATTACAGATATTTTCAATCACAAATCACAATACAAGTCTGATGTTGCTGCCATCTTTGTTTGCAATGGGCAACTATTTTTATGATTATTATTATTACTGGATGACCCGTTCTTAAGTGGTGGTTACACCGTTGCAGGTCCCAAATTCTCTTCCAATGGTCTTTGTCGAGCCGCAATAGACCAGTGAATAATTAGTCCCCAATCTGTGGCATCGTGAAAGTTGTTGCTGGATGCAAGGGAGTCAAACCAACGTGTTAGTGGTCGTTTCTTGTCTCTGGGGTGCCAAATTGCTGTCGCTGTGCTCCATCGATCAATCGTTCTTTGCAGTGAGCGGTCCCCTCAGCGATGTTTCATCTTATCTGGTTATATAACTTCATCTTCCACCAGGGACAATTTACATATGTCCGAGTTATGAAGACCTTTTGTGCGCTGGCTATGAAGATGGTCGACCATGCACATCTCGAAAGAGGCTTGGGTCACTCTGAGTTTGGACTCCATCTCCTTCGTGAGTGTCCATGTTTAAGTATATTATTATGCATATGTATATTATTATTATCTTGACCTAAGCTCATTTTTGCTGTGAGAGACACATTATAATGACAATATTACAGATATTAAAAGACAATAAGCAAAGAAGGTCAATTAAATTCAGATGTTTTACTTGTCTTCATGTTATCCAAAGACGCTTGGTTAACTTCCCTTAAGCAGAGTTCATCATCAAAGAAGTTTTACTTGTAAGTCCTTGCATATTATTTATCTCATTGAAACATTATACCAAGACAGTTTCTTAAAATCGACAGAGACCATCCAGACAAGTCCGGAAGGTTGACGCATCAAGATGTGGTGCGAAACAATGCAGGATCCAAGGATCAAGGATGAGGCTGTGCCTGGACACCACCTGCCCTATGCTGTATGGAAGGCAATGAACAGACTTCGAACTGGTGTGTCAAGATGCAGAGTAAACTTGAAGAAATGGGGATACTCAGATGTCGACACATGTGAATGCGGCGCAGTTCAGAACCAAGATCATCTGATGTCCTGCCCCAAGTTCCCTGAAACCTGTGACATGAATGACATGATATAGGCGAATGACAAGGCAGTTCAAATTGCTGAATACTGGACGGATGCTGTGTGACATGGTGTTTGGACACGGAAAGTAAGTATTATACCAAGATCAACAAGCTGCTGTCCAAGTATCTGGGCAAACATCAGATTGGTTTGCAGTACAAAAGGGAGTAAGACAGGAATGTATCCTCTCACCTTATCTGTACAACATATATGCGAAATGTATAATGAGAAATGTTTGAGAAGACGAGAACATTGAAAGTTTTGACCCATTTACGATTGGTAGGTACGAGATTCCAGAGTTACGATACGCAGATGACACAGTGATACTATCAAGAAGTTCAGAAGGACTAGAGCAGCTAATTTTAGCCGTAAATGGACATAGTAAAGATCAAAACCTGTTCATAAACATAAACAAAACAAAGATAATGACCACCGACAAAACACAATGTCAGCATAAATTTACAGCGGGTGGTGAGGAAATAGATCAGGTTACACATTTTGAATATCTGAGCTCCAGAATTGACAAAAATGGCGACTGCTCGAAAGAAATCAGAAGAAGACTAGCCATGGCAATGCAGAGACTGAATAGCCTGAAGAAATTATGGCAGAGCACCAACAAAATGATAAAAGTAGAAGTCTTGAGAGCCTGTGTTTTTCCTGTGGCAGCTTATGGCTGCGAATCATTGACGATTACCAAAACTTTCAGACAGAATCGAATCCTACGATTCAAAATGTTACAGAAAGATCTTCATTAGAATACCCTGGACAGAGAAAAATAAAAATGTAGACATTCAGCAAGAGTTGAGCATAGAGGAGAACTGGTTTATCAATTCCATTTTGGCTAGAAAATGCAAATACTTTGGTCACATCAAGAGACACAACAGTCTCGAGAGAACATTGATGGAAGGCATGGTGCCAGGAAAAAGAGGAACGGGTAGACCAAGAAGACGATGGTACCAAGATATCCAGGAATGCCTGATTATGACTGTGACGGAGGCTGCAGTTTTGGCAAGGGAACGAGTTTCTTTCAGACAGACTGTGATGGGAGCAACGTTCTACAAAGGACATGCTACATGACGATGAGTATTCTTCCTCCTTTCATCTTGTAATTTACTAACTAAATTAAGTTGATAGTCTTGTATCATCATTCCCTTATTTGCTTTCATGTTATGAACAATTTATTGCACTCAAAAAGAGAAGAAAAAAAACAATCGTCCAAAATGTAACAATGACTCAACAATAAACCAGTGTCATCAAACTAGAACCAAAATAACCATTATCATTACTAACATATTTCTGACCTATATTAAAATCTGTAATTTCAGTGACTACAATCAAGAATCAATACAAAAAATTATGATAATTTTTACATTTCACACAAGGTCTGTGCCTACCGTATACACCCAGAATTAGATGAGTCAAGATCAGTGGCATCACATTCACAAAATTGTCCAAATCTGTCACTGTTACATTCACAAAGCCCACACTTCAAAGTCCCATTTCCTGCAGTGCAAATGCTGCTATTGACCTCCTGTTTTGAGACAAAAGTGGAACAATAATGTCCGTAACACAGAAAGTTAATTGTTGCTCACTTTTGTCATGGAAAATGTATGCACCTTGAATGACAGTCATTTTGGTTAAATCAGAGCATGTTCACTACTTTGTGACATATCAAACTTGGTTTTTAGCTTAAGTTGTGTTTGCTTAAACACAAAGAAATCTGAAGTGATAGTAGTAACAAAGAAATCGGACCCTCTAAAATGCTGCATGAAAGCAAAGGGGACCAAATTGAAACAAGCTAATACACAAGCAATTTCAGAGCGGAGGCAGAGGCACTGAGGGCGGCAGTGGAAGAAATGGTGACGCATAAAGAAAATGAAAGCCATATAGTCCTGCTTACAGATGCTCTCGCCGTAGTCACAGCGCTAAAAAGCCAGAAAAACACTGAGCTTAATGACTTAAGAGCAGCACTCTGCAAACTGTGCCAGCAGTCCGCACCAAAAAGGGTAGTGGTACAGTGGGTCCCATCACACTGCAACATCCAAGGCAACGAGGAGGCAGACAGACTGGCAAAAGAAGGTGCAAGACTACCACAAACAGATACTAGTATGACGTACGAAGAGTCAAAACGGCTTATCAAAGCCAGATACATGACCAAATGGGAAACCGAACATTCTGGTTACACCAAAAACGATGCCTATTACCAGTTGAACAGAAGAGAGTAGGTCGTTGTCTTCAGACTTCGCACTGGCCACAATAGACTGAGATACCACCTATTCAACAAATTGAAGATAGGTGGTACCGACGAATGCCCGTGCGGTTCCGGTAAAATGACCGCTGAACATCTGCTGCAGAACTGCCTGATATACGAGGATCAGAGAGAGCAGATGTGGCCATCACCAGTGGAACTGCAAGACAAGCTCTATGGCAGTGTCGACAGCCTCAGGATGACCGCCGCTTTTTTCGAAAAAATAATGGTTTCTGTCTGACTGCGTACGAAGAAGAAGAAGAAGAAGAAGAAACAAGCTAATACATTTAAATGCCTGGGCACATACATATCAGATGGAAGATGCAATTACGAAATAAAATGCAGAATAGCCCAAGCAAAATCCGTCTTCTAGACCATGAAAGGAATATTGTGCAACAAAACCTTGTCGCTGGAACTGAGAAAGAGAGTCCTTGGATGCTGCATGGAACCAGTATGGGATTAAGATGCTTACCAGCGCATGAGCTGCAGTGGTCAGCAATCCATAGCTGACTGCTGGCGTCAGGGCCAGCGAACCAGATCTGCCAAGAACCTTCTACATCTCCACACGATGATCCTGGAGCAGGGCAGACTGGCTAAGGAGAAGGGATTGAAGAGGGAATGCTAACCCGATGCTCAAAAAATGCTTGATGAAGTCGGATGTGTTGGACCGAAAGGTGCAAATATCGCAGTCAAGCTGTAAACTACGACAACTCATTCAGTTCTCTGGACTACATTCTGCTACTTAAGCCCTTTCAGGGTTTGGTAGTGGGAGATTGAGAACGAACGAAGCCAAGCCAAGCCAAGTCGAACCAGTACTAACATTTGGCAGTGAATCATGGACAATTAGTAAGCAAGCGCTTAGATCTTTGGACGTAAAGGAGATGTGGTTGTACAGAAGAATGCTGCAGATCTCATGGTCTGCAAAGAAGGCGAATGATACAGTACTTGAGGAGGCACAAACACAAAAACAACTTATTGCAAGGATCAGAATAAGGCAGTCAGCATTTTTTGAGCATGTAATGAGAAAAGGTGGCTTTGAGCTTGTTGTGACAATGGGAAAGATAGCAGGAAATAGAGACGAAGTCCGAGAGAGAATGGCATGGGTGACAACCAACAACAGAGTTGGTAAATGGCACAAGCGATAGAAATTGATGGAGTTCCATGATTGCGAATGCCAACTGGCAAGGCACCTCTTGATGATAATGTGTATGGTGTTCCAAAATTTCTAATAGGCTGTTTCTTCCTATTGTGTGACTGTTGGTTTGGATGCTTGTTCTTTTCTGTTGCTGCTGCTTCCTTATGGATATTTTTGCTGAGTAGATTAATCTCTTTTCCACCAAAATCAAGCTCTTCCTTGTCGTTATTTCAAATGCCCACAATGAGTAGGTTTCCTCTTCTGTGCGCCCTGAAAAAAACGTTAAGTGGAGTAGTTTTCCTCACATCCCGAGTGTGCTGATGAACGTGAACCAGGGTCCTCCAGAATGTTGTCTATGCTTGGCTTCATCTGCATGTCGCTCACTACTACGGGGATCATGTCAATCCCTCACCCCGTTACCTAAGCTGCCATGAAAACAGCCGGTTTCCAGGGAGGGCTGCCAGGAAGCTGAGGTCTTGGACAGTATATTTTCTTGATCATGACTAACATGTCTGATCAGTATGTTGTGCCTGACCAGATGTTTAGTCTTCCTCCTTGTCTATCCAATCCGCAATTTTTCCATTCTTCTCCTTTGCTAAAATAATAATATCACATTATGCATTCTTCTTCTTCTTCGTTAGTTCTCAATCTCCAGCTACCAAGCCCTGAAAAGGGCTTTGCAAGTAGAAGGATGTAGTTCGGAGAACAGAAAGTGTTGTGTCGTAGTTTACAGCTTGACTGCGCTATTTTCAACTTTCCGTCTGAGATATCTGACTTCAGCAGGCATTTTTGAGTACCATGTTGCCATCAGTCTTGGATTACTTCTTCTTAGCCAGTCTGCTCTATTGCAGCCTGTTATCCAGGATCACCTTGTGGAGGTTATAGACCGATGAGTTTAACAAGCATAGTCTGTAAATTGTTAGAGTCAATAATGAAAGAAAACATTGTAATGTATTTAGACAAATTTAATCTAATTAGAAATAGTCAGCATGGTAGGTTTACTATAGGGAGATCATGCTTAAAAAATCTATTAGAATTTATGGAGGAGGTTACCAAAATGATAGATAAAGGGGAGCCAGTGGACGTTATTTATCTAGATTTTGCAAAGGTCTTTGAAAGAGTACCTCATCAAAGATTATTTCGAAAGTTAAAATCACATGAAATAGGTGGGGAAGTTGCCAAATGGATTGAAAATTGGTTAACGGGAAGAAGGCAGAGGGTGGGCATAAATAAGGAGTACTCTGAGTGGAGTGAAGTGAAAAGTGGTGTGTCACAGGGCTCGGTTTTGGGACCAATTTTGTTCTTGATATATATAAATGATTTGGACATTGATATGGGATCCATGATTGCAAAATTTACTGATGACACAAAACTATGCAGTAGTGTCTCATCTAAAGCAGAAGTGGATATATTGATGTCGGATTTAGATAAAATTCGAGAATGGTAAGCTGGCAAATGGAGTTTAATGTAGATAAATGTACAGTCATCCACATGGGTAGATCCAATATGGAACATGATTACAGAATGGGAGAGAACAATATTAGAAAGATAGATAAGGAAAGGGACCTAGGGGTTATAATAGATCATACAGGTGAGGTGAGTGAGCAAGTTCAGGTAGCAGTGAAAAAGGCAAATTCAATGTTAGGTATGATAAAAAGAAATATTAAACATAGTAGCAAGGAAGTGATTGTCAAACTGTATAAAGCATTAGTTAGACCTAGATTAGAGTACTGTGTACAGGTGTGGAGTCCTTATCATAGAGGGGATATAAACATTCTGGAAAGAATACAAAAAAGAGCGACAAAGCTGAAAGTGGGATTCCAGAATTACAGTTATGAGGAAGGACTCAGAAAAACTGGCAAAGAGTGTCTAGAAGAGAGAAGAATTTGTGGTGACAATACAGGTTTATAAGATGATCAGAGGAATGGATAAATTAGACTATAACAAGTTTTTTTTTAAATACAGCCACCTACAATAACATGGGGGCATAGCTACAAGCTGACTAAAGAGAGGTCCAGATTAGATATTAGGAAATATTTCTTTTAGTCAGAAAGTTGTGAATGCTTGGAATGCATTGCCAGGGGAGGTAGGGAAGGCAGGGACAGTTAATGCATTTAAGAGTAAAGTGGATGCGCATAGCTTTTAGAGCAAGGTGATGTAAATGAAACTGGTTTCATACAGACTCTGCGGGGTCTTCTAAGCTAGTATAAAGACGTTAAGTTAAGGTGTAGAAGGGTCTTGGCATCTCTGGTTCGCTGGCTCTGACGCTAGCAGTCAGCTATGGGTCACTGACCACTGCAGCTCATGCACTGTTCTGCTTTTTGATCCCACATTATGCATTATAGCAGCCATTAGCACTGGTCTGATACACTTTGACAGAACTTATCTGTCTGTGAAAGATTGTGTGGCTGTGAGAATGTCAAAAAAGTGGAAGTACATGTTGCATATCTTATAAATTGTATAACTAACCTGCTAAACCCATGGCACTCACATATTGGTGTATATGTGTGTAAATATCCCATTCCCTGAGATGGTTCAGTGTGATGTGTGGACTATTTTTGTAAGACATATTTTGGGCTGTACTGCTTGGATTTGGGCTACAATATCATGACATCTACACAATACATAGATTTCTAGAAACAACAAATATGGCAAGATCCATTAGCTTTGCAATTTTCTCAATTTTTGTGATGGAAAGTAGTTTTGAAATTTCAGGAAATGGCTGTTCAAAAAGGCTAACCATAGAATAAGTTTTTGAAAGTATTGTAAAGGATTTGAAGGCCAATAACGTTGGATTCAGATGGTGATTATTTGAATGACAACACATGAGATTCAAATTATGATCAAGGGGACGGCGTGGCCTAGTGGTTAAGTGGCACGGCTCACAATCCGAAGGTGCTGGGTTCGATCCTCATCACAGCACCGTCCGTTACCACGGGGAAGCAAACCCTTAGAAAATGCAGGAGAAAGCAGACCCTTACATAAAATGCATGCTGAAGTCGGATGCACTGGGCCGACAAGCGCAAAATAAAAACCACAGTGCAACGCACACCGCCTTGGGGATTAGCGAAATAAGGCTAACGCAAACAAAAAAAAAAAAATTATGATCAAGCTAGAGCTGTTCCCTCAGAGGATGGAATATGGTCCGTGTGTGGTATCCCACACGATTTATCAAGTAAATTTGATACTGAATAATCTTCAATAAATATATTCTACAATTTGCTAGCATAGCAAGTAAGAACATTGGAGAAGATCAGGTCAGCCAATTTGAGATAGGATAATTAAATTAGAACTCATAATTTTGTTACAGTAAATATCTTTTTTCAAATGTCTACCTTGTGCGTATTTTATCAAGGGAATTGGATTTTACAGAACGGGTGGCCAGGGGTAAATGGGTTAAGTACAGAATGAAGGGAAGGGTAATACAGATTGGAAATTGTTGCTATGTTATCAGTGTCAAACTAATGATGGTTGAGTAACATGACATTTCTTCAAAGCATTTAGCTGCAAGAGCAATGGTCCTTTCTGTACCACTTTGTTTTGCATAATTAGTTGCTTTTTACAAAATATTTACTATGTAGCAGTGTTTATATTGCAAAATCTATTTTATTCTTTCATTTGTGCAGGAAGAATAAACCAATGGAGGTCATCATACCCAAGAAAATGAGTTACTGGTGCATCCACAGTCACAATTTGTTTCAATTTCTAGCACCATCATCTCATGTCTCATAGAATCTGGATAAATTAACACTTCCTTCACTTTCTCCTCGGGACTGGAGGGACATTCTGTTACTTTCACCTCCACATCAAACTTAATCTGAAAGACACAAAATGTGATCATCAGATTGGAAAGTATGTATTCTTTGTTAGTTAACTCTGGTGAGTTTTATTAAAACTGATTTAACTTCATTTTGCCACAAAAAAACTTAATGAGATTGCAAAGACATAGATAAGGTATATGTCTTGATATATTCAATAATGTATAAGGAAACAAATTTAAGTACATTTCCCATCATGTTCAAAAGTAGCTAGTGGTCAAGGGTAGATAGTGGTCAACGGTAGCTAGTGGCAAATGGAGTTTAATGTAGAGAAATGTACAGTCATCCACATGGGTAGATCCAATATGGAACATAATTACAGAATGGGTGTGAACAATATTAGAAAGATAGATAAGGAAAGGGACCTAGGGGTTATAATAGATCATACAGGTAAGGTGAGTAAGCAACTTCAGGTATCAGTAAAAAATGCAAATTCAATGTTAGGTATGATAAAAAGAAATATTAAACATAGGAGAAAGGAAGTGATAGTCAAATTGTATAAAGAATTAGTTATACCTAGATTGGAGTACTGTGTACAGGTGTGGAGTCTTTATCATAGAGGGGATATAAACATTCTGGAAAGAATACAAAAAAGAGCAACAAAGCTGATAGTGGGATTCCAGAATTATAGTTATGAGGAAAGACTAAAAAACAGGCCTAACGTGTCTAGAAAAGAGAAGAATTTGAGGTGACAATACAGGTTTATAAGATGATCAGAGGAATGGATAAATTAGACTATAACAAGTTTTTCAAAATACAACCACCCACAAGAACAAGAGGACATAGCTACAAATTAACTAAAGAAAGGTCCAGATTAGATATTAGGAAATATTTTTTTAGCCAGAGAGTGGTGAATGCTTGGAATGCATTGCCAGTGGAGGTAGTGGAGGCAGAGACAGTTAATGCATTTAAGAATAAATTGGATGCATATAGCTTTTAGAGCAAGGTAATGTAAATGTAACTGGTTGTATACAGACTCTGCAGAGTCTTCTAAACCAGTATAAAGACGTTAAGTTAAGTTAGTTAGTGGTCAACGGTAGTTAGTGGTCGAGAGTAGCTAGTGGTCAAGGGTAGCTAGTGGTCAAGGATAGCTAGTGGTCAAGGGTAGCTAGTGGACAAGGGTAGCTAGTGGACAAGGGTAGCTAGTGGTCAATGGTACTTAGTGGTCAAGGGTAGTTAGCGATCGAGGGTAGCTAGTGGCTAAAAATTTCTAGTGGTCAAGAGTAGTTAGTGGCAAGGGTAGCTAGTGTGCAGTGATGGCAGGGACAAATGACCTATATTCCTCAGCACTATCAATCGACATTAGGAATGGGAATAAATGCTGCAATAATAGTAGTTTAAAAAAAATTAGTAACTATAATTCTAAATATAAAACATTCAAATTTCTAAAATGTTAGTCTTCTTCTAATTCTCTACATTTTGAAAGTCTACTTCTCTGGATACATGTTTCTTTAATGGGGAGTTTTTCAAGACTCTTAAAAATAGCTTTGTGTAGAGGTTTGGCTTTGTCAACAAGTGTTCTGTGTGCAGTTGCCTAAGCATAAAACAGTCTTGTAGGATATGTACAGCTGTATATAGACATAGATTATAATAGTTCACTCATATGTTTTCATTTTTAGAAAATGCTGAATTAAAAGATTGATCACTTTGCAACAGTATGGCTAGATGGACATAGTTGCAACAGTATTGCTAGATGGACATAGTTGTAACAGTATTGCTAGATGTAAATAGTTGCAACAGTATTGCTAGATGTACATAGTTGTAACAGTATTGCTAGATGTACATAGTTGCAACAGTATTGCTAGATGTACATAGTTGTAACAGTATTGCTAGATGTACATAGTTGCAACAGTATTGCTAGATGTACATAGTTGTAACAGTATTGCTAGATGTACATAGTTGTAACAGTATGGCTAGATGGACATAGTTGCAACAGTATGGCTAGATGGACATAGTTGCAACAGTATTTGTAATCTGCTCACGAGGACAATGAATCTAGTTTAAATCATTCACTCCCCCGTGAATATATATCTGCTTCTGGATTGTTTTAGAAAACCCAGAAGCAGATGTATTGGCTTTTGCGACTGTGTTCATAAAATCACATATTTCCCCATTCCTTCTTCTTCTTCTTCGTACACTGTCAGACGTCAACTTGAATTTGTTCAAAGAAAGCAGCTGTCATCCTGAGGCTGTCGACACTGCCATAGAGCTTGTCTAGTGTTGCCACTGGTAATGGCCACATGTGCTTTCTCTGGTCCTCGTATGTCATGTAATTTTGCAGCAGATGTTCAGCGGTCATTTTCCCTGTACCACAGGTGCAATCGTCAGTGCCACCTATCTTCAGTTTATTGAATAGGTGGTACCTTAGTCTGTTGTGGCCTGTGCGGAGTCTGAAGACCACGACCTGCTCTCTTCTGTTCAACTGGTAATAGGCATCATTTTTGTGTGGCCAGTATGTTCTGTTTCCCATTTGGCCCTGTATCTGGCCCTAATAAACCTTTTGGACTTTTCGTAGGTCACACTAGAATCTGGTTGTGGTAGTCTTGAACCTTCTTTTGTTAGTCTATCTGCCTCTTCGTTGCCTTGGATGTTACAGTGGGATGGAACCCACTGTACCACTACTCTTTTTGGTGCGGACTGCTGGCATAGTTGACAGAGTACTGCTCTTAAATCATTAAGTTCAGTATTTTTCTGGCTTTTTAGTGCTGTAACCACGGCCAGGGCATCTGTAAACAGGACTATCTGGCTTTCATTGCTTCCGCCTGTCAGCGTTGCTATTACTGCAGCCTTCAGTGCCTCTTGCCTCCGCTCTGAAATTGCTTGAGAATTTTCCAGTTGCCACTGACAGTGTTATTTTTCTACCATTTGTTAGGCTCAGGAATACCCCTCTCCCTCCATTCTGTGTTGTGTTTGTTACAGAACCGTCTGTGTATGCATGGGTCCAGTCCATGCTTGGGTAGTTTTCCGCTATTTTACCTCAGGATTATGTCTCTTCTTTCTTTTTCAGTCTGGCTGTTCTTGTTTCCAATACCTGATATTTTTTCTACCACGTCCGGAATGATATGCTGCTTCCATGTGGGTTTGGGATTGGCTTTAGTGTTGTTATGGTGTTCATAGGGTCTTCGCTCATCTTTGCTTTGGCTATTTCTGCAAAGTTTCTCCGCTTTAGTTTCCCTTTTCCAAATCTATTTAGTCTCTGATGCATTGGATGGTCTGTCAGTCTTCTGAGTTTCTCTGCTTGCTGCTGGGCTCTGCATTCTCTTCTGTTGGTCATGGATTGCAGATTTGTAATCTTTTCAAGTTCTACAATTGGCGTTGACTTCATGCCTCCTGTTATAACTCTCATGGCTTGGTTTTGAAGTTTGCTAATTTTATCAAAGTTCGTCTTTGCTGCTGTTGCACATGCCATACTCGAGAACTGGTCTCACTCTTCCAGTGTACAGTTTCTTTAGTATTCTTTCGTCTGCTCCCCAGCTTGTGCCAGCAAGTTTCCTCATGATTGCCATTCTTTCTCTGGCTCTCATTCGGTTTCTCTCGATCTGACTTTTCCATGTCATGTGTCGATCAAATGTGACGCCCAAGTAGTATGGGTTGTCGTTTGGCCGCAGATATTTGCCGTTAAGACTTATTTTGGTGTTCTGTGGTTTATTTGAAAGCGAGAATATCGTACATGTTGTTTTTTCTTCATTTATTTTGACCAGCCATGATTTCACCCACTCCTCCAACGATGTTAGGGCCTGCTGCATCCGATTGTTTGCTATAGTGAGATTTTTTTCAGAGGTCCACATAGCCAGATCGTCTGCAAACATGGAGCTCTGGACTCTTCTTGGTATATTCTCTATGATGTTGTTTATATACACCAGGAAAAGTGTGGGTGACAGTACTCCCCCTTGGGGTACTCCTTGCTCCAGTGTCACCTTTTTGCTCATCTGCCCTTGTACTTGAACTCTGGCTGTTCTGTTTTCGAGGTAGTGGCTGATCCATCTGTACATTTTTCAAGATACTTCACTTCTTCGTAGCTTGACTTTAAGTCCCTCTTTCCACATCTTGTCAAATGTCTTCTCTAGATCCACCCAAACCGCTACTGTATGCTTTTTCTCTTGGTAAGCATCCTCTATTTCCTGTGCTATGAGAGTGATCTAGTCCTCAGTGGATCTGTGTTGTCTAAATCCTGCTTGCTGTGGAATTAATATGTGTTTTGCTTCCAGGTGCCACAACAGTCTGGTTTTATCATACGCTCCATCAGTTTACCTACACAGCTCAGTAGACTGATGGGCCTGTATCCATTTGGATCTGTTCTATCTTTTTCTTTCTTTGGTACTGGTATAAGTACAGCATCTTTCCATGCATGCGGTATAATTCCCCTTTTCCAGCTTTGGTTCAGGACTAAAAGTAATGTACTCTTTGCTGTTTGGCCCAACCCCATCAGCATGTCATTTGTTACCCCATCTTTTCCAGGCGATTTCTTTTTCTTAAAGTTCTCATGGCTTCATTCATTTCATTCATTGTTAGTTTTGCCATCATGTGCTCCTCTGGTGCCATCTTGATGTTGTTGTGGCTCTTTTGTTCTTCACTTATGTCTGTATGCCTGTCTGTAGGGACATCAATGTGGTTTGCTCTGGCATAATGTTCTATAAAGGCGTTTGCTGCTTTTTTTTCAAGTAAGCATGTTGTTACCCTGCTTGATGGTAATTTGTTTATTTGATGGTGTTTCGTCATTCATGGCTCTGACTAAATTCCATAGTTTGCTCCCTTCTTTATCTAGATTTAGGCTTTCTGTTTTTTTTTTCCAGCTGTCTCTTGTTATTTGGTTCAGTGTTCTTTTGTATTTCGCAGTGATGGCCTTGAGGGCGATATTTTCTTCCATAGATTGCTCTCTCTCTCTGCCATGTTCCTAGCATTTGAGACTTCATCCTCAGCTTTCTGCAGTTCGTGATTCCAATATGGCTTGTAGTTTTTCCTTGCCCCTCTTGGGATGGTCTCGGTGGCTGTTTGCGTTATTGCTCTGCTTAGGCTTTCCACCATAGGTTTCATATTGTTATTTCGTGTGTTGATAGTTTCACACAGTTTATCTGTCAGCATTGCAAATCTGTCCCAGTCGGCTCGTCTGTAGTTCCAACATGGCAGCAGTTTTATTTCCTGGGGGCCTACTTCCATATCAATCAATATCTAGCCTAATTGGCCTGGGGTCGCTACCTGCCAATTGGTCGAGCACCTGACGATCTATTTTGTGGTGAATATTCCCTGTGGAGAAGGCCAAGTCTGGAGTGGAGGTGGTATGCCATGTTCTGGAATAGAAGCTAGGGCTGTCGTCCGGCCTATTGATAAGATTGAGATTTGTGTCTATCTCCCAGTCTCTCACTTCATCACCTCTGCTGTCTGTGTCTGAATATCCCCATCTCTTCGAGTGACTGTTGAAGTCTCCAACCACTAGGCAGCTGGAGTCCTTAATTTCCCTACTCGAGAGTGACAGGTCTTTGTTGGGTGGGCCATACAGGTTGAATATACGGATTTTCGTTTCTTGTGTCATTATGTCGACTCCTACAATTTCTGCTTGTCCGGTGTGATTTACAGATACTGCGCTACTTGGTATGCAGTTACGTGTCAGTATCAGAACCCCTCCTTTGTGACCTTCTCTATCAAGACGGAAGGTCTGGTATCCTCTGATTGAAAATCTGTGGTTATTGTTGAGGTGCGTTTCTTGGATGCATGCCACGTCTATCATACCTTCATACAGGCGATTTGTTAGTGAAACCTTTTTGTTAAGGACTCCCTCCGCGTTCCACTGTAGTATTTTAAGGGTCTTGAGTTTTTGGTCAATAGCTCTTGCCCGATCTCCTTGTGCCTTGACTACACGGCACATGGGTGCGTGACCACCAGTAGCATCAGGTGGGCTCCTTCGAGGCGTGGGGCCCGGCACTCTCGCTGCCTGGTGGGACTCCACAGGATGAGCACCATACTTTTTTCTTTTAAGTTGTGACGTCATACAGCGATTTCCGTTGCACTGTTTTGTTAGGCCTGTGGCCCAGTGCATCCGATTTCAACAGGTGTTTCTGTAAGGATGCCCTCCTTAGCCTTTGGCTGTCCCCAGCCCGTCTGCAAGGCAGCAGTTGTTTGAGGTCAGAGTTGTCTCTCTTAGGAAAGTTGTCTTGCCGGACTATCGAGTCTTCCCCACTCAGGTCAAAAGGGTATGATGATGATGATGATATGATATGGTGGACTTATGTACTAATTTTTCAAGTATCCCCAAAGAGAGGCAGTCCAGTGTTTGTGTCCTAGGATCATCACGTCCTGTCAGAAACGTAGCATATAAATGTAAGTGGGGTATCTCCTTGCTCCCATTCGGTATTCTCGGCTCCTCTGCAGTGATGGTACGCCTAGCATTCCCCGCCACCTGGGAGGTTGTCACATAAGGGCAGAGGTGCAATTCTTTGAGTTTTACATAAGAAAAAAATTGCGTTCAGAGGTCCAAATTATTTGAGATTTGAGTTAAATAATAAAAAAAATTCACAAGTCTAGTGCACATACAGCTATTTCTGTAATTTAAATTCAAAATCAATCTTTATTGTCATTTCTTTAATTCTATTCAATTTTTTGCACCAATAGTGCCTACTTTTTATGTAATTTTATGTTAAAAAGTATTACCTACGTCAGTAATTGTAACAAAATATAATTGCCATGGGTACTGTTAACTAGAATTGGAGGTTTATAACGGTAAAGTAAAGATCAATCCATGTACTAATCCACAATTTATGTGATGTGGGGTGGCCAGTTCCCTTCCTTGCTGTTTAAACCTTACTTTACTCATATGTCAGGTACCCATTTACAATTGGTTGACTAGAGGAGCAGTTGTACCAGGAATGAACCAAGCCTGAATTTTGTTCTGTTATTCTGTGATTTCAAACCCTGGAGAGCTGTAATCCCAGTCTTAGCAAGTCAGCTCACTGTCGACTAGACTACACATCTATATAAACTCACAAATCCTAGCGAAATTCACAGAATAACAAAACATGTCAAATTTAACACACAATATGTTAGTTTCGGCCATGTTAATACAAAGAGCTTATAAATAGTGACTGAAAGTTATGTTTTTGTTTATGTTTTATGTATGTCCAAACTGTGACCTTCAGTAAATCTTAGCTGTTAGCCTTAATTAATGTCACATTGATAGTAGCTGGGTATGTTGTGATTGCTGGAACTAATTTGTATCTCTGACAAAGGAGAAAACGCAATATGTACTGAAACTACTAGCACACCTACCTTTACATCTGGTAAAAGAGAATGATCAAAAATGGGTTGCCCTAAAGTGCCGTAATGTCAGAACTATTTAACATAACATTATTCCTCAATGATTCAAAAGTTTTGCTATATTCCAAATTTCTACTTACTGGTGTTCCAATCTGTAGACCTTTGCATTTATTTGTGCCTCTCCTGAGCAAATATAAATAACTATAAATTAGCAAGGAATAGCATTTAAAAGAATATTCTTTCTTTTTCATTTTGTACCTCACAAAACATATGACAGTAACTGTAATTTATAAAGTGGTGGTCTCTGTAAAACTTTATTTTACATTAAGAGGTTGCAAGCCCAATTCACGACCCTTTTTAGTCACCTTTTACAATATGCATGAAAGTGAAGTGGTTGTATTATTTTCTTCCTCAGTAAGAGACATAGGATATTTAAGAGAAAATTATTGTAATTAAAACAAACAAGATATGGGGGATCTCAAACTCAAAGCATTCAACAACAGAAAGAGAACAAGTTAAATTTCCAAAGAACCTCACTATCGCATGTCATACCAAACATTTACAGGTCCCATGATATGTCCAGGGTGGGCTACATTTGGACTGTAGGTCACGTATTGAAAATACTGAATTACATAGCACTACTATTACTATACTAAATGTGCTATAAATATTATGGCTCTAAATGTTGTTATAACCGGGGGTTGGGTTGAGGATGAACTCTCAACACCAACTAAATTCTCCCATGGTGTGCATCTCGTATAGCCTCTGATAACAAAGTCCATCTCCTGGCCTTCGGGGGGCAGAACTTTTGACTAACAGGAGAAGGAGCGAAAGGCAAGCCACTAGCACCTTAAAACCAGTAGTTACAAGCCTAGGGAAGCAGTTCATCTAGGAAAAGGAAAACTCTGATTTCAAACCATCTGAAGCCTTGCAGATAAGATTCTGGCATATCTTGTTGGGTTTTGTCAGATATGGTTGTGCAACCTGTTTTCTGATAACTCTGAAAGTTGGTCAGCGTCTACTAAAACTGACAACTGACGATGTGCGAAGGAACACACGCAAAAGAATACAATGCCTTATCCTTGAGTGAGGAAAGGCAACCTCAGCTGAGTATTGGGGCAGGGCACACCAGGCCCTTAGCCTTGGTTGGTAGCTCGTCTAGAAGTGAAGCCCTAACAGGCGAACAGATAGATCATTGTTCTGCTGATCTGGCAGCTTCTGCAGCTTGCTTTGTTCCAAATGCATTGGTATCACCTTTCCCTTGGAGCAAACAAGGCAGACCGAGAGAGGAACCATGCTGCATGGGCAACTCATGGTCTCTATATTTCTGCCCATTCTTTGTTCTAAAAGCACAACTACTATTGTCTGAGAAGACGAATAGAGCCAATGATGATGATGCTATCAGAATGGCGACACTAAATGTCAGTGGTTTAGGCTACAAGGCAATAGAAATAGTCACATTCATGAAAAAGGCAAGGATAGAAATAATGGGATTTTCAGATTTAAGGAGAAAGGGCCATAATAGCAAGGAGGTACATAATAGCTATGTCCTAGTATGGAGCAGAGCAGGACTGCATGAAAGAGCAAATCATTGGTGTGGGTTTTATAATACACCCGGAGAAGGCAAAACTCATCACAGATAAAGAGTATGTATCGGACAAAAATATACGGCTACAATATATAGAACAGACAAAATCAACAACTGTCAACCAAGTGTATGCTCCGTGTAATGACAGCTACAGTGAGGAAGATAAGAAGGAGTTTTTCTAACAACTGTCTGATGCCTTAAATAGGGTGAATGAGAAGAACAAGTTCATGGTGATGGGCGATTTTAACGGCAAAGTTGAGAAAAAAACGACACAGGAAACATGTCTTGGTGCATTTAGTGAATGCACACCAAAACGCAATAGCAATGGGGAATAGCTAAAAAATGTATGTTTTGAACAAGAGCTGATTATAACTAACACTTTTTTTTCAACACTAGAAAAGCCATATTCAAACATGGTATCAATGGAATGATACAGCCATATCATCCCATGTAGACTACATACTAGTCAGAGGGAGACAAAGACCAGAAATTACAGACTCAAGAGTGTTTCCCAACATTATTATGGACATTGATTAACATCCAGTAGTACTAACTCAAATACCTACATTACAAAGTAAAAAGAAGTTGCAAAGACAGATAAACATCACAAATATGACAAAACTTGAGGAAGAAGACATTCGCAAAGACAAACAACGTGAAATGAAAGACATCTACGAGGCCCTGCCAGTAACAACTGGTAATGTAATGAATGAGTAGCAGTGGTTAAAATCAGCACTGATGAACACACTGAACGCAAAAAGTGGTAGAAAGAAACTTCAACAATTCCAAAAGAAAAGAGCAGCATGGTGGAATCAACAGGTACAGGAAGCAATACAAGCTCTAAGAAAAAAGTATACAAGAAGTGGTTGAAATCAAAGTCACAAGAAGATTACACAACATACAGACTCGCAAGAACGCATTTGACAACCATAATCAAGAACTCCAAAGCAGACGAATGGAATAAATACGGCGAACAATTAGCACCCATGTGTCGCAAGAATCCGAGAGATCTCTTTAAAAGTGTCAGGGCAATGAGAGTTAGAAACGACAGCTTTAACCCCTCCACAAATATAAACAACAAACAGGGGATGTCAATTTTCGATCCAGGAAAAAGGAAGGCATAATGGAGAGAGTATTTCCTAGAACACCTAAACCCAAATGATACGCCTTGGCACTGCACTCATAGGAGCTCAAACACAGGAAAAACAGAGCCCAAAATATGAATCTAGGAGATAGAGGAAGTCCTCCAAAAAAGCCCAAATTGTAAAGCTGCAGGTGGTCGGAATAACCTGCGAGACAATTAAAACTTGTGGATCAGGTCGGGTCAGGTCATCCCGTAACCAGGTTGTTGGGGCACACATTAAGACATCCTCAAAACTTCATGCCATCCTTCTCTGTCAGCGGTCACTCCCTATGCCTCTTGTGGTCGGAGATTGGTCCATTGTTTTATGTTGTCGTTGCACCTCTCCATGCAGGATCGTATTTGCAAGACCATTTGATCTCGATATGTGACCGTACCAATCAAGTTTCCTTCTTTTGGCAGTTGCCAAGAGGTCTTCAAAAGGCCCTATTGCTGCTGTAATTTTTTCTCGTATTTCCTCATTTGTAACTTGATTTTTGTACGTGACGTTTAAAAGTCTTCGGAAACCTGTCATCTCCAAGGCCTGTATCCTCCGCTGCAGGTCACCTGTAATTGTCCACATCTCACAAGCATAGAGGAATATTGACAGGACCAATGTACGCATTAATCTGATTTTCATGCATAATGCTAACCGTTTATCTTGCCAGATTTTGTTAAGCTGTGCAAGAGCTGCTATTGACTCTGCTATTCTGGCCAACACCTCACATTTTGATCCTTTATCACTGACAATGGAACCCAGATATTTAACAAGGTCGACCACATCGAGTTCCTGGCCATTAGCTTTTATCTTACTATTGAATTCTAGGAGTCTGAGACTCTGGTCATTAGTTTCCTTGTTTCTGTATGTGCCACATGTTCCTCTCCAGTCATGGACTGCATCTTCTCCAATTTTTGCGTTCCAATCCTCCTGGACTACCAATATGTTCTTTTTTGGTGTTTTGGTTATTCGACTCTGAAGTTGATCATAGAATGCCTCTATTTCACAATCTTCATAGTCTGCAGTTGGTGCATAGCACTGTATTATCGTAATATTAAACGGTGCTGCCTTTAGCCGTAATATGATAAATCGGCTAGATATTGGACAACAACCCAATATGCATCTGGCTGTGTCTTTATGTACAAGTATGCCCACACCATGTAAGTGTGTGTGTCCTCCCTTCTGCTAAAGTAGAACTCGTAGCCCTCCTCCGTGACAAACTCACCTAAGTTTTCCCATCAAGCCTCTCATTCACCTAGGATGTCCCACTGGTAGTTCTTTATCTTGTTTTAGCTTGTTGATTTTACCACATGGATTCTGCTCTGATATTCCATCTTCCTATTATGAGCTTATCCTTCCTCAGCTTTATAGTTCCACCAGTAGCACACTTATCACCTTCGCCCTAATTGTGGATACCTAGGAGTAAAATGGTTACATAGAATATTCTCAGCAGCTTGGGAGCAAAGTAGAGTCCCCGAAGACTGGCAGAAAGCTATCTTAGTGCCAATCTGGAAACACAAAGGAAACAAAAAAGAGTGTGACACGTACTGGGGGATTTCACTTTTAAGCCACACAGGTAACTGTACGCAAAATTCCTGGAGCAGAGAATTCAGCCAATCCTAGAACCACATATCTGAGTGGGGCTCAATTTGCTTTATTAAGCAAAACAGACATTGAATATGATGGGAAACTCAACGTGGCTTTCATAGATAAAGAAAAGGCTTTTGATAGAGTAGACAGACATAAACTATAGGCCATCCTAGACGACTACGGAGTACAGGGACAGCTATTAAAAAATATTAGACCACACTACCAAAGGTGTCAAAGTATAGTAAGAACAACAGATGGTCTGACCGAATGTTGTCACCACTACTCTTCAACACATATATGTACAGAATAACACTGGAGGCCAAATTGAAGCATCTGCCATGAAATGCAAAGGGAGAAGGGACAGAATCTGATCAGTTAAACGAACTCCTTTTTTGTAGGTGATCAATGTCTACTTTATGAGAGTGAAGATGATCTGCAGCAACATCTGACTGCTCTCAACTCTGTATGTGAAAGATACAGTATGAAAATTAACACATCCAAAACAGAAACTATGCAGATAAGCAGATCACCTTAAAACATGAACATTACGGTAAACGGGTCCAAGATCAAAAAGGTGCTGAAGTTTAAGTACTTGGGCAGTGTTTTCACACAGGATGGAGGTTTAGATAAAGAGATTGAGATCAGGTGCCAAAAAGCAAATGTGCTTGCATACCAGCTGTCACCATTATTGAAATACCCTAACATAAACATGTCCACAAAATGAATGCTAATCATCAGTATATTCATGCCAACTCTCTGTTACCAGTGCCAAATGTTGACTTTAACAAAAACTCTAGAGAGAAAGATAATGACATGTGAGATGACATGCCTCCGGAAAACTATCAACGTAACTAGAAGGGACAGAATACGCAATGAAAATGTAAAAAGAATAGTTGAAGCAAGACCCTGCTCTGAATATATTGATGAAGAGAGAATCAAGTGGTTCAGCCACCTAATGAGAATGCAACCTCACCAACTACCCCTGTGCGCATATAACGCACGATATTCGGGTTTTTGCAACCATGAAAGACCGAGAACTAGACGGATAGGAAATGTTTTGGATATTCTAAATTGTCATGGGATGACGACTACTTCAGCGATGCATCTGGCCCTGGACAGAACACTACTGCTCCCCACAACGTCTCACGGCACAAGTGGATATAACAAGACTATTACTATTATTACTTATTCAATTATAGTATGAAAATCAACATAGAGAAAACCAAAGTTATGACGATTGCAAGAAAAAATAAAACAACAATATTCATACAAAACCAACAAGTAAAACAAGTGAAAGTGGAGGAATACTAACGTCTGGTAAACAAAATATACTGATCTGACATGTGTGTCGGGGTCAGGCAAAATATACTGTCCGAGACTCTCATCTTGACTTCACCGCAGTTCTCCCTGGAAACAAGCTGTTTTCATAGCAGCCTGGCTAACAAGGTAAGAGATCAACGTGATCCCCATAGTAGTGAGCAACAGATGAAGTCAAGCATTGCACAACTGCCCAGAGGACCACTGTCCACCTTCATTAGCACTCTTAGGATTTAAGGAAAGCTACGACAAACCGCCAACGTCCTTTTTAGGGCATACAAAAGAGTAATCCTACTCATTGTGGTCATTAAACAACAACAGGTAAAAAATTGTACATACCTAGGTAACATATTCACAGTAGACGGCAAAGGCAACACCAAAATCCAAAACAGATGTAAAAAAGTTAAAGCTAAAGTTAAATCATTGGGCAAATGTCACTGATATTACAATGTAAGCAAGTGACAATGGATACAAAAAGAACCCTTTACAACACAATATTCCTACCAACATTGTGCTATCAGTGTCAGAATTGGGCATAAACAAAAATAAAAGACACATCATAACAACAGAGATAAAATGCCTATGCAGATTGCTTGTAGTAACAAGAATGGATATAATCAGAAATGAAGATATTAGAAGACATGTAGGAACAACACCAGTGCTAGACCTCATAAAGAGACAACAAACCAAGTGGTTCGGCCACATGACAAAGATAAAGTAAGATGCTCACGCTTTAGTGGCTGCGCTCTTAACTCTCTCCGGTGTTTGTATTGAGTTTTCCGATGTTTGGTGGTTCCTGTTCAGATTATATTTCACAACTCATTCACTAGGTGGTATCAAGGACTTTATTCTGTGGAATTGATGTGCTTTCAGACGGTAATCCTGTTTGTTATGCTGCATTTCATGCCTGGCTCAAGCCATGGGAAGCCAGTTCATGGCGGAGTTCGACGTTCCGCTTAACTGGACACCAGAATTCAGTTCAGATTATCACTACTCAAAGACATTTCTGCTCATACTGAAGCTGACTTCCTCCTGTCCGCCCCTCCCTTTACCGGAGGTTACACGATACCTCTCCCAACATAATATTCTCAGCACAGCAAGGGTCACGCTAACCAACAGGTGAACACAATCAGAAGTCTTGGTGGCGAGACACGTAAAAACAGGGAGGTTGACACGGAAAGCTTGACACAAGTATTGGTCTTACACACTCCTCGCGGTCCTCGTCCCAAGGCTGCAGAGTGCATGGCTCCACCTGGGAAGTCTGTAGCAATTTCGGTCGACATGTTACGCATGAACACAGCAATTTGAACATCAGCAGTTGGACTTGGTAGTGGTCGATCAATGCAACGGGCCTTTGACGCCTACGCAAACATTATTATTATATGACACGTCAAACACCAGATAGTATCCCTCAGAAAGCTTTGCTATACAGATACAATGGATTCAAAGCAAGGGCCACCCATGTAAAAGATGGACAGCAGAAATAACAGAAGCAGTGACACTTTCCATGTACGAAGCATGTACTAGGATCCGGTCAAGAAACCTCTTCATCACCTGACGCTGAAAGGCACAAACAAGAAAAATAACCAAAAATAAAGGGAAAGAAAAACTTAGTCCATCTGTACTTCTACAAGTATGGTTGCCCTTGTCCAGATCCCAACTTCTGTACGCGTCGGTGATAGCTGGTAGGTGCATTGCTCTGCTTAGTGGACTGGGCTCAAGCAGTACTGCATTCTTTGGTTTTTTGTGGGTCCCAGCTCAGGTTCCAGCCAGTTCTGTCTCAGGCATAGGTTGTCAAGCCTGATTGGTTCAGGGTTGTGAATGTTGCTATGCAGCTGAAGCAAATCTTGCCATCGAGCCATTATTACTATGTTATGTTATTCAACTTAATTGATAAATTCAATAAGCAGCCAAGGACCTTCTGGAACAGGTACCAGGTGAATTTCAGCAATTGAAAAATGATGTAATGATAGTTTCCAAAATAATTGTTTATTAATCATAATTGATGTCCATCAAAGACATGAATAAATATAATATCTCTTCAATTTAGAGTGTCTAACCATATAAGATTTATAAATTATGACCAGAAGCAGGTACCAATGAGTTTGGTATAGTTACAAAACGAATCTAAAAAATGACTAATCGTGTCAAAATCCTATTAAATTTTTTTAAATACCACAGGAAATGATCTTTATAAACCATAACAATGTCCACATATTTTATATTTGATGTTTTGGTAAAATGCATGTGTACGTCTTCCGAATGTTATTTCGCAACCCAGAGAAGTGGAAGTAGCTTGAAAAATTAAAACAAGTAAATAATAGTATATGTGTATGTTCTTGAATGATTTCTACTCATAAATTGGACACTCTGCATGAGAATTATCAAATGCCTTAGAACACCAGGATTTGGCTGTTGTAGACATTTGTATTTTAATTTAGAAGTTTTTTCCCCACAGACACATTGTGATAATAATAATATCTACAAGATCATATAAACTTGCTAATATATTTTGTTATTTAAACTGCACAATTAATGTATCTTTAAAATAACATCTCATTAGAGAAAATCTTTTGTAAATTGAGAAAACCACAGCTGAAACTATAGATACACCTCTAGTTGCAAAATGTGAGCATTTATAAACCCTACCAGACCCGAGGCCCTGAACCTAACTGGGCTGGCTTCTGGCATTAAAGAGAAAAAACCCAACATGATATAGAAAAATGTTAGTTACATGCAAACAAGTGGTTAGAATAAGATGTAACTTGGAGACATTGTAGAAAATAGGTTTACCTTTCATCTAGCGTCAATATTCCACCTTTGTGTGCCAATTTACCCAGCAAAAGGCAAAGAATCTGTCTCGAGTCATAACATTTCAAAATTCTGGAGTAAACACAACAAAGAGCCCTCATTTGTCCAATAATCCTGATAGCTGGGCTTTATACATGAGTATTCCATATAGATCCTCAGTCCAAGAAAAGCCTTCATCTCATCACTTGAGCTCTCACTGTCTGTTTCACTTGAACAGAGTCTGAATCAACCAAATTATTGATCACCTGTTGGACTGTCATAAGCCTAGACTTACTTTGCTTTCCTGTTGAAGTGCTTGGTTCATCAGCCGCTCGTTTCATTGTCAATTTTCCAAAATTGTTCACGTTAAACCCCACAAAATCAATTCAAACATGGGGGAATCCATTTGCAATGACTAATCACGAGGATTGACCACGATTGGTTGGTTATTTTTAGATTCTGACGCATTTTATGACGTACTATCCAAAGTACCGAAAATTAGGTACAGCGATTTAGCGGCAGTTAAGGAAATTACCGAGAATTGGGTACAACGGCGTGGTAGGGTTAATCCACCATAGAGAGTTTTTAAAAATCCAGTTCTTAAAGAATAAAACCAAGATAATGAGCACAGACAAGACAGAGACTACACCTAAAATTATTCTAGACCAACAGGAGATTAAGAAAGTCACAAGTTTTGATTACCTCGGCTCAATTATAAGCAACAATGATGATTGCCTGAAGGAAGTCAGACGGAGAATGGTTATGGCAATGCAGAGGTTGAATAAAATTAGAAACTTATGACAGAACTCTAATAAAATTACCAACATAAAAATCCTGCGAACTTGCATCTTCCCGGTGGCAACATATGGATCTGAAATATGGACCACCACACAAACACTTAAAAAAAAAGATTGCATATTTTGAACTAAAATGCTACAGAAGAGTGCTAAAAATACCATGGATATTGAAAAAGAAATATACAGATATTCTAAAAGAACCGGATATTGAAGAGAATTGATTAGTGAACAATATCTTGCCCAGAAAAGCTAAAATATTTTGGCCACATAATAGCCTGGAGAGAACGATACTGAATGTGAGGAAAGTGAGGCAGACGCAGACTAAGGAGAAGATGAACACAAGATATAACGGGGGTCATGAAGATGACAACAACATAGGTGGGAGTTCTGGCTAGAGATCTAGAGTCTTACAGATCGGCTGTTGTAAGAGCGACATTCTGCAAAGGACATGATGTTAATGGAGTTAATATTTGTAAAAAAAAAAACATATAGATAAAAGAATTGTCAAAAATCAGCAGCAATGGAGTGTAAAAAAAATAGTTTAAGAATTACAATGATGCAGTTATACTAGCCAAAAGTGAACTACAACTACAGGAACTATAAAAAAAAGATATAAATAGAAAAATGGAAGCAATATGGATTGGACATATTGAAGTCTATATCTGAATGCATATAAATGAAGAGGAGAAGGAGAAAGAGGAAGAGATCAGATTATAGAAATAGTTTATGTAGCTGATAATATAAGCACCAACCTTTCACATATTTCACTTGTGGCTCTTATTTGCAAATCCACACCTTTGATTTTGGAGTGAACAATCTCTACCTCAGACACCATTTCCTGCAGAAAATATTTATTACAAGAAAATTGTAAATTCTCATTCTGAATGATGGCAATATTATTTTGTTTTTTGATGTGACTTCATCTGTCTCTAACCTTTGCCAAACTATTGGCAAAAAAATTTGTCTTGGACATTGTATACTCAACGGTGTATTCGTTGTGTTAAAACTGGTTTTGTTATAGAAATGGCTGAATCGAAAACAAGACTACTTCAATCCGGGCCAACAGCAATGCAATGGCTATTTTAACTTTGGATAATTTTTAAAGGATTATTTTTGTTTCATAGGAATTTAGAAGGTCATCCCATTATTGATTGTGGTGAAGTTAAATTGTTGTAACAGACTTTTTTGAGGTAGTTCTGTTTAGTTTGTTTTTGTAGATGTTATAAATGTTTGTAATGGAAACTTAACAGATATGTGGATCTGGTTAGGAACACTACCAGTGCTTTGGGGCAATTTCATGGATTTACAAGACAACTGGTGTACTAAAAAATGGGTACGGTAAGTCTAAATGTTTGTAATGTAATTTTTAAAATGTGGAAACTAGAAGGCAAATTCTCCTTCCATATTTAATCTCTACATATTCCTTCCCTCTTGTTCACTTTCCAAGTTGTTTGAGTTTCCATTAGGCCAAAATATTGTAATGCTATTAAATACTAGTCATTAAAATATCAAGAAGCTGCAAGCCTGTTCTGACTTCATGCAAGAGGGACTTTAGAAATTGACACAACTTTTGAGGTTGCCAAAAAATTAAGATAACTGACATTATCGTAGTTAGAAATAGATTTTTAAAATTAACATAATTCTTGTAGTTAATACATATAAAATACTCATATAGAGAACAAACATAATTTTTGCAATCTACACATACATTGATAATAAACATAGTTTTTGCAATCCTTATGTATTCATATACGATAAACATAATCTTTGTAATCCTCAAATACATGTATATAGAAAAAATAAACATAATATTAGCAATACTAAAAAATATAGAAATGAAAAAGTCTTTATATTTTTCACATTTATGTAAAATAAACATAATCTCACATTCCTAGAAAATAAACACAATCTTTGCATTGCTCGCATATATAGAAATTAAATACAATCTTTGTAATCTTCACATACGTAGACAATAGTCATAATCTTTGGAAAACTCAGATATATATAGACAATAAACATAATCTATGTGGTCTACACATACATAGAGTGGACGGCGTAGGCTAGTGGTTAAGTGACATGGCTCACGCTTCGAAGGTGTTGGGTTCGATCCCCATCACAGCACCGGCTGTTACCCCGGGGAAGCAAACCCTTAGAAAATGCAGGAGGAAGCAGACCTTTACATAAAATGCATGCTGAAGTAGGATGTGCTGGGCCGACAGATGCAAAATAAAAACCCCAGTGCAACGCACACTGCCTTGGAGGTTTGAGAAAATAACATGAACGCAAAAAAAAAAAAAAAAAAAAAAAAAACAATACATAGAAAGTAAACATATTCTTTTGCAATCTACAAATTCATCAGATGGACATAATCTTTGTAATGCACATATACAGAAAATAAATATAATCTTTGTAAATCCTCAAAACAAGAAACTATTTATAAAAAATATGCTTTCACTTGTTTATCCTTTAAATTTGTAAACCAAACTGTCAACCAATTTCAGGGTTTCTCAAACTTTGTGTTACTTTGAGATGTTTGAAACTGGTCTAAACACTTATTAGACTGCATGTCCAAATAGAGAGTATGTTTAGTTTCTCTTCTAGTTTAAAAAATAAATAAAATACACTAATTGAGGCTAATTTGAAATTTTTTAAAACTCTACATTAAAATTCTCAAGCTATTCATCAAGAAAATATCTGATAGTATATTTGATAGCATATTAAAAAAATTTTAATGACACACCATAATGGGTCATGCAAAACACTACATGAGAAGCTCTAGCCACTCAACTTCTTAGCATTCTTTCCATCAATCTATTTAGAAAAATGTTTCCCGACCTGTAACACAAAACAAAAACATATGAATACAAATTGTAATCAAATGTACCCTGTATTTTTTCTCAATGATTTCTCTGATGTCTCTGCTGTTTGTATCATTTGGGCTGGCCAGATGCTCTACTGTAGACTGAGGAATTCTTTTTGATAAGATTTTGAACAATGGTATTTGATCATTGGTCACAGCGAAAATGATATGTACTTCGTTCCTTTCCACCAGGTCTGCCAGCTGACTTACTGATGGATAGTCCTGTCAAAATATGAATAACTTATTGTTAAAGAACGTTAGTTCCACGGTCACACACACATGTACAAATGCATATATAATATGTGTGTGTTTGTGAATGTAGGTGTAATAATATCATTGTTGTAATGAGTTCTGCACCAAATCATTTGTGATTTTGTAAAGATGGTTTCTGCAGCGCATGAATAGTTGGGTATGGTGGTCCTAACATATTTTCCACTTGAACTCTTTCAAGGCCACTGAAATTCCCATGTTTTATGCAGCACATTTTCCATCCCTCTAAATTTTCATATAATGTTACGGTTAAAGTGTCACTGTGTTTGATATTTTCATATTAAGTCATCGTGTCGTATATAGAATAAAAGAGAATTGCATAGCAATAATAAAATATAAATTCAATAAATATAGCTCTATTTCTAAAATAGTAAAGAAGTAAGAAACATGCAACAATAAACAAAAAACTGTGTGGAAAAACAATTAACATGTCAGATTTACCCAATATAAACTGTTAATCCACTAATCCACATATTTTGTCATTTGGGACAGACTTGTTTCAAAACTATATCCATTTACAAAATTATCGAACATAGACCTGACATGACAATTTTGAGAATTATTGTTATCTGACTTTGAAACGGCCACTTTATCACTTTAAACGGGTAATTTTAAATACTTACTTAGTCGCTCCTCTTCTATCGTGAGGTGTAGAGGTTTGCCAAAGAGAACGCCACACTGCTCTATCCGCCGTCTTTTTCCTGGCCTCTTTCCAATCCAGCCCTCTATCACTTAGGGACTGTCGTATGTTGTCTTCCCAACGTACTTTGGGACGTCCTCGGGGTCTGCTTCTTTGACTTTTGATCTCCCATGATCGCTTTGGTATCCGATCTTCTTCCATTCTACAGACATGGCCAAACCACTGTAATTGGGACTGCTCCACTCGTGTCTGCAGGAGTTGAACTTCAAGATTGCTACGTATTGTCTGGTTACGGATCTTGTCCCTTTTCGTCACCTGAACCGCCTTTCTTAGGTACCTTATTTCTGAAGTTTGTAATTGCCTTTCTTGGGCTGTAGTCATTGCCCATGACTCACATCCATATGTCAGGACAGGCACATAGGTCGAGCGGTATACATCCATCTTTGTTTTCCTGCTTATTTCTCTTATACTGAGGAAACCTCTGTTTATTGCATGGAACAGTCTACCTGCTGCTGTCCTTCGTGCAGTTAACTCCTCTTTGATTCCTCCCCTGCTGTCTATTACCACTCCTAGATATTTAAAGTTGTTGACCTGCTCTAGTGCTCGTGTTCCCAGGGTTATCTAATGTCTCTTTTCATCTCTGGCGATCACCATGGTTTTTGTTTTGGAGTTGCTGATGTGCATTCCTCTCTTCTTCAACTCTTCTTCCCAGACCTGCAAGTTGATCTGGAGATGTGCTTCGGTTTTCGTGATCAGGGCCACATCATCTGCAAATGCTAGTTCCGATATGTAACTTGGTCTCATCTTCCAGTACCCTACTTCATACTTTTTTGTCCGTTTCTTGCAGGCTTTGATGACTTCATCCATGAGGAGTATGAAAAGGTACAATGATAGAATGTCCCCCTGTCTTACTCCGCTAGTGGTCTTGAACTCTCCTGACTTTTGATTTGATGCCCGCACATAATTTCTGCATGTTTTATAGAAACTCTGTATGGCAGAGATCAGGGGTCCTGGGATGTTCTTCCTTGTCAGGCACTCCCAGAGTTTGTCCCAAGGAACTTTATCAAATGCTTTCTCCAAATCCAAAAAGCAGAGATGCATCTCTTTATTATATTCAAGAGCCTTTTCACTTAGATGTCTGAGTGTAAAGATAAGGTCTTGAGTACTTCTGTTTGCCCTAAACCCACATTGAGCTTCATCCATATTTGGCTCTGCTAGACCTCTTAATCGCCGTTCTAGAATCCTAGAGTAGACTTTCCCGGGGACACTAAGAAGGGAAATACCTCTGTGATTTTCACATTGTCGATTGTCGCCCTTTTTAAATATTGGTATTATTATTGCAATCTCCCAGTCTCTTGGTATCTTCTTGTGGCGCCAAGCTGCCTTGAGAATCTTCATGAATAGCATCTCTCCTGCCGCTCCCATGTATTTAACCATTTCTGGTGTTATACCATCATGTCCTGCTGCTTTACCAATCTTAATTTTCTCCAATGCTGCCTTTAGTTCTTCCATTGTGATATTATCGTTTCCCTCCATGGCTCCCTCTTCTTGAATTGGGAATGTTACTTCCAGAGCTTGGTTTTCCTCCACTCCAAGGAGATCTGAGAAATATTCTTTCCATCTGTTCATTACCTCTTCTGGGGCAGTCAACAGCGCACCTTGTTTATCTTTAACAAATTTCAGGGGGCATTCCTTTTCCTTCCTCATGTTCTTTAAGGTCTTGTAGAACAGTTTCTGGTTTTCTCCAGCATTATTTTCCAGTTTCTCTCCAAATTCTTCCCTGGATTTCTGTTTGGCCTTGAGCACAGTCTTCTTTGCTTCTGTTCTAAAATTTACATATTCTTTATATTTCTTTGTTTGTTCTTCTGTATTCCTAGCCCCTAGGTATTGCTTCCATGCCTTTTTCTTTTCTCGTATTATTGTTTTCACTGCTTCTGTCCACCATGGTGTACTTTTTCTCTTCCACCCTTCTTTGGTTTAACCGCATGCCTCTGCTGCAGCCTCTTTGAGGATGTCTTTGAATTTTACCCAAAGCATTTCCATATCTTCTTCAGATTCCTCTATCCTTTCTATTGCTGTTGTTATAAGCCTTTGGTATCTCCTTTTAACATCTGGTTCTCGTAGTTTGTAAGCCTTAATTTTATTTTCTCCTTGTGTATTATGTTTCATGCTTGCTGATGGGTGTTGTTGCCTAGCTGGATAGTGTTTTTCAATTTCTCTCTTTATTTTAACTAGGTAGTGGTCGCTTCCTATCTCTGGTCCTCTGAACCCTCTAGCATCCTTTACATACTTGAAATTCGTTTTCCTCACTATTGCATAGTCAATTATGGATCTTTCATTTCTTGCCGGCTCACATCTTGTGTAGGCATGGATACGCTTGTGTGGAAACCTTGTATTTGTAATAACAAGGTTTTGTTCTCTGCAGAATCTGAGCAGTCGTTTTCCATTGTCATTTAAGACATCTTCTCTACCTACCGATCACTCCATCCTATCTATAATAGTCGTTTCCAACTCTTGCGTTGAAGTCTCCAAGGAGAAGTATTTCATTATGGCAATCGTCAATGGTCCTTTGAAGGAGCTCATAAAATTCATCTTTTATGTCAGTGCTCTCCTCTTCGTTTGGTGCATACACAGTGACGATATCCATTTGACTATCCTCCTCTTGTAAACCATCAGTCGTTCTGAAATGAACTTCCATCCTTTAATGTTTACTTTGCTGTTACCATTTACTATACAACCAACCCCTGCCCTGGCTCGTTCACTCATGGGAACTCCGCTGTAGTATAGCATGTTGCCATCAGGGTCCATAACGCCCTGTCCCTTTTTCTTTGTTTCTGTAAGTGCCAGGACTGTCAATTTTGCTCTCTTCATCTCCTCTATTAGTTCTTGTTCTTTTCCGTTTATACTTCGTACATTCCATGTTCCGTAAATCGTGGTCCTTATTTCTCGCCTGCTCGTCGCCGTTGAGGTCAGTCCGGTTTTCTCTGTGTTTAGACTTGTAATCGTTGTTTTAAGACAAACAGGTGATTAGCCTGTTGTGTCTTTGCATAGTGGAGAGGTTGCCTCCTTACAGCCTCCATGCCTGCCGACCCGTTTTTTGTCCACGGCTGCTTATTTATTCGCAGCTAACCTCCAAATTAGGAGGCCTTTCAGCAATCCGCAACCCTGCTGACGCGCCTGGCAGGAGGTAGGTGCCTCCCCCAGGGTAATATTAAATATCTTACACAAATTTAAGGTTTTACCGGTTTATTTAACTTAACTTAACTTAACGTCTTTAAACTTGTTTAGAAGACCCTGCAAAGTCTGTATACAACCAGTTACATTTACATCACCTTGCTCTAAAAGCTATGCACATCCAGTTTATTCTTAAATGCATTAACTGTCCCTGCCTTCACTAACTCCCCTGGCAATGCATTCCAAGCAGACACCACTCTCTGACTAAAAACATATTTCCTAATATCTAATCTGGACCTCTCTTTAGTCAGCTTGTAGCCAAATACCAGAAGAATAAATTTACTTTCATTTCTGAGTCATAAAAAAATGTCTATCATGCAAAAAACAAAACAAAATTTATGTTTATTGTCTTTGATCACAAAAATTAAATATTTATTTTATTCGATAACGCCCACCTTTTGTGAAGAATTGACTTCTCTGCCAGCATAATTCAGACTGACTAGAAAAACAACACAAGAGCTAAATGAAATCTACATTTTTATTTTAAGAAATAGTTTCAATGTAACTAAGTGCTTTTTGGACAGAAAAAGGAGTAGATTAGTGCGCGCAGATGAGTTATCGCTAATAGAATTTAATGACTTTAACAGTTAGCAAATAATTTTTCAAAAAAAACATCAATTTTTACTATTTTTATATACAATTAAAGAATCAACCTATATTTCTGAAGTACCTAAAAAGTCTTTCCCGCAGAAAAAATATATATGAATCATAAAAATATTATCTTAAAATCACCGGAGCCTGACAGAGGCCTCCCATCCTGAAAGAGTTAGTTAGGACACTGGATATCAACACATGAGCAAGAGGGTTAAGTAAGTAAGGAAAATAAATTAACAATTTTTTAGAATGTTTCTTCCCTTTATGTTCTTGTTTTGTGAAGGTTCCATTTGTTTTGTGAAGGTTTCACTTTGTTTTGTGAAGTTTTAACTTTTCACTGTGAAGGCCTCACTTTGTTTGGTGAAGGTTTCATTTTTTTGGTGATGGTTTCACTTTGTTTTGTGAAGATTATTCTGTTGTTTTATGAAGGATCAATTTGTTTGTGAAATTTCCTTTTGTTTTTGACAAAGGTGGGATCTTTTAACCAGCTACAGGATCTTTTCTGTGGTTCCAAGGGGAGATTTATAGAACAAAGAAATAATGGTGCCTTGATCTGGCAATGACTTCCAAGCATTCAGCCAAGGTGTTTATTTCATCTATAAAATAAATGTCCTAGACCTTACTGGGAAATGAACCTATGTCCCCTGACTGGTATCCTGAAATTCTTAGCAAGTTCAAACATTAACTATCTACTTTTACAGAAAGCACAGAAAAGATGGATGAAACATGTTGTTCGCATTCCCTATGAGTGCCTCCCCAAGCAGCTGCTTTATGGTGAACTCAGAATAGGCGAACACTCATCAGTAGGACAGAAGAAAAGCTAGAGATTCCTTAATAGTGTCTCTGGAAAGCTTCTATATTGATGTCACCTCCTCAGAGATGCTTGAACAGAACCGCTCTACATGGTGCGCTAGCATCACACAAGGTGCTCAGAATGCAGAGTGAAACCGCATCACTGAAATAAAAGTGTGCCACCCAAAGGAGAAGAACAAATGACAACTCCATAGCCAAGTCCTCACAAGCCAGGATTGGTCTTTACCACCATATGAGAATACATCTCGCAGCAGCTGATGCTGTTGTCATCTTCGCTTGCAAAATGCAATTATTACTATTACTTGCAGCTTGGTCATCAGCTCATGAACAAGTATATATTTACTGGAATCACTTGAAATGGTATTCTCTTACCTGTTCTAGTTCCTTTGCATACTTTCCTGCACCATCTAAATGACAATGGCCATCATTTGGAATTACAATACCAGCAAGCTGCAACAAGAAATATTTCTTTTACAACAGGGTATGGTAAAGACATTGTTTGGATAGAACAGAAACTTTATTCACATATTTTACTCAAATTAATACCAACATGATTTACAAAAGTGGTGAATCAGTTTGAATATGTTACCCTGCAATGCTTGGCCAGGTAAGTTAGGAAATCAGAGGCTAGTGAAACATAAACAAAATATTGGACAATGATTGCAAAGATAAGTATTGTTCTAACATTTTAGAACACATGTACATCAAACAGAGAAGAATGAAAATAACTCTTTCATTACATATATCGGCAGATCTTTTTGTTTTTGCTTGTGTCCTGTTTGTGCCTTTCAGTATTAGGTCATGGAGAGGTTTCTTGTCCGGGCCCTAGAATGTGCTTCGTACATGGGAAGCTTTACTACCTCTGTTATTTCTATTATCCATCGTTTGCTTGGTCAGCCCTTGGCTTTGTATCCGCTGTATCTGTATAGCATTGATTTCTGAAGGAAACTATCTGATGTTTGATGTGTCAGATGGCAGAACCAATTAGTTTGCTGTCTCTTTATAAGGTCCCACACTGGTGTTGCCCCTACTTGTTTCCTAATATCTTCGTTTCTGGTTCTATCCATTATTGTTACTCCAAGCATTCTGTGTAGGTATTTCATCTCTGTTGTTACACTATTTTTTTATCTTTGCTTGTCAATGTCCAATTTTGGCTCTGATAGCATGTTGGTAGAAATATTGTTTTGTATAGCATTATTTTTGTATCCATTACCACATGTTTACATTGTAATATCAGGGACATTTGTCCAATGATTCGACTTGTTTTATTACATCTGTGTTAGATTTCAGCATCTCCTTTTCCATCTGCTGAGATTTTATTACCCAACTACGTGAAATTTTTTACCTGTTTTACAGTTTGATTTTGTATAAACATAGGCTTTCTGGTTTTGCTTATTTTCTAGCAATCGTCATAACTTTTGTTTTTCTCTATGTTGATTTTCATACCGTATTCCATACAGTCCTTTTTAGATTGTTGATATGTTCCTGCAGTTATTTTTCTGAAGTTGCTATTATTACTTGGTCACTAGCAGTATACTTACTGACACAAATTCTTCTTCTCAGTTCCTTGGTCAGTGACTGACAAAACTGTCACTGACTGTCACCCATGGGTAGGACGTCTTTAATGGCAGCAACAAACTGCCTCCACTTCATCTGGTCTACAGTCATCCTTTGTACAGTGTCCCAACTGATTCATTGATTTCAATTTAGGTTTCTGCAGTTCTTTGCCAAGTTGTCTTAGGTCAGCTTCCATTTCACCTTCCCTTTGGGGTTCATACCAAGGCAGTTCTGGTGACACCTTCTGATTCTTTTCTTAGGACATGATCTACTCAATTTTCAGTATCGACTAATTATGATGGTGTTCGTGTCTTTGTGATTGCTTCAGGTGAGCAGCTCTTGGTTGGCTCCAGTGTTTGGCCTACAAATTTGGGCACACATTATAGGATTTTAATTACGAGTTATCTTAACTTAACGTCTTTATACTGGTTTAGAAGACTCTGCAGAGTCTGTATACAACCAGTTTCATTTACATTTCCTTGCTCTAAAAACATCCAATCTATTCTTAAATGCATTAATTGTCCCTGCCTCCACTACCTCTTGTGGCAATGCATTCCACGCATTCACCACCATCTGACTAAGAAAATTTTCATAATATCTAATCTGGACCTTTGTTTAGTTAATTTGTAGCTATGCTACGTTAGTTTTATCTTTATTATTGATATTTGGCTAGCCTAGTATATTGATTCCATTTTCATTGTTTCTGTGTGTCTAGCCTTCGTTAAGTCAAAACGTCTTTGCACACCTGTTACTACTCTCAAATGAAACTGCAACTTAACCTTGCATGATTTTCAGAGAAGAAATATCAGCAACGTGCACTTCAAAGATTTGAAATCAGTTGGTTTATGTGTTGACCTTATCTCGCTACATTAAAGAAGTGATTTTCAGAATTTTTCCAACTGAACATCCTAAACCAAGTGTTACAATTCACTTTTTTTTTTCATGCTTCATTGAAGTTACCTCTGCACATTCTTTGTGAGATGAGCACCAAGATCTTAATGAGGATTGATAATGCTGTGGTTGAGAGGTAAGGCACCTCAGCCCTCAAAGTGACTAATGGAAACAGTAAGTGATTATTGAGTTCTGCAGTTTTCAAACAACCCCCTGGTTTCAAGAGGTGGAACAAGAGTTTCTGCATCCTGAGTTACTTCCAGTCATTTCGACTTATGTCTTGCCACTGGTTCAAGGTAGCCCAAGACCAGAGAATGAGGCTGAAAATTAGTGCAATTTCTTGCTCACTATAATCCAAATATAGTGCAAATTACATCATCAAGACAAAACAACCTGATAATGTCACCATCATTGTTTTCAATGGACAAATAATTTTGATTTTGTTTTTTATTCGCGCCGATCAAAATGTATATGGCTATTAAAACACAAGATGAGCTCAAGTGTTTGAAATTTGAAGATTTCTACATATTTGCATTTAATTCTCATAGAGGGAATCATTTTGAGCAGCTCTGCTTGCATGTCATGTGTAATGAGTTTCTTGAGCATCTCTCACAAGGGAGCAATAATCACCTAGCGTTGCTGCATTCCATTTCCCATGGTACCTTTTTTTTAGTGCAGACATGTACTGATGAAACCATTTTCATGATTGTCACTGACAGCAACTCAGTTATCCGAGAAGAAATTAAGATAAGAATGCAGAAAGTGTAGCTTTAGAGACTTATTGCTTTATAGTCTTTTGTAACACTAAAAAATGGAGTCTAGAAGCTCCTGATAATTGTCAGGCTTATTGCTTCTGTAAAAGTTTGGCATCACTTGCTGGAAAGCATTCCAAGCTAACTTTTCATCCCCTGTGAAGATATCATGAAAACGATCATCTTGGAATAGCTGACGTATCTGTGGAACGACAAATATACCTTCCTTGATAGTGACCTCGCTAAGTCTTGACAATTTCTTATGAATGTTTACAAATTCTGCCCCATTTTGATCCATGTCCGTTACAAAATTCTTCCAAGTTTGATGTGGAGAGGAGGGAGCAAGATCTTGCTAGATTCTACAAGTGGGTCCTCAAGTACATTCGTTTTCCCCATTTCAAGTGATTATTGAAGTGACCAATCATTTTTACTTGTAATGAGAAGTCCTGGCAGGACTGTCCCAAATACTGGGAATATAGCAATACTTTATTTTACTCTGCTTTAGCTATCAAGATGGCATGACATCTAGGTCACCACAAATCTGCTACTTATACTTGTCATAGTTGATGGTATGTGACAGTTAACTTAACATAACTTAACTTAATTTCATTATACTGGTTTAGAAGACTCTACAGAGTCTGTATACAACCATATTATTCCACTTCAAAAATGAATGTGATCATCTAATAAATTCTTGAATGCATTAACTGACCCTGCCTCCACCACATCCTGTGGTAAATGCATTCCAAGCATTCATCACACTCTTTCTGAAAAAATGTTTCCTAATATCCAATCTGGACCTGCCTTTAAATAATTTGAAGCTATGCTCTCTTGTTCTTGTAGTTGGTTGAACTTTGAAAAACCTATTATAATCAAATAAAGACTATATAAGTTGTTTCATGTTGTTGTATATTTCTTTCATGTGGACTGCATACCTGGGTGGAACAGATGGTAAAACTTTACCATTATGAAACAGCACAGATTTTAAGTCAACTTAGGAGAATCAATGGTGTCTAAATATTATTCCTGTAGTCAACTTGGGGTGCTCCCATCAGACCCACTATATCACCACAAGCGATGTCATTATGAAAAATGGAAGCAGATTTTTTTAGACGACTATGAGAAATAGATACATGCACATTCTCTTTGAAAAGATTCCATTGCTGCCGTCTGGTCCCCAACAGCTCTGATTTATTTTTAGTAATTTTAGATCTCTCATTCAATTCCTTCTCTGTAATTGTATGTGGCTGTGCAGACTTCAATAGGCATGAAATCAGGACATGTTGTTGTAGATGCTTTCACAGATGGTTACTTTTGTCTTCATCATCCAGAGCATTAGAATTTTGTGGTTTGAGAGCAGGAAGGCCTTCCATGTAAGGCATTGGGTGCATAGTAGAAGAACTATTCAGATATGTCAAATACCTTGATTTATTGGAGCAGTCATGCAAAAGTAACAATCATTAAGAAGGTTTGTCAGTTCCCTCCAAACCATTCGAACTGCAAAATGGATTGATCTTCCCTTTTGGTTTAAACAGCAGCACAGATCCATTGCACAGGATTGACAGTATATGTGTTGGGATCAATGCCAGTCATAATCATTAATCTCACCAACAAAATAAAAACTGTAAGATTTCTTTATCTTCTGGGTAATGGGTTGCCTTTGTGATAGCAAAGTTATTTATCAGTAAATATAGCAAATATATTTAATCTTCGGCTACTGGATGAGAAGTACTCAGAGTATCATTAACAACTCTACCATGCCTTCATTGACTTTAGAAAGGCGTTTGACAGAGTGTGGCATGCGGCGCTATGGTCAACAATGAGGCATTATAAGTTCAACAGTGATATTGTGAGGGTAATTGCAAACCTTTATCAGCAGGCGACCAGCTCTGTCTCAGTACAGGGAACGCTAGGCGATTGGTTCCGTACGACGGTGGGTGTGCGACAGGGATATATTCTTGGAGTGAATAATGGAGACGACCTTAAAAGGACATGTTGGCACGGTTAAAATAGGTGACAGGCATATCACAAACTTCCGCTTTGCTGATGATATTGATGTATTGGCAGGCACAGAAAGGGAACTCCAGGAGTTGATTGGTAGATTGGATAGAACGGCCCTGAGTTTTGGTATGGAAATAAATGCAGATCAAACAAAAGCTCATGACCAATAACGTAGCAGGGTTTCAATCTGTACTAGAGGCGAATGGGCAGGAACTTGAGGTGGTAAAACGTTTCAAATATCTGGGATCATTGATCTGCGAAGAGGGTTCGAAGCCAGAGGTCATTGCAAGAATAACACAACAGCGGCACTGACTAGGCTGAAACCTATTTGGCAAGACAAGCGCCTCGCCATAAAAGTCAGACTAATGCGCTTTTTGGTGCTATCAATATTTCTGTATGCCTGCGAGACCTGGACCATTACAGCAGATATCCAGGGCAGGATACATGCAATGTAAATGCGGTGCTATAGAAAACTCATAAATGTTACATATAAAGATCGTGTCACGAATGTAGAAATCCATCAGAGTGTTGAAGACGCTATTGGTCCTTTTGAAGATCTGTTCACAGCTATCAAAAGACGAAAGATGGCCTGGTGCGGGCACGTCGCGAGGTCCAACGGATTTACTAACTCGATACTCTTTGGGTCCGTACCGGGACAGAGAGGGCGAGGACGTCCAAGGAAGAGATGGGTGGACAACATCACTGAGTGGTCAGGCCTTTGTCCCGGTGAGATACGTCAGGCGGCGACAGACAGAGAGGGTTGGCATGGGATTTTCATGTCTTCATGTGTGCCCCAATGACCTGATGGGTTACGGAATGAACTGAACTGTTAGCAAAAACAATTCGCACTGTTCACACATTCATGAGGTATCTTGAAAAGAATCAACAATGCAAATGATAGAAAGAAGAAAATGTGGTTGCAACAACTGCTACATATTGTTTATTTTAATTAACACTCAAGGTTTTAGTTGACTTCAAATGCAGCCTATCCATTCCCACTGAAACCGCACTCCTGTCTTTAAAACAAGAGCTAATCCCCAATTGTTAAGTTCATTTTCATGATTAGCATGTCTAGACAAACTACTTTAACCTTGAATACATTTTGCCTCTGATCTAGTGCAATATGAAAGTTTGGAAGTGAAAGGGTCTATACAAATATATTTACAGTATCGCCGTAGATGTATATTTAATATCTCCTTCTTGTTTCTTGTAAATTATAGTAGTAATTCATAAGTGAATCACAAAGACACATGTGCATTCCTGTTGTGTTATTTTACATAGAATTAACATCACTGCTATCTGGGCAGGTCCATATATGCTCAATCTCTTTCAGTAAATAATGAAAAGTATGGACACTGGTGGTTCATTTTCCGCACACTTCTGTTCTGTCCCATCAGGCAGGGACCCATCCATAGCCCAATGGTTGTCCACACTCCTGCTCTGTCCCCTCATATAAGCACCCATTCATAGCCCAATGGCTGTCCACACTTCTGCTCTGTCCCCTCAAACAAGCACCCATTCATAGCACAATGGTTGTCCACACTCCTGCTCTGTGCCCTCAAACAAGCACCCATCCATAGCCCAATGGCTGTCCACACTTCTGCTGTCCCCTAAAACAAGCACCCATTCATAGCCAAATGGTTGTCCACACTGCTGCTCTGTGCCCTCAAACAAGCACCCATCCATAGCCCAATGGCTGTCCACGCTCCTGCTCTGTGCCCTCAAACAAGCACCCATTCATAGCCCAATGGTTGTCCACACTTCTGCTCTGTCCCCTCAGGGACCCATTCATAGCCCAATGGCTGTCCACACTCCTGCTCTGTCCCCCTCAGGTTCCCATTCCTGCTTCATTTACATTTTATGTCAAACTTGTTCAGCTTGTTGATTGCCAATCCATTTCTAAAATAAACATTATGGGTACTTTCAAATGCAAGAAGATGTCATTGCTATTACCTCCATCATGACCAGAACAGAAGATCCTTAGAAAACCCTGAAGATTTCAGACCTATATATCCACTATACATTCATTTAAAATGCAAACATGAATGCATTTATAATATTAAATAAGTATAATTGTTAGAAGGAACAAATTAAAAATAGTTATTAAGTCAACAAAAACACATATAGGCAATGGCCCAGTGACCGAGCTAGGACAAAAACAAAACAACATGTTTTTTAAGGTCAGAGACAAGGAACAAACAAAATCAATTAACAAACCCAACAAAAAAACAAGATGGTATAAAATGAGCGGTTCAAGTTACCCGGTACATATTAACAATCTTACCCGTCCATCTCCTGCCAAATGAAATCTATCATTAGAAGCAAAGATCAGCAACTTGCGAGCTCTATCTCTCCAACCAATTTCAGACTAGAAGTGACAAAATCGGTAAGTTTTAAAATACAAGCAAAGTAGAAATCAACAACAGTTTAGGGAGAGGTTGACATAGTTAAAGTCCCTATCCTGTGCACAGTAAATTAAAAAACAAAACTAGTTTTTCAGTTTAAGGTATTTATGATATAAATTGCTCTTTATGTGCCTTGCAGATTGTACTGATAATCTTAGGATCAAGATTCTGAGAAGTGCATGATCTGTAGCAGTGACCCAAAGCTGCCAAGACCCCTCTCAACTTTCACATGGTAATCCTAAATAACAGGCTGCAACAGGGCAGACTGGCTAAGGAGAAGGGATTGAAAAGGGAAGGCTAACCAGGTACCCAAAAATGCCATACTGATTTGGATGTGTTGGACTGAAATGTGCAAATATTGCAGTCAAGCTGCAAACTATGACACAACGCATTCTGCTCGCCGGACTACATTCTGCTACTTGCAAAGCTTATTTCAGGGCTTGGTAACAAGAGTTTGAGAACGAACAATGAAGAAGAAGCTACTGGTGATTACAGTCCCCTCCCCCTCTCAAAACTTCCTGTCCAAGGTGCAGTTTTTTTAAATTTCCTTTTGAGCTGTGCCATGAGTTCATTTTCTTTGTGTAACTTTTACAATTATACAGAGACATAGGTTCTCCATTTCAAATTTTAAGACAAAAAGCTGAGTTGTAGTACAGTCTTAATATAACTACTTACTTGAATCCTGATGGTCAAAAGCTACTTGAATCCGTGTATGTTCTTCACCCTGGAGTACCACGATGGTCCAAAAGCATGGTGCAGATTATCTCTCCATCTCATTGACAGGGGGGGGGGGGGGGGGGATGGGTTATGCTGGCAGTTGTAGTTCTATGCCCACCAGAAAGACACACTCTTTGTCCATCTACCATCAGTCATGTCGACCACATGGCCAGCTCATCTTTACTTTTTCATTGGTGAAGAGTCAACAATATCACGGAACTCTGTCAGTTCCTCTGCATCTGATTTGCAAACCACACACCCATATACCATTGCTGGGATAACAATGCTATTAAAGGTTTGAGCCCTGGCCTTGATGAGTATCAGTTTAATGCAGTTGAGTTAATCTGCCGCTGTCCTGCGTGAGATCTCCTTATTAATGTTGTGGTTATTTCTGATTTCCTGATGGAGAGATCATTTACTTTTGGCCTTCATGAGACCACTACTGGGTTCAAATTTACTTAGATTTCTATTTTTGTTCAAATAAAGCGTTAATAGCCTGGGCTTGACAAAAATGCTCGTCTGTGACGAGTAAAAATTGTTGCTTGACATGTTAAAAAAATATATGTTTAATCGTTAATTACATTTTTAATTGTTACTATATAACGACTCGCACGATTAATAATGATATTATGGTTCAAATAGATTGTACATAAGCTAGTTTATGATAGTGAATCTAAATGGACCTCCACTGCCACATTTTAAACTTATCAAAGTCATCGATAAATGATACAACAGTGCTAAAACAACTAAGGATGTTCAAAGACACACATACCATGCCTCCGACAATAGTGCATTTTTTCTTAGTGTAAGTAATACAATATATTTTGGTTTGTTATGCATTATTATGAAGAAATAAAGGCAAATTAGTGCCTAGTTTAAGTTTGTTAAAAAAAGGGACTAGATACTTTTCTCACCTCCTTTGAGGTCAGGAGATGCTAAAGCATCTTGTGGAATCTGAGCTTTCTAGCATTTCATGCTTTGTTTTTTGAGAGACAAGCATGTCACCGCTTAGCTATAGTAACCTCTAAAGCAGGAGTCTCAAATTCAAATCACTATGAGAGTTTCACAAAGTTACATTTGATGGCCTTAGAGCAGCATGATGATAATGTTTAAGGCCTTTCCCCACTCTAAACATTCCTACTTCCATTGTGATTGGCTTATCTGTTGGTTTATGTGTTTTGTTTGCCCATTCCTAAAGTCTTTATATGCTAGCCACTCTTCTGCATGCCTGGAAAACATGGACAGTGTATAGAAGACATATCAGACAGCTAAATTGTTTCCACATGAGCTGTTTCCAAAGGCTGGTCAGGATTATATGGCAGGAATAAATACATAGCTTTGAGTCAAACATGTTGAGCACCCATACACTTTTGCCAAAAGCCTAGATAAAATGTTTGTATGCCCAATTAGTACCTCCTCAAGCTGCTGTTATACAGTAAATTCAAAAAAGGCAGATGCTTCTATTAGGGGGACAGAATAAACACTACAGAGGCTCCTTAAAAATGTATCTAAAAATGTCAACATTGATGTCACATTATGAAAAATGCTTCCACAAAAGCTTCCCACTTGGTATGCCAGATACACACAAAGTGTTCAGATTACAGAGTGAAATTTCCATGTAAAAGCTCAGACAAAACAAGCCACTCAAAAGAACAGAATGGGATATGGCCCCCATAGCTGACTCTTCACAAATGTGTCCCAAGTGCAGCAGTCTGCCGTGCCAGGATTGGACTTTTCTGATGCTGTCATCATCTATGCTTGCTATGAGCAACTATTATTATTATAAGCCTACCAGAACTTGTAGTCGTGTCATTGCTTATAACTTAACTTAACTTAACGTCTTTATACTGGTTTAGAAGACCCTGCAGAGTCTGTATACAACCAGTTACATTTACATTACCTTGCTCTAAAAGCTATGAGCATCCAGTTTATTCTTAAATGCATTAACTGTCCCTGCCTCCACTACCTCCCCTGGCAATGCATTCCAAGCAGACACCACTCTCTGACTAAAAAAATATTTCCTAATATCTAATCTGGACCTCTCTTTAGTCAGCTTGTAGCTATGCCCCCATGTTATTGTAGGTGGCTGTATTTTAAAAAACTTGTTATAGTCTAATTTATCCATTCCTCTGATCATCTTATAAACCTGTATTAAGTCACCACGAATTCTTCTCTCTTCGAGACACTGTAGGCCGGTTTTTCTGAGTCGTTCCTCATAACTGTAATTCTGGAATCCCACTATCATCTTTGTTGCTCTTTTTTGTATTCTTTCGAGCATGTTTATATCCCCTCTATGATAAGGACTCCCCACATGTACACAGTACTCCAATCTAGGTCTAACTAAAGCTTTATACAGTTTGACGATCACTTCCTTGCTCCTATGTTTAATATTTCTTTTTATCATACATAACATTGCATTTGCCTTTTTCACTGCTACCTTAACTTGCTCACTCACCTTTCCTGTATGATCTATTATAACCCCTAGGTCCCTTTCCTTATCTATCTTTCTAATAATGTTTTCTCCCATTCTGTAATTATGTTCCATATTGGATCTACCCATGTGGATGACTGTACATTTATCTACATTAAACTCCATTTTCCAGCTCACAGACCATTCTCAAATTTTATCTAAATCCGACCTCAATATATCCACTTCTGCTTTAGATGAGACACTACCGCATAGTTTTGTGTCATCAGCAAATTTTGCAATCATGGATCCCATTTCAATGTCCAAATCATTTATATATATCAAGAACAAAATTGATCCCAAAACCGAGCCCTGTGGCACACCACTTGTCCCTTCACACCACTCAGAGTACTCCTTATTTATGCCCACCCTCTGCCTTCTTCCTGTTAACCAATTTTCAATCCATTGTGCAACTTCCACACCTATTCCATGTGATTTTAACTTTCGAAATAATCTTTGATGAGGTACTCTATCAAAGGCCTTTGCAAAGTCTAGATAAATAATGTCCACTGGCTCCCCTTTATCTATGATTTTAGTAACCTCCTCCATGAATTCTAATAGATATGTTAAGCATGATCTCCCTCTAGTAAACCCATGCTGACAATTTCTAATTAGATTAAATTTGTCTAAATGCATTACAATGTTTTCTTTGATTATTGACTAACAATTTACAGACTATGTTCGTTAAACTCACCGGTCTATAATTTGCTGGATCTGATTTTTTGCCTTTTTTTAATAAGGGATCACTCCTGCATCTTTCCAATCCCATGAAACAATCCCTTTTGTAAGTGATTGAGAACATAATATAGCCAGTGGTTTTTCTAATTTGTCTCTAATTTCATACAGCAATTTTGGATGAATACCATCTTGACCTGGACATTTATTCACTTTCAACCCCTCCAATTTTTTCCTCAGTAATACAGATTGATCTTAATCCCGCTGTATCCATGTCTCTTTGAAAAATATCTATAGGCTCTGGGATCTTGGAGCAGTCCTCTTTTGTGTAGACTGTGCCAAAGTACTGATTGAGCAGATTTGCTGCCTCCCTATTCTCACTTATTATTTTCCCTGTACTGTCTATGAGAGGGCCTACTTTGTCTTTCGTTCTTTGTTTATTTCTAACATAAGAGAAGAAGCTTTTACTGTCAGTCTTGATCCTCTGAGCAAGTTTTTTTTCTAAGTCTATTTTTGCTGTTTTATTCGCTTTCTGAGATATGTTATGCTTGTCCAAATATTTTACATATGTTTCTTTTGATTTACCTGCCTCTATATATTTTTTCCATGCCTTATTTTTCGCTCTTCTACATTTCACTACAAATCTAGTTATCCACTTTTTACGCTTGGGGTTTACCTCCCTACATGGAACACATTCCTCTTTTAGCATTTCTAGAACTGTTTTAAAACTCTCCCACTCTTGTTCAACATCTGTTCCTATGACAATATCTTTCCAGATTATGTGGTTCGCTGCCTCTTTCATCCTCTTAATATCTGCCTTAGAGTAGTCGTATGTTCGCGTGTTTATGTTTACTTCTTTCCTTGCAATAAGATCCCAACTATGATAGCCAATGTAATGATTTATGACTATCAGAACTTGTTCTCCATTTCCGTTATACTAAATCCACTTCTGTTAAGAGTGTTCCTCAGTGCCTACGTTTTAAATTTCTTTAAACATCTATATTTTTACAATAATATTACTTAATATCAGCATTTTTATGTAAAGCAATTATTTTTGTTTGAACAAATGTATATTTAGTTCTTTGTACTTCACACCTATATTCTTCATGCTGCAACTGACATACTAAAGCTAGACAGGACATAGCCCTTAAAAGCACTGGTACAAAGTGACTATATTTATATTAAACACACATTTATTGTGTGTATGAAAGACAATGAAGAGAAAATCAGGATTCAGTGAAAGAAGAACAAAAATGGGTAACACAATTTCCTATTGTTCTGTATTGGGGACAGATTGCGGTTATAAGAATTGACAATCAAGTGGGAAAATATAAACAGTTAAAAATGGGAGTAAGGTTAGGTTGTGTTTTATCCCCTGACCTGTTCTCTATGTACAGTGAGTTTATTTTGAGAGACATACCGACAATGCCAGAATTATCAATTAGCGGACAGAACATAAATAATCTACAATATACTGATGATATTGGATTGATAGTCCAGAATGAAATCGACTCACAGGAAATGGTAAACTCGGTAGTTCAGCAAAGTGAAAAAAAACGGCCTCAGTTTAAATAACAAGAAATCAGAGATGATGGTAATGACCAAAAAACCGGACTCTCCAAAATGTTGCATCAAAGCAAAGAGGACGGAATTGAGAAAGATTAACATGTTTAAATACCTGGACATATACATAACATCAGATTGAAGATGCGATTATGAAATTAAATGCAGAATAGGCCAAGCAAAATCGGTCCTCCAGACCATGAAGGGAGTCTTGTGCAAAAAAAACTTTGTCGCTAGAATTGAGAGTTTTTGGATGCTACAGTGAGCCTGTACTAACATATGGCAGTGAATCATGAACAATCAGCAAGCAAGCGCGTATATCTTTGGAAGAAGCAGAGATGTTTTACAGAAGAATACTGTGAATCCCATGGACTGCAAGGAAAACTACTGATACAGTACTCGAAGAGTCACAAACACATAGACAACTCAGTACAAAGATCAGAACAAAGCAGTCATCCTTTTTTTGAGCTTGTTATGAGAAGAGTCGGTTTGATGCACATTGTGACAATGGGAAAAATAGCAGGAAAGAGAGACCGAGGAAGACCGAGAGAGAAGATGTTGGACTTAGAGAATGGCATAAGCCACAATCAACACCAGAATTGATAAATAACACACATGATAGAAGTCGGTGAAGGTCCATAACTGCCATCGCCAACCGGATGATGATGATTGTTCTGCACAAATCAATTTAAGGACAATTTATGTTCATCCTTGTTCGAGCATATGGTTAGAATAGGAACAAAAGAGTGTCCCTGTACGCGTATCGCTTTCTAGTGATAGTTAAATTCTTATGTTGCTGGTTATTTCTCAATTCATATATTGGGGATGGTAGGGGTGGGTATAGGGAAGGGGAGGGGGGGGGGGATTTATGCAATGAAGTGGTTAATGACATGTCTCAAAACAAAAACATGCATATTTGGATTCAGCAAAGTAGTACTTTGATAGGAAGTATATACATTTTAAAAATGTGTGCAGAAATTGAATTTACTGAATAAAACACAATTCAATCTAATCCATCTAAAGAAATGAGAAGAATGAGGGAAAAAACAACTTATTTATCAATGTATAAATTGTGGTTTACCTTGCATGTTATCGCCTGAAGAATAGCATCTATTGAGCCTTCAGGATGATCTATGTTGCCTGTAACATTAGTTTGGTCAACTTTTTGCTGAAAGACAGAACAATAATAATTCTTTACATGCCTATCAACCTGAAACATATAGTCATATGTTATAAAGTATTTTGTCATTGCATGCCTGTCAACCTGAAACGTAGTCATATGTTATAAAGTATTTTGTCATTGCATGCCTGTCAACCTGAAACGTATAGTCATATGTTATAAAGTATTTTGTCATTGCATGCCTGTCAACCTGAAACGTAGTCATATGTTATAAAGTATTTTGTCATTGCATGACTGTCAACCTGAAACGTATAGTCATATGTTATAAAGTATTTTGTCATTGCATGCCTGTCAACCTGAAACTTATAGTCATATGTTATAAAGTATTTTGTCACTGTCACCAGTGTCAGGCTGTTAAATGTTAAGTATTAAATTGGTTGAGATAATCTAGCTGCAGCCCTACTTTTTTTTATATATAATATATATATATATACACATACAAGGCGTGTTCAAATGAAACCGGACCGAGTGGCTTCCTTACATCATTTGGTGTGACAGAATGAAATATAGCAATTGTTATGAAGCAAATATACCACATGGTTAGTTAGAAAAAGTTGTCATAGACATTCAGACACGCATCCTACTTCATGTATAGACGGCGGATGCCGTCTGAAAAAATGACTTTGGCTGCTCTTTGAACCACTTGGTCACCGAAGCCATGACATCTGCATCGGAGTCGAATCTTTGACCCTTCAGACATTTTTTTAAGGATAAAACAAATGGAAGTCACATGGGGACATATCTAGGCTATAGGATGGGTGTGGCAGTACTTACCACCTTTTATGTGCTAAAACTTTCTGAACAATATTCGATCCATGTGGGCGCGCATTGTCGCGCACAGAATCACACCACTCGAAAGCATGCCAGGTCATTTATTCTTGATTGATGTATGCAGTTTGTCTAGTGTGTCACTGTAGTGGATGGCATTGATGTTCACACCAGGCTCTTTAAAACCTACCAACAAAGGTCCCTAATGGTAAAAAAATGCTAACCTTACCAGTGTGACTTGAATTTTTTTGGTTTCGGTGATCACATTGCATGCTAGCAGTTTTTCTGTTCGGTTCAAAGCAGTGGCACCATGATTCATGTTTTGCCACTATGCACAAAAGCGAGATACCCATTGTAAACACACCTTTCGATTCTTCAGTTTCTTGCTAACCACCATTTCAACTGTCCCTAGCGACACAGAGAATTCCTCTGCTAGCGAACGTAAGCTCCGGCGATGGTTTACCTGAATTGGTCATCAATTTTGGCAATGGCATTTTCTGAAGCAACAATATGACCTGGTCTCTGAAGATCTTTCGTTAACTCAAGTCCTTCTTTGAACATCGTTGTCCAGTTTTTCACTGTTGTCTTTGACACACTTTTGTCCCTCTACACTGCCTGCATTCTGCGATAAATGTCAACTGGTCGACATCCTTTAACTGTTAAAAACCAAATCACCACTCGTTGATCAACTCTGGATGGATTCCATATCACACCTGCCATGTTTTCAACTGTCTGCTGAGGAAACTATGATTTGGAAGATAATGAAATTTTACAAACTTAACGGTTGATATGTGCTGTATACAATAGAAGTGACGTCATGATGCGCATCGTACGTATGTTTACTTGGTGCAGTTTAGTCCGGTTTCATTTCAACACGGCTTGTGTGTATATGTATGTATATATATATATATATATATATATATATATATATATAAACAAGGGCAAAGAAAAGGCCGCCGTCCATCGTAGACGATGATGTCAAAATTTATTTGCTAGTGCTATTTTTAGTAAAGATTAACTGCGCTACTTTTTATCCTCACTCTCTTGTCTCGAGCCGCCTGATCCCAGTGGCAAGTCAAGGACAAGACGGCTAGGGGGCGACTACGAGATGCAGGAGACTCCGCATTAAGCACCCGTGAAAAAGACGGCAGAGTCCAGAGTTGAACCCACACCACCTGAACACGAGGCCGACGGCTTAACCACTTCGCCATGGAATCCCATATATACATATATATATACCATCAGGTGCCCTTATAGTTGGCGTTTATGGATCTACATCCACTTCTGTCACATGTGTTGTTTACCAACTCTGTTGTTGATTGTCGCTTATGTCATTCTCTCAGGCTGTCCAACATCTTCTCTCTGGGCCTTCCTCTGGTCTCTCTTTCCAGCTATCTTTATCATTGTCAAAACATGATCCAAAATGCCTCTTCTCATATTCATTTATAGGCGTCTCAGTCTTTGTAGACCACATGAGTGGCACGCTGTAAGTAGCCTTTCAGGGCGCAAGCCTGGTCACTGAATATGGAGACCCTGGGCTGCCCAAACTGCAGGATCCCCCTCTCGGCCTCACTGGTGTAATCCAATGGAATGCAAAGCATGATAATTTGGCACCAGCTCAGCTGCAGGAGCTGCCGGAATGAGTTCGTAATTTTTAAACCATCCGCATTAGGTGCTACCACTCAGAATTTTCTGTCTGGGTTTACTCTCGTAGCCCTACCCTCTCCCGAGGTCTCCACAAGGCAGTGAGTCGTTGCTCTCAGATGCTAGTTACTCGAGACATCTGATGATACTCTCATCATCCCAAGACTAGCCAGCACTCTCTGGGACTTGTAGGTTTAAAATCTCATTACATGCTCAAAAAGGATGCCTTTTTCTGATCTTTGCAATCAGTTGTCTTTGCGTTTATGCCTCTTCGAGTACTGTATCATTAATCTTCCTTTGCAGTCCATGGGATCCAAAGCATTCTTCTGTAAAACAACATCTCTGTTGCTTCCAAATATCTATGCACTTGCTTGCTGATTGTTCATGATTTACTGCCATATATCAGTACTGTTTCCAAGTAGCATCCAAGGACTCTCTTTCTCAGTTCCATGTTTTGTTGTCCAATATTCCTTTCATGGTCATATATATATAAGAGACACAGAACCAGTTTAAATTAGGCAGCAGGGAGTATGACTATTTTGCTTGTGTTCCTGAAGTCTCTGTAACACATATTCTGAGATAATGATGGAAAATGTTGTTCATAATTGTAATAGGGCTATCAAAGTCAATGGTATGATAGTTAATGCCATCAAATTTACCGATAGCCAAGCCATTGTGAGAAGTCAGTAGCAAAGCTGCAAATTCTGCTTGAAAAATTAACAGCACAGCCAAAGAGTTTGGCATGAAAATAAACACATTGAAGACAAAGCCTTTGGTAATAGACAAGTAACATAGGCATATTAATATAACCATCTATGGAGAAATAATTAAAGAAGTACAGAAGTTTACATATTTATGGCAAATCATAACTGAAGATGTCCACAATGAAAGAGAAATTAAAACAATTATTTAAATTTGTTAATTGGGCTTTAGAGAAAAACAGAAATAGCTAATCTCAAAGAACATTAGGATAGAAAGGGGGGAGGGAGGGAGGGGGAGAGATTATCGCCACCCATATATGGCCAATTGCCCTGTATTGGGCTGAAACATGGACTCTAGCAAAGAAGGATGCAAAAGGCTTGTAAGCGAGGTACTATTAGGGAATCAAAAGAAGAACACAGAAGATGAGATATTCTTCTACTGCTCAAGGAAATCTGTGGTAGTCAAGGGAAATTAAGTACAGCACAACAATACAGATCTTCAACTAATGTAAAGTCCACAGAATGTTATGGATGGTTCAGTGACATGGGGAAACAATGGAAAGCACAACTAAAGAGGCTCAAGCTTTTATCAATGGATAGGAAAGAAACAGACTAAGAACCAATGGGACTAGATGTAAATATAAAGTGTTTGCAATGGACAAGACTCACATTTAAGAAAACAGCTGATAGCATTAAAAGGCAGTCCCTGTTCTGGAATACTCAGGGCAAAAGACAAAGGGGCAGACCTAAACATTCATGGAGAAAGAAAGTGAGGACAAACATAAAGACGACAGAAAAGACGTGGTCAGAGGTGGAATAGATGGCCCATTACAGGAAGACTTGACGAGTATTTGTTGAGAACCTATGCTCTTTAGGGAGTTAAAAGATTTTGAGATAGACAGATAGATGTAGCATACATACATATGTACATATGCACATACTTACATATGCATATACGTGCACAACACATTCACACATAAATAAAATATATCCATAATGCATTTCAATAATTTCTCACTATAAAACTAACAAAATACTTCATACCTTGAATTCATTAATATTCTTTGTCATATTCAGGATATGCTTAAACTCAAATGGTGCTGCACATTTCGTCTCGCCAGCTAATCCTTTAACAAAACATGGATTTTCCAGCCTGTAGACATGAATGTGATTTAATAGTTAGACAGCAAAGATGACGCCGTAACCAGCTGCAGGTCTACATTGCTCTGCTGTTTTAGTTCATTATGGATGCCGCCTGACCACGGATTTGCCTGAAATTCACACTAATCGACAACTTAAACTTGTGTTCATGGAAACGTGTTGTTGCTTTCAATTTGGACTGGTTAATTCGTTGTTTTTTTTTTATTTTTTCCGTCCGATTATCTTGGTTTGGACATCAGCTATATGAATAGCACTACGCTTAAATCTGTGTCATATTTCAAGGTCTAGTTCACATGGCTAAACTTCACAAAATTGGCATGTGAGAAATTTAGACACGACTATAATGGACTGAACACAGCCGGGAAGAGATGCCAAACTCACACGCTGAGTGATGTCCCTATGACCTCTTGTGGTGATGGAAAAGGCCCGACATACAACATTAAATGTCATTCCCTCTCCACTGCCTTGCGGGATACCTGTTTATGGGAAAGGTTTTGGGAGTAAGCTCTTAGGAAAAATCTGCATCTTATGCTATCTCTAGTTGTCTCGATAAATATCTTTGCCACTGGCCAAAGGTAACTCAGGACCAGAGAGTGAGGTTTACAAAAGACCCAGTTTTTTTCCTCACTTTAATCCAAATCATCATGCAAGTCACACATTTCAGCTGACACTGAATGAGAAAAGACCGTCCACACGGCTGAACAAAGAGAGTGGTCTTCATCACTTGTGATGGACGAACATCAATAGTTAGACAAAGAATTTAACAGTTCAAGAGGTCATGGGAGATGTTTGCTAAAGCACTGATATCTTTTTGCACATGTGGTATAATGCAGACATTTGTTTAATATTGATCTGCCAGCTCAACTTGCAACCTTCATTAGTGTACTATATCTAATCAATCAATCAATCAATCCATCCGTCCATCCATCTATCTATTGTCTGATTCTGGTTTGCCTTTCAGCACCAGGTGTATAAGTGACATCTGGATAGTGCTTTGGTGTATGCTTTGTATAAGGTGCAACTGGCTGCCACGGAAATTCCGTCAATCCATCTTTTGCGGGGTCAGCCTTTAATTTATCTAATCAATCAATCAATCAATCAATCTAATCAATCAATCCATCTATCTATATATTGTCTGATCCTCGTTTGCCTTTCAGCGTCAGGTGTATAAGTAACATCTGGACAGCGCCTTGGTGTGTGCTTTGTGTGAGGTGGACCTGGCTGCCATGGAAATTCCGTTAATCCATCTTTTGCTCTAGTTCTGGTACTGCTGTGTTTAAGTGCTAGAGCCATCTGTGGGACACTGCTGTTTTCTAATGAAGTCTAGCATTGGCTTAGTGCCCATCTGTTTCCTGATCTCATTGTTTCTAATTCTGTCCCATTTTGTCACATTTAGCATTCGACTCAGGCATTTCATTTCTGTTTATATTTTTCTCTTATCTGTTGCTGTCAGTGTCCAAGTTTGACAAAGTAGCACAGTATAGGCATAAAAATTGTGTTGAACAGGGCTCTTTTTGTACCAATCTTTACATGCTTCTTCTACAGTATTGTTGACATCTGGCCAATGATTTGGTTTGCTTTAGTGCATCTGTGATCGATTTCTTGCATTCTTCCATTAGATGATACTATGTTTCCTAAATATTTGAAATCCTTCACTTGTTTGAGTTGTTGCTGTTCTATGTAGATCTTAGCAGTTGTTGCTGTTCTATGTAGATCTTAGCAGTTGTTGCTGTTCTATGTAGATCTTAGCAGTTGTTGCTGTTCTATGTAGATCTTAGCAGTTGTTGCTGTTCTATGTAGATCTTAGCAGTTGTTGCTGTTCTATGTAGATCTTAGCAGTTGTTGCTGTTCTATGTAGATCTTAGCAGTTGTTGCTGTTCTATGTAGATCTTATCAGTTGTTGCTGTTCTATGTAGATATTAGCAGTTGTTGCTGTTCTATGTAGATCTTATCAGTTGTTGCTGTTCTATGTAGATCTTAGCAGTTGTTGCTGTTCTATGTAGATCTTAGCAGTTGTTGCTGTTCTATGTAGATCTTATCAGTTGTTGCTGTTCTATGTAGATCTTATCAGTTGTTGCTGTTCTATGTAGATCTTATCGGTTGTTGCTGTTCTATGTAGATCTTAGCGGTTGTTTCTGTTCTTGCTATTGTCATTGTTTCAGTTTTACTCATGTTGATTCTTTTGTACATTAGTGTACAGTGAACATATTCTTTACTACTCAACAAGGGGCTTATCCATGTACATGAGAGTCCCTGACAGCTGGCACTAAAAATAGCAACATTCGTGAATGCTCATATTATTTGTTCTGTTAAGAATCTGTAACTTTGTCCTTCGGGCAGATCCATAGGTGTTCAATGGCTCTCAACAAAAGGCAAAGAGTGTAGATGCTGATGGTCCCTGTAGCTTGCTGGTTGCACACTATCCTTCTCCATTCTCCCAGGTGTTTGTTCTTCTCTGCTGGGTTTCAAAATATTGCAATCTACATTGCTGGTGCACCAACTGCATTGTCTTCACCCAAAAGGTGGTTGTTGATCAACCTGAACAAGTCTCCAGTATTAACAACGTGAACATACTCCAATAACTTCATTGCATAAGCAGAGGCACTGAAGCCAGCAGCTAAGCTTGTAATCCAAGATAAAGATATCCACCAAGAAAACATAGTATTCCTGACTGATCATCATCATCCTGACTGGTGCCGTGTCAGTAATAGCAGTGCTAAAACAACACAAAGATGAAGATCTTGAGCAATGTATGTTTTTCCTGGCACAGCTCTCAGCAGAACATCCAAGGTTGGTCATACAGTGGATCCCATCCCACTGAAATATTGAAGGCAATGAAGCTGCAGACAAACTAGCAAAGTGTGGAGGAGTATTCCCACAAACAGATCTGAGTATCACATATAATGAGGCCAAGACCATAATTAAAGCCACCTTCAGGGAAAAATGGGCTGATATACACCCCGACTTCTAAAAATAGCTACTTTAGCTTAACTAGAGAAGAGCAAGTCATCATCTTCAGACTGAGAACTGGGCATAACAGACTCAAGGGCCATCTTTACAACAAAATGGATATTGGGGCAGATAACAAGTGTCCAAGTGGGGAGCATATCATGACTGTGGAATATCCAACAAAGCTGCATGCTCACGCAGGAAAGAGAGAACAATACTGGCCTCGCGAGAAAGATATGAGACAAAAGCTGTATGGAGATAAAATTGCCTTACAAACAACGGTGTCCTTTGTAAGAGAAATCAGAACCTTATTCTGAGGATGTACAAAGAAGAAGAACCTGAAAATGTCACCTCTATCCATTGCCAATGTCCCCACTGTGGGTGCCTCTGAGACCTGGATGTCAATTCTTTCATTCCCGCATACCCCAGCAGAGTACATCCACACAAGTTCCCTGAGGTTTGAAGCCTCTATGTCCACTCTCCAATCATGTCACAGCTGGTTCTTCTTCACCTTCCAAAGCAATGATTGAGAGTCAGAGATGATTTTGCCCCTCATTACCATAGCCAAAGTCACTATCTCAATCTCCATTCTGATACTGGATATTGCTGTCAAGTACACATTGCACCTCTCAGCGACAACCTTGCCTTTTACTCTAGCAGAGATACCCTGAACAGTTTTCTTACTATGTAACATAGATCCACCTGTATGGCACTAGACAACAACTGACAAACACTTGCCGATTTCATTACATGGCATTGGGCTGAAGAGCGAGAACCTGGATTCAAATGGGGATCAGTAAAACAACAACAATAAGTTGACTGGGTATTGCTGAGATAAGACAGAACAGTGTAGGATCCACCATGCTAAGCACAGGAGAAACTTTTATAAATTTATTTTATGAAGAGGAAGAGCATGTACTTGTTGTCAATTGAAGCAAGAAATGTACGAGACGTGTTCAAATGAAACAGAACCAAACTGCACAAGTGAACATACGTATGATGTGCACGATGATGTCACTTTTGGTGTATACAGCACATACCAACTGTCAAGTTTGCAAAATGTCATTATCTTCTGACTCATAATTTTCTGAGCAGACCATTGAAAACATGGCAGGTGTGATATGGAACCCATCCAAAGCTGATCAGCGAGCTGCGATCCAGTTTCTAACAGTTGAAGGATGTCGACCAGTTGACATTCATCGCAGAATGCAGGCAGTGAAGGACTAGGTAACGATGTTTAAAGAAGGACGTGAGTTAACGAAAGATCTTCCGAGACCAGGTCAGATGCATATTGTTGCGTTATCTCACATCCTCCTTTAAACATCGTTGTCCAGTTCTTCACTGTTGTCTTCAACACACCTTTGTCACCATAAACTGTCTGCATTCTGTGATGAATGTCAACTGGTTGTGACATTCTTGAGCTGTTAGAAACAGAATTACTGATTGCTGATCAACTCTCGACGAATTCTGTATCCCACCCACAATGTTTTCAACGGTCTGCTGAAGAAACTATGAGTCGGAGGATAATGAAATTTTGCAAACTTGACGGTTGGTATGTGGTGTTTACATCAGAAGTGAAGTCATCATGCGCATCGTATGTATGTTCATTTGTTGCAGTTTGATCCGGATTCATTTCAACATACCTCGACTTATAGAATGGGAACCAATTTGACCCAGAATAATCACCTCAAGATTTCACTCAAAGGGGAGAAAAAGAACAATTATACTGTGAAATGAGAACACACAACACTGATGAAAATGCGAAACAAGAATTCTTTGATATGGAATTCTGAACAATGGCTCAAGGAGGAGTGTCAAGATAGTCATTGGAGATCTAAAAACAAAAATTACAAATGAAGTGAAGCAAGAATACATCCTAGCCTCTACCCTTATCAGCATGATGTTTGCTGCCATGTTGACGGATGCATTCAAAGGTAGTGATGCTGGAGTCAAAGTCGTCTATTGACTAGAAGGTGAGTTCTTCAATCTGAGGAGACTACGTGCAAGAACAAAAGTACAAATTGAGACCATATGTGAACTTTCCTTTGCTGATAACTGCACACACAATGTCAATTCAGAGACTGAAATGCAATGTACTGTTGACCTATTTGCAGCGACTTGCGATAACTTTGGTCACCATTTCTACTAGTAAGACTGAAGTGCTGCACCAAGCAGCCCCAAGATACTGAACACAGTGAGTTATCTAACACTACCAATGGTCAGAAGTTGAAGTAGGTAGAACGCTTTGTATACCTTGGCAGCACACTCTCCAGGGCAGTCAATATTGATGATGGAGTAAGTTCAAGAATTGCCAGAGCATGTATAGCCTTTAGAAAACTAAGATCCTCAGTTTGGGACTGGAGAGGAATTAAGCTTATAACCAAATTGAAGGTCTATGCAGCAGTCGTCCTACCAACACTTATATACGACTGTGAAACCTGGACTGTGTACAGTCAACATACAAAGAAGCTTGACCACTTCCATCTGGACTGCCTAAGAAAACTGCAGAACATAAAATGGCAAGATAGGATCATAGATGTAGAAGTTCTTTCCCTGGCTGGCATGACAAGGCATCCACACAACTCTGTGCAAGTTGCAGCTTAGATGGACAGCCCATATTGTCCGCATGTCAGATGAGCGGCTACCAAAGAAAATATTCTATGGCCAGCTTGAGTCAGACAAGCAATCTCACGGTGGCCAAATTAAACATTACAAAGAAACTATGAAAGTCTTACTGAAGAACTGCAGCTATGACCTTGATAATCAGAAGAATATTGCTGCTGATCATTCTGCCTGGTGTAGCAAAGTCTCTGCTAGCACGGCTTTACTGCTGATTGCTCTGCCTGGTGTAGCAAAGTCTCTGTTGGCACGGCTTTACTGCTGATTGCTCTGCCTGGTGTAGCAAAGTCTCTGCTGGCACGGCACACAGCTTTTAGCAAGGTAATGTAAATGAAACTGGTTGTATACATGACTGCAGAGTCTTCTAAACCAGTATAAAGATGTTAAGTTAAGTTATATGAAGAATCAAGGATTCTGCAGGGAGACGAGCGACACAAAAGGTAAGAGAAGTTGCCTTCGCCTGACAGTCAGACAGTGTTTCTTTGCCTTCAGTGTGACAGATGCTTTCGTGCTCGGATTGGTTTGATCAGTCACCTACGAACCCAATCTAGGATTGACAGATGACAATGTGGCACTCTTCGGAAACAATGGATAAACAACAAATACAAACTTTGGAATAGGCTTCAGCATTTATGAACTGATTCTATGAAAAACTGGCATGTGAAACAAACAAAATTTGGGATGGCTATGTAAACTTCTATGACTTCAATGACCTGATTAATGGAGGCACCATCTTCCCACGCAGAAATGTATAAAAGGAGACCTGGAGTTCATCAGATGGGCACACCAAAAATCAAATTGATCATTTAATAATATATTGGAAATAAAGATGCGGCTTACAGGATGTGAGTTTAAAAGACAGGAGCAGACAGTGGGTCATACCACCACCTGCTCTTAACGACTAGTGGAATACAACTGAGGGCTTTCAAAGATTGGACAGCTAAAACAAGCCACAAATACAACATGCAAAACATACCAAATAAAGACACAATGGTTAAATTCTCCATTCAGTCATGTCATACTGTTTGACTAAGATACCCCAGCCAACAAGATACTGCACAAGTCATTCCTCAGTGCGAAATGACTTTCCCCAACTAGCTGGAGGTGCAGAAGAGGCTGTATCCACACAGTGTGACTCCAGCAGATAGCAGCCTCTCCCTTCGCTCTGGACGAGGCCTGGAACCGCGCAGCACCAGTCGATCACTTAACATAACTTAACATCTTTATACTGGTTTAGAAGACTCTGCAGAGTCTGTATACAACCAGTTTCATTTACATTACCTTGCTCTAAAAGCTATACGCATCCAATTTTTTTTTTTTTATGAATTAACTGTCCCTGTGCCACCTGTACCACCTGTGTCAATGCATTCCAAGCATTCACCACTCTCTGACTAAACAAATATTTCCTAATATCTAATCTGGACTTCTCTTTAGTTAATTTGTATCTATGTCCTCTTGTTCTTGTGGGTGCCTGTATCTTAAAAAACTTTTTTTAGTATAATTTAGCCATTCCTCTGATCATCTTATATACCTGTATTAAATCATCACGAATTCTCTCTTTTAGACACAGTAGGCCGGTTTTTCAGAGTCTTTCCTCATAACTGTAAATCCGGAATCCCACTATCAGCTATGTCACTCTTTTTTGTATTCTTTCCAGCATGTTTATATCTCCTCTATGATAAGAACGCCACACATGTACACAGTACTCCAATCTAGGTCTAACTAATGCTTTATACAGTTTGACTATCACTTCCTCGCTCTTATGTTTAATATTTTTTTTTATCATACCTAACATTGCATTTGCCTTTTTCATTGCTACCTGAACTTGCTCACTCACCTTACCCGTATGATCTATTATAACTCCTAGGTCCCTTTCCTTATCTATCTTTCTAATATTGTTCTCTCCCATTCTGTAATTATATTGCATATTGGATATACCAATGTGGATGACTGTATATTTATCTACATTAAACTCCATTTGCCAGCTTACAGACCATTCTCAAATTTTATCTAAATCCAACCTCAATATATCCACTTCTGCTTTAGATGAGACACTACTGCATAGTTTTGTGTCATCAGCAAATTTTGCAATCATGGATCCCATATCAATGTCAAATCGTTTATATATATCAAGAACACAATTTGTCCCAAAACCGAGCGCTGTGGCACTCCACTTTTCACTTCACACCATTCAAAGTACTCCTTATTTATGCCCACCCTCTGCCTTCTTCCCGTTAACCAATGTTTAACTGATTAGCTACTGAATTGAAAAACAGGCTGTGGCAGAATTAAATTTAGGTCCCATTTTCCCATTTGCAGGTGTATGTACAAATTTAGCTGCAGTTTTCTTAATTATTAACATATTTTTATGAATGATATACCATTTTGTAGGTAAATGAATGTTCTCTAAGATAGATCTAAAACAATTGTGTGTTATTTTTTAGTAGGAAATTTGTAAATGGTAAATTATTATTTACAACAGAAAAGCATTACAAAATTATACATTTTTGAATGTCCAAAACATTTTATGTCTTTTACTTGGTGGTTATCACAAAGTATATCCAACAATAAGAAAAACAAATCCAAGAACACAGAAATTGGATAATATTTACACTTCTAATAGCTAATGTAACCACGTGTAGGCCAGATCAGAAAAAATTATAAAAAATTTTTGAAAAATAAACATTTGAAAAAAAAAAATATATCTTTGGAAAAATTAACATTTAAAAAAAAATATATATCTCCAATTTATTTACAGTACATCAATGTCTTTAGTGAGCACAATCTGCAGGATCATGTGTATGGTACACTCTAAAACAGTTCTTCGGATGGAGATGTGACTTTTCTGGGCAACCAGTGCAATACAAATTTGTGCGGGCTCTCTTTGCAGGAGTTGAGCATACAATGCAGTTCCTGTCTTTGTCTGAGTGATCCACAAGATGCACAGCACCCTCATATCTTTGAATTTTGTTTCCTTCTTTGAATTTTCTCCCAACTTTATTGCTGTTTGTGGTTACTACCTCTTGCGGGATGATGGATGCAGCCTTCTCAGTCAGCTGATGGATCAAATTTTCTTTGAAGACTTTCAAGGGCATAGGCTTCTCATCAGCATGACAGAGCGTGTATAATATATGAGCATTTACCTGTAAAACCTCAATGATCCAATAAAATATTTTTTTCCACCACTTTCTTGTTTTTCTTTGGAAGCTGCCATAGTATGATACCATCTGGTCGCTATGGTCACATCCATTCATACACATGTTGTATCGCTGCACTACTTTGGGTTTTTCAACTGTGTTGCCTCGTCTAGTTGTAACCTGCTCCATCTGAGCTGTAGTCTTGGTAGAGACAACAATACACGGCTTTTTGGCTTTCTTATCTCGCCAAGCAACACATATCTGGGATCCATCATTATTTCTGTACAACCTAGCTTCTCGGAGCTGTAGAGAAATGGTCTTCAACTGAAGCGGAAAATTTGTCCTGTTGATGTTGAGTGTGCCAGTATAATCAATACCCCTACTCAACAGATATGTAATCACGGTGTCTGTGTAGTACCTATCCGCAACTACATGGTGGCCTTTTCCAATTCCTTGCAACAGGTAATCAAACACCTTCACGGCCTGACTTGTACGGTCATTGGCAAGGAGATATGATGTGTTTTTTCCGAAGTATGTCAATACAGAGTAGACATACCCTGTAGTAGAATCACACAAGCCAAAAGTCTTGATGTGATACTTGCTTAGCTTGGAGGCATTGTACTGCTTGTGCTTCCAGCGTCCATTATAGCCTATTACCATTTCATCAATGGCCAGATCCTGAAATGGATAAAATGCATCCTGGAACTTTGCTATTAGTGAATTCAAGAATGGCTCTATTTTGTCCTTGCCTACAGATTCAGCATCACCAACATGCATCATGGTGTGGTAAATGATTTCAAATCTCAATCTGGGAAACATCTGACTGTACCATGGGTTGTAGTTGTGCGGTTTGTGTGCCCAATAATCCTTCACCGATGCTTTTTTACCTAAACCTATTGCAATAATCACGGCCAAAAATATTAACAGCTCATATTTAGTGATAGGCTTCCAACTTGCAAGTGTAGACTTTTGTAAAGAAACTTGTTTGGATTTCTTCAATTCTGCATATTCATTGATCATTGATACCAATGAATCTAACACATCTGGTGTTATCAAGGCAAACCAACAGGAAGATGCATCTAGTTTTGCATGTATACCTGGTTCACGAGTTGGAACAAAGGGAATACTGCCTGTTTTTTCACCTTCAGTTTCTTGGTGCCACTGTTCTCTTTCTTGAGCTCTATTTTTTACTGAACTATTTGTAAATCTAGCAGCCGTCTTAGCCTTTTTAGGGACTTTTGATGGCCCAGGACGTGCACCATCTTCGCTATCACTACTTGCGCTGTCACTACTATTTTTTTCGTATTCATCAAAATCAATTGAATCATTATTATCGACATCTGTTTCACTTACCTCATCTTCACTAGATGTATTATTTATCTGTTTAAACAAGTTTCTAGCCTGTTCAATAGTTAGACGAGCCGTACAAGTGCTTTTGGGGACCTTATCGCTTGTTGCCATGGTAAACAATTTTTTACAGTTCGTTAACTAGCTTGAAAATATGATTAATTTTGACAAGAATACAATTTTTAACATCCGATTTGGTCTACATGTGATTCAAAAATCAACTTCCCTTCGGTAAATTAAAATCTCCTACCGAAACGGAGAGGAAAACTATAAATTTATAACTTGTTTTACTATGAAACAAACATTGGCGCTCACAGCGGCTTATGGCCGCGGCTAAATAAGTGTTCTGGGAGCGGCTTGTAGTAGGTAACCAGTTAATCCATTTGGGCAACTCCCCCACCTATTCCATATGATTTTGACTTTCTTAACAATCTTTGATGAGGTACTCTATCAAAGGCCTTTGCAAAATCTAGATAAATACCGTCCACTGGCTCCCCTTTATCTTTCATTTTGGTAACCTCCTCCATGAATTCTAATAGATTTGTTAAGCATGATCCCCCTTTAGTAAACCCATGCTGACTATTTCTAATTAGATTAAATTTGTCTAAATGCATTACAATGTTTTCTTTGATTACCGACTCAATTACAATTTACAGACTATGTGAGCTAAACTCACCGGTCTATAATTCGCTGGATCTGATTTTTTGCCCTTTTTGAATAAGGGAATCACTCCTGCATCTTTCCAATCCCATGGAACAATCCCCTTTGCAAGTGATTGAGAACATAATATAGCCGATGGTTTTGCTAGTTGGTCTCTAATTTCAAACAGCAATTTTGGATAAATACCATCTTGACCTGGACATTTATCCACTTTCAACCCCTCCAATTTTTTTAAAACCATTTTCTCTGTAAAACAGATTGATCTGAATCCTGCTGTATCCATGTCTCTTTTAAAAATAGCTATAGGCTCTGGGATCTTAGAGCAGTCCTCTTTTGTGTAGACTGTGCCAAAGTACTGATTTAGTAGATTAACTGCCTCCCTATTCTCACTTATTATTTTCTCTGTACTGTCTATGAGAGGGCCTATTTGTCTTTCGTTCTTTGTTTATTTCTAACATAAGAGAAGAAGCTTTTACTATCAGTCTTGATCCTCTGAGCAAGTTTTTTTTCAAAATTTATTTTTGCTGTTTTTATTCACTTTCTGAGCTATGTTCTGCTTGTCCAAATATTTTAAATGTTTCTTTTGATTTACCTGCCTCTAAATTTTTTTACATGTTTTATTTTTAGCTCTTCTACATTTAACTACAAATTTGGTTATCCATTTTTTACGCTTGAGGTTTACCTCCCTACATGGAACACATTCCTCTTTTAGCGTTTCTATAACTGTTTTAAAACTCTCCCACGCTTGTTCAACATCTGTTCCTCTTACAATATCTTTTCAGATTATGTGGCTCGCTGCCTTTTTCATCCTCTTAACATCTGCCTTAGAGTAGTCATCTGTTTGTGTGTTTATGTTTACTTCTTTCCCTGCAATATAATCCCAATGGATGATTTGATGGTCACTTGAGCCAAATAGTTCCCCAACGGTAACGTTTCAATCATATTTTCCTCTGTAGTAAAAACTAAGTCAAGTGTGTTTTTGCCTCTTGTAGCTGCTTCTACACGTTGAATTAAAAAATTGTCAGTTATGCACTTCACAAAAGGTTTTGACTCTACAAGTGTTTCTGTCTTTTCCCATTTTATTTCTGGAAAGTTGAAATCCCCCATTAATAATAATTTCTCTTCACTGTCTTTGCTATGCTACTAATCAGCTCTTCATCTTCCTCTTTTTGACTTGATGGACATCTATAGTATACTCCAATCACTGTTATTTCACCCCCACTTTCTATTTCTCCTCAAACACTTTCATTTTTCTTACCACATGATAAATCATCTTTGATCGTTATATTTACAGAATTTATACAGTATAATAAAATGCCACCTCCCTTAGCCTTGTCTCCAACTACCCTATCTTTTGTTAACATTGTATATCCCTCTATTGCAAGTTCACTATTTGCAATGCCCTCATATGTCCATGATTCTGTTAATCCTATTATATCTAGTTTTTCTTATTCTACATACAGTTCCAATTCTTCTCTTTTATTTACTTTGCTTCTCACATTTGCATAAAAACATTTTAGTTTGTAATGTTGTTGTTTTCCCACTTCCCTGACCCCAACTCTCCCCCTTTTACTATATCCTCTATAGCTCCTTATTGTAGGCCTAACTTTAGTCTCATGCTTTATAGGCCTTACTAGTTTAAATTTCTAACACAATGATTAAACATATACTTTGTTTCAACATGCTGTCCTATCTCATTTAGATGTAAACCTCTCCTGTCTAACATTTTACTTGTTTCTACTTTCACATCAATAAATTCCATTCCCATGTCAGCAGACATCACCTGTAACCTAAGGTTGATACCTATTATCTTGCTATCTAGATAGTCTGACCCATCTGCTCTATCTAAAATGCCCATCATTGTGACCTTTCTGAACTTTTTTTCCCTTAAGTGTTCCCATAAGACTTTTGTATTTATTCATAATTATTTTGGTACCATCTCTCTTTACATTATTAGTTCCTACCAATACCACAACATGACTGTTTCCTCTGTCATCTATCCTTTTTATTCTCCCCTCTATGTCCTCAATTTTTGCTCCCCCAATATCCATTTTTTCAAACATGTTGTGTTGTTTAGACAAATGTATACCAACCTCCCTCACTATTGAATCCCCTACTACCAATACTGAACCCTCACCTATATTTGCATACTTCTCTGCCAAGCTATCTGCCCTGTGAACTGTTTCCTCACTAAAATTTCCCTTACTTCCAATTCCTGTTACCTTCTCCAACCCACACATCACAGATGTGACCGATCAACAAAATGGGCCTTAGATGCAATGTGATAGGCCTTAGATGCCTAAGCAAACTTATTATTATTGCTCTTTGTGAAGATAGCAAACACATAAGGAAATAAAATGCTATGAAAATCTCCATTGCATGACTCTGTGGTTCAATGGAACGAAAAAGTAGACTAGATAGATATACAAAATATATTACAGGAAAACTATATTTGATGTTCACTAGATTTCAGACAAGATTATAATGATAATAAAAGATGCTATTTGATTTTTGCATTGTTTTACATAATTCAACTGTGGGGTCTGGAGAACATAGTGACAACATGAATGGTAACAGTAAGAGATCTCAAGAAAAAAATACAGAGAAAAATGGAATGTCATGGCAAGATGGCTAGGAAAACAAAGCAGATCAGAAGTGCAAAAATGTTTTTAAAAAAACAAAAGGTTGTGAAGAGAAGGGATGAGCTGTGGCTCTTGATAATGATGATAATTAATTCCTTGACATGTCCAACTTTACTTAACTTAACTTAGTGTCTTTATGCCGGTTTAGAAGTCAGTATACAACCAGTTTCTTGGAGGGTGGTTTAACAGATGTGCGAGTACATCTTAATAGACTCAAACACTAGAGCTAAATAGACCTGCAACTAGTTAGGCGCCATCTATAGCTGCTCTTAACAAACCACCTGGGGAAAGGGACAAATAACTTGAACAGATTTTTAATTTTATTTTATCCGGTAAGCGGCCATTAAGCCTGGTCTTTTTGATTTCCAACTGCTAAGGAAGTTTTTACGTCCTCGACACTGAACACAGGAGTCCAATCTCATTAACCAGAGATCAGGGGAATTTTGTCCAAAAGATCCACATGAAAAAGATCCTGGTCTTCACTGTGATTCGAACCCACGTCCTCCGGTACCCGAGGTTGACACCTTACCTCAAGACCACTGAGTCCCCTATTGCAAGCACACACAAACCTATAATCGATAAACAATGTTTACAACCCTTGCAGGCTGACATAATTCTTATTTAGAAATGCAATCTATATGTCCTAGATCAAGATAGAATCTCTTACTTTTCCTTGACGGTTTCTGTAAAAGGCAATATGACTTTATCCTGAAAAATACCATATCCCATCATGTAGTTTGTGGAGATACTGCTTATTGATTGCCCTAAGATATTGATAAAAAAACACTTTATTAGTACTTCAGTCATTTAAATTCTTTATTGCATAGAAGTAATAGAAATAATGAAGTAGTTGTGTAGGTGAAGTTTCTTTGTGTGTGCATACATATGCTATTGTTATTGTTTGTGTATACTTGTTGTATGTGTGTGTGTTATGACTGTCTCTGTACATGTCTTCATAATAATAGTCGCCCATCGCAAACGATGATGACAACAGCAATCAGACATGTGTTGTACTTCACCGGTGAGTCTGTAAGTGGCTGTCCACTTCTTGCACGGAAATCCCTTCCACACGTGTAGCATTTAAAATCAGAATTGGACACGTGAGTGTCAGTTGTTATATCTTTTTGCAAAGTGAGTTTTTTTCTATTTTTTGGAGGTCCGGTGTTTCTCATCAATGGAGGTGCCTCTGATGGCGGTTCCACATCATGCCTTGCGGTCCTGTGTGAGGCATTCCCATGAGCTTGCATCGATGTTGCCAAAGGCATTACTGGCCTTCGAGATTCTGTTACCGACCTCAGAGTCAATAGTAGATTCCTTAAGAGTGCTGCCAAGGTAAGTGAACCTGTCTACTCATTATTGACTCTGATATCTGGGAGGCGATATGAATCGCTCCCACTCGGGGCAGGCTGAAACAGGACTTCAGTTGCTTTTGTATTAAATGTAAAACCAAACATGTTACAGGGTGTAGAGAATTTGTTCAGATATGTCTGCATCTCTATTTCGGTGCTGGCACCAAGAGCACAGTCATCAGCAAAAAAGCAAGTTTGAGATGAATGTGTCCTTTACCTTGGTGTGAGCTTGTAGTCGCATATGTCTTCATATGTGTTTTTTGTGTATCTGTATGTGTTCTTCTATGCATCCCACCTCTCAGCGATGCCTCATGGCAAGGGCAAGTAAAACAAATAAAAAATAAGTAGTATATGTGCCATTTTGTGTCCATGTGCATTTCTGTGTGGATGTGTGCGCGTGTGTGTTTTTGTCTTCCTGTGTGTGTTTTTGTCTTCCTGTGTGTGTGTGTGTGTGTATCTCTCTGTCTTTGTGTGTGTTTCTGTATGAGTCTCAGGATATGATTCTGTATGTGTGTGTATGTGTCTGTTGTTGTGTGAATTTGTCAGTCTTTCCGAACATGGCTGTCTCTACTTTCACATATGATGTATGATTTGTAATAGAGCAATAACGTACAGATTGTAATAACAAGCATTTAAACAAAGAGGAGCTGGTGAAAATGCAGGCAAGATGCAGAGATGAGTCTGGGTTCAAATCATGACAAGGCTTAAGGGCAGGAAAAAAAATTTAATAAAAACAAAACAGATCACACAAACTGCCAAGTCTGAACAAGTGGTTTTGATTCCTCTGTCCTATAAATCCCAGGACTGTTATAGCTGCTAGGAAAGGTGCTTGCCTCTGAAGAAATGAAAGTGGGAATCAGTAGGGTTCTGAATTCCACAGGTTTCAAGCACCCCTTGCTCCCAAGGGAGGTGCTTCTTAGTCCCATTAGAGACTGCCAAAAACAATAGCTGATCCTGAGAACACACTTAGCATATAAAAGCATCTTTGACAGTTTAAAATCGATAAGAGTAGGGTGTTAGTCACTATAAAGGAAAAATGATAAAAGTAATTAAATTTCTACCCAATATGCAAGAAATAAATATTTTTGTTGAAATGGACTTATGAACATATATCCTTTGGCTACCTGACAACAGACATACATCTGCCTCCTTGAATACCAGTATTCCAAGTATAAATCTCACCAAAACTTGGTCACTGCCCTACCGCTTTTTCCCTGTATCTTGTCCTCTAGTATCTTTTGTAGAAGACTTTTGTATCTCATATTGTGCTCAGTCAAATCAACCTTTACTTCTGCATCATTTTCAATATTTTGTCTTTGCACATCCACCTCAGGGAGGACATAATCTTTGAATCTTTAATTTTCCCAACTCACTCTTTCCGTTCTATGATAGTGCCACATTCCAAATGCTTCCAAGCATTTATTTATTCTTCTTTGCTAGAGTCCAACCTAGTACAGTACAATTGGTCATATATTATATAAGCAGTGATTATTGTTTTCCTCAGTTCTAACCTGAAATTCTTTTGGTTAGCAATTTTTTTGGTTCTCTGAAGACCTTTTTTTGCCAATGGAATCTGACGCATTGCGCGCATCTTTTGTGCTGTTTTTCTCCAAATATGTAAACTTCTGTATTTGCTCAATTATGTCTTCATTAATGATTATTTTGAACTCATGTAATATGTAATCTTCGCACATTTTTTTTCCAATCTTCGGTAAAATTAGATATTCGCAATTTTGTTCCAGTATCCTATATGGTGTATTGTCGTTAGAGCTTCCTATTAGAGTCAAATGGCTATTCCACACTCAGCAAGTTTTTTGACTTGTGTTGGTAGCTGGATATGTAATTTCATGAGTTTGGGGGAGTCTCTTACCCTACAGGGGTTAGCTCGCACTGTTAGTCACATCTTCTGGCAAACTTTCAGTGTGGCAGTTGTGCTATTCTCATTTCTGTCATAATCAGAGCAGTTCCAGAAAGCATTTAGGCAGCTAAATACTATATGCATACTTTTGCAATTTGCATATCAATTATTGTAATTACAGCAACATTTTAATTAGCAAATTTACAGTTAATGTAGTGAAATGATCTCAAGGACATATTATTTTCCATGTAATCCTACAAAATATGGAAACTCTGATTTATTGATCATTCCTATGTTAGGTTACTCTACAAAATATGGAAACTCTGATTTATTGATCATTCCTATGTTAAGTTACTCTACAAAATATGGAAACTCTGATTTATTGATCATTCCTATGTTAAGTTACTCTACAAAATATGAAAACTCTGATTTATTGATCATTTCTATGTTAAGTTACTCCACAAAATATGAAAACTCTGATTTATTGATCATTCCTATGTTAAGTTACTCTATAAAATATGGAAACTCTGATTTATTGATAATTTCTATGTTAAGTTACACTACAAAACATTTAAACTCAGATTTATTGATCATTCCAATGTTAAGTTACTCTACAAAACATGAAAACTCAGATTTATTGATCATTCCTATGTTAAGTTACTCTACAAAACATGAAAACTCAGATTTATTGACAATTCCTATTGATAGCAACTTTACAAAACATAGACACTTATATTTATCAATCACTCCACTCATTCTCCCCTCCATCTCACACCTTGCGAAGCATAGGACCATTGTTGCAGCAGCTCCTTAAAGGAAGCCTATACCAATGTACATTGTGTGCATTTGCTGTGGTGGCCTCTGCAGCAATTTGTATTATACGATTGTGCTTATCAATCTATTAGTCCCATGTGCAACCCTCTTTATTCATCATTTATGACATGTCCAGAGGCGCAGCAAATTTATTACTTTGTCCCATAAAAAGTAGGTCAGGGATACACATTTAGATCATTGCTAATCTAATAAAAAACAGTTCAACTCATTCACTCCCAAATATTTTGGACTTCTGGACGCAACTTTTTTCTTATGTTTACAAAAGAAAAAAGTTGCGTCCAGAAGTATTGTCTTTCAATTAACTCAATTTAACTCAAAGACAGCATCACTTAGTTGTGATCTATTTATCTTCAATAAAAGTTCTCTAAAATAACACATATTATATACCAAACTGTTCATAATTGAGACAAAATACAATGGAATACATATTTTACAAATAGAGGTGAATATTTGCGTATGAGAGATTATAGTTGCATAATCGTTTTTATTTTTTAAAATTATTAACAAAATTATTTTCCACATCAACACATTATCAGCTCTAAACCAATACATGAATAAGGTAATGACTTTATATTGACGGCAATCCACAAGGGAAGATGTTCTGAAGGTTACACCTAATTTAGTGCAGTTGTTTTCACAGTATTCACATTTTACTGAAGGCACGTGAAGTTGAAAACGTGCTCAAAAAGAAATGCATCAATCAACATTAGCTGAGTGTTTACAATTTATGCACACCCAGAAAGAATGCTCCTGCTATATTCAATATATAGATATTTATATTATACACACTAGCATGACTGTACTGGATCTTGAACCTTTATTGAATTTGTGAACTGTTGCTACCATTGCTTGAGGCCAAAAGTGCATCGCCCCCTCGTCGGTAGATTTAGTTTCACTTTTATCACTCGACTTAGAACTAAGACTAGATAGAGAAATTGAAATATTGCTATCAGAACAATTGATATCTTCATCATCACTACCATTAGCAATAATATAATCTAACCATTACTGAGCTTGTACTGTAGAAACTCTATTTAATCTGACTGAAGGGACATGAGCAGCTAGATTCAAGGCTGCCTTCTTAAAAAAAATTGTGGTTTCTAAGAACGAAAATAAACATTTTTACAATGAAACACACGCTAACTCTTCCTGAAATGAAAACTACAACAATGGACTTCCATCAATAACCAAAAAAAAATCATTTATGAGAACCAGGAATGGGAAAATATGTGATTTTGTGAACACAGTCACAATAGCCGATATATTGCATCCTGGTTTTTCTGATAAATGTATCAGCTCGTGGAAGTGAATGAGTTAACAAACACAAAAAATAAAACAGTTGATATTTTCTAGTCAGATATTAAGTTAACATACCAATATTACTGGCCAGCTTGGCAAGGTTCTTTATCTGGGATTCCATTGTGAAGGAGTTATCAAACAAGAAGTAAAGATCAACAGGAAAGTTGTTAGCAGCACGGAACGTCATGGAGAATTTGTGTTCTTCCCCTAGAGAAAATTCAGGAAATATCAATCAATGTAAATAATTATTAAATGACTAAACCAAATTTATGCTTGACCTAATTTGCTCTATAGAACTGATATACGGGCATGCTGGTATTTCTATAACACTGCAAAGCAGGTTTATCAGTGCAGTAGTAGCCCTTTTCATTGGAGTGGTAACTCTTTAATGAATTTTTGGTTTCCTTTCTCCATGTAGATTTGTCGTTTCACTTCTCCATGTTGCAAAACCATCTTTTTACCCAACGTGAGGTGGTTCTTCAGGCTACATCTCAACTTGGATTGGTCAGCAGCTTTGTCTTCCCAGGATGTCAGACTACTTTCTAGTGCCTTCATATCATGTCAATACACATCCTAAGCTGTGGTTGTCCGATTGTTTTATTGCCATCTGTCAACTGTTCATAGAGGATATCTTTGGGGATATCATCATTTTCCTTGTGATGTCATAAACAAATCATATAAGCCTTAACTGCCCAAGGAAAATGTACATGCTTGGAAGACGATGCGAGGAAGCATCTCTGTATTTTTTGCTCTGTCCCTCCATATAATTCCAAGAATGGATGAAGATGCTGTAGATGTAAAGCATGTGATCTAGACTGGCATAGATTGCCCAAGTTCTGTTACCATACAGAAGCGTACTGATAACATTGGTTAACCAAGGCCTTGGTTTTAGTTCTAAGTTCCTGGTTTTGTACTCTGTTAGTACAGAATGAAGGTTACAAGAAAAACAAGGAAAGTAGATGTCATAAATAGAATGTTGCAGATACAACAATGATCAATCAGAAAAAGGTGAGTATAAAATAACAGGAAGTAAAAAAAGAAATTGAAAATATAAAAAAAAAAAATATTAAAAAAAGTTTTAGAATGCTTAAAACAAAGAACATCAGACTTGGTTGTCAACTGCACTGAATTTTCAAACGTTAGAGATTTTTAAAAATGTAAATCATATATTGAAAGATAAACGACTCTCCCTAGCCATAAAAATCAGACTAATGCGCTCACTGGTTCTTTCGCTATTCCTCTACGCCTGTGAAACATGAGACTATTACAGCAGACCTCAAGAGAAGAATCCAGGCTATGAAGATGAGATGTTTTAGAAGACTATAACAAATGATGAAGTTTGATGTAGAATCGAGAATGAAAGTGGACTGTACAGCGACTTCTTAACAATGGTCAAAAGGCAAAAGCTGACTTGGTATGGCCCCGTCTAGAGGTCCAATGAACTTGCAAATACCAAACTACAGGGCACAATACAGGGCAAGCGAAGGCAGCGACATCCAAAAAAAGCAATGGGAAGAATACATTCATGAATGGACTAACCTACAACTCGAGGAAGCACAAAGAGGAATGATGCAACATTGTGGAGATGTCAGCAGAGGTGCCCCAAGGATCTCAAGAGGTCAAGGTATGAACTGAATTGAATACAGGTACCAAGTTACACCTGGATAGACTGTAGTCTGGTCTTGAAGTAGACAGAACCCTTATGCTATGAGGGACAAGCCTTCTAAATATTATCACTTGAACTCTAAAAAATATAGATGCGTGGAAGTAAGCAGAAGTATAAGTATGTTTCTAAACCTTACGTTGATTAACTAATTTTTCCACACAAAATGAACTTGTTCTTACTTATCCGAGTGACGATGCGAACTTTTTGGGGTTGTATTTGGACAGCATTATCATTTTGTGCATTGCTGTCTCTTACTTCTTGATTCTGCACAGGAGTAACAAATGGAGATGGATGATTAGAGTAAATGGGAAATTAATAATGGAATAAACAAGAAAGGGAGATGGAAATAAATAAGAATGGAAAATTGGAATTAATAAGAATGCAGGATGGAATCCATAAATAAAGGAAGATATAGCAAAATAGACAGAATTAATAGAATAAATGAGAGAGAGTATTGAAACAAGACAGGCGGATTGGAGTAAATATGAAAAGAATAGTGAAGCAAATAAGAGAGCAACATTAAAACACACACAAAAATGAAGATTTAAAATAAATTAGTAGGGAAGATTAAAAGAAGAAAATGAGAGCTGAAAAAAATGGAGGATTTGCTGACTATTAAAAAAAAAAAAAAAAAGGTTGAAATAAAAATTTAAAAAAACTTTTAGAAAGCAAAAGAATAACTCAAACATTGATCAACAAAAAAGCTGTAGAACAGTTTCTACAAAGGTAAAATTAGAGATAAACCAAGTTTTGACAAAGTTGTTTTTTGTTGATGTTCCTTAGGGATAATAAAATTGCCTTCATAATCCCTTGATCATTTAATATTGTTTCATGCTTCCTTTAATCCATTAATATTGTTCCAGCTGCCATTGGTCCATTAATATTGTTCCAGCTGCTCTTAGTCCATTAATATTGTTCCATGCCGCCCTTGGTCCATTAATATTGTTCCAGCTGCCCTTGTCCATTAATATTGTTCCAGCTGCCCTTGGCCCATTAATATTGTTCCTTGCTGCCCTTGTCCATTAATATTGTTCCAGCTGCCCTTGGCCCATTAATATTGTTCTATGCAGCCCTTGGTCCATTAATATTGTTCCAGCTGCCCTTGGTCCATTAATATTATTCCAGCTGCCCTTGGTCTATTAATATTGTTCCATGCTGCCCTTGGTCTATTAATATTGTTCCATACTGTCCTTGGTAAATTGGCTTGGCTTCGTTCGTTCTCAATCTCCCGCTACCAAGCCCTGAAAGGGCTTAAAGTAGCAGAATGTAGTCCAGAGAACAGAATGCGTTGTGCCGTAGTTTACAGCTTGACTGCGATATTTGCACCTTTCAGTCCAACACATCCGACTTCAGCAACTATTTTTTTAGTACCGGGTTAGCATTCCCTTTTCGATCCCTTCTCCTTAGCCAGTCTGCCCTGCTGCAGCCTGTTATCCAGGATCACCGTGTGTAGAAGGGTCTTGGTAGCTCTGGTTCGCTAGCCCTGACGCAAGCAGTCAGCTATGGATCACTGACCACTGCAGTTCATGCGCTGCTCAGCATCTTGATCCCCCTTGGTAAATTAATATTGTTCCTTGCTGCCCTTAGTGCATTAATATTGTTTCATACTGCCCTTGGGGGACGGCGTGGCCTAGTGGTTAAGTGGCACGGCTCAAAACCGGAAGGTGCTGGGTTCGATCCCCATCACAGCACCGGCCGTTACCCCGGGGAAGCAAACCCTTAGAAAATGCAGGAGGAAGCAGACCCTTACATAAAATGCATGCTGAAGTCGGATGCACTGGGCCGACAGGCGCAAAATAAAAACCACAGTGCAACGCACACCGCCTTGGGGATTTGAGAAATAAGGCGAACGCAAAAAAAATAAAAAATACTGCCTTTGGTAAATTAATATTGTTCCATACAGCCCTTGGTAAATTAATGTTGTTCCTTGCTGCTCTAAGTGCATTAATATGGTTCCTTGCTGCCGTTGGTCCAGTAATATTGTTCCATGCTGTAATTGGTCCATTAATATTGTTCTATGCTGCCCTTGGGCCATTAAAATTGTTCCTTCCTGCCCTTAATCCATTAATATTGTTCCAAGCTGCTCTTAGTCCATTAATATTGTTCTATGCTGCCCTTGGTCCATTAATATTGTTAAAATTGCAATATATATGGAACAAAGATCTTGATATTGATCTTGATGGCCCGTTTATCAGCGTAGCTGAGGGTTCCAACTTCGTCTCCAGCTAAACCTTATTTGGGCCACAAAAGTCCAGTGCGTGCTAAGTGCTCCTCTATGGGGGATTTCTCAGATGTTGCAGCGTACAGCAAGGGAGTCAGACCAACGCATTGGAGGTATTCCCCGCGATCTTATATCAGAATTGTGGCGACCTTGTGTACGTTGGTTCTGGAGAGTGATCCCAAGCAAGCGTCTTTCAAGGAAGGCCTGGGTCACTCTCAGTTTGTACTCTAGTGATTTTGTTAGTGTCCACATCTCAGCACCGTAGCACATCACAGGGAGTACAGTGGAATTGAAGAGGAAGGCTTGTAGGTATTTGTCATGGCAACCACCCAAAACCGTACTAATAGACGAGAAGGCTGCCCAACCCGGTGGCAACGTTTTGTCAGTTCAGGTTCCAGATTATTGTCCATTTTTAGAAGGCACCCAAGCTAGAAGTACACGTTGACATCCTCTAATCGTCCGAAGGTTTTCACCACGAAATAAAGGTGCAGATATTAAATAAGGCATTAGTATGAAAAGTGAGTGACCTGATATAAAATACATCTCTGTAGGTAGGCAGTTGTTCTGAAAGAACTAAAAATATTCCTGATTATAACACAGCCAACATTATGATAACAACAATTCTAAGAACTCTGCCACAGTTTTATTAATATAAAAGTTAAGTAACTAAAATTATATACAAACTTTTTTATTAATATAAAAGTTAAGTAACTAAAATTTTATACAAACTTAAAGAAAAAAAACAACAAAAACTATCAACATGAGATTTTCTCATTGCTTGGGTAGTCGAGGGGCTTTTTAGGCTGAGAACTACAGGCCACTTTACCACTGCTGTCACCACGTCATGTGCTGGCTTTGGTTGTTTATTTTACCCCCAACATAAAAACAACATATGCCATTCCGGGATTCGAACCGCTGTTCTCCTTCTCGGCAGGCAGGCCTCGAAACCATTCGGCCACGTGTTCCTCACGAACTTGAAAAACCATTCATTATTGCATTTACATTGTCAGATATTTCTGAATATAATTTCCACCAACACTGATCTCATCGCTTTATCAGTGCACCAAAACCTGCAGCATCTGTTTCTGCTCTGTTTCTAAGAATCGACCTCACTGCACTCTGGGCATACCCATAGGTGCTCAGTCTCTCTCTCATCAAATGGCGTAAGGTATGGATGCTGATGATCTCAGAAGGTTCATTTTAGTTGATTCTCAGTTTTGGCCTCCCCCTAGGTTAGCACAACCGTTTTCCAGATACACTGCATGGATGTGAAGTGGGGTCTTGGTCAGTATGTCGTACCTAACCCTGGTGCACAATGCTTTTGTTAGTTGCCCATCACAAGCGATGATGGCAACATCATCAGACGGGTTTTGTCTTGATGATGTAATTAGCACTGTATTTGGATTATAGTGAGCAAGAAGCTGTGCTGGTCATCAACCTCACTCTCTGGTCCCAAACTACTTTGTGCCAGTGACAGGACTTTAAGACAAGATGTCTGGAAGTAATTCAGAATGCAGGCACTCTGGTCCCACCTCTCAGAGGCTGACAGATGAAGTGAGATGATGTGTTACGGTCAATGCGGTATATACAAAAGGGTATTAAACCTACGAGCAAGATAACACCAGAAATATACAAACCATTGTGTTAGTAAGTGAAGATGTAGGGTTCTCAATGTTTTTTTCCTCACATTTGGCTACTTCCAAGTTAGTTATAGACTGACATCTGGAGGCCCCAAAATTCTGAGTGTGAAAATAGACATGATCATTACTTGTTTTGTTTTTTTCCTATTAAAGTTTCAGCCATCCTTATTTGAATACTTGAATCCTGGTATTCAATCAGGCAAGGTTGCCCAATGCCAGGTAGCCAAAAACTGCTTGAATCTGTGTTTGTTCTTCACCTTGAAGTACCATAACTTTCAGCCATCTAGGTGTGTTTTTTAAGGACGCAGTAGGAGTGTGTACATCAGAGTGCTACAGAAACCACCAGGAGTGTACAAAATCAAAGAGATATAGAAACCATCAAGAGTGTATACAATCAAAGAGCTAGAAGAACTACCAGGAGTGTATACAATCAAAGAGCTAGAAGAACTACCAGGAATGTATACAATCAAAAGGCTAGAAGAACTACCAGGAGTGTATACAATCAAAGAGTAAAGGAACTACCTGGAGTGTATACAATCAAAAAGCTAGAGGAACTACCTGGAGTGTATACCGTCAAAGAGCTATATAAACCACCAAGAGTGCATACAATCAAAGAGCTATAGAAACCACAAAGAGTGTATACAATCAAAGAGCTAGAAGAACCATCAGTATTCATGTACTTTGACATTTCCTTATTTGATCCTTACAAAGTCTAGGATTACTGCTGTAGAGAGCTTCCGGTTGGAAGTCAGCTCCAAAGCCCCCATGGGTGCTTTTACAATAGTGGTATCAGTAGCTACTTGTTTTACACACTGAGGTTCGCTAGCATCCCACACACAATCCGCCTTTTATATATATATATATATATATATATATATATATATATATATATACACACACACACACACTCATTGTAGTCAATTCTTTTCTACCACTTGGAGTATATAACAGTAGCAAAATGTTGGAACAGACAAGATAGGTTGAGCTATCCCAAACATTTTTTAGGAATTAGACAAGACGTTCCCATTGCATAAAATAGATGTAAATTAAATTAGAAATTGGAACTGTATTGGTCATTTTTGTTTAAGCGTTGTAACATGTTAGCAAACGAGAGAGGCTTCAAAGTGAATTTATCAGTTACTATTGGAAAGGTAGATTGATTGGGTCCAGCCTAACACAGCAGAAGAATCAGGCCAATTGGTAGCTAGGAGACAGTCATTAGGGTGCTATTTTTTCTCATAGTTAACTAGTCACAAATTACGTCAGCCTTCCCTGACAAACCCTGTAAAATTTCAAGCTCTGAAAGTGTGTTTCAATGGTTATTTCAGTACAGTTTTGTGATTGCAATTTGAATTTTATTTTTTTATTGAGTTGCATGAAGTTGTGTTAAGTGCAATGTTATAATATCAATACTGTTTCGGGATTTCATGAAAATACTGCAGAAAAAAATTATGAGGCGTTGTAGACATGAACAATGATTCTTTCAATTGAATTGAATTTTTGTTAAAAAATTATATTGATGCTTTGTCTTTTGAACAAAAAGTGTATCGGAAAAATTAAATAGCAAGATCTTCTTCTTCTTCGTACGCAGTCAGACAGTAACCATTATTTTTTCGAAAAAAGCAGCCGTCATCCTGAGGCTGTCGACACTGCCATAGAGCTTGTCTAGTGTTGCCACTGGTGATGGCCACATCTGTTCTCTCTGATCCTCGTATGTCGGGCAGTTTTGCAGCAAATGCTCAGCGGTCATTTTGTCGGTGCCACACGGGCATTCGTCGGTGCCACCTATCTTCAATTTGTTGAATAGGTGGTACCTGAGTCTGTTGTGGCCAGTGCGAAGTCTGAAGACCACGACCTGCTCCTTTCTGTTCAGCTGGTAATAGGCATCGTTTTTTGTGTAGCCAGTATGTTCGGTTTACCATTTGGTCATGTATCTAGTTCTAATAAGCCGTTTTGACTCTTCGTATGTCATACTAGTATCAGGTTGTGGTAGTTTTGCACCTTCTTTTGCCAGTCTGTCTGCCTCCTCGTTGCCTTGGATGTTGCAGTGAGATGGAACCCACTGCACCACTACTCTTTTTGGTGCGGCCTGCTGGCATAGTTGACAGAGTACTGCTCTTAATTCGTTGAGTTCAGTATTTTTCTGGCTTTTCAGTGCTGTGACTACGGCCAGTGCATCTGTAAGCAGGACTATGTGGCTTTCATTACTTTTACCTGTCACCATTTCTTCCACTGCCTCTGCCTCCGCTCTGAAATTGCTTGTGTACTTTCCAGTAGCGAATGACAGTGTTATTTTTCTGCCATTTGGTAGGCTCAGGAATGCTCCTGCCCCTCCGTTCTGTGTTGTATTTGTTACGGAACCGTCGGTGTATGCATGGGTCCAGTCCATGCTTGGGTAGTTTTCCGTAATGAAACTCAGGGTAGTATCTCTTCTTTCTTTTTCAGACTGGCAGTTTTTGTTTCTAATACCTGGTATATTTTCTACCACCTCTGGAAATATATGCTGCCTCCAGGTAGGTTTTCGTACAGTAGGGATGGGCTTTGGTGTGGTTAGTGCATTCATAGGGTCTTCGTGCATCTTTGCTTTGGCTATTTCTGCAAAGTTTCTTCGCTTTAGCTTCCCATTTCCGAAATTGTTTATCTCTGGTGCATTGGGTGGTCAGTCATTCTTCTGAGTTTCTCTGATTGCAGCTGGGCTCTGCAGTCTCTTCTGTCGGCCATGGATTGCAGTTTTGTAATCTTTTCAAGTACTACAATTGGCGTTGACTTCATGCCTCCTGTTATAACTCTCATGGCTTGGTTTTGGAGTTTGCTAACTTTATCGAAGTTCGCCTTTGCTGCTGTTGTTCATGCCGCAAAGCTAATACTCGAGAACTGGTCTCACTCTTCCAATGTACAGTTTCTTTAGTATGCTTTCGTCTGCTCCCCAGCTTGTGCCAGCAAGTTTCCTCATGATTGCCATTCTTTCTCTGACTCTCATTCGGTTTCTCTCGATCTGACTTTTCCATGTCATGCGCCGATCAAATGTGACTCCCAGATAGTCTGGGTTGTCGTTTGGCTGAAGGTATTTCCCGTTTAGACTTAATTTGGTGTTTTGGGGTTTGATTGATAGCGAGAATATTGTACATGTGGTTTTGTCCTCATTTATTTTTACCAGCCATGAGTTCGCCCACTCTTCCAGCGATGTTAGGGCCTGCAGCATCCGATTTCTTGCTATGGTGAGATTCTTTTCAGAGGTCCACATAGCCAGATCATCTGCAAACATTGAGCTATGAACTCTTCTTGGTATATTCTCTGTAATGTCATTTATATACACCAGGAAGAGTGTGGGTGACAGTACTCCCCCTTGGGGTACTCCCTGCTCAAGTGTCACCTTTTTGCTCATCTGCCCTTGTACTTGGACTCTAGCCGTTCTGTTTTTGAGGTAGTGGTTGATCCACTTGTACATTTTCCCACAAACTTCACTTCTTCTTAGCTTGACTCTAAGTCCATCTTTCCAGACTTTGTCAAATGCCTTTTCCAGGTCCACCCAAACCGCTACTGTATGCTTTTGCTCCTGGTAGGCATCTTCTATTTCCTGGGCTATGAGGATGACCTGGTCCTCAGTGGATCTGTGCTGTCTAAAGCCTGCTTGCTGTGGAATTAGTATCCGTTTTTCTTCCAGATGCCACATCAGTCTGATATTTATCATACGTTCCAACAGTTTGCCGACACAGCTCAGTAGGCTGATAGGCCTGTATCCATTTGGATCGGTTTTGTCTTTTCCTTTCTTTGGTACTGGTACAAGTACTGCGTCTTTCCATGCCTGGGGTACAATACCCCTTTTCCAGCTTTGGTTCAGGACTGATAGCAGTTTCCTCTTTGCTGTTTGGCCCAGCCCCATCAGCATTTCGTTTGTTATCCCGTCTTTTCCGGGAGATTTCCTTTTCTTTAATGTTCTCATGGCCTCTTCCATTTCGCTCATTGTTAGTTTTGCCATCATATGCTCTTCTGGTGCCATATTGATCTTGTCGTGCCCCTTTTGCTCTTCATCAATGTCCGTATGCCTATCTGCAGGGACATCTATGTGGTTCGCTTTGGCATAGTGTTCGACAAAGGCGTTTGCGGCTTTTTTTCCAGTGAGCAAGTTTTCGCCCTGCTTGACGGTAATTTGTTTGTTTGACGGGGTTTCGTCATTCATGGCTCTGACTAACTTCCAGAGTTTGTTCCCTTCTTTGTCTAAGTTGAGACTTTCTGTTTTGTTTTTCCAGCTTTCTCTTGCTGTTTGGTTTAGGGTGTATTTGTATTTCGCCGTGGCGGCTTTGAGGGCGATATTTGCCTCTATTGATTGTTCTCGCTCTACCATGTTCCTAGCATTTGTGACTGCGTCTTCCACTTTCTGCAACTCATCATTCCAATAGGGCTTATAATTTTTCCTTGCCCCTCTTGGGATGGTTTCAGTGGCAGCTTGCATTATTGCTTTGAAATAGCAAGATCAAATCTATATATTTCACAGAAGGATGGGAAATATACAAGAAATTTTTAAAAAGTGGTACTTGAAATAAAGATGGTTAATATGAAACAAAACAAAACAAATGTATCATTGCTATTATTGTCTAATGAAATCTTGGAGTGCATATGGTCATTTTACAGTTTTAAATGTTGAACTTCATGCTTCAAAACATCGTTAAGTCTGCCTCTTTATGTTAATGACTCAACTTACCCTAAAATATTCATCACGTTTTGCTGCTGGTGTAGAAGTCTTTTTTGTGTATATTTGGAATGAGTGTACAGATACATAGGTGATTGGTCTGTTGTGTCTTTGTATGATAAAGGGGTCAGGGATCTTCATGTAAGTCACTACTGAGTAGGAACTTTGTAGAATGTTACCTTCAGAATTTGTGACCAGACAGCGGCTAATAGACTACTCTTTTCGATTTTTAACTGCCAAGGTTTCTTTTGCATGCGCATTATGCACACGGGACCTTCGAATTTATCATTCATCAGAACACTTGGGCCACTCAAGATAAGTGTAAATGATATTGCTCTTCAACAGGTCTATGAGTTCAGGTAATTGGGCTGTATCTTTTCAGCAGATGGCAGGATCGACAGGGAGATTTAGACTAGGTGTCAGAAAGTATCTACTGTGACTTATCAGCTGTCACCACGAGCACACGAGCATTAGTTTGGCAGCACAGCTACATCTGAGATACAGTATATTTATGCTGCCTCTGTGCTACCAGGGCACGTGAGAGCAGAATTTCGACATGTTCGAAGTGTTTGAGGAAGGCCATCAGTGTTACCAGAAGAGACAGAATGCCAAACAACGATATTCGAAGTATGGTCGGCACTACATCTTGTGCTGAATACATTTCCAGGCAGAAAATAAGTTGGTGTGGTCAACTCATGAGAATGCACCCTCATAAATTTCCACTGATGGCTTACAACGCTGGTAGATCTGGATACAGGACAAGATGGGGCCGCGAGGCAGGTGGATAGATGACATTAGAGTGATTGTGCAGTGACACAGGCTCACACTGACCGCCGTAAACTTGGCGCAGGATAAGTGACTTGAGCGCCCCACGCCGCTCAACGGCACAAGCACAAAGAAAACTAAACAACTCTCTGAAATGACTCAGTAGCTGAATCTCCCTTCCTTTGCAGGATTCTAACACCAGTACAGAGACATTGTCATCAGGGTTGAAGTGTTAGGGACTTCATTGTAATAGTTTTAAGATATTTCGTTTAGGGCGACTAGATCCCTTCTATGCCTTTCCTAACAGTAGTGAGGTACCAATTTACACTTAGATAGACTGGAGCATGTCAAGACTGTGGGTTTATCTTTGTATTTTTTACAATGAGAAGCACTCTTCTATTCAAATATACTCGATATGATATTCTGCAACATACGAGCATATAATCACGTAAAGACACATTTGAACAATCATACACACGCATGCTCGTTTGCACATGCATGCGTACAAAATGTGCAGACCTTAACAGACAAACATCAATAACCCATAGAGTCCATAAGAAACACAAAAACAAACCCATAAGAAAGACATACACTCTCATATAAAAAACATACACAATCTAATAAAAAAGACATACACTCGTACAAAATACATACAAAATCCAATAAGAAAGACATACACAAATAAACCCATAAGAAACACACACAATCCCATAAGAAATTCATACACACTTAACTTAACGCCTTTATACTGGTACTAAAAATACATATGTGTATCCAATCTATTCTTGAATGCATTAATTGCCCCTCCCTTCACTATTTCCGATGGCAATGCATTCCAAGCATTCTCCTCTCTCTAACATAATATTTCCTAGTATCTAATCTGGACCTTTCCTTAATTAATTTTGGGCTGTGCCCTCTTGTTCCTGTATGTGGCTGTACTTAGAAAAACTTGTTCTATTCTAATTTATCCTTTCCGTTGATTATCTTTTAAACCTGTATTAAATCATCTCAAATTCTTATCTTTTTTTAGACACCGTTGGCTGGTTTTTCAGAGTCATTCCTCATTTGTATAATTCCAGAATCCCACTATCAGTTTTGTCGCTTTTCTTTGTATCCTTTCCAGCATGTCTATATTCACATAGTGTGTGAATTCCTCAGCTTTCCGCCCCATCCCTTCCTTCTATGTTTGTCCTGAAAAAAGACGTCATATCGTAGTTTACAGCGAAGCTGCACCTTTAATGAGACACATCCAATTTCAGCTTTATTTTTTGGGTACTGAGTTTGCCTTCCCAATGTAACCCTATTCTCTTAATCAGACTTCACTACTGCTGTTTGTTTTTAGGACTGCTACTTGGAGGCGGAATAGGGTCTTAGTCAGCTCTGGTTCGCTATGCAAAACCACCAGCTATGAATTACTGGCTAGTCAGCTCATTCACTGTGCTGCATCTTCAGCCTGGCCCCATCATCTAACAGGTGGGCACTGATTCCATTCAGAATGTTCCGTTTATCTAATCTCCACAATATAGTTAATTTCATTAAGAAGCACACATATCATTTAACATAGAACATACCGCTTGACTGCACCATGAACAGCTGTAACCAAATGAAATACATTCTCCACATGTAGTCCCCATACACTGTGCCTGGCATCCTTGAAAAAGTTGAATAAAGAAAATCAAAACAAAATCATAATTTCCTCATTAAAGACAATTATCATAGCCAAAGAACAAACGGAAGTAAAGGTAATAATCAAGCAAGTATACCAATTCAATTCCCATACCTAGGCCATCTGCACCCTTTGCCATTTTCTGTGAAGAACTGAGCACGTATGGGTCTGTGCAGAGTGCAGTGATGTCTATTCTTAACAAAACAAGGTATGTATAACTAATAAGTATAACTATTGCTTGAAATAATTTCATCTTTCGTGTTTTTTTTTTCCAGTGTTGATGCTATGTGATTATGTGTATTGTGCATGTCAACAATTTTACCAGGCTTCGAAGATTCAACAGGCTTCTGAGAATCTATCCACGCTATTTTGCAGAGCAGACTAGACTCTGAGCAAGCAATCAGGACACGGTCGTTACCAAACAGGCATTCTATGATGATGTGTCATTTGACTTTGATTTTTGCTTGAAGTCTAAGATTAAACAATCTCCCACAAATATGTTTGTTGATGTAGATTCCTATGTCCCCGTCGTCTGATATTATCAGTGAGCATTGTAGAGAAAGTTATTATTCGTTCTCAATTTCCCGCTACCAAGCCCTGACAAGGGATTTGCAAGTAGCAGGATGTTGTCCGGAGAACGGAATGCGTTGTATCGTAGTTTACAGTTTGACTACAATATTTGCACCTTTCGGTTCGACACATCCACCTTTAGCAAGCATTTTTGAGTAACGGGTTAGAAGCAGGGTCGATGAACATCCTGCATACTTGTTTATCTCCATTTGTGACTGGGAAGAGCTCCAATAGCTCACTGTTTTCACGAACTTTTGCCGGCATTCCATCATGCAGCTGCTGCACTATTGTGAAACATTTATTCGGGCATCCGTATTTTGCCATGATATTCCATAGACCCCTCCCTACTGACAGTATTAAATGGTTTTGTCAAATCAGTGCTGTTCTTGATATTACTCTTGTAGCTGTCTTGAAGTGAACACCATGTCTGAGGATTCACATTCTTTATAGAAACAGCACTGGCTTTCAGGTAAAAGACCTTTGTCAAGATGAGCAGTGAGGCTATTCAGGAGTAGTAGTAGTATTTCTTTGTAGTAGTAGTAGTAGTGGAAGTAGCAGTAGTAGCAGTGGTAGTCGTAGTAGTAGTAGTGAAAGTAGTAGTAGTAGTGGAAGTAGTAGTAGTAGTAGTAGTAATCCGCCTAAGAAACGCGAGTCCGTTGTGTCAATCGACCGTGTCCACAATGAATTACTGTGTTCTAGTCTGCACGCAATGAGTAAATTATGTCTGGTTCAGTCAGGAGATGCGTGAGCGGTAGCGGTTGCTGGAAAAGTATGAGAGAGCCGCTCGACAAACATAATATCCATGTATCCACAAGAGAGATAGATAGATGGATGGATGGATGGATGGAGGGAGGGAGAGGGGGGGGGAGAGAAAGAGGTAGGTAGGTAGGTAGGCAGACAGACAGATTTCAAGAGCTATCTAGCCGGAACGCCCTTGGAAAGTCGGACCACTTGCCAGTCCTTCCATTCTGTACTTCCGAGTTGGTGATGGGTGCGAAGAAGGCTAACAAGTCCGATTTGGGATCTGCACACTCGCAGGCAGTGAGGGCATGGAGAGTTCGCTTCGCGAGACTGTGATATTTCACTGGATTTTCTGGTCTTTCTCCGTTGTTCTGTTGCAGTATTTTTAGAAGCCCACACATGACACTGCTCCTCTGCTGAGAGCTGTACGACAGGATGTACGGTTATTTGCAGCATCTTCCCATGTTTCGAAGTTTATGCTGAAGGCTTTTAGAGACGTTTTTAGTGTCTTTCAAATGCTTTTTTTTTATTTGACCTCATTGGTAGCGTTTGCCATTCTGCATCTCACCATAGAAGATTATTTTCGGCAACCGATAGTCTGGCATGTGAACCACATGACCCGCCCATCGAATCTGTGATTTCATCATGATGGTATCAATGCTAGGGATACCAACTCTTTCAAGAACAGCAATGTCCGGGACCCTGTCTTGCCATTTGACATTCATCACCCTCCTGAGACAAAGTGTGTGAAAATGATTCAGCTTCCTTGCATGCCGCCTGTATACAGTCTAACGATACGGAAGGAGGCGAAATTTTGTTTGAGTAAATAAATGTTTGGAAATGGAACTAACAATTCCCGGAATTATAATGAAAAGATCATAGAGTTACCTCACCTTAGTAAACACTTGTTAAAGTGCTTAGAGGCCCTAATGAATTATTTATACTGCATTTTGTTAGAAATTCAATCGAACTTTTAGAGACGTAATCGATGCTTACAATGCGTATATGGACGCCTCACCAGTGAGAGCACCTATAGATGGCGCCTAACTGGCTGCGGGTCTACTTAGCTCTAGTGTTTGATTCTATTAATGTAGACTCGCACATCGGTAAAAACCACCCTCCAAGAAACTGGTTATGTGCAGACTCTGTAGAGTCTTCTAAACCAGTATAAAGACGTTAAGTTAAGTTAAGTATATGTGAGCGATATACAGCTGTCTTATTTTTCGTGTCTATTCTGCTTTTGGTGAGGAATCTTTTATTTTCGGCATGAAAAAAGTCTGCCAGATTGTGTCTTTTGAGTAGTCCACTTTCCTGTTATACCTAATGTTTGGTCCATTAGAGGTCCAAGGTATTCAACCTGCTTGGTCTATTTCATTGACTGTTCTCTCAGCACAACGTTTTATCTATTGGCGTATCTCGAGATCTCTGTGACTGTGCTTTTAAAATACTAATGGTGATCCCTATTTCTCCAACTCCTTATTCTAGATTTGACGGTTGATCCGGAGATGCGCCTCTGATTATGAAAGCAGGATCACAACATCGACAAAGGAGAGTTCCGATATTTCAACTGATCTTGTCTGCCAGTATCTCACTCAGTCCTTTTTGCAATTTTCTGTACACGCTTTCAGTCAACGCCGTCCTTTCTTACGCCAATTGTGGTTGTCAACTTATCTGACGTTTGTTCATTTGCGTGGTTCTGGCAAATTTTATAGAAACGAATAAATGTTTCCAGGTCAAAGAACATCGTGCATTTAGGGATCATATTAACACGTTTTTTTCGCCCAATAGCCTCAGTGTGAAGATACGGTCTTGAGTACTTCGGTTTGCTCCCAAACCACATTGGGCCTCGCCCATTTGTGACTCAACCAGATGTTATAGTTTCTGCTTCTGTACTCAGAAGCAGGTTTGTAACCTACTACAAAAGGAACACTGCCTAGCCAACTAAGCATGGGTTGCTTCAAAAATGAACATCCATTATCTCCTTCGGTGTTGTAATAAAAGCACCTTGTTTGTGTTTCACAATTCTCAGAGGTCACTCTTTTTCCTAAAGAGGCATTGTAGAATAAAAATAAGTTTTGATTGCTGTTAGCATTGTTCTTGGCTTCCGTTCCGAGTGTTACGTAATATTTTTATTTCTCTTAATTTCTTGTAGTATTCTTGGCTTCCACGTTTTGTTTCCAACCTCGTTTTCTTATCGGTTATTATCATTTTAATTTCTTTTGATTTCCATCAGGGTGTCGTTTGTATATCCTTCTTGGCTCTGACCATCACATGCTCTTGCTATAGCTGCCTTGAGGATGGTATTGAAATTTAACAAAGAGAGAGAGAGAGAGAACTTTTAGATCCTCCTCTACTACTTGCTGTCGATATATGGCCTTGGTGTCTGGTCCTAACTTATGATTCCATTAACATTATCAAATTTTATTCGTGTCTCTTCTTTTTCGATGTTTGATTTCCTACTTGATTGTAAATGCTGTTTTGTTTGAGCTACTAGTTTTCTTTGTAATGTGACATCTATTGGCACGATGCCCTGTCACTTCCTATTTACAGCCCACTCTAGGCTCCGGCAACTGTCACATACGTATATGTATTTTTCCTAATTATGACACAATCAGCGCCGAGTTTCGCACTATGTGTATGTCCATCGTGTGTAGATGTGTAACAACTTGTAAGCATACTTTTGTATTTGTAATGACTACCTTCATCTCAATACAGAATCGCAGGTGTCGCGTTTCCTTGCCATTCAGAAAATATTCAATATCTCCCTATTCCACAAAGGTCTATAATTGTAGATAGATAGATAGATAGATATATAGATAGATAGATAGATAGATAGATAGATAGATATATAGATAGATAGATAGATAGATAGGTAGGTAGGTAAGTAGATAAATAGATAGATAGATAGATAGATAGATAGATAGATAGATAGATAGATAGATAGATAGATAGATAGATAGATAGATAGATAGATAGATAGATAGATAGATAGATAGATAGATAGATAGATAGATAGATAGATAGATAGATAGATAGATAGATAGATAGATAGATAGATAGATAGATAGATAGATAGATAGATAGATAGATAGATAGATAGATAGATAGATAGATAGATAGATAGATAGATAGATAGATAGATAGATAGATAGATAGATAGATAGATAGATAGATAGATAGATAGATAGATAGATAGATAGATAGATAGATAGATAGATAGATAGATAGATAGATAGATAGATAGATAGATAGATAGATAGGCAGATAGACAAACAGACAGATAAATAAACAGACAGACAGACAGACAAACAGACAGACAGATAGATAGATATTTTGTTTTAAATATCTGGGTTCGATTGTCAGTGTTGAAGGATCAAAAATAGCGGCGCTTGCACGGTTTAACAAAATCTGACAAAATAAACGGTTAGCACTATGCACGAAAATCAGATTAATGCGTGCATTGGTTCTGTCAATATTCCTATATGCTTGTGGGACATGGAGAAGTTAGAGCTGACCATCAGCGAAGGATACAAGTCTTGGAAATGAGATGTTTTCAAAGACTTTTAAACGTCACTTACAAAGATAGAATTACAAATGATGAAATGCGAGGTAGAATTACAACAACAATATGGCCTTTTGAATACCGCTTGGCAACTGTAAAAAGAAGGAAACTCGCTTGGTACAGTCACATATCGAGATCAAATGGTCTTGGTACAGTCACATATCGAGATCAAATGGTCTTGGTACAGTCACATATCGAGATCAAATGGTCTTGGTACAGTGACATATCGAGATCAAATTGTCTTGCAAATACGATTCTGCACGGAAAGGTGTAAGGCAGACGACGAAAACGCCATCCCAAAAAGAGGTGGGAGGACAACATAAAAGAATCTCCAACCAGAAGACGCATAGGAAGCGACCGCTGACAGAGAAGGGTGAGTGGGGTTGTGAGGATATCTTCATGTGTGCCCCAACGACCTCACTGCCTCAGAAATACATTTACACACGATTTGTCTATTCATCACTATTTATCGCGGAACTCGTAGCGACTTGTAATGGAGCCTTAGGGACCAGGAGAACCTTGTTGAGAAACACAGGTAAAGATACTCGTTGGCATTTGCCTGTTCTGGCATTTCATTGTGGAATATTTAAATTGGAATCATTCGAATCACGTTATAAAATCTAGGTCTGTTTTCTACAGGGTGGGAAATTATATTTATATTCTATGTGTATAACATCTATATATTGGCATCCAGGCAAAAAAACAGCATATTAAAAATGAGATCAGCTGTTTATATATATATATATATTCAACATTATTATTCGATGCAGAAACAAGGACTATGAACAAACAGTTGGAAAACAAAATAGAGGCCCTCGAAATGTGGTTATACAGAAGAATGTGTTGCATTTCGCCGAAAGAGCAACAAACAAACAGCTATATCCTGAAGAGAGTATGCATGGGTAGGGAACTGTTGACAAACATTACAATTTGGCAGGTCAAATATTTTGAAGAAAAAAAAGGCCCCTATCAACTTTTTAAAAAAACAGAAGACAAGAAGAACTGTACCAAACATAAATTAACCCATTCCCAAAATTTGGTACCCTGATCCCTGGTATTCAAAATTGTGCATATTTAACTTCCGGAGCCGGACAGTGCACATAGAGGAAAAAAACTACCTATCAACGAGAGGATCAACAAATCACATCAAACACGTTTGCATCACTGAAACACTAGGCTAGGTACATACAGATACACATGCATCCAAGCACTGGTTTATGCGTCTTGATATCGACCAATTGACTACACTCTGGGGTTGGAATAGGCGTGCCTCCGCCAGCAGAAACTAGTGAGGCCAACATCCAAGAAACAAACAAAATTGAAAACAATACTGGAGGGAAAGTTTGAAGGCCGGCGGACAACGAAATAAGTGGGAGAGCAACATGAAAAGATGAACTAATATTAGTATCAGTCTGGCAGAGTGTAACATCAAGACAAGAGAGAGAGGGGATATTCACATTGGCGGTCCATTTCAGAGAACCTTCGTTGTGGTGACGGCACTTGAATTGAATTCAAATAACATCCACGACCACATTGCATACTGTGTAGCGATTGCCAACGCAAGTGACACTTATTTCTCAAATCTATAAATACTTTTCGCATCAATGAAAAATTGCTGCAATAATATATTGCATTTTCATCATCGATTATATAATCACGAGAAAATTATCAAATCGATGCATACAAAAAACAAAAAACAAGCAAACAGCATCATAGTAGTATGTTACTTATACTTTACCTGTCACAAACAACGCTGATATAAGGATGACAAATGAAAACATTCCCGTTCCGTTCCTCTTTACAACAATTTAAATTCTCGTTATGAATATGCCCGTTCCTTCTTCTTAACAGTAAAACAGTAACAACTTCCGACGGTTGCTTTTCTGGAAGCCGTTTGCTGAAAGAAACTAGCTCTCAAGAAGTAACAATAGACTTTGGTATACTAATTTAGCACGTGTAGAAGTTCTCTATACGTTCAGTTATACCAGGGATCATTCTGATTAAGATACTAGTAACAGAACGGATGAATTTCCCTACTTCATCGTTGCTTAGTTTAGCAACGAAAGTGACAAGGATATGAGTGAGCAGAAACGGCTTGGTCAAGGATTCAATTGCTGTTATTGTTGCGGCAATCCCCTGATGTGAACAGCCACTCACAGCTCGTAGATCATAAGTGTGTTCTTATTAGAGGCGTGGTTAAACACATTGTAACACACGCACACTAGTTCAAGTAGAAGAGCCTAAATGTGTATATAGCTGTGCTCGCAGGTTCCTCAATGCTAGTAGCATATTCCAGTGGCGTTTCTGTAATTTACCGCCCTGTGTAAGGCACAGGTAAAATAGAATAATATCTCTAAAGACCGTGTCAGAGACACCTTTGTGTTTTATTTTACCGATTCCGTATCTGATGAAGTGGCTATCATTAAAAAAAACAACTCTTATTGGGCAGCACTCTCAGAGACTATCTACATTTAAACGATTGAAAATAAAATAGCTAAAGCGACACTAATTAGAACTCACAGTGGAGACACTCTATCAATCAATGCCCGTCGCTCCTTTCGGAGAAAAGGCTACTGACAACAATCCACCAGCAAGTTCGGTCTAGAGCTGCCCTTTATGATTCTCTTCAGTTGAGGCCTAGGGACCATAGTTCACTTTCAGTCTCTTCTCCGTGTGTTTCTTGATCTACCTCTCTTCCCCTGTGGATTCCATGTCAGTGCCTGTCTGGCCACATTTCATGGTGATTTCAGTAGAGTATGTCGTATCCAACTTCATTTTCTAGGTTTGAACTGTTGCTCCTCTGGTAGTTGTTGGCTCCTTTACCAAAGATCTTAATTTCTCACGATGTCTTGCCAGCATATACCAGTTATCCTCAGACATTGGTGGCAGAAGCAGCATACAAAAAAAGTAAAAACAATTATACACCAACAGCTTCAAAGCAAAATGGCAATACAGTACCAGCAGTCTGACATCATCGTGTCTTTACTTCTCACTCCAACCTAAGCATACTCATCATTGGCTCTTTTCGTCTTCTCAGACGATAATGATTATGCTTTTAGCACAAAGCCCGGGAAGAAATATATAGTGTTGCCCATGCAGTATGGTCCCTCTCTCAGGTCTGCCTTCTTTGTTCCAAAGGAAAGGTGATACCAATACATTTGGAACAAGGTAAGCTGCAGAAGCTGCCGGATCATCAGAGCAATGCTCTATCTGTTCACCTGTCGGGGCTTCACTCCTAGACCAGCCCCAACCAAGGCTAAGGGCCTGGTCTGCCCTGCCACAACACTCAGCTGAGGTTGACTTTCCTTGTTCTAGGATAAGGCATTGTATCCTCTTGCGTGTGTTCCTTCGCACATTGCCGGTTTTCAAGCATGGTAGGCGTTGACCAACTTTCAGAGTTCTCAGACAACAGGTTACACAGCCATATCTGATAAAACCGGACAAGATACGATAGTATCTTATATCTGTAAGGCTTCAGATGGTTTCTTCTTCTACTTCTTCGTACGCTGTCAAACGTCAACCTGTATTTTTTCGAAAAAAGCAGCGGTCATCCTGAGGCTGTCGACACTGCCATAGAGCTTGTCTAGTGTTGCCACTGGTGATGGCCACATGTGTTTTCTCTGGTCCTCGTATGTCGGGCAGTTTTGCAGCAGATGTTCAGAGGTCATTTTACCGGTACCACACGTGCATTCGTCAGTGCCACCTATCTTCAGTTTATTGAATAGGTGGTACCTCAGTCTGTTGTGGTCTGTGCGGAGTCTGAAGACCCCGACCTGCTCTCTTCTGTTCAACTGGTAATAGCATCATTGTCTGTGTAGCCAGTATGTTCTGTTTCCCATTTGGCCATGTATCTGGTCATGTATCTGGCCCTAATAAACCTTTTGGATTTCAGACAACAGGTTGCACAGCCAAATCTGATAAAACTGGACAAGATACGCTAGTATCTTATATCTGTAAGGCTTCAGATGGTTTCAAATCAGAGTTTTCCTTCTCCTAGATGAGCTACCTTCCTAAGCTTTCGAGCCCAATCTGCCCGAAACTACTGGTTTTGAGGCGCCAGTGGCTGGCCTTACGCCCCTTCTCCTGTTGGTCAAAACAGTTCTGCCGCGCGAAGGCCAGGAGATGGACTTTGTTGTCAGTGTCTATTGCATACGAACGCCTTGGAAGCATTTAGTTCCTCCTCAACACCACCCCCAACAACATTTAGAACCAACCTAATCATAATCCATATTCTCAAACATAAACTAGAGAATAACAATCTATTTTACACTTGAATTTCGTAGTGAGAATTGATTTAGTTTACAACTACAAATAGATGCAACCAAATGTTAACACCCAAGCGTATGTATGTTTCGAATGCCCACCATAAGAAGGTTTACTCTTTTGTTCGCCCTGAAATGGACGTTAAGAGGCGGGTTGCAGTAGCTTTCCTCATATCCTGTTCGGGCTGATAAAGGTGGACTGAGGTCCTCTAGGTGGTTGTGATATGCTTGGCTTTATCTGCGTGTCGCTCATTACACGTTAATCCCTCACCTTGTTAGCCAGGCTGCCATGAAGTCAGCCCGTTTCCAGGGAGGGCTACGAGGAAGCCAAGCTGAGGATCTTGGCCAGTAAATTTTGCCTTACCCTGACTAACATGTCTGATCAGTACATTTGGCCTGACCATGACTAACATGTCTGAGCAGCATGTTTTGCCTGACCATGACTAACATATCTGAGCAGCATGTTTTGCCTGACCATGACTAACATGTCTGATCAGCATGTTTTGCCTGAACATGACTAACATGTCTGATCAGCATGTTTTGCCTGACCATGACTAACATGTCTGAGCAGCATGTTTTGCCTGACCATGACTAACATGTCTGATCAGCATGTTTTGCCTGACCATGACTAACATGTCTGATCAGCATGTTTTGCCTGACCATGACTAACATGTCTGATCAGCATGTTTTGCCTGACCATGACTAACATGTCTGAGCAGCATGTTTTGCCTGACCATGATTAACATGTCTGAGCAGCATGTTTTGCCTGACCATGACTAACATGTCTGATCAGCATGTTTTGCCTGACCATGACTAACATGTCTGATCAGCATGTTTTGCCTGACCATGACTAATATGTCTGATCAGCATGTTTTGCCAGACCATGACTAACATGTCTGATCAGCATGTTTTACCTGACCATGACTAACATGTCTGATCAGCATGTTTTGCCTGACCATGACTAACATGTCTGATCAGCATGTTTTGCCTGACCATGACTAACATGTCTGAGCAGCATGTTTTGCCTGACCATGACTAACATATCTGAGCAGCATGTTTTGCCTCACCATGACTAACATGTCTGATCAGCATGTTTTGCCTGACCATGACTAACATGTCTGATCAGCATATTTTGCCTGACCAGACGTTAGTTTTCTTCCCCACACCAAAGTAGCAATTCATAATTTCTTGATTATAACGTCAGTTCGGAAAGTACAGAAGGGCTGGCTAATGCACTAGTGGATGACACCTGTAGAGGCATCAAACATGTAGAGGCATCAAACATGACGAAGCACCAAACATGTAGAGGCATCAAACATGCAGAGGCATCAAACATGTAGAGGCATCAAATATGCAGAGGCATCAAACATGTAGAGGCATCAAACATGTAGAGGCATCAAACATGCAGAGGCATCAAACATGTAGAAGCATCAAACATGTAGAGGCATCAAACATGCAGAGGCATCAAACACGTGAGAAATCAAACATGCAGAGGCATCAAACATCTAGAGGTATCAAACATGTAGAGGCATCAAACACGTGAGGCATCAAACATGCAGAGGCATCAAACATGTAGAGGCATCAAATATGTAGAGGCATCAAACACGTGAAGCATCAAACATGCAGAGGCATCAAACATGTAGAGGCATCAAATATGTAGAGGCATCAAACATGCGAGGCATCAAACATGTAGAGGCATCAAACATGTGAGGCATCAAACATGTAGAGACATCAAACATCTAGAGGCATCAAACATATAGAGGCATCAAACATGTGAGGCATCAAATATGTGAGGCATCAAACATGTAGAGGCATCAAACATGTAGAGATATCAAAGATGTAGAGGCATCAAACATGTGGATGCATCAAACATGCAGAGGCATCAAACATGTAGAGACATCAAAGATGTAGGGGCATCAAACATGCAGAGGCATTAAACATGTGAGGCATCAAACATGTGAGGCATCAAACATGCAGAGGCATCAAACATGTAGAGGCATCAAATATGTAGAGGCATCAAATATGTGAGGCATCAAACATGCAGAGGCATCAAACATGTAGAGGCATCAAAGATGTAGAGGCATCAAACTTTTAGGGGCATAAAACATGTAGAGGCATCAAACATGCAGAGGCATCAACCATGTAGGGGCATCAAACATGTAGATGCATCAAACATGTGAGGCATCAAACATGTAGAGGTATCAAACATGTAGAAGCATCAAACATTTGAGGCATCAAACATGTAGAGGTATCAAACATGTAGAGGCATTAAACACGTGAGTCATCAAACATGCAGAGGCATCAAACATGTAGAGGCATCAAAGATGTAGAGGCATCAAAGATGTAGAGGCATCAAACTTTTAGGGGCATAAAACATGTAGAGGCATAAAACATGCAGAGGCATCAACCATGTAGGGGCATCAAACATGTAGAGGCATCAAACATGTGAGGCATCAAACATGTAGAGGTATCAAACATGTAGAAGCATCAAACATTTGAGGCATCAAACATGTAGAGGTATCAAACATGTAGAGGCATTAAACACGTGAGGCATCAAACATGCAGAGGCATAAAACGTGTAGAGGCATCAAACCTGTAGAGGCATCAAACATGTGAGGCATTAAACATGCAGATGCATCAAATATGTAGAGGCATCAACGATGTGGAGTCATCAAACATGTAGAGGCTGGTCTGTATCTACTGCCCTTGTCATTCTTGGATTCAGGGCCACGAAAGAGGTGAAATCCTGGCTTCGCGTGCATTTATTACAGGTGTACTGGATGTGGACAATAGTGACATTTTGAAAACTATCAATGATCGCTTTTTAAATGATGACACCTCAGTACATGAATAGGCGATTCATAAACTGTAGATCTTTTATAAAGAAAGAATTTCGAGCGGACTTGGTGCAAGAATTGATGGAGCAGGAGTGTGTACACCTAACCAGATGCAGGAACCATCAGTACCTACACTTTTTGCGATTTAGTGAGAGAGAGACTGAGCACCTACTGGTATGTTCGGATTGCAGTGAAGTCGATTCTTAGGAAAAGAACACAACACACGTCAGTTCAGGATCTACTAATTTTCATATCGGTAGCTTATTTCATTTAATAGAGCATCTTACACTGTGTTGAGATATGTGACCTGACACGCGTAGGCATATTGTGTTGTGAGCTGTGTGGCGGTACTGTACCAGGGCTAGCTGCAGGTAACTGTTAAATAGAGCGGTGTTAGGCGCATCCTGTGTTCGTGGCAGTGCGACATTTACTTATCGGGGTCAACAGAAGAAAATAAACAAATGGAGCGTCTTACAAGGGGCTGTGTTGGTGAGCTGTGCGACCGTTTCTTATCATGGTCCACGGAGCGATGAGGCTAACGTCTGCAAAACACACTGATCAGACAATGTTAGTCAGGGTCAGTAGAAATATACTGGCCAAGACCCTCACCTGACCTCCTCGTTGATCGTCCTCGAAACGGGCTGATATCGAGGACAACAGCCTGGCTAATAAGGTGAGGTCCGACGTGATCCCCGTAGTAGTGAGTGACACGCAGATGAAGCCAAGCATTGCACAACCGCCTGGAGGACCCCTTTCACTTCATCAGCACACTTGGGATGTCAGGAAAGCTTCTACAATCTGCCACAAGTTCCGTCCTTTTCAGGGCGCACAGAAGGGTTACCAACTCATTGTGGGCATTATTAACCAACCAACCAACCAACAATTGTAGTCAACAGAACAGAACTAACAAATGGGATGAGTTTGTGAGCTGTGCGACTTTTTCTTTTCAGGGTCAGCTAAAGAAAGGTAACAAACAGAGCTTCTTAGAAGCTAGAGGTTATAACGCATCATATAGGTAAAGTGAATGAGGAAGGAAGTAGTGGAGGCAGGGACAGTTAATGCATTTTAAAATAAATTGGATGTGGAACGATTTTAGAGCAAGAAAATGTAAACTGGTTGTATACAGACTCTGCAGTCTTCTAAACCAGTGTAAAGACGTTATGTTAAGTGAGCTCTTAAGGTTAAGTTAAGAACTCATAGGCCGACACGCGAAGCTGACGGGAGATTCTTTATTTGATATCCAGATAAGTAACTTTTTTTAACGCTTTTATGTGTTCAAATCTTTATTTTGTGTACTTTCTCAGGAAAGGACACTAAAGTCTGGTCAGGCAAAACATACTGATTGGACATGTTAGACAGGGTCAGGCAAAACATACTGATCAGACATGTTATCAGTGCCAGTTAAAATATACTGAACAAGAATCCCACCTTTCTTCCACACAGCTCTCCCTGAAAATGGGATGTTCACATGGCAGACTGTTTAAGGAGATGGAGAATAGACGTGATCTCTGTAGAAGTGAACGACACACAGATGAAGCCAACTATAGCCCAAACGCCTGGAGGACCACGGTTCACCTTTTTATCAGTACGCTCAGCATGTGATAAAAGATACTGCAACCTGATATGCACTTATCGGGACGCACTAAAGAGTAATCTTACTCACTATGGGCATGCACCAACAACAGCAGCATGTATTGTTCAATTCCTATATGAGTCGCTAGCTCATATATGTTTGGTATTCCTTGCCCCTGATGTAGGTTTTTGTATTTGTTTCTTGTCTTAACGCGGTATCTGCTCATTCCTGATCATATTGTTTTTTACACACAGAAAAGGCCACTCGAAAGTGTAATCCACATCTAAAAGAAATAGCGAAGACTTTGACATAGAAATCTATAACACTTCCTCCCCAACTCCAGTCGCTGCTTTGGAATATCCTAACTTGTATCTTTTATGTTCTGTTCACGTTGATCTTTAATCTTGCTCTAGCTGCTTCCACTGTTAGAATATTAGGATATAAACTAATTAGAATACTTTATTAATGTCTGTAATGGTTAGTGAGTCATACGACATCTTGGAATTTTCATTTGCAATAGGTATTGTTGCTGCACGGAGGTATAATTTTGCCGTCTATTTTGGGGGGATTTTACCCCAAATATCATCACTCAGCCACTTTTTCTTTTCGTGTTTGAAGTATCCAGCTGTCGTTACATCTGTGTCTTTCAATGCTGTACTAAACTGTTCTCATTTATTATCAATCGTCCCAAAAGTTGTGTTTTGATTTTGCAGTCGACCTAGCACTACTGAGTACCACTAATGAAAAAAACACAAGACAATATAGATCGACTATGGCAATAGTCTAAACAGATAAGATTTCTAGTCAACGCTCAAAGACGAAAGTCATTGCTTTTACAACCACAACGATTGATATCAAGCTGCTGGTGAAATCTCTACAAAATGTCCAACACTACACATACCTGGGTAGCAGAATGATACAAGCTGGAGATGTCACTAAAGAAATTTCCACTAGAATTGTTTTGCCTTCATGCGCCTTTAATCAGCTCACCAACATCTGGAAATCAACGACACTGAGCAATCATACCGAGCGCAGACTATTCAAGTCAATGGTAAAATCAGTCCTGACATATGGATGTTTAAAACTGGAAGACAACAAAAGCGATGGAAAACAAACAAAATGTCTTTAAAAATAAGTGTTTAAGAAAATTATTGAATATACGCTACGACCCATTCATAACTAATGACTCGATAAGAACAGACAAACAACTATACGTGTCTACCATCGTCCGGAAATAAACGATGGACAAAATCGGACATGTCCTTAGAATGCACAACAACCGTCCCGTTGCAAGCACTCGTATGGACACCAAAAGTCGTTCGAAAGAGAGGGAGACCCAATGAAACACTCAGAGAACAATCATCCGAGACGGCTCAACTATGGGCCTTAGCACCATGCAAGATCTAAAAACAGTGGCGTCACACCGTTCCAATTGGAAACATTTGTTTGTGCCTTATGCGCCGTATTTGGCGCTTAAAGAACATAGATAGATAGACGTAGAATGGCTAGTGTGTAGTCGGTTATCATACGTTTTTTAAAGGCTCCGATTACTCACATACTCACATTGCTTTCCAGCTGCGCTTCTGCATTGTCTCAAAACCAAAATAAACCAAGCAACGGGCTAGTCGTATACACACAACACAACACACATTCACAGTGATAGCGAGCACTGCTGTGAAACCACAAAGTGTGAAGTGAAAGATAAATTGCCCAGGATAGTGACAGTTGAATATGCCTACCGAGCCACGAGTCGTCTTCCAAACTAGTTCTGTTCTCTCTATTTTCTAGGTAAAGATTACAAATATCGTTTCATATCGTTTCACGACTAACATTTTTGTAGGTCAAGGCACTTTATAATATTTGAAGTGAGCGTTACGCCGGTTCAGTAGCTGCATGGCAAGGCTCTAGTGTTAAATTGAGCACCGTTTTACGTCGTTTCGAGCAGTATCGTCATAATCATGGCGTGCCATGCCGTCTGTCGTAGGCGATCAAAGTTCTTCACAATTTACTACATCTAGGGTTGTGGATTCATTGTTCCTCCATGCAATAATGTTGAAACGCCTAGCAGTGTTTTTAATGCCATCTCCGCTCAATTATGTCATATTGTTATAGTGTTTTTATTGCCATCTCCGCTCAATTATGTCATATTGTTATAGTGTTTTTATTGCCATCTCCGCTCAATTGTGTCATATTGTTATAGTGTTTTTATTGCCATCTCCGCTCAATTATGTCATATTGTTATAGTGTTTTTATTGCCATCTCCGCTCAATTATGTCATATTGTTATAGTGTTTTTATTGCCATCTCCGCTCAATTATGTCATATTGTTATAGTGTTTTTATTGCCATCTCCGCTCAATTATGTCATATTGTTATAGTGTTTTTATTGCCATCTCCGCTCAATTATGTCATATTGTTATAGTGTTTTTATTGCCATCTCCGCTCAATTATGTCATATTGTTATAGTGTTTTTATTGCCATCTCCGCTCAATTATGTCATATTGTTATAGTGTTTTTATTGCCATCTCCGCTCAATTATGTCATATTGTTATAGTGTTTTTATTGCCATCTCCGCTCAATTATGTCATATTGTTATAGTGTTTTTATTGCCATCTCCGCTCAATTATGTCATATTGTTATAGTGTTTTTATTGCCATCTCCGCTCAATTGTGTCATATTGTTATAGTGTTTTTATTGCCATCTCCGCTCAATTATGTCATATTGTTATAGTGTTTTTATTGCCATCTCCGCTCAATTATGTCATATTATTATAGTGTTTTTATTGCCATCTCCGCTCAATTATGTCATATTGTTATAGTGTTTTTATTGCCATCTCCGCTCAATTATGTCATATTGTTATAGTGTTTTTATTGCCATCTCCGCTCAATTATGTCATATTGTTATAGTGTTTTTATTGCCATCTCCGCTCAATTATGTCATATTGTTATAGTGTTTTTATTGCCATCTCCGCTCAATTATGTCATATTGTTATAGTGTTTTTATTGCCATCTCCGCTCAATTATGTCATATTGTTATAGTGTTTTTATTGCCATCTCCGCTCAATTGTGTCATATTGTTATAGTGTTTTTATTGCCATCTCCGCTCAATTATGTCATATTGTTATAGTGTTTTTATTGCCATCTCCGCTCAATTATGTCATATTGTTATAGTGTTTTTATTGCCATCTCCGCTCAATTGTGTCATATTGTTATAGTGTTTTTATTGCCATCTCCGCTCAATTATGTCATATTGTTATAGTGTTTTTATTGCCATCTCCGCTCAATTATGTCATATTGTTATAGTGTTTTTATTGCCATCTCCGCTCAATTATGTCATATTGTTATAGTGTTTTTATTGCCATCTCCGCTCAATTATGTCATATTGTTATAGTGTTTTTATTGCCATCTCCGCTCAATTATGTCATATTGTTATAGTGTTTTTATTGCCATCTCCGCTCAATTATGTCATATTGTTATAGTGTTTTTATTGCCATCTCCGCTCAATTATGTCATATTGTTATAGTGTTTTTATTGCCATCTCCGCTCAATTGTGTCATATTGTTATAGTGTTTTTATTGCCATCTCCGCTCAATTATGTCATATTGTTATAGTGTTTTTATTGCCATCTCCGCTCAATTATGTCATATTGTTATAGTGTTTTTATTGCCATCTCCGCTCAATTATGTCATATTGTTATAGTGTTTTTATTGCCATCTCCGCTCAATTGTGTCATATTGTTATAGTGTTTTTATTGCCATCTCCGCTCAATTATGTCATATTGTTATAGTGTTTTTATTGCCATCTCCGCTCAATTGTGTCATATTGTTATAGTGTTTTTATTGCCATCTCCGCTCAATTGTGTCATATTGTTATAGTGTTTTTATTGCCATCTCCGCTCAATTGTGTCATATTGTTATAGTGTTTTTATTGCCATCTCCGCTCAATTGTGTCATATTGTTATAGTGTTTTTATTGCCATCTCCGCTCAATTGTGTCATATTGTTATAGTGTTTTTATTGCCATCTCCGCTCAATTGTGTCATATTGTTATAGTGTTTTTATTGCCATCTCCGCTCAATTGTGTCATATTGTTATAGTGTTTTTATTGCCATCTCCGCTCAATTGTGTCATATTGTTATAGTGTTTTTATTGCCATCTCCGCTCAATTGTGTCATATTGTTATAGTGTTTTTATTGCCATCTCCGCTCAATTGTGTCATATTGTTATAGTGTTTATGATATTCCTGTTCTACTGCAACCCAATATTAGCCTCCCCCCCCCCTCCTCCCCTCGAGGTACACCATATTGAGTACCCAGTGTTGCATATGAAGTAGAGCAGCATTAAGAGCCCCAATCATAAACCGAACGTTTTCCTTGTTGAATGCATTAGCGCATCGATTCTTAATCTGTGACTCTGGAACAAAAATCACAAACAAGACAAACAAAGCCACCTTATTTTGCTACGCTAGATATAAACAGCAGAAAAATATTTTCGAAGACACTGTTAATCTCCCCCTTTATGCACACAATTGCTGAAGTATTTAACATGTTATTAGAAAATGTATTATTACCACTTTGACGTAGCTGCCGGATAACAAACAACACGTATCTTACTTCCACAGCAAGCTGGATTTAGACAACAAAGATCCATTGAAGGTCATATCATCCACATTGATAAGAAAATGACCATGTCTTTCAAAAACAATTTTATACACTGGCTGTTTGTGTGAATTTAGAAGCAATGTTTGATAAAGTATGGAAAAAGAGATTGAAAGTAGAACTTTAGAAGTGGAGTGAGAGCAAATGTTCAAATAGATCAGTCACTATCTTGAGAGCAGAACTGCTAGAATTAAGTTAAAGGGAGACTACCAGAAAAATGACAGAACAGAGAGTGTCCCATTTGGTGTGTCCTGTCCCTTGCATCGCTCCCCATTTATATAAGACCTTAATCAACTTTTACAATTTTTTTTCGATTTATATAAACCTTATATTAGACACATATTCCCCAAAGGAAATACATCTCTGTTGTTGAAGTCAACTTTGTGGATTTCTGTTAAAAACATTCGGACGCAGCATGTTCTAACATTTTTCTATCGAAGTGGGCCAAGCATGGGCTATGAAGATACATTTGACAAAAAATCCCACGTATACAATCTTCCTTTTTTCAAAGAAATACATATCTCTAAGTTAACGGTAATTTTTTTTTTTAAAACTGCAACTGCTTGAAAACCTAAATTGTTTAGGGACCACTGCTCAGCGAATTTTTTTTGTCTAAATCCGGGGTAGCGCAGTTATTTTGTTTTTGTATTTTTTTTAATTTTTTTTTTTGCGTTCGCTTTATTTTTCTATTCCTCAAGGTTTTTATTTTGCACCTGTCGGCCCAGTGCATCCGACTTCGGCATACATTTTATGTAAGGGTCTGCTTCCTCCTGCATTTTCTAGGGGTTTGCTTCTAACGGCCAGTGCTGTGACGGGGAACGAACCTAGCACCGTTCGGTTTTGAGCCGTGTCACTTAACAACTAGCCCATGCCGTCCCCAGGTAGCGCGCAGTGTTTAGTGTCAATCGATCAGGGTTTAATCCCCATTTAGTGCCCGCCCCCTCCCCAATCACAAACTGGGTCCTGTAGACAACCCAGCTCAAATTGGATCTGTTAAAACCACCTGAAAACATGCAAAATGGATGACATGTTAAGTGGAGATGGCAAGGCAATCCATATGGCTGATCATTGTGATATTTGAACCGTCATGTTTGACTGCATTATTCGCAATGCAGTTGAATGCACTCCGGATGATGCAGTTCTAGTACCAATAGTGAGGAGACCTTGCAGAGACTGGGAGACAGATTCGCCGAGGGGTGCAAGCAGTTTGGGCTCACCATAAGTCCGGAAAAGACAAAGGTCTGCGCACAGGGCATTACCACTACTCCATCCACAGAGATTGATGGCGTCACTCTGGAGGTCGTCAACAGTTTCATTTATCTGGGATCTGCCATCAGCAACACTCTCTTGCTCGAGAAGGAGATAGACAGTAGGCTTGGCAGGGCAAGTACCGTCATTGCTCGCCTGACGAAGAGGGTCTGGGAAAACACTGCGCTGTCTCACTACACCAAGGTCCGGGTCTATCAGATCTGCGTTCTTGTCACTCTCATGTATGGAAGCAAGACTTGGAGCACTTACACTAAACAGGAACACCGGCTGAACACCTTTCACATGAGGTGTCTACGGCGTATATTCTGTGGCAAGAGAGATTGTCCAATAATATGGTCTTACGGAGAGCAAAGACTCACAGCATGTACTGGATGTTGAGCCAGCGTCGTTTGCGGTGGTTGGGACATGTTTTTCGCAGGGAAGACGAGAGGCTGACAAAGGATGTCCTTTATGTACAGCTAGGCATTGGAATTAGAAGAATCGGCCGTCCCACACTGCGATTCAAGGACGTATGCAAGAGGGACATGAAGTCATGTGACATCCCATCCGAGGGCTGGGAAGAAATGTAGCTGGAAGGGACATAGTGGCTGCTGACGCTCGTAGAGGTCTTCTGGCTGCACATAAAAGAGAAAGACTGAAGAGATCAAGGAACAGCCAAGCAAGCCAGCCTCCTCAGTATGGTTCTACGATCTGTGGTCGGAACTGTCACTCGCGGATCGGCCTTCACAGCCGTAGCAGACAGTGTCGAAATGCAGGAAACAGAGCTGGACAATTCTTACAGGGGGCCACGCGGATGGTCTATAGAGACTGAGACGCATATGATGATGATATTTGATATGGTGATCAAGACACATAAATAAGTAGTGGCAAAGGACACTACATGATCCAACAATTAAAGATTGAAGAGCAAGAGGAAGATATATATTTTGTCCTTGGAACGAAGCCAGAAATAACAACCAGATATGCGTTGGTTTGTTATTCACATGGAGATAGACGAGCGGGCCCGCCAATGAATACCACGTGACGAACCGAGGAAGGGTAGGCCACTGTAGTTGAAGTGTCGTAGGTGGAACTCAAAAAGACGGCCCGGAATATGAACAGAGAGTAAGTTGCTGTAGCCTTTTTTCCATGAGGAACCCGTTGTATTCAGTCAAGTCGGACATGTCGCTGGTGACATTTGAGTATTACAACTAGATACAAGACTGGTGCCAATGTTGAATTGTAAGTACGGCGGTAAAAATTGACATAAAATAGGGCATATTCTGTTTATGAAAAAAAAACACGAAATTAGTGTAGTCATAGGAAAACACTGCTACATTGTACTACAGCAAAGAAGACCCCGGTTCACCTTCTAAAACACGCTTCGATATGTTAGGGAATCCATTGTAACTCAATACCAAATAAAAAATCGCCAAGAGTACATAATTCAAGTACAAGTGCACTAGCAACACCAACAACAACAGCACAAATAACAACACGTCTATGTTTATGCCATGTGTTATAAATTAGCAGCATCTTTGGAGATATTATTGTGACCGGATGTCGTATTATCACCAACCAAAAGCTTCTTTCACTACATCCGCCATGTGTCTGCACTTAACAAGACAGGATGCGACATTTCACTGTCTCTTTGGTTTACAATGTTTGGCTTGTGTTCTTTTTTAGCAGAACTACGGACGAGGTCTTGTTTTTTCTTGTCTTATCCACTTGTGCCGCGAGGCGCCGTAGTTGTCTGTCCAGGGTCAGACGAATAGCTGAAGTAGTGGTCATCCCAGGACGGTTTAGAATATCCGCAATTTTTCCTATCCAGCTGGTTCTCGATCTGGCCACGGTTGCGGTAACGCGAACGCCGTGCGTTATAGACGCACATGAGAAGTTGGTCAGGCTGCATCCTAATTAGGTGGCCAAACCACTTAATTCTTTCCTCGTAAATATATACAGTGCAGGGTCGTGTTTCAACTATTCTTCTCATATCTTCATTGCGCTTTTTATCTCTTCTATATACATTGATTGCTTTTCGGAGGCATCTCATCTCACATGTCGTCATCTTTCTCTCTATAGTTGTTGTTAAAGTCCACGGTTGGCCTTGGTAACAGAGAGTTGGCATGACTATACTGTTGATCGACATTCTTTTTGTGGACATGTTTTAGAGACATTGAGATCAGGTGCCAAAAAGAAAATGCAAGTGCATACCAGCTGTAACCATAATTGAAACAGGATGTTTCAATAATGGTGACATTTTCAATAATGGTGACATTTTCAATAATGGTGACATTTTCAATAATGGTGACATTTTCAATAATGGTGACATTTTCAATAATGGTGACATTTTCAATAATGGTGACATTTTCAATAATGGTGACATTTTCAATAATGGTGACATTTTCAATAATGGTGACATTTTCAATAATGGTGACATTTTCAATAATGGTGACATTTTCAATAATGGTGACATTTTCAATAATGGCGACAGCTGGTATGCAATTGCATTTGCTTTTTGGCACCTGATCTCAATGTCTCTGTCTAGACATCCATCTTGTGTGAAAACATTGCCCAATTACATGAAATCCTGCACTCGTTTAATCTTGGTCCTGTTTACTATAAATTTCATTTTTTCAGGCGATCTGCTGATCTGCACAGTTTCTGTTTTGGATGTGTTAATTCTCATACTATATCTTTCACGCACAGAGTTGAGCGCAGTCAGATAATGCTGCAGATCGTCTTCACTCTTGTAAAGTAGGCATTGATCATCTGCAAAAAGGAGTTAATTTAACTGATCAGCCACTGTCCTTAATTTCTCTGCATTTCTTGGCCGACGCTCCAATTTGGCCTCTCGCGTAATTCTGTCCATATATGTGTTGAAAAGTAGTGGCGACAACACATACCAATGTCTCACCCCGGTTGTTATCTCCATTGTCTCATTGTTATTTCCATTGTCTCATTGTTATCTCCATTGTCTCATTGTTATCTCCATTGTCTCATTGTTATCTCCATTGTCTCATTGTTATCTCCATTGTCTCATTGTTATCTCCATTGTCTCATTGTTATCTCCATTGTCTCATTGTTATCTCCATTGTCTCATTGTTATCTCCATTGTCTCATTGTTATCTCCATTGTCTCATTGTTATCACCATCTGTTGTTCTTACTATACTTTGACGCCCTTGTTACAGTGCTGTAATATTCTCTAATAGCTGACCCTGAACTCTGTAGTCGTCTAGCTTGGCCCATAGTTTATTTATGTTTACTCTATCGAAAGCCTTCTCTTAATCTATGAACGAGAACTGTTTCGGATATGTTAATTCTTACCTCACTGAAGCCGATTTTGGAGAGATACAAACTATCACTAAAATCACATTGGTCCTCTCTGTGTATATGTATGCTTGTGAAACATGGACATTAAATGATACATTGGAACAGAAAATCCAGATAAATGAGATGAGGTGCTTCAGATTGTTCCTTGGAATATCAAATAGAGATCACGTCACAAATATAAGGATACTCAATACTGTCCGACAATCTATCGGACCATGTACAGACATGCTTTCAATTGTCAAACACGTGATATGGTTTCCGCGGCCATGTAATATATTCACATAGTTTGCCTAATCTGATACTCCAGGGTGCAGTCTCTGGCAAAGTGAAAGAAGTCGCTCAAAGATGTGTGAACAAAATAATGATACTCCAAGATGCAGTCTCTGGCAAGTGAAAGAAGTCGCCCAAAGATGTGTGAACAAAATAATGATACGCCAGGGTGCAGTCTCTGGCAAGTGAAAGAAGTCGCTCAAAGATGTGTGAACAAAATAATGATACGCCAGGGTGCAGTCTCTGGCAAGTGAAAGAAGTCGCCCAAAGATGTGTGAACAAAATAATGATACGCCAGGGTGCAGTCTCTGGCAAGTGAAAGAAGTCGCTCAAAGATGTGTGAACAAAATAATGATACGCCAGGGTGCAGTCTCTGGCAAGTGAAAGAAGTCGCTCAAAGATGTGTGAACAAAATAATGATACGCCAGAGTGCAGTCTCTGGCAAGTGAAAGAAGTCGCTCTAAGATGTGTGAACAAATAATATTTGCAAGCTGTCGGAAGTGACATTAATGGAAAGCACAATGCTCGAAATGGATAGAATACGTTGGCGATGGTCTGTTTATAATGTTCTGCAATGTGATTTCGGTTCCGAGGCAGACGAGACGAGACGAGTCATTACTTCAGATAAGGACATCTACAACGACCATGACCAGCTTCACACAAACTCACAAACCCCCCTCAGCTATTTCACTCAGACACAACAACCACCCACATCAACTCCCCACACACTCACGAACCACAATCATTAACTCCAAACAAACACAACAACGCCTCACATTAACTCCACACAAACTCACCATCCCCAATCATCAAATCCCCACACACTCACCAACCACCGCCATCAACTCCCCACACATTCACCAACCACCGCCATCAACTCCCCACACACTCACCAACCACCGCCATCAACTCCCCACACACTCCCCAACTACCGCCATCAACTCCCCACACACTCACCAACCACCGCCATCAACTCCCTACACACTCACCAACCACCGCCATCAACTCCCCACACACTCACCAACCACCGCCATCAACTCCCCACATACTCACCAACCCCCGCCATCAACTCCCCACACACTCACCAACCACCGCCATCAACTCCCCACACATTCACCAACCACCGCCATCAACTCCCCACACACTCACCAACCACCGCCATCAACTCCCCCCACACTCCCCCCACACTCACCAACTACCGCCATCAACTCCCCACACACTCACCACCCACCACCATCAACTCCCTACACACTCACCAACCACCGCCATCAACTCCCCACACACTCACCAACCACCGCCATCAACTCCCCACACACTCACCAACCACCGCCATCAACTCCCCACGCACTCACCAACCACCGCCATCAACTCCCCACACACTCACCAACCACCGCCATCAACGCCCCACACACTCACCAACCACCGCCATCAACTCCCCACATACTCACCAACCACCGCCATCAACTCCCCACACACTCACCAACCACCGCCATCAACTCCCCACACACTCACCAACCACCACCATCAACTCCCCACACACTGACCAACCACCGCCATCAACTCCCCACACACTCACCAACCACCACCATCAACTCCCCACACACTGACCAACCACCGCCATCGACTCTCCACATACTCACCAACCACCGCCATCAACTCCCCACACACTGACCAACCACCGCCATCAACTCCCCACACACTCACCAACCACCGCCATCAACTCCCCACATACTCACCAACCACCACCATCAACTCCCCACACACTCACCAACCACCACCATCAACTCCCCACACACTGACCAACCTTCCCTCATCAACTCGGCAGCCAGACGACAGTCAAAGTTAAGAACATGTGTAAGAAAACTAAACCACTTATAAGAAGGCTAGCGGAGAAAGACTAACGTCTAGTGGCAAAATATACTCAACGCACAATGTTAGTCTGGGTCAGGTAAATGTACTGGCCCCAACTCACTTCGGCGCAATTCTGAAAACGGGCTGCTTTCACTTCAGCCTGGCTGACGAGGGGGAGGATCGACGTGATCCCTGCAATACTGAACGACGTACAGATGTAGCCAAGCACAGCACAGCCGCCTGGAGGACCCTAGTCCACCTTCAACAGTACGCTCCGGTTGTGATGGTAACTACTGCAACCCGCCACTTATCGCCCTTTTCACGTCGCACAAAACAGTGATCTCACTCATTGTGGGCATTCAGCAACAACGACAACAACAACAGCAAAAGCAACAACAACACGGTTTTAGGCGTTCCCTCTTTATCGCTATTGGTCTTAACAATATTCCGCCGTAGCAATGAGGCCTCCGATAATGCAACACTTGTCTCAGACAGACTTATGCGCTAGTAAAGTTATAATTGGCTATGAAACGTGTGTTTGTGTAGAAGATACTATCCGTCCAACCTGGTAGATATCTTAGGCTAGGATTGTGAAAGCGGATGTTGACAGGATATGCGTGTGTTCCGCCAGACATTGGAGCAACAGAACAATGTAAATTGGGATGTATGTGAGAAGCGTCAGTGTTTTAAGTGCTCCTCGCCGAGTCACTTGAAATCACAAGCTGGGCTTGCGGAACAAGTACTTAAGGCCTAATGTTTAACAGAAAGCATCTGAAACAACGCCTCTTATGCATAATTGTTTTTCATGATATTTATCCGCTTGTCTCTGATCATGAATTCCAATCTCGATGTCTCAAATGATGTTTATCAAGTATCATGATTAAAGGCTCCACGGAAATGGAAAAAAAGCGGGACTCGAAATGAACACATCCAAAACGAAAGTCATGTGCAATCGTTTCGCTTCCCGCTACCCAGTCTTCCTAGATGGAAGACTGGACGAAGTGGACGAGTACATCTACTTTGGACAACTGCTCAACATGCAGAACGACCTGATTTGACAATACGGCGTCGGTCGGGTTGGTCGGCTTTCTCTTCAAGATCCACGACCAGAGCCTGCTCACCTCTCTACTCAACTCCACAGCACTACCAGCAATGTGCTATGTGGCGGATACGTGGACACTCACGGATGGAGCCCAAACTCAGAGTGACCCAAGCCTCTATCGAGAGACGCATGGTCGGCCTCAGGCTTCATAGACATCCCACAAAAGGTCTTCATAACTCGGACATACGTCATTTGACTCTTGTGAAAGATACATTTATTTATGCAGACAAGATGAAACATCGCTGGTAGTGGTACTTACTGCAAAGAAGGGACAATCTATGGAGCACAGCGACATCAATATAGTACCGCAGACACAAGAAACGACCACGGGGACCAGCACACACACGTTGGTCCGATTCCCTTGCATCTCGCAACAACATTCACGATGCCACAGATGGGCGACTCATTATCCACTGGTCCACGGTGGCCCAAGACAGAGACCGTTGGAAGAGAAGTTAGGACCCGCAACGGTGTAACTGCCGCTGAAGAATGGATCGTCCAGTAATCCAGATGATTAAAGACCATAGATTGTGAAGACTGAGATGACTTGGCTAAGTTCGTCGCATGTAAGACGGATACATCCCCAAATAATATATCTGTGGACAGCTAGCGTGTGCTAAACGAGCGGGTGGCCGACCACAGCTGAGGTTCAAGGACGCGTGGAAGCGGGACATGAAGGAACTGGATATGGATCTTCTTCTTCTTCTTCATAGTACGCAGTCAGACAGTAACCATTATTTTTTCGAAAAAGGCAGCGGTCATCCTGAGGCTGTCGACACTGCCATAGAGCTTGTCTAGTGTTACCACTGGTGATGGTCACATCTGCTCTCTCTGATCCTCGTATGTCGGGCAGTTTTGCAGCAAATGTTCAGCGGTCATTTTCCCGGTACCACACGGGAATTCGTCAGTGCCATCTATCTTCAATTTGTTGAATAGGTGGTACCTCAGTCTATTGTGGCCAGTGCGAAGTCTGAAGACCACGACCTGCTCTCTTCTGTTCAACTGGTAATAGGCATCGTTTTTTGTGTAGCCAGTATGTTCGGTTTACCATTTGGTCAGGTATCTAGTTCTAATAAGCCGTTTTGACTCTTCGTATGTCATACTAGTATCTGGTTGTGATAGTCTTGCACCTTCTTTTACCAGTCTGTCTGCCTCCTCGTTGCCTTGGATGTTGCAGTGGGATGGAACCCACTGTACCACTACCCTTTTTGGTGGGGACTGCTGGCAAAGTTGACAGAGTACTGCTATTAAATCATTAAGTTCTGTATTTTTCTGGCTTTTTAGTGCTGTAACTACGGCCAAGGCATCTGTTAGCAGGACTATATGGCTTTCATTACTTTTACCTGTCACCATTTCTTCCACTGCCGCCCTTAGTGCCTCTGCCTCCGCTCTGAAATTGCTTGTGTATTTTCCAGTAGCGAATGACAGTGTTATTTTTCTGCCATTTAGTAGGTTCAGAAATGCTCCTGCCCCTCCGTTCTGTGTTGTGTTTGTTACAGAACCGTCGGTGTATGCATGGGTCCAGTCCATGCTTGGGTAGTTTTTCGATATGTAGCTCACGATAGTATCTCTTCTTTCTTTTTCAGTCTGGCAGTTTTTGTTTCCAATACCTTGTATATTTTCTACCACCTCTGGAAATATATGCTGCCTCCAGGTAGGTTTTCGTACAGTAGGGATGGGCTTTGGTGTGGTTAGTGCGTTCATGAGGTTTTCGTGCATCTTTGCTTTGGCTATTTCTGCAAAGTTTCTCCTCTTTAGTTTCCCATTTCCGAAATTGTTTAGTCTCTGGTGCATTGGATGGTCAGTCAGTCTTCTGAGTTTCTCTGATTGCAGCTGTGCTCTGCAGTATCTTCTGTCGGTCATGGATTGCAGTTTTGTAATCTTTTCAAGTACTACAATTGGCGTTGACTTCATGCCTCCTGTTATAACTCTCATGACTTGGTTTTGGAGTTTGCTAATTTTATCGAAGTTCGCCTTTGCTGCTGTTGTCCATGCCGCAATGCCATACTCGAGAACTGGTCTCACTCTTCCAGTGTACAGTTTCTTTAGTATACTTTCGTCTGCTCCCCAGCTTGTGCCAGCAAGTTTCCTCATGATTGCCATTCTTTCTCTGGCTCGCATTCGGTTTCTCTCGATCTGACTTTTCCATATCATGCGCCGATCAAATGTGACTCCCAGGTAGTTTGAGTTGTCGTTCAGACTTAATTTGGTGTTTTGGGGTTTGTTTGATAGCGAGAATATTGTACATGTCGTTTTTTCCTCGTTTATTTTGACCAGCCATGAGTTAGCCCACTCTTCCAGCGATGTTAGGGCCTGCTTCATCTGATTTCTTGCTATGGTGATATGGTGAGATTCTTTTCAGAGGTCCACATAGCCAGATCGTCTGCAAACATTGAGCTATGGACTCTTCTTGGTATATTCTCTGTTTTATCATTTATATACACCAGGAAGAGTGTGGATGACAGAACTCCCCCCTGGGGTACTCCCTGCTCAAGTGTCATCTTTTTGCTCATCTGCCCTTGTACTTGAACTCTGGCCGTTCTGTTTTTGAGGTAGTGGTTGATCCATTTGTACATTTTCCCACAAACTTCACTTCTTCTTAGCTTGACTCTGTCCCTCTTTCCAGACTGTCAAATGCCTTTTCCAGGTCCACCCAAACCGCTACTATTTCCTGGGCTTTGAGGATGACCTGATCCTCAGTGGATCTGTGCTGTCTAAAGCCTGCTTGCTGTGTAATTAGTATGCGTTTTTCTTCCAGATGTCACATCAGTCTGGTATTTATCATACGTTCCATCAGTTTGCCGACACAGCTCAGTAGGCTGATGGGCCTGTATCCATTTGGATCTGTTTTGTCTTTTCCTTTCTTTGGTACTGGTACAAGTACTGCGTCTTTCCATGCCTGGGGTACAACACCCCTTTTCCAGCTTTGGTTCAGGACTGATAGTAGTTTTTCCTTCGCTGTTTGGCCCAGCCCCATCAGCATTTCGTTTGTTATCCCGTCTTTTCCGGGAGATTTCCATTTCTTCAATGTTCTCATGGCCTCTTCCATTTCGTTCATTGTTAATTTTGCCATCATATGCTCTTCTGGTGCCATATTGATGTTGTCGTGCCCCTTTTGCTCTTCACTCATTTCTGTATGCCTATCTGCAGGGACCTCGATGTGGTTTGCTCTGGCATAGTGTTCAACACAGGCGTTTGCGGCTTTTTTTCTAGTGAGCAAGTTTTCGCCCTGCTTGATGGTAATTTGTTTGTTTGATGGAGTTTCGTCATTCATGGCTCTGACTAGCTTCCATAGTTTGTTCCCTTCTTTGTCTAATTTGAGGGTTTCTGTTTTGTTTTTCCAGCTTTCTCTTGCTGTTTGGTTTAGAGTGTATTTGTATTTCGCCGTTGCGACTTTAAGGGCGATATTTGCCTCTATTGATTGTTCTCGCTCTGCCATGTTCCTAGCATTTGTGACTGCGTCTTCCGCTTTCTTCAATTCATCATTCCAATAGGGCTTATAAATTTTCCTTGCTCATCTTGGGATGGTTTCAGTGGCAGCTTGCATTATTGCTTTGCTTAGGCTTTCCACCATGGGCTTCATTTTGTTGTTCCATGTGTTGATGGTTTCACACAGCCCATCTGTCAGGCTTGCAAATATGCCCCAGTCGGCTTATTTGTAATTCCAACGTATTTGGTGGTCCGTACAGGTTGAAGATGCGGATCTTCAACTCTTGAGCCATTATGTCAACTCCTACAATTTCTGCTTGTCCGGTGTGATTGACAGATACCGCGCTACTCGGTATGCAGTTTCGGGTCAGTATCAGAACCCTTCCTTTGTGACCTTCTCTATCCAGACGGAAGGTCTGGTATCCTCTGATTGAGAATTTATGGTTGTTGTTGAGGTGTGTTTCTTGGATACGGATATGGATCTGACATCTTAGGAAAACATAGCTGCAGACCGATCCAAAATGGAGAAGCAGCCTAAAGAGTCACTTCAGACTTGATTAAAATAAGTGAAAAGAGAAGTGAATTGAAAACGTCGCAAGGAGAAGGAAAAAAAAACTCAGTGGATATTTGTTGCTCCAAGGTGGCATCAACCTATAGTCAGTGATGACTGAACAAACGCTAATGTTTGCTGTTAAACCTCAACCATAACATGCTGTTTAAATGTTTTCATGACAATCTGTTAAACTTCTTCCATGTCATGACGTTAAACTTCTTCAATGGCAAGCTGTTAAACTTCTTCCATGATAAGCTGTTAAACTTCTTCCATGTCATGACGTTAAACTTCTACCATGTCATGACGTTAAACTTTTTCCATGTCATGACGTTAAACTTCTTCCATGACAAACTGTTAAACTTCTTCCACGACAAGCTGTTAAACTTCTTCCATGTCATGACGTTAAACTTCTTCCATGTCATGACGTCAAACTTCTTCCATGTCATGACGTTAAACGTGTTCCATGTAATGACGCTAAACGTCTTCCATGTCATGACGTTAAACTTCTTCCATGTCAAGCTGTTAAACTTCTTCCATAACATGTTGTTAAAACTTGGTTGTGTCATACTGTCAAACCTCTTCCATGACATGCTGTTAAACCTCTTCCATTACATGCTGTCAAACCTTTTCTATGACATGCTGTCAAACCTCTTCCTTGACATACTGTCAAACCTCCTCCGTGACATGCTGTCAAACCTCCTCCATGACATGCTGTTAAACCTCTTCCATGACATGCTGTCAAACCTCTTCCATAACATGCTGATAATAAAGCCAGGTTTTACTGACCATTCTGAAAAGTCATCTACCTCAAATTGAAGCAACGTTATTTTTTAACTTATCATCAACTGTTCAAAGGAATTGTCTTTCACCCTCTCCATGAGCCGAGTGGCCTAAACCATCGTCACCCAACCTGTATACAGCTTTCAGACTGGTGAAAATAAGAAACACATTTCATAGATCGGTGAAAATAGGAAATATTTTTCGCGCATAGCTCAGTCAGAAATAAAAACCGATATTTATATAATATCTTGTGTTGTTAGTTCTTAGTCGACCTGTAGTTCTACAGCGGCAGATGCCTTTGTTTGAGCAAGGCCAACTCTAGATATATCTCAATAAGGCTATGGGTTATGCCGCAATAACCTTTTGGCCAACCGGCTGGACATTTCTGCGTCTTTGCACTCGGGGACCGGTGAAATGAGAAACAATTTTTCGCGGATCGCTCAAAGAACTAACCGAATCCCATTATTTAAATAGCATTTTGTGTATTAATTGTTAAATATAATATTGTATGATGAAATGATATGGCATTTTAAAATGCAACGTTCGAGCAGAAAATAGAAAAGGGGCTCAGCAGCAATTTGAGGACCTTCAGGAAGTTTCTGCGGACCGGCGGTTGGGAAACACTGGCCTACACCATAATTAATCCTTACAAATTTCTGCTGTCTCTTCAACAAAATTGCTGTAATTCTCTTCAATGTCATGCTGTTGTGCTATCAAGGCAAGAGACAGAGGACGTTGGAGATGCATTGTAGCCGACTTTAGATGTGGAAATGTCACCTAAATTGAACTGAACTCGTTAGTCACCGTAGAATGAAGGGAGAGAATCTCACATATCACAGTCATGGATTAGTGTGCCTGAGTTATCTGCTTATGTTTTCTGGTAACCTGTAGACAAAGCATAACTACGATTAGGCTGAAGCGGGTACATACATCCATGTAGCCATGGAACAAAGACATTCGCGTAGATATTATTATATACATTTCGTGGCCGAATGGTTTCAATACGTGCCTGCTGATAAGGAGGGCAGCGGGTTTCTGTCGGGAGTGAAATAAACATACCAAGCCAGCACACGACATGGCGATATCAGTGGCGAAGCAGCCTGCAGTACTCGCCTAAAAGCTCCTAGACTATCACAGCAATGGGACTAAAGTCGGAATACAATATAACGTGTATTATATAACTGTGAGGTAGCGAGGGCTGGACTCGGCGTCTGATATAGCCTCTCCTTTCCAGGTGTAGAGATCGCCGCTAGATTCACTGTTCGGTTTACCGTTCAGGAATTTCCATGCCAATGGTCTCTCCTACATTATTGTGTCCCCAGCAGCCCCTTCATGGGGGAGGGGGGAGCCCTGTTTCTTACAGAGCCTGATGTGGGGCGCGACCAAATACCCGGCGGTATAACTGGGCGGGCAGATTGGACTCATTAGTCTTGGTTGGCAGCCAATTTAAGAGAAAGTAAACTCTGACTCTAAATCCGGGTAGAAGCTCGTTAGCCTGTTCAGGCAGTTCGCCTTGGAGACGAGGAACTCTGATTATAAACCCACTTCCAGGGAGTGCTGACTAGTCTTGGGACGATGAAAGTATCACTGGATGTCTCGAGTATAGCATCTGCGGGCAACGAGCCCACTGCCTTGTGGAAATCTCGGGAGAGTGACAGCACCTAAGGCCGCTGGTTTGAAAATTGCGAACTCATTCCTGCAGCTCCTGCAGCTCCTGCGGCTCCTGCAGCTCCTGCGGCTGAGCTGGGCCAAATTCTCATGCTTTGCATTCCTTTGGATTACACCAGCGATGCCTAGAGGGGGGATCTTACAGTTTAGGCAGCCCAGGGTCTCCATATTCAGCGCTCAGCCTTGTGTCCTGAGAGGCTACTCACAGGGTGCCAAGCACATGGTCTGCAAAGACTGAGACGCCTATGAATGAACATGTAATTAATAACGATGAATCGTTTTTTCCTAGTACGCATCTCTTGTTCCATTACTGAAGAATATCGTTACTTTTTGTCCGTGTAATGCTTCCATCTCTAGAGACAACAAAATGGCTTTAACTGACCAGCTTTCCTTATATCCAGTGCGTATTCATAAATGTGAGCTAAAACAATAAAAGGCCTTATCACATTTTGTTTTCTTAATTTGATATCTTTATCAGTACCTGCGACCTTGTCTATATTACTATCTGTTATTACTAATTATTACTAATTGTAACAGACTTACATACCTTGACAGTCTCATGTTATTCACATAGATGATGAGGTTAATGTAAGAATAGCTTTTGGTCGACTTCATAGTTAGGTGTAGAATTGAGAAGGGATAAAGACAAAGATATTCAGACTCAGAACAGGACATTGTAGACTCAAAGTCCACCTCCTCAGTATGGGTCTCAGAGACACTACCACCTGCGATTGTGTAGCAACCAAGCAAACACCAGAGCATTTTCTGCAGAACTATCATACATATGCAGACCAAAGAGAGGCAGTCTGGACTGGGGGATCGACCATGCTCGAAAAGCTGTGGGGGACCGGCGAAGACCTGAAACGCACAGTCTCCACGCGTGTACATCATCGGACTAGAAGCATAGAATCAACTGATCGATGAAAGAATAGAACTCAAACAATAATGAAAGACTTCGCAACAGTTGTTCTAGCTACCCTCGTATATGCGTATGACACCTGGGTCGTTTATATCTTTCATATCGGGAAATTAAACCACTTTCATACGCACTGCCTGTCGACACTACTGAGGATTAGATGGCAGGACATGGTGCAAAGTACAGACGTGTAGCGCGAACGTGCATGACAAGTATACACACCGTGATATGTGCAGCACAGCTGAGATGGGCTGGCCATGTGGTACGCATGTGAGACAAACGTCTACCAAAAGAGCTACTTTATGGTGAAGTGCAAGCGGTGACCAGCGGAAAAGGTACAAGGACACACTTAAGACGTCACTGATCCAGTGCGGTATTCACTATGGTATTGCCACCAATCCCCCAGTATTACGGAGGATATTCAGGTACATGAGGCATCAGGAATAGTTGAGGCTATCGAGAGACGACCTCTCCGCTAGTCAGTCCACAGCTATTCTTGTTCAACCGCTGTGGAAGAGAGTGTCCTATTTTCTTGTACGACCGAAATATTAGACCCAAGTACTCTCACGCGAACAGCTCAAAGAACTACTGATGACTCTCCCGATGATTGGATACAGGTATATACTGATGGATCTGCATTTAAAGCCACCATCAAAGCAGGTTATGGCATTTGTTTAGAATACCAGGACGGATCCTCTGATAAGCTGTCTGATGCTTGCGAGTTGATTTGCTCAAACTATGAAGCTGGAATCACTGCACTTGAAGCCGCTTTGCACCGTCAGAGGATAGTTTTTGATGCCGTTCCTTCAAATGCCCAAAAACATTGTTATCATCACAGATTCGATGGCAGTCTTTGTTGCATTACAAGTTGCTGGTCATTGTAGACATGACATTATCCAAATATATGTAGACATTGACCACATTATCACTTCCAGTGCTGTTTAAGTAGTTCTGCAGTGGATCCCTGGACACTCAAGCACACCTGACAAGGACAAGGCAGATCAACTAGCAAAGGATGGATTAAAAATAAAACAGCCACACACAGCAACAACTTTACAAACAGCAGCAAAGAAACTTTGGTAAATAGATGGGCCACCGTAAACACGGAGAGGGAAGTCTAGAGACACATGGCAAGCCCCAATCCAAATAACAGTATAAATAAACACACAGGAAAGGATCAGAGCACCATTTTCCGACTGAGAACACATCCAACTTAAAATTAGCACCCGAATAAAATCCAACCACAACACATTCCTGAGTGCCAGAGTGCTCAGCGCTCAACGATGTTAGGAAAATGCTTCTTCCTCCGAGGCCAGATCAATAGAACACTTTGTATGGCACTAGACAACACCTAATAAACGTGTTCAGATTCCATTGCATGGCATTGGGCCGAAGGACGAAAATCTGATGCTGGTGGATCTGTTATAACAACAACAAAAACAAGTCAATTTCAGGGCACCGATCGGTTTATTTAGCCATTTTTGAACTCATGCGAACAGACGATGTTGACAAAGTAGTCCTAATCGATTACAAATGACGAACAACTTCATGAACAACATCACTACCAAGATATTTGAATGAATCTACATAGTGCAGTACCGTGTCTCTCAGTACAAACCGATTGTCGTTAGGTGTCTTCTGTCACAATACTATTCACAAGTTTTATTTATTTTCAAATATATATTTTTACCTCATTGAACTTGATATATTGTTTTCGTAATGCAGTGCTAGGTCCGGTTTTAACCGAAATATTATATCTGTATCTGACGTGATAGTGTTTACTTATGTAATTCTGTTATCGTGTAATGTTTTGGCAAATTATATTGCTGGTGACATTTACCTCAAAAATCAAAGTGTAAGTGATAGTCCCGATTCTATTTTTAGCAGTCATCTCAAAGCAAAAACAGTTTAGTCCCGCAGCAGACACTGGTGTAGATGATGTAGTGTAAGAGATCTCATAGTATGATGTCACCGCTTGTTTAGGGGGAGGGGGACTTCCCCTCTCTAACACTAAACCACGTGTGTATTTAGAGCTAGATCGGATGGAGTTTGCAAGTTACATGAGTTAAACACAGTACCATTGCCGTGAAAAGCGAGTGTTCTATCCCTATGGCAATTAGAGTCTAATAATGTAAATTAATAAATCGATCAATGCCTGAGGTATAGGCCGTTTACAACCCTGCTCCAGGAAGTTCGATCTTGAACTGCCCTGTTTGCTACTTTCTAATTGAGGTCTAGAGAACGAAAATGGTTTTCACAAGCTCTTCTCCTGGAATTTCTTGATCTACTTCTCTTCTTCTTCCCCTGTGAATTTCATGTCAGTGACTGTCTGGCAAAATTTCAGGGTGCTTTCAGCAGTGTGTGTCCTATTCAACCCAATTTCCTACGTTTGATCTGTTGCCCCACTAATTGCTGTTGGCTCCTAACTATTAGATCTTCATTTCTCACCACGTTTTCCCATCCTATACCCACAACCATCCGTATACATTTATCGACAAACTGCTAGAGCTGTCTCTGTATTGCCTTTGTCGTTCCCTTTTCTGCGTACAAGAGTTCTAATTTGACATTGGAATCAAACAATGTTAACTTTGTATTAGTATTTATTTCCCAAGATTTCCATTTATTGTTCAGTAATATAAATGTTGTCCTTTCCTTACAATTATATCCCTTGCATCTGCCTCTGTATCCGCTGCTGCCCAAGTATGTGAAGTTGTCCACCTCTTCCTGTAACTCACCTCCAAGCATGACTGGCTCTTTGCTCTTTGAACATCTTGATTTTCTTTGTATGCTCTCGATACACATATTTCTGACTTGCTTTGTTTTGTTTTGTTTCATTATTCGATCATTATTTTATACTTAATATTAACTTCTTTCCTGATGATCTCCTTCAAAGCTTTGTACAACTACTTTACTTCTTTGATTTGTTGCATCTTCAAGAACAATATAATTTAGGATTTCATTGCCGTGTTTAGATGTCTTTTCATCAACAGATTCACGCGATTTTTCTCTTGAGTTATTATTTAATTACCAGAGTTGACCAAGACCCAGAGGCAGCCCTGGGGACGAGCTGCACTAGTGTACCCTGGTTAAGAGAATAGAGATCGTAGTGGGAGGGCAAGCCTGTACCCAAAAATGCTAGCTCAAATCGGATGTGTCGATGCGAAAGTGGCATATATCGGAGACTTGCTGTAAACAGCAACACAGCGTCAATAAGTCCTTTTCAAGACAAATGCAGAAGAAGAAGACGAAGAAGAAGAAGAAGAACTCATTGATGCTAACAACCACCCCCCCCCACCCCCCCCCCCCCCTCTCCATGTGGTCTTAACTTTACTTTACTTAACGTCTTTATATTGGTTTAGAATCCTTTACAGAGTCTGTTTACAACCAATTTTTTTGAAGGTAGTTTATGGTTGTTTATAGTTGACAAACAAAACGTTATTGGTTTACGTCCGGGGCAGGAAGAAAGACAATCAACATAACCCCCTCCCCCTCTCCACCCATTTCCCATTCTCCACTATATAGTACCGAATGGCTAATTGCTTTTGGCAGGTGGTTAGTAAACAAAAACAACAACAACAACAAATCCTATTTAATCCAAACGTCCATATTCTGTTATAAGAATATCGATTAAGAAACTGATTTGATCGAATTAACTTGAAGATCGCGGGAAATTTGTCCCTCTCTTAACTTAATTAACTGTTTTATTTTCGTATGTTTTCGCCGTGTCCAGCACTTGGTAATGATGTTGATTTCAGAAACGCCGGCCCAGTTTGATTATAATTCTAACATAAGACTGTTGATTTGTAATTGTTGAATCCTTAACCTAACACAATTTCTAGAGAATGAATACTAACGCAAACAGGTCACAGGAGTGGTCTATATTGACCTAAGTGCAGCATATGACACCATAAACAATGGTAGACTACAATCAAAGCTATACACCATGACTAAAGACTGTTGTCTGACCAATATCATCAAATGCCTCATGCAGAGCAGACAGTTCTATATCAGTTTGGGAAAAAACGACAGCAGATGGCGAAACTAAAATAACGGCCTGGCACAAGGAAGTGTCCTAGCACCCATGATACATAACAAATATACTAATGACTAATCCATGCACACAAAATCAAGAAAATTCATCTATAGTGACGACACAGAAGTTGCTGCCCAGGGAAAAGGGTTTGAGAGGGTTGAAAATAAACTATCACGTTCTCTCAATGCCCTTGCAGAATATTACCACAAGAATCACATTAAACCAAATTCCAGTAAAAACCCAGGTATGTGCCTACCACCTCAGAAACAGAGAGGCAAAAAGAAAACTTCAGATTAGGTGGCAAGGGCAGGAGCTTGAACACTGCACGGCTCCCAAATATCTAGGCGTGAAATTTGACCGCACATTGTCTTACATAACGTACTGCCAGGAAACAAAGTTATCCGAAAACTGACCTGCACAACATGGGGGGGGGGGGGGGGGGGGGGGGGACACAGCCATCAGACCTTCGGACATCTACACTTGCCGTGTTTTTGCGCAGCTGAATGCGCTGTGCCAGTCTGGACAAACTCTACCAATCCTAAACTAGTCGATTCAGCAATAAATTAGGCGGGTCAGATAGTATCAGGGTGCCTAAAATCCCCCACCCCCCAATTGATAAAATATAGCCCATAATTGGCATAGCACCACCAGAGATTCGATTAAGCGTCGCAGCAGAAATCGAACGAGAAAAGCAGGAGCCCGACCCAAGATGCCAAATGTTTGGACATCAGGTACAGAGCACAAAGCTCAAATCCAGACATAACTTCCTGAAATCAACACAGTCCATACATACAAACCCTGAAAGTCGCCGCATCAAGAGATGTCACGAATTGATGCAGACCCCCCAGAGATAGAGCTTTGGAAGAAAACTGCTCCCGGACATCATCTACCATACACGACATGGAAGTCGCCGAAAAGACTCCGAACTGGTGTATCACGGTGCAAGAGGAATGTGAAATGATGGGGATACACAGATGATGACAAATGTGATTGTGGCGCAAAACAGGACCCAGACTACCTGATGACCTGCCTCAACCTTCAGGAAACATCCAATAGGTGCGACATGCTGGAGGCAAATGACAAGGCAATCCATGTCACTGGATACTGGATACATGTTGTTTAATGTGATGTTTTGTCACGGAAAGTAAGTAAGCAATTGTTGAATTTCTTATTTTAGCCTCGTGGTATTTGCGTCTTAATTCACCACAAACAGAGTTCACTGGATTCCCATCATTCGTATTTAACAGCTGATGATTTTAGATGACAATTTAATGACCGAAATCAGAGTTAGTTACATTATTTTGGTCAGATATCAAGACATACCTCCTCGTTGAAGACCATACTGGAGGGTAGGGTGGAAGGCACTCGTTTAAGAGGCAGACAGCGTATTAAGTAGGTGAATAACATAAGGAGATGGACTGGAAAAAGCCTATCAGATTGCACCAATTACGGCAAGAGATAGAGTACAGACGATCTTCGATGCGGAGATGGCACTGAACTTAATTGATTGAGCTCAATTGACTGTAGTGGGACATTACATTTCGGGTAAGGGAAGATAAGTCGAAATAATTTTATTTTAAACAAATAAGTAAAACTTAGATAAAGACAGATGTGTAGACAAGATGGTGATATTAAGTTTTTCATCAAATCTTCTCGAAGAATGTAGGGCTGAAAAATGAGCAGAAGGAAATTCCCTGACAGTCAGACTGAAATAACGTCTACGCATTTATTTGATGCGTCAACGCCACATGAACTAATCAAGCATTTGCCTGTGTGTGTCATTTTTGCGCTTGTTTCTCTCCTTCGCCATTTTCCAAGAACTTTCGAAACATTGAGAACGTGCTCTTGTGGCAGGGCCAACACAATTGACTTAGTCATTTACTGTTTGGTGGTTAAATATAGGTTTGTTGGCAATCCCGTTTTAGGAGCGATGTTTGACATGGACAGACGAACAGTGAAAAAGCATACTTTTCTGTGACATCACTAACCCAAGTCCGGTGCTAAAAATAGATATCTGGTCCTAACAATAGCCCCTAGTTTGTCGATTATAAAACAACAATAAAAAAACATGTTTTTAAGAAGTAACTTTTATTTTAAATGCAATAAAATTATGGGCTTCTTAGAAAAACAATGAAAATAAAATTATACTGTTATAAATTGATTGGCTTATCGAATGTCGTGATATTCAAATTAGATCACACGAAGAGTCCAAAAGGTTTATTAGGACCAGATACATGGCCAAATGGGAAACAGAACATACTGGCTACACAAAAAATGATGCCTACTACCAGTTGAACAAAAGAGAGCAGGTCGTGGTCTTCAGACTCCGCACAGGCCACAACATACTGAGGTACCATCTATTCAATAAACTGACGAATGCATCTGTGGTACAGGGAAAATCTCAGATGAACATCTGCTGCAAAACTGCCCGACATACGAGGACCAGAGAAAGCACATGTGGCACATGCATGCACCAGTGCCAACACTAGACAAGCTCTATGGCAGTGTCGACAGCCTCAGGATGACAGCTGCTTTCTTCGAATACATTCAAGTTGACGTCTGACAGCGTACGAAGAAGAAGAAGAAGAAGAAGAAGAAGAAGAAGAAGAAGAAGAAGAAGAAATTAGATCGCAATGCATAGGGGTCTTCCACTAATAATTATAACACCATTCATTTTACCACATTATGCCAAAATTGCTCCAACACTGTCATAAAAATGTCCTTAAAGTGTATTGTCGTAGGCTGTGTACGTGTCTTGAAAGTTTCAGCTTGATTGCTGGTCGGAAAATGTCTACATTTGCAAATACAAGACGCTAAGGAATACACATTGATAAAACATAATATACTAACGATTGAAATTTGATGGAAGCTTTTAAGAACATATTGTTTAATCTTCAATAGAGCCTACAATTTGCTCTAGACACGCTCCCATGAACCTGTTTGATGTGTATCCATGCCACTGCTAGTGACATGAACAACATATAAGTGGGAGGTGGCTCTTAAACACTTTGTGTAACGTTCTCCCACGTCACTGAAACACGAGTTATGAATATTCATGCGTCACATGTTAACATGTCCAACTTTTGGGCACATATTACACCTGGCGACTAACGTGATCGATTCAAAATGGCTGGGTGGTACCATGGTTACTGGTGCGCTTCATGTTCTGGTACCTCTATCTCCAGCACCTGTTCTATGGAAGAGTGTGCTAAACCCCCCCCCCCTTTTTCCCCCAACTCTGGCTTGGGGCTTTGACTTCGTCTTAACCTCGTGTGCTGTCCCATCTTACCTCACTTTGACAAGATTATTGGGCATAAGGCAAAGGTAAAGGCTGTCGTCCATCGCAGACGATGATGGCATAATTTATTTGCTAACGTTGTTTTTAGTCAAGATTAACGGCTCTACTTTTTATCCTCACTCTCCCATCTCGAGCCGCCCGACCCCATTGGCAAGTTAAGACAAGTCCACTAGGAGGCGACTACCAGATGCAAGGGACTCCGTATCAGCGGAGTCCGGAGTCGAACACATACCACCTGATCACGAGGCCGATGGCTTAACCACTTCGCCACGGAATCCACGGTATAACTGGTAAAATAACGTGTAGTCAGGAGAGGTTAGGAGAAATAAGTGCGTCAACTTTTCTGCAATCACTGCCTCATATTAACCCAATTTGAACAAAGAATCACCTTCCAAGAAAAGAAGACCCTTTTCTAAGCCATCCAGAAAGTTGACCAAACGAGACAGCCCCTGCCTTGATCGAACAGATCCTCTTTTACTAGAGAGCGGGACATAACAGAATGAATGGCTATTTACACATGATTAAATGGCCTCCACCACTCATGTGTATATGTGGGGAGGCATCACAGACAACAGAACATATTCTACAACTATACAACTGTTATATGTGTAGTCAATTGAGTACTGAACACTGTCCATCTAAATCTACGCAAAGACGGCCATGACTGAACACTGTCCATCTAAATCTACGTAAAGACGGCCATGACTAAACACTGGCCATCTAAATCTACTTAAAGACGGCCATGACTAAACACTGGCCCACGGATATGAATCCCCACACGAAGCTGTTTGGAAGCCTTGAAGAACTCTCTACTACAGCAACCTTTATCCAGAGAACTAGTTTTCAAGTAAAGACGTAATAAAAACGAGGCGAACGAGAAGAAGAAGTAGACGAAGAAAAAGAAGAAGAAGAAAAATAACTTACGAGAGATTGTATTACAAAGCATTTGATGAACTTTAGTGGTGGCAGTTTCTGCCATATATAATCCTCATTACCATTATTAAGTGCCCTGCTGGTTGACGTTGGTGATCATATAACATTTCATCTGGTCTAACTGTGTATATGGATACAGACACAAGGAAATTTATATACGCCGATGACACAGCCCCAACCATCGCTGCTCAGGCTAATAGCTTCGAGGAGGTAGTAGGTAAACTAACACGCTCTCTGAATGACCTCGCAGAGTATTATCGGGAAAACCACATAAAACCCCACCCTAGCAAAACTCAGGTATGGGCCTATCACCTCAAGAACAGAGAGGCAAACAGAGAACTGCTCATCAGATGGCAAGGACATGATCTTGAACACTGCCCGGCTCCCAAATACCTGGGTGTAAGGGTGGATCGCACATTATCCTATATGACACACTGTCAGGAGACATGTAAGGTACATGCGAGAAACAACATCATTGACTGGCACAACATGGTGTGCACAGCTATCAGTCTTACGCACATCAGCGATTGCCGTGTGCCAGCGGAATATGCAGCCCAGTCTGGAAAAACTCCGCCCATGCAAAACAAGTTGATACAACAGTGAACGAGATGGGCAGGATAGTGTCGGGGTGTTTTAAACCTACCCCTACAATCAAAATATATCCCTTAATTGGTATTGCCCCACCTGATGTAAGAAGAGATGTAGCAGCTGAAATCGAACGAGGGAAACAGGAAAACGACCCTAGACACCCGATGTTTGGCTATCAGGAACAAGGCACAAGACTTAAATTAAGACACAGTTTCTTAAAATCGACAGAGACCATCCAGACAAGCACGGAAGGTAGACGCATCGAGAGGTGGCGCGAAACAATGCAGGATCCATGGATAGAGCTCAAGAAAGAGGCTCCACCTGGACACCCCCTGCCCTATGATGTATGGAAGGCAATAAACAAACTTCGCACTGGTGTGTCAAGATGCAGAGTGAACTTGAAAAAAATGGGATTACTCAGATGTCGACACATGTGAATGTGGCGCAGTTCAGGACTAAGATCATCTGATGTCCTGCCACAACTTCCCTGAAACATGTGATATGAACGACATGATGGAGGCGAACGACAAGGCAGTTCAAGTTGCTAAATACTGGACGGATGCCGTGTGACATGGTGTTAGGACACGGAAAGTAAGTAAGTAACTGTGTCGGTTATGAGTTCCTAGGTTGATAACCTCCCATGCCTTCAAGGTCTCCAGTATTTTCTCTCTTTGCTTACCTCTGTCCTTCTTGCAAACAATTCTGCTCGTTGTTACCAACCCGCCTCTTCTCATGACATGCCTGAAAAAGGATGACATTTTTGTGCCATAAACTGTTTTGTTGTTGTCTGTGCTTCCTCAGGAACCACGTTATTAACTATCTTTGAAGTCCATAGAATTTTCAACATTCAAATGCAAAATAACATGCTTCCAATTATACGTGCCTGCTGAATGTCCATGACTCGCTGCCGCATGTTAGTACTGGTTACAGACAACATCCAAGAACTCTCTTCCTCAAATCCAGTGATAGGCTTTTTTTGCACAAGATTTCCATCGTACTCTGAGAGACTCATTTTGCTTTGGCTATTGTGGTATTTATTTCATGTGCATCTCTCACCAGAGCTGACGTGGGTGCCCAGGTATTGAAATGAGTACTTGTTTTAGTTCCGTCTCGTTCACCATTATACAGCAATTTGAGGACCTATATTTATTAGATACCACCATTACTTCTAATTTATTTTGAATTAAGCGGACGTCTTTATTTTTTGCTTTGAAAAACTACGATGCTGACACAGTGTCATGACTGTGGGGGTTGAAGAGATCATCGTGAATGCGTCACTGACATAAATACAAGTTCGTGGAAAATTTTACATCATTGTGGAAGAAACGAAAACAACATATCCGTTAGTTATCAAGTTTAGCAACAACTAGTTGTGGAGATTCAGGATCGACTGTCTGCGCAAATAGATACCTGTAAGAGAGAGAATAAATAACACGACAAATCAGTCACCGGGAATACCCAATGACGAAGTTGGATATGGCAGTTAAAATGTTTTTTTAAATACCACAGATATGTGTGGGAATCCAGTAATATTCAATACTGATGACAAAGGTAAAAATTAAAACGTCAATTGTCTACTGCCTATGTGATGCAATCTTTCAAGCTTTTCTCCGTCAATATTTTGAAGTTATAAAATGACCAGTACGGCGAATCTGTGACTACATCAGAATCATATTAAGGCTAGAGATACAAGCGCTTTCAAGAACGGCGGTATCCGAGACCCTGTCTTGCAATTTTGTCTTAAATACCCTTCCGAGGCAAACTGTATGAAAGTGGTTCAATTTGTTTACTTGGCATGAAGTCTGTATACAGTCTATGTTAAACAAGTATACACAGCACAGGAACTGCCACCGCTCTGTCAACCTTCGGTTTTGTCTGCAGACTAACGCCACTTCCATGTCAAACATTTGTGTATAGTCTGCCAGATGAGCTGCTGGATTTGGAGGGCCTAGCGTTCACCTCATCATCAATGGCAACGTTCTGGGATGTTGTGATGTTGTGCTACCAAACTATTTTGCAGATCAGCATCTGCCAGCAATGAGGACAAAGTCGTCAGCAAACAAAAGATCTCTTCTTCATCTTCTTCTTCATCTTCTTCTTCTTCTTCTTCTTCTTCTTCTTCTTCTTCTTCTTCTTCTTCTTCAGTCGTTTCACTTTCTACTGGGTTGTAGCCCAGTATCATGCTATGTATTTGTCTTTTGCCTCTCTCATGGTCCGAGTAACATTTTCATGTTACGGTAATAGAAATATATGTTACCGCAGGTCTCGTTTATGCTTTCTATCTACCTTTTTCCTCAGTCTATCTCTCGCCCTTCGTTCTGATGTTCTCCTGTATAAAGTATACAAGTGTTTCCGGTTGTTCAATATTGTGGTTGGTTTGAATTGACAGAACAGAGATTTATAACGTTTCAGATAAGTATTAGTGTTGAAAATTAATTTGTGTAATAATAACATAGTTGTGATTGTAGTTTATTGTAGCATACGTATTTTCAAATATAGTGGCCTTGTTATAACAGATAGTTAGTGACTTGACAGAATTAAATAGCGTGGAACAGATAGCGGTAGTAACACTCAAGTAACACTAGGCCTAGTCGTTAGCGATACTTTGTAGAAAGGTAAATACCAGCGACATTTTTGTTTGTTTTTTTGGCGTTGCTTTAAGAAGTATACATTTTATTAGGTATTAATATAACTTATTGGCTAACGGAAATAAATAGCAAAATTAGTATGGCCACTAAGACGGGACGAACTGCTGCGAGGAAAGGCCAAGTCAGATTATGTGATTTGTGTGGCGAAAATGTTAGTATTACTATAACGTTGGAGGATGAAGGAACCGTTTTATGTAGGATATGTAGAGTTGAAGAGAGGCAGGCACAAATGGAGTGCAATATAACGGAAAATTAGAAGAGATTAGAGGAGATAGAAAAGAGGCAGATGGAAATAGAAGGGAAACAAGTGAAAATAGAGGAAATTTTAAAGAAAATGCAGTCAAGGTGTAGTCAAGGAAGTAAGGGAGATTTGAGTGAGGAAACAGTTCACAGGGCAGAGAGCTTTGGAGAGAAGTATGCACATATAGGTGAGGGGTCAGTATTGGTAGTAGGAGATTCAATGGTGAGAGAGGTTGGCAGACATTTGTCTAAACAACACAACATGTTTGAAAGAATGGATATTGGGGGAGCAAAAATAGAAGATATAGAGGGGAGAATAAAGAGGTTAGTTGACAAAGAAAACAGTCACGTGGTAGTATTGGTAGGAACAAATAATGTAAAGAGAGATGGTACAGAAATAATTATGGATAAATATAAAAGTCTTATGAGAACACTTTAGGAAAAAAAGTTTAGAAAGGTCATAATGATGGGCATTTTAGACAGAGCAGATGGGTGAGACTATCTAGATAGCAAAATAATAGGTATCAACCTTAAGTTACAGGTGATGTGTGCGGACATGGGAATGGAATATATTGATGTTAAAGTAGACAAAAGTAAAATGTTAGATAGGGGAGGCTTACATCTAAATGAGATAGGACAGCATGTTGTAGCAAAGTATATGTTCTATCATTGTGTTAGAAATTTAAACTAGTAAGGCCTATGAAGTATGAGACTAAAGATAGGCTTACAATAGTGTACTATAGAGGATGTAGTCAAAGGGGTAAGTTGGTGTCAGGGAAGTGTGAAATACATAGTGGAAAAGCAAACACTAAAATAATAAAGCAGAAGCAAAAAGAGAAAAACCAACACCATTACAAACTAAAATGTTTTTATGCAAATGTGAGAAGCATAGTAAATAAAAGAGAAGAATTGGAACTGTATGTAGAAGAAGAAAATCCAGATATAATAGGGTTAACAGAATCATGGACATATGAGAAGATTGCAGATAGTGAACTTGAAATTGAGGGATATACATTGTTAAGGAAAGATATGATAATTGGAGACAAGACTAAGGGAGGTGGCGTTTTATTATACTGTATAAATTCTGTTAATATAACGATCAAAGATTATTTATCATGTGGTAACAAAAACGAAAGTGTATGGGGAGAAATAGAAAGTGCGGGTGAAAAAACAGTGATTGGAGTGTGCTATAGATGTCCATCAAGTCAAAAAGAGGAAGATGAGGAGCTGATTAGTAGCATAGCAAAGGCAAGTGAAGGGAAATTATTATTAATGGGAGATTTCAACTATCCAGAAATAAAATGGGATATGGCAGAAGCACTTGTAGAGTCAAAACCTTTTGTTAAGTGCATAACTGACAATTTTTTAATTCAACATGTAGAAGCAGCCACCAGAGGCAAAAACATACTCGACCTAGTTTTTAACACAGAGGAAAATATGATTGAAAACGTTACCGTTGGGGAACTGTTTGGCTCAAGTGACCACCAAATCATCCGTTGGGATCTTATTGCAGGGAAAGAAGTAAACATAAACACGCGAACATACGACTACTCTAAGGCAGATGTTAAAAGGATGAAAGAGGCAGCGAACCACATAATCTAGAAAGATATTGTCGTAGGAACAGATGTTGAACAGGAGTGGGAAAGTTTTAAAACAGTTCTAGAAACGCTAAAAGAGGAATGTGTTCCATGTAGGGAGGTAAACCCCAAGCGTAAAAAGTGGATAACTAGATTTGTAGTGAAATGTAGAAGAGAAAAAAATAAAGCATGGAAAAAATATATAGAGGCAGGTAAATCAAAAGAAACATATGTAAAATATTTGGACAAGCAGAACATATCTCAGTGAATAGAACAGCAAAAATAGACTTTGAAAAAAACTTGCTCAGAGGATCAAGACTGACAGTAAAAGCTTCTTCTCTTATGTTAGAAATAAACAAAGAACGAAAGACAAAGTAGGCCCTCTCATAGACAGTACAGGGAAAATAATAAGTGAGAATAGGGAGGCAGCTAATCTGCTCAATCAGTACTTTGGCACAGTCTTCACAAAGGAGGACTGCTCCGAGATCCCAGAGCCTATAGATATTTTTCAAAGAGACATGAATACAGCGAGATTAAGATCAAACTGTATTACAGAGGAAATGGTTTTTAAAAAATTGGAGGGGTTGAAAGTGAATAAATGTCCAGGTCAAGATGGTATTCATCCAAAATTGCTGTTTGAAATTAGACCAACTAGCAAAACCATTGGCTATATTATGTTCTCAATCACTTACAAAAGGGTTTGTTCCACGGGATTGGAAAGATGCAGGAGTGATCCCCGTATTCAAAAAAAGGCAAAAAATCAGATCCAGCAAATTATAGACCGGTGAGTTTAACGAGCATAGTCTGTAAATTGTTAGAGTCAATAATCAAAGAAAACATTGTAATGCATTTAGACAAAATTTTATCTAATTAGAAATAGTCAGCATGGGTTTACTAGAGGGAGATCATGCTTAACAAATCTATTAGAATTCATGGAGGAGGTTACTAAAATCTTAGATAAAGGGGAGCCAGTGGATGTTATTTATCTAGACTTTGCAAAGGCCTTTGATAGAGTACCTCATCAAAGATTATTTCGAAAGTTAAAATCACATGGAATAGGTGGGGAAGTGGCCAAATGGATTGAAAATTGGTTAACGGGAAGAAGGCAGAGGGTGGGCATAAATAAGGAGTACTCTGAGTGGTGTGAAGTGAAAAGTGGTGTGCCACAGGGCTCGGTTTTGGGACCAATTTTGTTCTTGATATATATAAATGATTTGGACATTGATATGAGATCCATGATTGCAAAATTTGCTGATGACACAAAACTATGCAGTAGTGTCTCATCTAAAGCGGAAGTGGATATATTGATGTCGGATTTAGATAAAATTCGAGAATGGTCTGTAAGCTGGCAAATGGAGTTTAATGTAGATAAATGTACAGTCATCCACATGGGTAGATCCAATATGGAACATAATCACAGAATGGGAGAAAACAATATTAGAAAGATAGATAAGGAAAGGGACCTAGGGGTTTTAATAGATAATACAGGAAAGGGGAGGGAGCAAGTTAAGGTTGCAGCGAAAAAGGCAAATGCAATGTTAGGTATGATAAAAAGAAATATTAAACATAGGAGCAATGAAGTGATCGTCAAACTGTATAAAGCTTTAGTTAGACCTAGATTGGAGTACTGTGTACAGGTGTGGAGTCCTTATCATTGAGGGGACATAAACATGCTAGAAAGAATACAAAAAAGAGCGATAAAGATGATTGTGGGATTCCAGAATTACAGTTATGTGGAACGACTCAGAAAAACCGGCCTACAGTGTCTCGAAGAGAGAAGAATTCGTGGTGACTTAATACAGGTTTCAATAAATTAGACTATAACAAGTTTTTTAAAATACAGCCACCTACAATAACACGAGGACATAGCTACAAGCTGACTAAAGAGAGGTCCAGGTTAGATATTAGGAAATATTTATTTAGTCAGAGAGTGGTGTCTGCTTGGAATGCATTGCCAGGAGAGGTAGTGGAGGCAGGGACAGTTAATGCATTTAAGAATAAACTGGATGCGCATAGCTTTTAGAGCACGGTGATGTAAATGTAACTGGTTGTATACAGACTCTGCAGGGTCTTCTAAACCAGTATAAAAACGTTAAGTTAAAGACGTTACGTTAAAGTTGCATAGACAATGTGGTCTGGTTGCATTCTTAGAATGTGCCCAAACCAGTTTATTCTCTGTTGCTCGATGTACTGTTCTTAGTGCAGGTCCCAGCTCTGGTATGAGGTAGATGTAGCCGAGAAAAGGATTTCCTATTTAGCGGCTAGACTCGAGCAGCTTAATACTCAGCTGCGTTGGTACAATTGCTTACAGAGGGTGATTACCCGATGTGCGAGTTCATCTTAATAGACTCAAACACCAGAGAAAAGTAGACCCGCAGTCTGTTAGGCGACATCTATGTTGCTCTAAGCAAACCATCTATCCATGGCTGATGTTATGCAATATCTCACAGCGGGTCGCCTCTTACAACTTGCTCACTGTGGTGCTTATCTTGTCCTTGTCATACACAAAGACGACAGCAGACCACTCAGGGTCGATGTACTGTAGGCAGAGAATTGTTCAAACATTCCCCAGAATACTAATTTTTCTGATTTTGTCTCTTCTGATGTTGTTAGTGACCCTTCGTAGGTGATTACCTTTCATTCCTCAACCTTATTCGATGCTTATGGCATACACTGGTAGCACAGGAGTGGGATGAGATACTATTTACTTTCTGCTATTTTGCTTTGCGGGAAATGTTGGGGTGGTTTAGTAGTGGCGACAGCTGGTAGGTGACAGCATTTGCTCTCTACACTCTCATCTCTCTACACTCTCATCTCTCTACTCTCTCATCTCTCTTCACTCTCATCTCTCTACTCTCTCATCTCTCTACACTCTCATCTCTCTACACTCTCATCTCTCTATACTCTCATCTCTCTACTCTCTCATCTCTCTACACTCTCATCTCTCTACTCTCTCATCTCTCTACACTCTCATCTCTCTACACTCTCATCTCTCTACTCTCTCATCTCTCTACACTCTCATCTCTCTACACTCTCATCTCTCTACACTCTCATCTCTCTACACTCTCATCTCTCTACACTCTCATCTCTCTACACTCTCATCTCTCTACTCTCTCATCTCTCTACACTCTCATCTCTCTACACTCTCCTCTCTCTACACTCTCATCTCTCTACACTCTCATCTCTCTACACTCTCATCTCTCTACACTCTCATCTCTCTACTCTCTCATCTCTCTACACTCTCATCTCTCTACACTCTCATCTCTCTACACTCTCATCTCTCTACTCTCTCATCTCTCTACACTCTCATCTCTCTCTATAGAGTCTCCCATCCTCAGTCAAAAACAGTTTCCAAATACTTAAATTTTTGCACCTGTTTTATTTTTATTTCAATTTCAAAAATAACAGAATATCTCTGGTGGCGTATTATTTTACCTTGGTTTTTGCTTGAAGTCTCCTAAAGTTAAACAACTTTCCATCAATACAACATCTGATGTCGATTCATATATCTCCATATCTAAAAGCATCAGAGCATAGTAGAGAACATGTTACAGAACAGATTCGGTGCAAACATGCACTCTTGGTTAACTCCATCAGTGACGGCAAATGACTCTGACAGCTAACGATTTATTTCGAACTTTTTCCCGCTTTCCATCAGGCAGTTGTCGCATTATTTAAAATATATTTCTTTGGGCAACCCTAATTTGTCATGATCCTCAACACACCCTTTCTTTTGACCACGATGAACGTCTTTGTCTGGTCGACAAAGACTGCGTGCATGTCATAGTACTGTTCTTGGTATTTCTAGTGTAACTTCTTACAGGAACACCATATCAGAGGTTCCACGTTCTTACCAGAAACCATACTTTCAGGCTGTGAACCTCTTTCAAGACGACCCGTGAGGCGATTCAGAAGGATTCTTGCGAATATTTTCCTGTTATTGGTAGTGAAGAGATGCCTCGATGGTTGCTGCAGAATTTGCAATTAACTTGACTTTTTTTTTAGAAATGTAAAAGTGACGCATCTTTGAGATCTGCGTGGCAGTTTCACTTTGTCATTTTTGTTGGAAGATCGTGTGAAGTGTTTCTGCTAGAACTGCACCCCAATCTTCATAAACATAAATCGGGGTTGAATCTGAGCTGGAAGTCTTTCCACTAGAAAGTTAAAGAATCGCATTTTGGGTCTCGCCCATTGTTGGTAGAACATCTAGTGCTTCGTTTATATGAACTTGACCTCATAGATCGATGTAGAATCTCTGGAGAGAGTGCAAAACAATGACCACTCCAATAGACATCTTGTTGAAAAATATTAAGAGCAGAGAATAAAACAAAAGTCAATTCCCCACCATGTCAGTGAGATTAAAGACAGAAATCTCCTTCCAGACAAAAGACACAAAACACAGAGAGTAAGATGGAATTTAACACCACGTACATGTCTAAAAAGGCCAGAAATTATAACAGAACTAACAAACAACACAACAGGAAGTTCTAATCCAGTAAGTCTTATGAGAGCATCACAGAGAACGATAAACGCCTACCAATCAGCATCCTGATGAATCTGCTTTTAGGACCACCATTAGAGAAGGACGTAGTCTACATAGAAAATCCGGAAAGACTATCTAATGATCTGATTTCTGTGGAGAGATATGTCGAACATATGAGGCAGAAATAACAGCCCTGGAAGTAGATCTGTACCACTTGAGGAATATTTGACGCTTCCCCATCAAAAGTCCAAAGCATCGTAATCTTTACAGTCTTATTATCTGCCCTTCAAGCTCTGGAGGAGGGTGGTCATTGTAAGCCTGAACTTACCCAAACATCCGCAGATTCGAACCACGTTATCACATCTCATGTTTTGCAATTGATCCATGGTCACTAAAAAAAAACCTGAAAATGACAAGGCAGACACATTGGCTAAAAAAGGATCAAGTCAAGAACAACAATAAACACTAACAACCCTACCAAAAGTCAAACAACTTCTGAAGATTGCGAACAAAGAGGCCTCGCTGAATAAATGGCCAATGGGAAAAACTTGGGGACAAATATACAAACGTATGACTATCCCAGAGACAATATCAACCTCATGAAAAGGAGACATCAAGGCACCATTTTACAACTCCGCACTCAACATTTACAACTTAACAATCACTTGAAAGAATCAAACCAGAAAATACTCCAAGAGTGCTGGCTGTACACATCCCTATAAAACTGTTAAACACCATCTTTTTCAATGTCCGTCGCTTGCTGTTGTTAGGAAATAGCTTCTTCCTCCGAGGTCAGACAAATGAAACACTTTTTTCGGAACTAGACAACAGTTTACAGCCTCTTGCAGATACCACTAAATAACATTGGGCCAAAAGACAGGAGCTCACATGCTGCTGGATCAATAGCCAACCAACTATACAAACTTAATGCAGCCAGTCGATGACTTCATCGTTAATGGATAATGGCTTGGCAGAATCTCTTTAATATGTTCGATCCAGTGTTGGATCATTTTTTCTTTGTCGGTAACTATTGTTTTTCCATCAGCATGAATGAAGAGCCATGTACTTTGTGATATTTGACAATAGACCGCTTTGAATGTGTGGTAAAAGTGTTTCATATCATGGTTGTCAGCAAATGCTTCGATCTCTACTTTATTACTCAACAGTAAGTAGCAGATCAGACGTAGATCATTATTGACGCTTCATGTTGTTGAAATCGTTCTTTTTATATAGACATTGTGATTTAGATAGGCATTGTAAAGACGGTGCTTGTCTACCAACAACTGTTTCATGATATCTTCAGTTTTCATCCAATCAGTCAAATTGTCTTTTGATGGTGTGACCTATAACCTCTGTAGCAGTTTTGTAGATTTGCTCATTTATGACTGCATAATTTGTGACCACACTTTTGATGGTGTGACCTATAACCTCTGTAGCAGTTTTGTAGATCTGCTCATTTAGGACTGCCTAATTTGTGACTACACTTTTGATGGTGTGACCTATAACCTCTGTAGCAGTGTTATAGATCTGCTCACTTAGGACTGCCCAATTTTTTGCCAGACTTTCACCACCAAACGAGACCAATTGTAAACGGTCTCCTATGGTATCAGCAAATGGCTGTTTGATATTCATGCTCTGTAACTTGGGGACATCTCGCCTATTTTTTCGAGTTTTCTTACACTGGGGACACATGAATTTACATTTTTAGTTTAGACACAATTAGAGGATGATCTGTCAAGCACATTAACTTGGTCACCCAGAAATCCTGCCCGCCTTTCTGTCTGATAATAACATAGTCGATTAGGTCCCACTGTTTTGAGTTGGGGCACATTCAGGGGTCTTAAATTATAATAAAAAAATTTAAAAATTGGGATGGGGGCCAATGATGTCATGTTCAGCGCATGTCTGGAGAAGAGGAAGTCCATTACTGCTACATCTTTATAGGATATATTTTCCAATGATGTTATTATAGGAGGTGTCATTTGAGTATACTCTTGCATTTAGGTCGCCAAGAATGATGAGTTAATCTGATTTTAGAACTGTGGTTTTTTGTAGTGTTTATCCTTTAAGTTATCCTGGTTTGTCATAGCTGTGCGGGTGCGACAATGACTGGCATGTATTCTACAATGGCGCAGGGGGATCTGGACCGATATGGGTCGATCATGTATTCCCTTTGGGGGCCCCGCCAACTTACCAACAATTTATGTTTTGATAACAAAGAATACTCTTCCTCCACGTCTTTCTCCAGGAGAATGTGTTGCATGCATCTTTTCCGCATCAGAGCTAGCCTTCACCTAAAAGTCGAGTTTCGCTCAATGCTGTTATGTCCATGTTTTATTTGACCAGTTCTCTCTCAATCAAGGAAGTTTGTATGTTTTTTGTCTATTGATTTTATAATATTTGTCAATTAGAACCCTGGGGGAGGAACCTACCTCCTACCAGGCGCGTCAGCAGGGTTGCGGATTGCTGAAAGGCCTCCTAATTTGGAGGTTAGCTGCGAATAAATAATCAGCCGTGGACAAAAACGGGTCGGCAGGCATGGAGGCTGTAAGGAGGCAGCCCCTCCACCATGCAAAGACACAACAGGCTAATCACCTGTTTGTCTTTAAAAAAAAAACTAATTACAAGTCAAAACATAGAGAAAACAGGACTGACCTCAACGGCGACGAACAGGCGAGAAAAAAGGACCACGATTTACGGAACATGGAATGTACGAAGTATAAACGGAAAAGAACATGAACTAATAGAGGAGATAAAGAGAGTAAAATTGACAGTCCTGGCACTTACAGAAACAAAGAAAAAGGGACAGGGCGTTCTGGACCATGACGGCAACATGCTATACTACAGCTGAGTTCCCATGAGTGAACGAGCCAGAGCAGGGGTTGGCTGTATAGTGAATAGTAACAACAAAGCAAATATTAAAGGATGGAAATTCATTTCAGAACGACTGATGGTTCTAAGTCTACAAGAGGAGGATAGTCAAATGGATATCGTCACTGTGTATGCACCAAACGAAGATGAGAGCATTGACATAAAAGATGAATTTTATGAGCTCCTTCAAAGGACCATTGACGATTGCCATAATGAAATACTTCTCCTTGGAGACTTCAACGCAAGAGTTGGAAACGACTATTCTAGATGGGATGGAGTGATCGTTAGGTATAGAGAAGATGTCTTAAATGACAATGGGAAACGACTGCTAAGATTCTGCAGAGAACAAAACCTTGTCATTACAAATACAAGGTTTCCACACAAGCGTATCCATGCCTACACAAGATGTGAGCCGGCAAGAAATGAAAGATCCATAATTGACTATGCAATAGTGAGGAAAACTGATTTCAAGTATGTAAAGGATGCTAGAGTGTTCAGAGGACCAGAGATAGGAAGCGACCACTACCTAGTAAAAATAAAGAGAGAAATTGAAGAACACTATCCAGCCAGGCAACACCCATCAGCAAGCATGAAACATAATACACGAGGAGAAAATAAAATTAATGTTTACAAACTACGAGAACCAGATGTTGAGAAGAGATACCAAGCGCTCATAACAACAGCAATAGAAAGGATAGAAGAATATGAAGAATATAGGGAAATGATCTGGGTAAAATTCAAAGACATCCTCAAAGAGGCTGCAGCAGAGGCATGCGATCAAACCAAAAAAGGGTGGAAGAGAAAGAGTACACCATGGTGGACAGAAGAAGTGAAAACAATAATACGAGAAAAGAAAAAGGCATGGAAGCAATACCTAGGGGCTAGGAATACAGAAGAACAAACAAAGAAATATAAAGAATATGTAAATTTTAGAACAGAAGCAAAGAAGACTGTGCTCAAGGCCAAACAGAAATCCTGGGAATAATTTGGAGAGAAACTGGAAAATAATGCTGGAGAAAACCAGAAACTGTTCTACAGGACCTTAAAGAACATGCGGAAGGAAAAGGAATGCCCCCTGAAATTTGTTAAAGATAAACAAGGTGCGCTGTTGACCGCCCCAGAAGAGGTAATGAACAGATGGAAAGAATATTTCTCAGATCCCTTAGCGTAGAGGAAAACCAAGCTCTGGAAGTAACAGTCCCAATTCAAGAAGAGGGAGCCATGGAGGGAAACGATAATATCACAATGGAAGAACTAAAGGCAGCATCGGAGAAAATTAAGATTAGTAAAGCAGCAGGACATGATGGTATAACACCAGCAATGGTTAAATACATGGGAGCGGCAGGAGAGATTCTATTAAATGAAGATTCTCAAGACAGCTTGGCGCCACAAGAAGATACCAAGAAACTGGGAGGTTGCAATAATAATACCAATATTTAAAAAGGGTGACAATCGACAATGTGAAAATCACAGAGGTATTTCCCTTCTCAGTGTCTCCGGGAAAGTCTACTCTAGGATTCTAGAACGGCGATTAAGAGGTCTAGCAGAGCCAAACATGGATGAAACTCAATGTGGGCTTAGGGCAAACAGAAGTACTCAAGACCTTATCTTTACACTCAGACAGCTAAGTAAAAAGGCTCTTGAATGTGATAAAGAGATGCATCTCTGCTTTTTGGATTTGGAGAAAGCATTTGATAAAGTTCCTTGGAACAAACTCTGGGAGTGCCTGACAAGGAAGAACATCCCAGGACCCCTGATCTCTGCCATACAGAGTTTCTATAAAACATGCAGAAATTATGTGCGGACATCAAATCAAAAGTCAGGAGAGTTCAAGACCACTAGCGGAATAAGACAGGGGGACATTCTATCACCGTACCTTTTCATACTCCTCATGGATGAAGTCATCAAAGCCTGTAGGGAACGGACAAAAAAGTATGAAGTAGGGTACTGGAAGATGAGACCAAGTTACATATCGGAACTAGCATTTGCAGACGATGTGGCCCTGATCACAAAAACCGAAGCACATCTCCAGATCAACTTGCAGGTATCGGAAGAAGAGTTAAAGAAGAGAGGAATGCACATCAGCAACTCCAAAAACAAAAACCATGGTGATCGCCAGAGATGAAAAGAGACATCAGATAACCCTGGGAACACGAGCACTAGAGCAGGTCAGCAACTTTAAATATCTAAGAGTGGTAATATACAGCAGGGGAGGAATCAAAGAGGAGTTAACTGCACGAAGGGCAGCAGCAGGTAGACTGTTTCATGCAATAAACAGAGGTTTCCTCAGTAGAAGAGAAATAAGCAGGAAAACAAAGATGGATGTATACCGCACGACATATGTGCCTGTCCTGACATATGGACGTGAGTCATGGGCAATGACTACAGCCCAAGAAAGGCAATTACAAACTTCAGAAATGAGGTACCTAAGAAAGGCGGTTCAGGTGACGAAAAGGGACACGATCCGCAACCAGACAATACGTAGCAATCTTGAAGTTCAACCCCTGCAGACACAAGTGGAGCAGTCCCAATTACAGTGGTTTGGCCATGTCTGTAGAATGGAAGAAGATCGGATACCAAAGCGGTCATGGGAGATCAAAAGTCAAGAACGCAGACCCCGAGGACGTCCCAAAGTACGTTGGGAAGACAACATACAACAGTCCCTAAGTGATAGAGGGCTGGATTGGAAAGAGGCCAGGAATAAAGAAGGGCGCATAGGGCAGGGTGGCGTTCTCTTTTGCAAACATCTACACCTCACGGTAGAAGAGGAGCGACTAAGTAAGTAAGTCAGTCAATTAGAACGTGTACATTCCAAGCGTTTTCATTTGAGATGGAAAATCGTTACTTTCTAAACGTTTTTCTCCTTCGTCGCCAGATGAAATTGTTAAAAGAATGATTTGTGCAGTTATTTGGGTTAATGTGATGACAGTCCGCGCAGTTAGTCGAACTCACTCTCTCGTCCTGAGTTGCCTTAGTCTATCGTCAAGGCATAGTCGAGATGACTGAAGAAAGCACAGGATGCGGATGTTTATTCTGGGTTTACTCCCGAAGCTTTTTCCGTGAACAGGTAACATGCAAGGCATCGGGGATGCAACCGCCGACAGGTTGGGATTGATCGGATAGCAATGGTGAATTAGATGTCTCTTCGTACATATGTGAGGACCACACTGCTCGCCATTCTACCCGTTGAGCCAGCTTAGTCCGTCGAGACCAGCCTTCACAATAAACTGTTTAATATTTATAGCGTCCTACACATAAGCCAAATATGGCGCTTGACACATCAGCCCTTATCAGTTACGCCATGGCCTTCTTTAGTATTTAGAGATGGCCACAGTTAAACAAACAACCGCCATTGTGTTCTACGTCACAGCCAAGGCGGACAAGGTCAAACTATTTCTAGATAGTTTTATCACGTATTCTGGAACATGTCATGACTTTAAATAGGAGTAAGAGTTTGATAAGAATGTTATTACACTTGAAACCATTCAATATAGACGCTTCCAAAAGAGAAACAATGGTTATACAGAACGAAGAAATAACTGGCACATCTAGAAGACCTTGTGCATCTAGCTTATGCTTCCGCATCTCATTAAGCAGCAACCAAGATACAGAACGAAGAAACAACTGGCACATCTAGAAGACCTTGTGCATCTAGCTTATGCTGCCACATCTCATTTGCAGCAACCAAGATACAGAACCTTCGCTCCGATACCACAATAAAAGTCAACTCTGCTGATCATTTCTTCTTTTTCGTACGCTGTTAAACGTTGACTTGAATTTGTTTTTAAAGAAAGCAGCGGTCAGTATCATGCTGTCCACACTGCCATATAGTTTGTCTAGTGTTGGTACTGCTGATGTCCACATGTGCTTTTTCTGTTTCTCGTATGTTGGGCACTTTTGCAGCAGATGTTCAGGTGTTAGTACCACAGGTGCGTTTCTTATTAGCGCCTATCTCCAGTTTTACTCCAACTCACGAAGCCACTCGCACATCACTCAAAAAGACGTCGTGGCTACCGCCTCTATGAACACCCTGCATCGAACTGGAACCAACATAGGCTTTCAGCGGAAAAAAAGCTATGCATTTATATAACCTGTGATGTCCCAATCCTGCTGTCAATCAATAAATCAATCAATCAATTACACCCTCCAGATGTAGGCCTACCTTGACGGGGTTGGAGAGCTTGCGTGTCCCAATTATTCAGGGAGCTATTCCGGCGTGAGGTTTACTCCTGTTAGGATCACCCAAGCCATACAGGTCCTTGGAGAGGGGCAAGACTAAGAGACCGAGGAGCAGGTGAAGCCCTTTAGGTGGAGCTGCAGAACCCACCAGCGAGTGGTACACGCTCTGGGCTAAGCCAATCCACCCCCACTTTATGGGTTAAATGCATTCTTGCCTCGTTCTTTACTTTTGTCTTCTATCAGTCATCCCAATGGACGTAGAAGAGATGCAGGCCAGCGGACATTGTACCTCTGCCCCTTTGTGATAACCTCCCAGGTGGCGGGGAATGCTAGGCATACCATCACTGCAGAGGAGCCAAGAATACTAAAGGGGAGTAAGGAGATACCCCACTCACATGTATATGCTACGTTTCTGGCATGACGTGGGACACAGACACACTGGACTGCCTTTCTTCGGGGATACTTGAAAAATGGGTCCATAAGTCCATTATATCATAAACATCACATATCCTTTTGAGCAAGACCACAGTCTGCCCATACAACGTTAATGTGCTGAAGACAGAGGCAACCAGCCATATGCGCACCACAGCAATCAGGATACCATGCAAATACGCAACATGAAAGTATGCCTATATCTGCAAAACGTTATGGCGCTCGACCTGTGGTGGACAACCAGGCAGGTACAGTGCCGGGTCTTCCGTCTCGAAAGGCCCCAAACTTTATTACTGGAGGTGCTTCTCGGATGCCTAGTGGAGTCAGGAGACTCAAGAATAGAGCTACTGGCCAAACAAAACCAAAAACAAAGGAAAGAACACTTAAAATAATGCACTGGAATGCTGAAGGTGTCAACAGCAAAAGAGATGGTTATAGTAAAAAATTTGAGCTTAAGAATATTCTATATGAAGAGCAAGTAAATGTATGTTGCTTGCAATAAACGCATCTCAATAAAGATATAGCCTTCAAAATGAGAGGATACCAGTGCTATAGGTCTGACCGACAAGACAGACAGAAGGGTGAATTACTGACACTTGCGAGAAATAGCATCAATGCTTATCAGCAGGAAGTATATATAGAGGGGGCAGGGTACCAGATGATGCATCTCAAGACAGAAAGTACATAATTCCACCTGCTAAATTATTACTGTCAGAGTGATCGTCCACTGGCACTGAATACGACTGCAACAAAGGAAAGACTGGTTGAGTGTGGGGACTTCAATAGCCACTCACAGAGCTGGGGCTATGATCAAATGGATAGGAGAGGTGAGGAGCTAGAAAACTGGCAGCATGACAATGGACTTATCTTGATTAACCAGCCAACAGACCCACCGACCTTCTACTCGAGATCATAGCACACCACTTCTACACCAGATTTGGCATTCCACTCACCATGCATGGAATGGAACATTACACGCATTCTAGGGAAACAACTTGGAGGTAGTAACCACAGACCAGTATTTCCAACTATTGAAAATGAAAACGTCAAGGAAAGTAGTACCCTGCCTCGGTGGAATTACAGGAAGGCAGACTGGTCGATGTACCAGCATCGGTCTAGTGTACTGACTAGAAATCTAACAACAGATGAAGACATAAATAAGGAAATCAATAATTTCAGCAGATGTATGCTACAGGCTGCCAATGAAACAATACCTAGAGGGGCCCGCAAGCAATATAGGCCATACTGCAATAGTGAATTAGAACAACTGTAAAACGAGGTAGAAACATCTAGAAGGCAAGCAGAGATTAGTCCATGTAAAGAATACCACCAAAAATATCAACATGCTAAGCCCAAATTTCAAAGGATAAGTTGCAGGCTAGAAGAAGAAGTTGGAGGGAGAAAACAGAGTCTCTGAACTTTGAAAAGGATACCAGAAAACTGTGGAAGTTGGTAAAACAACTTAATGATGGTGGTGCACAGAGAAACACAAAGATTACATTAAGGGGCCATGCGCTTTGGAAATTATTTTATTTGGTGAAAAATATCGATTTTTCAAATTGTTAATTTTTATTAAGTTCGACATAAATAGAATCGTTAACATATAAAATAATGTTATTTTGCAAGCTTATTAATATTTAAAAATTAATAATAAACACCCTACCCCCTGTTCTAAAGTTGACCTACTTTAAAAAGATACCAACAACTGATGATAAAATACAATGTTTGACACATAGCAACAGCTTTTTCAAAAAAGTATAATGGGTCATATTATATATCATAATGACCGGTGTCCAAAGTTCTCTTCAGAATTTTTCATTGAAAAGCAAATGCTAGCTTTGTCTAAGCGACACGATACTTCAAATATAACGACTGGTGCGATATTTCATTGGTGTGATTATTTTACTATTTATGATTGGTTGAAAAAGGTATCGTCCATGGGAACAAAATAGTCGCGCATGCGCAAACGACGTGTTTTCCAGGTCCGTCATTTTTAATTGTGTTTAGAAACTGTTCGTATCATTTAGAAACAACAAAGTCATTTCAATGAGAGGATACAAGTAGAGCGACAAGCGTGCTCCCCAAAAACCTAGAGAAATTTACGCTCAAAACTAAGAGAACCTTTAAATTCAAGGTAAGTTTACTGAATTATGTTTATAGTTCATGACCACGTTCTACATTGCCTTGCTTGCTTGCAGCCTTGCTTCAATATTTAATTTAAAAAGTTCTCTACGCTTTTCAAGAAATATTATTTTGTGTAGATTGTGTACGTACTTATTCAGTACATTACTCACTGTAAGTATTAATTTAATATCTGTTATATTACTAGAGTTACGAGTACACATTTATTACTAGACATTAATAGTTAAAATTTATGAGTACATCGTGAAAGTATAGAAAGATAGTTATTAGTTTAGTCTTAGATAAGACAGAATGTTACATGTAAAAATGTCAAACTGTCATTTATTTTGAAAATAAATTGGGCTGTTTGTGCCATGCAAATGTGTGCTTTGTTAATGTGAGTTTATTTGTCATCGTATTTGATATTAATGGGTCATTTATGTATTCCAGTTTAACTGTGGATGCTGAAGTCAATGAGCCTACAGGAAAGGTGCTATTGAAACTATAGAACCCCCAATGCGGTAAAAGAGCGGAGCAGAAGAATCTTACTGAAGGGATACTGAACCTGAACAGTGATCAGTTTACTTTAATCCATCAAAGTTTTCTACATTCTCTTGCTTCCACAGTTGGATGTAGAAATTGCAGAAGCAATAATCTTCAGTTGATTACAAAATAGCCACATGGTCTTGCTGTTCTTATACAGATTCTCTGTCCAGATTGTGAGTCAGAGTGGTCAAACTCGTCAGAATAAACAGCATGACATCAACTGTAGGACAGTAATTGGTTGTTATGACAATGGAATTGGCTATGCAAAGTTGCAGTCAATGCTGTCCACCATGCACATAAAGAAACAGATGCACCACAAATCATTTTACAAGGTATCCAAAACTGTTAGTATCGCAGCAGAAGAAGCAATGTGTCAAGCAGCTCGTGGAGTTGCAGAAAGAGCAGCAGCTACAGGTCCCCTCCTAGGCCGTGTCAAAAGTAACACAGGGCGTCCTATCATCGTTATGTCTTAATACGGTACATGGCAAAAACGTGGCCTTTCATCGCACAACGGAGTTGGTGTTGCCATTGACGTTGACAGTCACCTACTTTTGGATACTCAGGTCATCAGCAATTATTGCAAAATATGAGCAGTTGGTCCAAAGCCAGGTTCTCCTGAGTTGGATACAAATGCATAAACCTCAATGCCAGCAGAATGTAGATTGTTCTTCAAATGCAATGTAAACTGTGGCAGCAAGGATTATTTATTCAAGGTCAAATGAAAAAATATCTCTGTTTTATGGGACTATGCTTTGCGACGGTGATGCAAAGGCATTCAATGAAGTCCAAAATTCTAAATGATATGACATTGAGATGAAAAAAAAGAGGATTGCATCAACCACATAGCAAAAAGGATGTTTAATGCTCTTAGCAATTTGAAGAAAACAAATGAGTCAATAAATCTAACTGACCACATCGCCAATCGAACAAATTACAAACATATATGCCATAAATTTAAAAGACAATGCCCCTGATGTTACAACAATTAAGCGAGGAGTGTTAGCTGGGTTTTTTCACACGATGAGCACTGAAAATGCACCCAACCATAGACTTTGTCCAGAGGGCGAAAATTCCTGGTGTCACTTCCAGAGAACTCTGAAGACATGGTTGCGCAAACAATATCGGCCTACATTTTTGGCAGAAGTTGGAAGACTCATTTACCCAATTGTGTCAAGGTTGAAAGATACAAATCTCCTCCTGCTAAAATGGGTACGCAGAATGCCAATGAATGTTTTAACTCATTGATTTGGTAGCGCTGCCCTAGAACAACATTTGTTTCGCTATCAGCGGTAGAGCCGGCAACTTCCTTTGCCACTCTATTTTTCAACTGGGGTCATGTAGGGCTAAAAATGGTAACGGACAAAATTGAACTGGAATTGGGTGTTGTAAATCACACACATGCTACTCGAATGCTGAACAAAAAATACTATGATTCAAGACGATGAACATTGGGTGTATCAAAGTGGAAAAGGAAAACAAACTTAAAACAACGACGTCTTGGACGAGAACACCAGCACGAGTTAGCAGGAGGTGAAACATATGTTTCTAGTGCATTTAACAATTAATTGTATTTGCAAATGACTATGAATATGTTGCTTAATTAAAAAAACAATGTAAGAATACTTTTTTGTTGTTATTAAACTTATTTTTATTTGCTTTCAAAGTTTAAAATTGAATTATCTCAAAATCTTTTTTTCCATTTGTTATGTATCTGAAACCCTAAAATCTCAGCTAATATAGATGTTGGAAACATGCAATTTGGTGTGTACATTTCTCATACACTCTTGTTGATATTCTTTTAAAGAAAACCTAATTTAGTCAAAGATATTTTATTAAAATACATTTTTTGTGCCAAATGTTGATGTATTTTGTCGACTTTTCGTGGAGCTCAAATAGAAGAATAGAAAACAAATTTTGTGAACCTTTTTCATAAAATAAAAATGCCCTTTCCCTAGAACTATGCTTAACATTCATGGATCATTCATATTATTTTTAATACATATGTTTTTTTTAAAATTGAAGGTATTTGCAAGCAAGCATTTTTTTCAAGGTCACCGCAGTTATCATGGCAACCAAGTATTATTTTTTTTAAACCTGCAAATATATCTACAAACATAGCCTAACATTATCATTATAAAATATTTGGTCTGATTTTATTAATTAAAAAAAAAATTTTTGAGCATGGCCCCTTAAACAAAGATGGAAACATCCTCACAGGCAAACAAGCTGCTGATTACTTTGCGGACTCTTTTGCAAAAGATAACAACGTTGAAGTTGACAGAGAGAAACAACGAAGTGTTCGTGAGGAACGACAAAACACAGGACGAGATGGTGCCATTCCCAAAGTTATGGAGGCACCAATCACATACAAAGAACTGGAGTTTGCAATATCCAAACTGAAAATGAGAAAGTCGCCAGGAACAGACGGAGTGTCCAATGAGATGATCAAGAACTGTGGAACAGCAACAAAAACAAAGCTGCTTCAGATCTTCAACATTTGTTGGACATCAGGTACAGACCTGGAGAGAAGCAATCATGATACTCTCTCAAAATCAGGGAAAGACAGTTCCATGGCATCCAGCTATAGACCAATCATCCGCACAAGCTGCATATGTAAAACAATGGAACGTATCATCAACCTAAGGCTCCAGTGGTATCTTGAGAGCCAAAACCTTCTTGTGCCACAACAGGCAGGATTTAGGAAATGCAATTCCACTGAAGACCAGGTAACATACTTCTCACAAGAGATCGAGGACGCATTCCAGTTCAAGAAATTGGTATTAGCAGCATGGATAGACTTAAGGAAAGCTTTTGATAAAGTTTGGAAAGAAGGACTTTTAAAGAAACTGAGAAATAATGGAATGATGGATAGGATGTACAAATGGATAAAAGCATACTTACATAACAGAAGAGTCCAACTAGATGGCCTCAAGAGTAAGAAAATTCAACTGCGTCATGGTAATCCTCAGGAAGGGTTTCTTTCCCTTACACTTTTTATAGTCTTCATCAATGACTTGATTGCTGAGCTATCACAAGGAACAAAAGTTACAATATTTGCAGATGACTTCTTAATGAGCAAGCAACAGTGACCACACGAATGCTGCAAAGAGCTATTTATGCCTTGACCCCATGGACAAACATATGGTGTGTAAACATTAACACATAAAAATGTAGCACTACGCTTTTCCCCCTCTCCCCAAAACAAAAAGCTGGAGCTATCAAGATAAATGGAGACCATCCCAAAGAAGATTGACCCACCTATCTTGGAGTTACATTTGATGATAGATTGACATGGAGGGAACACGTCAACAAGGCAGCCAAAAAAGCCAAGATGAAGTTAGCCCTCCTGAGAAAATTAAGCTAATTGAAAAATACTTGACAAAGTTAACCAACAAGGTATACGGCCACATCTGGAATATGGGTTAGCAGCGTGGTGCCCTGCATCAAACACTACCCTAAAAGAGGTGGATAAGGTGCAAAATGAGGGACTTATGGTCATTACAGGAGCAATGAAATCAACACCTATAGTGGAGATGGAGAAAATGGGAAGGATACAAGCACTAAGAGAACGCAGAGACACAAAGGTATAAACACAGGCAGAAAAGTTCCTCTGCATGCTGAGCCATCCAATGAAAGACAGATTTCAAAATTTAGCAATGGGAAGGCTGAAAAGAAGTAGTTTTATGCATCAGGCGAAACGACTTCGCAGGCAAATTATGGATCTACCTGAAGTTGACATCCCCCTAAAGTCTGTGCCAGAACAAACCCCTTGGAGAGAGGAGTATGGACTATCAGTATGCATTCAAACAAAAGTGAAAGGAATATTAGACAAGGATGAACAGAAAATTGTGCAACGTAGGATAGTGATCCTCAATTTCCTGGATGAAGAATACCCACAAGACCTCTTGATCAGAGTATACACAGATGGGTCAGCACAGAATGCAGTAAAGAATGGTGGAGCGGGAGTGTCCATAGAATACCCAAACAACACTAGGGATACAGTCAGAGTACTAACTGGGAAATTCTGTCATACATATGATGCAGAAATACAGGCAGTCAAGGTGGCAACTCAGAAACTGTTGAACACCCATGTCAGTTCACAACCTGTAGTATTTCTGACAGATGCACAATCAGCACTCCAAGCACTTAAATTTGAGAAACTGCCAGATCTACAGGCTCTACTCGCAATATTGTCATGCAGTGGATACCTTCTCATTGTGGAGTACCAGGAAATGAGAGAGCAGATCGACTGGCAAAGGAGGGTGCTGCAGACGAGCAACCAGATGTGCCAGTTACATACCAACAAAAGATAATGATGATCAAATCAACCAGAAAGCCATCAACGGTAACACCAGACGATTACCATAAGATGAACAGACAAGAGCAAACTGTTGTGTTGCGCCTTAGAACAGGACATAACCGACTCCGCAGCCACATGTACACAAAAAAAAGATTGGCAACTCAGCCATGTGTACATTCTGACAGGCATCCCAGACATGAGAGCACATACTACAGAACTGCCCCGAATATGATATACACAGAAAATCTCACTGGCCCATAGAAACAACACTGGAAGAGAAACTTTATGGACCTGAATGTGAACTACAAAAGACAGTGAAGTTTATACAAGAAACAACATTGCAGATATTTACATATTTTAAAGCGAACGAAAGAAGAAGAATCAATTACAGCCAGTCGCTTCTATCGGTGCATATATCGTTCACAACATACCACCATCATGCACGGTTCTGGGCTGCCCTTTCCAGGTGTAATAATTTAATCGTAGTCTCTTCTCACATTCTCTCTCTCTCTTTTCCCTATTTGATTCAATGCCGGAGTCTGTCTGGCTTTGTTACACTGTGCCTTCCGTAGCGGTTGTCCTTTTCAGCCCCTGCTGTGAGATTCCAAAATTTGAACTATTCTGAAGTGCGATCAGAAGCGAAGTGCATTGAAGCCCTACCCATGCTCAGTCAGAAACACATACTTACGATCAACTGGAATAACTGGATTACAAACGACGAAGTAGCCTGACGGACATGCCTCGAGACCGCACAGACCATGCTATACGGTAAACGGTTTGACCCCATTTCAAAATACGGCCCTCATTAAAGAAATCTCACATTGACAGTTAAGAGCAGCAGCCACTGTCTCAATCTCCATTCTCATACTAGAATATTATGGCATGCATATCCCACTGAGCTCAGCAACAACCCTGCCTTTCATCCTATCAGATAAGCCCGATAACGGCGGACACTACTGGTCCATTGGGACAAAGGAAATCGTCGAAATTCCGGGTATCATCTCTTTCTTAATCGTTTATCTCCTACAGGGTAGATCAGATCCTTAGCTATCAGTGGTGACTGGTCTTGAAGGGAAGCGCCGACAGGAATATAGATAGAGCATTGCTTGCTGTTCGGGCAGCTCCTGCATCCTGCCTTGTTCCAAATGTATTGGTATCACCTTTTCTTCGGCTGAAACAAGGCATGCTGAGAGAGAGAGAGATCATTTTGTATTGGCAGCAAATGGTCTCTATAACCCAGCCCGTGCTTTGTGGTATGGAGAGAGTGTGATGAATCGCAAACAGACATGATTTCCGCGCACATGCTGTAGAAAACGTGTCTTTTCACCTAGGAGAGCTCTTGCAAAGCGCATTCTTTGTCACCATGGACTGTAGTTCCTTTTCACAAAGCACAACATACCATCGTCTGACAAGACGTAAAATGCCAACTCACTCAATCGTTTAACCCCGATGCCCGTTTCCCCACTGCACACCTGATTTCTCTTCCGAAGATGGTGATGACTAGGCTCTGGTTTTGTGACTGTGTATGCTGTGTAGAACAATTATTTTCGTAAATTTATGGTATACAATGTGGTCACCGACGAATAGTTCTCTCTACGTCTGTTATCCATGACATCCCTCTCTTGATTGTTTACCTTCTGAGTTGAACATTGGCTACAACTGCCATACGACATTTTCCCCATTGTTGGGGTAGTCGAGGGGTTTTGAAGGCTGAGGTAGTACAGGCCGCTTCGTCACTGCTGTCGCCAGGTCGTGTGCTGGCTTTGTTTGTTTATTTCACTCCCAACAGAAAAACAACATATGCCATACCGGGGATTCGAACCGCTGCTCTCCTTGTCGGCAGGCAGGCCTCGAAAACATTCGGCCACGCGCTCCTCTCTATTGTGTATACGTTGAGCAACAGAATTCATCTCTACTAACCAAATTAAATGAATACAGTCAATGAATACGTTATTTAAGGGCTGATTCTGCTCATGTTACTTTTCCTTAAGCTGCCGAAGAGAGAAAATCGTGCAGATCCTTGATCTCACATACCTGAATTCACACTATGGCTCCGGATACAGACGCTTAGATGATTCTTATAGCCGTGGTAAGATTAATCTGAAGTAGACTTTGCCTACTACACTAAACAGAGGCAGCTCAATAGTTATGACAGTCACTTCTATCACCTTTGATTTTTTTTTGTAATGTTCCAATTTACATCGTTCATGTCTTAAGGTATAATGACCTCCTTCCAGCATTGACACCATTTCCTGTACAGCTGTTACACGATTTCACCTGTATATCGCGTCATCAAAACATGTGGATTCCCATCGATGACTGTTGCCTTTTCTCGGCGGCAAACTGTCAACAGCTTTAGTCAGATCTTCTATAGATGGTTCGATGTCCAACTCGACCATAACGAGATATCTTTTGACAGCATCAAGGGCTGTGGGGCAAGTATATTGTCACACGAGTAGAGTTCAGAACAGTGTTCTATCCATCGCTCTTCTGCTTTCTTTTACTTAGCATCGACAATTATGAACAGGCAACTGCGCACCAATTTACACGAGAGACACACAGACAATGCCAGGAATATCAGTTTACGGACAGAAAATAAATAATCTATGATATGCTGATGATATTGTATTGATAGCCCAGACTGAAACCGACTTGCAGGAAATGGTAGACCTGATTGTTCAACAAAGTGAATACAAAGTCCTGAGCTTAAATAACAAGAAATCGGAAGTGGTAACAGTGACGAAGAAATCGGACTCTCCAAAATGTTGCGCCAAAGCGAAGGGGACCGAATCAAGACAAGTTAAAACGTTTAAATACCTGGGCACATACAGCAGATGGAAGATGCAATTACGAAATAAAATGCAGAATAGCCCAGGTAAACTCGGTTTTCCAGACCATGAAAGGAATATTATGCAACAAAACCTTTTCGCTAGAACTGAGAAAGAGAGCCCTTGGATGATACCTGGAACCAGTACTGACATATGGCAGTGAATCATGGACAATTATGAAGCACGCATTTAGATCTTTAGAAGCAGCGAAGATCTGGTTTTACAGAAGAAAGCTACGGATCCCACGGACTGCAAATAAAACTAATGATACAGTTCCCAGAGAAGACACAAAGACAGTTTATTGCAAGGATCAGTACAAGGACGTCATCCTTTTTGGGGCATGTTATGAGAAGAGGCGACTCGGAGCACGTCGTGACAACGGGAAGGATTGCAGGAAAGAGAGATAAAAAAAGGACGGGAGAGATGATGTTTGACATCTGGTGAAATCAAGAACAGAGTAGGTAAACGACACACGTGATCGAAGTGGATGGAGGTCCATGATCGCCAAAGGGCATGGTACCTGATGATGACGGTAACCTGTCAACACGGGACAATCTCCAAGAAACCGAGGACTAGATTGCAACTAGGCGAGGAGCAAGACATGGATAAAGCAGTAAAGTGTTCTATCTGGCAAAACTCTACACTTCAAGGTAAAAGACGGGGGACTAAATTGAGAGAGTTTTAACGACAAGAGAATATAGAAGGACAAAACACATATTTGCTTCTCAAACTGCGACAGTTTTAGGATTGCATATTTTAAATCTCTTTATGGATAATTATTGAGCGTGAGTCTATTTAGGAAGAAGCGTAGTTGTATTAGACGTGCGAGTTATTCAGGCTAGCTGGATGTATATGTGTTGTAATGCAATTCAAAATATACATTAATCCACTCTGGCCAGACCCACAGGCCGTCAGTTTATATCAGCGAATGAGGATGGTTATTCATACTTGCTGGTTTGAAGCCAGTGCCCTGACACAAGCAGCTGAAATCCTTATAGACCACAAGGTACAGGCTGAAAAGCAAGTGTTCATTCTCCCAGACGTCCTCTCAGTGTTAATGGCTCTAACGAACCAGCACAAAAATGATCTCGGCGCCCTGGCAGAACACCTGTCCCAGTGCTTAATAAAAAAAACATAGTCTAGTGGATACCAGCCCGTTGCAACATTACAGGCAACGAGGAGGCAGACAGACTCGCCAGAAACGGAGGAATCCTGCAGCAAAGTGATACAGAAATCACATACATTGAGACTAAAGCAGTGATCAGGGCTACGTATTGTGCAAAATGGAAAAAAGAAGACGAATTATACTTGCTGGTTTCCAAACTCCTGCTGCGACCTCGTTGAATAAATGTATAATTTTCAGAATTTTAATCTGTTGATAACTAATTGAGGTCGGCAAAGAATAAGTATTTCCACTATGATCAAAGCGTATCGTGCTGTTGTACTAACCACCCTTCTATAAGCATGCGAAACATGGACAAACTAAAGCAGGCATGTCAGGAAAGGCAACCCTTTTCATATGAACTAACTCCAAAGACTTCTCACTCAGGATATGGGGGGGGGGGGGGGGGGGGGGGGGGGAGAGACAATACATAGCTTCTCTTAACTTTTTTAAAAAGAGTTTCTCCATTGAAGCTGCTTGCTGTGAACCTCTTAGCCTGACGCGTTACCATCATGCACGGTGATTGCACCGCTGAGAAGAGAACAATTACTATCGATGAATAGCGAGCTGCTTTAATAAATAGAATACTAGACGGTCCAATTACTAACGCTGTCGACGTGTGTTCCACGTGCGGTAGAGAAAGTCGCACTCAGATCTGACTGTACAGTCAAATGCAATCATGTCCAAATCCACATGTCTGACGCTGGCGCCATCTTCGATTGCGATGGGCAACTATTTGCGTCTCCCAACTCGGACTATCAGTAATAGCCAGAAATAAAGAGACATAAACCTCGTTCGTTGCAGGCAAGCTGGGTGCAGCCAAGGGCTTAGAAAAGCAAGTCTGACAGATGCACATGTTGTTCTGTGATAGACAGTCTGATTTGATTAGAAACATAATTCAGCATGCAGAAAAAATTAATAGGAGAGAATGCAAAATCAGAAGGACAAAATGATAATAAAAAACAAATATAAGACGAGCAGAAGACGTCGAAAATTTAGTTGCTTTGCTCAGTAATATAAAACAAATCTGTATTTACAACTTATTTCCAAACACACCTAACAAGGATTAGCACAAACAATTCTAAATATATGGTTTACTGTCCAAATGTGCGTGTACCATCTCACTATCGGAAGAGGGATCAAGAATGCTGAGCAGCGCATGAGCTGCAGTGGTCAGCGACTCATAGCTGACTGCTAGTGTCAGTGCCAGCGAACCAATGCTGCCAAGACCCTTCTACACCTCCACGCGGTGATCCTGGATTACAGACTGCAGCAGGGCAGACTGGCTAAGGAGGGAGAAAGGATCGAAGATGGAATGCTAACCCGGTACTCAAAAAATGCTTGTTGAAGTCAGATGTGTTGGACCGAAAGGTGCAAATATCGTAGTCAAGCTGTAAACTACGACACACCGCATTCAGTTCTGCTATTTAAGCATTTCCAGTGTTTTGGTAGTGGGAGATTGAGAATGAACGAAGCCAAGCCACTTTCGGAAAAGCATGCGTGTCCTCGCGTGAGCCTTGGAGCCCCTTACTGGGGTAAAGAATAGGACCATCGTAACCTTCCAAGCATTTCGTTAACAGGTGACTAGATAGAGTTGTTTGTGGGGCTAGCAATCTCCATGTGTAAAACAAATTGTTACATAACCACCACTGTAAAAGCACACAAAATGATTTGGTCTAGATTCCTGAAGGAGATTAACTGTAGTGACGAACCCGGTATTGAACGAAAAAAACATAAAGAACAATAGGAAAACAAAGAAAACATATTTGATGTCATCATCATCATGAAGCCTGTCCCTTGCAGAACGTCGCTCTCATGACAGCCTATCTGTAGGAAACTCTATCTTTCGCCAGTCTTCCGGCCTGCCGCATGGTCAAATCCAGCTTCTCCTTGGTGTCCTGAGTCCATTGTTTTCTCGGTCCGCCCCTGCTTCTCGTACCAGTGACCATGCCTTCCATAACATTTCTCTCCAGTCCGTTGTGTCGTTTGACGTGTCCAAAAAAACCTCAGTTTGCGAGTCATTACATCATTTATAAGACAATTCTCCTTCACATTCAGGTCTTGCCTGATGAATTTGTTTCTTTCTTTCTTTGCCCACGGGATTTTCAGGACATTTCTGTAGCACTGTGTTTCAAAAACACCGATCTTCGCTCTTATTGCTTTTGAAATCGCTCATGTTTCACATCCATAGGTTGCGACAGGAAAAATGCATGTTTTTAGGATCTTTAGTTTTAGTTCTATGTGTGTATGATGCCACAGGTTCTGCATAATTCTTATCTTCTGCATTGCCATAGTCAGTCGCCTTCTTACTTTTTCTGTACAGTCTCCATTGTTGTTTAGTATTGATCCCATATATTTGACGTAAGCACCATAAATAATGTAGGCCATGACTTTTCCGTAAGCCAGTTTACGTAATGTATGCTAATTATAGTCTGTGTGATTGATCATGATATTAAATTGAATATGTGTCAGTGCGCAACACAATGAACTTCCTTGGAAATCTACTCTATATCAGCTTGTGACTGACCTTACGCTGGTGCAAGATACACGCTAAATATTGAATTATGCGAACGGTTGATCTTCATGAAGTTACATGTACTGTGATCTTGATTGTTGGCAAATATTTTCTGGGAGAGTAGTACTTGTCCCTTAATCTAGTTGGCTGAACGGGCAAAATGGCGGTTCAAACCAGAAAACAAACGGTGAGACACTGACATTTTGCCGTGGCCATCCTCTGCATTCCCAAGCTGTCTCAGATTGCGCCGTCCCTTCCTTGTGGGTTAGCTGTTCGTGGGAAATGCTTGAGTAGTAGGCCCTGAGAGAAAATTGGCATTCTGCACTATCTCGGCGACTCGATTATGTCTTGTCACCCAACAAATGGAAGTGAGGACTAGAGAGTAAGGTCGACGAATTGCGCAAAATGTCCTCATTTTAAACCAAATCACCGTGTAGTCATTTTTCACCCATTCCAGGAGAGAGAAGACTAACGTCTGGTCAGGCAACACACAAAGTTAGTCAGGGTCAGGTAAAATATACTGGCTAAGACTCCATTCCACGTCCATGTAGTTATCTATGGAAACTGGTAGCTTTACGACAGTCTGGCTAACGAGGTGGTATCGAGGCGGGGTAATCCCCGTAGTAGTGAGGGATATTTAGATGACGCCAATCATAGCACAACAGATCTCAGGACTACGGTCCACCTTCATCAGCACGCAAGTAATGGGACGAAAGCTGCTGTAACAGGTCGCCTAACGCTCTCTTCACGGGAGGAGGGAAGGGGGGGGGGGGTGACTTCATTGCTTTGATGAAACACCGACATTAGAATAATTTAAATCCAGCACAACAATATAAACCCAATGTAAAGTTCATTGTATTGTTTGTCTCTAAAGCAAAGAGAACGAATAGAAACAACAGCCAAAACGCTACACCATTTTACACGTGAATAACACGCAGAATAAAGGTATTGAAATTGTATGATGAGATCTCTTAGAAGGAAGTAGAGATTGGAACATGAGGTGATGAGAGGACGCTGGAGGTTGATACAACGCATGTTAGTGAAACCAGCGAATAACATTACAGAACAGTCTCTGTTCTGGAATCCTCGGCCCAAGAGAAGTGGAGTAAGAACAACACACACATGGAGAAAGAAGTGCGAGATACGATGCACAAATCTGGAAGACGTGGCGTTTGTTGGTTGAAGATCTATGCTCTACAGGGAGCTCATTAATTTTGATTGATCGGTTGTACTGTGGGTCTAATTAAATCAATAAGATGCAACTGCCTTATGTTTCTTGCTGTTGTCTTATTTTATTTTGTTTATACATTAGTGAGCATCCCTTAACGAACACCATTACTATTTCATACGTGTGATGCAAGGCAAGAAATCTGGCATTAATAGCAAAAGTTGCGGTCTGTTTAAATTATTGATGTTCCAGGGCATCAATTCGAAACTGCTCAATTATTATGGAGAGGATCGTTCATATAGAGTTTTTCTCTCAAATTTAAGAACAATAATTTTTTAGGAAATGTTATTTCGATAGGCCTTGAAATATTTCCTTCGGCGAGATTTTTTTTTTGCGATTGCCTTATTTCTCTAATCCCCAAGGCGGTGTGCGTTGCACTGTAGTTTTTATTTTGCGCCTGTTGGCCCAGTGCATCCGACTTCAGCATGCATTTTATGTCAGGGTTGCGCCTGTTGGCCCAGTGCATCCGACTTCAGCATGCATTTTATGTAAGGGTCTGCTTCCTCCTGCATTTTATAAGGGTTTGCTTCCCCGGGTTAACGCCCGGTACTGTGATGGGGATCGAACCCAGCACATTCGGGTTGGGAGCCACAATATCACGCCGCCCCCCTTCGCGAGATAAAAAATAACATGTTTCTGAGAGATTTAGCGCTGGCGAACATCTTGTGTTAACGTTCATTTACTGGACGATCCGTTCTTCAGCGGCGGTTACACCGTTGCGGGTACCAACTTCTCTTCCAACGGTCTCTGTCTTGGGCCACGAAGGGCCAGTGGATAATGAGTCGCCAATCTGTGGCATCGTGAATGTTGTTGCGGGATGCAAGGGAGTCGTGGTGGTCGTCCCCATGGTCGTTTCTTTTTTCTGAGATACCATATTACTGTCGCTGTGCTCCATCGATCGTTCGTTCTTCGCATTAAGTGCACCCCATCCCCCTTCCCAGCGAGGTTTCATATTGTCTGCATATTCCCGCAGGGACAATTTATGTAAATCAGAGATATTAAAATCTTTTGTACGCTGGCTATGAAGCATGGGCCGACCATGCGTCTCTCGAGGGTGGATTGAGTCACTCTGAGTTTGGACTCTCCTTCCTGATGGTCAATGTTTCCAACGCATAGCATATTGCAGGTAGTACTGGGAGTTGAATATACATGCTCTGGTCGTGGATGGTGTCCAGTACAAACTTTATCCAAGAGAATGCCGCTCAAACCGTGTTAATATGTTGTATATAATTATATATATGCCTCATTGTTTGTGTTTAGTTCAAAGAACCGTGTCCCAATATGTTCATCATTTGAGTCAAATTTGACAAATGCATTTGATGATTGGTTTTTTTCTTGCACACTAGCTTCAATTATTTGTTTTTAACTTAACTTAACGTCTTTATACCGGTTTAGACGACTATGCAGAGTCTGTAAACAACCAGTTTCATTTATATTTTCTTGTTCTAAAAGCTATGTGAGTCCAATCTATTCTTAAGTGCATCAATTGTCCCTCCCTCCACTACGTCTTGTGGCAATGCATCCCAAGCATTCACCACTTTCTGACTAAACAAATATTTCCTAATATCTATTCGGGACTTGTAGAATGTCGATGAAATAATAGTGCCTTTTAGGATTTGTGAGGTCAGCTGAATTTTGTTGAAAAAGACGGCTCGGTTTTAACTCCAGCACTGTAGCAGGGCCGGATTAGACATTGGTTGGCACCTGAACTACATTAGGCTAAACATTCTTTGAGGGCCCAAGTAGTATCTTCTACTGTATTCTACATTCAAAATTAAATGAATCTACTGAATTATAATATATTGCATTATTTATCTTTGGAGGCCCATTAGCTGACAGACATAGGTCCCTGGACTACATCCCCTTAAGCACATGTCTAAATTTGGCACTGTCTACATGTATCATAAATAAGTGATAAAACAGTATTTTATGGCATCCTCAGAATAACAAAGACGGAGAAACAGACAAATGTAGATACTCGGCAAGAGTTGAACATAAAGGAGAACGGGTTTATCAATTATATTTTGGTCAGACAATGTAAATGCGTTGGTAACATCATGAGACACAAATGGTCTCGAAAGAACACTGATCCGTAATGGAAAGTATGGTGCCAGGCAAAAGAGGCAGGAATATACCAAGAATACGATGGTAACAATATATCCAGGAATGCCTGGTTATGATAGTGGTGGAGGCTGGAATTTTGTAAAGGGAAAGAGTTTCTTTCAGACAGACTATGATTGGAGCGACGTTATATAAAGAACATGCCACGGGATGATGATGATGATGTCCTAAGTTGCCTTTAAGTTCATATGAGATACAGGGAATTACGATTTACTATTTATAAGTGAGGGGTTTTCCTTTGAAAATTACGAAAGTTACGAAAGTGTTACTATATATAGAAACGGAAATTGCTGCATCTGAATATAAAGACTATATCCTGCCTATGAAGTGACAGCTTCCATCTTGTAAAGTTACTGTTAGACTCACGAGGTCGATCAGGACAATATTTCACTAAATTTGCTTTTGAATGAACTGCAAATTAAATGGGGTTCTGCCAACCGTTAATCGGACAGAAACAGATGTATTTCAAAGTAAGTTTGTTATTTTATGATATTTTTGTCATGTTATTTTGTGTTGAAACAAGTTGAAATCAAATCAGGTGTTCGTTAGTACTATCCGTGTTGGCAGTGGCGTAGCTACTGTTACGTACCGTGAACCCAAGTACAGATTGGAGCCCAGAAAGTAGGGACAGAAGCGATTCCATGTCTTGATGTATTATGTATATTCCTTACTTATCCATTCTTCTTCTACCGTGTGGTGTAGAACCCCTCATTTGTTTTACCTGCTGTGTTAAACGTTTTTACAATACATCGTGTTTTACTGTTTAGTTTAGTCATTAGTGGCCACACCCACAACTCTTCGATGTTGTGTCCTACAAACAATGTTACTGTTGGTTTGTTTCTTTTTCAGGCGACAGTAACAGGCTGATATATATATATATATATATATATATATATATATATATATATATATATATATATGCACGCACACACAAATTGGCGACTTGTTGATTTTATTCTGGAGGAGCTCAACAGAAGAAATGAAAACTAAGAGCTCTGAGAAATTATACAGCAAAGTATGTTACTCTCCTTGGTACTCGTTTGTTGTAATGGTGGATCTTTATTCTTCAGTGCTTGTGACTTGCGAGCTTTTCAATCACTTTTGTGTTGAAATCAGAAATATATTTTTCATGTCCTCCTCAAGTCAATGAGTAACATTAGGATTATTTCAAAATGCATCTTGATACACTATGTGCATTATTATGGGTTTCTGCATTAAAAAAATATGCAATATCACTCGTGAATTATTCCCATAGACTCTTATCGAAATATTATCACTGTCTGAATGCAATACCTCAGCGAGGCAGGTTGCATGCTCCACATAATCTTAAGACTTCTATTAATGTTGAAGGATTATCCCGATTTTTTGTTTCTAAATCATTGTGAACACGAACAGATACTGTGTAAGCACTACTCAAACTTTCGGTAATGTAACATTTACCGAGAAGATGAAAACTGACATTGTGTTTATGTTTTGTTGATTTTTCATGTTTTAACAATTTTTTTCTTAAAATGTTTTAAGACACACACCCGTTCGTTTGTCCAACTATCATCACCTCCAAACAGAAAACAACCAAACAGAACAGAGCGTTTATCTTGTTCACCCACACCGACAACCAGGGGTATCCATTCATACATATAATAATTACATTTGCGGGTAAATAAACTCGACTCTTACATGCAGATAGTTTTTGTTCAGTATCCAATGTAGGCTCTGGGTGACCACTGTCTTTTAATTTAATTTTCCCTGACAAGCTTACAGAGCTGAACCATGTGCTGAACGCACCTTGTTTTCATTGGCGAATACACATTTCAAACCTATAAATACACGCCTGATCCACAAAGCAATATGACATGACTCTGACACGTGTCCAGTGTACCGATGACCTCAGGAAGTTCACTGCTGGGAGTAGCGTAGCCTTTGTTGTCATGGCAACATATTCAATATGAGAGCGAGTGTGAACTGAGTCCTAACGTTCTAGACGCCTAGCAGGAACAGATACTTCAGAAGTCTCTTTGGGTTCGCCAATAATTTGGCATTCACTAGATCACTACAGGGATTCCAAATTAATACCATTACTTTAAATACTGTCCCAAGGTTATCAACGTTTCAGTCTGCAATAGTGCGCTTCAATAGGCCCTCAATATCATCGGCTAACTCAAACTGTTTACAAGTGTGGCAAGCTAAGAAACAGCGAATATCAAGAGACATATAAGTATTTGCATATAACAATTCTTATACGTGAATATAAAACATTTTTTTCCCAAACACCGAAAATATTACTTTAACAGAACGAATCACACTCACAGATTAATAGTCAATTTGACATTTGTAGATACACTATAGTAACTTGTTTCCAACCGTTTAATGTGCTACAAATTTATTTATTGGTTATCTAATGCAATTATTCTTGTTGTGACTGAAATTATATGTTCACAATCGACATTTATCAGCTTCATAATGATAAATTATTGTTAATTTTTTTGTACCAAGTGAGGAATGCTTGTTAGAAATAAACCTGGCTGTGATTAACGAATTAGCTTCGCATCTGAGGATGAATTTAATTGAACGCAGTGGTAACTATGTCGACAAATGACACAGTTGTGTTACATTTGTTCAGAATAAATTTATTTAAAAACTATATTTAAGGTATTCATTTGAAACCCCTTCGTAAATATAATATGTAAAACATATTCACACAAACAAACACATACACACATCATACATATGTGAACGGGAAATTCCGTTGAAGTCATATCTATATATAGAAGTAATAGAACAAATGACCCATTATTAGTTTAGCGTTGCGTTGCCAACTTACAGTCACGCATACCTTCAAAAATGGGAGGGAAAAAACACCTCTCAAGTCATAACTTTCAGCTTATTGTATATTCTTCGTGGTATGTATTCGTCTTTCGACTTTCTCGTGGCCCGAGTGAAATTTGTACCCATTCTACGGCAGGTCTTGTTTATGTTGTCTCTATCCACCTTTTCTTCGATCTACCCCGAGTACCCCTCTTCTTCCTAATGTGAGGGTAGAGGTTGTATGAATAATGTGGTATGGTTGCATTCTCACAATATAGCAGAACCAGTTAATTCTCTGTTGCTAATGTACTGTAGGCAGAGAATTGTTCCAACTTTCTCCCGAATACTCATATTTGTGATTGTCTCTTTGAGCACTTTTACTTTTAGTGTAACTAGTATTACTAGTAACTTATTAATAATAATGTTAGCGACCCTTCGAAGGAATTAGGAAGGCATCGCATGCAGGTGGCTAACTTTCGCTCCTGGGCCTAATTCAATGCCCATTTCTGGCACTGGTAGCACAGGGTAGGGATGAAGATGCTATTTTTCATCTGATTTTTTGCTTGGAGGGAAATATTGGGGTGTCTTCCTTATAGGGGACAGCGTTTGTACTCTCGTCTCTATCTCTCCATGGAGTGCCATCCTCAGAAAAACAGTTCACAAATACCTACATTCTTGTACCTGCTACATTTTTGTTTCATTCACATGAATATTAAGTTTGATGCGCTTTCTACCTGTATTCATTGTCTCTGTTTTTTTCTCTGTGTATTCTCTGTCGTACTCTTTACAGCTTAAGTACAGTGAGTTAATATCTGAATATCACGTTGTAAGTGTAGGTTATGTTCATTGGGGTGGATTAAACATTGTTTGGTCGTCTCTGGAAACAAATAATTTCTTATTATTTTATAACTAGCTTATATAATGTCTTCTTCTATCTTCTTTGGCAAGTTAATGTTAATAATGAAAACAAATATAAATTTAAGATTTAAAATAAAACATGTAAAATAAACTTTTTATGCAAACTTATTAGTATATATATATATATATAATGCCCGAGCTATGAGTTGCGGGGGTGACCCTGCACTCCCAGCTGGTTGGATGGGTGGTCCTTGGCACAAAGGAATGATTTGAGAAGGAACTAATCCCAATCCTGCCGAACAAAATGGTCGAAAATGGAAAGGCAGCACTTCACTAGATTTTCCATGATGAAGGGAAGATTTGTTTGTGCGGTGACTTCAGCATTGTGAGCAAGCCTTGGGAAATAGTAAAAATAAGCGAACGACAAAAAAAATACTGCTAAATATCCTTTCTACTTCTGTATTGGTGTGCGTAACACAGCAATTGAAATTGCAAATCCATTTTTTTTATCCCATCACTTCAACTTAGAAACCTTCAGTATTTTAAAAATATTTTAGCCGAGTTACCTATTGTAGTTTGAGCCATTGGTATTTAGAAGCAGATATGACTTTTTCATATGCTCCCATAAATTTTATCAAACCGACAATATATTATTTTCCCGGCTTCTGCATTTCTCACAGACATATAGTATTTATTATTAGAAAGTTTACATTTTCTAGGACCTTGCCCGTTCAGTCATCACATATTGTACTGGTTAGATAGTATATCATCTCCGGAAGAAAAAAAATATGCTGTATTGGGGTTTGAAACCCTTGCACACTTTTTCACATGCCCAGTATCCAAACTCCTCAGCCATCCACTGGTGGTGTGTTTTATACATTTACAATCTAACTTAGTATAGTTTACACATACATTGTGGTATATATTATAATCTAAATCTATCCTAGTACATTTTATTTACACCAAACACATTGAATATTTATTGCAGTAAGACTACATACCTGTTTATTTGCTTTCATTATTATCTTCTAAAGCCCACTTTTCACCATAGCTGGACCACAGTACTTCCACCACAGTACCAGTATAATACAAAGTTAATTTTTATTACTAATCTTGATTTGGGTTGCTTCATTTGCAGAACAAAGTATGTGCCACCACCACATGCCAAATCACACCTTCATCACAAAACAGTCTGACCCCTGGAATTCGAATGAAACTCTGATCAAAGTGACACAGAGAACTGACAAAGGGAACGATAGAGCATCTCTACAAGATTTCACAGATAGTGTGTGTGTCTCAAAGAGTTGTAGAAAAGGTGAGGTTGACATTCTCAGTAGAAGCCATCAGGGTCACGACAGTTTTGTTACATGCTTCAAGGAACAATACCAGCCGTCTACTAGTTTTGACCAAAGTAAATGTGAAGTGCCCTCATATTCTTTAAGGTCAGGAGTGAGTGTTTCTAGTAGCAATGTTGCTGCCTCTCCCTTTATATTAAGCACTGCTAAAGTAAATGGTTCTGACCATATTTCTTCAACACGAACACATACATTTCAAGTTGGAAGTGGATCAGGTCAGAACCTGACATTATCAGAAGACCCGGTACAGTATGCTTTCCACCCGGGTCCCAGTCAAGGTCTTCATATCTTCACAGGCGCATCATCACAGACATCGGATCAGAGCAGGAAAGTAATAAATACAGGAATTCCCCGAACATCTGCATTACGAAGACCGCATAATGGACGACCACATAAAATGCTTGGGCATAAAAATGTGACATGGTCAGAAAGTGTGACAAGGATCGTAGATGACCTCACTTACACTAGGTACAGAACAATTCTATTAAATGTTAATATTCCAAATGAACGTTCACAATCAGCAGTTCTTGAAGCAGTGGCATTCATGTGTAGCACAGACGAAGACATGAAGTCCCAGTCTGTGATTGACATGGCCTTTAAACTGTTTTGGGTAAAACATAATCGCTTTCCCTCTAGCTCAGAGTTGTATATGGCCATTTCAGATGTTAATTATGATGAAAAATGTCTTGTTGTAGAATTTATTAAATATTGTGAGTCCGCGAAAGAGAGTTCGGTAGTAAAATCATTTTTTGATACCGGTGATGACATTTCTGTACCAAAAGAGGTCCATTGTCCTAGCATACAAAATATTGACCTGGAGACAGGAACTAGTTTTCAACAGTTGGCTTATGTAACATCGGGTCATCATCACAGAAACAACAAGCAGCACAACTTACCGGAAGCCGAGACAGAGACTAGATCCACACAACAAAGTCATTCTTCCCTCACAAATGGCTCACCATTATCACAATTCCATTTACAGTCTTTAACAGCTGAATCTGAGCTCCAAAAAAACGTATATGCATTCAAGCTTCCTTCTATGGCAATACAAACAAATGGACACTTTAACTTTCAAGAACAAAAGCCAAATGCTGAAGTTACAAGAACACAACTTGCACTCCAAACATTGAAAGAAGATTTTCAGCTCTTGGAGATACAAGCATTGAAGAGAGAGCAGGGCTACTTGAAGCAGACTTTGTTGTGTGTGCTTTGTAAGGAGAAGCCAATTGAAGTAACTCTGCTGCCGTGTGGCCATTTCTCTCTCTGTGCCAGCTGCTCGGATACCTGCTACATTTGCCCAATATGCAAACAGACAGCTTTAGCAGATGTAAAGACTTTTCTGGGTTAAATATGATCCATCATATGTTTGTTTTTTTAAATAATAGTGAGGAAATGTGAGACCAACTAAAGGAAGATCAAAGAGAGAGAGGTTAGGTCAAACTAATACAATGAACATAATGATATCAGTTGTGAAGAATTGGATGTTACTCTCTATAATGTTTATTCTATTATTAAGGATGATGCACTCATCATCATCAATACTATCATTTACCTGCACAATATTCATGTGCACACTCTTTAGGCAGCAAAGACTATGATGGTTTGGTTATGTTCTCCTTCGTATGGAAGATGTTTGCATCCTCAAAGATATTCACTTAGGGTGATAGGCGGATGGCAGTAGAACACAACAGAGATTCAAAGACACATGTATACATGACATAATGGCACGACGCAGATCAGACATCCCATGAAGACAAAGCTGCAGACCGATCCAAGTGGTGATGTAACTTGAAGAACCTCCTCAGCCTAGGTGAAAAGAAGCTCTTGCATCAAGGAGAAGTGAAAAGACAACTCTGCAAAGAAAAAGCAACCAAAAACTCAGTAGAGAGTTACAGCCAAGGGCACATCATCCTATAGCCAGTCAGACATGACTGAAAGAGAATACTACTATATTCTGTCCCTTATGCTGTCTATCACTTGTATTGTTGAGTATCTTCCTTCGCTTAATGTTGAACAGACTAGCATATTCTTTCTTTGCAATCATTTGTCCCTGCTTCTTGCAATGTTGCATTTTGTCACAGTGTGCTCAAATCCTGTAATACACTGTCTTTGTATATTGAATGTCCTCATTAGTCTTCTTACCAGTCTGTGGTACTCTTATTATCTTTCATTAACCCCACCATCTTGGTATCCATATATCTTCTTATTTGGTTAAGTGATTGTCTGTTTTTCATTTACATACGACAGGACTTCATGTTGCTATCTAGTTAAGTTTTTAAGTAGATTCACATTTGTTTTGTATTAATTAGTTCAGTTTAGTGATATGGAATGTACATGGAAATTAGAAAATTCTTTTTAACTCTTTATCATGCGTGCATTTTTACTGAGAGAATAATAATTGTTTTATATCTTAACATAAGAGTCATCAATTATAAACTAATTACTCACCTATTTCAATGTATGAGATCAATTATATTTTACATTTTATAATGTAAGAGTTGTTAATCAGAATTTGAGATGATTTAATACAGGTTTATAAGATAATCGAGGGAAAGTATATTAGACTATAAGAAGTTTTACAAAGTACAGCTGACTTTCAAGAACAAAACGACACAACTATAAAATAATTTTAGAAAGGTCCAGATTAGATATTAGGATTATATATTTTTGCAACCAGAGAGTGGTGAATGCTTGGAATGCATTGCTATAAGAAATACTTAATTTAACTTATTGTGTTATAAGGGTTGGTTGTGATACAATAATCACTTTCTTATAGTATTATTAGGGTTGGCTGGGATACAATAATAACACATGAAGGTTATTAATGACTCATTTATAGAAAAATTATGGTTTACTTTATATGTCTTAGTTTTTAGAAAACATTAATTTAGTTATTGTGTGTTAATTAATAATTAGAAATATTTAATTTAGTTTTTATGTTATTAAAAACATAATTTAGTTACTATGTGTTATTATTTTGAAAACAATCATTTAGTAATTATGAGTAAACATGAGTATTTACAAAAAAGTAATTTAGTTATGTGTTATTATTTTTTAATATAGTCATTTAGTTATTATGCAGAAAAATTACATGCTGTATTAAAAACACAACATGAGGAAACTATTGCAGAATACCAGGAAACCAACAAAAGTGCAGATTTGGAAAACTTGTGTTTTTCCTTGGCAGCATACGACTGAAACATGGACATTTACCGAAACCTCAAGTCTTTTAAGTCGAAATGGCCATAGAAATGTTCCCAGAATACAGTTGACCAAAGAAAAGAAGAATGCAGACATTCGACAAGAGTTGCGCATAGAGGAGAACTGGTTCATAAATTTAATCATGAAAAGAAAATTGAAATACTTTGGCCACATCAAAAGACGCAATGGTCGTGTGAGAAAGGTAATGGAAGATATGGTGCAGGGCAAGAAAGGCAGAAGCAGACCAAGAAGGCAATGGCAACAAAATGTCAAGGAATGCTTGGACATGACTCTGAAGCAGGCTGGGGGTTTGGCTAGAGATTGAGTTTCTTCCAGACGGGTTATGATGGGAGCGACGTTCTGCAAAAGACACGCAACACCATGAGTAAAAACATCCAAAATGCACAGCAGAGGATAGTGGAATTTTCTTAGAATTCAATTTTTAGTGGTCTTGAGGTAAGGTGTTTGCCTTGGGTACTGGAGGTTGTGGGTTCAAATCCCGGCAGAGACACCAAGATTTTTTCACGTGGATCATTCGGTAAATATATTCTCTGAGTAGTCAGATAGATAGATAGATAGATAGATAGATAGATAGATAGATAGATAGATAGATAGATAGGTAGGTAATGAAAATTTACCCTCACGAAAGTTATAAAAGTGGGCACCAAGTATAAAAAGGTTGAAGAGCACTGACCTATAGTATACAGACCCCTCGTTCCAACAGTTTTTGTGCAGTGTTCAGTCTGAGCTTACTTTATCAATGATTTTAATTGTATGTTTGCGAATAAGCACGTATGTTCACCTCAAATATTGCATTGTCAGTCTCCTCATCACCAAGTTTCTACATTATTATACTTATATTATTCTCCAACAACAGTAATTTTATATTTTTATGTTGTTTTTATTTCTTTAAGAGTGTAAGTGAAAGGTAAAGGTAGTCCAGCAGCCTATTCAGTTGCCTGGAAGGAAGTGTTTGATATTTCATTGTATTTAGATTTTCTATGATATGGGTTATGCAGTTCCCTTTCTTTTTTTTCTTTTTTTTTCTCTTATCCCCAAGGCACTGTTGCACTGTGATTTTTATTTTGCGCCTGTTGGCCCAGTGCATCTGACTTCAGCATGCATTTTATGTAAGGGTCTGCTTCCTCCTGTATTTTTTCTAAGGGTTTGCTTTCCCGAGGTAACGGCCGGTGCTGTGATGGGGATCAAACCCAGCACCTTCGGATTGTGAACAGTGCCACTTAACCACTAGGCCACGCCATCCCCTTTCTCTTTCTTTCTGCATGTTCTTCTTTAATAGTAGGACAGGTGCTTGTTTACAGGTGTCTCAACTGCAGCATGCAGATAATGAATATAGATCCCGACATATTTGCTGTGAGAAGCAAGCTCTCTGCCAATCTGTTACTGGGTTTAAGACTATCGACAAATAAATAAGCACTTTGGTTATTTCCAGTCTGTCGAGTTGTGATACTTGAAGTACTTGGTTTCAGGTGACATGAAAATCAAGGGAGAAGAATGGGTCCACACCGAAGATATATAATGATATATTGCCGTAGAATCATCATAACCCAAAGGCAGGGAATGCAGAAAGTAGTGCAACGGGAACTCAGAGCAAGAAGATACTGAGCTGATAAGTAGTAACACTCAGGATAGTGATGCAGTCATACATAGATATATATAATGTGACTGGAAATAACCAAAGTGCTTATTTATAAATAAATATATATATATATCAATGGATTGGTGCTATGCGGTGAGATATCAGGTTGGGGTTTCGGAGCTAGAGTGCAAGGTCAGGTTATTGCTGAGCAGGGTGGGGAATGTATGGCAACATTTTCCAGTTTGAGATTGGAGATGGATGTAGTTGCTTCAGCTCTGAGATAGTTATTTGATACCTCTTTAACAAGGCCAGTCATCCAATAGGAACTACGGAAATCGGCGATTCAAGTAAAGGTTAAAGTCAGGTTTTTGATTGGACTGAGAAAACGAGAAATATGATAATTAGCAAAGTAGTCCCAAAATCCAAAAATAGCAGATCAAATGCTGAAGAAGATGGATGTGTTGGGCCAAAAGGGGCAAATATTGCAGTCAAGCTGTAACCTAGCGGCACAACACATTCTGTTCTCCGTACTACATCCTGTTACTTCCAAAGCTCTGTTTAGGGCTTGGTAGCGGGAGATTGAGAACAAACGAAGAAGAAGAAGAAGAAAAAGCAGGTCAAATAGTGGAACAGGTCAAGAGCTTCTAAGAAATACAGTAACGGAAAATTCGAGGTGCGAAATGGAAATCAGGAACATAATTACAGAATGGGTGAAAACAAAATTAGAAAGATAGAAAAGGAAAGGGACCTATGTATTATTATAGATCATACAGGTAATTTGAGTGAGCAAGTTCAGGTAGTAGTGAAATAGGAAAAGGCTATGTTAGGTATGATAAAAAGAAATATCAAAAATAGGAGCAAGGAAGAAATAGTCAAAGCATTAGTTAGACCTAGATTGGAGTACTGTGTACAAGTGTGGAGTCCTTTTCGAAGAGGAAATATAAACATGCTGGAAAGGATACAAAGATTCCAGAATGATAGTTAGCAGGAAAGACTAAAAAAACCAGCCTAAAGTGTCCCAAAAAAAGAGAAGAATTCGCGGTGACTTAATACAGGTTTATAATATAATCAACAGTAAGGATAAATTAGACTATAACAAGTTTTTCAAAATACAATCACCTACAAGAGGGCATATCTACAAATTAACTAAAGAAAGGTCCAGATTAGATATTAGGAAATATTTTTTTAGTCAGAAAGGGGTGAATGCTTGGAATGCATTGCCATAGGAAGAAATCGAAGCAAGAAGAAATAATACATTTAAAAATAGATTAGATACGCATAGCTTTTAGAGCAACTATAAATGTGAGTGATCAGCTAGTATGTATACTCATCTTTACTTTATGTGGCAGAAACTGGGACATGGATCAAATTAGTGGAGAATTGAATTGATGGCTTTGAAATGTGGATATATAGAAGACTGGGGTGCATCTTCTAAAAGGAAAGAAAACAAATAAGGAGGTTTTGTGTAAATTAAAAATTAAAAAAGAATTAATGACTGCAAAATCAATCCGATAGCTAAGATATTTTTATCACATAAGAAGACAGCACCTTGCTTAAAATAATTCTGAAAGGACAAGAGGAGGGCAGGCGTGCTAGAGGGCAACAAAGCTGTATTTGGGAGGATGACATCAAGAGATGGACAGGGAAAAGCCTGACAGATTGTATCATCAAAGCAACAAACAGAGGATGTTGGAGATCTAAGGAAGCCAACATTCAGTGAGGAGATGGCACCTGCACTGAACTGAACATCGTGTCAGACTCTCAATAGTTTCATTTGGAATGCACAGAAGGACTGTCTGAGGCATGAGTGGATAGGTGATGTAGAAATTGAAAACCTCCAAGGGGTCGATGTGGATTTGTGGATATTGTCCAGGTCATGCTGAGGTTTAGGGCAATGAAAGAGATGATGCCTTAGCTTCAAAAGCATTTGATATGGTCATGGGTGCAATTTTAAAGTCTGCTAATGATTGCATGTTGGATGTTGACACTGCAAAAGGTGTTCAGCAAATCACGCACTATGGGGCTCAAGCGAGGGTCGAGCACAGTGTGACACCTGAGAGGACGGAGCAGAAGTTTGTACAACCTGCAAGTGACAAGAAGCACCACATATTTCATCATTTTCTGAGAGAGATTCAGCAATTGTGGGTTTGCATTTGTGCAGTGAAGACATTTCTTAGAAACAAGAAAAAAAACCAAAGCTTGTTGAGAATGGAAAAAACATGTTACTTCTCAAATTCAATGCAGAGAGTAAAGAGTTACTTAACAAAAACTCACATTCAGCAATGTGATGAAGAAGATGAAGAATATGATAAAATGATTATGTGTATTAGTTATTACTAACTAAGGTGTTTATTCCTATGCTAATAACCAAATGTGTTCAACAGTAATAGTTCTGGTGTTTTCAGGTTTTATTACCTAGATGGTAGTGTTAATGGTGTTTTTAAAAATGAACTTCTGTTTGATGGTGTTACTAAATCAGTAGTGCTCTTGGTGCTATTGATAAATTAATGGTGTCATTACTTAGTCAATAGTGCTCATGGTGTTATTGATAAATTAGTGGTGTCATTATTTATTAGTGCTCTCGTTGCTATTGATAAATTAGAGGTGTCATTACTTAGTAGTGCTTTCGTTGCTATTGATAAATTAGAGGTGTCATTACTTAGTGAGTAGTGCTCACGGTGCTATTGATAAATTAGTGGTGTCACCGGTGCTATTGATAAATTAGTGGTGTCATTACTTAGTGAGTAGTGCTCACGGTGCTATTGATAAATTAGTGGTGTCATTACTTAGTGAGTAGTGCTCACGGTGCTATTGATAAATTAGTGGTGTCATTACTTAGTCAATAGTTCTCATGGTGTTATTGATAAATTAGAGGTGTCATTACTTAATCAGTAGTGCTCATGGTGCTATTGATAAATTAGTGGTGTCATTATTTAGTTGTACTCTCTGTGCTATTGATAAATTAGTGATATTGTTACTTAATTATCGGTGATTATGGTACTACTGAACCCCTCTTGGTGTTTAGTTAGTGGTGTTTTTACCTAGGCAGTAGTGATGGGTGTTGCTACTATTAATTTATAGGTGTTTAGTAGTGTCATTTTTCAGTCATTAGTGCACCAAATGATACGGATTACCTAATGGTGTTTAATGAATAAAACAGTTAGACATTCTGAAGTTGTTTTTCAACATATATTTGGTTTCATTTCTTCTACCATTAGTAAGTATCTGTACTTTAATGTTCTACGTTGCATAGTTTCATTTCATCGCTTACCAACATCATAACACTAACGTAGTGCACAATTGACTTTAACAAAGCAGTAATGCAGTTCACACTTGACATTAATATAACAGCAATGGTGATTACAATTGACACTAACATCAGTAATGTGTGCTAACTTGACACTAACACAGGAATGATGTAGATCACATACAACTGGCATCAGAGTGGTGCATTACACATGTGAGACTAAAGTAGCAGTAATGCAGAGCACACTTAGCAATAATAGGGCAGTAATGTAGTTAATATCTGAAAATAATGTAATGTACGCTTGACAATATCATAACAGTAATGTAGTGCACGCTTGATAATACTATGGCAGCAATGTAGCTTAAAACTTGACGCATATATCTATAAATCTATCTATCTATCTATCTATCTATCTATCTATCTATCTATCTATCTATCTATCTATCTATCTATCTATCTATCTATCTATCTATCTATCTATCTATCTATCTATCTATCTATCTATCTATCTATCTATCTATCTATCTATCTATCTATCTATCTATCTATCTATCTATCTATCTATCTATCTATCTATCTATCTATCTATCTATCTATCTATCTATCTATCTATCTATCTGTCTGTCTGTCTGTCTGTCTGTCTGTCTATCTATCTAATCCATTCATCCATCGAGCCACCAATCTATCCATGTCCATCCATCCATATATCCATCCCTCCATCAGTCCGTCCATGTGCTGTTTGGTTCTTCACTTGTCTCTTTCTATCTAGGTTACAATGTAGCACATATCTCAATATATTGTTTATTGCCCCGCTTCTTGACGAGAATGTGCCCTTATCATATAAAGTTTTATCACCCGGGAGAGAGACTGCAGTGAGGAAATCTGGTCTCAATGTTGTTGTTTTGATTACTCTTATGTGCGCCTTGAAAAGGACGTTAAGTGACGAGTTGCAGTAGCTTTCCACACTCCTCGAGCGTGCTGATGAAGGTGGGCCGGGGTCCTCCAGGCTGTTGTGCTATGCTTTGCTTCATTTGCGTGTCGCTCACTACTATGGAGATCTCGTCGAACCTCCCCTTGTTAGCCAGACTGTTGTCCTCGACAACAACCCATTTCCAGGACGACAAATGAGGAGGTCATGTAAGGGTCTTGTCCAATATATTTCTCCTGAACCTGGCTAACATTCTCTGATCAGTGTGTTTTGCCTGACCAGACGTTAGCCTCATCGTCCGGGTCTCAAAGTTAAACAACTAATATGTGAAAATGTCCAAGATTATGATGCTGTAGAGTCTTCCACTGGCTAACGGACTGCTAGTTTTTCCTATATAACTTTTAAACGAATGAACGTATTTCAATAACATTTGACAGGGACATAATGTGAACCAGTTGGACGATTAGGCACTCTGTACTGGCTACTTCCAGCAGAGTTGAGCCACATGCCATTCCTCAATTGTTAGCACGGCTGATATTTCTTCCTCTTTTTAATATCGTGTTATTTCTATGAAACTTTGCCACCAAGGCCGCCTGAAAGGCATGCTGAAAGAGAAAATGTATCCAAACGAATCTTAGGAATCTCAGGGAAGTGCAAGATAACATTCAGCGGGCAATTTAGTATGTGACTGCTGATGTGTTGGTGAATACCTTCCGCGACATGGAGAAGCTTGTGCAGGCATGCATTGATCCTAATGACGATCACTTTCAACATTTGCTATGAGCTCAGTATCCTCTCAAACACCACGGAATGTCCCTGTCAAATTGTATTGAATTACGTTCATTGGTTTATAGGTTATAAGAGGAAATCAGTGGCGAGTGGGACATCCCGTACCATATGATCAAATGAATCTGTGCTTCACGATACGAAAGTCCGTGAGAGTATGAGGAAGGGTTGTTGCTGAGAGGAGCGGTGCTTTCTTAAAAACACCGTTTACTATCAGATTCAAGATCGAGACAATGACTTTGGGGCTCTGGTGGCTATCTGGGGCCTATTTAATGAGGGCACTAATCGTCTTTGATTATTAACCCTTGCTTCGGAAGGTGTAGAAGGGATGGTTGTGGACAGTGGACGAAGAGGCCACGAGACTCTGGAACTTGTATGGATCTACTGTCCTGACCATGCTGGGGCTTGCAGAATTGAAAGAGCTGCCATCATGTCCTCAGGGGTATCCGCAGTGTGGACATTAGCAGTGGTTAGGGGTGACATTTTTAACCTGAACAACAACCGCCTATTGGATGAAGTCACTGCAGTCGAAGAACCAACAATGCGCAGATTGCAAGATTTTGAAATCATAAGGAAGTCCACTAGAGTGAGAGGCGCCTAAGACGACGGGCCAGGACTGTGTACAACCAGCAAGATTTAGAAGTCATCAGTTTCTACACTCTTCGCCATTTACTGAGAGGGAATGAGCACGAATGGGTCTGTCTGGAGTGCATTCACATCGATTCTTAACAGAACAGAATCTTCACTTCCGTTGGTAGCTGTAATTTTAATTTGCTGCAGATGTCAAATTTTTACAACTTCTGACCAGCTAAGAAACTTAACTTAACTTAACTTAACTTAACTTAACTTCATTATAATGGGTTAGAAGGCTCTACAGAGTCTATATACAACCAGTTTATTTCACTCCACGGACACCGAAAATACTGCAAGCATCCAATCTATTTTTGAATGCATTAACTTACTCTGCTTCCACAACATCCTGCGGCAATGCATTTCAAGAATTCACCACTCTCTGACTAAAAATAATACTTCCTAATATCTAATCTAGACCTGTCTTTAAACAATTTGTTGCTGTGCCCTCTTGTTCTTGTAGCCGGTCATACATTGAAAAACTTGGTATAGTCTAATTTATCCTTTCCATTTATTAATTCATACACTTGTATTAAATCACCTTGAATTCTTCTTTGTTCGAGACATTGAAGACCAGTCGTTTGTAGTCTTTCCTCATTACTATAATTCTGAAACCCCGCGATCATTTTTATAGCTCTTCTGTGCACCCTTTCCAGCATGTTTATATCCAGTCTATGATATAGACTGCACACAATAACACATTACTCAAATTTAGGTCGCACTAAAGATTTATATAACTTGACTATGACTTCCTTGCTCTTATGTGAAATGTTTCTTTTTATCATGTTCAACATGACATTAGCATTTTTCACTGTCACATGGACTTGCTCCAGCACCTTTCCTATATGATCTATTATAACTCCTAGGTCTCTTTCCTTTTTTATTGTCCCAATACTGTTCTCTCCCATCCTGTAATTATATTCATTATTGGATCTTCCCATGTGGATGACTACATTTTTGTACATTAAGCTCCATCTGCCAGCTGTCAGACCATTTTTGAATCGTATTTAAATCCGTTCTCAATAGATCCACCTCTTCCGGAGAAGAAACCCTGCTGCATAATTTGGTGTCATCCGCGAACTTTGCAATCTTAGACCTGATATCAATGTCCAAATCATTGAAATGCATTAAAATTAAAATTGGTCCCAGTACGACTTATACCAACTTATTACACCACTTTTATTACATCACACCAGTCAGAGTACTCACTATTTTTGCCCACTCTCTGCCTTCTGCGGGTCAACCAATTTTCTATCCAATTGGCAACTTCACCATCTACTCCGTGATTTCTACTTTCGAAACAATCGTTCATGAGGTATTCTATCGAAAGCCTTTGCAAGATCCAGATAGATAACATTTACCGGCTCTCCGTCATCTAACATTTTGGTAACCTCCTCCATGAATTCTAATAGATTGGTTAAACACGATCTTCCTTTAGTAAACCCATGCTAACTATTTTTGATTAAATTGAATTTGTCCAAGTACAGTACTCTGTTGTCCTTGTCCAAGTGCAGTACTATGTTGTCCTTGTCTAAGTGCAGCACTATGTTGTCCTTGTCCAAGTGCAGCACTATATTGTCCTTGTCTAAGTGCAGCACTATGTTGTCCTTGTCCAGATGCATATTATGTTGTCCTTGATAATGGACAGAGTTGCAGAGTATGCTCGTAACATTCACTGGTCTATAATTGCCTGGATCTGATTTTTTGCATTTTTGTACAAGGGGATCACACCTGCATCGTTCCAATCTCTTGGAACAATCCCCTTTTCAAATGTGTGAGAATAACATTTCAATAATGGTTTTGCTAACTGGCTTCGAAGTTCAAACAGTAATTTTGGATGAATACCATCTTGACCAGGACATTTATCCACTTTCAACCTAGCCAATTTTTGTTAAACCATTTCCTCGGTAATGCAGAATGATTGTAATCCTTCTGTGTGCATGTTCCGTTGGAAAATATTTAATGGCTCTGGGATCCGGGAGCAGCCTTCTTTTTAACAGACTGTGCCAAAGTACTGATTGAGTTGATTAGCAGCATCCTTGTTCTCACCGATTATTTTTTATGTACTATATTTAAGTAGACCAAGTGTGTCTTTCGTTCTCTGTTTATGTCGTATATAAGAAAACAATCTGTCTTGATCTTTTCAGAAATTTTTTTTTTAAACGTAAATTTTTGCTGCTCTATTCACTTTATAGGATTTGTTTTGCATGTCCAGATATTTTAGATATGTTTCATTCGATTTTCCAGCCTCTCTCTATTTTTTCCAAGCTTTTATTCTTAGCTTTTCTACAACTAACCACAGATCGAGTTATCCATCTTTTTCGCTTTGGATTCAACATCCTTCATGGGACGAATTCCTCTTTCAGGTGCTCATGAATAGATTTCAACATAGCATATTCCTCAGCAACATTCCCCGCCAGTGAAAATATTTGTCCAGATTACGGGGCTCGCTGATTCTATCATCTTCTGTACATCTGTTCTAGAGTAGTCGTATGTTAGTGGACACTTTATATCATCTTTCATAGCTGCAAGATCCCAACGGACAATCTGATGGTCGCTCAAGCCAAATAGTTCACAAACGGTAACATTTGCAATAATATTTGTTTCTGTAGACAAAACAAAAAGGATGGAATTCCACATGTGCTTTCACCATTTGTCAATTAATTTCTGGAAAGTTAAAATCCCAAATGAATAACAATTTTTCCGCACTGGACAATGCCACATCTTGAAACAGATCCTTATCGTCTTCTTCAGTTCTCGATGGAAACCGGTAGCGTACTCCTACCGTTTTTTCTACCCCGCGATTTCGCCCCATACATTTTCAATTTTGATGCCTGAAGATGTATCATATCTGATAGTTATGGTAACTGAGTTATTACAGTATAATAAAACTCCCCTCCCCTAGTCTTGTCTCCCACTACCCTATCTTTTCTTAGCATTGTATATCCCTCTATTTCTAGTTCACTATCTGCAATGTCATAATTTGTCTATGTTTCGGTTAAACCTATTAAATCTCGTTTTTCGACCTCTACAAATACTTCAAATTCCTCTCTTTTATTCATTATGCTTCTCACATTAAAAAAAACCCATTTGAGATGGCTTTATTGTTGTTTCTCCAGTTCCTGATTTCGATGAGTTACTGTCATACCACTGCTACTGTCACTTGTTTCTGACCATAGTTCCATAAGGTGCCCCTTTTTCTTACTAATACTTCCTCTCCGTCCCTCAGAGTGTTTATATTTTGTTATTTATCCCCTTCTTGCTCTGTTCAATACGACACTCTGACATCTCAGAATACGGAAGTGTGTGCAAGCCTACTCTTGACCTCCTGTGTTACAGGGGTAGGCGATTTCAGCCCCAGCTTAAGTAGGTCAGCACACGTGTAATTAAGAGTAGGCTCAGTGCTGACCGGCCGTCCCCATTGTACTGTGTCCAACAAGTGTTCATATCCTTTCTACACGAAATAAAACCGGCACAGACATCAAACAGCGCGAGGGCTCCAGTCACTTTATGTTCAGCCGTTTGCAGTGGACAGTTGAGATACAACAGATGGTGACCGAACACTACCTCAAACAGCCGAGCGATGACCATGCCAGAATACTCGATATGAAAACACCACAAAACTAACTAACATCCAATCCAAAGGAAAAACTACAACACGGTCACGTGGATACAAGCAGAAGTCGTCATCCAAACAGAATTCCAATCGAATTCGTGGGCCTGGCGATAGTCCTGATGGACCAACACCAGAGCAAATCAGACCCGCAGCCGCTAGGGCGCCATCTTAGCTCTCTACAGGAAGTATGCAATGCAGCATCTCTAAGCGAACGTCTGATGTCTGAATGAGATACTCTTGTTTACATTTCATCAGTCTAAGGATCTGCCACATCTCCACGTGTTCTTATTACTGTTCTACTCTTTTGGTTGAGATATGAACTGCAGATTTGAATGTTTTAGTTACGTATAGTCATTCAGCACGAAGTACAATGGTGCTTCAAACGAAAACCTTGAAAGTTGGATAGCAATTAGAAAAAAACCATGAATTGTAATTTATTAATGTGGTTGCTAAGGATGTAAAGAGTGTCATGCACGTACCATCACGGTGCACACGAACAACATGACGTTATAATTGCAGTTACAATATGGCCGCCCCACCATTGACATGCACCAAAGCGTTCTGTTATCCGTTTGTCTAGCAGCGAAGGGGTCAAACCTATAGAAATTCATCAGCGAATGAAGGTCCAGCACAGTGATGCCTGCCATTCACATACAGTCAATCGAGGATTTTCCTTTACTAACTTAAATTAACTTAACTTTACGTCTTCGTGCTGGCTTAGAAAACTCTACAGAATCTGTATGCAACCAATTTCTTTGAGGGGGCTTTTTACCATTGTGTGAGTCCATATTAATAGACTCAAATACTAGAGCTAAGTAGACCCACAACCCAGTTAGGCGCCATTTATAGCTGCTCTTAACAAACCACTTCGGGAAAGTTACAAAAAAACTTGGATAGATGTTTAGCTTGAATTTTGTCCGAGCAGTGGCCTACTCTTTTCGATATCCTACTGCCAATGAATTTTATAATGCTCGGCACTGAACACGGAAGTCCGATCTCATTATCCAGAGATAAGGGGATTTTTGTTACCCGAAGACATACGTGAAAAATTTCGGTCTCCAACTTGATTCGAACACGCGACCTCCGGCACACGATGCAGACACCTTACCTCGAGACTACTGGGATACTAGACGGTCATCGGCTGCAATTTGATATTGGAATCATTACTCGTTGTGTCTGACACGGTCGTCAACAGTCCGTCACAGAACGCACGCCGTTTTGGAACTTCCTACTCCACTCACACACTTGCTTCTTAAAAAACGGATAACAGAATGCTGCTCATCTTTGGTGCATGTTAATAGTGGGGTGGCCATCTTTTTACTGTAGTTATGACGTCATGTTGTATCTGTTAAATACCTAATACGCCACAAAGATGGCGCCGTAACTGGCTGCGGGTCTACATTGCTCTAATATTTTCGTTCATTATGGAGGCCGCCAGACCATGGATTTGCCTGGAATTCACACTAGTCGACGACTTACATGTTTGTTCACGGAAACGTGGTGTTGTTTTCCGTTTGGACTGGTTAATTCGTTCGTTTGTTGTGATATCGTCCGTCCGTTTATCCTGGTCTGGGCATCTGACATCGGCTATTTGAATGACACTATGCTTAAAATTGTGTCGTATTTCACAGACTAGTTCACACGGCTGAACTTCATGAAATTGGCGTGTGAGAAATTTAGATACTCCTATAATGAACTGAGCACAGCCGGGGAGTGATGCTAGACTCACTCACACGCAGAGTGACGTCCCTACGACCCCTTGTGCACGACACACACCTTTTTACGGGAAAGGCTTGGGGAGTAAACACTAAGGAATCTTCATCCTATGCTATCTCCAGTCGTCTCGATAAATATCTTGTCCCTGGCCAAAGGTAGCTCAGGATCAGACAGTGAGGTTGACAAAAGGCGCAGCTTCTTCCTCACTTTAATCCAAATCACCGCGCACATCACCCATTTCAGGGCACACAGCAAGAGAAAATACTGTCCACGCGGCTGAACAAAGAGATTGGTCTTCATCACATGTGATGGACGAACATCATGGACACAGCAAGATAAAAGACTGTCCACAGGGCTGAACAAAGAGATTAGTCTTCATCACATGTGATGGACGAACATCATGGACACAGCAAGAGAAAATACTGTCCACAGGGCTGAACAAAGAGATTGGTCTTTATCACTTGTGATGGACGAACATCATCAGATAAACCTCCATATTGTCTAAGGCAAGTGGTGTGGAGTCAGCAGCTCGACTCAGTGAACCTGCGTCCGTTCATTCTATTTTTTTTATTGCGGTGTCTCTAGGACTAGTCTGCAGGTGCAATGTTGAGTGGAAGAAACGTCATCTAGAATCCAGTCTTGTGCACTGTACCTGGTGTGCACACATAGGATGCCATGGTCGTTTACCTGTTTCTCTATTTTCAATTTTTGATGGGATACTTCTTCGTGTAACAGGTGGTGCTACACGGATTATGAGGTAAATATATTCCAGTTGCGGTAGGATTTAGGCATTCTGCTGCTATCCGGGCAGTCTAATTTATTAATCATATCTCGTATTTCAGTTTGAAATGTGCAGTTTTTCTAAACTTGGCCGGCGCACTCAGCTACATTGTATATCAAGATGAATGATGATGATCTGAGAACACCTAGCTGTGCTCTTCGTGTTGCAGCAGTCAATTTTCTCATTGTCAGTGATCGTTTGACTGAGACGCTGTTGTCATCCATTTCATCTCATGTGTCAACTTTGTCGTTAGACTTTGTAATGTGTTCCGCTATGACAATTTTGTGGAATAGTGGTTTTGCCAATCCTTTATGTACGCAGGGAAGTGGTCATACCGAGAAAAATCCCCGATATGCACAGTCAAACGACACGACTTGAATTTGACTACGTTATGTTGAGTTCGCAAACCAAGACTGCGCTTGCTTACATCCCTACACCCCGTGTTTCCCAAACACGTACAAAGTCAGAAATGAATCAAATGAATGCTTCAGAGAGGGCGAGATAAAATTGGAGAGGATAAAATAATATGTTCAAGAATAATACTGCAACGTGGAAGAAATAAAATCTTCACGGTCGCAGACAACATAGCAATCTTCACTATGTATGTAGCAGCAGTATAACGAAGAGTAACAAAATGTAAATTAAGGTCAAAGGCTAGCAACCTAAATTTGTATAATCTAGACAATGATAATGTCGGTTACGTCCCTTCGGTTATCAAGTGCGTGTGTGTGCTATCTCGCTGGAATGTTGGGTAATTTACAGAAGTAAAGGAGAGAATGAATAGTGGAAGGGGGTGTTGGTTCGGGAAGAGGGTTGGGTGTGGTATCTTGGGGGGGGGGGGGGGGTTGGCCACACCGTTCTTTGTTCACGGAAAACATCTGTGTAACCCTCTCGACAACGGCATGAGTTCGGAACTCATCACGGAATAGTCAGGACTATTGAATGACTACCGCAGTTATTGTTATATGAGGTATTCTTCTTCTTCTTCCTCGTTCATCTTCAGACCTCAACTTCAATGATTTTAACGAAGGCAGCAGTCGACTCAAGGCTCTGTACGCTTCCGTACATCTTCTCGTGGAAGTACACTGGCTGTTGCCAAATGTTACTTCTTTTGTCCGTATACAATGGACAGGACTGCAAAATATGTTCTGCCTTATTTTATTTTTGTAATATATGTGGTATGACGGTGGTTCCCGGGTCAAACCGAATAGGACAACTGTTTCGTCCATTGCATGCGGAAAGGAAATTCCTAGAAAGGTTGGGGATGAGGTTAGCAATTTCAACTATAAAAAGCTGTTGCTAAGAAAACCCCATTGCAAATGATTGAAATCAGGCTTTGTTAGAAGCTGGTTAGGAAAGCTAAGTTCGGTGTTGGACTTTTGCTTCAATGAATGGCTGGAATCAGGCTTTACTGAAGGCTGGATATGGGAGCCAAGTGCGGTGTTTGAACTTTACTTGAAAACATGATATGAATCAGACCTTGCTAGAAGCTTCTTTGGGGAGCCAAGTTCGGTGTTGGATCTTTACTTCAACAAATGACTACGGAAATATGCATTGACGATCTTAAGGAAACACTTCGGTGGCATGGATTTAAAATAATAAGGGTCAAGTACAAAAAAAAAGCGTGTACCTCTTCAGAAAGTCTGACGACAAATTGGACACATGAGATCAAATTGAATACAAAGCCTCAATGAGGCGATCTCTATTTTTGGGAAAATTGACAAGCACAACATGCATAGCATATCCATGTGATCTTCGAGCATCGTTACTTGTCTTTTGTTTATCCGATGGTGAGTACACTGCCCAACCTTCGGAAAACAGTAAACATCGAACTGATTGATACATCAATAAATGAGACTGGCTGGGTAGTAACAGGGTGCCTAAAGCATACATCAACTGAGATAATATATCTCATAATCTTCGTTGCCCTACCAGAGACACGAAGAAATGTCGCATAAAATATACGAAAAGAGAAACAGGTAAATGACCCAAAGGCACCTTTCAGTTGTAGACACCAGGTGCAGTACAGAGTGTGGACACGCCCCAGTCTACCCAGCTTGAAATGATACATGACTTACAGTTATAATCTGGCAGCGATGAAGTCATTTGCTCACCCTAGACCAGAAGAAGACTAGGCCTATGTGCATCCTCTCCGATTGAAATATTATCTATTTGGTAAACTTTATTGTGAGTAGTGTGCAGACTCATATTCTTTGTTACTACAAATAGTTTTCCACGATCAGTAGGTTAAAGGGACAACATTAGAACTAAGCTAAAGGGACCTGGTTAGGACATCATCAGAATCGTCATGTTTTTGTTAATCTCTAATTCTACAGCCATCTTTCCATTGAAGATTTGAACAAAACAATAGAAAGCACACACATTCAATTTCACTACGGAATCGAGTCCCAGACTTCTAAGTGACGAATGCTCTTCGCTGCCAGAAGGGTATCAGATTTATTCACCCAGATAGCCTGATACTTCATTTTCATTCCCTCTGTTCTGTGTCCATATACATAATTTCCTAGGTTTCGATTAATGACAAAAACCTATATATCTTTGTTGGTCGACAAGTGCCGTATACGATCCCTTGTATGTTATCAATTACTGTGGAGTATTCTGACATCTAACGGTCACGAAATGTCAACATTGCGTAATAGTGCCGTCACCTAATAATCCGTAGTCTCAATGGACATTGGACTCGTCATTTGCAGTCAGCTCAGCTGCTTCTATTGTTTTTTACCACTTACAATGTCTATACTACCAATTAATTACATTCCTGCGCTACCAGCCGACGCAGAAACCAATACATTAAATCTTTCGATTAGTAAAAATATTGGATTGTGGTGGCGCAACATATAACAGCATTTGTGTAAATTACGGACAAGAAATTGAAGTAAAGATTGTAGAAATGAAACTTCCAGCCTTGTTAACTCAATTCAAAGTGACATAAAACAGAATTAAGTTTACCTCAATACCTATGTTTTAGCAGTGTCTGCTAAATGGCGGGAAGAAAATTAGAAGATCGTTGTGCTAGTCACAAAGCAAAGGTAACGTTTTTTCTAAATATTTAGTGCAAATTGTTTTCAACAGATGAGAATTCACTTTCAACAGGTGGCTATTATGATTGGCAAAATGCAGGTCAACGTTTTTCATCTTACGATAACAGCAGATCTCACAGCGAAGCTGGCATCATCCATTTGCCAAAGGTCAAACACTAGTGTTTCTATAAATGACCTGGTTTTTGAAGGACAAGTTTCCTCTTTGTCTTCTTCACTCGACTTTACTATCTCTAACAAAAGGAATCAGATAACTAGAGGCTATCTATACTTCCGTAGAATTATTAATGGAAGGACATTGCTTGCTGACACTTGTTACCTCTTTGACTAGTGTATGTAGGGCAGGACTGCAGTATGTGTTCCTCTGCCACGGAACCTGTGTCACAGATACAAAGGCCAATATTGAATTCATTACAAAGATCTATTGTGTGATGTGTGTAGTCGGGAGATTATCACATGATCTCGTCCGGAGAGTTTGTGGTAGATGTAAATTCTATTGTATCATCATACGTTGTTGATGTATTACTGTGTTACAGGATTTATACGTGTTCACCAAGTCTATTTGCTTATTCCGTGTCTGTGATGTTGTAGTGGGCTATTCTTCTTTTTCTTCTACGTTCGTTCTCAATCTCCCGTAACCAAGCCCTGAACAATGCTTTGCGAGTAGCAGAATGTAGTCCGGAGACCGGAACGCGTTGTGTCGCTAGTTTACAGTTGGACTGCGATATTTGCACATTTCGGTCCGACACATCCGTCTTCGGCAGCTTTGTGGGCTAGTATTCACTGAATTGTGTTTCTTTTTGTAGCACTAGACCAAGTGAAACATGGGAAAATGCTGCACAAGCCCCCACAATCTGCTCCACAGAAGAGCAGCTTCGGGCGAGGTTTCTAAAAAGGTTGCAGCCGAACAACGGAGACATAATAAAACAGCCTGTGAAATATCACCGCCTTGTGAGGCGAACTTTCCATGCCCTCAGTGCCTGCGATTATGCAGATACCATATTGCATTCGCCAGCCATCAACAACACCGACCCACAGAATACTCAACTGAAAGGACTGGATGAAAGAAAATAGAAAAGGTCTTCATCACCAGTGTTGGACGAACAGCAATAGGCCAAACGTAGTCTGCTAAGGTACCGAGTAATTTGTGTGATTGTTCTCTAGGACTGTAAACACTGAAAAGATATCTGCGAAAAGAACCACTTGTTTTTCTAACCGCGCTTTGGAGAAGTGTTTCAGCTGCTTGTCTGAGGACTGTATCTTCGGCGTTGAAGTTAATGGAATATCTGCCACTGGCAATTACTATTGAATAGACTTCACTTTTTAGTTTTATAATAATGCATCTTCTATTTTCTATATATTGTTTTGCTGAGTACAAGAATGGGTCCTGAAGTTTGATGGACATTTCTGGTAGATGTATTTAGTAGTTATCTGTTTTCTTTGCCTATTGATCTGTGAAATTTTGTCTTCGATGGGAATTTTGCATTTAAGCTTGAAAAGAAGTCTTCTTTCACAGAGTAGGCGGAGAGAGCATGCACATAATTGATTTTATAGTTGTGTCTAGAAGCGTGACATTGTTTCTGATTTTTCTGCATTGTCTAGACTGTACAGTTACTTAACTATAGTTTGCTCCTTTTCAATGAGTTTTGCTTTTTTGTGTGCTGCTTAATGAATCTGCTGACACGTTTCTCGTTTGATCTGACCATCTTCTCATCCAACAAGAGCAACACAACTGATTGTTGGATTCTGCAATTATAGTTATGAGGACAGACTAAGAAAACGCCGGCCTACAGTGTTTAGAACAGAGAAGAATTTGAAGTAATTTAATATTTAGAAGAAAATCAAGGGAAAGGATACATTAGACACGTATCTCAAAGTGCAGCTGCCTACAAGAACAACAGGGCACAGTCACCTACAAGAACAACAGGGCACAGCCACAAATTAATAAAAGAGAGGTCCAGATTAGATACTAGGAAATATTCTTTTAAGGGTAATATTGGTGAATACTTGGAATGCATTGCCACAGGAAATAGTGGAGGTAGGGTAAATTAATGCATTTAAGAAAAATTGAATGCGCATAGTTGTTTTTAGATCAAGTGAAGTAAAAGAAACTGGTTGTATACAGACTGCAGAGTTTTCTAAATCAGTAAAAAGACGATAAGTTAAGTTTCAGCACCGCGTAGTATTTATGCATATATATATTGTAACAGTTCCCGCCGGAGCAAGGGGAGTTTAGGATACCTGAACATGTTAAAGCTTAAAGCTACCTGAATGCATGTCAAGGTCACTCACCGTCTCAGCAAAAGAGAACATAGTTGAGTTAAGGAATGTGGACAGGTAGAAACTGACCACTGGCCTTCCGATTTTGGTAGGGGGAGATTGATTGACAGACGAAATTGGCAGCGGGGCTTGCTGCGAGAGAATGAGTGACAGGTGTACAAAGTGTTTCGTTCCAATTGGGATTGAAGATGACCATACCTGAGATCGATTGGTTAAGCTCTGGCCTTGCTTGAGGATATATAACTCGAGACAAAGTTTAGCTCGGGAGGCTGGAGAGAGAGAGGCTGGATAGAGAGAGGCTGTATGGAGGAGAGAGAGAGAGCGACTGAATGTGGATAGTATGTTTAACTCACCGACTTAGATAGAGGAGTGATTGATAGACGGTTGGACGAATGTTTGGTGATAGAACAGGAGCGCTCAAATAGGTGTGGGAGTTTTGCATTAATAGATAATCTGAACATGTGTTTGTAAGCAAGGACACATTGTGAACGAGTTATGTCGAGATCGCCCGCCTGAGGGGATTTCAGTGAGGAAGAGTATTTGATAAGGTGTGTTGAAGACGCAGTTAATGCGATGTGTGTGTGATGTAATTGCAAGGCAATAGAACTGGGTTTTTAGATAGTTGGGAATTCCATCAATAGCTAATGCTTACAATTCCCGTTTTAGTAGAATGTTTAGTTAAGATATGTATTACATTGTGTTTGTAATTTCTCTACTCATTCTATGATATGAGTATGATATAATAAATATGCCACCTGCTGTGTGATATGTCATTTACTGAGTATGGTCATGATGATGTGGATGAGTGTGAGAATGTTCTAAGTTAGATCACGGCAGCAGAGGGTCTGCTACACGTTATTATTATTTTGGTGCCGTGACAAGGATAGTTATAGTTTTATAAATATAGTGTGTGTAGCTACAGATCTTTATTTGCCTGTGTAACACAAGTGTTGCAGTTATATATAACTTGTGTGTGTGTAGTTAGGAAAAGAGGAGTAGCTAGTGGTTAGAGTGTTAGAACCATACACAGCTTTTCCAATCATCTGATTGGTAAGTGTGACATTTTTCTTCCACCCATTGTTGTATTATTGACAAGACTTTGTGCGTACTTGACAGTCTTATAAATTTTTTTTTGGTGAGCCAGACGGGTTTATTCAATATGTCGAGGTTGGACAATGTTAAACAATGTTATCATTGTCTAGCTTTTGGACATTTGTCTATCGGATGCCCTAATATTCTTCGGAATATTAACAGTTCCTGGAGAAGAGGAGGACTGTTTGTCAAAAACAAGCCTTTCATGGCACGAGCTACAGTCAGCGATAAGTTGGACAAAAGTCAACTACAAAACCAGCTAAGAGAACTAACAGGCAGAGTTATTCGGCTGGAAAGACAGGAAAAAGACCTCCAATGGAAGCTGCGATAGCTGTTGCAACAGTTTGAAAACGGAGCTTTCAAACCAGCTAGGAAGGAGAGAAGAAATAAAGAAATCACAGAAGTAAACACGGCCCAGAATTTTAGAAGGGGACAGAGTGGTAGGAAAGTGAGTAGGAAGCCCATCCAACTTCCACATTCCGATCCGTGGAGGGACAGAGGTGGAAATTTCAGGACAGACGTGTGTAGACGTCTGGACAGAGGTGGCGAAAATGTAGGAGTTTGACCCAGGTGGAGAGGCCAAGTCAAGTGAGAGGAGGAGGAATGGTTGGGCAGAAGTTTGAATCGGGCAGATTCTTAGCCCACAAGAGGCCTTTTGCACGGTTACAGATGGAGAGGCAGGACAGGAGCTATCAAAGAGACTCTGAGCACGAGGCGGATGGACAGAAAGAAAGAGATACAGGTTTTGTGAATCCAGAAAAGTTAGGGACGGAGGGCAGGTTACGCAATGCAAACGAGACAATAGTTCGCTCAGAGGTCCAGATGAAATGTTACATCATTGGACAGCGTAGGCCGAGAATTCAGGAAGAGGGTGTTACGTCGATTAACATGGTCGGGCCTGCTGAAAGGGGCCAAGTTTACCAGGAACTTGTGGTCAAGCCTGGTAGAACATTAGTTGAAGTCGACGAAGAATCGAACAAGGAAATAGTCGGAGATTCGCCAGATAAAGAGGAAATGAGAGGGGGAGGAATGGTGGCAGGACCAGCTATGGTTTCGTGCCCACCCACGCCAGGTCCTAGCCATGCGGGAGAAGTTGTTGAACTGACCGAAAGAAGGGACAACCCTTCGGCCACTGAGGAAGGAAGTGGGAATGACGCACACTTGGAATGTGAAACGGATGCACCGGGTAATAATACTCGTGCAGCCAACAAAGGAGGAACAGAGTTTCTAAGGAAACCAAAGAAAAGGGAAAGGCAAGTTAACCCCAGCCAGGACAGCGAACCAGTCATCGAAGCAAAGATGAAGAAAAGATCTCAGTTCGAGATAAGCCAACAGTCAAACGAACAGTGTGAAAGGTCTTTCCCACAAATAGTGAATACAGATGGACGGAAGGCTAAAGTGGCGGACGATGTAAGTGTACGCACCACCACAAGGGAACCGGTGGGTACGAACCAAACAACCGTGAAACAAACAGACCAGACGATGGGCGTTTTACAGGAGGAAATCGCGCAGCAATCAGAGACAGCTGATGGGGCAGCGCATAGTCTGGTTAAAATAAGCAGTAGTGATAAGGAACGGTTGATACAATGTTTACTGACGCTAGCCAAAAACATGGAATTCAGAAATGGAATTAGGTAAAGTCGTGTGGAGTACTTACACACATGTACAGATGTAGGATTATCATGTGAAACTCCAGTTAATGTATGCATTTGCATACAAATTTGTTTCGTCTACCGTTATCCTTGGGAAACGGAGATTTTGATAATTAGTGGGTAGGGTATAGAGATGGAGGAATGACCAGATGTTAAAAATTCCTTTGAATTCGTTGTCTGAAGTACACGCCAGACAATGAGCGGAAGGTCAGTCTGAAGCGAAGACTGACCGAGATCAAAGGGACATTTCCGACAAGAGAAACGGACAGAACGGACAAGAGACGCAGGATAGCTGGATGCGCCAGGTAACGATTACGCGACGCGGGGTAAACACGTGGACGCGATGTTTCGGTTAAAATCTGACCAGGTAGCTTTGATGCTAGGAATTCGGGGAAACAGCGGTGAATTAGTTAGATCACAACACTCGGTTTTGATTCCTCGTGACAAAGACTGCACCTGGACTAGTAGGGTTACAGCATGACGTAATTCGACAGGTGGGACGATTCGGTTTTTGACTTTTGACTCAGACATAGTTTAGTATCTGATTAAATTAGAACTTAGTCATAGTTTAGTGACATAGTTTAGTATCTGATTAAGTTACAACTTAGTCATAGTTTAGGGACATAGTTTAGTACCTGATTAAGTTAGAACTTAGTCGTAGTCTAGTATCTTTTGAAGGGGGCATTAACAGGTGCTCATATGTGGGGCACGAGCAGGAGTGAAGGTTGATGGCACTTGGTCATGTTTATGTGTGTAAATATTTTGATATTTGGATTTTGACAAGCGTATTACTTGCACTTTAATTGATTGTTGTTGGTTTGTTTAAACATGATTATGTGTCCTGACATAAGTATCAAGGTATGATACTTACGGACTGAAATACTGATATCATGAGTATGCGTGCAAATATTTTGACATTTGAATTTGGTGTTTGGGTTTTGACTAATGGTATTACTTGCATTTTTAGTGGGTTGTATGGTCAACATATCATGCATTGAATTTTTCTTTATTTTGTTGTTGTTTTGTTGTTTAAACATGATTACATATCCTGACAGTATCAAAGATTACATATCCTGACAGTATCAAAGTGTGATACTTGCTGACTGAAATATTGATATCATAAGTATGCGTGCAAATATTTTGGTTTTGGGTTTCGACATTGTATGCAATGCATTTGTCTTGTGTTTTGTTGTTTTTTTGTTGTTGTTGTTGAATCATCATGTTTACAGGTATTTGATACAGGTTATACAGGCGATCTACAGAGCAGTATATATCATCCAGACTGTAGGCCTCCGCAAACAGAGGTCATCACGAGTTCCAGAACAAGACATAGCATGTTGGAACACTTAATGGGACTTAAAGTTGTAACAGTAGATGTTACTGACTTGTTATGGTGTATATTTTATCACATGTATGTGGAGTCTTTGCAGAGAAGACAATATTGATCAGAAGTTGTAATATTGACTGACATATGTTGTCGAATATCGTTTTTGTGGGAAACATAAACAATTTTGCTGTTTTCTTTCAGAGGGGATAGCTGTCAAGAGAGACAATGATAACTAGCCCGAGGATAACCCACGTACATTCGTGGCCTCACAGAAGTTAGTATGAAGTGAATTGTCGGCCAGGCGTGTACTGAGACCGCCTGAGAAAATTGACCTGAACTGGTCGAGTGTAACAATAAAGGTTCGTGTCCTTAGAGGAAGGCACGGGAACAGGGCGAGGTATGTTGACCTCAATGAGTAAGGAGAATTCCTTAAGGTGTTTCTGTTCTGATAAGTTAAAGGTCCCGCAGGGACAGACTTGGGTGTATTTGACTGCAAAACGATGTAAAAGTGGTGGCGTGTGTTGTAAAAACGACCAACCACAGTGTTTTTCTTCTGCTTGTATTGATTGTGTATGTATTACAAAAAGTTTATGTGTATCAAATGACATGTCTTTTTATGCATGTACGATGTGAGTGAAGTTGTAAACAGGAGTAATGTTTACATTATGGATAGTGGAGACGAAAATAGAGTGACAGTGTTTTATTTTCATGGCAGGTACAATTTGAGTGAGTTGTAAACAGGAGTAGAGTTTACATTTTGGATAGTGGAGACGAAAATTGTGGGCATTGCCAAATGAAAAAAATGACCATTTATGTTTCGGTCTGTAGTTTAGGAAGGTAATGTAACAGTTCCCGCTGGAGCAAGGGGAGTTTAGGATACCTGAATATGTTAAAGCTTAAAGCTACTTGAATGCATGTCAAGGTCACTCACCGTCTCAGCAAAGGAGAACAGAGTTGAGTTAAGGAATGTGGACAGGTAGAAACTGACCACTGGCCTTCCGATTTTGGTAGGGGGAGATTGATTGACAGACGAAATTGGCAGCGGGGCTTGCTGCGAGAGAATGAGTGACAGGTGTGCAAAGTGTTTCGTTCCAATTGGGATTGAAGATGACCATACCTGAGATCGATTGGTTAAGCTCTGGCCTTGCTTGAGGATATATAACTCGAGACAAAGTTTAGCTCGGGACGCTGGAGAGAGAGAGGCTGGATAGAGAGAGGCTGTATGGAGGAGAGAGAGAGAGAGCGACTGAATGTGGATAGTATGTTTAACTCACCGACTTAGATAGAGGAGTGATTGATAGACGGTTGGACGAATGTTTGGTGATAGAACAGGAGCGCTCAAATAGGTGTGGGAGTTTTGCATTAATAGATAATCTGAACATGTGTTTGTAAGCAAGGACACATTGTGAACGAGTTATGTCGAGATCGCCCGCCTGAGGGGATTTCAGTGAGGAAGAGTATTTGATAAGGTGTGTTGAAGACGCAGTTAATGCGATGTGTGTGTGATGTAATTGCAAGGCAATAGAACTGGGTTTTTAGATAGTTGGGAATTCCATCAATAGCTAATGCTTACAATTCCCGTTTTAGTAGAATGTTTAGTTAAGATATGTATTACATTGTGTTTGTAATTTCTCTACTCATTCTATGATATGAGTATGATATAATAAATATGCCACCTGCTGTGTGATATGTCATTTACTGAGTATGGTCATGATGATGTGGATGAGTGTGAGAATGTTCTAAGTTAGATCACGGCAGCAGAGGGTCTGCTACACGTTATTATTATTTTGGTGCCGTGACAAGGATAGTTATAGTTTTATAAATATAGTGTGTGTAGCTACAGATCTTTATTTGCCTGTGTAACACAAGTGTTGCAGTTATATATAACTTGTGTGTGTGTAGTTAGGAAAAGAGGAGTAGCTAGTGGTTAGAGTGTTAGAACCATACACAGCTTTTCCAATCATCTGATTGGTAAGTGTGACATTTTTCTTCCACCCATTGTTGTATTATTGACAAGACTTTGTGCGTACTTGACAGTCTTATAAATTTTTTTTTGGTGAGCCAGACGGGTTTATTCAATATGTCGAGGTTGGACAATGTTAAACAATGTTATCATTGTCTAGCTTTTGGACATTCGTCTATCGGATGCCCTAATATTCTTCGGAATATTAACAGTTCCTGGAGAAGAGGAGGACTGTTTGTCAAAAACAAGCCTTTCATGGCACGAGCTACAGTCAGCGATAAGTTGGACAAAAGTCAACTACAAAACCAGCTAAGAGAACTAACAGGCAGAGTTATTCGGCTGGAAAGACAGGAAAAAGACCTCCAATGGAAGCTGCGATAGCTGTTGCAACAGTTTGAAAACGGAGCTTTCAAACCAGCTAGGAAGGAGAGAAGAAATAAAGAAATCACAGAAGTAAACACGGCCCAGAATTTTAGAAGGGGACAGAGTGGTAGGAAAGTGAGTAGGAAGCCCATCCAACTTCCACATTCCGATCCGTGGAGGGACAGAGGTGGAAATTTCAGGACAGACGTGTGTAGACGTCTGGACAGAGGTGGCGAAAATGTAGGAGTTTGACCCAGGTGGAGAGGCCAAGTCAAGTGAGAGGAGGAGGAATGGTTGGGCAGAAGTTTGAATCGGGCAGATTCTTAGCCCACAAGAGGCCTTTTGCACGGTTACAGATGGAGAGGCAGGACAGGAGCTATCAAAGAGACTCTGAGCACGAGGCGGATGGACAGAAAGAAAGAGATACAGGTTTTGTGAATCCAGAAAAGTTAGGGACGGAGGGCAGGTTACGCAATGCAAACGAGACAATAGTTCGCTCAGAGGTCCAGATGAAATGTTACATCATTGGACAGCGTAGGCCGAGAATTCAGGAAGAGGGTGTTACGTCGATTAACATGGTCGGGCCTGCTGAAAGGGGCCAAGTTTACCAGGAACTTGTGGTCAAGCCTGGTAGAACATTAGTTGAAGTCGACGAAGAATCGAACAAGGAAATAGTCGGAGATTCGCCAGATAAAGAGGAAATGAGAGGGGGAGGAATGGTGGCAGGACCAGCTATGGTTTCGTGCCCACCCACGCCAGGTCCTAGCCATGCGGGAGAAGTTGTTGAACTGACCGAAAGAAGGGACAACCCTTCGGCCACTGAGGAAGGAAGTGGGAATGACGCACACTTGGAATGTGAAACGGATGCACCGGGTAATAATACTCGTGCAGCCAACAAAGGAGGAACAGAGTTTCTAAGGAAACCAAAGAAAAGGGAAAGGCAAGTTAACCCCAGCCAGGACAGCGAACCAGTCATCGAAGCAAAGATGAAGAAAAGATCTCAGTTCGAGATAAGCCAACAGTCAAACGAACAGTGTGAAAGGTCTTTCCCACAAATAGTGAATACAGATGGACGGAAGGCTAAAGTGGCGGACGATGTAAGTGTACGCACCACCACAAGGGAACCGGTGGGTACGAACCAAACAACCGTGAAACAAACAGACCAGACGATGGGCGTTTTACAGGAGGAAATCGCGCAGCAATCAGAGACAGCTGATGGGGCAGCGCATAGTCTGGTTAAAATAAGCAGTAGTGATAAGGAACGGTTGATACAATGTTTACTGACGCTAGCCAAAAACATGGAATTCAGAAATGGAATTAGGTAAAGTCGTGTGGAGTACTTACACACATGTACAGATGTAGGATTATCATGTGAAACTCCAGTTAATGTATGCATTTGCATACAAATTTGTTTCGTCTACCGTTATCCTTGGGAAACGGAGATTTTGATAATTAGTGGGTAGGGTATAGAGATGGAGGAATGACCAGATGTTAAAAATTCCTTTGAATTCGTTGTCTGAAGTACACGCCAGACAATGAGCGGAAGGTCAGTCTGAAGCGAAGACTGACCGAGATCAAAGGGACATTTCCGACAAGAGAAACGGACAGAACGGACAAGAGACGCAGGATAGCTGGATGCGCCAGGTAACGATTACGCGACGCGGGGTAAACACGTGGACGCGATGTTTCGGTTAAAATCTGACCAGGTAGCTTTGATGCTAGGAATTCGGGGAAACAGCGGTGAATTAGTTAGATCACAACACTCGGTTTTGATTCCTCGTGACAAAGACTGCACCTGGACTAGTAGGGTTACAGCATGACGTAATTCGACAGGTGGGACGATTCGGTTTTTGACTTTTGACTCAGACATAGTTTAGTATCTGATTAAATTAGAACTTAGTCATAGTTTAGTGACATAGTTTAGTATCTGATTAAGTTACAACTTAGTCATAGTTTAGGGACATAGTTTAGTACCTGATTAAGTTAGAACTTAGTCGTAGTCTAGTATCTTTTGAAGGGGGCATTAACAGGTGCTCATATGTGGGGCACGAGCAGGAGTGAAGGTTGATGGCACTTGGTCATGTTTATGTGTGTAAATATTTTGATATTTGGATTTTGACAAGCGTATTACTTGCACTTTAATTGATTGTTGTTGGTTTGTTTAAACATGATTATGTGTCCTGACATAAGTATCAAGGTATGATACTTACGGACTGAAATACTGATATCATGAGTATGCGTGCAAATATTTTGACATTTGAATTTGGTGTTTGGGTTTTGACTAATGGTATTACTTGCATTTTTAGTGGGTTGTATGGTCAACATATCATGCATTGAATTTTTCTTTATTTTGTTGTTGTTTTGTTGTTTAAACATGATTACATATCCTGACAGTATCAAAGATTACATATCCTGACAGTATCAAAGTGTGATACTTGCTGACTGAAATATTGATATCATAAGTATGCGTGCAAATATTTTGGTTTTGGGTTTCGACATTGTATGCAATGCATTTGTCTTGTGTTTTGTTGTTTTTTTGTTGTTGTTGTTGAATCATCATGTTTACAGGTATTTGATACAGGTTATACAGGCGATCTACAGAGCAGTATATATCATCCAGACTGTAGGCCTCCGCAAACAGAGGTCATCACGAGTTCCAGAACAAGACATAGCATGTTGGAACACTTAATGGGACTTAAAGTTGTAACAGTAGATGTTACTGACTTGTTATGGTGTATATTTTATCACATGTATGTGGAGTCTTTGCAGAGAAGACAATATTGATCAGAAGTTGTAATATTGACTGACATATGTTGTCGAATATCGTTTTTGTGGGAAACATAAACAATTTTGCTGTTTTCTTTCAGAGGGGATAGCTGTCAAGAGAGACAATGATAACTAGCCCGAGGATAACCCACGTACATTCGTGGCCTCACAGAAGTTAGTATGAAGTGAATTGTCGGCCAGGCGTGTACTGAGACCGCCTGAGAAAATTGACCTGAACTGGTCGAGTGTAACAATAAAGGTTCGTGTCCTTAGAGGAAGGCACGGGAACAGGGCGAGGTATGTTGACCTCAATGAGTAAGGAGAATTCCTTAAGGTGTTTCTGTTCTGATAAGTTAAAGGTCCCGCAGGGACAGACTTGGGTGTATTTGACTGCAAAACGATGTAAAAGTGGTGGCTTGTGTTGTAAAAACGACCAACCACAGTGTTTTTCTTCTGCTTGTATTGATTGTGTATGTATTACAAAAAGTTTATGTGTATCAAATGACATGTCTTTTTATGCATGTACGATGTGAGTGAAGTTGTAAACAGGAGTAATGTTTACATTATGGATAGTGGAGACGAAAATAGAGTGACAGTGTTTTATTTTCATGGCAGGTACAATTTGAGTGAGTTGTAAACAGGAGTAGAGTTTACATTTTGGATAGTGGAGACGAAAATTGTGGGCATTGCCAAATGAAAAAAATGACCATTTATGTTTCGGTCTGTAGTTTAGGAAGGTAATGTAACAGTTCCCGCTGGAGCAAGGGGAGTTTAGGATACCTGAATATGTTAAAGCTTAAAGCTACTTGAATGCATGTCAAGGTCACTCACCGTCTCAGCAAAGGAGAACAGAGTTGAGTTAAGGAATGTGGACAGGTAGAAACTGACCACTGGCCTTCCGATTTTGGTAGGGGGAGATTGATTGACAGACGAAATTGGCAGCGGGGCTTGCTGCGAGAGAATGAGTGACAGGTGTGCAAAGTGTTTCGTTCCAATTGGGATTGAAGATGACCATACCTGAGATCGATTGGTTAAGCTCTGGCCTTGCTTGAGGATATATAACTCGAGACAAAGTTTAGCTCGGGACGCTGGAGAGAGAGAGGCTGGATAGAGAGAGGCTGTATGGAGGAGAGAGAGAGAGAGCGACTGAATGTGGATAGTATGTTTAACTCACTGACTTAGATAGAGGAGCGATTGATAGACGGTTGGACGAATGTTTGGTGATAGAACAGGAGCGCTCAAAAAGGTGTGTGAGTTTTGCATTAATAGATAATCTGAACATGTGTTTGAAAGCAAGGACACATTGTGAACGAGTTATGTCGGGATCGCCCGCCTGAGGGGATTTCAGTGAGGAAGAGTATTTGATAAGGTGTGTTGAAGACGCAGTTAAGGCGATGTGTGTGTGTGATGTAATTGCAAGGCAATAGAACTGGGTTTTTAGATAGTTGGGAATTCCATCAATAGCTAATGCTTACAATTCCCGTTTTTGTAGAAAGTTTAGTTAAGATATGTATTTATTGTGTTTGTAATTTCTCTACTCATTCTATGATATGAGTATGATATAATAAATATGCCACCTGCTGTGTGATATGTCATTTACTGAGTATGGTCATGATGATGTGGATGAGTGTGAGAATGTTCTAAGTTAGATCACGGCAGCAGAGGGTCTGCTACAATATAATTATGTGCCAATATTCCACTGAGCTTTTAAAGTACGCCTTGGAACCAATGAACACTACCCTGAACCCGATGACCTCCACCCTGGACTCGATGACCACCCCCTGGACCCGATGACACCATCCAGGACCCGATGACCAGCACCTTGGACCCGATGACCACCACCTTGGACCCGACGACCGCCACCCTGCAATTGCAGGCCTATTACCCTACCGTCCGTCCCCAGCAAGGTCTTCGCACACGTGCTTTTCTGCATACTGCAGTCCCTGTTAATAAGGCATCGTCGCCCTAACAGTCAGGGTTCACATCTTCTCACTCCACCATCGTCGCCCCCAATAGTCAGGGTTCACATCTTCTCACTCCACCATCGTCGCCCCCAATAGTCAGGGTTCACATCTTCTCACTCCACCATCGTCGCCCCCAACAGTCAGGGTTCACATCTTCTCACTCCACCATCGTCGCCCCCAATAGTCAGGGTTCACATCTTCTCACTCCACCATCGTCGCCCCCAACAGTCAGGGTTCACATCTTCTCACCTCACCATCGTCGCCACCATTAGTCAGGGTTCACATCTTCTCACTCCACCATCGTCGCCCCCAACAGTCAGGGTTCACATCTTCTCACTCCATCATCGTCGCCCCCAACAGTCAGGATTCACATCTTCTCACTCCACCATTCTCGCCCTCCGCCTCCTCACAGAACTGCACCACGAGTTTAACCGACCTGTTCCCGTCATCTACGTTGACCTACGGGCTGCCTTCGAGCTTGTGGACAGATACGCCCTGTGGAAGGCCCTACAATGTGTGGGTATCCCAGGCACTCTGCTGATCCGAATTGAGGAGCTTCACAGTCACACCAGTGCCAAAATTCGGCTCGGGCGGGATCTCACAGAGGAGCTCTCTACGTCATCTGGTGTTCGACAGGGCTGAGTCCTCTCCCGTGCACTTTTCTGCTGCGCCATGGATTGGATCCTCACACAATCTTCTGCACACAAACCAGGGGTCCTTGTCGGCGACTCCCGGGTAACCGATCTCGTCTACGCTGATGACGTCGTCATACCGATTTACAATTCTCAGGCCCTGGTAGACCCCCAAGAGGCACTCGTTTGAATCGGTTACCCACTTAGGATTGCATATTTTATGGACGAAGACGAAAATCTAAAACCTCAGCAAGGCCCCTCTGCACTGAGCATCGCCGTGAACGACAGCCCTATTGCCTATATATATCGTCACGACAGCACCCGTAGGATGGGCTTAGTGGCTTCATCCATGCACTTTCTCCACAGAGTCTGGTCCCAGCGATGGCTCTTCCTGGAGACCAGGCTTCGTATTTACTCCCCCTGCATTGTCCCCAATCTCCTGTACGGCTCCGGGTCCTGGACACTACTACAGCAGGAACGACAGCGTCTTGAGGCCATCCACCTGCGCAACCAGAGGTGCATCCTTGGATTCGTCTGGCATGACATGATTTCTAACAATGAAGTAGTTCGATGTACTCAACTTACAGGCATTGTCTCAGCGATTGATCGTCGTCGTCTCTACCTCTTCTGGTACGTTGTTCGCCTCTCCCGGGTAGTCTCAGCCCACGAGATGCTCCGACAGGCTGTGAATGCCAGTTACGGGAAGAAGCCGTGGTCATCCTGGAGACGTCCTCGGAGCCACCCTCGCAACACCTGGCTAAAACAGATCGCCACCTCCCTTACAAAACTGCAAGCCGCCTGGGTCGAGGCCATCAGATGTGGTCATGGACATGGCCATTCGAAGCGACGCCCTGGTTGCCTAAGCGTAATATATAAATATATATATATATATATATATATATATATATATATATATATATACTATATATATAGGTCACCCGTAGACTCAGACTTGGCATTTGTCACGATGCCAATATGTTTATTATGTTGTTAAGTGTTTTGTTGGCAATGCTTATTATCTTCTTCAATTTCGTTTCACATCTATTCGCTCTTGTTATTATCTTTTCTAGTCACATGTAAGAATCTATTTACGTGTTCCGTATCTCCTTGTTTACTCTAACGTCTAGTCAGGAAAAACATACAGGATAAGACCTTCACCTTGGCTTCCTCGTAGGCCTTCCTGGAAACGAGCTGTTTTCGTGGTAGCCTGGCTAACGAGGTGAGGGATCGACGTGATCCTCATAGTAGTGAGCGACATGCAGATAAATCCAAGCATAGTACAACCACCCGGAGAACCCCCGTACACCTTTATCAGCATGCTCGGGATGTAAGGAAAGCTACTTCAACCCGCCACTTAACGTCCTTTTCAGGACGCACAAAAGAGTAACTGTACTCATTGTGGGCATTCTAAACAACAACTCTTACGTCTAATGTGGACTTAATGCAAGTTTTGCTAATTATCATGGAATGAATTTTCCTAACGTTATTGTTGATTCTTTATTCTTTACTCATGTTATTGACTGTCTCCACCAATTTCTGCAGCTTTTGTTCACTTTCAGCCATGTGTCATCAGCACATCTCAGGTTGTTAATTAGTCTTCCATTGATCATTACGCAGATGAAACACCGAGTACTAAAGCCAAGACAGTGCATCTTGTCTGATTCAGGCACAACAAGCGTTCTAAAAGTGACAGGTATCTGTGTAGACCTGAATAACTCACTTCGCCCCCACTCCCCCCTGACGTTTTTAGAAGAGAAGGAAGAGGCGGAACCGCAGCACAGACATTGAGTCAGTGGCATTCTCAGAATGCCTTGCCTGGACCACCGCCGAGCAGAACTCCTACAAAATATTTTCCCAAAAGTGAGAAGAACCACTTTGCAGATATTATTGCCCTAATTCTGTCGAATGCCTGGCCTCCAACAGGCAGTGTCTCAGCACTAAGTGGTCTTGCGAATGCCTGGCCTCCAACAGGCAGTGTCTCAGCACTAAGTGGTCTTGCGAATGCCTGGCCTCCAACAGGCAGCTAGTGTCTCAGCACTAAGTGGTCTTGCCATTACAAACACGAGACAAACATTTCTACCGAATACACTTAAAGTGCGTTAATAGTTCACAAACCGCATGTTAGCTGTAGGGTTCACGCGCATAAAGTGGGTTGCTGTTGTTTCGAATGTCCACAATAAGTAGGTTTACTCTTTCGTGCGCCCTGAAAAGGACGTTAAGTGACGGATTGCAGTAGCTTTTCTTACATCCCGAGCGTGCTTATGAAGGTGGACCCGGGTCCTTTAAGCCGTAGCGCTATGCTTGGCTTTATCTGCGTGTCGCCCACTACTACGGGGATCACGTACATTCCTCACCCCTTAGCCAGGCTGCCATGAAAACAGCTCGTTTCCAGGGAGGGCTTAGAGGAAGCCGAGGTGAGGGCCTTGGTCAGTATATTTTTCCTGACCCTGACTAACATGTCTGATCAGTATGTTGTGCCTGATCTGGCGTTAGTTTTCCTCCCACTTAAAGTCAGTTAGTTACCAAATCAATTCACAAAAAGTGTGACACTATATTTTTTCCCTCGCAAATGCATATAGAAGCATAATACCATGCCAACATTTTCATGTATTGTGTATACAATCGTCCTATACCTTTTACAATCTATACGAAGACGCTAAACACCAAATTCTTGCAAAATTCTCCCCTGGTTCATCATTAAAATGGCTCAAGCTGATTTTTAGAAAGGAAAGAGACACGAGGGATCACATCCTTAACATTAAAACTACGAGGTGTATTAAAAAGAAGCCGGACCTAACTGCAACAAGTGAACATTCGTACGATGCGTATGATGGCGTTACTTCAGGTATAAATAGCACGTACCAACCGTCAAGTTTGCAAACTTTCATTATTCTCTGACTCATAGTTTCCTCAGCAGACCGTTGTAAACATGGCGGGTGTGATACGGAATCCGTCCAGAGTTGATCAGCAAGCTGTGAATTGGTTTCCAACAGCTAAAGAATTTCGACCAGTTGACATTCATCACAAAATGCAGGCAGTGTATGGTGATAAAAGTGTGTTAAAGACAACAGTGAAGAACTGGACAACGATGCTTAAGGAAGGACGTAAGTTAACGAAAGATCTTCCGAGACCAGGTTAGGCACACATTGTCGCATAAGAAGAAACGATCTCCAAATTGATGTAGTAATTCGGAAGAACCGTCGCCGGAGCTGACGTTTGCTAGCAGATAAATTTGCTGTGTCGCTAGGAATAGTTCAAATTGTGGTTAGCAAGAAACGGAAGTTTCGGTACACATTGTGAACACCTTTCGATACTTTAGCCAGACTCAATGTACTTTATTCTGAAGCTTATGGGTGTATAGAAATAGTTACTAAGAGTTTATTGGGCTCACTAATAGCACACACTTTTCCCCTATCCTCACATGCGTGACTCTCTGTTTGACAAACAACTGATTTGAAACTTCTGCAGTCTTTGTGCTTTTATTTCATCAAAAGCATAGTGATTGAAACGAGCATTGACTGATTTTAGTATTCAACTCATCTCCTTGTAATGAGCCCATAACGGCTGTATTGGAAGCTAGCTAATCAACTCTTACACCATTCAGTTCAGTTCTGATTTCAACTTCGAGTCGAAGATCAGATGCTGTGGATCTCCAATGCCCTTTGTCTCTTACTATGATTGTACAGTCTAACAGCTTTCTCTAGGCCTTACATTAGTGATGAATATGAGTAAAATGTAATCACTTTCAATGCGTTGATCTTCATTATTATCATCTTCTATGCAATCCTATTGGTAGACGTCGTGAGGAGGTGTAGTTTTCTTTCCTGTGCCAGATGTGTTACTTGTGTTGTTGTCATTCAATGTTTCTTCAGTGTCTCTCTTACACATTCTATCCATCTTATTTTGTATTTCAACCCTCTTGTCTATTGTTGTAGATTCGCGCACTTGGTAACTTTGCTTGCATTCTCGTTAGGTGTTTGAACAATTTTATTCTCTGTCTTTCCATGAATTCTATGCACAGTGTTGCACCCAATTTCTGACTGATATCTTCGTTCCGTATACAGTCCAGCCTTGTAATCCTAACCGCTTTTCTCAAACGCCTCATTTCGCATACTGTGTCGTGTGAGCGTCCATGTCTGACACTGATAGCAAAGAGTTGGCACGCCTTCGATGAGCCTCCAGGATGGGTATACTCTATGCGATCTCAGTACCATCGGCGATACTAGCCCGGGAGGTGGTACGCTTTTTGTCTGAGCATCCCCCCAGGAGATTTTGTGTGTGTTGCTTTCGCCTTATTTCTTTATTCCCCAAGGCGGTATGCGTTGCACTGTGGTTTTTATTTTGCGCCTGTCGGCCTAGTGCATCCGACTTCAGCATGCATTTTATGTAAGGGTCTGCTTCCTCCTGCATTTCATAAGGGCTTGCTTCCCCTGGGTAACTGCCGGTGCTGTGATGGGGATCGAACCCAGCACCTTCGGGCTATAAGCCGTGCCACTTAACCACTAGGCCACGCCGTGCCCCTTCCCATGAGAGGACATTAGTATTGAAGCCATTCAGAGACACTTTCCAGGAGTCTCTGTAGTGTTTCTTCTGCCCCCCCCCCCTTCCCAGGAGATGACATTAGTATTGAAGCCATTCAGAGACACTTTCCAGGAGTATCTGTAGTGTTTCTTCTGTCCCCCCCCCTCCCCCCTCTTCCCATGAGATGACATTAGTATTGAAGCCATTCAGAGACACTTTCCAAGAGTCTCTGTAGTGTTTCTTCTGTCCCCCCCCCCCCTTCCCATGAGATGATATTAGTATTGAAGCCATTCAGAGACACTTTCTATGAGTCTCTGTAGTGTTTCTTCTGTCCCTACCCCTCACCCCCTTCCCATGAGATTACATTAGTATTGAAGCCATTCAGAGACACTTTCCAGGAGTCTCTGTAGTGTTTCTTCTGCCCTCCCCCCCCCCTTCCCATCCGTTAGTCGTCTGCCGGTTGTGAACTCACCCTATGACAGCTGCTTGGGGATGTGCTCATCCAGCGTGCAGCCAACACGTCCTGTCAATCCTTGCTGACCTACTTGCAGATCAGAGATGTATGGATGCTCAGCCTGTTAGTATTTCTAAACATTTTAGAATTAAGCAGATAATACTGTCGCCTGATCCTGAGCAGACAACTCAGGTAACGCGATTTAGCTGTCTGACATGTCTGCTATAGCCTGTCCATGTTTCACATGCATGCAGCAGAATAGATACTACTGCAGTACGATACACTTTTACCTTTGTAGAGACACTAATACCTTGTTGGTGCCAGACGTTTGCTTCTAGTCTCACAAACGCAGATCTCGCCTTATCAATCATGTTAATGGTCTCGCAGTCAATGTTCGCCTCTCTAGTGAGGGTGCTGCTTGAATAGGTGAAGATAGCGATTGTCTGTACAGCTCAGATTTACTGACTAAACTTCCCGTACTATTTATCAAATGTTCGTTTGTCTCCCCTGGGATGTGTTTGTGTCCTTATAACGGTGAGAACTGATCGAAACAAGGTACCCTTTTCTCTTGAGAACGGTTCATAACGGATTGAATAACCACTTACACCGACTAAAACTAACTCTGTTAACCATGTCTATGTGAGGACAAGTAACACAGCCATCAGAACATATCCTGCAAGACTGTTATATGCTTAGCCAATTGCGTACTGACCACTGGCTCACAGAGACGAATCGCCGCACAAAACTCGAAGAACTATCCCCTACCGCAACCTTTATCCAGATAAGTGGGCCACGTGTAGAAGTAACAAGAAAGAGCATCCAAACAAGAAGAAGAAGAGCTGATAGGAAAACGAGTTTGCGTCCGTTATTTGTTTTAATCTGAATTTCTGTCTCATGTTGTAGAACACAGCTTTGGTCATATCTTTCCCTTGCGACCTACCAAGCCGTGATGTGAATACTATCTTCCCACACGATCGTCAAGGAGTTAAAACATTAATATGTGCTATCCAATCATGCTGTAGCCTTACATTCTAGACTTTCCATATCATGGATTTAGAGTCCAAGACAATATGAACCATGATAAAGGATGTCTCAGTACAGCACTACTTGCACTAACTGCCCTCTATCTTCGTCCTAAACCTAATTTAACTTGACATCAAAGAAGCGCTGGAATGAGAATCGCATAGTTTGCAACCGCCATTTTCACAAGTTATGAAATATTTACACTCATTGGGCTGCGTGCAGTGGCGTAGCCGGGGTTAGTGGGGTTGTCGACTCCGGGTGGCACATTTTTGAGTGGCAGATTGGTCTGCTGCAACGAAAAGAAAAGTAGGTAAAGCCTTTATGTTATCATTAGCTCATATGATCACTCCTCGTACAATTTTCCTTAGCAACCCTTCTTTACACCGGTTTACCGTGTCACTACAGAACCCAACAGTTCCTTTCTGACTAATAATGCGAAACAATTATTTTAAAAGAGCTACAACAGGGAACATAACTCTAATAATGTGTGTTTCCCTTGCAAGAGTTCTAGCTCTCGCAAGACGATTCAGATATATGGAAAGAAGGCCCATTTGGACTTTTGCAGTTTATCAACAAATACAGTCTTGGGAAATCGGTTGCAAATATGTTACTGCTACCACTAAGAATGTTCTTCACAATTGTTGTTAAGTGTTGCTAGTTGTGAGAAAAGTGTTTTTTCAAAGTTAAAATTTATCAAGAATTACTAACAATCTACAATGAGTACCTTGCGTTTAAGAAATATTGCCATACTGTCTATATAACTCAGTGTTCTCGAGGTGTCCGTCTCGAGCTCTGGAGGTCGTGTGTTTGAATTCATTGTGGAAACCAGGATTTTTTTCCAGTAGATCTTCTAGCAAATTTCTCCTGTCCTCTGGGTAGTGAGATCGGACTCCCGTGTCCAGTGTCGTGCACGTTAAAAATCCCTTGGCAGTAGGAAATCGAAACGAGTTGACTTAAAGGCCGATGCACGGACAAAATTCTAAAATAATTTTTACAAATCTACACAAATTAATTTTACCTTCCCCCAGGACCAGTAAATCGTAGGAAGTTTTAAATACCTACAACGGATACGATTCGGCTACCTGGCAACAGACATTATGTATGTTTGAATACCAGGATTCCAAGTATTCCAAATAACTCTTTAGTACAAAAACTGACAGACGAAATAGACTGGATCAATATAATCGACAATTTTGCTTTAAGAAAGGCAAGAAAAATAACATTGTACCTTGTAATCCTGGAATTCAACCAGACATTTGATGTCTGATGCAAGGTAACCAAATGATGTATAACTACATATCTGTCTTTTGCCTTGGAGAACCACCTCTTTCCAGAGATCTCTTCATAACCTGATGCTGAACGGTAAATCAGAAACAGTAAAATGAAGACATTTTTTATTTTTAGTTTTACCTCAGCTGTTGGGGAACTTCTTCTTCTTCTTCTGCGTACACAGTCAGACAGTAACCATTATTTTCTCGAAAAAAGCGGCGGTCATCCTGAGACTCTCGCCACTACCATACAGCTTGTCTTGCAGTTCCACTGGCAATGGCCACATCTGCTCTCTCTGATCCTTGTATGTCGGGCAGTTCTGCAGCAGATGTTCAGTGGTCATTTTACCAGTACCGCACGGGCATTCGTCGGTACACCCTATCTTCAGTTTGTTGAATAGGTGGTACCTCAGTATGTTGTGGCCAGTGCGAAGTCTGAAGACAACGACCTGCTCTCTTCGGTTCAACTGGTAATAGGCATCGTTTTTGGTGTAACCAGTATGTTCGGTTTCCCATTTGGACATGTATCTGGCTTTGATAAGCCGTTTTGACTCTTCGTACGTCATACTGGTATCTGTTTGTGGTAGCCTTGCACCTTTTTTTGCCAGTCTGTCTGCCTCCTCGTTGCCTTGGATGTTGCAGTGTGACGGAACCCACTGTACCACCACCCTTTTTGGTGCGGACTGCTGGCACAGTTTGCAGCGTGCTGCTCTTAAGTCATTAAGCTCAGTGTTCTTCTGGCTTTTTAGCGCTGTGACTACTTCGAGAGCATCTGTCAGCAAAACTATATGGCTCTCATTTTCACTGTGTGTTACCATTTCTTCCACTGCCGCCCTCAGTGCCTCTGCCTCTGCTCTGAAATTGCTTGTGTACTTACCAGTAGCGAATGACAGTGTTATTTTTCTGCCATTTGGTAGGTTCAGGAATGCTCCTGCCCCTCCGTTCTGTGTAGTGTTTGTTACAGAACCGTCGGTGTATGCATGGGTCCAGTCCATGCTTGGGTAGCTTTTCGTTATGAAGCTTAGGGTAGTGTCTCTCCTTTCTTTCTCACTCTGGCAGTTTTTGTTTGCAATACCTGGTATATTTTCTACCACCTCTGGAAATATATCCTGCCTCCAAGTAGGTTTTCGTACAGTGGTGATGGGTTTTGGTGTTGTTAGTGCGTTTATGGGATCTTCGTGCATCTTGTTGGGGAAGAAAATACAGACATATGGCCATCCCAAATCTGAAAGACAACATCAGATTCCTGAAAAGGACAAATTAAAGCACCCTTTTTCGACTTCACTGGTGCTGATGAAGTGGACCGGTGTCCCGCATGCGGTTGTGCAATGCTTGGCTTCATCTGCGTGTCACGCACTACTATGGGGATCACATCGAACCTCACCTTGTTAGCCAGACTGTTGTCCTCGAAAACAGCCCGTTTCCAAGACGGCCAACGAGAAGATCAGGTGAGGGTCTTGGCCGGTATATTTCCCCTGGCTAACATTGTTTGATCAGTGTGTTATGCCTGACCAGACGTCAGCCTCATCGTCCCAAGGAATGTTTCACGTGCTCGACACTGAACACAGGAGTCCTTCTTCTTCTTCTTCTTCTTCTTCTTCTTACGCTATCAGACGTCGACCTTTATTTTTTCGAAAAAAGCAGCGGTCATCCTGAGGCGGTCGATATTGCCATAGAGCTTGTCTAGTGTTGCCACTGATGATGGCCACATCTGCTCTCTCTGGTCCTCGTATGTCGGGCAGTTTTGCAGCAAATGCTCAGCGGTCATTTTCCCTGTACCACACGAGCATTCGTCAGGAACACAGGAGTCCGATCTGAGGACTCAGAGATCAGGGGATTTTTTTTTCAGACGATCCTCGCAAATTCTCCACAGTGATTCGACCTCCCACGCCTGGGACGGACACCTTACCTCGAGACAATCTTCCTCCCCCCACCCCCACCTCCACCCCTTATGGACAACGATGGATAGCTATTATGTTTTCTATTGCGTCTGTTCAGTACTAATTGTTAAGATATGTGCAGTTGTGTACTTTCTTGTTCAAAAATTTTTTACGTCAACGGAATGGCTATGCGCATTCTCATGACGTATTCCGCATTTGTATTTCGGTCACGAATTGTTGACACGCTTCCATAGACCATGGTCATCTGTAGTTTAGAGTAGGTCATGCATAAACATAACTGCTCCAACTTTGTTTTTGGTTCGCGGAGATCATCACAATTTGGTTGGATGTATCTCCGCTTTCTCTTGTGGGTTTTATGCATGCCGAATTATGTATGTAGGATACAATTGAGAAGAAGCTTGTGAACTCAGCAGTTACATTTCTTACCCCACTGCTTTGTGGGATATCTGATCACAGGAAAGACTTCAGGAGAAAACCCTAAGAAAATTGTGTATCCATTTCTGCCCAGAGTCGTCTTGATCATGTCTTGCTACTTAATTAGGGTAGCTGAGAGAGTGAAGCTGACATGCGCAACCCTCCTTTCCTATATTCAAATTCCAGCGCGAGTAACATTGATTTAATTTCACGGACGTTGTACCACTGTGTGCTAATGGTGAAAGTGTCTTTGATTTTTCGTGCAAGGAACATTCGCACTCATGGATTGTGTGCAGAAAATCGTCAACACCATTTAAAGTAGGTGACCTATTTCCTTGTACAAAGTGAAGCTGCGTGGCTTAGAAGTGAAGCGTCCATTTCCCAATTCCAACGCTCCCGGTTAGAATCCCACTCGTGTGCAGTTTAGCCGACATGGATTTTTCTCTCCTCCACGTATGGAAAGTAATGGCAACCTATCGTTGAAACTTATAACAGCCAACTAGGATGGCGGTTGTATGAAGCGACGTTCTGCAAAGAACATGCGACTTATTTTGCTTGTTTTAAGCGCAGCAGAACATTCAGGTCTCCGATTGACTTATTTAGCTATCATTATAACTCATGCGAACAGTGAATGCTGACAAACTGGTCCTCATTAATTTAGCTATCATATAACTCATGCGAACAGTGAATGCTGACAAACTGGTCCTCATTTGGGGGGGGGGGGGGGGGGGGGGGTTTGTTTGCCTTATTTCTGTAAGTGCGTTGCACTACTGTTTTTATTTTGCGCCTGTCGGCCCAGTGAATCCGACTTCGACATGCATTTTATGTAAGGATCTGCGTCCTCCTGTATTTTCTAAGGGTTTGCTTCCCCGGGGAAACGTCCGGTTCTGTGATGGAGATCAAACCCAGCACCATCTGGTTGTGAGCCTTGTCACTTAACCACAAGCTCACGCCGTTTCGCGTCCTCATTGATTGAGACGGACAACAGCAATATGTTACTAACATACACAATCAGTGTATCAGTTCTGCTCTTGACCGTCTTTCTTGCCAGGATGATATACCATCTCTCTATCCCTTTCTTCAACATTAACAGCTTTGTCCTTTTGCACATCACCATGCGGGGAACTGAGTCGATAGTCAACATACTGACCATGACGTCGAGTCAGAATTAGGCCCAATACACTGACCAAGACCACAATCTATTCCATGTAGCTTTCCCTGGAAACAGGTTGTTTTCAAGGCAGCCTGGGTAACAAAATGTTGATCGATGTGATCCCCGTAGCAGTGAGCGTCACGCAGATGAAGCGAAGCATAGTACAACCGCCTTCATCAGCACGCTCGGGATGTGAGGAAAGCTACTACAACCCGCCACTTAATGTCCTTTTCAGGGCGCACAAAAGAGTAAACCTACTCATTGTGGGCATTAAACAACAGCAACATCATTATGTAGCAAGTCCTTTGTAGAACGTCGCTCTCACAACAGCCGATCTGTTAGACTCGATCTCGAGCCAGAACGTCGCTCTCACAACAGCCGATCTGTTAGACTCGATCTCGAGCCAGAACGTCGCTCTCACAACAGCCGATCTGTTAGACTCGATCTCGAGCCAGAACGTCGCTCTCACAACAGCCGATCTGTTAGACTCGATCTCGAGCCAGAACTCCCGTCTCTTTCCCTGCCATCTTCAGGACCCCCGGAATGTCTTGTGCTCATCATCTCCTCGGTCTGCCTTTCTTTCCAGGCCCCCATAGCCTCCAGCATCGTTCGCTCCGGGCCATTTTCGCGTTTGATTTGGCCAAAATATTTGAGTTTTCTAGACAAGATATTGTTTACTTGCGAATTTTCCTCGATATCCAGTTCTTTTAGGATTTCTGCAATTTTTCTTTTCACTATCATGGTATTTTTAGCTTTTTCCTGTAGCCTTCTAGTTGTAAAGATTCAATTCATTTTTTAAAGTGTTTGTGTGGTGGTCCACCTTTTCACATATGTACGTTTCCACCGGGAAGATGCAAGTTCGCATGATTTTTATTTTCGTCCCATAAATAGTGTTCTGTCATACGTTTCTTATTTTATTCAACTTCTACATTTCTATAGCCATTCTCTTTCTGATTACCTTCTGGTAATCATCATTCTTGCTTATAATTAAGCGGGTTGAACTCAAAACTTATGACTTTCTCAATCTCCTGTTGTTCTAAAATAACTTTAGGTTTGGCTTTTGCATTGTCTGTGCTCAATATTTTGTTTTACATACACATACCTACATACATACATGCAAACGCACATACCGTACGCACATGTGTCTATGTGTGTGTATGTGTGTATGTACACGCACTGAGGTAAGCTCACATTGGAAATATTCAAAATTATGCAAAAACACGAAGATTGAGTTGGTTGCGACACCATATGAGACATGAAAATATTCTGCAGATAAGGTCAAGAACCAAAAAGAAAAAAGGACGGATGCAAGCGAGTCTCAGATTTACATCTCACTCATGCAGAGACATTAAAGTGTCAAACTATGCTGAAATGAAGAGAGCTGTTGAGGATTGTGTCAAATAGAGAGACATGTTCAGACAACCTTACAACCAGTCTTAAGACTGACCAACAAGAGGACAGGGTCAAATGGAGAGATATGATCAGACAACCTTACAATCAATCTTAGGACTGGCTAACCAGATGATGTTTGTATGTGTATGAGTATGTGTCTCTATGTAAATATCTGGCAGAATATATTGATAAATAAATGCATCTGTGTTTGTTCCGATATATGTATACATGAAAAATGATTTTCGTTCATCACATGGGATGAAGACCACTCTCTCAGTTCAGCCGTCTCAGTCTTTTCTCTTGCTGTGTCCGCTGAAATGGATCACTTGCACTGTGATTTGGATTAAATTGAGTAAGGAACTTTGTCATCCTCGCTCTGTCGTCCTGAGCTTCCTTTAGCCAGTGGCAAGACATTTTCGAAACGACTGGAGATAGCAGAGTATCCCGCAAGGCAGGGGAATATGTATACATGAGTGTGTACACGTGTACATTTATATATGTGTAGCTTCGGGTAGCTTTGCGCACACTGGCATGAATATTTGTGTATATATGTCAGCCCAGTGCAGTCTACTTCGTCTTAACTGTCTTAACTGGCTATCTATTTTTATTCGTCTCGTTCCTGGTCACCTCCGCTTTCTTTTAAGTGGACTGAAATGGCGAACAGATTAGTTCGTCTTAAACCACTATTTAACTACCATTTTAACGCTACATGCCTACCCATGAAGACAACACCGCTGAAGCCCTCACTATACCCAAGTGGGAAAAGGACAATAAAACCATACAGATAAATACATCAGTCACTGGTCTTACGATTGGACACGACTACAAGGAGCAGCAAAAACGAACTGCTACACTGAGTATGATTAAAGAAAACTATCCCAAACAATCGTGGATACGTGCCTACATGGAAGAATCAGCAACAAATTCTGGCAAGAATGGAGACGCTGGTATCTGTGTAGCATACATTGAGGACCATTGTGAGACAAAGAGTCTTCCCATTGGTAAATTCTCCTCCAACTACACAGCTGAGGTTGAAGCTCTCAAGCAGGCTGCCAACATGATCCAGTACAGCAATTGTGATTGCCACCATGTAGTCATCTTCACAGACGCATTATCTGTGCTGCAGGCTCTTGATGGTAGTAAACTCTCACTTCTGAAGAGTGAACTGGGCAGGGTAGCTGTTGGAATGCGAACTATACTCCAGTGGCAGCCATCCCACTGTGGCGTGACTGGAAATGAGAGGGCAGATGGGCTTGCAAAGAGGGGATGTGAATGCGAACAAGAAGACAGCGAAATCACATACTTTGAGAAAAAGAGAGTTTTCAAGGCTGTCAGAAGAGAACAGAACCAATCCAACGATGACTACTACACCCTTGACCAGCAAGGGCAGACTATCATTCTTCTCCTCAGAACTGGGCACAATAGACTGAATAAAGACATGTACATGATTCGACTGTATGCTTCACCGATGAGTACATGTACATGCGAACAAACTGCCAAGCATTTTTTGCAGGACTGTCCTCTGTATGGTCAGTTAAGGAGGATACACTAGCCAAATGTTTCGACACTACAATCAAATCTCTATGGAGCTAGAGAGCAACTAGAGTCAACGGTCGAGTTCATCGCGGAAACTCGCTTGATGGTGTCAACCTCTGGGATACGATCACAAGAAGAAGAAGGAGCCCACTATTTATCGTTACTGTTGTGATTTGTGAGATGTGTTCAAGGATCGGGTCGATATGGCTAAGGAGTAAGACGTTAGCCTCTCAAGAAACCAAAGCGTGAAACGATGTGGTTTCTAATCCCACAAGTTTTAATCGTCCTCTAGTCTCAAGGGATGAAAGACCAACGTCATGTCATATCGAAGATTGACGATCAAACACTTGGATTCTATGTACACTCTGTGCATCTAAAAGTACATGTGACAATTTGAAATCGATAAGAGCAGGCTGTTAGCCAATGTATTGTCCACATTCTAAAGAACAACAGAAAATAATTATGACATGTATACCACTCACGCAATCTACCTTCCTCCATGTGTAGTAAGCCACAGAAAATAAACCAATACAAAAATAAAGTTCGTCCTATAGTGCAGGTCCCAACTCTTGTGCGAGTTGGTAGTAGCCGGGTGCATTTCTTTGCTTAGCGGGTTGGGCTCGAGCAGTGCTATGTTTTTTAGTTTTGTACTGGTCTAATCTCGGTTTGCAGTCGATTCTGTCTCGCGCACGGGTTGTGCAGTGGATGGCTAACTTGTGCCTTAGGCACAGGTTGTCCAGTGTTTGGCTAACTTCTGTCTCAGGCACGGGTTGTCCAGTGGATGGCTAACTTGTTTGTGTCAGGATCTCCAGTGTTGTGCAGATCGAACGAATCTTACCATCAAGTGCGGGGTCTGCCAGGTGGTCTTTTTTTTTTGCCGCGCGGGATACCATAGAGTGGTTGCTGTTCTCCAGCGTTCGTCTATCCTTCTGCCGACATGGCCAGCCAAGTGGTGTTTGGAGTTGTTGGCATGATGGATGACACCTTTGACGTGTAACAATGCCCCGATGTTACTGTTGTGTAAGCCCATCTGGCGCTGTTGCTAAGTGATAGGCCTACGAGACGGCGTTCAAGCGAGGCATGTGGGGCCCTTAGCTGGTTCTCCATGGCTTTTGTCAGAGGCCATGTTTCACATCCATAGCATAGCGCTGGTAGATCCACTGAGTCTAATATGTCAGCTTGCAGTCTGGTGTCTCTTGTAGCGTCTGTTTCCGCTTTTATCGAGTTGAAGGCGGCTCAGCCTGCACGACGGCGCCTGACAAGCTCGGGCTTCAAGCTATTATCCACGTTGAGGAGGCGGCTGCGGTAGATGTATTCGTCGACATCCTCCAATGGAGTATCATTTAGGGATACGGGGTTGGGCTCCGCAAAACGGTTGCGCATAACTTTCGTTGTTTCTATATTTATTGTAAGACCTGCTTTATTGCCTTTCGCTTCCAGCGAAGTTTGCATCTGTGTCGCTTCGGCGGGTGTCCCTGTGATAAGTGTGATATCGTCAGCGAATCTTAGGGGGTTGAGTAATCGCCCATTTATGTTGATGCCGTACTCGCTCCAGTCGCAATAGCTCATCGTCGACTCCATACATGCAGAGAAAAGGTTGGAGGAGATGGGGTCACACTGCCGCATCTAGAGGAAAGGTTTGGCGAGATCGGGTCGCTCTGTCGCACCCAGAGGAAAGATTTGGCGAGATGGGGTCGTCCTGTCGCGTCGCATCCAGAGGAAAGGTTTGGCTAGATGGGGTCCCCCTGTCGCATCCAGAAGAAAGGTTTGGCGAGATCGGGTCGCCCTGTCGCATCCAGAGGAAAGATTTGGCGAGATGGGGTCGCCCTGTCGCATCCAGAGGAAAGGTTGGGCGAGATGGGGTCGCCCTGTCGCATCCATAGGAAAGGTTGGGCGAGATGGGATCGCCCTGTCGTACACCTTTCTCCGTGGCGAATGCTATCGGTCGTGAGAATGGATGAATGATGGTCATGCATCTATCATAGAAACGTTTCAACGTGTTTATGTAGCCAACTTCGACTCTGTGCTTTTCCGGAGCTTTTCACACATATTCCTGTTCGACCGAGCAAACGCCTTCTTGTAATCGATGAATGTCAACACTAGCGGTGTGTGATGCTCTCTTGCTGCCTGTCAAACGGCCTACACGTTGTTATGTGGTCCAGCGTGCTGTATGTGCGTCTAAGCCCCAGCCTGTTCTATTGGTTGGGCTTCCTCGAGGGTGTTGCGGATCCTTGGTAAATACTCTGTACAGTACTGAGATGAGGGTGATAGGGCGGTAGTTAGCCATGTCTTCTTTGTCTCCTTTCTTGTATAGTAAGACAGTCGTCGACTCTCGCAAGCCCAATGGGATTTTCTTCTCTTCTAGAAAACGTGTGAATCGTTGTGTAAGCACTGTATAGAGTTGCAATTACATTGTTAGTATGCGTGTGCCGTGAAGTGTAAGGCTGTGGGGAAGGTGAAGTATCCTTTTATGGACAACGTATGTTCATAGCTTGTTGAAAGTCCGTGTTTTTGACTGTTTCTGTTATGTCATTAATCCATCTGAGTCTTTTTCTTTTAATAGATCTCCTGTTACTATAGGCGCGAAGTGGTAGTTGGTCATACATCATTCTCATGTGATTATCTAATCATCGTGTTTTCTGTATTCTTATTTCTGGTTTCATTTTCAGATCAAGGTCCCGGTTTCTCTTAACATAATAATTAGCTTTCACAACTCGCTTTTAGAACACATAACAACAAAATAATAATTTTGTATTTGTGGTTTACTTGCATACTTGCATATGATTCACCGGGGGCTTTGTGTATGACAAAGAGAGCATGTCGTAAGAGGCGACTAACTATGTGACGTGGCATAACGCCGGCCACAGTTAGGTGGTTTGTTTAGAGCAGCATAGTTGGCGCCTAACAGACTGCGGGTTTACTTTTTTCAAGTATTTGAGTCTACTAAGATGATCTCGCACATCGATTAGCCCCCCCCCCCCCCCCTCCGTGGCCCTTATCCCAACTCAGCAGAGCAATAAGCTGCATCCAGCTCACTCTAGCACTGGGACCTGCGCAGGGGCATATGCCTCTGCAGAAGTACAGGTCGACTAAGACTTCATTACCTCATGTGACCACCTGACAAAAACAATGACATCATTAACAATACCATCTATCTTCACATCACAAGAAACGCATTTCTCTAATGAGAATCAGTAAGTGAATGCCTCTTCTCTGACAACTTTTAATGCGCAAACATCTGTCTGGGAATTTCGCCCCGCCAGCTGGGGGTCTGCGTTCTGTACATGTGTATTTTCCTATTCCCATGTATTGTTGTTTGTGAAATGTCTTTGTTGATTGTGTGGTAGGTTACACGAGGCGCAGGTATCCACATTGAAAATGCAGATTATGCGGACCAAGCAGACAGAGCGCAAAGATTTAGCGTTGTGGAGACGCATGTCTGTGTAACGCCCATTGGAGGAAAAGCGTGCGTGAACGCCTTGTTTATCTTTTGTCTACGTATCTCATTCACGCAAATAAAATCATGAACATAAACACAATGCACATTTCAGCTGATTTTTAAATGAAGATTTTATTACTACAGATATTTTCTGTGTGAACTATTGAAAAAGTGTAGAGGAATCACATGTCTACTTCTTGTCTTTCTACTCTTAGTTTATACTCCTACTTCTTCGTCCATTTGTGTCGTTAAGCAACGTGGATAGATTATTGATGTTGTTGAATGTCTACAATGATTAAGATTACTCTTTGACGCTCTTCGAACGATGTTTAAAAAAGGACGTGAGTTAAAGTAACAATATGCGCTAAACCTGGGCTCGGACGTGAGTTAACGTAACAATATGCGCTAAACCTGGGCTCGGACGTGAGTTAACGTAACAATATGCGCTAAACCTGGGCTCGGACGTGAGTTAACGTAACAATATGCGCTAAACCTGGGCTGGGACGTGAGTTAACGTAACAATATGCGCTAAACCTGGGCTCGGACGTGAGTTGACGTAACAATATGCGCTAAACCTGGGCTCGGACGTGAGTTAACGTAACAATATGCGCTAAACCTGGGCTCGGACGATCTTTCGTTAACTCACGTCCTTCTTTAATCATCGTTGACAAGTTATTCACTGTTCTCTTCGACCTATTTTGTCACTATACACTGCCTGTATTTTACGACGAATGTCAACTGATGGACATCCTTCAGCTGTTAGAAACCGAATCACCCATCGCTGAACAACTCTGAACGGATCCCGTATCCCACCCGCCATGTTTCCAACGGTCTGTTGAGGAAACTATGATTCGGAGGATAATGCAATTTTGCAAACTTGACGGTTGGTATGTGCTGTTTACACCAGAAGTGACGTCATCATGCGGATCATATGTATGTTTACTTGTTGCAGCTTGGTCCGGTTTTATTTGAACACGCCCCGTATATGGTGGAGACTGATCAACCCAAATGAGCTTAGCTTTGAACTTTACATGAATTTTATTATTTTGGCGAAACTGAGACGGTAGTCCGGTTAGGCACAATATAATGATCAGGACGTCTGGTTATGGTCAGGCACAATATAATGATCATGACGTCTGGTTATGGTCAGGCACAATATAATGATCAGGACGTCTGGTTATGGTCAGGCACAATATAATGATCATGACGTCTGGTTATGGTCAGGCACAATATAATGATCAGGACGTCTGGTTATGGTCAGGCACAATATAATGATCAGGACGTCTGGTTATAGTCAGGCACAATATAATGATCAGGACGTTTGGTTATGGTCAGGCACAATATAATGACCAAGACCACTTTCGCTCTTACATGTAGGATTCTCTGGAAACATACTGTTTTCAAGGCAGCTGGCTGACGAAATGGGGATCAACGTGTTCCCCGTAGTAGTGAGCGTCACGCAGAAGAAGCCAAGCATAGCACAACCGTCTGGAGGAACGCGGTGCACCTTCATCAGCAAGATCGGGATATGAGAAAATCTAGTACAACCGGCCCCATAACGCATTTTTTCAGGGTACTCAAACGAGTGAACATACTCATTGAACAACATTTTATTGTTATTGTTTTATTACTATTGTTATTATTTATAAATTACCTCTTGATGGTTCTATACAATAATGCTAATTGGTAATGTTAGTGTTTAAGAGAGGAATTTGGACTACTATTCATCACATGTAGGCCTACAGCTTGGAAAAAGAGAAATTATATTCTGAACAAATGTGACAGTTGGGAATAGAGCAAAAAATGGTTGAGAATCACTGTTTTAAAAGGGCTCGCAAAATGGCATATCAGAGGCTATTGTTTTGATGGCTTATGATGTCAGATGAGCCTAGGAAGGAGTAGCTTAGCTGATAGTGGCTACTCACAGCGAAGGTGTCTTGGTCTTGACAATGCTCTCGCTTACCGAGCTGCAAATGGGTTGTTGAGTAAGAGAAGGCAAGACAGTGAAGAACTGTTCTGGTTACCTACCTTACAAAAAGAAGATAAGACCTAGACTTTCCTAATACTTCATCGTACATTCACACTATATTCTTATTACATTCACATTACATTCATATTACATTACATTCATACTTAGTTCTTTGTTCTTATTCGACCTGTACTTCTACAGGGGAAGATATCCCTGTGCAGGTCCCAGCTCTGGAACGAGCTGGATGTAGCCGGGAGAAGGGTTTCCTGCTTAGCAGGCTAGGCTCGAGCAGCTTAATACTCCGTTGCGTTCGGACTTACGGAGGCACAGAGTAGACACGCAGCCTGTTAGACGCCATCTATACTGCACTAAACAAACCACCTAACCATGGCAGGTGTTATGCCTTGTCACACAGTTAGTCGTCTCGTACGACATGCTCTTTGTGAGGCAGTGGTGCTATTCTTGTCCTTGTTATACACAAAGACCCCGGCAAATCACTTCATTCAAAATACATAATAATTCCACCAATTTTTAATTCATACTAAATTCCTGCTACATTCATACTACATTCATATTACATTAATAATACGTTGTTACTACACTCATAGTATATTATTATTGCAATAATATTAATATCATTCTGTATTCATGATACAACAAGACTTCGTAGGATCAACAAAGGTTGCCAGCCAATACGCTTCGATGTATCAGCAATACCTACTGAATACAACATCAAAGTATAAAACATATTTGAGACGTTGCATGCTATACAGGAAGAGATGACATCTGAGGAGTTGACATCGTACGCAAGGGATATTTTGATCTCGACAGTAAAAGAAATGATTCCAAAGATATTGCACAAGACACAGAGTTATATAACAGAGGAAACACAGAAACTCATTGCAGAAAGGCAACAATTAAAACAAATGGGAAGTAAAGGGACCAACACAGCATATTAAAAACTGCGCAAGAAAAGTTAGAAGAGAAATAAGAAAATATAAAAGAAGATACATAGTAGAAACATGTAAGGATATAGAAAACCTACAACAACAAGGCAGAGAAAGAGATGCATTCAAAGCAATAAGAACACTGACAAGGAAATTCCGTCCGGTTCCTCATGTCATAAAGGACGAAGAGGATAACACATTAACAGAAACCAAAGACATGCTGAATAGATGGAGAGAGTACTGCAGAACCATGTATGGAGATAGCACAAAGCGCTCAGTTACAATCCTACCAAAGGATGAGAAAGAACCTGAACCAACATTGGAAGAAGTACGCTCTGCAATTAAAAGCCTGAAAAAGGGAAAGTCCCCAGGATGCGATGATATCCAAGCAGAGCTAATACAAGAAGGAGGAGAGGCATGTGCTCGAGTCTATCACAAGCTGTGTAAACAGATATGGCACAGTGCAGAGTGGCCAGAAGCATAGAAGAAATCAATTTATATTCCCTTCCCCAAAAAAGGCAACCTGAAGCACGAACTGCCGAACTATCGCACTGATCAGCCATGCTAGCAAGATACTCTTGCGAATCCTATTAAGAAGGATAGAGAAAAGGTCTGAATCTGAAATTCACGTAATCCAGGCAGGTTTTATGAAAGATAGAGGGACCCGGGACCACATATTCAATTTAAGAAATATCTATGAAAAATGTAGAGAGTTTAATGTAGACCTGTACACATGTTTCATTGATTACACTAAAGCCTTCGACACGGTAAAACATCTAATCTGTGGAGAATCTTGAAGGAAATGGGGTTTTCTTTGCATATAGTCCATCTCATTGAAACATTATACCATGATCAACAAGCCGCTGTCCGAGTATCTGGGCAAACATCAGATTGGTTAGCAGTACAAAAGGGAGTCCGACAAGGATGTATCCTCTCACCTTATCTGTCCAACATATATGCGGAGTGTATAATGAGAAATGTACGAGAAGATGAGAACATTGAAAGTTTCGACCCATTTACGATTGGGGGGTACGAGATTCCAGAGTTACGATACGCAAATGACACAGTGATACTATCAAGAAGTGCGAAAGGGCTAGAGCAGCTACTTTCAGCCGTTAATGGACATAGTAAAGATCAAAATCTGTTCATAAACATAAACAAAACAAAGATAATGACCACCGATAAAACACAATGTCAGCATAAATTTACAGTAGGTGGTGAGGAAATAGATCAGGTCACACATTTTGAATATCTGGGCTCCAGAATGGACAAAAATGGTGACTGCTCGAAAGAAATCAGAAGACTAGCTATGGCAATGCAGAGACTGAACAGCCTGAAGAAATTATGGCAGGGCATCAACAAAATGATAAAAGTAAAAGTCTTGAGAGCCTGTGTTTTTCCTGTGGCAGCTTATGGCTGTGAAGCATGTACGATTACCAAAACTTCTAGACAAAGAATCGAATCCTTCGAGTCAAAATGTTACAGAAAGATCCTCAGAATACCCTGGACAGAGAAAAGAACAAATGTAGACATTCGGCAAGAGTTGAGCATAATGGAGAACTGGTTTATCAATTCAATTTTGGATAGAAAATGCAAATACTTTGGTCACATCAAAAGACACAACGGTCTTGAGAGAACGGTGATGGAAGGTATGGTGCCAGGCAAAAGAGGAAGAGATAGACCAAGAAGACGATGGCACCAAGATATCCAGGAATGCCTGAGTATGACAGTGGCGGTAGCTGGTGTTTTGGCAAGGGAACGAGTTTCTTTCAGACAGACTGTGATGGGAGCGACGTTCTACAAAGGGCATGCTACATGATGATTCATGATACATTCCTACTACTCTCAAATTTCATTCACAGTACATTAATATTACAGTCATATTACATTCAAATTACATTCATGTACATACCTGCTGCATTCATACTTCATTTACATTAAATTCCAACTACATTCATACTGCAGTTGTATTACAATTATGCTACATTTACACTATATTGATAGTGCACACATACTACATTCGTCATCATCATGTAGTATTCTCTTTATAGAACGTCGCTCACATCACAGCCTGTCTGAAATAAACTCGTTCCATTGTTTAAACTGAGCCTCCGCCACAGTTATACCCAGGCATTCCTGGATACATTGGTGTCATCCTCTTCTTTGTCTACCCCTGCACCTTTTGCCTGGCCCTATACCTTCCATAACTGTTGTTTTTCCAAACCGTTGTATCTCTTGATGTGACAAAAGTATTTACATTTTCTAGTCAAAATGGAAATGATATACCACCACACTTATACTACATTTATATTACAATCATACTACATTCACACTACATTAGTGCTACAGGACCACCTTTACTTCCATTACATGCGCGGCATAAACCAACACAGATTTTGTTTACTGTTGACATTGGAAAACGTTTGCAGATAATTTGTATGTTCCCCTATTACAGCAAGAGGTATAGCACACGAGCATGTCAAAGAGCCAGGCTCCGACCAAGAGAGCCACACAACTGATGCCTTGAATTTAGTCTAAGGATAGCCAAGAGCTGAGGAAGATACAAAAAACAGAAACATCTGTTTAAATTGAATGCACTGGGAGATACTTCACGATATTTTGCTGTTGCAACAAATAAATTTTAGCCCATCTTTTGCCGCTAGTTTCCGATATACTAATCTACTCTGTTAACAATATACTAATGTACTCAGTTAACAATATACTAATCTACTCTGTTTACACTAGACTAATTTACTAGTATACTCTGTTTACAATTTACTCGCGTGTTATGTTTACATTTTACTAGTATGTTCTGTTTACAATTTACTCGTATGTTCTGTTTACAATTTACCAGTATGCTTTGTTTACAATTTACCAGTATGCTCAGTTTACAATTTACTAGCATGCTCTGTTTACAATTTACTGGTATGTTCTGTTTACAATTCACTAGTATGTTCTGTTTACAATTGTCTAGTATGCTCTGTTTACAATTTACTTGTATGTTCTGTTCTCAATTTGATGTTTCACAATTTACTGAGCTACTCATTGTCTAATTTACTAACCTACTCTATTTACAATGCACTAATATACTTTATTTACAATTTACTAGCCTACTTCAGCATACGATTTACTAGTCTACCGCGTTTACAAATGACTAACCTACCTTGTTTCCTTTGTTACTGACTTGCTTTGTTTAAATTTTACCTGCCTCCTTTTTTTAAAACCGTTTACGTTACACCAATATACTATTTACATTATTCTAACCTTCCCTGATTCATATTATACTAATATACTCTGTATCATACTAACCTGCTCCGTTTACGGTAACCTGTTTTGTTGACACTTGAATCTACGTGTTTACAATTTACAGCCTCGGTTTTCTCCTAAAATGTTCAACAATTTCCGCTTTAACAAACGGTGCAGCTTAACGTTTATGTGCAAGTACAAGTGTACCGGCTCTCTAGACAAACTTGACTCACTTATAGACAATTTCCGCCCAATTCAAGTTGACTGACGCGTCGCTCCAGTGAAAAAATACTACGTAACAAGTGGATTGAGTGGTTCGCGTCACTCTCCTTTAAATAGCATGTAAGAGATGTCGAAAACAACATATTTTCCCCCCTCTTATATTGTACATGACACTCGGGTGTAACATTTCACGAGAAATAGATGAAGCTATCAGAAGGTGTCAAATCAGTTCTCGATTATGTTAGTTTAGTTAGCAAGTTCTTTCTACGTTTCTGCTGAGTTACATAGAGGTGCTTATAGTTAAGTCGTCTGTCCTGCGCCAAGTGCATTGCGTCGTCCTTGTGAGACGGGCCGTCGGAGTCAGTCTTATGTAATTTTTCCACCTGCCTCGTGGCCGACATCTTTCCCTGTTGCCAGATCTACCAGCGTTGTAAACCATTAGAGGAAGTTGGTGAGGGTGCATTCTCATGACATGACCGACTTTCGTATTGTATGGCTGGAAATGTAATCTGCGAACTATCCTTGTACTTTGAATGTCTTCGTTTCGCATTGCGTTTCCTGTAACACCGATGATCTTCCTCAAACACTTCATTTCAAGTCGGAATTCTGCTCACACGCGTCCTGGACAGAGACATTGTACGGAACTAGCAGTACAGAATCGGCACAATACTAGTACACGAGATAGCCTGTACCGCACTCTGTGCACGTAAAAGAAGCTAGGAACCGGATTTCGCTCCCATAACAGAGTACTGGTAGGACTACCGAGTCGTAGATGTCCGTACGTAGTTTGGTGTTTTGTGTGGCACCTGTTGCTGTCATAATGAAATGTAGGCCTCCCAGCCCGCCCGTCCGTGCCTATCGATCTCCCGTTTTATGTTGTTCTACATGTTGAGGAGCATTCCCTAAAAGACATATTCGTCAACTTCTTCTATGGGCATTCCATTCAATAGTATGGGGTTGGGCTCTGCGAAACGGTTGTTCATAGTCTTGGTTGTCACTAGGTTTATTGCTAGACCTGCTTTCCTGCTTTACGTGTCTAGGGACTGTAGCATCTCCGTCGCTTCTAGGGACGTCTCTGTGATGAGAATGACGTTGCCTGCTAAATCTAAGGTGGTTTAGTCGTCTTCCATCGATTTTGATGCTGCAGCTATCTGAAGTCGACGATGAGGCACTGCGACTATAAAAACAGATGTATGAATACAAAAGACACAAGAATACCTAGTTATTTATACTTGAAATAAAATGCCACTGTAACATATGGTAGTCCTTTACGCATTATGTATTGTTGTAAATTGTATGCACTCGAATGGATACCAAGGGTCGTTCGGAGAAAATGGAGACCGAAGGAAACACTCAGAAGAACAATCATCCGAAAGGGCTCAGCTATTGGCCGCAGTACTATTCAAGATCTAAAATCAGTTGCGCCACACCGTTCCAACTGGAGATCATTTGTTTATGTCTTGTACGTCTTAATATGCACGCAAAAAACATAGATAGATAGATTGATGTACATAATAATAGCTGTCCATCGAGGACCGCCGACATCATCCTTGTCACAGATTTCCCTGTTGGGTGTGGGTGCGCATGTGGCTGAACAGGCCAATGCGGGCACGAAAACATCTGCTACATATCGGGCACATGAGGTTTGTAGAAGGTGATGGTGTTCCCCCTGTTCGGGATTTCCGGGTCTCGCGTGTGCTCTGGTCTTTCTCAACACCGTCGTCTTCGCTGGTAGCTACACCCGATTTGACTGCGCTTCTCCAGTCAGATCTGTTTTGCGCAAGACATTCCCAGGTGTCGATGTTTATCTGGCAACTTTTCAGTGAGTCCTTCAGACCGTCTTTAGAACGTTTCTTAGAGCGCCCTCTCTCGCGCCATCCCTCTATCAGATCGCCGTAGAGAAGCTTCTTTGGGAGCCGCTGGTCTGACATACGGACAAGATGTCCGGCCCATCCTAGTCCTGCTTTTTCTAGCAATGCATAGATGCTGGGCATGTTAGCCCTCGAGAGAACCTCGTTGTCATTGACACGATCTTGCCATCGGATGTGGAATATTCGCCTCAGGCAACCGGTGTGGAAGTGGTTTAACCTCCTTACATGACCGGAGTATACAGTCCAGCTTTCGCAAACGTATAGTAGGGTTGGAATGATGGTTGCACGGTAGACTTTGAGTTTGGTTTTGATGCTGATGCCACGACGTGCCCAGACCGTCAAGCGCATTCTACCAAAGGCTGTGCTGGCCTTTGCTATTCTGCTTGCCACCTCATCGTCTAGGCTGACAGATCTCGACAGCGTGCTGCCCAGATATGTGAATTTGTCTACGGTATTCAGCGTCTGCCCGCTGACTGTAGTCTCCAGTTTTATGTACGACATGCCTGGTGCTGGTTGATACATGTTCTCTGTTTTTTTGGCATTTATCGTCAGACCAAAATTTTCGCATGCGGCAGAGAACCGGTCTATTCCAATCTGCATGTTCAGTTCTGAGCTGCTCACTAGAGCGCAGTCGTCAGCAAATACAAGTTCCCTGATTATGTCACCAGCCACTTTGGTTTTGGCCTTCATTCTTCTGGGATCGAGTAACTTGCCATCTGTGCGGTACTTAATGTGTATTCCAAGCTCCAGTGATCTGAAGGCGTCTGTCATTGTGGCCGCAAACATCATGCTGAACAAAGTCGGGGCGAGTACACATCCTTGTTATACTCCGTTTGATACTAGAAACGTTTTAGAGATTGCACAGCTGTCCAGTACACGAGCACACATGCCTTCGTGTAGCTGTTTCACCGTGGATATAAACTTGTTGGGGCAGCCAAACTTGGACATTATCATCCACAGCCCTCCTCTGTTTACTGTATCAAATGCCTTTGTCAAATCAATAAATGTGGTGTACAAGGCCTAATTTTGTTCCCGACACTTCTCTTGTACTTGGCGAGCGGCAAAAATCATGTCCACTGTTCCTCGTCCGGCTCTGAATCCACATTGGCTTTCTGGGAGGTGGTGGCTTTGTTCAAGGTGTTTGTTTAGCCTGTTTAGCAGTAAGCGCGATAAGATCTTGCCTACTACGGAGAGTAGCGATATTCCTCGGTGATTGTCGCATTCCTGACGGTTGCCTTTTCTTTTGTACAGGTGAACGATATAGGCGTCCTTTAGCTCCTGCGGAATTTTTTCTTCCGCCCACATTTGGCAGAAGAGTTCAGTGATCCTTCTGGTGAGGGATGGACCTGCTGTCTTATATACCTCTGCTGGTATTGCATCAGCACCTGTAGCTTTTCCTATAGATAGTGAACTGATTGCCCTGTCGACTTCCTCCTCAAGGATGACTTCATCCAACGCCAGGTTCAGTTCCACCTGCGGCATTCGCCGGATGGCCTCTTCATTTATGAACGATGGGTGGTTTAGTATTTTGCAGAAGTGGGCTGCCCATCTGTCTAGAATCTGAACCTTTTATGTTAGCAGTGCCCCATCCGCACTGCCAACTGGAGTATAACTAGAGAGTTGCGGGCCGTAGAGAGCTTTCAGTGCCTCGTAAAACCGTTTGGTGTCATGACGCTCGGCGAACATCTCAATTTCGTCAGCTCTTTTGCTGAGCAAGGAGTCTTGCATCTCTCTAAATCTGGTCTGGACAGCTTTGCGAGTAGTATTGAAGGCAGCTTTTGCTGCCGGAGATGGTGTGTCCCTCTGGTATTTCCTGTGCGCTTCATGTTTTGCATCGAGAAGGCCCTGTATTTCCAGATCGTTCTCATCAAACCAGTCCTTATGCTTGCGCGTGAGTGGGCCAATGTGTTTAACAGCTGTATCGTAGAGTGTGTTTCTCAATGTTGCCCAGTTTTCTTCGATGTCGTGCTTTTCACAACGAAGCTCAGATAGTCTGCCTTCTAGGTCTTCATGGAAGCCACCTCTCGTGGGTTCGTATTTCAGCTGAGATACATTTAGCCTCCTCGGTGGTTTCTTTCCCTGGGGGCGCATTTTGGGCTGGATCTTGAAGTGTTTTCTTGTCATTGATGTACATACAGTAGTGCCACATGAATGCGCACTGCTCGTTTGTCTGTTCAACATTTACACCGAACATATTTTTCTAATGATAAAGATAATGCTAGGACTCATTATCTCTAGTGGCTCTGCAAAAAATCTAAATGTTCCTCAAAATTCCTCTGATGTTGCACGAAAGATCTCTAGCGATCCATGAATCGTCTTTAGTGCTTCGCAAATGGTCGCTAGTGTTCCACGAAAGGTCGTTAGTGTTCACCAAAGGTCGCTAGTGTTCCGCGAAGAGCCTCTAGTGTGTCTCGTAAGTTCTCTAGCGTTCCTAGGTAGTTCTCCATAGTTCTGTTAGAAAGGATGAATGCTTAAAAAATGGTCGTTAAAAAAACCACCACTTAGCCTTGAGTCATGAACCGATATCGACCAGTGATGCATGTCAGTGAGTAATTAAAAGGCTATATTTTCTATATATGCTTTTTTCAGCTCTGATTTGTAATTGCTGTCCTGTTCAACATTAGCAATACATTATGTTTTATGTTATGTAAAAAATGTAATAAAATCAATAAAAAGATCACAGACATCTTTTTGTTGGATTATTTCATTGATAAATTTCTGATCGCGTTAGCGTACCGTGAACTAAACAAATAATAGTTTGTTTATGGGCTTGTTTGAGACATGAAAACTATTTAATCAGTTCCTTCATGATAAAAGTTTGAGAATAGGTGGTGTAAAAAGTTCATGAAGTGCAGAATATTCCTCTCCTATAATGTACCACATTTCTCTTTATGCTGTGTGTGAAATACTTGACATGTGTCATCACTCAGATGACAAGGACTGTGTCATCCTCAAAATGTGTCCGGTTATTCCCTCTCAGGCGCCAGGAAGCTTCCGGACGCTTGGAAATAAAGCGTTCCCCAACATTATCCTTAAACGACGACACCGCTTAGAGTGTGTACAAACTCTACGGAAGTAAATGTCTGAGATGCGAGTGATGACACACAGAGGAGCATGCAGCTCTTGAATCTGTCGTACCGGGTGGTATTGCCAGTCTATTTGTCTTCGTAATTTCATTTTCAGTGACTGGGTGGTGTTAAACAGACCTAGTTATGCTAGAGATGTGTATCCTCTGCCTTTCTTGAGCCAAGAAAGACACCATCTCTTTGTCCCAAATGTTTGTTTTGTGGGATCAAAGACGAAGGCGTGGTTCTTGTTGTTATAGGGACGTGTGGTCGCTTGGGTAGCAGGCTCTTGAAGGGCGGTGGTGCGGTAATAACACCAGCAGTACTCTGAGACGTGTTAGGAGACCTTGGGTCACTTGAAACTCGATCGCCCATCGTTTCCGTTCATAGTTTTGAGAGGCGAGAGTCTCATATATACATACATTCATACATACATACATACATACATACATACATACATACATACATACATGCATACATACATACATATATATATATATATACATACATACATACATACATACAGACAAGCATACATACATACATTCATACATACATACATACATACATACATACATACATACAGACAGACAGACAAGCATACATACATACATACATGCATACATACATACATACAGACAAGCATACATACTATACATACAAATTTACATACATACATATATACATATATACATACACATATACATTCATACATACATACATACATACATACACACACATACATACATACATACATACATACATACATACATACATACGTACGTACGTACGTACATACATGCATACATACATACATACACCCATGCATGCATACATACAAGCATACATACATACATACCTATATACATACATACACATATAATACACATATACATTCATACATACATACATACATACATACATACGTACATACGTACATATATACATAAATACGAACATACATACATGCATACACGTACATACATATATACATACATACATACATACATACATACGTACATGTATGCATACATTCATACATGCTACGTACATACATGCACGCACGCACACACTCACATATACACACATATTCATCTGAATGTATGTGTGTTTGTTAAATGTGAGTGTATGTGTGAATATTCAGCTGCATGGGCTTATGTTGTTATCTGATTGCATGTGTACATGTTTTTTATCTGAATGTATGCGTGTGTGTGTGCGTATTTATCTTAACGTGTCTGTGTATATTTTATAATTCTCTTCGCGTGTGTTATAAAAAACAACCACTCGTTTCTCTGTGTATGTTTTTATCTGAGTGAATCTTTGTATATGGGCTTTATAAGAATGTATGTGTTTGTGTGTGTTTCTATCTGAATGTGTTGCGTGTGTATGTTTTTTGTGGGAATGTATGTTTCTGTCTGTTTTTATCTAAATGTATCTGCGTGTGCGTATGTGCATTATATGAATATATGGGTGCATGTATGTGCGATTTATCTGTATGTATGTGTGTTTACATATGTGTGTTTAATATGAATGTATGTGTGTTTGTACTTTATCTGAATGTATGTGTATGTACGTTTGTGTTTATAATCTGAATGTACGTATCTGTGTTTAATCCGAATGTATATGTGTGTGTTTTATCTGAATGTACGTGTGTGCGTGTGTTTATTCTGAATGTGTATGTGTGTGCTTTATCTGAATGTATGTGTGCGTGTTACATCTGAATGTGTGTGTGTGCGTAATCTGAATGTGCGTGTGTGTATGTTTCATCTGAATGCACGTGTGTGTGTGTTTAATCCGAAATGTACCTGTGTGTGCTTTATCTGAATGTGTGTGTGTGTGTATGTGTTTAATCTGAATATGCGTCTGTTGATGTGTTTAACCTGAATGTATGTGTGTGTTTCATCTGAATGTATGTGTGTGTGTGTCTTTAATCTGAATGTCTCTGTGTGTGTGTGTGTGTGTGTATGTTTGATCTAAATGCACGTGTAGTGTGTTTCATCTGAATGTAAATGTGTGTTTAATATGAATGTATGTCTGTGTTTAATCTGAATGTTTGTGTGTGTGTGTCCGCGTTTAATCTGAATGTGTGTGATTCACTCACAATGAAACACTAGCATCAGCTAGATTGAATTCTTGTCAAATGATCTGTCATCATGTATGTGCTCCTCACGCGTGTTTGGAAAAATCAGAATTTCCCAATTAAAACTAGGGTCAGCGTGTACAATGCTTGTGTCGTCATCGCGCGCCTATATGATAGCGAGACTGGCGCAACCTATGGTAAACAAGAACAAAAGCTTAGCATCTTCCATCTACAAAGCCTTCGAATCATTCTTGGAATCACATGGAGAGATTGTCGTGAAGAAGGAGCAGGTCTGCTGGATTCTTTTGCGGCCGAACTCTACGGAAACGTCGATTTAGTTTTTCCAATGTCTTCATGGTAGCTTGCGAATTGTTTGTCTCTCTGCTCTTGGCATCATATCCACAAGAATTACACATTCAATGTCCCAAAAGACAGATGAAGGAGTTGTTAAGAATTCTTTTCTTCGTGATGATTGCGGGGGATGCCATTCAATGGACTGTCTTCGTGTCTCGGGTTCAAAATGATGACCCCAAGTGTCTACATCTGTAACGATATTAGTAAAAAAACAAAACAACCTCTCCATCAGCATTGAAGCGCTCCAACAATTCAGAAAAAAATTGTTTTCCTTTGCAATCGGATGTTCATTTGCGAGTCTTCAAGAAAGCCATCTTGTGCAAACATTACAAAATCCGAGAGTTTGTATAAGTGCATTTGCACTACCAATGCTGATTGATAGCTGTAGGGCCAGTTATTGAGGAATGACTCGCCTATCAGTAAGAATAATGCCCTCAGAACATTTCAACATTTTTCGTTAGTGACTGTGACAGGACGTCCACTGCGTGGCCGATCAAGCGGCTCCGTATCTACACGTCCTGATTCTTTGATTCTTTGAACCCAGCGACTAACTGTACTCATGTCTACTACAAAACTTCCGTACACATTACATAGCCGCTTATGAATGTTCACAACCGTTTCCTTCCCTGCAACAAGAATTGCTATCACAATTGGTAGCTTATAACGCAAATTGGTAAAATGTTCCATTTCAATGGTTTAGTGCAGTCGTATCATTTGGACCGATTGCGGTGCAATTTGGTACACAAAAACATCATATGACATATTTGAAGTATACAACGTGTCATTGCTTATATGTGTATTATTAGTTGAGAAAAACGATGTGATGCATTACTTTCTGGACGCCCCTGGAATTTATATACACACACACACATATATATATATATTTACATATATATATATATATATATATATATATATATATATATATATATATATATATATATATATACATACATATATAACGCGAGTGACCAGCCGGGGTCTTTGTGTATGACGAGGTTAAGAATAGCACCCCTACCCCACACAGATCATGTCGTAAGAGGCGACTAACGGTGTGATATGGCATAACAACGGCCATGATTAGGTGGTTCGTTAAGAGCAGTATAGATGGTGCCTAGCAGACTGCAGGTCAACTTTGCTCTAGTTTTTTAGTCTATTAACATGGACTCACGCATCGGTTAACTACCCTCCGCTGCGTTGGGACAAGGGCATAAGTAATAAGCCTAGACCGCTACGCTGGAAATCCTTCTCCTGACTATATCCAGCTCATACCAGAGCTGGGTCCTGCACAGGGGCATCTGTCTTTGTAGAAGTACAGGCCAACTAAGACTACCGTATGTATATATATATATATATACAGCGTTTGAAAATTGTTAGAGTTACTAACCCGTCAGTCAAAAATGTTTCCAGTCAGCATTTTCGGACTACAGTCATGAAATTTATGTTAAATATTTAAACTAGGCCCTAATTGACTTTTATTTCAACGGAACAATGCGTACCAAACCAAATTATATTGTTTCACTTACACAGTATTAGCCTATTTCCTTATAAGAAATAATGCATTGCTGTCAGAGGCATAGCGTTTGTGTCTTTGAACGTGCTTGGTAGTTTTATCAGTGAAGTACCGTTTATAGAAGACTTGTGGGAAAGGAGCCAACAACAGCTATTCGAACAATAAATTAAGCGAAGGAAATTGGGCTGGTTAGGATATACGATGCGGATGGTACAGTCTAACATAGCCAGACAGGCTCTTACATCCTCAGGGGAAAAAAAGAGAGGTAGACCCAACAAATACGTGGAGAAGAGAATGTGAGAAGGAGCTAAAATTAAATAATGAGACCTGGAGAGAGGCAGACAAAGCAGGCCTGGACCATGTACGCTGGCGAGGTGTTGCCGGTGGGCTATGCACTGAGAGGGCCCCACGACCATGTCCGCTGACGAGGTGTTGCCGATGGGCTATGCAATGAGAGGGCCCCAGGACCATGTACGCTGGCGAGGTGTTGCCGGTGGGCTATGCACTGAGAGGGCCCCACGACCATGTCCGCTGACGAGGTGTTGCCGATGGGCTATGCAATGAGAGGGCCCCAGGACCATGTCCGCTGGCGAGGTGTTGCCGATGGGCTATTCACTGAGAGGGCCCCACGACCATGTCCGCTGACGAGGTGTTGCCGATGGGCTATGCAATGAGAGGGCCCCAGGACCATGTCCGCTGGCGAGGTGTTGCCGATGGGCTATGCACTGAGAGGGCCCCACGACCATGTCCGCTGACGAGGTGTTGCCGATGGGCTATGCAATGAGAGGGCCCCAGGACCATGTCCGCTGGCGAGGTGTTGCCGATGGGCTATGCACTGAGAGGGCCCCACGACCATGTCCGCTGACGAGGTGTTGCCGATGGGCTATGCACTGAGAGAGCCCCAGGACCATGTACGCTGACGAGGTGTTGCCGATGGGCTATTCACTGAGAGAGCCCCAGGACCATGTACGATGACGAGGTGTTGCCGATGGGCTATGCACTGAGAGGACCCCAGGACAATGTACGCTGACGAGGTGTTGCCGATGGGCTATGCACTGAGAGGGCCCCAGGACCATGTACGCTGACGAGGTGTTGCCGATGGGCTATGCACTGAGAGGACCCCAGGACCATGTACGCTGATGAGGTGTTGCCGATGGGCTATGCACTGAGAGGGCCCCAGGACCATGTACGCCGACGAGGTGTTGCCGATGGGCTATGCACTGAGAGGCCCCATGACCATGTACGCTGACGAGGTGTTGCCGATGGGCTATGCACTGAGAGGCCCCAGGACCATGTACGCTGACGAGATGTTGCCGATGGGCTATGCACCGAGAGGAGCGACGGGCTTTGATTGATTGATTGATTGATTGATTGACCATTTACCGATAACTTCAGTAAGTTTAAATTTGGTAGTAGACGTCTATTGAGATTCACCATCAGAAGCTAGCTAATGTGTAATCTATCCGAATCGTAATATATTTAATAATAATGTTATGTAGTAACGATTAAAAATGTAATTAATGATTAAAAACTGATTTTTTTTTACTTTATATATATATATATATATATATATATATATACGAGGTAGTTTCAAATATTTCCAGGAATTAGTGGATTGTATAGAAATAAGTTATAATGGAACTATTATTCTATTATATTATTATTCTATTATGAGAGAATACTACATTTCCTTCAAAGTCGTTCTCTTCGGCAACTACATCCTTTTGCCAACGTGCATACAGCTGTTCGAAACTTTCGTGGAACCTATTTCTTGACACCACTCTCTGCTATTTGTCGCTTTGGTGATAAGGACCTTGAATCGCTGTCCTTTGAGTGCCGATTTCAGTCGAAGGAACAAGAAAAAAATTAACCGGTTCCAGATCGGGAGAATATGGAGGATATTCCAAGGTAATCCCATTGTGCTTTGCGAGACACTGCTTCACCAATAGTGATCAATGTGCTGGCGCATTGTCATGCAGCATAATCCATCTGTTTATTCGACATTTTTCTGGTCGTTTTCTTCTGATTGCATCTCTTTGATGACGGAGAATATCAACGTTGATTTCCTTGTTAACCTTTTGGCCTTCAAGAATGAAATCATGTTACACAATATCCTGGAAATTTAAAAAAAAAATGCAAACATAACTTGTCCTTTACTCTTGTCCAAACGAAATTTATGTGTCCGGGGAGATGTGGGAGATTTCCATTCCGGGGACTGATGTTTTGTCAGAGGATTGTGCCACTCAAATACTTGAATTTCTTCATTGCGGTATCACCATATGCTTTATTAAGCAATGTTTGTGTCACTGAAGGCGACTTCTCAAGCAAAACATATAAATTGACATTTGTACGTTGTTGAATCAAGGACATTTTCAACTCCAACGATGCAAAGAGCACAACACGAAAACATACTTCTGTTGGAGAATATATGTCAAGGTCACGGCTGCAATGTCACTTCGTCAAGGTCACTATCAACACGTAAATATATTTTTTCCATATCATCTTTAATTTAAACACGAGTAGACTATTCCGGGAGCTATTTAAAGTTACCTCACAAATTTATATATATAATATGAGCGTTTCGTATACCCTAGACAACTAAACAAATCAAACGTAGATACGATACAAGAAAATAATATCAAAAGACAACGGACAAGGAAAATAAAATATTGACAGTTTCTGTTGAATCCACACTCGGGATGGAATGTCTAGAAAATCTTATGACATCGTGAATGATTCATGGCAACGATAATCAGAGGTAATCAAGGAAACATGATTTTTGATTATATGATTATCTGGTTTGGACAACAAATATATTAAATGACATATGATTGGGGAAGAAATTGATCATTGGCACGCCCAACACGGCACTTGATGATGATGATTTGGCATTAGGAAAATAGCGTGACCCTACCGAATAGTGATGGGAAATTACGAAAAAAAAGTGTCAGCCTACTGAGTGGTGATGTGACATTACGAGAAATAGCGTGTCCCTACTGAGTGGTGATATGACAATACTAATAAATATGTGACCCTACTGAGTGGTTGTGTGACATTACGAGAAATGGCGTGACCCTGCCGATTGGTGATATGACACTACAAAAAATAACGTGCACCGTACTAAAAGTCTCTGGAGGCGTTGAACAAAACAAAACAGCTGTTAAAGATCAGTATCCTGATTTTTTGTAAGCATCAAATCTGACATTTCCATAGTGTTTTGAAAACCAAGGTAAAATTCCTTTCTTACTCATTAAAAAAACAAACATCAGCGATAATGGGAAATCTTTGCTCTAGCTTTGACATGCACTCAGAGTGGGAACTGACAAAAGCTGAGGTTTGTGATTCAGGACTCTGACACCAGGTTAAGCGGGCCTTAATTTAACCCCCCTTCCCCCCCCCCCTCCCCCCCCCCCCTCCCAAAAAAAATGTTAGGGAATGTTTCTTATAAAACATAATTACATTTGTGAACATGTCATGACATCCCACTTACCGGAGTAAAAATGGCAGGAAAGAATTTGTGAGCAAACTGGCAGTGTTTGTATATTCATAGATAACTTTAGAGCAACTATTCGTTATACGCTTTGCCACTGACAAAAATGCCATGTGATACAAATTCCTAAGTACTGCATAATTTGTTTTTCCATTAAGTGTCATTCTTTAGCCTTTTAAGCCACTTTCTGTTTAGATTAATCCGTGGTCGTTGTATGTCTGGTGGGTACCAGACTGCTGTGCTTCAATGATCATCAGTTCTCCGTAGCAGGTAACCATCCAAGCGATGCTTGACTTTCTCTGTGTTGGTACTTGCATCCTTCACCAATGACATTTGCCGTACGTCGGTGTTACATATAACTTAACTTAACGTTTTTAAACTGGTTTATAAGACTTTCCAGAGTCTGTATTAACCAGTTTAATTTACATTTCCTTGCTCTAAAAGCTATGTGCATACAATATATTCTTAAATACATTAATTGTCCCTGCCTTCGCTACTTTCTGTGGCAATGCATTCCAAGCATTCATCACTCTCTGACTAAAAAAATCATTCCTAATATCTAATCTGGACCTTTCTTTAGTTAATTTGTGGCTATACCCTCTTGTTCTTGTAGGTGTTTGTATTTTGAAGAAAAAAACTTGTTATAGTCTAATTTATCTGTTACTTTTAATATCTTATAAACCTGTATTAAGTCTCCTCTCATTCTTCGCTTATCTAGACACTGGGACCCGGTTTTTTTGAGTCTTTCCTTATAACTGTAATTCAGGAATCCCACTATCAGCGTTGTCGCTCGTTTGTGTATCCTTTCCAGCATGTTTATATCCCCTCTACAATAAGTATTCCACTCATGTGCACAGTGCTCCAATCTAGGTTTAACTAATGCCTGGAACGATGAGGCTAACGTATGGTCAGACAAAACACATATACCAGAGAATGTTAGCCAGGGTCTGTAGAAATATACTGGACGTTGGTCGTCCTGGAAACGGGTTGTTGTCGAGTACAACAGTCTGACTAACAAGGTAAGGTTCGATGTGATCTTCGTAGTAGTTGTGCGACACGCAGATTAAGCCAAGTATAGCACAACCACCGAGAGGACCCAGGTCCACCTTCATCAGTAAGCTCGAGATGTGATGAAAGCTATTGCAACCCTCCATTTAACGTCCTTTTCAGCTCGCACATAAGAGTAACCTACTGATTATGGGCATTCGAAACAACAACAACAACAACAACAACAACAACAACAACAACAACAACAACAACAACAACTAATGTCTTATACAGTTTGACTATCACTGACTATAAATAATGTCTTTATACTTACCGGCGGTATACTCATGTCATTTGATGTGTCATGTATATCATCAGAGAGCATTGGTGCGAAGACCATGCTAAAGAGCACCAGTGACAGCACACAACCCTGTTTGACACTGTTGGTGACTTGGGAAGGCTACAGACAATACTCTTTCGTGCTGTACTCGAGCCATCGTGTCATCATGACATATACAATGGATAACGTGACAACAGACAGTAGGGATTCAGATTATAGAATTGAGCTCGAAAAATGTAAAGTGAAGTCAGAGGAGCGCGTGGTTGAGTTGTTTCGAGGACTACCGGCCTACAAGGAGGGCAGCGGTTCGAATCCCGGTATGGCAAATGTTTTTCTGTTGGGGATGAAATAAACAAACATAGCCAACACACGACTTGGCGACAGTAGTGGCGAAGCGGTCTTAGTTTTCGGTCTAAAAAGCCCTCCACTATCCCAGCAATGGGAAAAAGTCGTATTGACAGTCTTTTTTTTAAAGTGAAGTCAAGTAATTCCGTAACCGGTAAGGTCACTGGGGCACACACACGAAGACACCCGCACAACTCCTAGTCACCCCTCTCTGTCAACTGGAGCTGCCTGCGCCTCCTTTGGTCGGAGATTGGTCCTTTCTTTTATGTTGTTCTCCAACTTCATTTTAGGATGACCTCTTCGCCATATGTCTTGCACCTTTTCGTGCAGGATCGTATTTGCAAGACCATGTGTTCTCGATATGTGCCTGTACCAAACGATTTTCCTTCTTTTCATAGTTGTCAAAAGGTCTTCAAAAGGCCATATTGCTATTTTAGTTCTTTATCGAATTTCCTCGTTTGTAACACGGTCTTTGTATGTGACGTTTAGAAGTCTTCGAAAGCATCTCATCTCCAAGGCTTATCTTCCATTGCAGGTCAACTATAATTTTCATGTCTCACAAGCACAGAGGGATATTGAAAGATGTTACAAAAGCACTGCAGGGGCATGGATTGAGTATAACGACTTCTACACATATAGCACAAGGACATAAAAGACGTTTAAAGCCACAAATTGACTGACCTCCGACCAGAGGAGGCAGACCAAGTAACCACAAACAGAGACGGGGTGGCACAGGATTGGACAGATGCAAGCAGTGGTGCTCCAGCGATCTCAAAATTCACGGGATGAACTGAACTGAGCTGAGCTTAACTAATAAAGGCCAACTGATCAGTTGACAAATGTAGGAGACAACCTACCTTACTTTTAGCAGACCATAGTTAGAAAATTCCTGAATTCTAATATAGAAGAAGCGCAGGAGAAGATAGAAGATAGAAGATGTTACTAAAGTCAACAAAAAAATTTGAGATAAATGCCTCTAAAACTAAAACCACGAATCACACACACACACACACAAGAACAGATGTTCATCTTATTGGTAAAAGTGATACCGACTATTGAGAATTTCACCTATTTAGGGAGTAAAATAACACAAAATGGGGATGCAATCAAGTAAATCGTCACCAGAATCACTTCGGCCTCCAATGCTTTCAACCAGTTAATAAACATTTGAATATCTACATCACTGAGTAAACGTGTCAAACTCAGAATACTTAACTCTAATATCAACTCAGTGCTCACATATTGTAAAATCTGCAAAATGACAACGACGCTTGAAAATAAATTTAATGCATTTGAAAATAAATGCCCTAGACATCTCCTGAGCATTGGTTAAAAAGAATGCATAACTACTGAACAACTACGATTACAGTCCAACCAAAATTGTGTTTCTAATGTCATCAGAAAAAACGGTGGGCGTACACCGGACACATTCTGGGGATGGACAATAATAAACTCCCACTACAGCAGTGTATGTGGAAAACTAGCGGAAAAACGGATCGGTGTACACCCAAAGAGTCTCTATGCAGAGCAATCACCAAAGAAGGTGCAACAATGGGACTAGGGAACATGCAAGAACTACAGAGAGTGGCGGCGGACCGATCGACCTGGAAAATTATAGTTCTTCCTTATGCGCCGCCTTTAACGCTGAAAGACGAGAGAGAGAGAGAGAGAGAGAGAGAGAGATAGAGAGAGAGAGAGAGAGAGAGAGACAGAGAGAGAGAGAGAGAGAGAGAGTTAGGGGCACAGGAAAAAACAAAAATCAATATCTAACTTATCTAAAAGATACAGATGACGACGATTGCAGGGAAGATTGCCGTGTCTGGGCGATACAATTCTACTCTGAAGGAAACATAAGGGCTCCTTCATTCAGTTTTTAGTGCGTGTGTCTCATTATTAAAAAGGTGACGTATAGTGCACGTATACTTTATTTCCTCTTTATCATCTACGAAATCCACTTTATTTCATGTTCAGTTCGTGAATACGTGTGCTTTGATTTGTCACTTTAAAGGCTTTGGTCATAAATTGCTTTAATGTTAAAGCAAAAAAAAAAAAGAACTAGAGAAAAAGACCTTTTCATAGTTCAGCGGTTCCTGTTTGATTAGTGCACCGACGTGACACAAGGGAACACCCAAGACGTCTATATTACTACTTCTTCAATTGTTGTGTGTGGGATAAAGCTGGCGTGCATTTCCTGGGAGCACAGGACAAAACATGTGTGTGATTTATTACTAGCTGCATTGAGAGCAAATCTTTCAAAAGCCATTCTCGCGGTCTGTGGTCTATTTGGAAAAAGGGAGCACGAATACAGATGACCTTATTGCTGGAGATATACTATGAATCGTTTAAGTACCCTTACTATGCTGTTTTTTTTAGGCATACCGTGCTCTACTTGTTGAGGTTATCAGACACGTGTACAATTATACGAAGCATAAAGAAGAAGGCAATATACGAGGTAGCTTCAAACAGTTCCAGGAATAGTCAACTTGTTTCTGAATGAAAGATGATCTTGTAGAGAATATGTATTTATAAGTTGGTAGTGACCTTTATAAAATGACATGGCAGACATGACCTTCACATATACTCTCGAACAGAAGTTACATACGTTTGTTTGTGTGTTGTGCTCGTTGCATCGTCGAAGTTGAAAATGTTTTTGATTGATCAACGTCCAAAATGCTAAATTGTGTGTTTTGCTAGAGAAGTCACCATGAGAGACACAAACGTTGCTTAATAAAGCATATGGTGATACGGCAATGACGAAATCGCAAGTATTTGAGTGGCACAAGCGTTTCGTGAAGGTCGTGCAAGTGTCGATGATGGTGCACGTAGTGGACGACCGTCAACCTCGATCAACAATGAAAACATCGAGCGTGTTCGAAACGTTGTGTGGGCTGACAGAAGACTTAGTGTCGAGAAAATAGCCTCAGAAGTTGGAAAAGCAGTTGGAACTTGCCACACTATTCTCCACAATGAACTAGACATGCATCGTGTTCGTCAACACATGGTTCCCAAAATGGTATTTCCTGAACAGAAAGAAATGAGATTGACCCTGGCAGGAGACTTAATCACATTGGATGATCAAGATAGCAAGTTTCTCAAGAACATGATAACATCAGATAAGACCTGGTGTTTTGTGTACGATCATCAGATAAAACGTGAATCTCCTCAATGGAAATCTCCAACATCTCCCATGACACATAATTTCGTTTGGACAAGAGCAAAGGAAAGTGATGCTGGAGACTTGAATGAACAATACCAGTATTAGACTACATTAAAAGACAGTAACTAAAATGGTTTGGCCTTATAATAAGACTACCATTACACAGCACCCCACAGCAAGCAATGCTATATAAATACAGCGAATTCAAAGCCAAAGGTAGACAACAAAAAAGATGGCTTACATAAATATCTGAGCCAGTAAATGCCACTGTGCATGAGGCACACAGACTGGCTCGTTCTAGAGATCTCTTCATAACCTGGTCCTGAAAGGCATAAAAGGATAAGCGAAAAGAAAAGGAAAAGATATATACGAGGAGGCATCAAATGAAAACATTACAGATGAGATATAAATTAGGGAACCCATGCCTGTGTATTGTAACTAATTAACATTGCTGCTTAGGTTGTCAAGAGTGTCCTGCTAGCGCCTTTACGGTGCAGACGAGCACCATGACGTCATAATTGCAGTTACAAGATGGCTGCCCTTCTATTAACATGAGCCAAAGATGAGCAGCGTTCTATTATCCGATTTTAAGCAGCGAAGGGGTAAAACACATAAGTTTATCGGCGAATGGAGATCCAGATTCATTTCACTCACAGTCAATCGGCAATTTTCCTTTACTAGGAGGGCAAACGCTGCAATCGACTCTGGGCTCACTCCTCAGTATGCCCGACCCAGTCGTGAACATTGTGTCACACAACTGACGCCGATTTTGAACTTCCTTTACCACTCAAACACTTGCTGGAGTGAAAGGCATGCATCACAGAGTTAGACCTTCAATCGGACTCTGCAACTTCAGAGATCCTGAACTATACAACACCCAAAAAACCACGAGCAGTTTGTGCAAAACGACGAATACACCAAGACTCTGCTCTCTAAAAAACATCGTCTGTACAGTTTTAGTCTTAGTCGACCTGTACTTCTACAGGGGATGTAGCCAATAGGAGGATTTCTTGCTTAGTTGGCTAGAGTCGAGCAGCTTATTACTCCCCTATAGAGGATGGTTAACTGATGTGCGAGTCCATCTTAATAAACTCAAACACTAGAGCAAAGTAGACCGGCAGCCTGTTAAGTGCCATCTATGCTGTTCTTACCAACCCACCTCCCCGTGTTATGCCATTTGATACAGCTAGTCGCCTATTACGACATGCTCTCTGTGGGGCAGTGATGATATTGTTGTCCTTGTCATACACTTAGACCACCACAAACCACTCGGGATTGTACAGTTCCCACCCGAAATATTCCATCATAACATCTTCTTCTTCTCCTTTGCGTTCGGTTTCGTATGCTCATTTTATGCCACCAGATGGGCTGCATCAATGAAGTGACACGTCAGTCGTGCTTGTGATGCGGCGGTGCCTCCACCTGGTGGCAGTCCACGGAGGCAGCCTCATATCTTGTGACATATCTGAGGATACTCATTTAACCATGTATGCGTACATTTCCTTTTCCATTTCTGGGTACCCACGCCATTCTGGCCAGCATGTTCAGTCTTCGGTGGGGGAAGTTTCGGAGTCTTCCTATCCATGTCCCGGATCATCCAAACATGTCTGCCGGGCTTCCATCAAAACATAAAAAGACATCTTTCACCATTATGCGAAGAATAGTCCAGAATCAGCGATGAAAGATGCAAGACGTTCGGCTCAAAAACAAAGCAGATGAGATCCAGAAATATGCAAATTCGATCAACGCAAAACGGTTTGTCAACTCCAAAAGAAATTTCAAGCATGGAATTGTGAGCTTCACACAGTTTCTGTCGACATGACCAAGACTTTTGACAGCTTCAATCGATGAGGGCTCTGACAAATCATGGCGAAGTTTGGTTGTCCCGGCAGATGCATTACAGCTGGTCCCAGCAGAGGCATTACAGCTGGTCCCGGCAGATGCATTACAGCTGGTCCCGGCAGATTCATTACAGTTGTCCCGCAGATGCATTACCGCTGGTCCCAGCAGAGGCATTACAGCTGGTCCCGGCAGATTAATTACAGTTGTCCCGCAGATTCATTACAGCTGGTCCCTGCAGATTCATTACAGCTGGTCGCGGCAGATTCATTACAGTTGTACCGGCATATTCATTACAGTTGTCTGACAGCTTCATGATAACATGATGACTTGAATGATGTACGAAAGAGCATTGTCTGAGACCTTCCCAGTCACAAACGGTGTTAAACAGGAATATGTGCTGGATCCGACATTGTTTAGCGCGGCATATGCAGCAATGCTCTACAATGATGAACATGGCGCTGCTACTGTCCTGAATGTCGACTACAGGAGGCAGTAAGTAACCGTAGATATGCGGATGATACAGTTGTGCTGGTAACAAGTGAGCAAGAATTACAGGAGCAACATTATACAAAATATATCACGAGTTTTGATTAAACATTAACATGAAAAAGACTATTTTACGAGGGTAAAAGTGACTAGAAACCGTGTACGCAGATAAACATAAACGATCAACTACTGGAAAAGGTACAGTTTTTCTCCTATATAGGTCAAATAACAAAGGAAGACGGCAGATGTGATCAAGAAATCAGAAAGGTATGGCCATGTTGGTATTCAGCAATATATGACACATACTGACATCCAAACAGATTAATCAAATTTGAAAATAAGAATTGTAGTGTTATATATACTCGTCATTACTTTATGGCGCAGAAATATGTACTCTAAATAACAGGTTTGAAAAAAATATTGAAGCCTTCGAAATGTGGGTATATAGAAGATTTGGTAGCATTTCTTGGCAGTGAAGAAAATAAATGTGACGGTATTGACACAGTTGGGGGTGAAAAGATAATTATTGATCGAAATCAAGTTTGAATAGTTAACTTATTTTGGCCATATAACAAGACATAACTACTTGATGAAGACCATACAAGGGCGGTAGGGTGTAAGGCAGTCGTTCAAGAGGCAGATGACGTTTTTAAGTGGGTGGATAACAACAGGAGATGGACTGGAGAAGGTATGTCAGATTGCACCATTATCACAAGAGATATAGTACACTGGAGATCCATTGAAGTCGACCTCCGATGCGGAGATGGCACTTGAACTGAACTGCAGTGCACCCTAAATTCCGTAGTACTCGTGTCTCATTTTATCTCTCCAGGTGACACCACTGATTTTTTCTTAAGACTTTCACACGTTGTAATTTTCTTTCGTGTGCCTGGATTGGGACCATATATTTGACACTGGTATCACCCCGGTGGTATAAATACGTTATTTATCAGGTGTTACTGTCTTGCCATGCTGGCTTGTGTAAGCGGTTAGAGTAGTCGATAAGTCAGTGCCGAGACTTTTTGACATCTAGTTACGTTTTTTTCTACTAAGCCTTTAATCTTACGTAGAAATACTTCTCAAGTATTTGACCTCTGGGGTCTGCTTAAGTTTGGTATTGTATACACGTGTAGACATAGTGTTTTTCTAATCTTCAAATGTATGTATATATATATATTGCAGATATGCTAAGGACTCAGTCGTTCAGAAGTCACGCCACACCATGCGACGATTCATACAGTTATGATTTCCCTTGTACATGCTGTGGAAGACGCTTCTCTGCTCGGATTGGTTTTACGAATCACATTCGTTTTCGTTAGTGACTATAGTTAGGGTATGCACAACATACTATCGTCTAACAAGATGAAAAGAGCCAATGAATATTTATATAATCGTCCTTCGAGTTGAACTGATATAGAAAGCTCCTCAAAATATAGTGAACCGAAAGAAATAAGAATGGATACATTAGACAAGAGTTGGGCATGGAGGAGAGCTAGTTCATACATTACATCACAAACAGAAAATGAAATGCTTTGGCCACATCAAAAGACACAACGGTCGTTAGATGACATTAATGGAAAGTATGTTTCCGAGCAAGAGAGGTAGAAGCAACCAAGGGTGCGATGGCGTCAAGATTATCTCAGACGGGCTGTGATGGGAGCGACGTTTTGCAAAGGACATGCTACATGATGATGATGATGATGATGATGTATATAAATATATATATATATATATATATATATATATATATATATAAATATATATATATATATATATATATATATATATATATATATATATATATGTATCTGGGCAAACATCAGATTGCTTTGCAGTACAAAAGGGAGTCCGACAAGGATATATCCTCTCACCTTATCTGTACAACATATATGCGGAATGTATAATGAGAAATGTTAGAGGGGATGACAACATTGAAAGTTTCGACCCATTTACGATTGGGGGGTACGAGATTCCAGAGTTACGATACGCAGATAACACAGTGATACTATCAAGAAGTGCAGAAGGGCTAGAGCAGCTTTTTTCAGGCCTTAATGGACACAGTAAAGATCAAAACCTGTTGATAAACATAAATAAAACAAAGATAATGACCACCGACAAAACACAATGTCAACATAAATTTACAGTGGGTGATGAGGAAATAGATCAGGTCACACATTTTGAATATATGGGCTCCAGAATTGACAAAAATGGCGACTGCTCGAAAGAAATCAGAAGAAGACTGGCTATAGCAATGCAGAGACTGAACAGCCTGAAGAAATTATGGCAGAGCACCAACAAAATGATAAAAGTAAAAGTCCTGAGAGCCTGTGTTTTTCTTGTAGCAGCTTATGGCTGTGAATCATGGACGATTACCAAAACTTCTAGACAAAGAATCGAATCCTTCGAGTCAAAATGTTACAGAAAGATCCTCAAAATACCCTTGGCAGAGAAAAAAACAAATGTAGACATTCGGCAAGAGTTGAACATAGAGGAGAACTGGTTTATCAATTCCATTTTGGCTAGAAAATGCAAATACTATGGTCACATCAAGAGACACAACGGTCTTAAGAGAACGGTGATAGAATGTATGGTGCCAGGCAAAAGAGGAAGGGGTAGACCAAGAAGACGATGGCACCAAGATATCCAGGAATGCCTGAGTATGACTGTGGGGGAGGCTGGAGATCTGACAAGAGAACGAATTTCTTTCAGACAGACTGCGATGAGAGCGACGTTCTACAAAGGACATGCTACACAATGATGATGATATATATAAATATATAGTCGTGTAGATAGATTGGGCAGGATGAATATTCCAAAACATGACAATCTCTAACACTTCCTTACCAACTTCCTTATCCGCCAGGATTGTATCTATCTTGGCCTAGTATCAGATCGTTTATCACTCCTTGACCCTGCGCACTGACTACATACTCGGTATGTCACAGATAATAGCATGAAAGCGTTTCTGGCTTACAAAATACGTTCTGTCATATGTGCCTTAATGAAATCTGTCAAAGAGCTTCCGCTGAGCTAAAAAACAGAACTGAGGTGGGGAGACTAGAGACTTGAAAAACTCAAGAATCGGCAGAGGTGACTAGGGCAATAATAGATGAGATAAATGTGTTGGGCATGTGTGAAACCCAGGATTGAGAAAGAGAAAAAAGGTCCATTAAAAACTCAGGATTGAAGAGGGAAGAATAGTGCCATTTAAAACAAATGAGGAGAAAAGTTTAGAGCCATGTAAAACCCATGATTTAGGAGGAAAGTTTAGAGCCATGTAAAACCCATGATTTAGAAACAAAATTTAGAGGCAACTAAAACCCACGATTTAGAAGCAACGTTTTATCAATGTAAAACCCATGATTTAGAAGGAAAGTTTTGTCATGTAAAACCCATGATTTAGGAGAAATGTTTAGACCCATGTAAAACTAATGATTTAGGAAGAGAGTTTAGAGCCATGTAAAACCAATGATTTAGGAGGAAAGTTTAGAGCCATCTAAAACCCATGATTTAGAAGGAAGGTTTAGAGCCATTTAAAACCCATGATATAAGTAGAAAGTTTAGAGCCATCTAAAACCCATGATTTAGAAGGAACGTTTAGAGCCATGTAAAACCCATGATTTAGGTGGAAAGTTTAGAGCCACGTAAAACCCATGATTTAGGTGAAAAGTTTAGAGCGACGTAAAACCCATGATTTAGGAGGAAAGAATTAGGGAATGTAAAGCTCAAGTTTTAGGAGGAAAATATAGGACCACGTAAATCCCAGAATTTAGGAAGGAAGAATAGCACAATTTGAAACCCAGGATTGCGGAGGGAAAAACAGGGTCATGTAAAATCCGGGATTGAGGAGGGAAGAACAGAGCAATGTAAAATGCAGAAATGAGTAAAGAAGACTAGAGCTTTGTAAAACTCAGGATTAAGGAGGGAAAAACAGGATCATGTAAAACTCAGGATTAAGGATGAAAGAATATGGTCAAATAAATCTCCAGGATTGTGGAGGGTAGAATAGGGTTATATGTAAACCAGGATTGCGATAGAATAAATTAACAATGTCAAACTGCATTTTACTCCAGCTTATATATCAATGATGTTTCATGTTGAGTGTGTCTATAGTCCCACATATATGTAGTTGCCTCCTTGCCATATGTATATCACTATCACATACTATTAGGAATCATGTGACTTGCATGGACAAATTAATTCTTTATATAGTTTAGCCTTATATACTATAACTTGTTTACTCGTCTGGGCTTAGTTATTCTACGCATATTTACTTGGTGCAGGTAGGTCCGGTTTCACTCGAACACGCCTCGTATATATATATATATATATAGAGAGAGAGAGAGAAACAAGAAAGAGGGAGAGAGAAAAAAGAAGGAGAAGAATAAAATGCGAAAAGAACCAAAATCGCGACAAAGCGACAGTGCACACTGATTGCTAGATGTACGTCTGAGCGCCTCATTATTCTTGTCTATCGGGAAGGGTACGTGTCAAGTTGGTGTTCTGCTCTTTCATTATAAGCCTCTCACGTTTCGGCACATGAAAATAATAGCTTCAGAAAACTCAGTCCCAATAGGGCCTAACGAAACAGGCAATTAAAAACACACGACAATTAGTAGGGTTATTGGCAATTGTCGATATATCAAGTTTTACAATTTGTGAGGAACATCACAAGTTTGGAGTATCTTAGCTGAACTATTTAGCAACAACGTAGATTGCCAACAAGAAATAATAAGAAGAAAGACCATGGCGATGAAGAGGCTAACGAAAATGACAATGTGGCAAAGTACTTACTTAATGACAAAATTAAAGATCCTGACTCGCAACTTCAAGGTGGCAATGTTCGAATGTGAGGCACGGTCAGCCATGCAAACCTTACAGAAGACGATTGAATCATTGGAGTTTACATTTTACAGAAGAAGATTGAATCATTGGAGTTTACATTTTACAAAAGAAGATTGAATCATTGGAGTGTACATTTTACAGAAGAAGATTGACCATTGAAGTTTATATTTTACAGAAGAAGATTGAATCATTGGAGTTTACATTTTACAGAAGAATGCTTAAGATACGATTGATAGCGAAAAAAGAAAACGGCAGAAATCCTGCAGGAGTTGGATAAAGACGAAACTGGCTAGTAACCAACAGAAGGTCTAGGAAGCTAACTTACTTTGGCCCCATCAAACGCCACAATGGACTAGAAAGATCGTTACTAGAAGGTATGGTACCTGGTAAAAGAGGCAGAGGTAGACTTTTGAGAAGATGAGCAAGGCACATTACAGAGACTCTATGGTTGACAGTTTCAGAGACCGGAGAGCTCACTCTAGGGTTGAGAGTTTCAGAGACCGGAGAGCTAACTCTAGGGTTGAAAGTTTCAGAGGCCGGGGAGCTTACTCTAGGGTTGACAGTTTTAGAGACCGGAGAGTTCACTCTAGGGTTGACAGTTTCAGAGACCGGAGAGCTCACTCTAGGGTTGACAGTTTCAGAGACCAGAGAGGTCACTCTAGGGTTGACAGTTTTAGAGACCGGAAAGCTCACTCTAGGGTTGACAGTTTCAGAGGCCAAAGAACTCATCAGCGATCGATTCTTGCAGATAGGCTGTTATGAGCAACGTTCTAGAATGAACTTGCTACATGATGATGATGAGCTTGTAATAATGTTAGTTTTAAAATGGTTAATGATTAGCTGTCAATTAGAAAACCGTGTCCATGACAATGCAAGATTGACATGGTGCGCAGCAAAGTCGATTTTTACTTTAGTTCATCTAACTGAAATTGTCCACTTGACTCCTTCAGAGAAAATAAATCAGTTAGAAACTGGAATCATCTGGGGTAGTTGTCTTGCCTCCGCGATTAAATTTCAACCAGTGTTCGTAAAGCGATCTCAGTCCCGCCAGGCGGAGCGATAGCGCGGGCTTGCGGAAAACGCTTACTCGCCTTTCCCCGCAGAGGTATTGGGATGCGGTTTTTTTTGGCGTCTCCTTCGCCGAGGTGCGCTGCTCTGGTTCGTATCGAGAAACGTTGTCAGTCGGTGGTGATTTATCTAAGGCTTATTGCAGAGTTCGACAGTTCTTCTCGCTGGGGGTCAGACTCTCGCAAAGAGCTTGTGACCGGCAAATGGAAAGCAGGAATCGGGCCTGAAGGCCCTGTGTTCTCCCGGGGACAAACTCTCGGGAGAAGGGCAGGCTGGCAGGCCAAATTGTCTCTAGTCCCAGTGAAATTCATCACCGGGGTCGTTGGGATCCGTTCTGCACAGAGCGCTGCCATCCCTCCTCGAGCGAGCTCGGTCGGTCGGTCGGTCGTCTGGTGTGTGTAGGGGCCCCTGTCAGGCGGTCCTAGGTCGACGGAGTGAGGGACGGGGGGGGGGGGGACAACCGTCCGTCCGTTCGTCAGTCGGTCCCTGCGGCCGTCCCAGTGAGGCTTTTTACACACCCTTCCTCCGCCGACCGGTGTGTCCGGTACGTATGTCTCCAACAGATATCTGGTTGATCCTGCCAGTAGTCATATGCTTGTCTCAAAGATTAAGCTATGCATGTCTAAGTTCACACTGTCTCACGGTGAAACCGCGAATGGCTCATTACATCAGTCGAGGTTCCTTACATGACACGATCCTACTTGGATAACTGTGGCAATTCTAGAGCTAATACATGCTTACCAAGCTCCGACCCTCTCGGAAAGAGTGCTTTTATTAGTTCAAAACCAATCGTCGTTTCCCGTCGCGGGGTTGCGGCGTCCCCACTGGTGACTCTGGATAACTTTGTACTGATCGCATGGCCTCATGTGCCGGCGACGCATCTTTCAAATGTCTGCCCTATCAAATGTCGATGGTACGTGACATGCCTACCCTGTTTGTAACGGGTAACGGGGAATCAGGGTTCGATTCCAGAGAAGGAGCATGAGAAACGGCTACCACATCCAAGGAAGGCAGCAGGCGCGCAACTTACCCACTCCCGGCACGGGGAGGTAGTGACGAAAAATAACAATACGGGACTCTTTCGAGGCCCCGTAATTGGAATGAGTACACTTTAAACTTTTTAACGAGGATCTATTGGAGGGCAAGTCTGGTGCCAGCAGCCGCGGTAATTCCAGCTCCAATAGCGTATATTAAAGTTGTTGCAGTTAAAAAGCTCGTAGTTGGATCTCAGGCGCAGGCGGGCGGTCCGGCTCGCGCCGGTTCACTGCCCGTTGTCTCCTGCCCTACCGTCTGCCGGGTCTCTCCCACGGGTGCTCTTCGCTGAGCGTCCTGGGTGGCCGGCGCGTTTACTTTGAAAAAATTAGAGTGTTCAAAGCAGGCCTCGGCTGCCTGAATAATGGTGCATGGAATAATGGAATAGGACCTCGGTTCTATTTTGTTGGTTATCGGAACTGGAGGTAATGATTAACAGGGACAAACGGGGGCATTCGTATTGCGGCGGTAGATGTGATATTCTTGGATCGCCGAAAGACGAGCTACTGCGAAAGCATTTGAAAAGAATGTTTTCATTAATCAAGAACGAAAGTCAGAGGCGCGAAGACGATCGGTTACCGTCGTAGTTCTGACCATAAACGATGCCGACTAGCGATCTGCAGGAGTTGCTTCGATGACTCTGCGGGCAGCTTCCGGTAAACCAAAGTGTTTGGGTTCCGGGGGAAGTATGGTTGCAAAGCTGAAACTTAAAGGAATTGACGGAAGGGCACCACCAGGAGTGGAGCCTGCGGCCTAATTTGACTCAACACGGCCAACACTGAAATGACTGACATGCCGAGACCACTTTCCTTGGGTCTAACTAATATGGAACGGGCGCTGGATTTAGACCCTCGGAAATCTGGGGTTATGCCCTCTGTGGCTCGGCTGGTCTGCATTCAGTGTTTGATAAAGGAATTGACGGAAGAGCACTAACAGGAGTGGAGCCTGCGGCTTAAATTGACTTAACACGCCAATACTGTGGAATGACTGTCAAATCGAGAGCACCTTCGTGGGGTCTAATAGTGAACATGTGCTGGTATTAGACCCACGGAAGACAGGTCAGTCTCTTAACCCCCTAATGAAAGAGCGTCTGCTATGGTAATCTGGTCTTAACCCTGCAGAAACCGCAGGTTCCAGAAACTTGGCCATTGACAAACTAAAAAGCCCTCTATTGATACGTCCGGTCTAATATTGAACGGGTGCTAGAAATAGACCCTCGGAAGACAGGTCAGTTTTACCCTACTAATGATATTCACCCCATACGGCGATGAGGTATGAAGCCATTTGTAGAAGACTTAGTTCTCGGTCGGGGTGCCCTAATCAGTAGATCAGCCACCTCACTGCGAACTGCTGACACTCAACCCTTGACCATGAGATATGTCCGCACACCAGGTGAACAACATCTCCGTGCAATTACCAGGCTTGTCCCCTAGTCAAATGCACTATTTCGAGAGGAATCACAGGTCGCTGACATTTGGTCCACGTGCTTGGCTGATAAGCTACCATCTGAGGGACTACGGCCGAACGTCTCTAAGCCAGAATCCCGCCCTAAATCTCAGCATCGCTGTGATGGGAAGCTACGACATGGCTGGGGCTTGCGTCTCAGCCCGGCCCGGTCGAGCCGCAGAAATGCAACTGGTAAAATGCACTTCTGCCTCGCTCTTTGCCTCTGTCTGCTATCAGTCATCCCAATGGACGCAGAAGAGATGCAGTCCAGCGGACATTGCACCTCCTGCCCTATTGTGACAACCTCCCGGGTCGCGGGGAATGCTAGGCGTACCATCACTGCAGATGAGCCGAGAAAATAAAGGGAGCAAAGAGATATCTCACTCACATGCACATGCTACGTTTCTGGCAGGACGTGACGATCCTGGGACAAAGTCACACTGGACGGCCTCTCTTCCGGGATAGTACAAACTAGTACATAGTCCCTCATATCATTGCCAAACCCTATAGACACGTGTAGGGAAGACTCGATAGTCCTGCAAGACAACTTCCTAAGAGAGACAACTCTGACCAAAAACAGCTGCTGCCTTGCAGTTAGGCTGGGGACAGCCAAAGGCTAAGAAGGGCAACCCTACAGAAACGCCTGTTGAAATCGGATGCACTAAGCCACAGGCTTAACAAAATAAAACAGTGCAACGTAAACATCGCTGTAAACAGCGTACGAAGAAGAAGAAGAAGGAGAAGAAGAAGAAGAAGAAGAAACTGGAATCATCCTTCATGAAAGATTATCAAATATCACATTGAACCATTTAAACAAAGTCTTCTTCATTAGTGTGTGCGTATCTGCCTATGTCTAGTACATTGACACTAAAAACCTGGAAGTCCACAGAATATTAATTTTTAATCATTTTTCAAGTTTAGTTTAGTTTAGTTTAGTCGAAGAATCAACGTCATTGCACAGAGTTTAACCCATCCGTGCTCTGATGTTCTCTTTTGTTTAGAGAATCTCAGCACATTGCTTGAACTCCGTAGCACAGGCGAGGATCCTATAGAAAGAAGATTGCGTACATTTGTAACATATTCTTGAATTTTGCCCCGGGCATCAGACGATAAGCCTAATTTTTTATTCTATTTCCAACTATCTAAGGATTTTTATCGCGCACAACACTGCACACGGTCGTCCAATCTCTACTGACCAGAGATCAGGGGAAATACCAGAAAGTTCACATGAAAAAAAAAAACCACGGTCATCACCGTAATTTGAACCCACGATCTTTATCACTCGACACCAACACCTTCTGCCAAACGATTATCATTTTAGCTAACCTCTACAACGCCGTGGTCACTCTTCATCCTGTTTGGATTCTCCATTGTTGCTTATAAACTTATGGCGTTCGAAACTTCTTGCTTGACTAATGTAACTTTTGATGTCATTGTCTTAGTCTTACTGATGTTGAGGTAATTACTTTTGTTCTTAGCTGTGATGTTAAACATGATCCTCGTGTCCAGCTCACCAGGGCTCTTTAAGAGAGCAACTGAATCATCTACATATCTTTGTTTTGGTATTTCATTCCCGCCGGTTGTCTAAATGTTATTTAAGCTTGCAAGAGTTGTTCTGCTATTAACGCCTTTGCTCGTTTCCGGTCTGGTGTAACTGTGCTTTCCAAGTATGCAAATATGTAGGTCTTTGCCTGTCACTTATCCACTGTAATTTTGTTGTTGTTGCGTTCGCCTTATTTCTTTATTCCCGAAGGCGGTGTGCTTTGTACTGTGGTTTTTATTTTGCGCCTGTCGGACCAGTGTATTCGACTTCAGCATGCATTTCATGTAAGGGTCTGCTTCCTCCTGTATTTTCGAAAGGTTTGCTTCCCGGGGTCATGGTCGGTGCTTTGATGGGGATCGAACCCAGCACCTTCGGATTGGGAGCGTGTCACTTAACCAGTAACCCACGCCGTCCTCGCTTCTCTATTTGATTTGGTTTGGTGTTAATTACATTTAGGGTCATAGCTTCTGTTTTCTTCATATTAATATTCATTTTCACTTATTGACTATATGTAGGCAGATTTTGAGTGAAGTCAGCTTTTCAGCATTCTTCTTCAGTATGTCGGCATACAGCCTACTTTAGATACTCTGACTCACGGAGAAATCCCTTTGAAACGTCACATTTCAAGAAAGACTAAATAACGGATCTTGCATGTGTCAGTTATCAGAGCAACTATAATAGGGTTTTCGGGAAACAATAATGGATATGCAGTTGGTTTTACGGCAGGATTCTGTGAAAGGATCACGCTCGACAGTGATTTGTTGTGTTTTGTACCATGAATTTGTTTTATATCTGTGGTGTGGAACACGGATTGATTATAAACCTTTGTTCAATATCAGCAACATCATCGTCAGCCCCATTACCTAGAAGGTCGTTGAGGCACCATTATTGCAGTTTGTAGTACCAGCAAAGTCATACAACAACGGTGTGTCTTGGCCCGCTACACACCTGACTGAGCCCATCTCTCTCCAGGTAGCAGTAAATTATATGTGTCTGAATTTTATACAATAAAGCTGACCCTGGCTTCAGCTAAGGCGAAGAGCGCCAATCTCGTGAAGTTCAGCCGTGTGAACTAGACCGTGAAATACGACACATGTTTAATCGTAGTGCTATTCATATAGCCGATGTCCATTCAAGAATAATCGGACGCAAGAAAACGCAAAACGAACAAATTAACCAGTGCAAATATGAAACACCACCACGTTTCCGTGAACACAAGTGTAAGTATTTGACTAGTGTGAATTCCCGACAAATCCATGGTCTATCGGCAACTATAATGAACTAAAACAGAACAGCAATGTAAACCCGCAGCCAGTTATGGCGCCATCTTTGGTGGTTCAATATTTGTTCCGTTATTTAGTCGACCTTGAAATGGGATGTTTCAAAGGAATTTTTCCTTGAGTTAGAAGTCATGTATCTAAAGTAGGCTTTGGTCGGTGTCAGTGTGCAAATTATGCAATGCTATCTACCCTATTCCAGGTCTTCCAATGTTGAAAGTATTGTCCGTCTTCTTGGGGTACCAGCTGTGGTCTTGTGCATCATCCATCAGTGAGTGTTAGAAAGAGATTAGTTGATAATGGTGGGACAGAGGCATGGATCCCAAAGGGGTATACATAGAAATCACCAAGTTATGTTCGGTCCATAGGGGGCATAAGATACGTTCTGGGGACCACATCATAACCATTTGAGAATGCTCGTTTAGATCCTTTGCCTGCTGCTGAAGACGGACCGAAAGGTGCACATGTCGCAGTCAAACTGTAAAGTAGCGACACAATGCATTCCGTTATCCGAACTACATCCTGTTACTTGCAAAGGCCCGTTTAGGGCTTGGTAGCGGGAGATTGAGAGCAAATGCAGAAGAAGAGGAGCCTTGCCCAGATAAGGAAACGTCTTTGCACAAACTATGTCTCACTGATGGTCAAAGTTAACACTGACGACGCTGTTCATGACCACTTAGAGCCGGGAAGCACTTTCTAGCCACATTTAAGTAAGGTATTACGTTTTGGGATTGTTTATCTACATCGACCATTAATAGTGGGTTTGGGTACTTGCAAGAGAAGGATGGCGATAGAGATCACATGTAAGAAGCTTGTAATGGGGACAGCCTGGCAAATGCAGTATATCGCCCTGTTTCAGTGATTAATGTAACTTCTGGGTAACCAAAGGCAAATTGAAAAAAGAAAATTCAATGAGTTGAAGATTCGACGAGTGGAAGATTTGACGAGTGGAAGATTGGATGAGGTGAAGATTGGACAAGTGGAAGATTGGACGAGGAGTAGATTCAAGGAGTGGAAGATTCGACGAGTGACAGATTCGACGAGGGGAAGATTCGACGAGTGGAAGATTCGATGAGGTGAAGATTGGACAAGTGGAAGATTGGACGAGGAGTAGATTCAAGGAGTGGAAGATTCGACGAGTGACAGATTCGACGAGGGGAAGATTCGACGAGTGGAAGATTCGATGAGGTGAAGATTGGACAAATGGAAGATTGGACGAGGAATAGATTCAAGGAGTGGAAGATTCGACGAGTGACAGATTCGACGAGGGGAAGATTTGACGAGTGGAAGATTCGATGAGGTGAAGATTGGACAAGTGGAAGATTGGACGAGGAGTAGATTCAAGGAGTGGAAGATTCGACGAGTGACAGATTCGACGAGGGGAAGATTCGACGAGTGGAAGATTCGACGACGGGTAGATTCAACGAGTGAAAGATTCTACGACGGGTAGATTCAACGAGTGGAAGATTCGACGAGTGGACGATTCCACTAGGTGCGAAGCTTATGGCTTGAGCTCCATGACGAAGCATTGTAAGTAGCTTTTCTTTTGTGTAGACATACAACAAAAAGGGTTTGTGTGGGTTGCATGATGTCATGGTTGCAATTGCGCTTTCTTCAGCACGTGTTTTCTGGTAGAGTCTGCTTCACCTCCCCTTTCTAGCTGGGGGCTTTGACATCGTCTTAATCTCGTTTGCTGTCGCATGTTGTCTCCTGCTGAGGATTAAACCCAACCTTTGGCAAACTTTACTGAGTATAACAGGATCCCCCAACGTAAGTGAGGCAGATATGGACAGGACAGGCAAAGAGACATATGCGTCTTGTATTCCGCGATCACTGCACAATTTCTTCTTCCTCTTCTTCTTCGTACGCTGTCAGACGTCAACTTGTATTTGTTCGAAGAAAGCAGCTGTCATCCTGAGGCTGTCGACACTGCCATAGAGATTGTCTAGTGTTGCCACTGGTGATGGCCACATGTGCTTTCTCTGGTCCTCGTATGTGTTTTGCAACAGATGTTCAGCGGTCATTTTCCCTGTACCACAAGTGCATTCGTCAGTGCCACCTATCTTCAGTTTATTGAATAGGTGGTACCTCAGTCTGTTGTGGCCTGTGCGGAGTCTGAAGACCACGACCTGCTCTCTTCTGTTCAACTGGTAATAGGCATCATTTTTTGACTGCCCCATTTGAATCCCCAAACTTCCAAGGCATTTATTCAAGCCATAAGGATAGTAGTCTAATCTAAAGACAACTATCACTGTCTTTATCGTGCAAAACAAGTGATCCTATTCAAATGTGACATAACAGATTGAATAGCCATTTCCAGCGGCTAAAACTGGCTCCGTCATCCATGTGTATGTGTGGCAACCTGCACAGACATCCGAACATATTCTGCAAGACTCTTATATGATTAGCCAATTGCGTACTGAGCACTTGGCCACTGATTAGAATATCCAAACAAAGCTGTTTAGAAGCCCTGAAGAACCAATTACTACAGCAACCATTATCCAGAGAACTGGATGGCCCATGTAGACGTAACAATGACAAAATATGGCGAAGCAGATGAAGAAATAGCTTTGTAATAATAATAATTAATTCCTTAGAGCAGACTTGCACATTTTTTCTCTTAAGGAATGTTTGGAGACTGGAAAGTCGGTGACTAGATCGACCCAAGAGACAACAGACTGCAGAAACACAACCGCGTTGACAAGACTTGATTCTCAAACTTTGAAGTAAAGCTATGTGTGCAAATCTCACAAATCTGAAAGTCGTATGCTCAAATAGATCTAATGAATTTATCTAAAGGTTTTGTGTATGGATAGACTTTACAAAATAGATTTCAATGTCTCATGTCCGAGTATCGTGTAAATCTGAAAGCTCTGTCTACGAATAGATCTCACAGATCTGAAAGTCCTGTGTCTAAATTCATCTAACCAGTATATCTGAATGTTTCATTAACGAATATATCTTGCAAAACAGATTTGAATGTCTCATGTCCCAGTATCGTGTAGATCTGAAAGCTCTGTACTCTGTTGTACACCAGTTTTCATCTCCAAAGTTTGGTCTCTAATTACAAGTTAAATGTGTGCAGATGATTTACTGATAAAAGTAATGTAACCAGGAATAACATATTACCTTTATATTACTCATAAACTGTCTCTGTGTATGTAGTCGATGACATTTTCTAAAGATGTATGTAGTTTTCTTGTCTATCCTGAACATTGTTAGGTTATATTTCTGATGGAGAAAATGTGGTCTGAGAATCTTCTCTTCTTTCGGAAACTTGATTGTTTCTTTCTCAATTAGTTGTCTTATACATTTGATATTTTGTGGAATATTAATCTACCTAAGATTTTGCTGAACACATAGAAGAAAGTCATTTCTTACTAGCTACTTCAGTGAGGTCGCATGTTTTTGTTATATTCAAAATCGATCCTTTGTTCCACTATCGTGGTGTTATCTTAGTGTGCAATATTTCTATGAATGGTGGTTCGAATACTTCTGTTGCTAATTCAGGATTCGATTAAAAAAGCTTGTGCATTCACGTTGTCATGACCTTGTGATCTTCCAATCTATATTCCTTTCATGCTGGGATATGGGATAGTTTCCTTTCTTTGAGGAGTATCTAGGTTTGAATCTAGGTTTATTTCGGCCTTAGTAATGTTTAGCTTCGATTTTTATTCAGTGATTCTCTTAAAAATGTTGCCAATAATTATACTTTCTCATGTTCTTGTTTTGAAATGCCTTCCATGCTTATCTTTCACTTGTATAATATTGTTTGCAGCTTACTTCCCACATATAGTTTTTATTGTTATGAATGATGTGTTTGGTTTTTCCTTTCATTAATTCTGGTTTTTCTGGGAATCTTGCGAGGTCTTTAAAGAAACTCCTTTTGTTGGCTCTAGCGTAGCGTCTTTTTTTCTTGTTCAACTTCATGTTTCCTTATCTCTATGGCTATCCTACATTGACTTTCTGAAAAGTAGAGATAAAGACACTAATTTTCGACGTCGCACTTAACAAATACATCTTAACAGTCATTTGAAGATCAACCAACAAAAAGATACTCCAAAGTGCCGACTGTGTAAACATCTCTATTAAACTCTTGAGTACCATCTTTATTGAATGTCCGACGCTTGCCGGTGTTAGGAAAGAGCTCCTTCCTCCGAGGTCAGACAACAGGAAGTGTGTACACAACACTTGCTCATATCACGGGATTGGCCTAAAGGGCAGAACTCTACAGCCACCAAATCAATAGCCAACCAATACAATGTTCACATTTCTGTTATCTATCTAACGTATTGTCTATGCATGTATGGCCGATTGCTTTCATTGATCAAGAACAAACGTTCGATAGGGTAGACATGACTGAACTTGGGAGATTCTAGAAGATTACGGTGCACACCTACTTGATAATGTCAGAGTACTGCACCGTTCGAGTATAAACGCCATAAAAACGACTGATGGACAACGATGTTTAACGAAAGACGTGAGTTAACGCAACAATATGCACATGGCCTGAACTCGGACGATCTTTCGTTAACTCACGTCCTTCTTTAAACATCATTGACCAGTTCTTCGCTGTTGTCTTCGACACACTTTTGTCACCATACACTGCCTGCATTCTGCGATGAACGTCAACTGGTTGAAATCCTTCAGCTGTCAGAAACCGAATCACTTCTCGCTGATCAACTCAGGACGGATTCCGTATTAGACCCGCCATTTTTCCAACGGTCTTCTG